>JAWNMR010000122.1:19531250-20930625 GCA_035043845.1 Drosophila picticornis | reverse complement strand
TTGAAGCAACAAGGTTTTTGGGGTGCGTTCACAATGCCAAAAGCAAGCAGATAGATAAACTAGGCTTAGGTTCACAGAATACAATCTCAATACTTGGTTGCGCTGGTTGTAAAACGAAAATTTAATTGCGCTTAACGTTCTCTGCACACATATATATAAAATATGCTATAAAAATCTTGTATTAAACACACAAAATGTGACACTGCCGAACCTCTATCGAAAGACATTCAGACAACATAAACGTAAGACAGACAATCAGGCAGCCAGAAAGACAGACGCAGTCGCAAGCAAAGCTCTGTCGCAGCAAGCGAAGCTAATTTCGCCTAAGTGGGTAAAAAATGCTGAGACTTCGTGCTGCAATGTCAGCCCAATTGGCGAAGTAATCCCCCAGCAGCCTGTACGCAATGCTCAGCTTTTCTTTTCATATTTGTTCCCTGAATTTTACTGCCAGCTGGGGAGCGCCGCAGAAGCTTGTAACTTGTAACTTCAAAACAAACAAACCAACAAGCGAGCGCAAAAAAGAAATGAGTGCAGAAAAACCAAAACGAATGACAAACAATAAAAATCGAGTATACGCATTGGTTACTTAAAGGATCAGCGCGTGTGTTGCGTGCTGGCATTTGTGGGCGTGCCCACTTTTATTTCAATGTATTTTAAGTGCCTGGCTGCTCGTTAAAGTTATTGCAGCATATTTTTTTCGGCTCTAAACATTTCCGGTGCACATAATTACGCGCATAACAACACCGCACGTAAAAGCCCAAGTGAAAATAAAAACGAACCTAGCAAGTAACCAAAGAATAAAAATAAAATAATATACACACATATATATTTATATATACATATGTATACAAATATATAAAAGTAAAAATTGCAACCGCCGCATGCTGCGATGCGATAAACACGGCCTGTTAATGTTTATGCACGACGCGGCCGAAGCGTAGCAGGATAATTGTGGCGCCCCGTTTTTCTGACCATTTTGCTGGGGCTTACGGCCAAACCATTATGAACAACTGCAATGGCGACAATAACGTGTCGTTGATGTTTCACACCTGAGACACATTTTCGAGAATGTGAATTTGCGCACTCACCTGCTCCACCCAACGGTGGCTACCCTCACAGCCAGTACAGGTGGTTGGCGCAGCGCCCAAAAGTGTGCCATTAAAATCGACTGCTCCATAGATATATACACACATACACATTCGTATGTTTTCAGACATAAGCTAAGCGTTTGTAATGTTGCCAAGCTGGCAAATGCAACACAAATTTTGCGGTTTTGTGGTTATCCTTTTAAGGTGGCAACAACAAAAACAGCTAGCTGCTTGTCGGCTTTTAAGCTTTTTGATAGGCATGAAATATGTTTTTGGTATAATATTATTGCATGGGGTATTTAATGAATAAAATTTGCACAGCATTCAAAGCTTTGCCTATCGATGCGATTAATAGGATTCTTTTATTTAGAGGATCTGAGTTTGACGGCGCGCACAGATTGAAGCAAATTATTTGAATTGCCTTGCATATGTTTGAAAAGGCAATTGGAAAAAACATTTTGTACCAAGACCAAAAGTCTTTTAAATAATATGATTTTTGGGATTTCATTTACTCATTTTATAGCCAGAGACACGACGAGCGTACGGCATATCTTGATTTTATTTTAAATAAATCTGTCTGAAAGCCAAGAATTGCCTACATTCAGCTGACGTTTTAATATATTTATATGTGATGTTAACCGTAGAGTGTCTAAATTCGGTCGAATTAAAGATAATTCCATTTTAAAATCTGTCAGGTATCGATTTAATTATTTGAAGACATGTAAGCGGATTTGCCGATATACATACATAAATATATATTCATCTATATACTACAGATATTTTTAAAACGTACAGCATAACCCGCACTTAAACTTAGACTTTGAAGCAAAGGCTACTTTAAGCAATTTCTGGAAATCGACATTAGCTTAACCCAGCTTGAAGTATAATTTACCTAAGTTGTGCGATTATTTGCTTATACACTTAAGGGCCACGTTTTCTTTGTAGCTTAATGCTGTAGGTGGTGAGACCTTTACGGCGGGTTTCCTGGTTCGCCTTCATTAACCTAAGCACACAAAATGATTTCGTGTATGCCGCTGGCATTTTGCCAATCAAATTGAGCATAAATCTAAACAAAATTCTAGGTTCGCTGGCAGTTAGCGCTTCTTGGCCGCGAGCTGAGTTTAATTAAACCTGAGCAGCGCAAAATTTAAACGTTTAATTGAAAAACTTTAAGCGGGCGTTGGTCCCTAGAGAATATAAACGACACTTTTTAGTTGATTCCATGGGTGCTGAGGGGCAGGGCAGAATCTAACAATGCCACAAGCGGCAACTTTGACGCAGAGTCAAACGAGAGTTTTTGAGTGACAGTTTTTGGTCGCTGGCGGGAAAAATAAATTCGCAAGGCAAAGTTATCAAGAGCCAACAATTTAGCTGGCAGGAAAAATTATGACAGTTGATAGTTGGCAGACAGTGGAGGAACAGCAACGGCAACAGCAAAAGCAGCAACAGCATCCGAAGCAGAAGTAGAAGTATTAAAATCACTCATACGCACCGTGAGCTGGGAAAAAGTGACTAGCGTCAGTTCTTGTTGCTAGTTGCCCTGGGAGCTGCATTAATTGACACGTGATAATTTAATTAACGTGTCTGCCAAACGTGGCAACCCATCTAGAGCTAAGCGCCATCATCACCATCGATGCTGCGATGCTAAAGCAAAAGCTAAAGGAAACAGCGCAGGCTTTTCTCCCAGCAAGTCTGCTAATTGGGTCAGCTTTGAGGGCGCATCGAGTTTTTGCCCATCATTGTTTGCGCATTTCCATTGGCCACAGACTGCTTTGGAGTGAGTGGGTCCATCCCAATTCAGCGCAGTTCTGCTGAGTGTCATTTAATTACAGTGTGCGGCGCTTGTTGGCAAAAGGGATTTTCTTGTTGTTTGCCAATGACGCACCGTCGCAGTTTTCCACATCGCTACGTTTCAACAGAGCAGCAATATATGCAGAGATAATTGACATCAGCCCAACGTCGAACAACACGTTTCAGACCTTCAACCTTTCACGCCTGTTCACATTCTCCCCACGACTCCCAACGCTTGGATCATAAGGTACACGCTCCTTAAATAAACTTGAGTTGCTCTGGCAAATTAAAGGCACTTGTTTTCCAAAGTTCGCCTTCAATGTATTCAGCAGCTGTAACCAATACCCATATGTTTTCTTGCTCGAGCTCTATTATCTAATTGATTATGTAAATGTAATATAAGTGATTATAGGAAAAAAAGCGGGTCACTGATATTTATTCCATCTGCAAATGATTTTCTCTTCAATTTGGAGGAGCTCCATGTACGTATATATATTTGAATGTTTAGTTCATGTATGTATTTATTGAAATATGCGATATTCACTTTATAAACTGACATTTCTAGCTTAAGACATTTTAATCTGATTATGCAAAAGTGAAATCGATTTTTACACTCTATTACCGAAGTTATTTCTTCTCCAAAGGCGATATTTCGGAAAGCATTAATCGATAAATTAAATCGATCTCCCACAATTTTGAAAATAAAGTTCACAAACTTGGAACCAAATTTGCTGGTAGCCTTCTTCAACGATAGGCATATACCCCCATTTTCGATCTCTGAGGGGAGTTACCTGTCACATAACTTCCAAATTTTGTGACTCTAGCTATAAATTGTGGAAGATATGCGCATTTCAGATTTCTAGGGTCGAAGTTCCTGGGGTGGCGGATGTGGGCGCGGTCTGAAAATGTATGTATCGATTTGAGATTCTCCTAGTAAACGAATCACTCAAATTTATACACTTTGCGTGATGCGGGCACAGACTAGTATATGTTCCTAGTTTCAAGCGTCTATTTCTAGGGGTGTCGATAAAAATTGCGTTCATATAATAATATTATATAATATTAATGCTGTAATTGTGTATGGGTTATTTACAAAATATATTTTGATATTCCCATGGAATATTGATATTTGCCACCTATGTTATTACATTCAAAAGGGTATTTTTAGTCTCGTTATAGATATGTAAACTAGAAAACGCATTTATTTATATCAGCAAAATGCACAAAACAATCCTAAAGCTTTGAATTGCAACTCATTATTGTTAATTAACAACTACTGAGAGCTCTTCAAGAATATAAAGTGCAATTATTTAAGGCCAGGCAGAGATTTTATGTAAAATAATGAAAGCCCTTGATTAGAAATGTGCTAGATCTCCATGAACATTGTTCATCTCTACTTAATAGCCGTAAGCTATATTTGTGCGATTAAGCATATAAACTTTGTCAACCAATAACGACGCAGAGAAGTATGTTACGTAAATGCGACCTACTTTAACAATGGGCCTTAATGAAATATTACGAAAATTTGATTTAAATGCGGTTCTCCAGAAATCTTTGTAGCAGGCCACTTGCAATGTAGGTAACATGTTACTAGTAGAATAAGATTCTAAAATAACATTTGTACATAACAGTGATATCGATTATGATCGATAAGGAGAAAGAAGTTGAAAGAAGTTGACATATATAAATTTATTTTCTATATTCAATCTAAAAGCTATTAAAATTGAATTTTTTCTTATGTAAATGCTTTTAGCATTTTTGTTTTCAACAATGTTAGTAGACTATTATTAAAAGTGTTTGGCTTAATTCTTAAAAGGTTTTTAAATTGGTTACATTATTATTGACCTGCCATCTGTAAAGTGTGTTTAAGACGACATACAAAACCGTTTTTTAAGATAGTTCCAAATTCAGTGGTTTTCATCTTTTTTGAAGCTTTTTGGCTGATAGTTTTTAAAGAAACATATAAAAGCATTGGTCTTGATTAAATGCGTTACTCAGTTCATAATACAGATATAAGACTCTTTGCAAGGGTACAAAAATTAGTGAAGCTTTTTCATTGATTTTTCCCACTGTGCTGCAATGTGGCAAATGGGCTGAACTAAAGTTAAGTGCCGTTTGAGCCTTTTTAAATATAGATACTGAGCGGCGCTCACATAAAAATGCTCATACGCATCGTTTCCAACCAACTCGACTTCCCGGCACCTCGTCCGCGCTTCGCGCTTGTTGCCATTGTCAGCTGACAATGCCGAAGGCGAATGTGTTGTTTCAAGTGCTGCCTTTTAGAACAGGCAAAGGGGGGTTTAGTTGAATGCTGTTGAATGCAAATATTAATAGGGAAAATTCTCTGCTGCATAACAGGAACATAAACGCCGCTTGCTTTTGAGAATCAGATCGTGAAAGTTAGATAGTGATCAAAAAGGTTTTTTTTGCTTACTATTCTTGCTTTGATTAACTTAACTTATCACTTAACGTATAATCAATTGGATTAACTGGTCGCTGACTTTAAAGACGACCCTCGTACTTGACAAAGGCAAGAAAATTTGCCCAGCAATGAAAACCAACCAGTTAGCTTCAAGTTGAGGAGTAATATAAGTGCCTAATAGTGATGCCAACAAATGTTGGCAATTTCATTAAGTTTAATTATTGCCACCATATGGTAATGAAGGCCAACAGTATAGAAAAATTACTAGTCATAATGAAATTATATTAAAACAGTTGAATGACGGGCAAAAGAGTCCTGGCAACATGTGCAGTGAATGCCTTACACATATGTGTCTTTTTGTATTTTAAGCAAGGCTGTAGAAAATACTTGGAAATCCTGAAAATTGTATTTGTATAAGGCAAAATTAAATAAAATTTAAACTGAAGTAGGTAAATATTGGTTTAATGGCCCTTTGGGATAACATGAATTTCGCTAATCAACTGCCAATGCTAATGCAAATGCCATGATAATACGGCTAAATGCAGCCTTGTGGAAAATCCCCATTAATTACTAATGCCCAGCTGAATTTGACTTGAGCAGTGTTCAGCGTTGCGGTTGGTTGATTAAATTCCACCTGCATGTGGTAATTATGACACCTCAGCACACACTCGACACACACACAAACACACGCACATGCAGACATGTACACGCATAGGGCGATAAGCCAATGCAATTGGATGAGTTGTCGTTAAGTCGAGGAGCAAAGGATACGTTTGAAATATTGCACAATCAGCGCATTAAATAATTAAGTGCTTAATTAAATGGCGACCAGGAAAATAGTAGACAACAGAAGCAGCAGTTACCAGCTGAAGGCAATATAATATCCGTTTCTCCTTCTTTCTCTCTCTCTCTCTTTCTCTCTCTCTCTCTCTCTCTCTATTCCCCTATCTCCCATGACCCCAAGCCCCAACCCTCTCGGTCTGTGCTGTCAGAGCTTGAACTAATTTTTGTATTGTATTTCGTGTGTTAATGGCGCATACAAATGCGGCAAGTTTAGCGAGGGGTGAAGGGAGCAGGGCATGACATTATCTGAGTCTCATCTACGCGAATGGAAATGAAAATGAAAATGAAAATGGTATTGCATGCACATCACGTGCGGCCTCAAATTTGTAATGAAAATTAAATAAGAGTCAAATAAATGACCGAAACGGTGGCGTTAGTTGCTAGTTGCTGTGAAGCCTGTTGCATGCCTCATGGATTCGTTCATTAACTTGTATAACGATTAGCCTCAGGCATTACAGATGCGATTATTGATGTTCGCCAGGGAATAGGTGATAATTTTACCAAGCCAGCTAATGATTGTAATTAATTATAGCTAACCATATATATATATATATAAGATAAATGTAGATACAATTAAGCATATGTTTAGATAAAGTAAAGTGACAAATTGTAGTTTCAATGAAATTCCTTGAGGTATTTAGTATTCACATACAACTAAGAAAAGTTAAAGTATTTCATTATTGTGAAGTCTTAAAATGCTAGTATTTAATAATAATAATAAAAATAACAAAGAGGCATTTCTAATTCTTTGTATAAATATATAAAACACCTTGGAAATTATATATTTTTTCTTAATTTTGTAGAATTCTACCCATGAATTAGGAAAACAAAAACCCTGGTTTTAAAGCAGACACAATCTTCCGTTTCAGAATAATTCTTTCTGAATAATATCAATTAATTCAGTATTTGGCAATCAAAGACATAATTTACAAGATCTCATATTAAGAATATTCTACACACTTTTGCGCTGAGATTTGTTTAGCTTTGTCTGATATATTTTTGCATTGCGCTCATTTTATCTAACTGGTTCTAATATCAACAATGGTCAACTAAAGAAGCGAGTTCTTGATTTAAGCCCATCTTAACCCTATTTTATTAAGATATATAATCTCCATGGATATAATATATTTGTATTACTTCGATAAATTTTATTTACTGTATGATTTTAAAGTACGAAATTGATTTGTGGCTGAGTCCAAGTAGTGGTGTACTGGCTAACGAAAGCTTTTCCATTTGCACTGATCTCTTACCAGTCTCCTGATAGAGGAGCATATTTTCTTATGTAATCCTCTGGCAGCTGCTCTAGTGCCTCTTGCAGCTCCTTTTTGCCGCTGCGCTGCACGGGCGTCTCTGTGGGATTTTCGTAGATAATGATTTCCATAGGTATGCCGAGTCTTAACTGCTTCTCCTTCGGGTTTGGACCCAACATGAGTTCATTGACTTCCGAATCGCGCAACAATAGATAGTTCTGGTCCATGGGTATAAAATCGCTGGGATTCTGGTAGCTGGCGTAGTCACGCACCAGGCGGACAACACTACGCGAGTTTAGATAATAGCGATCGTAGACGGTCAGCGAATAGTATAGTTTGCGGGTTGTTTTTGGGGCAACCAGCCAGAAGACATAGATGCCAGCCTTGTTGCCATTCATCGAGACCAGTTCGCGCTCCAACATTTTATCCTTGAGGTGGGCATACCAGGTGCTGCGACAGGTCATCATCATAATGGGCAGATAATTGTCATACTTGCGATTGTCGTTGAATAGCGCCGAATTGTGTGGGCTCAAATAGGTGAGGCCCGGCTGCGTTTGTGGTTTGCCCTCCACTCCGCCAAACAAGAAGGTGGCCAAGCACTTATTAACGCCATATTCACAAACCATTGGTTCAAAGCATATTACTGCTGGCTTATGCTCATACATCTCCGAGCTTCTAATGCCCGTCGAATGCAAATGCTTGTGCAGCACATGCACCATCATGTTGGATGGGAAAACTACGTCTTTGCATCTGCCGACTGGACATTTGCCGGGTACACGGGACAATCCATGCACAGCTGCTTGGAGTTCGATTTCTTTCTGTTCGTTGTCCTTCGCCTCCTGCAACTTCTTTTCCATATTTATTTCCAATTCGTCTAGCTGCTGCTTATGATTTGATATACCTCTAGGCATATTGAAGGCTTGAATTTAGTTAATATGCATTTCTTTTAAACGCAGAAAGAAACTATTATTGTTTCGATTAGAGTTTGGTATTCGTAAAATAAAAATGGGAATGCTTATTCAACTGAAGTTTAAGATGTGGCCTGTGCGATGACATGAAAAGTAACTATTTAATATAAACAATTTAAATGGGTAAGTATATATGTAATAGTGAAGTTGCAATTGGTGAAAGCTTGTCAGACACTTTTTGTCTGATAATTTCTTCTTCTTGTCTAAAGTTTCTCCTTCTTGTCTAAAGTGGTCAAAACTACTATGCATACAGAAGACCCTCAGTTCCCTGGTAAACTTAATTAATTATTTTTAAAATAGTTATGCTTAAGAACACTACAAGGCTTTCGCATCAGAGACTCATACACAAAACATAATATACAAAATCAATAACTAGAAAGTCTTCGTTTCTATTTTTCACAAATGCCTTTCTTAACAATAGAAAATTTTCTGAAAAAGGAGTTGTGTATTTTTATAAAAAATTTCTTCAAAAATTCTGAAAATAGTTATGAAATTTGCTCTCTCTTCTGCTATGTCGGAGTTAGAGAAAGTTTCTTTCGAATTTTAATAAACTATCTAAAATGTTTAAAACTAATATGAGCCAAGAAATTAGATAGATGCCTGTGTTTTCTATATTTGAGAAAAATGTACCCTGGAATTAAGAAAACACAATCCTTGGTTTTATGTAAAATTCCAACCATTAGTCTTAAAAATATATTTCCGGAATAAAGTTAGTTTCCCATGGCGCCAATTGAATGACGATTTTCTAAACAAACTATTTTTCTGAGTGTAAGCTACTTAAGAAATAGAAAACCTTTAATTGAAATTATAATGAGCACATACAAAATGTTATCAAAATATTGAAGTCGAATCAAACCAAAAATATTTTGACATTCAAAATAAATCTATTGCCAACAGGCCACACAGAAAACCAACAGGTGACTAGCCTTCAAGTCATAGTCTCTATTTTGGAAGCTCGGATTTCCATGCTTTGTTATTTGTTGTTGTGCATTTCATCTTTCTTAGCAGAGTTCGGAGTCAAGTTTGACAGGACTGAAATGAAAATTGGATTGGTCTGCGAGAACAAAAAGCAAAAATGGTCGGACATTCAAAACCATTTATAGAAGTGCGCTGGTAATTCGGAAAGTTTGCTCATACTCGCCAAATGGGCAGAATGCCGAGCACTTCAATTTAAACTTTTGGCCACCCGCAAGCTTTTTGGAGGCCAGATACTATGGAGATTGTGCTTAGAATAAGACGAGAATGCCAGCCAATTGTTTTGTTGTTGTAGCCATCTTAGGCCTTGGCTCACAACTCCAAGTTTTATCTTAAGTAGCAAGGCGCAGGGTCTGGCTACCCATGAAAGGGTCGCTGGCATTACAAAGAGTTAATTAATTACTTCACTAATCGCATTTGATTAGCCATTCAAGGCTAACGGAAAAATGTATTTATGTTAATATACAGTATATATACACAATATATTATATATTATATGTTAAATATTATATATTATATATTATATATTATATATTATATATTATATATTATATATTATATATTATATATTATATATTATATATTATATATTATATATTATATATTATATATTATATATTATATATTATATATTATATATTATATATTATATATTATATATTATATATTATATATTATATATTATATATTATATATTATATATTATATATTATATATTATATATTATATATTATATATTATATATTATATATTATATATTATATATTATATATTATATATTATATATTATGTGTTATATATTATATATATTATATATTATATATTATGTGTTATATATTATATATTATATGTTATGTATTATTTATGATATATTTAATATTATTTATTATTTATTATTATATAATATATTTTATATATTATATACATACAAGCTAAATAATGTCTGCAATTGTCTGTATCCCATTTGGCCAGCACATGTCCGATTTTGATATGGGTATATGCCACCTATATCTTAATTTGACCACAAAGGCCAGCACTTTAATGCCATGAGCTGCAAAAAGGTCTTTGGCGCCCTTTTCAAAAAATAGGTTCAACTCGCTTAGCTCCCAAGCTTGCAACACAATTTAATTCCAAAAAATATTCCTCGGCTCACACACAAATTGCACAGTTGTCAATAGTTCTTTTTTTCTTTCCTTTTTATTCTGGTATGTGCCGCCACCAACTTTATCGACACTTTGATGTGAGTGCAAAAGGTGCGTGTCAAGTTTGGGACTGGGTCTCTATCTTTGACAGCTACGAGGCGCCGGCCGTAAAATGGGGACTAACCCACTTTTGGGATGCACACGCAAGAGTCATAGTCAAAAAATGAAAAAGGAACGAAAGCGGATACGGATACGGATACGAGTATACGTTTCTATGAAAAAATGCCAGACTTGAACAGGCAATTTAGGACAAGTGAAGTATGCACAAATAGCAGGTGAAGTATTTTTGAAATTTTTTAGTTGAAATTTGCATATTGATGCCAAATACTTGCAACTTGCTGAAAGATTTGCCAGAATACTACGAACTTATCCAAATAACAAGAACACCTTTTAATTGAAATCGGTATTAAACTTGAAGCATTTTGAGCTGCAAATAAGAATGTGTCAAGCACTAAATAATTGAGTGCAATATATTTTTAATAATTAATTTTAGTAGGCATTTATTTTGTATAGGAATATACATTTTATAATTGAATTTATTATTGGATTTGTTTGTCATACTTTTAATACCTTTTATATTTTACTTTTATATTACTATCGAGTATAAATTTAATTTAAATTATGCGCATGGTACTAAAATACTATTGTAAAGTTTAAGGAACCGCATTGAGGGAGGCGTTTGATATCCTACAAAGTATATATATTAGAGATCGAGTAGATATAGCCATGCCCAAGTGTGTATCTTTTTCTTTATAACTTTGTGCCTCAGTTTCAAAGCTATTTTAAAGAGTACACGTCGAAGACGAATTACTCATCAAATACCGATCACTTCATATAGGGACAATTGGTCGAAAGATGAGGGTGTAACAAGTTATGTGAATTAAAATAACCAGATTTACGTGTAAGTATTTATTTGTGCCAAAAATTTAAAGGAACCATAATTTTCATAACTTTCTTTCTAAATTTAGATGTCTTCGGCTGACTTTGTTGTTATTTTATTGAAATGTCTAATTAATTAATATAATATGATACATTCAATATGTATTTATGTAAT
The DNA here is from genome assembly GCA_035043845.1 of Drosophila picticornis. Classification (NCBI taxonomy): domain Eukaryota; kingdom Metazoa; phylum Arthropoda; class Insecta; order Diptera; family Drosophilidae; genus Drosophila; species Drosophila picticornis. The sequence goes on along the minus strand of JAWNMR010000122.1, from coordinate 20,919,032 downwards.
AGACTAATTTATTAAAAATTATAAATAAATAAAACACTACTGATATATTTAACAGTTAATAGGGCAACCCATTAGGCTGATAATGGTTCAAAGGAAAACTTGAGTGGCTTCAAATTGGTAATCGAATTTAGCTGTTATTTCGACTTCAGTTTGTTCAGTTCGTGTGCAATCAGATAAGTTGGTTATTATCATTGAGTCATACACCAAACGAATCGAATTTTTAACGTACATTTGTCAAATGTTACAAGTGACAGTGAGGCCTTATATATGTGGCACCATGACAATGGATTCATTCAGCAAAAATATTGATTGACATATCCATTTGGCGCAGTAACCAATAATGCTGAGCACTGACAAACAGATGAGTGTAAATTTGAAAAGCGCAATTATGCAATTTAAACCAGTTTAAAAGTGTGGCCAGGGCTCAACTGATGCACCATCAGCCAAACAAATCATATAGTTTTGCGGTGAATTTGCTGGCATTATGCGAGCTGTAGTTGCCAGTAAAATTCTTCCATTTACATACACTGCCAGCAAAACAAATACAAACTCGAGCACCAGCACTCCTCATAGTACAAACACAAACCCAAACATAAACATACACACTCAAACACACACACACACACAGACTCCACTTAATTTGTAAATAGATGCGGCTCGGCGAACTGAAGTTGTTGGCATACAAACACATTCGCATGTCGGTTGCCAATTTGAAGTTGATTTTGAAAACTCACTTAATGGCATAATATCGAGCAATGGTTTGTAAAATTCGTTGAATAGATTCAAATGAGCTGTAATCGGGCTTATATTTCAAAGGAGTCGTTAATTGTATCAAATTGCAATCGTACTATTTGATTCAATTCAATAGTCCACAGCTTGAATTTTGCTATCAATAAATATAAGCCGTAAATTTGACTCCCATTGCAAATAGGAAATTATTTCATAATTTATATTTATAACAAAAAAAAAATATCTACAAATTACTATAAATCTGATATTAAATAATTTGTTTGAAAATTGAATAGAAGAGGTAAGTTTGGAATGTTGTTGATCAAATGTTAACTTATCGAATAGTAAACTTCCGTACATTATTTATATATGCATATATACATAACTTTTTCATACGCCTATGCGTTGAGAACATAAATTTTTTCTGTTTTCTGTTTAATATAAGTATGAAATATATCCATGACAAATATGAGATTCAATATATCCAATAAATTATGCTTATGGAAATATGTATCTCTTTAATTGTCATAGGAAAATATTGAAATTGATTCAAGCCCTTATGCTCCATCATGAAGTTATCCACTCCATCGTTAAGCACAGACACGTATCCGTATCTGGTTGGCTTTATATCCACTTGAAGGCCAACATATGCAGGCAAACGATGATAAATGATGACAGAGATGCTGTTAATGCAAAAGAGAATACAAAAATGCGCACAAATCAGCTGACCCATAATAATATGCCTTCGCTTAATATGTATGTCTATATCTTCTTGTCGTTGCCGCCTGGGCATGATGACCCCAGGCAAAGAACAAGAACAGCCGAATCAAATTCCACGCAGGCGTGAGTTTGAACATCATTAATATTCTTATTGCATTATTGTATTTATTATTGATTTTCTGACGGAAAATGTCTGTGTCCTTAGACTTTCATTTGGCTTCCTTTGATTAAAGTGTCTCGATGCTTTAAAGCATTCTGCTGTACGTATACTTAATATGCCAAAAAATTGTTCGCAACATTTTTTGTATTTCCACATATGTAAATGTACCTAATTAGTTAAATTATGTGCAGTCAATAAATTGTATATCCAGCAGAAAGTCAGCCAAAAAACTGTCTATGGAGCGGAAAATAAATCAGACGAACTCGAAATGCTCTTCAGAACAGTGAAACGTAAACGAAAAAATATTATTTATTGTTATTAAACAAAAAATGTATCAAGAAATTTTAGAAAAAGTATTGAATTAAAAAAATTCGCCAAAAAATAATTTAACTAAGCCATGAGTAACTAAAATAAAACTGCTGAATCAACAAGCTAAAAACACAAGCAAATAAAGTGCATTATGCGAAATGATATCATGGGTCGATCCATTGGAGAAAACTGACAAAACTCCTGACTAAAAGTGCTGGCAATTGCAGTCGGGCTGTGGTGCTGTGGCAGTGCGGCTTTTTGGCCTGTTTGCGGGTGCAGAACATTTAATTTAAAATAAAATACATCATGCTGGCCAATTATTTCAGCAATTTTTGCAAATTAGTAGCTACCGACTATTTCTGTGGCCCAAAAAGCGCCAATTATCTTGAGAGGGTGTGTCTCTCCATTTAAATGTGGGTGTGTGGGTGTGTGGCTGTGTGCACTTTCGTCGCATACTTTTATGCAGTTGGCGCTAATTACGAAGAGAAAAAGCAATTGCTAATGCTGAAGCTGGCAAAGAAAGTCGTGGCAAAAACACAAGGCTAACAAGTGGCCATTGTCTGTGTCTCGAGGGTCGAGGCTAACAATATGACAAGGGCCAAACGCATTAACACAAAAACAATTGCTAAACTGACGAAGGGTAAAATCAGGATGCGAACGGGAAAAAAGTAAAAGGTGAACCACATACAATGAAATTTTAATTAAGTCTGAGCCGGCTCGCTTTTGTGCTGATGCAGCGAAACGAAAATGCCACTGATTATATATGTATAAGCGTGCGTGTGTGTGTGTGTGTGTGTGTGTGTGTGCGTCTGTGTGTCTGTTTGGGTATGGATGCTTATGTGTGTTTGCCCGAGTGTATCTAAAATGTTGGCATACATACATATTTTGTTTACCCTTTGCTGTATGTACTTTTATTTTTGTATGTGTTTGTGTGTTCATGTTTTGTTCTGTTTTGTTCTGTTCTGAATGGCTGCACAAATACAAAACGTCTGCAACTTTGTGCATGAGTGTGTGAGTGTGCGTGAATGTGTTTCGGTCTCTGTGCAACATAAATGCATTTGTGTAATTACACAACAAACACAAGCACAAGCAAACACAATTGTATCTATACCAAGTACTTTGTAGCATTTCAGTCATGTTGCCACCACTCGGGCGTCATTTTAAAGCCCATTTTCTAATTGAAGTAAATGTGCTAAAAACAGCTAAACTTTCGGAAATAAGAAAATAGCTTAAGTAATGTTTGTAAATGCGACTCATTAGACAATTATTTCTCGACAGCTCAGTGGGCAGATTTTAATGGCTTGACTTCTGCAACTGTTTTAAATGTTTAACAAATTTCAGCAAAAACAATAGAATTTGGAATGTGAAAATATTAGCTTTAAGTGCGAAGAAGATTGTTGAGGAAAGCAATTAAAAGGACATTATTATTTCGTAAGTGAAAGTGGAATAATATTGGAAATGGAATGACAAATTTTAAGTTTAAGACAACATGAAGTTGTTTAAATTTCACATCGAGAAACTTTTATTTGGATTGTTATTTATATCGGATTGTAAAATTTGTTTAATTTAGATCTTATTCTAATACTTATAATGTATACTTATAATAAAGTTAACAAATAAGCGACTAAAGGTTTGCCGATTATAGCAATCTCTTGCCAACCTTGGCTGTCATATAAAATTCCGATTTTGTTAATTTTTTCTTTATCGCCTCTGAAATAAATTCAAGTCATATTTTATTGCAGAAGGGAATATTCTAACTAACAGCATAAACCTTTAGTTCATAAGATTAATTAGAAGTGGAATTTCTATGACAGTGTCTTCTATTTTTTTTGTAAATAAATGGTTTTGCTTAAATTCCGAACAAGCTGTAAATTTTTAATAAAATCAACAACATGAAATTGGCCCTTAAAAGGCTTTAACCTCAATTCAAAGTGCCGTTAGCCTTCAAAAGGGCAGCCGGAGAGCGAATGCGTCTGCTTTATTTCAATTAATTAAAAATGCAACTCAATGCATGTTGAATGTGCTGAGAATTACCAAACGCAGAGCAACGTTGACCCTGGCTGAAAAACTGTGTCGAGGGATGCAGAAAGTAAAACTCGTTATTAATTCGACCTTTTGGCTAGAGGGGAATTGCAAGCCGCGCCAGGGGATGAGGCGGCTGTTGTTGCTGCTGTTGTTGCTGCTGTTGTTGTCGTTGTGAGTGAAGTGAATAAAGCCTCTCAGCCGGCGACCCTTGAGTGTTAAGCCACGTCGTTAAGAGGCGGCAATTAATCAGTACTGAGATTTCCACAGCAGAAGAATAAAGTTGCAGCTCAAAGACACTTACACCGGCTTGCGCCGGATCTGCTCTTATGCGTAATGGTCAAGGACCAGGCAGACATGATAAAACAACATCAAAAAAATAAGAAATCTGTTAAAAAGTCAAGCGGCAAAAGCTTAAGGCAGCAATGTAGGGATCAAGGATCAAAGTGCCAACTTTTGACCTGATTGATTACTTTGAGTGACAAGTTTGTCCGCTTATGGGGAATGTTTGATTTTGCAGATTGCTTTTTTTTTGCTTTCGATTTTCTATTCATGTTGTTTTTTTTTTCGTTTTATGTAAATAGAAACAGTTTTTGTACCAGTCAGCTATTTATTTACTTAAAGCTCACCAAATTGAGTTCACATAGCAGAAAGACTGAAAAAATAAAATAAATTCTATAAAAAAAACACACGAAGACTTAAAGTTATGTATTGAAAAAGTTGTAATTAAAATATGTATCGAAAGAATAAAATTTTAAATATAACATAAAATAAATGGCGATAATATATTAAGAATCATAATTTAGAATAATTGATGTACTTTCTGGATATACTTTCAGCATAAATACAAACTTGAATAAAAATATTTGAGAATCGATGACACATATTATGTTCGAATAGGGTTGACAAGCCCCCATTTAAGGTGCGATAGAGCGATAGAGCATAACAATTGCGCAATAAATGCACAAAACTGTCGATTGGTTCACCTGTGGAAAAATAGCAAAATTGCATATATAAATAAAAAACGGGTCATGCCAAATGTGACCGAAACAGACACCCCCACACTCACGTACACAAATAACAGCAGAAGTATGAATACAAACATGAACACAAACATGAACATAAACATAAATATAAACAGAAGACCTAGCAGGCAAACAAGCACATTGACGATTTATTTCAATCAGGCTGGAAAATTGCGCATACGCCCCGTCAAACGGGCAACAACATCTGACAACTGAAATCATTATAGTAAGGCAGCAAACTAGACGCTAAAGAATATATCGGCATGCAGTTTGACAGTTTGACTATTTGACTTTGGCGAGCTCGAATGCCTTCAGACAGTAGCTAGTAGTAGTATTAATAGTGGTAGAGATGGAGGATGAGGTTGATATTTCTGCAGTTCCGTTCGACTACGGGGCAAAATGACGTTGCAAACATGGCTGGCAAGCGCACAGCAGAAGCCCGGGGATAGCGGGCATTGAATAAACTTGTACAAGATGAAAATCGTAAACATGCTGCTGCCATTGCTGCTGCCACTGCTGCTGCCTCTGCTGCTGCTTTTCCATTGCCCCAATGGCGCCCATAGCCACTGGCAATGTGAAAACTTTTCCTCAATGTGTGAGCAAATAAAATTTGTTTAGTGCACAGGCACAAAACTGCAACCTCCAGTCGTGTTGACGTGTTGCATTGTCGTTTGTTTACACAGCCACACAACGACAAGAGCAGGCAACAAACTTTTCGACATGCTTGAAAAAATCTGCTCTCGAATTTAAATGCTGACTTTAAAGCAGGCATTATTTTTTAGTGAAATAAATGTGAGCTATTGCTGAAATTGATGTATACACATTAAGTTTTGGATATTGGCCCAGCGAATCGTTCAAGGCAAACTTAAATCGAAATGAATTGCTCAATAAACTAATGCACGTATTCTATGCTTTATTATTCTATGACTGACTCATCAATCTACTTCATGCTCGATTTTTTCATACTATGCATAATAAACGCAGAGCACAAAAACCAAAGAAGTAAAAAAAAAAACAAAAGAAAAAACGTTTTCTTGCGACTCACGCGTTGCGAATAAAATGCTGCCAATAAAATGTCATAAAGCGGGAACGTGAATGAAAACATTTGAGAGCCAGTGTGCGTGTATGTTTGCTATTGTTATTGTTTATAGTCCCGGCAATCACGTGCTACAAAGTTTTGCGGGCTGACATTGCCCAATCCCTTTTATTCGGCGCACGCAGTGCGCTTCAGTTGCAAAAATTTCTAAGCAGGGCAAATAGAATATAACAGCAAAAAAACAAAGGAACTAACACTGATTTCTGCAATTTGAAAATGATAACTGGAAAATACCCTGCATTTGGCTTACAGTTTTTTGTATTTCTTAATCAGTAGCTTTTAGTCTTTATATTTATTTATTTATAATATTGGTCTTCACAGAAAAAAGGAATAAGTAAAACATAAATGTATACAATTCTGGAGGTATTTAATTGCAAAGTATCTTAAAAGAATGAATTAATTCTGGCAATCACAGGTTTTTAATAGAAACCTAAAAAAACTTATGTAAAATTACACAAAACAAGTATAATTGCAATACCTAACACAATAATTTTCCATGTATCCTTATATAAATATTTGCCCTACTTAAAAAAAAAAGTTTTAATTCTTCGCCTTTTTGAGTAATTCAATGAATCTCACTTAATATTTAAGCTTATCAAATATTTACACTGTCCAGTTAGCGTTCCATTGTTGCACAAAACAAAAGAATAAAAATCAGCATAAGAAACTTTTTGTATTTTACGTTTTTCTAGTTGTTGTCTGTGTTTTTAGATGAAACACAAATATTTGGAGTTATCCGCAATGTGCACGTAGCCCTGCTTAGATGGTAAATAAAAATATTTTTTACTTGTTGCATTTGTCACTGGCCAGTTTTACGCTTTGTTTGTGTTCAATCAACCAAATTCGTTAGTTCGTTAAAATATAATAGTTTGCAGTTCAATATCAAAGAAAAACAAACTGAAATGTTGTTGCCATTGCTTGACTTTGAAATACCTTTACCACAGTCAAAAGCATTTAAATCCAACTACTTGTATATTGTGTTTTACATTTAAGTATGTTATGTAACGTAAGCCAAGTAATCGATAACTGAAATGGGAATAATTGATTTTAACAAATCTGCAATTGTGTTGTACATTGACTTGAAATAAATATAGCCAATTCGAAAAAGGGTAGAACAGGTGCAGTATTGAGGACAATGTGCCATATTGAAAACTGAACTTTTCGCTGTAAAATAAATATAGTTATATTGTGCAAATCAATGCGTGTTCAATAAGCTAACAGCGATACTTTGAAAAACAAAAAGGACAATCAATAAAAACAAAATTTGAAATTCTAAATTGTCACAACTGTTGGTAAACGAATAACAAAACCTATGCTAACACATAAAATTGGTACACGTAAGAGAGTTCGACTGGGAGAATTGCTCAGCCACAGCTGTCATAGTCGATTAAAGCACAGTTTCTATTTTACGTGAGCATTCGCCGATTTCGATGAGATGCAGAATACACAGAATGCACACCGACATATTTCTGTTCGCTTCGATTATCACAAATGCACGCAGGTATGCAAATAGAAAAGTAGTTTGTTCAATTTGCAAACACGGCTTGGGTAACAAAGCCTGTATCTTGATGAAACTACGGCAGATTGTCTATAGTTGTATATATATCTTTTTGGTGAATTTATATTCATTTAGTGGACTATACATTAAAGACAATTGCTTTTTTCACTCTAGCTTTGTTACTCGATTTAAATCTGTTATAAATCTGTTAATGAAGAGTCAAACGCAGTCTCTAATTATGGAGTATCTTTATTATGCTTTACTTTTGAAGAATTGAGAGCAACTTAATATACACAATGCAAAAGGAGAACACAATACATGTGTGACCACAGCTTCGATATTAATGAATATAGCGATAATTAAGTATTAATTGTTGCTGTGATATTCAAACATATTTCAACAGAATCGTTACTAGTTATTCAGGGGGTATCGATAATATGAAAAAGCATTCGATAACTTTGCTCCTATATTTTAAATTACAATTGCCACTTTGAGTATCTGAGATAGACGGGCAGACATATATCTCTCTAGGTATATCATTTTCATTCTCGTTACTCTTTTTAAGCCGCTTATAGAAGTTGTTATTTAATCGATTGCCATTAATTTGTAAAGTTTTAATTTTGTCATAACCTAAGCAAATTTATGAACCGTAAATCCTTTTTGCTTATTACAAGTGCACTAATTGATTGGCAAATATTAATATATTTAATGAAATGTTGGTAGTTTTGCCAATTCATTTATGCAAGACAAATATATTTTGTTGAGCTTAATTATATATGCATTAAAATAATTGCAAATATGAAAATTGATTGCGCAATGGCCAAATAATATTATTAATGAATCACAATTAAATGTTTTGAGGCAGGCGTTGTGTGGAACTGGTCGATAAGTGTACAAAATGCCGTTTGCTAAAAATAATTAAGCGACCATTGCAAACGCAAACAGTGCAAGACAATAATCAAATCGAGAGGGCGTGGCGGACTTGTCAGAGTCGGGAGAGGAGTTGTGTAAATATGCTAGTTGGGCATTGTTTGCCTCACATTGCGTATACGACGTGTATTGCGACGGAAAGTAAAGTACCGCCCGTAAATTGCAAATGTTAAGTGCGTCAACATGGGGCACATGAACTCTATTCGCCCCCGACCGAAATCCCCTTCTTCAGCTTAACACCATGCCACCACAGATGTCGTGGCATAATGACGCCAACAAATCGACGACAAATGTGCCGGCAGTTATACAACCCTCCATTACACCTACCCACTCATCCACCACCCCTTCGTGGGGACTGTAATAACAAATATTGGTCGCTGGTGAAGTGCTGGCGCATTTTCAATTGCGTTGCGATACTTGCCACAGTCCTTGTATTATTTGCCACCGAGCTATTTGTCATGTGACTTTCGTACTGTTTATTTTGCCAGTGAAATGCATTCCAAAGTGCTTCAGCATTACTTAACAATGCAATTGAAAATGATGTGTGTGCTCTACCATCAAGTTGAATATGATCGATTAACTGAATTTCATAGTATATTGATTAAAAAAATAGAGTTTGAAGGCAGCACTACAGCTCGTCTCGAATTTGGTGTCAATCAGTTAGCGGAAGGATTCCTGTCAAACTCATTAGGCAGCAAAAGTAATCTGCATGTCGCCGGCATTTGCCGGTCAAAGCCAATGATTACAATCAACATGGTCATGGAAGAATTGCAATTGCTGTTAATGCCAGTAAACCAGTACACACAGTACAACTGTAACGCAGTCATTGCCCCAATTGGGATGACACGGCAATCGATTTGTGCTTTGATTGACTCAACGAAATGCAAGCGATTTGATTTGTTTGTGTGGCGATGTGTCTATGAGTGTGTGTGTGTGTGCGTGTGTGGATGTGCCAACAAAATGGCGGCACTGGCAAACACATGCCTCGGACCATAACGCATCGAAATTAACGAAAGTCAACGCATAGTCAATTACGGGCAGGCAATGTTGTTGACCATGTCGTGGACATGGCGTCTCATCAGCCAAATGGCTGCCTAACTACGCCTGGCTCTCGGCCCAGTGTTGGTCAACACACACTTATCGTAAAGTACGCACCCACGCACACTTGTGCAATCGTAACCAATTTGCGGCAGGATTTTCCGGGTGTCCTCGATGGAGTTCTGAGCTCGTAGTTGCCGGCTTGCATGCTCAATGCTCATTGATCGCAGCACAAAAGTTTAGAAATAATTAGTAAACTTTTAATTGGAAACTAGTACGCAATAGCAAATCGATTGGTTGCATTTGTAGTTCTGCAATCAGGCCTCCTCCCTCCCCCATTCTACTACCGAGCTGCCTTCCTCTATTCATCCAATCCCAATGGCTGGCACAGTCTATTATTGAGTGCCCAGTCGCTTTTTTGGTTTTTGCCGATGATTTTCCGAGTGCTTTTTACTTCGATTGCATTTTCGGTGTTCTTTTGATGTTGTTTCTTGTTCCTGAAGTTGTTTATTTTGCCTTGTTATTTTTGTTATTGTTTTTTGTACTTCACTGTTGTTTGTGTGTGTGTGCGCTCGTGTGTGTAACTTTATTTCGTTGCAATTTTATTCCCATGAAATTTGTGGCTCCGCACAAATTTTCAAGTCTTTGTGGCTTACAAGGATTTCCTAACAAAATATGCACTGCATGCTGTTTGGTTAGCAGTTTCTGCAAAACTTTATGGCCATACTTTCAAGAGGAATTGGCACCGGAATGTCGGATAAGGGCGCGGGGACGCGGCGGCGAATGCGTGATATACTAAATTAGCTAACAGCACAGCAACATCCACTTTTGCACGCCATACGACACTGTGCGTATACGTAATTTTACGGAATGTAACAATTTGGTTTTAAATGGCTTTTTTTTCTATTTTTTTTTTGGATTGCATGGCAATTTGGGTCAGTGTAATCTAGCTTCAAATGTTTTTTACTCAAAAATATTGTCCGTTTGGGAAAAGTTTAAGGTTAAAATAATTTTGAAATTATTTATAAGCCTTCTGTTAACTTAAGCCATTACATTATGTATACTGTTGCAGTCTTAATAAATCATTGATTTCGCAGTCTATATGAACTTCAAGTATTTAACTTAAGGTAAACGTTTAAAATATGTGACATTTAGTCGAACGAATCTGTCGTTAACTTTTCCCAACTCAATTTGGGGAAGTCACTTCCCCTAGAAACTTAGCACAGTTTCTTCTACTTCTTCGCAGCAAATTAGATTATTGTCTATTATATTTAGTAGAACACGGTAAATGGAAATTTGTGCAGTGCACTTTAAATCTTAAACGTAATTTAATTTCCAATGCAAAGCAACATCCGAGGGTAGAAAAAAACAAAATAAATGCAACGCACCTGTGCAGTTGCTGAAGTGGCGGCACACCTGCCTTCGGGAGACGGGTAACGGAAACATGGAAAAGAGATAGAAGCCAGACGCAGACAGACACTGGGGTGCATATTAGCAGTACGGACAGCTCCCTTTCATCCATTGCGATGCGCAACACTTGCTTACCGTTATTTATATACACACATGTGCTTATAAGTTTTTAAAAATGCAAGCGGGAATGCTGATACTACTGATTTACTACACAATACTTTAGAGGTTCTTCTGTTTTTCCTGCATAAACTGAACAAATGTAATTGAACATAGTTCACAGCAAGCCAGAATATACAATTGAAATTTGTATATTTAGCTTAAGGGGTAGCGAGATAACTCAAATGTTAAGTTCTGATTAATTTGATATACCCATTGGCGCTATGCATTTTAAGGGTATGTGAAATGCTCGAGCATTCAGAGCGCATTAGCGTGAATGTTCATAGCTGTTGTCCTCTGCAAGAATGTGTGTGTGGGTGTAGGTGTGCGTCTGTGAGTTCAACTGGCAGCCACAACGATGGCTACTCCGACTGTGACTTCAGTTTTGACTCGGGCTTTAACTGTGCCTGAGTCTAATGCGTGCCTCAAGGCTTCACTCGCAGTGCTCGCTAACGGTAACTGCCGCCATTTTAAACTCGTTTCGCATGCAGCAGTTTTTGCATTCTTATTTCATGCCCAACGTGAAAATGCCGCATGCCATAATGAAATGAAATGTAATTTGCATTTAAACACACACCCACTCACAAACACACACACATATTTATATTTATATATATATATATATGTTATATATATATATAGCACAAAAGGCAGGTAAACTGAAAATCCCTTAGAGGCATGCAGAGCTGATCGGGTTGGGGGCTGCGGGGCTGCGGGGCTGTGGGATTGCTGGGGAGTGCTGGTCGTGCGTGTCTGGCGGCGCATTTACATTTACACCGTTGGGCCTGAGCCCGCATGCATTTCATTCCATTAAAATTGCAAAAATACATTTAAAGTGAAGCTGGTTATATATTTCTGTGTGCTTCTAATACCCTGCACCTATTCAGATGTTAGAAAAAATAGGCAACCCTTAAGAAGTACAAATACAGATCGTATAATAAACATATAAAGTACGCAAGAAAGTATTTTCTTAATTGGGTACAGGGTATCGCCTAGTCTTAACTAGAGTAATTTTCTTATAATATTTTATTTGGTTGTCAGTGCTGCTATGATTTTTGAACTTTTTTATATTGCCAATAACAACTTCTTCTTTAACAAATTATTTTTAATTTAATTAATTTTTTATGCACAGTAACCTTTGTGCGAACATTTTTATGTCATGCGGTAAACGAAAATGCACTTGCGTTTTTGATTTTTACTGTTCATATGGAAATACGCAGCTAATAACTGTATCCTTGTTTTGTATCATACAATTAAATTTGCATGCGAGCATATGTTACCAGGTTATTTTAATTTCATTTGCAAAAATGCTCAAATTTAAAATAAATCATTGGTTCCGTTTTGGCCCATCAATGTACAACATATTTCGAATCTCATAATATAGTTTTTGTCTACTACTTTGTCTACTTTATTTTAGTGGCACATCATATGTTTCGGCATTATATCAAAACTGATTTTAGTTTGCGTTTTTTTTTTTGTTTTCATTTTTATCGTCGTATCGCTGTTGCCCTTTAGGACATGTATTGATTTCAATAATATTTCATGCGCAGTTTTCAATATGTCAAGTTATGCACAGAACTGCATCTGTCAATACTACATCCGAGTTTTCTAATTGGCTATATTAATATGAGTGTATTGTACATAACGATTGTAGATTTGATAATATCAGTAATAACAAAAGAAAACCTAAATTTACATTTAATAACTTTACATACCTAAATACTTTATCCATTAATATTATTTTATAATATTATGTGAACTTAATGTGAACTTACTTACTTGTAGCACAGGTATTTCAAAGTCAAGCATTTAGCAACAACATTTGGGATTGTTTTCATTTGCTTTTCAATTGCAAAATATTATTTTTTAACGAACTAACGAATTCGGTAGATTGAACACAAGTAAAGCGTAAAACTGGCTAGTGACAAATGCAGCATGTGCAAAATATATTTTTTTACTATATAAATGGATTACGAGACTATCCAAATATTTAGGTTTCATATCAAAAATTGGCAATAATTCGATTTTGCTCAAAACGCAAATATCTCGTAGAGCAGTAGCAATTTTCGCAAGACAATGCTATGTGAGCGTAAATACTACGATTAGTTTGGTAAAAGGAATTGTTTAACAAGGTGTAATTTCGGCTTATTTTTTGATTACCCATAATGTTAATTTGCTAGGTATCCCATATTGTTATATTAACTGTGCTTTATATACAGTAATTAAAGAAAATCAATTGGTAATTTTTTTAATGTGTTGTAAGAATTTATTAAAGTAGTTATAACAAATTATTATATTATGTGTAATAAATAGGACATAAGCATTTTATATCAATTTAATTTTCACTTGCACAAATTTATTGGGATGATTAAAGCTATACCAGGTTGAAAACGTTCTTAAATTAATATCAAAAATAGTCGGTCAAATCATTGGCATTCCGCTACTTCAGGACATTCTAATTGTACTTCAATGTTATTGTTCGATATCATAAAAACCAGTTTGAAATTAAGCTGCAACCGAGACAGAAAAAAAGTGCACGTTCCAATAATAACTTAATGGTATAGTGATCCGATTTCGAACGAATTCGATGCTTCCAGAAAACATGAATTTTAAATTGATTCTTATTAGCTTTCACTTCCAGTGAACAGGAATTTAAAATTTATTCTAATTACTTTTCACTTCCAGAAAACAAGTATTCCAAATTTAATCTAATTAGCTTTTAAAAAGAGGGACTAGTTCGCATAGAAACAGACATACTCTAAAGATGACTAGTTATGCTGATCTAGAATATATATTAAATTAGACCAGTAATACAAAAAGCAATATTTTAATATATTATCAGTATTTCCAATATCTTTCAGTGTACTTTTATATTTTTTTGTATGGAAGCCATTTCTGCCGATTCACATGAGTTGGGATAATTTTTCGTTACTGTATGACGCTCAATTAATTTAAAAAAATATATTAATGAAAAATGTAATATATAAGTTTTTATGATTACCTTCCTTAATAACGTTGATTTAAATTTTGAGTTTTTTTTTTAGCTCCGCATTTGAATCAGCATTAAAATCTTCTTTTCTCTGTGTTGAATGTCGTCTTCGGTATTTCATTTTGTTATTTTGGCGCTAATTTTTTTTTTAACTATTTGAGATAGTTTTGCTTGTATTAACTTGAATAGAATATGCACTTTTCAATTCATTCAACAGCGCTTGAATAGTTAGCTTTTTGCCTTCAATTTAGATTTTTTGGGCTTTATTAGTTGACTGCATTTTCATCACATTTAATAAAAGCATTTTAAATGTAAGAAATGTAAAGGTACCACATTTAAAAGGCATTTCTGGTATCGTGCACTATAATACTATACTATTGAAACATATAAATTGCAATGCCACGCTTAGCAATTAGCGGCAAGTTGATTACATATTGGAAGTAACAGAAACGTTACCCCCATTTGACAAATGATCATGTTTAACAGACGTGCAAAACAAGCTATAAAAACGCAGAATATGTTTCCCTCTGCAAGGCTGAGAAACACTGAATTAGGCTCAGTTGATATTTCTAAACTCTCTAAACAAAGCTATATAGACAAATTATCTTATTTGTAAGTGGTCTTCGAACAGATAAGTTAGCTGAATTTTGAGAGCCCATATATATTTAAATTTTACATACTAGATATTTGTTTTATTTATAACAAATCGATTGTGTTCTTTGAGCTTTGAGCTTAATTTTTAAAGCTACACAGCAATCAATATTTATTTATATTAAATGTGGCTTAACCTGGCAGGCTAAACAATTTTCATATTAATAGGCCTCTGCAAATTAATTTTTGGGTTATTAAAAAAACGTTTTGGAATACAAAGTTAGCCATATTTAAGTAGACATACTGTAGCATATATATAATATATAAAATATATTATATAGTATAAAGTTTATTTTTTATAGTCGATAGCTGACGCCGTTTCTCAAATGTCGATACAAATCGATTTCTGAAAACAGCAAAGTCACAATTTTCAAGGTAGACGATTCTAATTGATGTATAATAATTAAACTGATGATTAAAATATCAATTTCATCAAAATCGGATAAGAAAAATCCAAGTTATAGTTGAAACCATAATCACATATATTTTTCTCATTTTCAGCGCTCCGTTATCTGCATACGGAATACATATGTAAGTATATAAATATATATAAGTAAATATATATTTATATATGTTTATATTATATATTTATGTATGTTTACATAACAGATTGTCACAAGCCGGGGATTTCAGTTCGGGCTTGTGAATGAAAACATGCGCTGCCTTAATTTTGTTTAAGTTTTCAGTGCCTGTGTCTGCTATAGAAAATGAGTGCACTTGCACACTTGCTCACATTTGGGTGTTCAAAACTTTTTATATGAAAATTTGTCAATAAAAATAGCATAGGTTTACAAGCTGGGTTCAGGGTATATCGAATTCAAGCTCACTCGACTACAGCATTTATAATTGTTTTTATATAGACATTAATAACGCGATCCGATGACAACTACTTTTACATATTTATTCTTTGCATATCTGGCGGAAATATACTTTAGAACCTGAGAAGAAAAAAAATTGTTGCTTATGTTATTTTTTGTTACTGGCATTTTTTCTTTTTGGTCTGTTCGCGTTTCCGCCCGCAGCGAGACATTCAATTTAGCTTTTAGGTGGACGAAAAACAGTTGGCTGAGTGTTTGCATAGTTTACCTTAAGGAGATGTGCACAAGCAGTTGGCTACGCCCCCATCGGATGCCTGTAGCATTTTATTTTCGAATTTTCAAGCGTCTCGTTTTTGGGGTTATTTATGCGGCAACCTTTCGGCCAGTCTCCGACCACACTTTTAATGCTATTTGCTTGCCATTTGGGCCAATAAATCATTTTGAGCGCAGATAAGTAATTTTTACAGCACAACGTCTACTTTTTCTTAGCGGCGCTGCTGGTGCACTCTGCTTTCTTTCGTTTTCCCCGTTGTGATTCAGTTCTTTTCCGTTGCCTTTTGCTTTCACTTCCCATAATGTTTTTCGTAGCAGCAATATGATTTTGGGTCTGTTGTGCCATCGTCTTAAAAAATTTCTTACCACTGCGGGTAGCAAGTCTTTTGATTCATGACGTTGCTGTTTGGGCCAAACATTTCACGAAATCTGAATGGTATACTAATGGAAGGAAGAGGGAGACGAAGGGTCTCTTGCGCTCTTGTGCGTCAAATTATTTCAACTGGCAACGAGTGCAGACCGAGAAGGTTGCCTCTGTTAGCACTCTTTGCGTATAAATGAGCTTTATCAAAACGGTGCAGTTATTTCAAACTTATTATGAAATTGCAATAATATATCTGTTTCTATTTATATTTATAGTTTTCGTAAACAAGAAAGGAAGAAAATAAAAGAGATATTCACAGTTTTTTCATTAGCTATGTTCTTCAAATATCATGTGGCTTCGATACTTTTCCTTTTTGTTTGCTTTAACTTCTTAAAGGTATAAGAAATAAGTACCTATTCCATATACTGAAAATTAGTAGAGGGACTCGGTAACAAGAAACTTATAATTTAAATGAGTTTCTGCTTTTGTAGTTGGGTCTTAAGGTATATATTTCAGTGGTGGCGAGTCACTTTACAAACTTCACCGCCTAGTTGTGGAATATTTGATTAGCTTTGGGAACTAACTAGTGTATTGATGTCACTTGCTGCCGCAAGCTAAATATTAATATTAATGTAATTTTAGCATCTGCGCTAAGCAGGGCACAAATACGCCTAATCAAGCGTCGTATAGTTGCGAACACCTGCGGAGATAAACAGGCAGAGAAACAGATATGTATGTATATATATATTGGTAGAGAGAGAGAGAAAGAGAGTGAGAGAGAGAGAGAGAGAGAGAGAGAGAGACAGAGAGTGAGAGTGGTTGTGAATCTCACGGCATTTCACAGGGAATTTGTTTGTGGGCGTTGTTGCGGTAAAGTGGCACGCATTAGGCGGTCTGATTGAAATTTACGCCTTCAAGTTTTTGGGATTCTGTGGTTGGATCCTTCTTAGAGGGAGTGTCAATGAATTTCGAAAGATTACAAGTTGGCACATTAAAGCATTTTTCAAATGATTTTGGACAAGTCGGCGAAATCTTTTAGAAAAAGTGAATTAAGTAACTGGCTCAAAATAAACCGCAAACGCGCTTCCAAATTGATACGATGAGTTCATGCATTTTTATTAAAAAATGTTTGAAACTCAGGCTAATATTTGTTATTAATATTGAATGTGAGACTCTTTGCCGGGTTGAGGGTTTCTATATCCGTTTATTTTAAAACATATTTCCCTGCGATATAATATATTTTCCTGCCTGAGGCGACACTATCTGCTATGATGTGCTTTGACTCTTATTAAAATAAATATTTTTTTGTTGGTATGAGAAAAGAACCAAAATGAGAATTCTGCATACGAATCCTAGAAAACTTTGCCTTACTCAGAACCATTTATATGATTTCACAAGCAGTCAAAAAGCGTGCAATATGCAAGCAGTTTTGTTTTAACCTTTTGAAATTTTTTTTCTCATTGGAAGTTTGTAGTTTGTTTTTCAAGGCTGATAAATATTTGCTTGTTATTCTCACCTGCCTCAAAATTTCTGTGTTCACTTTAAGATAAGACGCAATTTCAGCTTTGACTTTAGATGAAACTTAACGTCAACCTGATATCAGTCCCAACTATTTGATGACAGCAGCTGCGGCAACAGCAACCGAAGCAATTACAAAAACTTTCTTATACGAATAAAAAAAAGTTATTGCGTTTGAGGCGCCTACCATAAAAACGTATTTGCTGAATGCACATTCTTTTTGTGACACTCCAATGGAAAACGGAATAAAAGGGTATAATAAAGTTCTGGAAAATTATGCAATAGGCGGAGGGAAACATCTGTGACCACATATAGTATATATGTATATTGTTGATCATGTCCGTCTTCCGAAATACCCTTCACCCATCTGTTAAATATTTTACAGTTTTATTGTTAATAGTTTTGTACAAGAACTACAGCCCGAACTGAAATTACAGTCTTGTCGCAAGTGTTCGTAATGATAATTGATAACGCTTAGCGCTGCTGATTGAAATTAGATCAAAATTAAAATATATGTACGACTATATCTTGTATTTTTCTTATCCGATATTGTTGTCCATTTGGCCAATTATAATAATTTCTAATCTGTGAGATCCGCGTGTTCATACAGACAGACGGACATAGTCTTATCGACTCGCCTGCGAGCCTGATCAAGAATATACATACTTTCCACCTTTAACATAAAGTTGCACAAACCCATTATACCCTTTATTCCCATCAATGAGTATTGTAAATCGATCTCATAAGAGAATAGAAATTGTGCCTAGAAGTTGTGCTTGGGTATCTTGTAGACGTGTCGTCTCGAAAACAGTATTCTTACATAAATAATAATATTTAATATTTCTCAAATAGAACGGTTTTAATTCTAAATTAAGTCGATCTAACACTCTAAACTATTTGTGTGCATTACCAAAGAATGTATACAAGTAATTTTTAAACTATTTTTGGGATTTGGGTTACAAAGTTGGAAAATGAACCATTACGTTCACATTTATTTAAATATTTAAAAAAGTTATCGTCCAAATTTTACCGAAAAATGCTGGTTTTATAATGGAAGTTATTTGCTATTTATATTGTGCTTAATTGTTGGTCATTTATTTTGTAGCTCCCAGCTGAATGTGGTTTTATTGCTCACGTCCATCCGTTATCCAAAATATTCATAACAAATGTATACTGAACGCATAAAAGCCTGCCGAAATGCCTTTATATAATAAGAATTCATAATTATTAGCAAATTGGAGTGAAACTGACCGCAACTCGTAAGCATGACCCAAAGAGATGTTGCTAATTTCTACAACATATGAAACGTGATTAATATTTTCTTCGTTTCATCGTATGGTTGTTTTTTTTTCACTGGCGCCTGTTGTTGTTGTTTTGTTTTGTTGTAATGGTTGTGGTTGTGGCACTCGTATCCTGCTGTGCCACAATTTTCGTTGTGGCTCTTTATTAATGAGTGCCGTTGTGTCTGGCCAGGACTTTGGCTATTTGTTGTTGTTATTTATTATACGAGTATTTGCCGCTTTGCCATGTTGATTGCGTTGAGGTTAAATGCGTTTACTTTTGGTTTGGCCGCCCTTCTAGTCGCGCCTGCCCAATTTCAACAGCATGACGGCCAACAGCCCCAAGCGTTAAGTGTGTTCTCATTTGGTACGAAGGGGAGGGCATGAATCTTAATTAATATGAATTAATTTTAGTGTTAATTGCCAGTGGATGGGTGTTCCATACGCTTGTATTGCGTAGGTGACTACAAGTAAAAGTGTTTTGCACTCAAAGAAAAACTGTATGAACTTCAGCTTTAAGAGTAACTAATTCGACCTAGTTCAATTATTAGTTGTTGCCGGAGGATTAGGAATTTTTGAATATTTATATTTGAAAAAGTGTAAAGTAAATAAGCCGCGTAATCAGATTTATTTGAAAAGTTCAAAATATTCAGAGTCACTATTAGTGTAGTCCAAGTAAGTACATATAAGCATTGTAGTTTGTGTGGCTTTAAGAGTAGCTTCTCATGTGTAGCCAAAACATCAACCATCAATCACCGTGCTTCGACTCATTTCCTCATATTGTTATGCATTGTTCGTACGTAAGGCGATTAGAGCATTACTCAAGCGAGTCCGCTTAAAGTAATTTAGTTAACGACTTAATAATATAATTAAGGCGACCGATCGTAGTTGGGCAATTGCATGGAGCAAGCACCACAGAAAATGTTTTCAGTGCAGCACAGGACAATTCTCAAGATGTTTATCACCTACAAATAGAAACAGGACCGTCACGAGATTTCTGTTCTCGAAAGTTTGCTGAATTTTGGGTGACCAAAGAAGATTAGTAAGTGGCAATACAACTGTGTTTGCATCGCCTAGTTCGTGTTGTATATGTAATTAATATTAAGTATACGGCGTGTTTGACAGCTTTTAGTTGTGTACCTAGAAGGAACGGCACGTAGCATAAATGAGCCTTAAAAATCCGCTGCTGCCAGGAATGTCAAGTCAATTCTTTTTAGTTGAGTAACAAGGTGAGCAATCGGTCGACCGGTAGGAGTAAATAATAAATAAATATTTACGAAAACGTTTCGCTAGCAGAACACGTACTGGGGATTAGCTGTGGGAACAACAGCAGAGCAACCAGCAACAGCAGCACCCAAAGCACAGTCGGAAAGACGTGCGGACCATCTTCCCGAAAATCTCTGACCAAAGCTCGGCACAGAAAACTTTTGCTTAAGCTATTAAAGTTTAAAGATGAAAGTGACAGCTGCTGCTGCTAGCTGCTGGTTGCTGGTGACTAAGCCACAAACGCTGACCCCGCAGCGGCAATAACCGCAGGCAAACGGCCTAGAGATGGGGCTACCCGCATAGATTTACAATCAGATGCTGCTTGGCTGGCTGGCATTAAGCCACAAATCATAAAAGCGCATCTAGTATAAGCGCCAGTTACGTGTGTTTTTGTGTGTATGCTCTGGCTGCCTTCTGTGCTGCGTATACGTGATATTTTATGGGTCACTCGTTTCGCAAACGTCTCATAATTTTTTTCGACCACGCCCCAAGCGTCCACAACTCGATTCTCCAGGCAACAATGAACGCCGTAAAATTCAGCCTGTAACTGTTACTGTATCTCATTACATTTGATTTACGAATAAGCAAAGTGTAAAGCTAACGAAATATGATAAACACCTTCTTCAACGCTTCTCCACTCGATGCTTCTTAATGGCACTTAAACGACAGAGATGGTTACCTTTTATTCGAGTACACTGCGCACTACTGCGGTTTGTGAGTGATAAGTCAGAAATTAATTATGACAAGTAAGCAATATAAGCGTGTCCAATTTTTAATAATTGTGATTTATTTGATTCATTTTTAACTTATGTAGATGGTAATCACCATTTATCAATAAATTGTAAGCTGAATTTGTATCTTCCATACACTGTATACACACTACATAAGTATGATTCCTGTATCTTTGCCCTATGTCGTCAGCCAGTTCGGGTCAGTTCAGACTTGTGAATTAAAATGTGCGCTGACTTTTTTTTTCCTTCCCTGCATTTCCTGTGGCTGCTCTAAGAAAAAACGTTTCCATTTATTTTTCGTTTTAATACTTTCTGCAGCATTTGAGTTTTGAAGAAAATAATATGTTTTTGGTCATATACAATTTTTTGGGTATTAGAAAATGAGTAGAGAAAAATAATATGCACTCTTTGCACGCCAAAGTCATTTTTCTAGTAGTTCGATTTTGATAATTTCTTTTTCAAATATTGGCCGTGATAGCTTGGTAACGTAAAAGTTGCCGTTACAATACCTCATTTGCGATTTATATTTATATATATATTTATATTTACAGCAAAACTTCCGATGTTTTCTAAGTTTTACCAATATAGCTTTAAATTGTCATTTATTTGATTTAGTTTCGCTAGTAATAATCATTTATTAGATTACAATATATGCCATAAATTGTATATATTTTTCTACAGTCATCAGAAATTGAGATGCATGTACTTTTTTATGGAAATGTTGAAACAGTTGTATACAGAGTCCAATTGAATTTGTGAAATACGGCATTTCAATAAAATGAATTCAGTTCCACTCATTGCTAAATGCCAAAATGCACACGATTGCTTCCCTTTGACCACACATATTGAAGCATTCGATTTTTACAAAATGGAATGTAAATGTATTCCTTGCCCGAATATAATATACCCACTAATAAGATAATTGTAGTAAGTTTTGATATGAACAAAACATGATGCATGAGTATGTTCAATATCTTAATACGCATTGCTAAAAAATTATTTCATGTAAGTATGCGTATCAATTTAAACAAAATTTAAAAAATTGTTTTACCTTATTACAAAGTATCACAACTACTATTCAAAAAATAAATAACTTCGAAAATATAGATAAAAAATTGAAGCGAATCGCAAATTATAGTGCAACAAATTGTTACCCATGTGCAGTTTATCCATGGATAAAAAAATCAATTGTGGATTCATTGAAAATATGACAAATTGAAATTTATTCAGCAAATTGACAATTGAATTGAATTAAATATTACATTTTATTAAAACTTGCCAAAGATGAGATATCGAAGCTGTTTTCAATTAAGGACAAGAACACGAAGAAAATAATTTGTTGGCTCTGTAAATATTTTTGCTGCTCAAAAGGGCTTTATTTGAGGAGTAAAATTGAAAAGAGCGCCAAAGAGACCACACATTCCAAAATATTGCACAGAAATTGTATGCGAAATTAAAAAAGCTTCATGTTGAAATAAATTGAGCAAAATGGTGGCAGCTACTTGAGTGAAAATATTTTTTGTGGTGCTTGTAATAACTTGACGGTGGCTGCCCCGCTTCAAGTCCGCACCCGGTGGGCGAACAAGAAAACAGCAAGAGCAATATGAAAAGGGCTTAAGTGCAGTGAGTGTTGCGGCTTTGGCCGGAGCTGCCGGTCCGGTTCACTGTTCGACATTTGGAATGGAATGCTGGCTAGGGCCAGGTCCTCGGCCTGTGTTACATTCATACGTTTTCGATTAAGCGACTATAGGTCTCGGCACGGACTGGTTGGATTCTGGCAGCCAGCGAACACTTTCCAAAAGGAAGCGGAAATTTACACAAAGACAGGATGTAGCAGAACTTGCAGTTGTAAGTGGCCAAGCTGCAACCGAATTGAGGCGAAATTGCAGCAGGCCAACACAAGCGCCAAAAGGCCAAACACGTGGCTGTTGGCAGTTGGCTGTGGCGTGGTTGCCATGACTGACAGGCCATTAATTTTGGATTACCCAAGTACTTCAAGCACTACCAAATCCGCCGACTGGAGGCCGCCGAAAAATTCACAAGCTGGCTGGCTGGCCACTTAGCCAGGTTGTTAAGCATTTCATAATGCGCTCAACGTGCCTAGTTTTCTTGTGGCTCTTTTTCTCTTTTCTTTTTATTTTATATTTTTGCCAGGTCGTTAACGTTAATGACAACTTAAGTGGTCATATATAATTTCTGAAAATTATTCTTACCTGTGCAACAAAGTGGCACACCAAATAACAGCAAACTGTGTTATTATTACATGGATAATAAGCTTCGACCTGCAGTTGCCTTAAGCGGTATGAAAAAGCCAACTGAAACGGACAACATGCTAAATGCGTTCAACTAGCTATACAGTTTTGACTACGTCTGAATTTTGTCACGTACCGAATATCTAAATAAATAATTCATTACATAGAAGACCTTTCAAGGCTGTACTGTAAATTATATGTAAGCTTATGAAAATAATAGGCCTAAAGTGTTTACTCAATTTGTGCAATTGAACTCAAATTGAGCGGTAATGAGAGTCTAGGAAAAGAGCTGATTTCAGCTGGTCGAAGTTTAAATACTCTTGCACGAAGTTTAAATACTTGTCAAGGAAACTTTCATATTACGATCTTTTAGTCTAGTTTGTAACTTGACCTTTAGTTCCTTTATTCTAGCTGCAGCAAAAAGAGGCAAAGAATGCCGTTCACAAGGCATTTACTTTATGAGGTCAAGGATGTATTTTTCAATGCACTTGGCGACCAAATTATAAAGCCCCCAACGATGTTTTACAAATACAAGCAAGAGATTTTGTAACCCAAATAGCGAGCGAGTACAAAATCGATACGTAAACTATTTGAACAAAGTAAAATAATATTCATTAATGAGCCAATTCACAAGAGTGAACCAGAAACTAGAGTCAAGGTAAAATCACTTCAAATAAAATTAAATTGCACCGGAAGCCGTTTTGAATGCGTGAGTAAACACTGGCCACGAGCAAAAAGTTATGGCCAGCAAAGTTGGCCAAAGTATTCTGCCAGCATTTTGTTATAACTTTGTGGCTTTTATGAAACTATAAGTGTGTGCATATTTAAAAGTTGAATATGAATTGAATCCTCATCGATATGCAACTAAAATGTAATTTCACGCATAATTATTGCAATGAATTTTTAATTGGAATCCCTTTTAAATAATTGGATATTGCATTTATTGAGTTTTATTTAGAAATATTATGTGGGTAAGCTGAAGTTTGGTTTGAGTCGTTTTAAGATTTTCCAAATTGTTAACGGAAACAAAAGATAAAGCTTCATCAACGACAAGAAAAATAATGTAATTTTAGTTATATTTTAGTAAAAGAATG
The DNA here is from genome assembly GCA_035043845.1 of Drosophila picticornis. NCBI lineage: Eukaryota > Metazoa > Arthropoda > Insecta > Diptera > Drosophilidae > Drosophila > Drosophila picticornis. The sequence goes on along the minus strand of JAWNMR010000122.1, from coordinate 20,894,703 downwards.
TATTGTTGTCTCAGCGCATTGCATAGTTTTTGGGGCCACCTAACGCAGCCTAGTTGTTCAAACTACTTTTGCCTAATTTATCTTGTTGTCAGCCTGGCAGCAACAAATGCAGCCGTAATAGTTGAATTACTTCACATAGGCCAGGCATGCAGAGAAACTCACACACACATACCCACACTCACACACACACCCACACTCGCATACACTCACAATCATGTCCAGGTGGCATAAGTGCTAGAAAGTGTAACTGGGTCGCTGGTAAGTGACTAAGTAGGCAAACTAAAAGCAAAAGCAAAAGCACAAGCAGCTGAGAAAAGTTTTTCACTCGATGTTACAGTTTTTGGGGGCAACAAGATAAAATGGACACACCTTATGTGTTCGGTTTGGGGCATAGTGTGAAATAAAGTGAAGAAAATAGCAGGTAGCCGGGTGCCTACGAGCAACTGCTGCCTACTTTTAGGCCACCAACTCAGATACTCGACCAACACAAGCAATTTGTTAGCGGGTCGGAAGAGCGTCGTGCAAATGTAATTTACTGGTTGCTCTTGCCTCACGCTTCCAAAGAATGTAGCCGGAATTTATTTGCGGCTATTTGGTAAAGTGAAAGGAAATTAAAGCTGCCACATACCAAGAAAATGCCATGACATACTTTAAGATACAACGGATATGCTGCCAAAAACTTCAGTGGCTCGTAAAGTAGCTAATTCGACATTTGATTTAAAACATTTGCCGCACATTACCAACTAACCATGACTTCCATACCATGAGGAGATTGTTACATATGTACTACTAATGCACAAATATAACCAAACACATCAACATATCTATATATTTTTACATATATACTTGCATGAAAAGCCCAACCAGGAGCATTATTAAACTCCTCAGCTGCGGTCGCTTATACAAATGTATCTAAGGCCGCGAGTGCCAAAAACTGTTGTTGGCTTCTTCAAAATGTCGTGGCGGCTCTTGTCCTGTTAGCAACAAGCAAGAAATTGTTGAGCCATGTCTTTGCGCTTTACACTGTAAACAATTTAAGGTTTTGCCTCAAATTCAAAGATTGATTACGGTTGTAATTGAATATTTAGCGGATTCTTGAGTGAGATTTTCGTATCCGCGTTTAAATTTAAAGCAATTCAGTGCCTAATATTTACTTAGTTATTAACTTCAAAACTTGTATATTTCCGCTTAAATGAGATGTTTAAAATACTCAGTGAACATTGTACGTTTTAATTGTAGGTACAATGACTTGAATTTTTAAAATTATGTTGCGAACACATGTTTAATATCAGTTCATTTAGTGAATCATTTCAGTTTGTGGCAGTGCTTGAAGTTTTACATTCCTTGTCCTCGTTACCACAGTCGAACTCGTACCCCAGCATATTCGAATCCAAGGCCCCTGGTGGTTAGAGACTAAAGTCCTGACGGTTTTGCTTCATCATCAACTTTAGAAGTGCCGCAAATCTTTGCGGTTTCGTCTTAATGGCTAAGAAATTGTGATTTATGCCTCGACTCGACTCTTGTATATACATATATATCCGTGCTGTGACGTGTGTGCATATCTCTGTCTGTGTGTGTGCATGTTTCAGTGTGTGTGGCTGTTTGCCAATGTGCTGGTGCGTGATTTACATGCTCGTTAGATTTCAGATGTTGGCAAAGGGTATATACGCTACAAGTACATTTATTCCTTTTGATCTGCAAAAAAATTTATTTACAACGATGACGGCTAAATTTTAAGAAGAGACAGCTTAAGAGCGTTGGAAGAGCCATCAGTTACGTACTTTCATTACCTAATTAGCCTTAAATTTATTACCAACGATTCCAAAGGTGCACAAATTAGTTTGGTCGTCTCCCTCTTTCTCCTTCCTTTGACAAAAATTTTGGCTTTGGCTTTTGCGTTTGCTTTTACCTGCTCCAATTGTTTTTCGGCTCTTTTTATCCGTTGAATTAGTTTAATTGAATTCATTTCGCACAAATCACCAAAAACTGGAGAGTTTCATTAGCTGGGATTGTGGTACTTTGTGTGGAGAAGAAAAAGATTCTTGGCGACAGTTCCATTTTTGCTCCTCAAAACTTTGCAAATGTTCAAAGGCTTATTATGTAATTAGGTTTAGTCAGGCATTTATGTCAATCAAAATAAATTAATAAAAATGAAGTGAAAATATATTGGTATGCATAGAACGCAAGAAAATGCTTAACTCTAACATTTTCACTTAATTTAAACCATATTTCTGCCTTTTCTTAAACCACATGTAAACTAACGAGACTGTGAGTCTTCCGTAAGTCTAGATATCATCAAATATTTGTCATCAGCTAAAGCCATCTGATATATAAAATATTAATTCAAATAAGGTCTCTAAGTATTTTTTATATATACTCACTTGGTCCGATATCAATTATCCAAAGTATGGGATTCGTAACAGTAATGGAGGTTGTTTATTGGCGTTTCTTACTTCTTTAAGGATACACAGAATAGCATTGTAAAACTTAATACTTACAAATCGAGTGAAATAATGAAAACCTATAGTTTTTAGTTTGCAACACTCTTGTAAAATCATTAACAGGTAGTTGGAAATGTCTTCCAAGTTATGATGGGATGTTATTTCCAGCACTTCTAGATTCCTTAAATGTAATAAATATGAGAAGTTTTCTTCTTCGAATATGCCACACTGTAGTCTTTTAAGTGAGTTCAATTTTACAATTTGTTCCATCTCTTTTAAATTGGTGTCGTTATTTTTGATTACCACGCTTTGCAGAGTCAGTTCCAATCTCAATGATAACTTTTTAAACAGCTGTGCCAAGCACCCGATTTTTGGTGATGTAATTTCAAGATCAGTTAACTTGTTCAGTTGCGCTACAGTTTCAATAATTTCATTGTCACTATGCTGGAATGCAATAGCGAGTTCTTTTAGTTCAGGCAATTGGTCTAAAAGTTCTATGCTATTTATGTTTGTGAATTCGCAATGCAAGCGCTTTAAGAATTTAATTCCTACAACAGCCATTGTCTCCTTATATGATATGAGGAAAAGAAAAACCTTCATATAGTGTAATAGTCAGTTCTTCTAATTTATTGAATCCGGCTATTAATTCTACATTCCGTCCATCGAAAAATCCAAAGGCGAGCTTTTTCAATGAATTAACACTTGCAACTTGGGTAGTTTCTTCAGGTGAAAGTGTTTTGTTTTCTAGAGACAAGCACTGAAGTTTCGACGATTTTCGCGACACCTGCTTAAGGAGTAGGTGTACTAGAGCACCATCTGGATTTCTTGTAATGACAAGCTCTTGAAGGTCTCTTAGTTCTTCATCCGAAAAGCCGCACTTAAGTTTATTAAGGGTCGATATTTTGACTACTTTTGCAGTTTCTTCCATTTTTTTATTATAGCTTTTGGCTTCTACGATTAATTCCTGGAGAGTTGAACGTTTCTTAGCAGCAAGTGCCTTGAATAGATATTTGAACGACCCGCTTTTGTGTTCTCCTATTACGTGCAAAATTTCAAGTGTGTTAGTTCACAGGCAGAGCATATTCCTCAGCGTCAAAGACTTCATTGTAGCATTAAAACTGCTTTAGAAATGTCCGTAAGTGGATGTTCAGAGCTTATGCAAAGCACGTCTAGTTGTTTCAGTTGTGTCAAGAGATTAACTTTTTTCAAATCCGAAAATCCACATTCCAATTGAGTAAGTGATTTAATTTGTGCAATTTTCCAAATCTCTTCGGAATCAAGAGGGAATCCGCTGATGGTCAATAATGTAAGCTTTGTAGAATCTTGCATTGCAAATGCTTTGAAAAATTTTTCAAAGATCCACCTTCGCTCTTTCTTATGCATAATTCTTTAATGTTTGATATTAGTGATGGATCTTCAATAGCCTGCACATCTCCGATTTGCAACTCTGCAACTCTTACTGATTTAATGTTTAGAATCTCAATTGTTTAGGAAAGCAAATTTTTTTGTATGAATTTGAAAATTCAGAATCATGGTACTGATTAGATTTGTTAACTTTGTTAAGACTTTCATATGTCTTAAATTTCAACTCTTCTAACTTCGGCGATGTTTGTGAACAAATAGTCTTAAATAGTGTCTTTAAAGTGCCGCTCCTGGGAGTTCCAACAATAAGTAAGGAAATGAAATCGACCAAACTTGCGAGATCAGCTAAGTCGATAATATAAATTTCTGGTTTAAAGCACAAAGTTAATTGTGCAGAGTTTGGTGCAAAAATTATTGAGTGATTGCCTGCAATTCCAATCCGACGTACTTTCCGGTTTTACCAGGACAACAACCAAGCGTAAGTCCGGATTAGTACAGTCCTGGCTTATCTGGAAGTGCCCCCACATAATAATTCCACCATCCCAGTCTCCAGATTTAAAAGTTGTTTAAAATTTGTGGGCTCTGCTGGAAAATAGCATCGGGAATCACAGATCCGATCTTGAAAATGCCTGCTGGATGAGTGGAGCAAAATCAGTCCAGCTGGGATCTTCCATGAATAATAGGTTAAGGGAAGTTATTAAGGCTAAAGGATATCATTCTAAGTATTAACATCCTTATTTAAGTTATTATACGCCAAATACGTTACTTTTTTAAGACTGACCCAAATAAGCTTTGACATGTATTTTGGATTTACTTTCAGTTTTTGACTAATTTCAATTAATAAATTAAAATTTTAATAAAAACTAATGTTTCTTTTTAAAACGTGATATAAGATAAAACAAATTGGCATTTAAGCATTTTGCATTTGTTTCTTTGTTTAAGCCTTATATAATAAGCTGTGAGTCACTGTACATTAATTTGTATGTAGAAGTACATCTACTTCGATATGAGTCTTTTAATGATAACAAAAACTCACCTTTCGTATCAATTTCCAAGAATTTTATTCTGCCTTTATTTTGAATTGCAAGTACAAGTGAATATATGCCCATGATCATTATCCGCTGTATGTGGAATATATTTTAATACAATACTGTTTAGATTGATATTCGACTTAAGTGCATCGATATATGCTTTCCAAAATATGTTTTTGTTCTTTTGCGGCAATGTTTCCAGTCGTTCATAGTGCTTGGCAAAGTCGACAATGACTTCATTTTATCCACAAGAAAATCATCAAGAAGCGATAAGAGTCATAATACGGATTCCACTTAATCGATCATGATTGCGATGAAAATGAATGAAATGAAACGAGACCAACAACACAAAATACATTTTATTTATAAATAATTTATTTAGTGAAATAATACTAATAATAATAATAATAAAAATACTAAGTGCCACAATGAATTTATGTTTATATAAATGTTTATATTATTGCTTTTCTAGCGCGCGACTGATGTGTTCAACAGTTGAAACGCTCATCAGAACTAGAACAACAGCCGGCACGAATCTTAACTTTTCTGAGAGTAGTAAGTAAGTGGTGAATTATCATGGGACAGCAAGCGTGAAACTAAAACTGTCTCTTTCTGCTCGATATATATTTACTCATGTTACAAACATGGAATTTTTTTATTGTTCTTTCACTTGTAAACAATTTGTTGAGTGAGTTGTGCTCACAGCATGATATTAAAAAAATCTATGGTTTGTTGACGATGCACTAATAAGTTGTCTATTTCGTCATCTTGCTGCTGGGCTGACTGATGTAGTTCAGATGTTCTCTTTGTGTTGCTTGTTTAATATGCTTACAAGCTAACCTTTGCCTCTTTTCTTGGAAATGAGAGAGAGAAATTTATATCAAAATTCTCAAATATGTGCAAACGTTTACGCTTCAGCTTAAAGGTAAGAATTATACAAAAACATTGCGTAACTCTAGTCATAATAATTAAAAAACAATGACTTCTGTTCTTAATTTTACTGCAGCCCATTCAGCGATGACAAAACTATCAATATATATGTGTATACATATTTTTTGTTAAAACCGTTGTCACTTAAGCATTAAGGATGTCTCGAAATATTGGTTTGGGTTTGTGGAGACGAATATTATTGAATGGCATTAAGGCATTATGGAACAATCTCGAAATCATCGGCTTGGAAAGTTTTCGTTGAGACGAAAAACGCATCAGCCGTTGTTACTCGGCACAATTTCCTTGCCATAAAAAGTCCTTATATCTTGACTGCATGAACGATTTTTGCTTTGCATTTTCCAATTCGTCAGCATCAGAAGCATTTTTGTGCACAACTTGAGTAGTCCTGAAAAAGATGGATTGGCAGCCGATTTATTGATTCGTCATTTTAATACTTGAAGTCTGTAAAAATTAAATGGGAATATTTCTGGCTGCTGCTTGAAAATAAGAGGATCAACAGAAAATGGTACTTGTTAAAAACAAGTTTATGTGATTCGACTAAGCTGTTACTCTAATGCAAATAGTATATAACAAAACAAATAAATTCCACTGTATAATGGGTGAATTAATCTTAATTTAATTTTGCTCAAGCGTCAGCAAAAACTATTTTTCACACTATTTTCGTAGATGCAGTTCAGAATAGTGACCAAGTTGGATGTAGGAGCAGCTGTGCTTCTCGTAAACTGTTGAAACGTTTAATTTTCATTGGCGATGCACATAAATTTTCCCAGCCGACTACTTGTGTATATTGAGAAAAAAAGATAGGGCTGCAGAAACTGCGAGCGAACAAGAGCAATGTTGTAAACAACGTGAACAAAAGTTGCCGCTTGAAATTTAGTTTGGCTTGAATTTATAGCTGCTGACCCAGGTCTGGGACGGGTCATAAGTTTACTGGCCGGCTAGCTCAACGTACCCCAATCTAAGTATTTTGGCTTTATTTATGCTGCGGCTGACAAAACAAGCACGTTAATTCTTGAAATTTTCTGTAAATTAGCAGCATATGTTAGCCATGGGTGCGCTTGGATGTTGCCCAAATCCTAATTAGTTTAAAAGACTCGGATCGATAAATCCAACAGTTAGACCCACTTCTTTACAGTTGTCAGTGGCCAAGATGGATGCCGCTACCGTTGGTATCCAGCTGCCAAGTATTCAAAGTGAGTACCAACGTTGGGCCACTTGGCAAAACTCTGTCCATAAATTCCAGCCGGACGCGCTGCCAGCTAAAACTATTACTCACACTCCCGCCTCCTTCAATCGCCATTATGCCGGCTGCCTTTACTCGGTTATAATTCAGATTGTCTATTTCGCGCAGCTGCCGCTCGATTTGAGTTTGCGTTTGAGTTGAGTCCTGACAATTGGCGATGTGTACGTGCCACACTCAACATCTATCTATGGGGCAAGTCTATTTGCCGCCAGGATAACATTGTGGCCGTTGCCAAGTTTTCTGTTCTTTGTTTGTCTTCGACTTGAACATGCAGACGCTGAGCCCAAATTGTTGGCCAAATGGCGTTCAAAGTAGCTGAAAGCATCGTTTCATTTGCAGATAATGCGAAAATTGCAGCTGCCTCAAAAAGTCAATTGAATATATTTACTAAAAGCTGTCGGGCCGGAAGTACTTCTATAATAATTGTTTTACATATAACTTCAAACTACGTTCAAATTATTAAAGAAGTGTTCAATTCATTTATCAAAAGAATAAACATTCCAACTGACTAAATTACAATTAAAGTGCTTTTTGAAACAAATAGTGTAATTATATAAACAATAATAATTGCACATATTTAATGAATTGCTTTAAAATTGTGCATGGTATTCTATTGTATTTTCGGTTCAATAATCCAATTTGAGTTGCATCAAAATATTTTATGTGTTTTCAAATTGAAAATTCTGCAGTTTTATTTACTGATTGCGATAACTTGTTTGCTCAATTATTAGTTTGAATGACAGCAACAAAAGCCTGCAACTGAAATATGCCAACTGAGTTTCCAGTGAAAATGTCGATCCGAATTTTGGCTGAGGAGAAGGCCGCGTTCTGCTGAAATCGAAGTAAAATCTGCCAATCAATAAAAACAATTTGAAAGCAATCAAAGTTTAATTACCACAACCAACGACAAAAGGTGACGCGAAAAAAAAAACAAACAATAAACGCTAACGAATTCACAAGGATAAAGAAACACAATAACCTAGCCATAAAGAAAGGGGACCAAGCAGAGGAACATTCATAGACATGGACCCCTAACTCCCTCCTCCAATTGAGTATATGTATACATAGACTTGCCATATGAGGCGCGACCGTACAAACCACATAAATATAAAAGCGACAATCAGAAAGTTGCGGTGGGACGAACAAAAAAGAAGACGACCATAAAACAAGAATGGCCATAAACAAAGAAATAAACAAGGCATCAAGCGGTAAGTACGATACATACACGAGTACGCACCGAAACTCTCTGTTTGCCACAAAGCTTCCGGCGGAAATGGAGTGCACACAAATACGCACACACACACACATGCACATTCAAAGAAATAGACGTACAATGATGCCAGAAAGCGCTGCTGGCAACAGGAGCGAGCGAAATATAAAAGACTGATAGCCGGCTTAAAGGCATCACATTATGAGGTTGACACAAATATAAAAGAAATAAACAAACGACTGTCTTCGTTATTTGCTTGTCACAAGCTTCTCAGTGCTTTCAGTCCCGGAAAGAAAATATACAAACGCACAACATATTTTCAAACACACACCTGATCACTTGAATAGAAACAGTGCTAAACTTGCCTCTCACACGCCCCATTTTCATATGCCTAAGAACAAAACAATTAAACTAGTTGCTTAATTAAGTCATCAATGCTAAGTAATATATTCATTCAGTTAACCTAATTTAGCCAGTTAGCTTGAACTTGGCTTCAAAGTAGCTAAGAAGGTTTTCTGTTCGGTTTTGTTTTTTTTGCAGATCTTTTTACGAAGCTTTTACCAATTTTGAAAAAGGTTAAAGTCATCACTTGTTTAGTGGTAAGTGTTGCACAAGTGCAGACCCACTTAAGGGACTCACAATATGTACACACTAGAAGGCCACATTTTTCCAGGCCAAAATGATGACGACCAGTTACATTCCTATTATGCCAAATGCTTAGCTTTAGCCACCGCAAAAAGCAACAGCGGTGATAAATCTGCGCAGAGCTCTCAGAACTTTTGCAATTTTTTACGAGAGATGAAACTTGAACACTTACCAAAGAGCAAATAGAAATATTAAATATTTAAAAGTACTTCGGTTTCGGCTTTTTATATTAATATTTAAAGTGTTTGCAGCCTTGGCTAAAAGTTTACGAAAATGGGACAAGTTGCAAAAAAAAAGTGAAAAATTGATAATAAAAAAAAGAAAAGGGTATTTTGTGAGAACCACTTATGAAAGGCAGCTGTGTTGCATTTGGCCATTTATTAACTTTAATATAATAGTTTTGAATAATAAACCTAATTGATCAGATGCATATTCCCAGGAGCTTATTAAATATTGTCATTTATATAATTTGTGAGCTCGACCAAATTGCACAAAGAAAATTGGTTAACGAGCCCTTTGATTAGTCGCAAATGCCGCCGTTCTGCGCTTGTATAAAAGCCAGTCCCATGCTAAGTGACCAACATTCAAAGTGGAGCAATATGCAACTGGAGAGCTTCATGCATTATACGGATGTGGGCTGCCGATTAGTCAGGATGCAGCGCTACGAGTGGAAGGGAAGAAAGAGGTCACGCGAAGAAGAGACTCCGCTGCAGCGTCTATGGTTTCTCTTTAGTGCGGTAAATATGATCTATCAAATGCTGGGCATGGTCATCTATCTGTTCCTGGTCGACTCGTGGGAGGAGCAGCCGGGTGGCATCGTGGGACAGCTATCGGAAACCTGCAGTATAATGGGCATTATACTGTTTGGTATCTCTAATATGTGGATGCTGGTGCAACATCGCAGCGATATTGAGTCAATTCTGGCTGAACTCCAACAGCTCTACCCTAGACAGACACGACAATTTCGAATTGATTACTACTATGAGAAGTCGACACGCCTTATGAGATACATAGCCATTTACTTCACTTTCGCTTGTAGCTATTACAATGCATTGCCTATTATAGTGTTAGTGTACGAGCTACTGATGGAGTCACAGCACTTCAGATACAAATACCAGAGCAATACCTGGTATCCCTGGCAGTTGCTGACCAATCCGGATTCACTTGTGAGCTTTATGGCAGCGTATCTGTGCCAGGTGGTATCCTCAATCATGGCTGTCGTTTTTATGACAGTTAGTCAGTTTTTGCTTTGCGTTTTCGTTACACAAATACAGCTTCATTTTGATGCCCTTGCCAGTGGCCTTGGTTCCTTGGGTGCTAATCAACCAGGAGCGAATGATCAGCTTAAGGCGTTGATTGCGTATCACATCCGATTGTTGAGCATTACCAGGAAAATAAATCGCACATTTAATTTTGTGATCCTGATAAATTTTGCAACATCTACGATTGCCATCTGCGTGATGGCCTATTCCATGGTCATGTTCAGTCTGTTCATGGCCTGTAAATACTCTGTGGGGCTGGTAGCTTTTTTGATCCTTACATTCTTCATCTGCCACAATGGCGACCAATTAACTTCTGCGGTGAGTTCTACTAAATTTTAAATGGATGATAAATGCAACATCAAACATTTTATTGCAGAGCAACGAATTGCTGCCGGCTGCCTTCTACAACAATTGGTACGAGGGCGATTTGAACTATAGAAAGATGATGCTCTTCTTCATCATGCGCTCTTGTGAGATCCAAGTGCTGCGTGCCTACAAATTCATGCCCGTTTCTATGATTACCTATATGGCGGTACGTAGGCGTAGAGTTGACTTTCAATATCAACATATTTTTTTTTTACAGATCTTAAAGTTTTCCTATCAGCTGTTTATGTTTCTGCGCACAATGGCTTAGTCAGTGATGCAAAAAACGTTAACTAAGGAAATTAAAAATTATAACAAAATTATTCAAAATATACATCACTAATATCACTTAGTTGGTACCTGAGACTTTATTGGCTCATAAGTTACAGTTAAATATTCATAAGTGAAATTTCGCGCTGTGTAAATTTGTGAGCGTGCGAGCTAAAAGCTTTACTGATATAATTATCTATATCTGCAACAGTATTATTTTGCCTATCAGAATATGATAGCTAATCCATTTATAAGCGTATATTTAGAACATGCTTTTCAAGGCCAATTGCCAATGAATTAAATTATGCAAAATTAAGAAATAATATGCAAAACACATTTTTATGCCGTGGACCCATTGGAAAAGGGGAAAAGGGTTCAAGGGTTGTGTGTAAATGTACAAGTGTAATAGTCAGGGGGAAGTATCTCCGACCCCATTAAGTGCATATATTCTTAATCAGGATTAACCGCCTATACATGCCCTGGAGAAGACTTCAAATACGGAATTTAAGTTCTCGCTTAGCCCGCCCAGATCATCCTTTTTTTTTAATTTTATCGATAGCTTCTTCCGTTTCGAAAATCGATTTATTCAGATTTTCGATAGCTATAAAATTCACAATTTTAAGAGGCACAGACTTCTATTTAATATATAAAATGCATAGGCATATTTTTTACCAACTGGAAAAATTTCGGATAAGAAATTTCCAATTTATGTTTGTAAAAAATTAGAGTAATTCTCCGTTAAACTTTTAAAGAGAAACTTGGCAATAAAAAGAAATATATTTAATAGATGGACTCAGGGTATATCGTAGTCGAGCTCAGTTCACTACAGCATTCTTACTTGTTTATTTGGGATAAGTGTTGGTTTTCGCTTCCGTCTGGTAACAGCAATATTTGCTGCTTAGCACTCATACGCATGATGGTCAGTTTTTCATTTTTATTTGTACACTCAATGGGCACTTAAATTGACTTGACCTTATGATTGGATCCAAGTCACATTCGTGAATTCGCAATCGATCAATGCTTTACGCAAATTGAATGTTTGCGTATTAAATTTAAATTGAGTACGTAAAGGTATACGCTTTAATGCTCTGAGTGGCTGCCAAGCAGCAGGCAAACTTATTAAAATTGGATCAGCTCCAAAGGTTGTTGGGTGGCTTTCCATTTAAGCAAGTAAATTTCTCAAATTCCATTTGGTTCTGTCGCATGGGGGACGTCCTTGCCACTGTCACCCCTGGTTATTTACGTTAACAGAGAATGCAAAAGCGTAAAATTAAGTTCTTCACAAAGGACGAGAAAAGTAAAAATTGAGAATTATGTACAAGTCACCTGCCTGTTTGTCTGTCCATCCAACTGACTGTTCGTCTGTCTGTCCGTCAGTCATATAGTAGGTATGTTGCCTGTTCAGCCAGTGCTGGGTGTGATTATCGCATCGTTATCCAGGATCAGTGGCTAGCCCCAATGCCAGCCACTTGGCACCCCAGCAAAACCCTCTTGCAACTCGTCGCAGCTCTTTTGTCCTGGCCCTCACTTTTATTTTATATAATAACATTTTAATTCCCTTAATACACGCTACGCTGCCTGTAAAGCCAAACAAACTGAAAGCCACAGCCCCATAGCCCTTGGCTGTTGACGTTGAATGTTGGCTGCTTTTAGGCGCACAAGCTGCTCTCACAGTTTAGGTACTTTTTTCTCCTGCACATTTTTTTTTTACTTGTTTGCGTAAATCATTAATCATAAGCTGCGTATATTTATTGTATTTTGCCCTTGTTGACAGCTTTTAGTTGAGCCCGGGCATAACCATGGATAGTCCTTATATACATATATTCCATTTACTATGCGCACTTACATAACCCGGTTGGAATTTATGGTTTTGGCCAAAAGTTTTGTGGCTTTAATATTAAATATATAGAAGAGCATTTCATTTATATAATAATCTGATTCATTGAGCTGTTTAATCATTTGCCAAGCTGTGATCAGATGGGCAACAAATCTTGTTATGAAGGAGCCTGTCAAATTATAAAATTTATACCATACGATGATTCAAAAGAGCAAAAATCTTTATCTACGTTTTGTATATAATAATCTGCATACAATAAAAATCGTACGCTCTTAAAAGTGTGCCTTAAAAGTACATTTTGACCACACATTTTTGGATCGGCAGATAATATTTGGCATAGAGGAGTTACGAGTCCATGTTGTTGGAAACTTTGACAATCTATCGAAAATACACAAAAGCCGTAATGGAGCATGCTCAATCTTCCAATAGTGTTTTCAACTTCACTTTTCAGATTTCTTATGAGTATTGTGCTGGGGCCTAAGCCAAAACCAAAAACACAAAATGCGATGTGTGCCAGTTAATTTAGCTATCAGCTTGTAGGCGCTTAGACAATGCCCAGTTGCAAATTGCCCAATCAAGTGAAATGACCAGCAAACCTCATCCTATGAGAACACACACAGGCAAACACATGTACATACATGCAGAGAATGCATTTGGGTCTGGACTGTGTGTAGAGAGCACACAAAATCGACAGATGCTATAAAAGTTGGCTATATAGACTGAGATGAGCCAGATAAATGCAGCTTCAGGCGTTTCACTGCTCTGTTTGCTGTGGGCAGTGCCTCTTTTTGGCCCAGTCTCTTGGAATGGCCTTGATAAGTTTTAAGCAAACAAAGTCGGCATGTTACAGTACATGAATCTGAGGACTTGGCCAGCACGATGCACCCTCGCCCCTGTTTTATCGTCAAAACTGTGCCGTTTGAGTAAGCCGCAAAATGTAGTCAAGGAACATGTCTCAATTTCATAGCCTAACTCTGACCGAAACTGCAACCGAAAAAGGCAAGCACAAACCTCAGTTGCTGGTTATATTAACGAATGATCGTAATTTGTGGCTATAAAAGTCTTAAAGTCAATTGACTTAATTTAAACACAATAAAAAAAGTATGATAAGAAAGTCAGAATTGGCATCCTACCTTAATTTAATATTCCATACATATGTATTTATTTATATACTTTTATATTGAAAACCATTTTGGTTTGCATTTGACTCTCAGAGTGTCCATCAATTACTTAGCCTTATCTGCAGGGGCCATATGGTGGCAGCAGCGCACAAAGAGGAAACAAAACAAATAACGAGGAGCTAAAATTTTTACACACAATTTAGAGACATTTCCGCACGTAGTCAACTACGGACTCTCCCAAGCTCCGAGTGCGCCGCAAAGTCGCGTTACAAAACAAAATTTTTTTATATTTTTATATATATCCCCACTGCGGAGAACGTCATGAAATGCGACCCAAAAAAGTATGTGAAAAAATGTACTTACAATATTAAAGCCGAAGTTAATATACTCTTGGTACTCGCAAGTGAAGAGTTAAAATAAAAATTAATTTGAACATACTTTTAATAATTCGTTTTTATGTAAATGTAGAAATAGAGATTGAAGTTTTATCTAATTGCATCAATGCCTCAACATTAATATTTATCTTGCTGTCACCGAATAAAAGCAATTATTTCAATTTTAGCTTTGCTTAAAATTTGAATTCAATAGAATTTAAATTGGAAATTAATCAAAATAAAGGCACTCAATTCTCATGCGAACATTGTTTGATAAACATTAACGTTAGTGCACAAAACTGCCGTGGTCTGAATCAAAACATTTGCTCTATGCGCGGATGTACCTATTCAGTTGCCTGCTGTTGCCAGAGCATTGTGGTGTTGTGGTTCAGGGTAGTTCCAGGTTCTGGAACGATGGATTCAGAACAATGCGAACCTCGCGGAGCACTGGCATCAGCCGCACAGCATTTATGTCTATTAAACAAGTAATAAAGTTCATAAATTTAACAAATTAGAATTATTAAATTTCATGTTTGTGACATTCTCGGCGACAGGCGCGTTGGCATTAACGTTAATGGAATTTTTCAATGACCCACTCAGCCAAAGCCAAATAATTTATGGGGCATAATTTGCTAAACCTGTGACTGGATTGTAGAAGACTACCAACGCTGACAGAGTTTATCCCTTGCAACAGGTAATTTCAATGCCAGGGTCGCAAAAATTAAATTGAAGAGATGAAAGCTTTAAGTATTTATATATAATTTAATTATTTGTATGTATTTATGTTTATTATTTATGGCCAATATTTATTATCTTTGAGCTGTCAAATGGTTGTTGGCTATTTAGTGAATGCTCATTATTCAAATACAATTCACACGCTCATAAAGCCATCAACACAAATGAGAGCACAACGCAGCACGTCATGTGAAACTTTTGCAGCTTGCAACTTGAAACCACAATACAGCGGTGTGGCATGAGCTGGCGCTGACCACACAATCGCAACACCACCTATTTCCAATTACCGCTGACGATGCATCACCGGCTGGATTGGTGTGAGCCTGGAACTGACACTGGCAGCAGCCATGATTGATTGCAACATAACCAGATTTTGGTTGCTGTCATTTAAGCGCTGGCTAACTTTCGACATTGCTCCAATACATAATTGAGATGGGCGGGCATTGCTTGCTGGCTCGCCGGCCCGCTGGCCCGTTGTCGGTATTATATGGTGCACCACATAAATTGCCTCTGCTGCATTCTTTATTAAGCGTAAATGAAAAATTGATTACTTTTTATAGCCGATACGTACTTGCCGCCCAAACAGCTAGCAGATTCAATATTGGCGTCATACTTTTAAATGCGCACATATCAACATAATCTTCCTTTCTTTCCATTCTTTTTTTTTTTTTGAACGCAACAATATAAAATGAAAATTGTACACGAAATTTGCATATGCGTGTCACATGCAATGGCAAAATTTTGAATATATGTTGCACGACGATTTCTTTTGCTTGTTGCATATATTTTAAGCGCCCTACAAAGCGGAAGTCAAAGGTTTTAAGCGGAAGTGTGCAGAGTTGTAACAACTGTTGTGTATGTAACTTATTATATACATTTACTTATATATATATATGCATAATTTTGTACACATATGTGTGTATTGGTAATTATATGGCTTGACTGCTAAATGATGGCGTTACACGCAATCTTGCAAACGGTTTGTTGTCCGAACACCAAAAACAGTGCTGGAATTCCAAATTCCTTTTTATATGCTTGTTTGTACATTAAAAAAGTTAAAATAACTGTGTATGAGAATTTAGATTAAATATTCGAAAATTTGTGAATTTCATAAAGGCTATATACCATATATATAGCGAATTAAATGTTGTGTGAAATTCTTAAGTTTTATTTTATAAGAAGCAGGTAAATAGATGTATGACTTAATGGTTTATTGACTTGTTTGTATTTATAAACATATTTTCGATACCATCCTGCTTTATTTATGCAAACAAATTATTATATTTCTTGCTACTATTAAGCGGATATTATAGATTTTAAATGAATAACCATTAAAATCACGTAAATCGTCACCCGATATATTATAAAATTCATTTTATATTTCTTTTAATTGCATTTATTGTTTCGAGCCAAACGAATAATGGATCAATTAATTATTAACATTTAAATGTTCATTCAGTTCGCTATTTTGGCGTTTAATTAGCGCCAATTTTGTTATGGAAATGAATTATATCGCTTTTAACCGGACGGATGTATATTAATTTAGTGAGGAGCAAAATATGTAAACGGCTACAATGTCAATATGCCCACTGAAAGCACTTGATTAAAAAAAACCCCTATTTTTTAATGAATTACTTGCGATGAAATATATGTAAATAATGCAGCATCATTGGAATATTTAATCAGCATATTCCAATTAAAACATCAACAAGTCGCAAATTAATTAGTTTTCAATAATATGTGTAGCTTTTCCATAAGCTTG
Organism: Drosophila picticornis; assembly: GCA_035043845.1. NCBI lineage: Eukaryota > Metazoa > Arthropoda > Insecta > Diptera > Drosophilidae > Drosophila > Drosophila picticornis. The sequence continues at coordinate 20,878,096 of JAWNMR010000122.1, read as the reverse complement.
GTGTCATTTTAGATGACTAATGCAAGTTGATTTACTATTAATTTATATATCATATGTAACATTTATTCTGCTTCGTTATTTTGAATTTAATTGACATACTGCAAAATTTGTATACTTCTGCGTCACATTTTTTGTATGCATTTAACGCTGCATTTAAATACATCTCGCTAAAATTCAATTCCCCTTACAAATTTGGTGTGACTTTCGACCCCGGATCTCGTTTCGTCTCGTCTATGGAGTGCACTTGGCACTTGTCTTCCGCTGCATGCTGATGGGCAAAGAGCTGCTCCACTGCCATGCAAAGGCGGAAGCACTTAAATTGGGCGTAACAAAATGTCTGACACGCCAATTATTTTGCTTTTCATATAACAGAGAGACGGACCGGCACGCAGACAGCATGTTGCTGTTGGTTGCTGTTTGTTGCTTTTGTTGCTTTTCTTGCTGTTAGTTGCTGATTGTTGCTGTTTTGCTGTTCAGCGTGTTAGTTTTTATACTTACTACTGCGTGGGTGCTCGGAGTTCGTCTTGCATGCTGCTTGCTTTTTAAGTGGTTTTATAGTTTACTTGTTTGTACTTTATTTTTTTACTTGGATTTCAACTCATATAAACTGTTGCCAGTTATTGGCTTGTAGCTTTTGTTGGCAGACAATTAACTTTGGATAAGGGAGACTGCTTTTTTTGTTAGGGAAAAATATTATTCTTGTACGTTATAGCTTTGAGTTATAAGCTCATTGTTTGAATTTTATCAATTATGCTGATTTAAAAGCTACTATTAAAGAAAATGGTTTTGTTTTTTAATTAATTCTAAAAACATACAAATAATAAAAGACAACATACGATTTTTCAATTATAAACATATTTAGATATTTAATTTTTAGAAATTTAAAAGCATCCCATTTGCCAATTTGATGACAGTATTCATTTATATTGTCCAGTATACATTCGATTAAATCTGACAACTTTTCATAATAAATATAACACAGTCTCACTTTTATTATTACCTTGAAATTCCCCATTTAAATATACGATAAGTGGTTTGTTTATTTTGTTTGCTGGCTTGTTTTGGGAAAGTTTTTTCGACTATTCCGTTGTTGTTAGTCAACAAAACAAAGCGAATTTTAGTAAACAACAACGGCATATTGTAGTTTCCGTCTATTGTATACAACATTTTATAAGCATTGTGCAAAAGTTTTCATTTGTATTTAGTTCCCTTCTGTTTTAGAGCTATAATTACATGCTAGTTTTTTCCTATCATTTGTTGTTTATTTAACAAAGTTATTCTGTTAATTGGTAAGCCAAAAAAGTTCATTAGAGTCTGCTACAAATCAATTTAGTGTATACACATATGCATGGAAATGTAATTATAAATTGTTTCTCGAGCAAATAAAGTTTACAATAAAATGTTATATAGGCTATAGATTTGCTTTAAGAATGTATTTTGTAATGTATTTCACTTATTTTAATTAAAAATATATACTACATTAACATAATAAGATTAAAAACAAATACCAAACGTCTGCTTAATATGTGAAGACAATCTTAGAAGTCGCTAAAGTAGGTTATTAGAAGAAAACTCACAAATAAATATGTATATAATTTAGTAAAGGAGACACAAGCCCGAGTTATGAAGCTTACTGTGTTAGGAACGCATTTACGACTTACATGATGTATGTCTGCACTATTGAAGCTAGTTTTATGATTACAACAGTGAGTTGCACAGATATTCATGAACTCAGTGTGTATAAGAGAATGGCCTCTTTAGTGTGCCTGCTGGCATATTAATTTGTGATTGCCTTGCTGAGCAGAGACACCTGCAGAACTTTAACACCCGAATGCTCGCATAATAAATACACAGTACACAGAGTTCTGAAATCGTGCAAGAAGGCTGAGGAGGAGACTTCCATAAACAGAGACTGTTTGCCTTCATTGAGCCTTGCCTCTTTGATTAAATGCGTGTGAGTGCTTGCTACTCACATAATGTGCCTTAATATTTGCTTACTCTTATTGCCAGATTCTGTGCATCTAATGAAACTTCGGTTGTCAATCGAAGCAGAGCTTGCTTAGACACTTCATTGGATTTGATGCTGGGCATAATGTGTATTCCATGCATGTTGTGCAGGCAATTAGAAAATTAACAGATCAAATGCCAGAGTGGCATTCTAAGCCAATAGACAAGCACATACGTTTCAGTATTAAATTTGAAGTTGGAATTTCTATGAGTAAGGCAAGCGTTTGGTTGTTCACTCTGTTTCTAAAGTAATCGCTTATTCATTGCTTATCTTGCCTGAGGGTCGACCTCAACAAGAACTCTAACAAATTAGTGCGCTGCTGTTTCAAATTAAAAGTTAAAAACTCAAAATGGGCAACGGCGATGCAGTTAATCACAGCGCCAATTGTCGTATTGTTGTCGTCATCCTAGTCATCGACGCGGTTGCTCTTAGCATTTGCGATTCCACAACGGGAATGTGGAAGTGCACATGGGAATGTCCATACAATTGGCAATGGATATCACCCGAGCGGCACTTTTATTGTGCCAAGTAAACGCAGCAAATGCATTCGGAATTTCTGCATCCATGGCTGCAATTGAGCGTTTGTGGTTGCACTGGCCTCGGGCCTTTGAATGAGCAATTCGCCGACAATTTGTACGCACGGCATAATTGTTGCTGCGATGGCAATGTTGTGTTGGCCACGCACAGATTAAATCGATGGTCAAAAGCGGACAAAGCGGAAATGCAAAAACGGTACTAAGCTGCCAAATGAACCCTGGCGTACCGGCCCCCAATGCATCGCATCAATGATTGCGATAATGTGAATGCAGTTTGCCGTAAATTTACAATTCGCTTAAATCTTCCCAAACATTTTTTAATGGTACTTCACATTTGGAATTATTTAAATTTTCACATTTGTCACATTGTGCTGATAATACTGGCAATAAAGCTCAAATAACCAGAATAAGGTTGTTATCATTTTTATTATGTGGTATTTTAATTGAAAATACCCCCATATATAATTTCAAATTTTTGTCTTGGTATGTATACATATGCATATGAAAATCGCCACAATGAGAAAAATGTCGAAATTGGAATTAAAAAAGAAATTCAGAGAATGAAAATTTATGAAATGAAATTAAGTTAATGGGAATCGATTCCTGGCTATTTGCATGTGCAATGGAATGAATTTATTGTGGTAATCAATAAATATTCTTCATTTATGTATAACACTATAATTGAATAGAATTAAATTACATCAATAAATAAAAAATCATTAAATGGCAAATGGAATGGAGCCATTATGGGGTGTGAGTTAGGAATGAAAAAATGAACTGCCCTTAAAAAAAAACTAATAAATAGAATAAAAAAAAAAAACGGCTTGCTTTAGTTTTTGCGTACTTCTCTTTCGCTTATGATGGAGTTTTCTTCTCTCAAAGTTCACATTGGTTGTGTGCGTACTTGTCTACGCAGTGTGCTCCTAAATAAATTGCGAATATTCAAATGGTATTCATAGCACAGTCAAAGCTGTGCACCATTTCCGCTGATATAACTATAATCCAGCATAATGAACACATGCATATTCATAACACACAGCTAAAAATATATACATTCACACAGAGGTGTACAGGTGGCTGTGTGCTACTCTGTCTGCATGCGACATAAATCTTGGGCAAATAAATCCAGCGAGGAATAAAAAACAAAAAAAAAAAATGGCTGCAGCATACGCGGAAGACAGAAAATGAAAGCTCACGCGCAACTGTAAATAACCAAAAGGGGGAGAGTGCCATCTGCCTGGCATAGCAATCATGGACACCTAGCCGCCTATAAACGCAACTGTCGACGGTTTTTGCATTTAAATGTGCGCAATTTGCTCTGAGCGTAAGCAAAAAAAAACTGTTGCCTACTTTGGGGAGCAGGCGAAGAAAATGGCGTTAACGGATGTGAAACATGTGCGATTCCAAAGCGAAATTTGAACAGCAACAAGCGCACAAGCAAAATAAGAGACATATAGAAAAAGAGTGTGTGGCAGTGCGAGCACAAAATGGAAATGATAATAACAATGCTGTGGCTGGGGTTTGGCTTCAATTATTCGATATGCCACGATTTGCATGGTAAGCATTTCGTTTGACAGCGGAAGTTCATTAACGCTAAATGCGCAGCGTGGTGGAGAGTGGAGTGCAGGGACAAGCAACAAGCAATAACAACAAAAACAAAAACAGCTCAACAAGAACTCAGCTCAACATTGTGGGCGACTCGATTAAAAAAAAACCTAAGCACTTAATTTGAAACCACAAAAAAGCGAGTTAAGCAAAATGCATAATGTAACAATTGGTTTTCCTTTTTCCTTATGTTTGCATGCCCTACAAAAGGGGGCCGAATACTTTGCTTTCTTTTCTATCTGGAGCCTACCTAGAACCTATGTTCTTGTGCTCGTGCAAAAATAATTCAATAATGTCACTTTTTTCATACATTACACTGAAAACAGAGTGCGGAGCTTTCGGTTAGTTTCGACTGCACCGACTCCACTCACTTTTTTTACACTGCAGCTTCTATTCGAGCGTATTACGCGATAATATGAATGTCAAAGCTGTGTGCCATTCGCTAATTTTCCCTAAAATTACTATTCCTCTGGTTGACAGTACTATGTCAAGGAACTTGAAATGTGTACACTGACATATTTCTTAAATAAGACCGTGGTTTTGATAGATATTTGAATACACTTTCATATATCTCTGTAGGTCTGCACATTCGTATAAACGTTGATATTTCTGTAACTATGACATTACCTAAAACCAAATTTGAAAAATTAATTTGAATAAAAGAGCATTTTCTGTGTGAGCAGTATTTAGTTTTTCCGACATTTTAACTAGACTCTCGTCCGTTTGCAGCTCCTGCAACATTGATAAAAGGATTCAACAGAACTTTATTCAACATTAATTACGCTCGTGGTAGTGATTCGATTGAATTTTTTCTGCCTGCGGTTGATTTCTTTTTGCACTTTGCACGTTTAAATCACTGCCACAAGCTGTTAGCCCAACTCTGAGGGGGGCTTGATGTGCGTCCATCATAGTCGTCACTATCGGGCTTGCAGACCACACAGCAACTACTGAAAAAAGCAACTCCTGTGGATAGTAATCCACTCGGCTGCCAAATACAGCGGTTTCAATGGTTGCATCAATTGAATTAAATAATTTGTGTGTGTGCATTTTATATGCTCTCTACTTTTGATTATTTTTGGAGCTATTGTTTTGTCAGTTGATCACTTTACATTGAATTTCTAATATTTTTTGTATTACTTTAACATTAAACTCACGTTTGATTGTGTGCCACTTGGCAGCTGTTTTTTTAGTGAATTTTTTTTTCCATTTGTTATGTTTTTGTTGTGCAATAAACTAAAAGCCAATTCAAGTGTATGAACAAATTCGTGCAAGTGGAATTAATCAGGTAAACAATACGTGCATGCATAAGTATTTTAAATGTAAAAATTGTATAAAACCAGTATAAACCAGTATAAAACTTTAACAGCATATGTTTTTTTGGTTAAATTGTTCAACTGAGTCGGCCGTGACATTTATACATTTTTATAGTTATATTTTCTGTGTAGTGACCATTTTGTTTTATTATTTCAACATTTTCGAAAGATCACACAACAGTAAGTAACATTCTCCCATTTGTTTTTTGAGTTAAAAAATATATTTCGCATCCATTAGTATGGATGAGTTAAATGAGGCAAACTTGAATGCTCTGTGCACAGTATGGGAGCAGAAGCAGAATAACTTTAAAGGCGATATTGAGGAACTGCTCAAGCAGAGCAAAAAACTTGACAGACATTTCCGCGAGGCGGCTGATGAGCCCGTGGATCCGGAACAAGCAGAAGAACAATTTAAGCTTGAACAGCTAATGATCCACCTAACTGTAGAGCTGCAGCGGCTGAATGATAAGGATAATGCAAAAAAGGACTGGCAGAAGACCTTGAATCAGATGCGAGCTAAAATCACCAGCATGTCTCAGAGCCTGTCGGAGTTGGGACTTATAGACCTCTCGGCCATGAACGAGTTGTGCAAACTGCCGGATAATTCACAGCGTAATTACAAACTGCTCAGTCAAGCTCTGAAACGATGTGAGAAGTTGCGTACTGAGAATCTCTCGGCTCTCATCGATCACGTGCGCACAGATATTAAGCAATGGTGCGATATGACGCAACATCCTCCCCCTGCACAAGATGCTAAGAATGATTGCAGCAGCAATGAGCTGTTGGTTCAGCTGGAACAGAAACTGGCCGATCTCAAGGATTACTACAACACCAACCAAGAAATCTTGGAGCTGTATGCAAAACATGTCAAACTCTTGACGCGCATGACGGCACTAAAGGATCAGTCAAAAGATCGTAATCGCTATCAAAATCGTGGTGGTGCACTGCTGCGGGAGGAGCGGGAGCGGAACTGCATATCCAACAAACTTCCCCAGATTGAGAAACAACTGGATGAAATGGCGAAGGCCTTCCAGCAGCGAACAGGCACACCCTTTTTGGTGCATGGCGTTGAAATACTCTCTCGTATTTCGAGTAATTGGCAGAATTACCGCTTAGCCAAGGAGCAGCAAACAAACGCACGAAAAGACGAATCATTCCAAGACAAGTTGCCTCTGGCGGCCACAGTGGGCCAAATACGCAGAGCGTGCTCGGTGCCATTTGTCAATCGCACCGCTTCTGAGACATCTCTGAAACATCTTAAGCCACATGTTCCAATCTAGCGAGGGCGTTTAATATAGATGTGATACTCCTTTGTTATTCTGCTACTGATTTAGACGAGTTTAAATTGTTTGTATTATATTTTTAAAATTTAGTAGGGTGTTTTTTGCTTCTTTTTTTTCATTTTTATCTATGCAAGAAAACGCGTCTTGAACGACGAATGGCGCTGAGAATATTAATGTGTTTGGCGGGAAATTTGAAAGTATTAATAAAAAAAAATAAATTAATACAAAAAATAAAACATATATGATGAGTATCTTCTTTTCTGTTTTGCACTCTCTTTTGACTTAATTCCTTACCCGTTTTTCATATTCGCCGTGTTCATCGGGGCAGTTCAATTTAATGGCCAAAAGCATAAGTAACAATAGGTACTGTTCCATAGCTATTTTATAAGTAGCTTGGTCGAACCGTAACATGGTCTGCAAAATGATGATGAATAAAACATAGGCCACTTCCCATTATGAGTTGCAAGTGCAATGTTTGCTGTTCGTAAAATATAAAACTTTTAAGTAAAACTTGTTTAAAACGTACAAAATAATGTTTTAAGCTTCGGACCAGAATATGGATGTGGTAAGCTTGATTACGTTCAACAAGGGTGTGGAATCTTCGTCATGCCTAAGATAGCTGTGCTTCCTAGTTTTATATTCTAGTCAATTTCGTACTGTGTGCCAAGTAAGGACCTTCAATTTTGCCCACACTTACAGCTGTCACTCAGGCATTTTGACGGGCATTTGGCAATTTCAGTGTTCGCTACTAATCCAGACAAACTCGGCTTAATTACTTACAAGCAAATTGAAGACATAAATAAATAAAATGCGGAAAGGCAGCGCTGAAACGGAACTTCAACGCCCGATCAATGTGAATAAGGGGGCGGAGATGGATGATGGATGGGGAGAGCAGCCGAACTTAATGCCCATATTGATAACATAAGCTGCATAATATATATAAGCTGGACGAACTCAATCAGCAGTCGAATTGTGGCTGTGTCTTGAGTTCAGCTAAGTCGTATCGATTTGACTTTTGATTGATACGTAAGTTGTTATGTGGACTGGCTAAGAAAGCGCGTTGTCAGGTTGGTTATTTGATTAGGGTATCGCGTAAATCCCCATAAATGAAGTTAGAAAGCTGGCTCGCCTGGCTCAGCGTATCAATTTTAATAAATTTGCACATGGCTCGCCATTAATTTCAGTTAATTTGCCATTTTTCATGTCTGCTGCTACGACATTTAGCATCGGAACAACCCACAGTCCTTTCGGCTCACGGTTACCTTTTGCATACGGCAGTCGTACATCAATGACACACCAGCGAGCGGCAGACCCGTAAATATCCATGAAGGCAGCCAATATGCTTACACGCACACAATTTCAGCGCCTGAGCGGTTTTAGACTTCCTTCCGTACTCCCTCCAAGGTCTTGCGGATATCCTTTCGCTTCAGCCCGTTCGATGGATCATAAATTCTGCAATGCGTCGTAATTCTTCACCGAGTCCTTTAAGTGGGCGGAAGCAGTGACAGAAGCAGCAGCTACAAGTTATTCGGCTTATTGGCGCTTTGCTGGAGCGATTTGGCCAATAGTTGGCAAAACTTTTCAGTCTCCAATGAAGATAGCCAACTTTCATTGGGCTAAATATTGCAATTGTCAAAACTTTGAAAACAAGTCCAATATGCAACTGATTCTTCTCGCAAATATGCAAATATTGTAAAAACTTGAAAGCTTCGGGGTTAATCACAGAGTTATACAGAGTTATGATTCCCATTCCGAAGAATAAAATAAGCATAATTAATTTGAAAACCAGAAAGGTAATATTTGCATAAGAGTATCGTAGAATTAATTGACAAGGATTAAGCTAAGTTAGGAAAATAAAATGGAAAGACCTTGTTGTTGTTACAGCTAAAGTGCATTTCACTGTTAAGTTGTAATGATTTTCCGTGTTCTAAGAGGCATATATTATTCATTGAAATGCCCGGAAAAATTGGACAAAATTATGCGTTAAGTTTTTGGTTGCGTGTTGCCAAGTTTTGTGTGCGGCAGCGTGTTAATGGATTTGCCCAAAAGGAAATCCATAACAAAAAGCTGCTCGCAAATAGTTGAAATTTGAGTTGAGCGTGCTTAACTTATTTGAAATTAATTAAAATGCTGTCAAATCCAGATAGGGGAGGCGAAGAGTTCTAAGGTGATGGACGGTGGTGCTGAAGATGAAGATGGAAGTTCGAGCTTTAACAAATTACACGCGTTACGTATACGCATTGTGCGGAATTGACGGCGAAAAAAAAGGCAGTCGACGGAAATTACCAGGTGAGTCAACAGTTTCATTTTTTTTCCTTTCGTCTCTCATATTTCGCAGCTCCTTTATCAAGAAAACCTTTTAAAGCGCATAACAATAACGAAAATTTGAAAGAGATAAAAGACGAACGTACGTGGGCCGGCAACGGAAATGATTATATCTCCTTGCCAGGTGAAGGTGGATGTGGATGTGAATGGTGGATGGTGGATGTGGAGGTGGAAGGTTGCTATTGTTGGCCACGTTGTTGTCATTGCGGGCCATTGTTCCATTGCCATGCCAGTGCAATTTTCATTTGGCAGTGTCTGGCCGACGCGTTGGCCTCTACCTGCGCCGTTATCAGTGACAAACGGCCGGGTCGTAAACCGAGAGAACGAGCCGGAGAAATCAAGCAACACGAGCGCAATTTACACATTTAAAATTCAAATAAAGTCATTTGCATGCAGACACAATGAGCAAAGCACACAGAATGCTCAAAATGTGTACCAGAGGACGATTAGAACTGTACGAACTGGACACTGTCGCAACATATGCGACTATTTTGACCGTCTGACCTTTGAACTCGGAACAGGTCTCGCAACAAAATGGCCGTCTGCTATTTTTGCTTTTTATACATTTGTCATCATTAGTCCCCCGGCCTAAGAAAAAGTGTCATAAAAGGTAGCCTGGATAATGAAATGGCAGCTGGAAGGTGACTGGACACGAATCTGGTTTGGGTATTCCTTGTTTTGGCAGTGTGTTCAACAAGGGTAGCGAAGTATGTACAGCATTGAAATGAATAATATGAAAAGTATAACCTGAAAATAACAGAAAAGTCCCCAAACTATAAATCATCGAAACTTTGACCTTTAATTCAAATTAGCAGAGATATTGGGATAAAAAAATGTAACAATGAACAGAATTTTTAACTTGTAAGCAACAGTTTTTAAAATGCAAATACAATCTGAATTAAGCTCCATACGAACGTATTTTATTTCAAAGTTGATTGATATGCAAACATTTAACATGCATTCATTTTTAAGTCTGGACTAAATTATTTAATTAAATTAAAAGGTTTTTCACGTTCAAATTGAATTTAACGAATAACATTTTGCTGATTCTGATGACTTCGCTGACACATTACTGTCCGTAAAGGCAATTTTCAATGATTTATTAACAGACTCCATTGAGATTTTCAACAATTTTTGCCATTTTTCATTTGTGTTTGGCTTAAAGCCTGCATGACTTTGCCAAGACAAAGGCTTTCTGGCAATTTTTGTTAGCATGTAAATATTATTTTTCTACTCCAGTCTATGTGGTAAGCACAAAACGTGGCATGGTCTGACTGGTCCCCTCTCTGATGCCATGTCAAAAAGTTTTCACTGTACTGGCACCGGCCCAGGAACCGACGTACACACAAACACATTCACACTCACACTCACTTACAAATAAACGAAAACAAACAGAGAGCAACATACTCACACTCATCTGCACAGGCTCACAGTTTGGGCCCTGTTTATTCAATCAACAACGGCAACTTGATAAGAGTGGAACAGGAACACAGTCGGCACAGCAATGTCACAATGCAGGAGCACATGACAAACGCAAGATGACAGTTGCCATGTTGAAAAATACCACAACTACAATATGAGTGTGCGTTTTTGTTTGTTACTGCTTCCTTTTTTATTTTTTTTATATATAAATTTTTTTTTGCATTTGCGTCAGGTGGCTTGTCAGTGTTCGCAAAGTTTTTCTGCTATTTAAATCATGTCAGTTTATCTAAACAACACCTCACAATCCACCCTCGGCAACAGTTGCCACACCTACTTTTACGCCCCTCGTGAGCGCCTTTTAGTTGTGGCCACAACATTGCTCGCTATTTTTGGCATCTTGTCAAGTTTTGCCGTCAGTGGGCAGCGTTCTTGTGCTTTTCTTGTTCGTTTTGCCTGACTTGCAATTTCCATTGCGTGTGGAACGGGCATAAAACATTTTCCCTTCCACACAAAAGTAGTTAAGTATTTTTCGTATCATTTATGTTACTGCAGTTGGTATTAAATATGTGTGTAATTTTATTGTGTTTTATTGGTCTACTTAGTGAATCAAAAGAGTATATTTTTATAAGATATTGTTTACAATTATTACTTAAGGTAAATATTTGTTGGATTGAGACAATGGGTCATCATCGTTGGGGCTTTACAGAGAGCAGAGTATATATCTCATATTTTATGAGAGTTCATATACCTTTTAGTAAAGTTGGTAATCAATGGGTGCTCTATCAATAAAAATGTGAGAAATCACCAGTCAGATTAAGAATTTCACAATATTCATGGTAAATTACTACATTGTCAGGCAAAAAGACATTATTATTTTACTAATTGATAAACGAAATGCATTGACCAATAATTGCTAAAATAACATATGCAGTTAATTACTCAATTCAAAATATATAATTAAATGCTAAAGCTTTTTTTTTAATTAATTTCAAAGTTGTCACTGCAATTAAACAATGTGTACGAATATTAAAAAAAACGCAAAACTGACAAAACTGTCAGCGCACAGAAATAACTACAACTGAAAATGCACACAGGACTGCGGAAAACAACAACAAACTGTATATGTGATGTAAGCGAGACACAAGTGTAGTTAGTCACATGGTCATTCGCATTTAAAATTAATTATACGACGAGTGTTGCAGTAACAGCTTTGCGTCATCCACTTAAGCGCCTCATTTACTGACCCACTGCACGGGCAGAAAGAGATGCAGCTAAGAAATGCAGACAGTAAGTGGAAAAATATGTTTGACCACACTTTAAACACTCTTCAGTGTCTAATTAATGAAGATGGGACTTCATTTAACTTGTTAGATGTGCACTAGAAAGATCTAATGATATCTATTGTATACGTTGTGCTTCCTATTTATGATAAAAATATTTAGAGTAAAATAAAATATTTAAAAGCACACTAAGTAATTTAATATTGGTAAATCTTACGTTTTGACCACAATTGTGTGCTTTAATTTTAATGCAGTATTTCGACCAAATAATGACCAAGCTTCGATTTAATTAAAGAAATGTGGAATGAAATTTAAAAATCAATTATAAATAAGAAAACGTGTTCTAATTTGACAAAGATTGCTTATATTTTGCATTTCGAAGTTATGAGTTGAATTAATTCAAAAATGTATTACTATTTTAACACTTAAATTTAAAATACTTTAATTTCGTGCCTGCTGCAGACTGAAATGAAGATTCAACTCACGTCTTTCGGTTTTTAAATCCGATGCTTATAAAGATAAGCTGCTACTTCTCTTGCCTACTGAACGCTGGCAAAGAAGCAAGATGAGCATTGTAGTTTAGTGGCTTCTATTTAAACTTTGTCCCATTTTTGCTTCACGTGCGTGACCAAGTGTTAAAACACCGAGCAAAGAAACTACAGTTGAAAATTCAGATTTAAGGCTGGGCGATGGTCACCCATCCATGTGTCAGTCAGTCAGTTGTTTTGTGAGGACAAACTGTTTTCCTTATTAAGATTGACCAGATCATAGCTTGCTTACAAACAGCTGCAGCTATGCTTTATTTATTAGCAACTAAACGGATTTTCTTTCATTGGAAAATGAGAATATTTGCTTGTTTCTCATTAATTGGCTTACTTGTGTTTACTTGGGCATTTTAAGATTGACTAATTTGAGGATTTCTTACCCAACAGTGCAGAATAATTAAATGTAATAAAATGAAGTCCAAGTACAAACAATTGTAAAATGCCAACAGAAAGTTGTAAACATAAATATATCTTCAAATAAGTAGAGTTGATATCCATCCCCAACTGGGGCTGTATTTAGACAACATATTTTTTTTTACTATGCGCTTATTTGGTTCAAGTCTGCAGAGAGCGAAGTTCCTTTCAGTCAAATTTCAAATCTCTTGATTGAAAATATTCAATCTTAATTGAATTAAATTGAATCGATAAATTTCCACTTCTTCTACCTTATTTTGAAAAGACATTTACGCCTAAAACTCAAATTATAATTCTACAACTAACTCGCTTCGTCTGTTACAAATATGTTAACACTTTCTAAGAACTGATTGTATAGTTTAATAACGTGTAGCAGCGGGATCGAGAGGAGCGTTATAAATGTTGAAGCTTCGGGTCGGATGCGATAGGATGGGATAGTAAGTGTTGGGATGGGCAGTTTTCTATCATGTATTCTTTTACATGATAGAAACAATAACAATAACAATCTTATTTTTGTTAACAGAGTTAGCTTTGAAATATGGCAATATCCTGCGGTTCAATGCAATGTGCAGAATAATATAAATGTTCAACATGAGAAACACACACATATACACAACAAATCCGTTCAATATACATATTATTTTTCTGTTATGGCTTTTGTGTGCTGACCTCGCAAGGAAATTGAAAGCGTATGAGGAACTCAGCTACGCGGTCAATGTGGCAAACAGCGCAAACAAAAGTTTTTATTTTTTTTGGTCAATTTGAGTGTACAGCAAGGCCATAAAATAGAAATTAGTTGCAATTGGAGTTTGCGTTTTGCTTTTGGTTTTTTGGTTGTGTTGTGGTCGATTTCGTTCTGACCATTGTCATGTAGCTGCAGCTGCTATACAAACTGACCGTGCTCATCCTCCACTCCCACTCCCACTCTCAGTTCCAGCTCCAGATCCAGTTACAGCCCAGCTGTCTGACCAGCTTTCGTTTCCGGCTTGGTTTGCCAAAGGGCAAACTATTTGGCTGCGCTGAAACTGCAATTTCACGTACTAATTTACAATCTTTCTATGGCGTGGAGGCAGACAACACATTTGACTATCAACTGTAGTCCGAAAGTTCGGCTGGCCAATATGCATTTCAGTTGATTTCTGGTTTGCTGGTTCTGATCTTTTTATATCCTGATACCAAACATATAAGAGCACATCGGTTTTATAAAACGACTGTCAGGCTATTCGCCCGTCTGCTCCATCTGCCCCTCAACGCAACTTCTTTCGATATCCATAAGCTGTGAATCATTTTACACGTCGCCTATGAGGCTAATAAGTCGATAAAATCAATTCGATATCTATACATCTTTCACATTAGCCACATTAACCATCCAGTCCCGCCCTACAATTACCTACCCGCACGAAGGTAATTTGCTGGCACAGCACAGATATCAGAGTATTCAGCAGTCGGTTACGTCCGACTGCAACGTTCTCACTTACTTTAGCTGAAACATGCATTTCGGAAATGCGTTTTAAACGAACGGAAGAGGAAGTGCCATCTTGCGTTTATTGGAAATATTATTGAAATCGAACTCATTTATTTAGTTTTAATTAGAGACTAAGCTCATTGCTTGACCGCTATGGGACCACCATCCTTATTACAAAGCGTTAAGTTGCAACCCAATTCTAATTTCAATTTAAGCTTATAACGGTAAGTGATCGATATTCACTTTCATCCCAGCTAAATTTCAAAATTAAAAGCAATTTATAATCAATCAATTTATATAAATTTTTTACGCATTCAAAGAATGTAGTTAGATATATTACGTATGTATAAGCAATTTAATATTCTACTTATGGTCTAATAAACTTCTTATTATATTGGTAATTTAATACTCAATCCAATATATTAAAACTTTTTATTTTCACTTAATTCTTACATTGTTTCCACTCTGTTCTGCTCACGTGTCAAACAAATCTTACAATCAATCAATAAATATCAATTGATTGTTTTGATGAGTTTTGTGGCCCAAAAAAAGTTCCCTTGACCGCAGTGTAAATACGTTTGCACATGACAATCAATAAAATCGAACAAATATTTTTTACGCCATTCCAAACTGGCACAATCATCAAATCAAAAAGCGCGTCCATCAATATAAGGCAATCACAAATACATACAAAGAGACCCACATATTTGATATGTACACATATTTATATTTTTAACAGCAAATATATTTTGCCCAAAAGTCAAATACAAGTGCCACATGAGACACTTGACTGCTCCCGAAATGCAATGATTTATTTTTGGTCTTTATTCGACAATTTTTGCCTGCTACTGGTCGTCCTGAATTGTAGGAAACATTTTTTCATCTAACAAACAAAAACTTGGGCATATGCATAGCATACAATATTTTTGGCATTCTCGTTTCACATTTATGTGCCATTATTTTTATAGGTAATATGCACATATGACACAATTTTTTTTGTTGTGCTCCATGACCTGACAACTGGCAAGCGCTGGCCGCTTGTTTTTATCAATTAAAATGGGCATTTTACATTCGTAGAATGTTCAATTTGATGCAATACGTTTATATTCAGTAGGCCGCCTGCTGATATTATCATGATAACTAAACTGATTCGGTAAAATGGAAGTGCCGAAGTCAAATTACAGGGTATATACCTGGTCAAATGCTGTTGTCCTATAGCCTCTACCTGATTTTATTACAGTTTGGATTTTTGTTTTATAATCGCGTCAATTTGATTTACGTATGCATTAATTGCCCCAATTTATTTATGTATGTTAAAAGTTTCTTTTTGTGAGCTACAGGATTTTTCCTGATATGTGCGACAGTAACTATTTACAATTATTGAAATTTATGTTTTTTATTTTTTGCTTATGTGTCTACTAAATATAAATCCGTTTTTAACTCCATGAAACGCGCAACCAATCAATTGAGAACCATTTTGTGGCCAACGCATAAATCCCACAAATGACATTACAACATTTATAAAATATGATAACTATGTTCCTAGTTCGTTTTGTAATTTAAAAAAAATAAACGAATGCGCTTATCTTGTTGCGAAGTGATTCATTTTCATGCGGAAATCAGCTTAAAATATTTACAAAATAACGTGAATTTAACGATTGCATTGTTAGACTTAAATGTGATTTTTTAGTGGAAGCAATATCAAAAATAAAATAAAATATAAAATATATAAATAAAAAGGGGCTTAAGAGCTTAGCGACTGCACAATCAAGCCAACGTGTTTCATATATTTCCTGTTTACCATCATATTGAGGACATGAATGCAAATGATAAAAGTAGGAAATGTCGAGTTTTTTTCAAGTGGGCTTAATATGGCGTTTCCTATATTTTCCACCGTGTCAATATAAATCCACAGCTGTACGGTATCCATGAGCATATGAATAGAGGGCTAATAGGCTTTTGCTAACAGTTCAATTGTTCAAATAAACGACCATTTTCAGGCTGTAGCTGACAATCGTTGGTCTACTTGTGTAAAGTTGCTTACTTTAAATCGACTCGGTCGTAAGACATATAAGTCGGTTGAATTGAAGAATTTATTACAGCCGAAGATGTATGATGAAACTAAATATGTATATTATATTTTATGTAACCACTGGTTGATCACAACAGGAAATGTCGAAGTGCTTACATGAATAAATTGCGCTTGAAATTTTCTCATTAGTGCTGCACGAATTACTGTTATAATTGAGTTAAACTGTTGGTTGTTTTTTCCGTCTATTAACTCATTAAATAAACAGTTTCATTTGCAAAATGTTTATTCTATTTCCACAACAGCCCATAGCAAGAGGAAATTATATGCTTATAAATTGGCTGTGTGCGAAAACAAACAGCAGAAAATTAGCAAACAGAAGGCTCAATGAAATACGAAATGCATATAAATATATTCTCAGTCCCTTGAGTTATTACTGAATAGAAAGTATGGCCCCAATAATTAAAGATGAGGTATTTAAATACACATATATGTGTGCGTATTTAAACTTCACTCAAAAGCCCTGCCTTAAGTCGCTAATTTAATTTAGCAACCCCCCATGCAAACAAACATACATCTGAATTCATATCGCTTATGTTGTTTACTTAACTCATTTTCTATGTTGACTTTCATGCGCGTAATTTTTACGTCCACAAGTTGCACGGGAAGTGGGCGCCCCCTTTTAATTGCCTCATTTTTTAGTATGCCAACTAAGCAGTTTTTAATGAATAAGCCGCAAAATTAGCTGGGTGTGGTTAGCAGCAAGAACACACTTATGGCCACAAGCAAAGGTCAAGTGCTCAGTTGTCAACAAGTTGGAATTTGCGGAAAATTAATGTTGCAGCTGTGCACCTCATACACAAAACGCTGCTAGCAGCAACTATATTGAAATTCTACCAGGATCTAAACCCTAGGCGTAGGGCAGATTTTCTTGTAAGATTAACAAATGTTGCCTCTTAATATGTCGGTTGGTGTTTTGTGTGTGATTGGGGGTGTGTAAAAGCAGCTGTTGCTATTGTATTTTATACACTTCCTTATGCACATATGCGACGCTCAGTAATTAGAAATTTAATTGGATTTGAAAGAAAATTAAATTTTAATGTGTTAGCTACGCAATTACATTAAAAAACAGGCACACGCAGACACAAATACGCCCACACTCACACCCTCGGAGCGTAAATGTATGAATACTAAAGTAGACAACGTGCACAGGTGGGAAGAGGGGCAACAGAAAGAAAATAAAAAAAATAAATGAAATGAGAATTCTAAGCAAGTTCAACTTGCATTAATTACCTTCAAACTAATTTTAAAATATTGTGCACCACCCAGCAGTTTCAGCAGCATATCAGAAAGTTTGCTCATTCAATTTGTGGACTTTGCGAACTGTTCTGCTCTGCCCTGCTGGGAATGTTCTGCTTGGAGTACACACAAACATTTGCCTATGTGGTTATTGAAATACTTTTGGGAGCTTACAATATATCAAGTTACCTAAAACACACATAATTAATGTGGTCAACACCCAGTGACAAGTTTTTCAGTACACTTGATATGTGGGGGGCCACTACAGATTTTTCTATTTGAAAAAGTTGCACTCTCTCTGCATGAAGTTTCAATGACTAAAAAGTCATTGCCAATAGTTGAGTCACATTTCAGAATGAATTACAGTTGCGAAAGCCGAATGACCCAATTAACAAATACGAGTGAAAAAATTCAATATATGTAAAATAAAATCACGACATATTTATTCTGCTGTTTTGAATCTTATGGGATTTTCAAAGGACATTCTAGTTATTTTGCTTTACTAATTTTGGTATTCGTATAAATTTATTTTATTTATGGCTTAACTTTGTTTACAAAAATGAAAACTAAACACGGTCAATATTCTACTTATTACACTGTTGCTGAGGGAGACAATTTTCCGTGTCGACAGGTGAAATTGGTGTGGACATATTTTCATGTCGCATAACAACAAATAGCATAAAAAAGTAGCAGAAACAATTAAGCACTGCTATATTTTGTGCTTACAGGAAGCGCTACGGAAAATTGTCAAGAGGCGCAAAATCAAAGCACCCACCAAATTATAATTATTTCATATGTGGAAATGAGCGGAATTCATAAACAGAAACTACGCAACCAAATCCGAGGAGCAAACTTAAAGTTAATGAAAAGCTCTTCACTAGCAAATACCACAAGCTTTTTCTTCAATGCGTAATGCTTCAAAAATGTAATTAATTACAAATTTCATAAGCATAATTTTGCAACTATCTTTGGAAATGTACCTTGTTATTCAAATGTGTTTTTGAACCTTCCGAACTTAATAGACAGCCCTTAAAAGCTTGAATTTTATTCCATGAAAATTAACAGAGTGTGCCGCATTTGTGTTTTACATTATGCAGGTTAAACATGAGCGAAATGGAAGGAAATTGCGTTGGAGTAAATTTGCTAACACAATTTTACTGCATGCATACAATTATTCTTATATGGTAATCATCTATCAAACATTGTTGTGCATTTACCTACCCAGCGTGTCATTTCCACTCGTGTTCGTATCAACGCTTATTTTAATTGCTGCTTTTGCTTTTGATATGCAAAATTGTGCACAGTTTATTATCTACGCTACGCAGGTTCTTTTATCCTTGGTCCAGTTTTAGGGTTTTTGTATTTTGCACGGCTCGTTGACAAATTTCAAATATAATTTTCCACACGTTAAACAGCACATAATAAAAATGCATTTGGAGAGGCATTAGAATGCTTTTGAATTTTAATTAAAATTGTGTATACGACCGATGAGTTATTATCAACTGTGAACAGCCGTATTTCACGTGAGATGAATATTCAATATTATAAATGAAGACACGTAGCAAACGTAATCCAAATGCCTCATAACAATGCAGGCCCTTATAATAAAATGTATAGTTTAATCACTTGATTTGGAACGTCTTCAGCGATGCATTATAGTATGCCAACTATATTCCAACGCAATTTTAAGTAGCTTTGGTACGCAAACAGAAAATGAAAACCAAAATAAATTGCCTTTGTATTTGGCTTAGGCTCGTTGGATTACAAGACTGAAAATTATGAATAGCAACGTGATAATAAATCCTGAAGCAAATTTAGCTCAGCAAAATGTAAGCACAAACAGCAAACAAAAACAAAAAAAAAAAAGAATGTAAAAATATATAGACTTTTCAATGCGCTGTAAAAATTTTTTATTTCTACAAGTATCTAAAAAAAAACCATATTCATAAGTATTAAATAAATTACTAAAATCTAATTTGACAAAGGCATTCACAAAATAAATATATTTTGACCAGAGTGTATAACTTGATGCCTTATTTCAGTTGCAGGACATCAAAATTGTGAACAAATCCAACCCTTGAAATTTTGAAATTGAAACGAGCTGCAGCAGTTGACATTTGCCGGGTGCCTGCTGACCACTTTTTGTCGTGGCTTAGACTACTGAAAATTCAGCTAAAATTAATGAGTGACAGCGGGAGACTTTGAACCACATTAACAGACTAAAAAATGTCGGTAAAAAAAAAAAAGAGAATAGAAGGGATTCCAATGACGATGGCAGCGTGGTGGGTTTGGCTTTTATTGTTTAACTCGCAACTGCGTTGACGTTTCTATACACAGTTACAGCAATTGTTGTTTGAGCTGGCCGATGCCAGCTGTACGAAAATAACTGGGATTTTGCAGATGTACAGTACAATGGAGGCAGCGAGCAGTATCTTTGCTGTTTGTTGCCCAGGCGTGCAGCTGCTCATTGCTGTGGATGTATCAGACCCTGTGTCTGTATCTATAATTGTATAGCTATATCTGTCACAGAATATGCATCTAGCGTTGCTCAATTGTTTGCCTTCTGAACGCTCGGTCGACTGGGTGTTGGCTCTGCTCTTGGCCTGCTTGGTTAGCTCTCATTTTGTCATTTTGTGAATTTGCGCATCATGTGGCACTAGGAAAACAACAAATGGCAACTGTCTGGGCCTGGGCGATATCGTTATCATCATCGTCATCATCATCATCATCATCGTCGTCGTCGTAGTCATCGTCGTCGTCGTCGTCATTATCATCTGTGAAGGAAGGAATAATAGGAGAGAGCTGCATAATTTTGTTTTTCACTTGGCACCGAATTTGGCTGTTGTAGTGTTTGTTTTTGTTGCAGGGCTGTTTTGTTGTCTTTTGGTTGCTTAATTAAAAAGTCATCATAACTCTTGTTGCAGCTGCCATCGACTTGTGACTTTGTTGTAATTTTCTAAAGCTAATAAAATTGCTTTGTGGCTAAAATGGAAATAAAGCATTTTAAGTGCTTGGAGCTTATCGTAGACAGCGCAGTTTTCAAAAATTTCGAACCAATACAACTTTACTTACCCAGTCTCACTCCTACCGCTAACAAGTTAAAGTACTTGTTGAAATTTTTATGACATTTTAAAACTTGGAGTACGGCCTCCAATGGCAACGCACCAGTCAGTACATTGCCATTAAAATGTTATAAAGATACATTTAAGCACTTAACTTGATATCTTCCAATCTCTTCAACTTAGTCTATGTATAAAGTGCTGAACAAGGCTAAGCCAGGCTAAAAAAGTTATTATTACAATGCGGACCAGAACAACAAAAAAGATAAATATCAGGCAGAAAGTTGCTTGTTTGCATTTTCGGGGCATAAAAATTAACAATTAATTGACATCAGCCTCCTCAGGCAGTAAAAGAAAGGAGATTCTTTTAAAATACCAAATTGCTCAATTGGTTGTATTAAAATGAAAATCATAAATTTCAAACAGGATGATGTGGATTTAGTCGGCAGCGAATTTTTAAAGAAGAGTGTTGAAAAATTTTACCGCTTTCACTTTTGGGGCAAGACTAAATAAAAAGTTAGCAGTTGGTTTGCATCTAATTAATTGCCATGGGTGTTGTACTGTATTGGATAGTGTCCTTATTATCAATAATTAATAATGAATTGTGAAACTCTAAGCAAGTCAATTCAATTTGAGAAAAATTTGAAATGGAAAGTAAAGACGACGGAGAGTTTTCTGAATCTGTCATTGTTTATGAGATACTGTGTTGTTTTTCTTTTCAAAGAAATAATACACTCTGTTATTTAAAGATTACTAGAATGCTCGATTAGGAGATACTCTGAACACCGCTTTTAAATATTAAGCGTCGATAGAAGGGCGCTCAAAAAAATCTGCGTTTCTCCTCCGTTCCATTCAGGGTTTATTTCATGTCAGTTTGCGCTATCAGCTTTTTGATAGCTTTATTTTCCAATTAATTCCAGGTTATAAACTTTATTAAATATATTTTGACTAGTAGCCAAACGGTTATCCTTTTCTATCAACACTTTACTTATTAAAGGTTTGAAGCCATTGCTAAACTTTTTCTCAACAAGAAAAATGTTCGATTTGAAGGTTTGAAGCCACCGCTAAATCTTCTCAACAACGAGAACAACTAAAAACTGATTAGCTGCAGCAGCCGGCTGATCAGCGAACGCCCTTTATCGAGAGAGAGAGAGAGAGAGAGAGAGAGAGAGAGAGAGAAAGAAAGAGAGAGGGTGCGAGAGAGAGAGAGAGAGAGAGAGAGATGCTCAAAGAGAGCGCTGTACAATGAGAGCGCTGTACAATGAGAGCGCTGTACAATGAGAGCGCTGTACAATGAGAGCGCTGCTAACGCTGGCTGCTGCAGCTCAAACTGCACTTGGCATAATGTGAATCTGTAATTAAGACCAACAACAAGCTATTTATATTAAGCCACCCAGGACTCCAAATTCAAAGATGTTAACAATTCATAATCAATTAAATTTCTTTGCAGCTGCTGCCAACATCAGTCTTTACAATTATGTCTTTTAATTGTTATCACAAAACGATTTTTGGTTAGTGCTAAGTCTGCAAGAACTTGTTTTTTAAATTTTGGGTCTCCAGCTCTTATGGTCTGTGAGATCCGCTTTTTCATAGACATGAAAGACGAACGGATAGACGCAAAAGGCTAAAGACTCAACTGTTAATGCTGATCAATAATATATATATTATGTATGGGGTTTTTCTTCCTGTCTTTTGTTACGTAGACAATTATTATTATATATGCTCTCATATTATTTAGTTGGAAACATATTCATTTAATATTTAGATCATGTTTCTAAAGAGTAAAACTCTTAAGTGGATTGGCTAATGAGCACACGAATTGCCATGTTACCAACTTCCATTTGTTATGTTAACTGCAAGCTTAAATTGAATTTGAAGTGTGAGCAAAGTTTGGCCAGTGGTTTCATTTTGTTTTTGCGCTTTTTTTCTGCTAAGCATTATGAGGAATGTGTACGCAAATTTAATATAAGTTACTGCGCCATAGTCAGCCCGCATTGTTGCATTCAAAGTTTTTGCGTCATGCGGCGCCTGCAGGTATGCAAGGTGTACGTGCAACATGCGAGCTCTGTTCGTCGCCTGCGCCCTCATGCTGTATGCGTAATAATATTTCAAACAGAACGCTGAGAATTTTGCATAATTTCAACTTATAAACTTTCTCGTGTGTTTGCTGAAACCTGCACAGAAAAGGGCACAACAAAATGGAGCGCAAAGAAAACACAAAGTGCCACAAACAGAAAATTTAATTTTTCAACTAATTTCAATATAAAGCAACTTGGAATTGCAACAAATTAGAAGCAAAAAGCAGAGTGGGGCCAAAACGCCCTTATGAGAAAGCAACGCTTAACTTCAAGACATTTGGCACTTGAGCAGCTTTCGACATTGCCATTGTTCACTTGCGCCACAGCCACATGTTGAGTGGTGGAAAATTGTGTCAAAGCTCTGGCAGCGGGTGGGCGTTGGTGGTGGCGCTCCTGCTGATGTTGCTGCTGATGCTCCTGCTAGTGGTTACAGTGCCACGCGTAGCATAAAATTTGCATAAATTAAAGTACGCAGTGTCAGCAGTGGCAGACCAGAAAAATACTTATAAGCAAAATGGCTATAAGTTGTTTAATTTTGCGTAACAATTTTATAGCCTCGCTTGGCTACTTGTTGCACTCGGCTTGCTCTCTCTTTCTCTTGATCTACGGATGTCTCCCTCTCTTTCTCTATCTCCTTTGCATTGATTGTTACATTTTAATGTTTAAATGTGCGGAGTTTTATTTCACTGAATCCCTTAGCATAATTAAAAGAGATTTAATTACAAATAACATGTTAGAAATTTAGAGCATACAAGAACAATTTTATTTCTCATTAGAAAATACCTAACTGTTGGTGATAATTCAAAAATATATATATATATCATACATATATCATATATATATCTCGATACTTAACTACAAAATGCAACACAATTCATGTGTTCTGGTGCGAACTCTATTCACACGCAAACACAAACATTCGCACACGCAGTCGTTTCACACATATCTGTCTGTAGGACGAACTTTATCAGAGTTTTCACTTGCTTGGAAAAAAATGAGCTGAGCGAAAATGAAGACCGCATCAAATATATATATATATTTTTTTTTTGAATGCTTTTTCGTTTTTGCACATTAAGCGTTTTTTTCTCGCAGTAATATTTAAAAAGTAACAGCCAAAAGCAAATGAGCATAAGAGTGTCAAAAAAGGGCAGCAGTCAGCAGTAAAAAGTAAGCTGAGTGCATAAGAGAATTTGAGAAATAAGATTTTTACTGAGATTTGACTGCTTCATTCAATACTTCGAGTATGGCAAAAAAATGTAAACGCAAGTTGCTTCTGCAAATGCAAGTTAGTCAATGCTTAACACTATGTAATGTAAGAGTAAAGTAATGAAATATCTACTGATTTCCTGTACGAGTATCGACTACATCCGTTCTTCCTGCACTGAAAGCTTTGAAAAATATTAAACTAACGTGATCCGTATCGTGTTTTTAATACATTCAGCCAGCAATTGCTAAATAAGCTCTGGACTACAGTCAACTGACTCAAAGTTGTGCAACTTGTTCGTACTACTTTCGTCGTCGCTCCTGTCCCAACCTTCTGCCTTCTGCCATGTGCCATGTGCCATGTGCCATGTGGCATGAGCCTGCGCCCAAAAGCGCTACGAAGCGGAAATGTCAATGCAGCGGCACTTGCACTTCCGTTGCCTACTTGCGTGTGCCGGCAGAGCCGTCACCCAACTTTGCCTGCGCCTCAACTTTTTGTTCCAGCGCGCTCAGCGTGCTGACGTTAACACAAAATGGAAACAAATGGCAGCCGTCGCCATCATCGTCTGCGTCGTCGTCGTCATCAGTTCTTCTGCTGCTGCACTCCCTTGTGGTCCACACCAAACTTCGATTATGATAAATGTTTGTAAGTGCGACATTCAACTAAAACAAGAATCGAACCAACGTCTATGAAATGTACGACTAGCAGCTGCTCTGCTAGAAAGAGCCGTAAGCACTTGATTTGAAACGATTGAAAGATTTTAATCCTAATCCAGACAATAACACGAGTACAGGTGCAGTCTTGGCTACTATAAAATATTAACTATCTCAATTAATATGTGCATTTTTATTTAAAATATGTTGATGCTGTTATTTAGTAGACATCAAACATAGGGCATTTATTCAGATAGGTAGTTTTGTAGGCTAACAAATAACGTGCACATTTTAAAAAGCACAATGCACTGTCAGAAATGAGAAATTGGAATGGAGCAAAATCAAATTATAAGAACCCTGTCGCACTCATCTGTTACACCGAATAAATGTTACACCATCAAAGCGAATACCAATACAAGTTTTTAAAATTGTCAACGTCGCTTTTTACGCGTCATCAATTTCCGTTTATTTAGTAGCCATTTGGGCGTTGTCATGTTCTGTATGCAAGTATGAAGTAGTTTTCTTAGGAACGAACCGGCAGCCGTCTTTTGTTTGTAGGCAATAAATTTGCTTCTGGTGACAACAATGTGGTGCTCACCATGCTGTCAGATGTGCAAATCGCGCATAAATTATTGGCAAGGGTGCGTGCGGGGCACTTTATTTTATCAGCGTCAGCAACAGCCGAGGCGGCATCAGAAAGCTCCTTGTGCAATTGCCGCATACTTAAGGTAATCTCGTAGAGCGTCGTGCTTACTTCTAATGGCCATTCATCAGCTCGTTGAATGCAAACGGCAAATAAATGGCAGCCCTGGCCCAGGCAAAAGAACACAGCACACAACAGGACACAGCCGGACAGGCGACAACAATGGGACTGACCACCCAGCAACAATTGTCATAGAAAACTGTCGACTTGAGTCCACTTGCCATGGATACATATATATAGAGAGAGAAAGATACACAGACAGAGAGAGAGAGAGAAAGAAAGAGAGAACTGTGGAGTTGGGGTGACAAGACCAGGGCAAGAACGGGTCGCGGTCTGTAATTGCAATTGTAGCTGCGCACTTAGCGCTATTTTACTTTAATGCGACTTTCTTTGCAATTTTCAGATGCCATTGTGCCTTTGTGTTGGATAAACTATTTTCATTTGCAACAAATGTCTGTCAATAGAGGGCCAAAATACTAAAAGTGCTTCATGCAAATGTAAATCTCGAGCGAGACGTGAGTAAAAGCATACTGATTATAACTGTGCTTATGAGTCAAATGTTTCCAATGAAATGAGCTTGACATAAACATAAATTGCTGTGGGATTTTATGAGGAACGTTTGTCATGTTTTCCCGTTTGGGAACCAGCTCTTACAACCTCGACCTGAAACTCTTTGCTCCCGTCTGGTCTTCTGTTCGTCGTTCTTATCTTATTTCAGCGGAGTCGCAGGATTGCATTGAATATGACGTGAGAGCTTTGTAATTTATTGAGGCTATCTGTTTAAAATATTAAGGTAAATTTCTGTGTTTACTACACAAGAAATTAAATTATTACATTTCAGCAGCGTAGCCAAGATATAAATTAGTTAATAAAGACTTATTCCAAAAATTTAAAACATTATTTTATGAAAATGTCATACTTATTTTAATAACTATAAAATAACTCGTGCGCCACAGAAACAATTAAAAATTGGTGAGACGATTGCACAAATAGTATGTCTCATGTCTGGGACCGCGTTTAAATCATTCGCAACAAGACTTACCTTGTGGATACCAATGAAAATATTGGACTAAAATTACTTGAAGTCCGTCTTGTTTACCTGCCCAATTTAGTACATCCATCAAAGCCAAATCCAATAAAATAATCTGGTGTCTGCTCGTGGTTCATTAAAACTAATGGAAGTGTCTTGTGATGAAAACTGTATTATTTACGAGTCCCATGCATAAGTAAGGAAGTGCCCCTCTCTGCCACGGCTTGACATCATCAATATTCCATTTTTAAACCTGATTATTGCAAATTTTTGAAAACTTAAAACTTTTCTTCTTAACTCATAATATTCCGACACGCTGCGCTAATCGGCTGATGGAAGATAAGATCGAATGATAAAGCTATTTAAGCCAAGAGCCAAGACTAAGCTACACCGTATTGAAACCGTATGTGCCTGCCAAGAAATGGCCACATACTGCTGGCTTTACGCCAGTTGCTATAACAAGTTTAGCCACTTTTTGATGGCCATAATTCAAATTAGGCCGCCAACGAAACGTTGCTGGGAAGGCGATGGCCATCTGACAAATAGGCCAGCCAGAAGTCGCCTTAAAGCGTGCTTTAATGTGGACAAAATTGGGTCGCAGTTCGCCTGAGACAATGGCAGTGGTTGCAACAGCGACTGTGGTAGTGCCGACGGAAACGGAAGCGAGCAATGGACAGCGCTGCCTAATGTTAGGTGGGAGTTGGTGGGTGGATGGTTGGATGGTTGGATGGTTGGGCGTTGGAAGGGGTTGGCTAAATGGCTGGCATTGGGCGGCAGAAACGGAAGCTTTCAATTCCAAGCTGCAACGCCAAAGGAGCCATGAACAGCCTCGAACTGCAGCGCAAAGCAGAAAAAGTAATTTATTTCGTATTGCGGTTTTTAACCACATTTTCCACTTTGTACAACAGCAACGATAGTCGAAAAAAAAAACGCCACCAGCTTCAGCTCCAGTTCTAGCACAAGCCAAGACTTCATTCTCCATACACCATTACCTCCGCCTCTTCATATGACCATAGTATAAATTTGCTCAACTGTGCTTCGACGCCCAGTCTGTAAAGCTGCTCGATAAAAAAGGCTCAAATGCGGTTCCGCTTTGTGCTGTCCTTCTTTCAGCACATTTTCTTGCTGCGCACGAAAAAATGGCATCGTTTAAATTGCATTTGAGCCGAACCAAAAAATGCAGCAAGTGCGAAGTGCTTTCTATCTCGTTTTCGTTTTCATTTTGTCTTCATCTGTTTTTTACCTGAACTAAGCGCCAACAAACTCCAAATTGAAGTTATGAAAGACTAGTGTGCGAATGCGACTTCCGCAGGAACCGCAGCCGCAGCCTGGAGGAGCATTTGGTGTGTGGTTTCCGGCTGAGAAAGATATACTTCTTGACGTCTGTTTGGTATGCAACACGCAGACGAGAAGAGTTATTCATTGTGAAACTTGAGCAGAACTCGGGGCCAGCATTAATGGACATGAACCGGGGCAATGATGAGATAACTGCATAGCAGTCCAAAGGAAACTGACTTGCAGAAGTTTCAATGGGACGGAATTAAAATTCGGGTAATCACTTTGCCCCATAGTTGTCCAAGGAAACTTATTTGAATACCGGATTAATTTGTCCATCTAAAGTGCACGCTCTGTGTTTAATTTGCCAATTCTTCAGGGATATATATGGCAAAATTAATTGAATATATCAAGACCGTCTCTTGGTAATCAAATTTCCGGGCACATCTAACACTTTACTTTATATTCTTCCAGCAAACGGCTTTATTTACTTGCAATTTGGAATATACAAAGTACATTCTAATCAATTGTTAGAAAGAGTAAACCAAACCAAACAGGCCATGTTTTTTCTCTTGGATAATTCCATTTGCCCTTTTGGAAGGCATTGTGACAACAATGAAGAGCGGACAAAGAAAAAACAAGTGGCACTGAAACCTAACCAAAAACCAAATGAAACGAAAATAAAAGGCAACTAAAAAGAATGTAATTTTGGGCAGCAGCATGTTAAAAGAAATTCAGTGGATTAGAGACCCTGCAATCGAGTTATTTAATGTCCAGTTGATGCCATGAGGCAGCCAGCCAATCAAAAACAACAAAAAACACATAAGCAACTTCATAGAATTAAGTCAAATCAAATGGCAACTCTAAGGAATCATTGCAAGGTATGTTCAATTAGAAGACTTTGTAGAGGATAATTAAAAATAATGCGCGAGATGTCAGAGCTCTGGACTTAGGAGTTAGTAGCCAGAAGCAAGATTCCTTTGGAAGACCATTTAACTAATCGATTTCACATTAACACGCAAGCAGATAGATGCGGTTGTTTGTTGTGATTGTTGCACCTGCTTCTATAATGCGGCTGATGACTTCACTTTCAGCATTAAGCTTGACCAGACTCAAGCACGGTTGCCGATGAGCATTAGAATGCATGCAATGTGCTCCGTGGCACAGATACTTGACTCAATCGAGCTATGCGACGGGTAAGACAGCTCAAGTAGTTGCATGTACATTGCATGCGGCTGCTTGGCAGATATTGCGCATACGACACGCAATCCGGTTGTGAATTAGCTATTACACTTCACAAGTGCTTGAGCGAGCTCACCTATGGGAATAAATGAATATTTCATAATATTAACCGTACACCATTTGTAGTGCAGTATATCAAAATTTAAGTTGCCCTAAATTTTACAGTTTGCATAGATAGCCTTAATAATAATAAGCATTTTCTGCTAATTGGAAATCGGCAAGTACCAGGTGCATATACAATTTTGCAAAATTTGAAATAAAGGTCCAATTTAACAGCTATGCAGGTCATGCGGTGGACAAACTGTGACAAAAATGTCCTCTCAAATATTTGCATATTAATGCAACATGTGTGTGTGTGTTTTTTTTTTTTTTGTGGCGTATTTGTGACCGTGTGAGCTGCGTCCTTGTGTTCGTGTTGTTTGTGCAAACCCCTGACCCTCTTTTTCGTTGTTGTTGTTGTTTAACTTTGTTCTGTCACTCGTGCAGACAGTTCAAACATGTGTATACAAAACAAACACACACACACAAAAAAGCGAAAAATAAAAACCAAATATACAAACTGAGGAAGAAGATACTAAAGGAGCTGGCAAGTAAAGTTTCTACATTTTGGCATACAGTGCAATTCGTGATTTTAAAGTTGATATGCTGTTAATATTGCGATACTCTATTAAAGCTTAACTCTATTAACGATGATTTTGGTTCATTTCATCCTTATGCAAACTAGAGATTGTAAATCATAAAATCTCTTTTCCTTCAGATTTGGTTCGTTGCTCGCATACTCTTAAAAAACCGGCGACTACACAAATGTTCTAATGTTGCTCACCTCTGCAACAAAATTTATGTAGAGTCATATATGTCCGTCCGGGTTTGTCCGCCTGTCCATGTGTTAGTGTTCTTTTTTTCCTCTTTTTTTTGTTCATAACCCTTTGTAAATTGTAACATTTTCGCACGTCTGAATGTGCCTCGTTCATCTGACTTTGTGTGTGCGTGTGTGTGTGTGTCTCTATAAATTGTGGTGCTTTAGGGTGCGCACCTTACCTTTTTTAGGCCATTTGAAGTGCGCATGAATCGACCTCATATGACGCAGTTATGTGTGTGGGTGTACGGAACACGTTTTCCATTAGGCCACCAAGTGAAAATGTAGCATTTCCACGTGCTTTAATGGATTTTTCTGGTAAAGCCTGCAATAATTTGGTAATTTAGCATTGCTTGAATCTCCATCCGTTTAATTGGTTGGCCTGCATTGTATGCGGGTTGGCTGTGAGCGAAAATGTTGTTAAGCACAAAAGAAATTTCGTTGGAATTTCAACCAACACATTCAAAAAGGCTGTGCAAAGTAGTGCAAAGCATTTCGATGTACATATGTAAAACCAGAGTTACCAACAATGAAGTATTTTTTTCAATATATTGAATTTACGAAATTCAATTCGAATACGAATGACTGAAAGGTTTAAATAATAATAAATATGAATGTATCTTCTAAACGTTTTATAAATTTTTTAAGACAAACTCAAAAGTGTTGTACTTTTTGATTTGCCATCGACATGGTATACAAATACTCCCGACTACTCAATATTGGGTTGTAAGCCGCTTTATTGCCAGCCTGGGGCAATATGCAAACTCTGTTGCAATCCCTTGACAGAAAATGCTTGCCTATGCAAATTTTGAAAGCATCAAAACAAGTAGACACACAGGCAAACACACTCGAATCAAAAGCGAACAACGTTAACAGGAGCAGACCCTTTTTTGCTATGCATAGAAACGAGAGTTCGATGCGCAAACAATTCAGATAGCCTGAACAATTGGAGCCTTAGTTTATGTTTTATTATGTTTCGCATTGTTTTTGCCATCCCAGAGGTGCACGTGCCTAATAAGCAGAAAACAATGTGGCCAGAGAGTAAAGCGCCATCAGCAGAGCAAACTAATTAAAATTAAAGCCACACTTTAACACCATCTGGGCAATAACTCATATTTAATGCAGCACGGTAAATTCACTTGCATTGGCTCTGTTAAATTTACGACCGTAATAAAAGCCATGACAATAATTCTAATTTCCCATTTAGGTGATAAAAACAAGCCACTCATAAAGCTAAGTGTTCTGAAAAAATTCACAATATTTAAGTTGAAACAGTGCTTCGAGTACCTCAATTTAGACTGCAACGAATAGCATCATAAATTTGACCAATAGTTCAATAATAACATCAACTCTTTGGAGATTCGTTTGTGGGTGCTTGTCTGTGTGTTGGTGTGTGTGGCGTATAAGCGGTGGATAAATACTAGAAAATTTTTAACCAAAAGTGGTTAGAAATTAGACATAATAGAAATCGTAGAAAATATTTATTAAAATAAATTATTTAACAATGTAAATTTAAATACATCGGTTCAAAATGAAATTCATATTCAATTTAATGGGTCATGAATAGGGCAATTGGTTGAAATATAGATTACAGCCCTAATAGTTCCTAATTGTTTAACTAGTTTAATGGTAAATAACTATAATGTCGCCCTCCATTCAGTTATCCGACAAAAGCACAACTAAAGGACCTGTGAATAGAGACCTAAGTGAAGAAAATACTTGTGAACTAGCTACAAACAAGTAACTTGGCAACCAGCTTTGCTTACGAAGTAAACTGTTTACTCCTGGGGACGCTTATTGTGCACTTGACTATTAATAATCTTATATTCCTGTTGTCCTTATTGGTGTTGGGTTACCGGTCTTGCACAGTTATAGTGGGCTCTACTTCTTCAGCTATTTATCATTAGGGGCTATGTATTAATGTTTATGTACAGTAAACACAAACAAAGTACGGAAGGCTTTGCTTGACGATGGCCAAGAGCCCAATCAAAACACTCACTTCTATTCATTACATTCACTTACACTAACACTGATAAGTCAAGGGACGGAATTGTGACCTCGATTTGTCAGGTGTTCCGTCAAGTGCACTTAATTAGAAGTAATTATAAGTTTCATACGAAATGCAGCGATAGATCTGTGATTAAAATTGCAACTAATAGTTTTGGGCATGAGCATATGAGCTCTAAGCAATTTAGGTTACACAACTTTACAACACATACATCCGAATACATAAAATTTCGAGAAAATCTCTTTAACTGCTAAAATGAGTCTAGGGTAATTTTCAGAGCATCGATATGATGCTGAAATTAAAAACGGCATTGCATAAACATAGACATGTTTATGTGTGTGCGTATCGAGTGTGCAGCTATATGCATCAACTAACATGTTTAATAACATTTCCGGCATAGCAAATTGAAATTGTTATTGCTTCTGGCAAAATGGCCGCATCACTTAAGCTTCAACATTTCATGTGTAGGTTTTTTGTGTCATTTTGTGCCATATCTGTAAAGCATTTTGCTAATCCCCAAACGATCCAAGTGAGTTGGTACTTTCCCATGCCGCTGACTTCGAGTGCCGCTGTTGCAGCTGAAGCTGCAGCCTCTTGGCACACATTTTTATTTGTATTTTTTATTTTTCTTTTTGGTTTTGTATGCCGTGGTGCCCACATTGTCACCGCCGGCAACCCAAAGATGACAGTTTGGATAGCAAATCGTATATCACAAAAGCACACGGACTTAGTGCTACTCTGCGTGAAGGTTGTCGTAGCAAAAACTGCAAGCAGGCAGTAAACAATATATCTATGTAAGCATATGGCAAGCCAAACTGCCGAGACTGTGATAAAGCGTCTTAGTAGCTGGAACAACTGAATGGACGGTTGTATTTCTGTGAATTCGTTCAGCGTTTGCACTCAAATCGTTTGCACTCAAATCGTTTGTCTGGCATTCACATTTGTAAGCTGCAATTTTTTTTAACTTCTACAAGCAAAAAACATTAGCTTCCGACATTTCTGTTGCACGGAGCAAAGCGAAGCCGACTTCTTTGTCATCACATGAAACTGAATCTTACCTTTTTCGATTCATAAATTTCGTATGCTTGCCAACGACATAACATTCATGCATTTTATAGCTTCTAATCAGGGCAGCAAAAACAGAACAAAGTATTGATAACTTATGAGGTTCAACTCGTGATTTCAAATCCGTAAACCCAGTTTAGATCGGCCTTGGATTCGGTTGATTTTCTGAGAATTGGACGCACTGAAGATAGCATTGGAGACAAGTGTCTATCTACCGACATTAAAATTTCATATTTTTGGATCAACATTCCACGACTATCACGACATCAACAGGCAATTTTATTTTTTTTTTTATGGTTGACATAAAGCATGCAAAAGTCATTAGTACCATAGAAATAACTAACCATAACATTTTTTAAAACTGAATTCCGTTGCAGGAAAGAAAGATAGCCACAATAAGATAAGTAAATTCTCTCCAATTTGCTAAATGCATTTAAGTTGCAAGTTGTAGTTGTTCCTTGAAATTTGTTTGCTGTCGGTTATTTTCATAACAAAGCTCAACTTTGGTTTATGCGTAGATTGCTCATTTGGATTTGTGCATTATGTTTGCGCATAATATCTTTGAGTTAGTGGTATGTAGTTAAACATTCAGATGGAAATGCTCAAATACAAAACCACTTGGCAGTTGCCATCGCAATAGCTTATATTTGTGGCTAAGGCAGTGCCTACATTCTTAACCATCCACCGATAACAGTGAATAACTGAAATAGAAAGCATAACTCAAGTGGGTGCCAGGCTGCATACCCAACTTACACCACTTAGCCAAACCATTAAACGGCGAATCTTCAACATCGTAGCTGCAATGCTGCAGTTGCACCACATGTTTCTCATGATTAAAATTGTATGTGCCCACCAAACTTATGCGCAACAACTGCCCAACCCTGCCACCCAACCGAATGCCCATATAATATCTGAACTGAGCGGCTTATGATTTGCCATTACACGCTCTTAGGCATTCAAGCAAATTGTAATACAATTAGCGTCATTTGCATTTGCCGTGCGGTTTGCTCGCTTACCCAGAGTGTCTTTATGTGCATATGCAAAATTGTGTGTGTATGTGTGTGTGTGAGTGTGTGTGTGTGAGAGAGTAAATCAGCTTACTCTACACATGCCATGCGGCCTTTAGGGGGGTGTTTCCAATATATAGTGTATTTTGTTGACGATTTATGAGCACTTGATTTTCAATCAGCTGTCGCCTTATAAAATAATAATGCGCTCAAAGCGGGCTACATTGAACTAAAGCTGGTCACTTGACAAACAGCGTCGAAAGCAGTAGCTATAAGTTTAATTGTAATTCTGTTCAATTCCAGATCTGGGCTGATCATCTTGGAAGTAATGTTTAACATTCTGTCTTAATGTTTTCATTCTAGTAGTGAAAATTTATAATTAATGAGCTCAAACCAAAATTGAGAAATGCTTACATAGGTATAATTGAAGTTCTGGGTTTGAGGCTGATATGGATATCTGTCTATAAATTTATATATGCTTCATTGTATCGGAAATGTTGAGAAGACCCGGTTTATGATAACGTATGTTATTTGAAACAATCAAATGGTCATGTTTTGTTTTTCACGATTTTCTTCTAAAAATAAAACTTGTTTACTTAGAAAAACTTAATTGGAAATTATGACAGATGGACCAGTTGGGTTGGAGCATGGCCTCCTGGTGGCGGACATCTCGGCATGGATGCCGCGTTTGACTGCCAGTTTGGCGCGAGGCATTGATTACCATCGCCTGCAGCTTCTTCTGGCTGTTGCGGTGCACCTTTGACTTCACTGGCGTTTCGTAGATTATCAGCTCCATCGCTATGACGGGCTTTCGCTGTTTGCCTATCGTGATTGAGTTCGATTTCCCAATGTCCATTAGCTCGCTGACCTCCGATCCACGCAGCAGCAAGTAGTTACCATCGTTGGGTACAAAATCACTGGGATTCTGTAGGCTGGTGAAGTCCCGCACCACTCGTACAACGCTGTGTGAGTAAGAGTAGGATCAGTCGTAGATGGTTAGTGTGTAGTATAGTTTGCTAGTTGAAGCCAGAGCATATAGATGCCAGATGTGCTGGCATTCTCGGCAACCATTTCGCTCTCCAAACGCTTATCACTGAGTTGGGCAAACCAGGTGCAGTGGCAGACCATCATCATAATGGGCAGGTAATTGTCATACTTGTGATAGTCGTGGAATAGGTCCGTATTGGGAAGGCTCAGACAACAACAAAGCTGGTTCCCGGATGCGTATTCGGTTTGTTCATCTGTCCTTCATACACACAGGAGTGTGGCCACGCCACCGTGCTTATAGCCCGTCGGATTAAAATACATCGTCAGCGGTCGATGCTCATATATCTCTGCTTTCAGGGTGTTCCCAGCAGTTGCATGTCAGTGTAGCATGTGCTTCATCAGATTGGATGGAAACACGATAGCAGAGCAATTCCCCACAGGACAATTAGCTGGTAGTCAGGACAATTGCTGAACGGCGTCCCTGTGCTCCACTTCTTTCTTATACTCCTCTACCTGTTGATGTGATTTCTTTTTCATTTTCTTTGCAGGTGCATTAATTGGATACATTTTGTAATATATGACTCATTAATATGTCTTACAATAATTTTGAACGGATATTTCTTGAATGCCCTGAATTAAAATTAATTTAACTTCACTGACAAATAATATCTGACCAACTACCTGAAAGGAGCGTGTTTATTTATATTTCTTAAAAATATTTAAAATATTCAGCTTAACAGAAATCCAACCAGACCCATGGGAGTCAAGATTTAAAGCTGTTTTTTTGCCAACTACTCAAAATCCGCACTTCTTGGTTTTGTGGCACTCTAATCCTCTGCAGTATATATTCAAACAAGCATGCATGCATATGCATTGGAAGACACAGCTGCTTTGTGGCATTTCTAAAGCGACCGAATTGCAGTTTGTTCTGAACAACGTCTGCCACAGGAGACGGTGCTGCATAAAAACGACCAGCTGAGAATGTGTCTGTGTATAAATAAACAAAAACGGAATTAGTCGACGAAAGGCCAAAGCAAAGTGCCAAAATATTTTGTCCTTCACTCTTACGAACTACCGCAAAAACCACAACACTTCAAACGGCCAAGGCTTTGAGTCAACTGCTGCTAACTTATCAAGTTGTTGACATTACAATCACTTTTCGTATGCGGAAAGGTGTAGGCCTAAGAACAAAAGAAGATTCTGCTGTAAAGAGTTGGTATCTTGTGGCAACGATTCTCAATTGAGTACCTGTTTGGGGTTTTTTGTCTACGAAAGCCAGCGACTCTATAAAACCGCAACGATAGAAGATTGCCAATTTTTTGGGTTACTGCATTACGTTATCAATAAAATGAAATATACTTTATTTATTACAAATATGTGTATCTTTTTCGCAAACTTTTTCGTCAGGTTGAACCCGGTCTACAAGGGTATGGAATCTTCGCCGTGCTTCAAGACGCTATTTCTTGTTTATTATACATTTTAGAATGGTTAATAATACTGTTTTGTCCATTTTGTTTGTTATTATTACCTTGTAACCGAAAAGTTACCAAAGTTTAACCACAATACAATGCACAACATACGCAGTTTCTGAACTCTCGCCAAACTTTCATTTCACTTTATGTAAATCTGCACAAACTAATTTTGGGTTGGATGATAGCTGCGAATTAATTCAAATTGAGTGATCACCGCAAGGCAAACAACTGTAACAATGAGGTCGAGAAGCGGGCCATTGGCGGCCATGGATCTGGATGACCAACGGGCGCCCTGGGAGTGAAGTGGCTCAATATACACACATAAAAAAAAAAATATATATATATATAAGGCATAATATATGCATACACACTTAGCGCTGCAGTTAGCAGCACTCGAATTGATTCGCATGCACATGCATGGTATATCAGTGTCCTGGGGGTGGCCGTTCGCCTGGGTCAGCTGGTTCAGCTGGTTCAGCTGGCTCAGCGAGCTAGCAGGTCAGTCGAGGTCAAACGCCATGGTGCAGCAATCTTAAATTTCCATTGCATGTTGCGGGCAAAATTAATGGGCAACTGGAATGAAGCATTTATAAATTAAGGTTGGCCGTTAGTGCATACCATACATCAGGATTATTTATTATTGTTACAAATGTTATTATTATTAATGAAACCCCTTAACTAGACTTCGTTTGAGTCATTACAAATAGTCTCAGCTCAAAACGTTCCTTCCCAAGTGTTCTTCAATGTGTCAACAGCAGTTAACTGGTTAACTGTTTCTATTGTTCAAGTGGATGCGACGTCATCGATTGTTATTGATCTGAGACATCTTACAGCCAGCCATTTGTCACTACAGCTGCTCGGTATGCTCAAACTTGGGATCCTGGCATCGCAGAGCCAGTTGCTGTATGTGTGTGTGTGTGTCATAAGCAGCCGTCCGATAATCAGTCATGCAGCTCGGTGTATTTTACCCATGCGACGTCGAATCTATGACTGGCTGACACTTGGCTGGTCACGTAGACAAAGCAGCCATTTTTATTTGATTTATCTACCTGGCACGCTACTAACTGTTAACTGTCATCTGTGGCGACATCAGCCAGTCGGTGCTTTGACCAAAATGTTGTTGTGTGTGTCCGGATTTGGTTAACAACATCTGTAACCCAGCCCCAGGCCGTGCTAACATCACGCATGCCAAATATGTATGCGTCACGGATGACCAACTGGCTGGCTAGGTAGGTGACTAGCTGACTAGCTGACTGACTGACTGACTGACTGCCCGATTACCCGACTGCAGTCTATATTGAGTGAGTGATTTTCTTTCTCTCCTATTTTTTTCCACTGTCTTAGCTGTCAACTGCCGTGCCATGTGAATGTTGTGTTTTGCTTTGTCCCCGCCGCACATGTCGTATGCGTATCGTCTATTTGTTATGCTGTTTGGCTCTGTGCGCAAATTCAATTTGTTCGCAGGCCTTAGTTGCCACATATGTTTGTTTATTTAGGCCAATACCCAACGATCAGAACTCCAGCAGGAGCTGTTGCTTGTTAATGTTCAACGTGTAAAATGCTTTAATTTTGTATTTTATTTGGGTATTTTTTAAGCACCTTTATGAACTCCTAAGCTGAGCTGGGTTGTGGGTGTACGCGCAAGTCAGGGCTTAGTAAAGGTGAGGACCGCATTAAGCAGTTATGTGGTTCGGACAGTTTATTTAGCAAGGAAAAACTAGATGGTTGCAAAAAAAAATGTCTCAGGTGGAGCTAATTTGAAAAGCAAAAATCATAAATTGTGCTTAAATTCACAAAATGTTGTAAATTTATTAAAGCGCTATTTATTTGCATATCGTCTGATTATGAGCAATTAAAAATTCCATATTCAAGTTTTTTAAGGTCGTTCCAAATGATTTGAATGGAAATTTTACAAAAGTTTGGCCAATGTTCCTTTTAAATTAGTTTTATCGCATGTCGCCTGCATAATTTGTATCATCATTAAGTATACGCCATGTGTTGCCAGGGCGGAACTTGAAGCCATGCTGCCCATTTGCATGTCAGTGGAGCACAGAGTGGCAGCAATTCTGGTAGCCACTGCTGTCCTTCGCTGATTGCAGCAGCAAATTGCAAAGTTATTAAGTTTATTAAAAACAACAGCAGCTACAAAGACATCACTGGAAAAGTGGAAGGCCATTGTAGAATTCCATTTCGTTGTGCGCCTAACTTTTGCTGCTGCAATTCTGCATAATTTACTTGGAGCAATGCAAAGAGTGTAAGCAAACTCTTCTTCACTCCTGCCAAACAACCCCTTTTGCCTCTGCCTCACCCTGCCGCACAGTTTTCCAGTTAACAGTTCATAGTTGCAACTGCAAGTTGCAAGTTTTTCGCTGATGCTCGTTAATGTTTGGCCAGTTTTTAGTTGCTTGCCTGCTTGGCCTTGTTTTTCATTATCAAAATAGAAGACCAGAGTCCCTTAAGCGTATTTAGATGACTGCGACGTCACGTTGTCACAGTCAGCTATTCGGACCATTTTAGTTCTGTCATTTCTTTAGGGGTCTCCTTTCTTCTTGTAATTTTGGATACTTCCACTTTTACAGGAAAAGTTGTTACGTTGTTCGTTTGAAATTATTCTTAATTACTTGCTGCAATTGTCATTAATTTTTTTTTACCTAAGCTTACGTTTAATCGGTGTGATGAATCTATTTTCTTGTTTTAATGGTTTTGATTCGCTTGACTTGTTTATGACCTGAAAATATCTGTACAAGCACAAAATTTTACAATTTTGATGAGTTAGCAGTTAGCTTGCTTGTTTGCTGCATGTTTGCTGATTTGTATGACTTAGGAAGTTGGTCCTTGGTTTCATTTTCAATTTGTAACATCGCCTACAGCTGCATCCTGAGCCTGTTGCAATTTACGCTAGCTTACAGTAACTTCCTCGTTTGTTCGGGCTTTGGCTGTGCCTTTGGCTTACTTGGGAAAGATGGTAAGAAAGACCAGGTAAATTTCTGCGCACATTTTCTACATTAGTCAACATTAAAAATTTATTTGCTCTGAGTAGATTACACGCATATAGCGCGATATGGTTAAGGGGGGATGGGAAATAGTGGGGAGGTAACAGTCAGAAAGAAAGGAAGGGCAAAAAAAGTAGCCGCCCTACAAAGTTTTTGCATATTCCTTATATAACCACACAGCAGATAAATATATATAAAGAAAACAAGAAAAATGAAGAGAATAAGAAGCATCCTGCCTCGGAACCCAAATGAGCTGCCTGCAAATTAAGTGCAGCTACCAGCGTCACTTTGGCTTGCCAACTACTTTAACAAACTTTTACTGCGCTTTAAGTTTTCCATAAAAAGGCATGCGTTGCATAAATCCATGAATTGTGGCCCGGTATAGCTTAAGCCAGGACTTAATGATGCCGACCAGGCAGTCCACAGTTAATCACCATCGGCAGCTGCAGCAACCTTAGCCTCCAAACTCCATTCGAATTGCTACATGTTTTCAATTCAACGCCCGGCAGCTGTTCAGGTGAACGCAAGAGTTATTGCCTCCAGGCGAGGCTGCGAGCTCTCGGGGGTGTGTTAAATTTTGTGTGAAAATTGTTGTTGGGTATGAGGATGGGAAGACGTTCACACGGATGATTCAATGACTGGAAATGTACTCGTTCTTTCCATTTACACTTTTCATTTTATTTATAGCCCTGCGAAGCACAAATAATGATATGCTAATAAAAATTATATGCGTGCACATGATTAAATATTTATTAAAAACTTTGTTGCTGTTGCAGCCTCAATGGCAAAATCTATAATTTATGAGCAATTTATTTTTTTCAAAATTTTATTGTCATTGAATGAATACACTACTATTTTAAGTGCTGAGTTAGTGGAAATCAACTTTTATACTGAGCTTAGGCCTTTAATTTTCAGTAATTATTTAGATTAATATATTTTAGCTACATAAAAGGGTATTTGAGCTAAATAATTTCTCATTTTAAAATGGAATTGAAATTCAGCAATAATTATTCATATCACAATGAATTCTTAAATGCATCCTTTCAAATATTGTAGCAATAAATCAAAAAAACAATAAATAAAAAGCACAACTTGCATGAGTCAAAAATACCAATATTACATTTTGGTGTACTCGTTTTGCACCTGGACACAAATCAAATCCAACTGAACACTCAAAACTATGCCAATTTTCATGTTAAATGTCGTTTGGAATTGTTGGAATTCAAATATGCCACATTGCAGAAACCGAAACCGAATAAGGATTTGTTTACTAATGTGTTTTTAGCATAATATTTCCTTAAGGCATTGTAAACGCATTTATTTATTTATTATTTTATATTTACATAGAATTTAAATCAAAACCGACAGAATCTACAACAGCCTCCCATAAGGCATATGAAATTCAGCTGGGTGTTCTCAAGTGGGTGGGCTTCTTAATCAAAGACAAGTGTTTATTTTCCGAAGTTCAATTGAGTGGAATTTGCCCGACAAGACACTTTGTCAGCTGTCCTGCGGTTTGAGTAATTATTAAATATGTAACGCATGGGCAAATTAAGTGGTCTCTTAACGGTTGGAAAGTGAAGTTTGGGGCAGCGACACTAAAATTCAATAATTAAAGTGAATCCAAATATTCACTTAAATTAAATGAACAGTAAAAAGGTGGATCAGAGTTCAATTACCTATTTGGAATTTACAGTCCTCAAAGAAACTTGTATTGAAATGGCTTGTAAAATTAATTTTCTTTGTGGAAATATGTAGAAAACCTAAATTATTGATGAAATTAAATCTGATCGATAAAATAATATTTATAGCATGAGCCAATATTGTGAAATATGCCATCCCATTATGCCATTTAAATGCATATCTTTAATTGGCGAAATGAACTTTTAAAGTGACTCTCGGAACTGTGCAACAATTGCAGTTTTTCGCCAGTTGCAAATTGAAATTTGCATATAATAAACAAAGGGCATCAGGTTGCTGCCTGGCTCTGCGAATGCGTTGAAAGCGTCTCGGTCCGGATGCCTTTTATGCAAATTGCGTATACGCAGCGTTACAAAATGTGCAAACGAATATACATGCATACGCATGTGTGTCTCAATCACACACTGCAAACTCAGGCACAATGCTAAATCAATTATTTAGGCGCAGTGCATTAGCGTGTGGCCCACATTGGCATAATTTGTCAGCTGTCGAGACTCATGCTTGCCTTTTAAATATGCCAACGTGCAAAATAAATAGACAAAGTGCTCGTCATTGAGTGCTAAACAAATAACGAACGCATCAAAAGCAAACTAAATCAATAGCTCAACACAATGTCTCGAATGGACCTGAACAAATCAAGTCCAGCCATCACAAGTCGGAAATAACTGGTCAAGTAAATGTGTTGCACTTTGTTTTGTTGTCTGTCGAACTGCAATTGGCAATCAGACAATGTCAGCACAATTTCTTAATTCTGGTCTGTTGTCTCTTGGCGTCTAAGGAAGTTGTTGACCGTTGTTGACTGCATTTTGTCTCTGTTTGCAAATAAATTAACGACGGTGCCTGTTCTTGGCATTTTTAAGTACCTAATGACTTAATCTAATTATATAATTATAACTTGCAAAAAAAGGTTTACAAAATATTGACAGTACATTTTGTTTAATATTTATTAACACGCACATGTTTGTAAATATATTTTT
The DNA here is from genome assembly GCA_035043845.1 of Drosophila picticornis. Lineage (NCBI taxonomy): Eukaryota > Metazoa > Arthropoda > Insecta > Diptera > Drosophilidae > Drosophila > Drosophila picticornis. The sequence continues at coordinate 20,836,262 of JAWNMR010000122.1, read as the reverse complement.
TTGTCTTTAAAGGCATATTTTTTCTGGCCTATATTTTATATCTGCTATAAAAAAGTAAAGCATTACACATAAATTTCAAACCAAGTCGAGGTCTTGAACACACACGCGCATTAAAATACAAAAAGTCTGTTGTCTGTTAATATTCGCAGATAGTTTATTACATTACCTTATGTGAATATCAGGGTATGTGTATTCAGCAGGCCAACTGCAATACTAATTATGTATTAAATGCCAATATTGAATTTTCCGTGAAAAGACTACATATTTATGCAGTTTGCAAAAAATTATGAACTTTTAATTGTCCGTTGAGTGGTTCATGAAACTCACAGAAAGTTACATTTTTCATTTATTTTTACCATTTTACACATGATAATAATGTAACGAGGTGTATGATAAAGTTTTATTAAATAATTTGCATATTCTGAAAACTATGTACAAAATTGTAATTATTTTATTTTCATAAAAAAGGCTCATTTAAAATTATTTAATTAATTTTATTGAACGTACGCACTAATTAGATTAATGCTACATGAATGCAGGGTGTAACAGGATGTAACAGGATATCGTCAATACAAATCTCCACATTAAAGAGTTAATAGTGGTATCTATTTATTGATCCTATTCACCGCCCAAGCTCCAACAAGCTTACAAGTGTTTGAGAGACATTAAAACCCTTTGGCGCACATTCAATTAGAATGTCTGATTGGCCGTTAGCCACATGCCAATTATGTTACCTTTCTGCAAAACCAATTAGCCGTTTTATATACCCAGCAGTGAGTGGGTGCCACAAGCTGAAACTTCAAACTGGGCACCAGCGGCACTCTGACTGGGTTGACGATACCTTTACTTTGCCTTTACCGTAAACCAATTAAGTCTCAAAAGCGCGTTGTCCTTGTACATTAATTGGATTATATATGTCGAGCTTAAGCGGAACAAAACGGTTTTCGTTTCGCATGTCTAACAAAAAGCCAACTCACGGTAAAGTACAATTTTTCGGGAAATTAATGCTTGATAGTAGATACGAATATATTTTGGTTGAACATAACAGTTCCCTTGGGTTCGAATTTGGTGTTGTAGATAACTATGAGCCCATTGAAATTTATAGATATGTGTTAAACAACATCATAAAACTAGCAGAAAATTTTAGTCGACAGCATTCGACTAGATGCAATTTCTATGAACCCCACACAAATTTAATATTACCCGTCAACATATTTTATAAATTCAGTGTGTACACTCGCTATATTTATTGCAGTTTTCACAAATATGTATTGGAAAAATTAAATTGCAAATGAAAGCATTAGCATAAACAGTTTGAGTGCGAAACATTGTTTACAAAATCAGGGAAATTGTTGTACAAATTAACAAATGCATTCTGAACAAAAACAAACTTCATTTGCTTAAAGCAAACATATGCTTATTTAAATATTGCAATGAATATTATAAAGACTGAAAAATAACTTGATTGATTTAGTTAAAGCATGTGTTGAAGAGTGCTGGATTTTGTTATTGAATTTAGTCAACAAAATTGCCGACAATGGCAAATCGTAGCAAATATGCTCGAATAACAGACATCATATGCCGTCATCTACAATGATATAAAACATTTATTGTTGAGCCGACTGAGCTGTCATAGGGTACGCCTAATGCACAGTCATTGTGGTTCACAGCCAGCTGGACGGACGACATACTCTCAGTGGCTAAGTGTTCAATAAATGTCAACAAGTTTTAAACTTTTAATTGAAACGCTTCAACCAGTTTTCATGAAACGGCAAGAAATGTGCACAAAATTCCAAACATTTTTAAATATCCTTGTGCTTTGATGTTGCCAAAGAACTGCATCAGCTGTAGTTTGTCAAGTAAGTTGGAGAGTCAACATGCCTAACGCAAAGTTTCCTCGGCCTAGCTGCAGCTTAGTCCGTGGGCCAGCATACATAAGTTCAGAAATTAAACTGCCGAAAGGTCATAGCTGGGTCTTTGTCAAACAATGCAATTTCCAAGAAAATCTTAAACAACAGTAACGAAAACAACAAAAGCAACCGCAACATGAGCAATTTGTCTTTCTGTTTAAGGCCACTGCAAGTAAATTAATGAATGGCAAATGCTGGCAAAGCCTTTTCTTAGAACACAGCATCCTACACTTTCATATTTAAGTTTGACTTTTAGCTTTAACATAAAAAACGAAAAGTTTTTCGATAACGCACACAATTTTAGTATCATACGATTGGTAAGTTTTTATTCTCTATAATAATAGATATGAAAATATTGGCGAGATATGACCCAATAAACTATGTCTAAGCTTTTATGACGAACTCAAAAGAAAAAACATAAACTTTTTAATATCAAATCACTCAGTGCTAAAAACGCAAATAATATATTTAATGCACGGATCAGTATCAATTAATTCCATAAGAGCTTCTGCAGATAGGAAAAAACAATACATTTTTTTAATAAGTAAATCTGCTGGTTGAAAACTCTTACAAAGAGCCCTCTGTGTCTCTTCATTATGTTAGAAATTTTAATTACATTTGCCTATAGAGAGTAGATCTAAAACTCAAAAACCAATACTTGAGTTACTAAGCCTGATTTATTTGCAGCCAAAGTGTTTTATATCACAGCTTTAAATCTCGTAAATGCTACAGTGTGCGAAGCTTCGCAGTGTTTGCCTTAATCTTAACTGAAAAGCTGTCTGGATAGAGGAGACATTGCACACAATATTAGAAAACAAGAATAGAAACAATAATTTCCGTTATTGTCAACGCTCCACTCCACACACAATGGTAGCCTTGAGGAAGCTGTTGCCAGACCGTTTCCTGTCCATCCCTGCCCACTATCCGGCCATCCAGCTCATCTCAGCACTCATCTCATCGAAGGCTTTCTCACAGTTGCGTTCACAGTTGACGTATTTCCGACTACGACAGTTGCCATTTTGTTGCGTAGACATTTCATTTGTCAGTCTCTTGGGACGCAATCGCATTGTTTGCACTTGAATTGTTAATACCCTGCATAATAGATGCGAAGCGTATATCAGTTTCGTGCAGTTACTGTGCAGTAGTCAACTTGTAAAGTGTTGTTGTGAAACATGCAGAGGACCTCTCCTAGTCGAGATTTGTTTTATATATTGCTTGTGTATTGTCTTTGGTTGAGATAATGCTCGTTTGCTAGGTAAATAATTTCATTTATTTCATTTGCTTTTTTTTTTTGTTTCTAATTATAAATTGTTGGCGGCTTTTAAGTGAGCATTTGGCTTAATTGTTTCTGACGTATTTAATTAACAGTTCGAAGCTTAGCATAATTGAAAATCTTGTTTTTATTGTGCTATATTTGTATAATTTCCACTTTGAAGTTTCTTCTTATCCGTTGCCAAAAGGAAATTTGGAAGCTTTGTCTTTGGGAGGACAATGTAACAAATTAATGCTCATCTTTTTTTGAATGTAATTTGCAACTTACGCAAAGTATGTCTAATACCCTTATAATAGTACCGTGCTGCGGTTTGTCAGTCGTGTTTAACGCATCTTATGTTAATCTTAATTTTGTTGGGACAATTTTTATTTTCACTTTACTTTCGCTTATATAAAAACAAATTTATTTCCTGCACAAAATTTTCATCAGTGGCATGGTGTGTTTCTTCTTGTCTAAACTGAGATTGAGATATATTTTTTTTGTGGTTTACAACTGTAAGCCACTGTTATTATTTCTTTTTAATAAGTTCAGGATTTAAAAAACGTGTATAATTAAATAAAATCAAATTTAAATTTAATGTTAATCGACTGTGCCACACAGTTAAAATCCGGATTTTCACTAACCGTTTGTGCACTTGCTTAAAAATGGAAACATAATGAAATAACTTATATATACATGAATATATTCTGTTATATTTATTCACAAAAAGTTAAAAATAAACAGCTTCTATGCGTATATAATTATTTGGCTTAGGCTTTACTTTGCGGGTATTGCGGATAATGGTGCAGACTGTCTTTCACAGTTGAACGGCCACTCCATGCGTCAAGTGCAATGTGCTCTTAGAGACTGGCATAAATTTTGCAAATTGTCATCTAAGCATAGCAGCTCCTGTTGCTTAAATAGGTCGCAGCGCTGTTTCTTGTCATCATGCAAACGTAGACATGAATTAAGTTGTATTTCTTTTGAAAAGCAAATTAACTTAACTTGAGATGAGTTTTGCATGTGTGTCGAATTTGCACATATCCTTAAGAGCCAATAATAAAAATTATGTAGCAATCACATTTTCATTTTATTGACACAAAATAAAGCTTTGCACGACTCGCAGATTTTCAATAAGACAAAAACAATTTGACTTATCAAGCAATTTTTGTAAAGCTTACAGTGCCAACCACATTGATGCTCTGTTTATTTACATTTCTAAATCACTGAACAGCACTTTGAGTTCATATGTGTAAATCTCTGCAAAAGGCACAAAATTGGCATATTGCCAATTATCAAAGGCGTTGACATATACTATATAAACTTGAGATGATTTTCAATCACCATTTAATCAAAATAATACTACTGTAATTTAGTAACGCTCGCTGGTAGTCATCTTTGTAGTACTAACAATCACTTTATATTTTTCCATGAAATGAAATGAAACTGGATATTTGCCTTTATCTTGGTATAAACTAAAGCGTAATAAATTTGTATATTTATATTCGAAAGATAGCGGTGGTTAAAGTGTTCCTATATACAAAAAGTCTGTGAATCAAGTATGAGATGACTTATATCATAGACTCCAATTTCTCATCGTTATTTGCCATTTTCAAATAAATAATACGATTTTAATGTGGCGCAGTTCCACGTAAATGTGTCATTTAAAAATTCCATAAATATTAAAAAATATCAACAAGCTAGAGCAAATACCCACATTCCGCACGCCATTCACACACGGGCGCATTAACTTTTATTGGCATCATACAACAGTTGCTGTGCTGACCTACTTTGCAAAACTGCAGCGAGCTCCTGGACCCATACGAGAACACACACTTCCACGGTGCATACCTACACACGCACACCACTGTGTCACACACACCTGCTGAGAGGACCCACATACGCAACCCGAGATACGGTGCACAGCACGAGAGCAGCTTTGATCTATGGCACGTCCAAAAGGCTTCTCTGCCTGCCCCCACCAAGCTGGACAAACAGAAAAACTTTTCAGAATGTAATTTTAGACATTTGCACATTAATTAAATTAGCAGTAAAAGTGCTTATCGGCCGCCACAAAGCAGCTAACCTGACCAACTAAAATAAATATAGGATATAGTATAAAATGAACTGGAAAGCTACATACATTCGTTGGTATATTTGCCAACACTTTATTATACTCCTTTTTGTAGATTATTTGGGTATAATTTAAGCTTATCTGACGGAAATAAAACTCACAGCAAAAAAATCTTTTCTGAGAACAAACTCCAAGCTGTTTAACAATCGACCCACAACCCATTAAATTGGCTGCTTAACCATCCGCTAGATTAAATTCTGATAGAAATCCGAGTCTAAGACGCTAAATCACAGTTTATGGCCCTTTGCAAATGCAAATAGGCGTCCATTATTTTATTTTTATTTATTTTATTTTATAGATGTGCACGCATATGGCAGAAACAATTTAAAATAATTCAAGAGACCCTTGCGGACAGCCACGAACAAGCAACTGGCAGATGGCCCTGCAAGCTCACTGGATACGTTGGATTATCTTCGAGATACTCGTACTTACTTACTTATCATACATACTACGAGCGCATATTCAAGGCAAAGTGCGTGTATGAAAGGAATTATCAAGTGTTTGTCAACACACACTCGCACACACACAGTCTCACACAAGCACACACACACACGCAAACACACACACACACACACTCTGAGGAGTGTCAAGCAGTAAGCACTACAGAGAGCTTATGTAAAGTGAAAGTGTGCGCTGTCGTGTTATAAGAAACTGTCCGTCTGAACGTTCAGTTCCTCCCTCTGTCCGATTACATATACGAGAAATGCGTAAACCAAACGACCGGAAGATACATATACAATATATATATGTATATATATATATATATATTTACAAGCAAAAACACACACACGCATACATACTTATGTACATACATAAATAAGTTTCCGGATTAAACGCACACCTCGACCGCCATTGTCATCAGGCCAAGTTGGCGCAATAAAACCAAACTGAAACTGTGCATGAAACTTCTGCCTTGCCTTCTCCCACTCCCCCAAGTAAGAAAAGTATGTCATTCCGCCAGATACTTATGCGACAGTATGTGAGCCAGGGAGTGAAATTGCCATCTCACGCGCATACATCAAAGGCATAAGTCACATTCAGAACGAGACTTTCTTCCGACAATCAAACCGTTGACATATTTTATAAGTAATCGACAAGGTCCCTATTCATTCTGTATTATACTCTTAAATTTATAACCAAATATTTGTTTAAATAGTGCTTTAAGTTTGAATTTTTTACCCAATTATTTGTTGATTGGTTGAGTTGAAATAGGTATATCAAAACGCTCAATTTCGTATTGAAGCATTGTGGTTTGTTGGCAGCAGCAACATGCTTGATTTTGGAGCCCTGCGTGGCTTAATATAAATAGGTTATTGTTAGTCATATTAACATATCCACATTATGTCAATTGCAGTTGAACCGCAGCAGCCAGCGTTAGTAGCGCCCTCATTATGCAAAAATTTCTTTGTGCAGCGCTGCAGCTAATCAATTGTTTCACATAACACTAGCTAAACAGTTGTTTCGCATTGCTCCAGCTGACGAAGCTTTGGCTTCTAGTCTAACTTTCAAATAAACTTTATATCGTATTCGAAATAACTTTGTGTTATTAATCGGAACATAAAGCTACAAAAAAGTCGATAGCGCAAACAAGGCCTTTTCAAGTAATTAACAATTTTATTTACTTAATTCTAAGCACATTATAAAGACACCTTGTCAAATTTTTGAATATTTTACTTAGCAAATAATCTTCAGTTTTTTAAGTTTAATTGAATATTATGAAAGAATTTTCCTTAATATGCAAGTATTTCGGCCTTTAAGTAATTTTTTAAAAAATTTAAGTAAATTTACGCGAATTATAAAGACATTTCAGTACATATTTCTTTAAAATACAAATATCTGTTTTATTATGTGCTAAGCACATTTTTCAGAAGCAGTCGTGTGCGAAATGAAATTGAGACCCAGAAGTTAAATGGTTTAAAAAATTTGATTGCCACTTTCAAGACAACAATGAATATTCCATATGCGAAGATATAATTTGTATTTATATTTTTCCACTCAAACAATTTTGAGCTAAAGTAGGTATCTATGTATATATATATTTATATATATTTATCTGCACCTCATATCGTCCTTGTTCCTTCTTGTTTCTTTATTTCCAAAAATATATCATTTTTATTATGTGTTTGTTTGTATGTCGTTGTGCTTGGTGCACATTCAATATTTAACAGTCTCAACAAATTACTTTAACCCTTCTCAAAGCTGTGTGCCTAAAGGCTTTAAGTCATTTGTCAAAAACTGCAAAAACGGCTTACGAAAAACTCGCTCATACATCCACAAATACACTAATACAAACGCAGACACACACTCACTCACAAAAAGAGAGAACTTCACACTTTCTTATGCAAATTTCGTGCTTATTCTCATGTTTTTGAGCCGATATGAGGGAATCCAAACAAGTATACACACATACTATATATAACGTTGGGGCAGCTGGGAACTGCCGATGGGAGCATTTCAAACACGTTGCTGTCAACTTCTTCACACATTAAGCCTACTTTATTTTTGGTTCTTGTCAGATTAAATTACTTTGCCAAATGACAAGCGTTGAAATATCATGGGCCTGTACTATTGAAAGAGGCGCAAGTTAACGTCATTTCCTAAGGAAAAACACAAATCAAATGCGTGTCAAACACAGCAAATCAATTTCTGGCATCTTCTAAAAGTGAATTTATTACTAAGTAAAACAAAATACTGGTCTTTGTGTCTGGCAGCAATGTTGAAAACTCTGCAGTCTCAAAAAAATAAAAATAAATCAAACAAAGCTATTACATAAATGTAAATAGCCTATAAATGTATTTACATAACAATTCAGCAAGTGTTTATGCTACTAATGAAGTTAATTTATTGCATACAAATATTACAATTACAGGGCATCTCCAAATCGTCCTCTTATCCGCTACTATAATACGAGAAGGTGCCACAAATGAAATATCCTAATCAGTCGAAGAAAGCTGTCAACTCAATTACTTAAGCCCAAAATAGGTTTTAGCTACGGCTGTTACTAAATGCACAGCTACTTTCTAACACGGGCTGGCTGTGGTAGAGAAAGTGCATTATCTTGTTCTGGTGAAAGGGATGAAATAAAATAGGAGCCAGGTGTAACCGCACCCGTGCTATTATAAAACCTTATAATTGAATTTTTTATAATTCGCTGAGCTGGGCAACCAACCATCGAAGTGAAACATCTCTGTCCAGCCCAGCCCAAAGTGGTCGTCGGTTTTTTGCTATCAAAGGTGCTGGCCTCCATCTCCATTTACTTGGGACACATAAAACACTGCCGGCGCACGGCCAAAAACACGGACATTTAATAGTTGCTGCTATAAATTCGCCTGCTCCTTGATACAATTAGGAAAAATGCTTGGTATTGGATTCTGGTACATCGCTGATAGCCAAACGTGGTAGCTAGTTGGTTTCTGGTTTTCTTTATTGCTTTTGTGGGAAAGTAACGCAAATTGAAGTCATTAGTTTTTATTTTGCTTTTGGAGGCGATATCAAATGGATGTTGTTGGTTAACCCAAAGTCAATTGGCAATAAATGGAAGCAGATATTTCTGAAAAATTATTTTTTCCATTAAAATTTTATAATTGAGGGCGAACATTCTATTTAATTCAATGAAAAAGTAAGAAAAACATTTACTGCGATAATTGAAAATTATATTTAAAAAACGACTATTCCTGGCCATTTTATTCAGAAGAATCGAATAGAATAGAATAGAATTTCGCAATTCAATTCTCCTTTACTAATTTCCAAATCTCGACCATAACGAAGGCTTAATTCAATTTCAACTTGCTAACTTTATATATTTTTGGTCTATGCATAGTTCATTAAAAAACGTCAGTTCGTCAGTCAATTTTATGTAAGGTGGGCGAAAAGAAAGAATGTGCTCCACATTTTCAGATCAAGGTCTTTGATACTATAATCAATACTGTGCGAGATGTTGCTCAACTCACAAAATTCAAAAATATTTTTGGATAGCAGGCATATTGGAGTTTCGCCCAAAAGAGACGGAAGATAATATTGAAATAGACCATAGCCAGTTGCGGTTATTAACTTTCAGTCTCATAAATTGCAATTATAGTTGACATCATTACCCGCGCCTAATCATAAGTATGTGCAAACGGCGGACGACTGTTAGTACCCACAAATTCGATATACGGTTACTGGCGGAAAAGAGTGTGGTTCTAGTGGAGACGCCGGGTCATGAATCAGAAATATTTCTGCCCGAGTTACAACACGGTCGTGTTACTTTGTCGAATATCATCCGCAGCCGCCAGCCCAGTGTCCGTCCGAGTGGAGTTTGTTTGCATTCCAAACTGTCATCATACCGTGGTCAGCGACCGGCGAACCGTAAACTGAACACTACCATGTTGGACGTGGTGCCAAAGAGCTCTGGTCGAGACAGCAACGTCTCCAAGCTACGCTTCGAGCTCAAGCTCATATCGAACGGGAACGTGGTGCTTGCGGAATGTAATGGCTATGAATCTGAGATTTTTCTACCTCATATTTTTAGCCATTGCGTTACCATGAAGCGCGTCTCTGCTGGTCAGCTGGCGCAATATGCGGAATGTCGGAAATCGAAGAGGAATCAGTCTTCATCTGAATCGGCCAACAATGGAGCTTCTACAGCGGCCGCTTATTTAGTAGCACACACTGATAAACAAACGAAGCTACTGGTGAAACCAATTCATCTCATTATGGATACGTCAGATTCGCAGAATGAACAAAAATACCAAGAAAAGCAGATAGTGAACAATGTGAATATGGGATCAAAAGTAAAGGTGCCGTCGGCTCAGTCAAAGAAAAAGCATCGCAAGCAGATCTTGCATAGGGCAGCCGGTGATGCCTGACAGATTAAAACAGACTTATTTGTACCTCATTGTGTTCACACATTACTCAGGCGCCAAGCTTCAATATTCAGTACCTGTATTCACACCACATCAATTTACAAAAAGTCTTTATAGGGCATACTGATATTTCTCTGTCCAGTAATGTAAAAATTTTTTATTAAAGTCTTGTGTAAAGTTGTCTTTGGCCAGTTCGTAATGCATTTTAATAACAGACCATCCAAATTCTCCTTGAAGCTATTGATGAACCAAAATGTTGTGTTGGTCGAGTACCCTGGCCGTGAACCTAAACTTTTCATTCCAGTCTTGAACGATAACTCTATCGTTTTACAGAACATCATTTTTGACTATAATGGACAGCTGCCAAATAAAACAAAGCCAAAGTTGCGAGATCACCAAATGCTAGTGCCAACCAAAAAGCTTTCTGCACATTTAGCAATAGACAACAATCGACTACACCGACGTCAAAAGCGTCTCAGTTCTGGACAAAGTGGTAATTCAGGCTCATTCAACAGCGATAATGTCCAGTGGATCCGTACCGGTATGAGAACCATACCAAAGTCGAGCCGTAGATTGGAGAAGCTTTGTGCTCCAGTTTCTGGTACTCCTATCGCACCCTTAGTAACTGGTGTCCATCTCTTACAATCGTGCCAAGCACATTACAAAGCTTACAGCAAGGCTACGTCGAAATATGATGCTATTCGAAAGGTTTTATTGACACCTTTGGTAAAAAATTAGCTCCATGAATGTCGCAGTACATTCAGTAAGCTATGTTATAACGCTTCGAGACGAACTTGTCAATGTTTTTAAATTTTAGATGAAAGCTAACTAGCATTTTTTTCTAGTTTTAATAAATTTGTATGTATTTAACAATAATTAGTTAACTAACATTAAAACTAGACGACAAGACATAATATTACAGAATATAATGATTACTTGTCGAACTGGCCGTTGACGAATGGTGTCGAGTCTGTTAAGCTGTTCCTACTAAGTTTACATAGTTTTCATACAGGCCGAAAGCAAGACACAGAAACTGGGCCAAATTTGCATCACCTTTGTACATATTAAATCTGCAACTCAATATATTTCAAAATTTTTGTGACTATAGCTTTAAACTGCGTTTGATTTATGGTTTTATCGACTTACACCATTAAGTACATCGGTTTTGGGAGGCAGAGTGGGCGAGAGCATCCAAATTTTATCGATCTTTCAAGGGAACTAATAGTAATATACTTTCTTAATTTTGTGTCTCTCGCCTACAAGTTTTGGAAGATAAGCATGTTTTAATTTATTAGGGCGGTCTAAAATATGTATATGCTAATATTTAAAGGATGTTGTCTTCCAGCCATGGTGACTCGCAACTTCAAGTTGTGGGAGACATGATTTACTCATGTATAATATTCCAACCAATAATTATGAATGGTTTAGCCATTTGCTATTTTTAGGGCCGTTGGCCTGGGATCGGTGGAGACTGGCACGGTATTTGAATAACATCGCGAAAAACATAACAACCAAATTTGGTGACTGTAGCTTTAAATTGTTGTAAATATGTGGTTTTACCTTTTTGAGATTATCGATCTTACCGATTCACTAGCCTCCTAGTAAAAGTACCACCTCAATTGTCTGACGCTGGCACATACCAGTATATGTTCTAAGTTTCAAGTTTTTATCCTTAAGGGTGTCGAAAAAAGTTGCGATCATACAAACGGACAGATGAACCGATGGATGACAGATATGGCAAAGAGCGAATATACTCGATATCTTCGGTAGCAGATCATGAAAAGGAATCGCGGATATCTTGGAAACGCCGAAGATCAAATACCCTTGTAGGCCGGAGTTAACCTACCGACATCTAAATTTTAGTTAGGTCTACAAAATGTGTAGATGTAGATACAGTCTACAAAACTTAAAAGATTAAGATAATAAATAAATAAATAAATTATGATGTTAAAAAATTGGGTTTAAAATAATTAGTTTAATAAATAAAATAAATAGTATAAAGTGTAAAATAAAATGTACATAATCCCGTTGGCTCCGACATGCTGATCGACGGAAGTAAAACAGCGGTTATATTAAAACAACAGAAAATAGAATGTCATTTTACACAATGTCGACAGACGTTGCTGCTGAGAAATATTTAAAAATATTGTGCAATCGCACTATAAAATACACCTACACTCTTGCATAGTACTCTTGTGAAATACCTGCATAGTACTTGTTTTCGTAACACGTCAGCGGTTAAGATTGTGTTAGGTCAGTTCCAATGCACGAAACAAAACCTGCGCCAACTTTACAACAACAAGCACACTATTTGGTTTTTTTTGTATCTTTATAAAAACCGATTGGTTAGTCATGCGGCATACAGAGATACGTGGCCTTAGATTGCGATATCAAACTTTTATTTGTATACTTCCAATTGCAAATCAGTCTCGCATTCAAAACAAAACGCGTTGGATCGCAAAAATGAGCACGTTAAACATTTTTGATTTAAACGATGATTGTCTGGATTTGTTACTAAATTATCTGACATCCGAGGAACAGAATCTTTTTGCCCAAGTCTGCCAGCGATTTCGTGAGGTGTTCATAGCTTGGGGTGTAAAACATTATCGCGAATTTGAAATCTACGCTAGCAGCACAAAGCAGTCGCTAATCGGTCTAAGCATTTGCCGTGAAGTAGTCGAGACACTCTCAATCGATTTGGTTCACTTTGACACTGCTCGATTATTTAAAAGTTATGGATACGAAGAGCCCACCAACTGTTTCAATATACTTTGCAACGCCTTAAGTGGCATGGTCAACCTAAAGCGTTTGACAGTTCAGCAGCTAGATTATCTGAATACTTCAATTGAAAAACCATTTGAGCAAATATTTGCCTCTGCCAAAAATTTAAATGCCCTAAAAGTCTTACAAGTGCATGCGAAAGATGGTATGTATGCAATTCCTACACAAATTCTTAAGCCGCCGTGCCCGGCAAGAAGATATCCAACACCTTCTATGCTAATAACTATAAACATTTTTGAAATATTCTAATGATCCTCTACATTAAAAGCTTTCGAAAAAATTTCTTGTAAAATATTCGCTGAATGTTGTACAAAATTTGAATATCTTATAACATTAGATTTCAACTGTAGAATTGTTTTTTTTGGCTTCGCATGCAGATTGGACATTTGACACACTTTGGCAGCTGCATCACTTGGAGGAGCTGCAATTGCAAATACGAAAAATAGATGCACGAGTTCTGGTTGCATGCTGCAAGTCAAATCCCAATCTACGTCGATTGCAACTGGGCTATGCCAGTGTCGTGGGTAATCTAGGCGATATTGAGCGCCATTGTGCAAATCTGGAAACGCTTGAGTTTGGTATGATGGGAGCGGTCTCTGCTTACAAGCCGCTTGCCAGGCTGCCTAGGCTGAGGCAGCTAATCCACACGGGCGCGCGAGACAGTAACTCTTTTATGCTTCTGCTAAAGGCCCTTGCTGTGCGAGGACAACTGCAACAGCTACACATCGATGGAGGCACCCTAACTCCACAGGAGATTTTGCAAATAGTTCGACAGCGCGGATTGCTGCAGCTAAAGTGCGTCTGCTCGACGGCCGAGTGTGTGAAGATGCTGGCGCAGCTAATACAGCTGCAGAAGCTAAGCATCTGGATGTCCAGCGGGTGTGACATTACTGATGCTCTACTTGAGGTTGTTGGCCAGTGCAAGAAGCTGCAGCTACTTCGCATTGCGTCGGGAAACCTGAAACCAGATTTTATTGATAGCGTCTCAAAATTGTTGCTTGAGTTGAGAACTGATGCGCCACAAGAATCACTTCATCTGGAACTTCCTCCATCCAACTATACGAAGTCAATTGAGGTAAGAGGCTAATATTTGTACACATTCGCATTCACATTTAATAAAATATTAACATCACTTTTATTTTTAGAACTTATCGCCACAAACTAAAGTTTTAAGCTGTTCGGAATTTGATTTTTCTTCCTGGAAAATTTGAATTCAGATATGTTCTTCCCAAGTATTCTAAAGGCAGTATTACCAAATGAAAGGTGCGTGTTCCGTTGACTCGCTGATGTCCTGAGCGCATGTGGCAGTCTCACATTCTTCCAGTGACTATGCTGTTGTCACGTTTTACCATTTAAATTTAAATTTAAATTCACGAAAGAGGGGAAAAGACGACTGCAAATTCGCTCATGAATAAATAAAAATTGTTTCCGGTATTATAAGATTACTTTATAGGCAATGCAAATCATTTACATTTGTAAGAAATAAATCAATTCCATTTTTATACACTTGTGGATTATAATTATAATTTTGTCATGAAATTTGTAAGGCATCAAAGAAAACGTTTCAGTCCCCTTAAGGTATTTAGCTTTAGACATGGATAGAATGAACCGGATGATGATCGTGATCAAAAATACATATACTCATTGGCATCTGCGACTCTAAGTTATTGGTTAAATTTAATATGATTTTCAATAGTGAACAAATCAATATTGGATATTTTAAACAGCACACCAATTTGTCCACAAGCCAATAAAAATATATTCACTTATTAATTTATTTATATATTTAATTTAGACTAATATAAGGCGATGTAGAGAAAAAAAAACAATAATTAATTAAAATCAGTAAAATAAAAAAAGAACAAATTTTTTATTTGGTATAATTTTATATAAATAGCAATATCGGCTTCAATTTACTTGTTCTGTGACGAACATCCGTCTGGTATAATGTTATATAAATAGCAATATTGGCTACAATTTACTTGTTCTGTGACAAACATCCGTCTTCATGTCTCTTACAACGAAGTGGATGGATATAAGTTGGCGTTTTTATACCCGAACCGAGGAAGAAGTACAAATAAAGAACATTGGCTTAATTGAATCATTCGTAACCGAGAAGCAATTTTATTAACCACATTCTGCATCCACAATGCAGCCAGCGAAATTAAAATCAAATTAAATGAGTAAATTTAACATTCCCATTGTCGTTGATGAAATCTCATGCGTGTAACATGATAATGTATGTGTAAGTGTTTGTTTATAATGATGATGCTGCCGGTGTTTGTCAGTCAGAGGGAGAATGGAGTATCAATCGTTGGCAAGAAGGGCCATCAGTCAGTTGAGCAGCAGTCATTGCTTATTTGTTTCGATTTAAAACAGTTTTTCTGTTCTTCCGCATGCTGGGCACGCTTTAACACGTTCATATTGAATTAAACGTTGCAGCGAGCAGAACGGCAACATCACAGATAGCAACAATAGCGAACACAGCAACACCATCACCAACACCAACACCAACAGCAACCATAATAACAATAACATTAACAAAAACAACTGCAGCAGCATCAGCATGGTAAAGCTAAAATCAACAGACATTGTTGCTGAAAATTTCCTTTTGTGTAAAAGGCAAATGCAGAGGGAAAGCAAAAGCCGGAAAGTGAAACGAGCTCTTTCTGAAGTGAAAGAATAACAGCAACAGGCAGCCAGTAAAGCACAACAATGGCAACAATGCACTTAAGCCAACCCTGATATCATTATGTACTACACATCAACTTATTATTCGAGATTTGCATTCGAATTCTTCTTTTTGACAGTAAAATGTTAATTGAAATGCAATGGATTACAACAGAAACATGCCCAAATAAATCCCTAACGAAAATTCGCTTAATCTGTTACAATTGTACTACATTTGACTCAATACCCTAAACAGAAAGCACAATATATATATAATGGATAAAATGGATTAAAACAATATTAAAAGATAGAAGCAAAGAGAGAATTATAATACATTATTTGAAATTACATAATACATTTTTTTTAACAAAAGTGCACTTTTTTTTACTTAAATATTTAGCGAATCATATAAAACTATCTCATAAGATGGGCCAATTGCAGACTTTGTTCTTCTAGTATCGACAAGCAACCTTGATAGAATAGAGGAGCCAAATTGAATAAGCTTATTTTCTTGTTTCCATTGCAAACACAAATATAGCATACAATCGCAAGTGGCTTAAAAAAAATATGTATATAAAATCCTACTGTTTCCCTAAAGTAGGATTTCGAAAGAAACCCAGCTTAAAGAACCAACAACGTATAGCTGCTAATCTAAAGAATAAAAGAGCTACTTCAAAAAAAAGGAAGAAATGGAAAAATACTGCGTCCAAAATAAAAAGCTAAAATAAAGCCATGCCTTTGTGTTGACCTAGTTATCATAAAAGACACTGCTCGTGAACACTGTGCACGTTGACTGTTAACTTGGATGACATTTGCTGTCTTTACAGTTGCCTGTACTTTAATTTTATCAATAAAGTTCAACGACGGCCTAAAGTAGCGGCGATGTCACCATGAATATTTTATGGCAATGTGTGAAGCCGCACATTATTAATTAAAATTTGCTTCATGAACAAGAGTAGCAATAACAACAACATTGGTAGCAACAGAGTGCGCGAAGTTCAGGCAAACGAGGCGGCAGTAAAAACTTCCAATTACTCAAGCGAGTCCTTCAACATGAACAGCAGCAGCAGTAACAACAACCACAACAACAACATCACATAAAAATTTATGCTTACATGCGCGTACTTATGTACAAAAATTTCAATGTGTGTGTGTGAGTGTGTGCATGTGTGTATATATTTGCATTTAATATCCTTTTCTTTGAATAATTCATTCATACAGCGCTGACCAATAACTGAACAAGAGCAGCAATACGCACAGAAATCACAAGGCACGTCTAAAGGGTTTTCTGACCAAACGGGTTCCCTTTTATTGATGTCGTTCCTCCTGTGGTTTTTGTTGCTCTTGTTATTTGAATACATGCCGCAAGTAAAACTTATTAATTGGTACTCGCGTTGTGGTAGCCAGCGGTCGACAGCATTCACGGGCTCATCCAAAGCGCACCGTCATTCAAATTTTTGAGCAGGCATAATTTAACAACTGTTGTTCAGAGGATCCTCAGTCCCATCGGACATTGGCCGTTGGTAATCCACTCAAATAACAAGCAAGAACAACAATAGATACACCATCCAAACGATGCTGACAATGACAGCAACAAGATTGATAAACATGACGGCTGAGTAGCAGTAACCAGATAATACCCTTCAGATAAATAGGGTTATACTTCTAGTTCAAATCGTTGAAATGCATATGAGCTTAAACGTATTCTTGTTAATATTCTTTAGTTCTTTCGAACTAGCCAATTTTAAATGGATACATCTCCAGCTCTTTACTCGGTTACCTTTATTGTAGGGTATATTGTGGGTAACTGCGTATGTCGTTGACTGACTGACATCCTGGACACATAAGGCAGTCTCTTATACCCCCAGTGGCTGCGCTATTGTCACGTTTTAACATTTAAATTAAAATGTTTCGCTTAAGAGAGATGGAAGGATGGCTGCAAAAATTTGCTTACGCCTGGCAAGGCACAACAAAAAGTAAAT
Organism: Drosophila picticornis; assembly: GCA_035043845.1. NCBI lineage: Eukaryota > Metazoa > Arthropoda > Insecta > Diptera > Drosophilidae > Drosophila > Drosophila picticornis. The sequence goes on along the minus strand of JAWNMR010000122.1, from coordinate 20,818,689 downwards.
ATAAAAAAAAATACGGCTACATCCCTTCAAAAAATAAAAACAAAACAAAGAAATGGAACAGAAAAGTGAAAAAAAAATAACAGCGCAGATTTTTTCGCTGTCCTGTTTGGCGCTGTCTTTTGCAGTTTGCGCGTTTTCCAGCTGCACTTGAAAGCCTCCTTGTTGGCCATCACTGCCAGTGGCAGTGGCCTATTTGGCGTTGGGCATCGCCAATGCATTCGCCATTCCCAACGCCAACGCCAACGCCATCTACATTTATTCTTCTTCTTGTTCTTGTTCATTTATTCAATGCCGCAATGTTGCCATCAACAGTGTCGGCCACACGGCGTATCAGCGTTATTCGAGGAGGCTTACACGTAATATACAACAAGAGCTTTTCAGCTCACTTTATCCAAAAGGGTTAACAAAATGGCCTTGGTTAATTGCATAAGACCATTAAAATATCTTATATGTATATTTCCATAGTCATCTTAATTCTCGTAGCCAATAGCGGTGTTCTTTAAGCTGTCACAAATATTCCACTCGATTTCTTAAATAATTATGGTTTGTTTTTACTAGTCAGTCACATTACATTTTCCTCTATATCCTTAACATATTGTTAACATGCACCGCTATGCTATTATATTTAATATCAAATTTGTGCACCTAAACTATTCGACGTAACATTTAATACCATTCACTACATCCGTTTCCCTCGAATTAAGCACTTTCATTAAGTAACTGCAATCAGCCAAGAAATTATCAGGCAACATCTGGTGCCTCCTTAACATTGTGACCTGCCGTGCGATATCTTAATGCACTTTTAATTGAGCTGCGACCTGCAAGTACTGAGCAGCCATCTGTCAAGTACGAAGGCGAAGTGAAAATCGCGAAGGGGTGCAAATTGAGAAGAAGTGAAAATGAAAAATTATAATTAAGCTTGCCATTAGCAGGAGCAAACATCCAGATGCTTTTGCTGTTGCTGTTACTGTCGCTGTCGCTGCAATACCACTCTTCATCCCCGAGCATCAATTTAGTCATCTAATTAATAGCCAATGACATGCAAATTGCGTATACGCCATGTGTTACGATAAGTAAACATAAATTATTGAAAATCAAAATTAATGCGCGAGTTGTCATGTTCATGCGCCCAACTCCCACCTGGCCTGAAACTGAATTGATTAATGCGAATTTGCTAAAACTGTTGTCCACAGTTGTAGTCACAAAATATAAATGTTATGTTATCATTTAAAGCAAGAAATTATTTTACCGAGCATAGCCATCTCGTACTCATATAGATATGAGTTCATAACTATTTTTTACGAGTTTTTAGTTTCAGACTGTTTTCAAAATAATAATTTCAAATTTTATGTGCATTATTCTTATAATCTCTGTTTAAGTTGAAATAAATAAATAGCACAATCTAATAGCAATGTGTTCTACTTGAGTTAAATGCCACTTCCACAACTATTTTTTATAATATTATAAATTGAAGTATATAAATTGATTGGAACTTAAGCCATGCTAGTGATAAATATTTATTCTCAAGGCAATTGACGTGCGAAGAGTAGTCCACACTTTTTTTCAGCATTTTACTGACAGGCCTTCTGTGAGTAGCAGCTGTCAGGAACAAAAGCGAATAAATTGTATTTTACCAAATTCAATTACCAAATGATTTGTTTTTACACATAGTACAGGTTTTTTTTTGCCTTTTGTACCCTGTACAATAACAGGCTCTTAAAGTGTTTGTAAGTTGTATGTAAGTAAATTTAATACGTTTACATCTTTAACGCTTAAAGTCTGAGTGCAGGATATCTCCAAGTCGATCACTCGAGATTTCGTATTTACTATTATAGTCTGATACCGAAAAAGCTGCTTTGCCACCTGTTATCATCTGGTAAATCACTAGTTACAGAGTATTATGCAGTTGATTATGTCCGCCTGGAACGTTCTCACTTATTTTTTGGTATGGACGGAACCCCACAAGCTCGAGCAGTCAATTGCCCAAATTTACACGCACGTACTATGTACAGCAAATTAGTGAATGTTCTGTAGTCCGAATATTCGCATGAATGTCTCCGCCTGTCGTTGATTTTGATGGAACTCATTTCTATGCCTTTTGGACTCTCGTAAATGTTGGATTTATATGTTCATAAATGTTTTGTTACTTGCAGATGTCGACATGAGCAATCAATTAGTATATGACTGTTTTTATGCTTGTTTTTTTTTTCTTTAATCTATTATAGTTACATACATGCATTAAATTGAGTTTTAGTGATGCATAAATCAAGAACTGAGAAATTTTTGTTATTTAATTTGTCTATATTACTTTAAGTATGAACCACCAATTCGAAAATTGCTTAGTTCATTTCCACATAAAGGCTTCAGGTACATCCGGTAGAAACGAGCAATTCAATAACTGATTAGTGTTATGGAAGGTTGCTTGTTTTATTTCCTAAAATATAGTTCCGTTCTTAATTGTGCCGTAATTAACCGATAATATATTTTAAGGCTATTTAAGAAGTTATAATAAGAATTTATAACAACAACGAATTTGGAAATCTGATAAGCCATATCGTCAACATATGGTGAGTTAGTGACAGAATAACTTGCGGTTACTGTAGATCGACTAAATTCAATGTTAAGTTGGTTTTTCAAATGTCAAATATTTTGGTAAAAACAACTCATTATCAGCAATTAAACGTTAGAAAAAAGTGCGATTCATGATCAATTTTGATAGCGATTATATTGACATAGTCGTGTGACTTATAAGAAAGCTCTAAGCCTACGAAAGGCATGCCATAACACACTCATTCCCCGTGCTATGAGGTGCTACGTGACTGTGTTCCTTATCCTGAAGCTGCTGGTCAGCTTCAGTTTGGCCGCTAAGCGTTTACCGCGTGTGTTGCCCCACGTGGAGGCTAATCCAGGTGTTCCCGTGCATGGTGATTGTGAGTTTCATGTGAACGGTGATCTCAATGATCCGGCACCACTTTTCGCGCGACATAACTTTTTCGAGATCATTGTACCCGATCCCACGGACACAGTGCGTCTGACTAATGGCGAACTGCTCGATATGTTTTGCCCAGGCGCGGGTTTTGCGGCACCCTTCGAAAATCGAACCCAGCTAACTGTGCAGTGTTTGCAGCACAAATACTTCCTGGTCGACGGGCTGATCTACCCCTTTTTGAACTTCACCTGCGCAGACTGGCCCACCTTTACGGCTCTACGCACTGGGCGAGAGTGCAATGGTGGCACTGATCTGGTAAAGGTAGGCTTTCAACTGGATGACGATGGCTTCCTGCAAACCTACGATGTATGTCACGATGAGCTTGCCGAGGTCACACGCTACGTCCACCACGTGCTGTATCCCTCCAGTTATGACTATCAGCATGGTGTAGCACGTCCGAGTTTTGTGGAGCTAGACTTCTATGGTGGCCGAGATGTGAATACTAAGTATACGCAAAGAGAACAAAATATAACAATAAGCGATATTTTGGGCATGGATGCCTCTCCCTATTTCAACTACAGCGAAGATCGCTTCTTAGCTCGTGGCCACATGATCGCTAAAACGGATCAGATCTTTGGAGCTGCGCAAATGTCCACCTTTCTGTTCATAAATGTGGCTCCACAGTGGCAGACCTTCAATGGTGGTAATTGGGAGAAAGTTGAATCGAGCGTTCGCAAATTTGTGGCTGATCGGAATCTCACGGCTGACTGCTATACAGGCACCTGGGGTGTCTCGACTCTACCCGATGCTAATGGCATCGAGCGCGAACTTTATCTCGACTTTGATGAGAACAACAATGGACTGATACCAGTGCCCAAATTGTACTTCCGTGTTATCATAGATCGGGAGAATCGCGAGGGTATCGTTCTAGTGGGTGTAAACAATCCTTATGTCACTCTAGAGCAAATACAAAGCGATTACATTCTTTGCGAGGACATTGGCCATCGGCTGAGTTGGGTTTCCTGGCTTAAGGAGGACCTACTTGAGGGCTACTCATATGCCTGTACAGTCGAAGATTTCACTGAAGTGGTTAAAGACTTGCCTCTTGAGGATCTGCACACGAATGGTGTATTAGGTTTGGATGATATACCTACGACAGCACCACCTGAAAGTACCACCCAGGAGCCAAGCACCACTGGAGAACCCTGGACCACACCTGCTGATAGTACCACACAGGAGCCAAGCACCACTGGAGTACCCTCGACCACACCTGCTGATACTACCACAGTGGAGCCAAGCACCACATCAGTACCCTCAACCACGCCTGCTGATAGTACGACATTGGAGCCAAGCACCACATCAGTACCCTCGACCACACCTGCTGATAGTACCACACAGGAGCCAAGCACCACAGCAGTACCCTCGACCACACCTGCTGATAGTACCACACAGGAGCAAAGCACCACTGGAGTACCCTCGACCACACCTGCTGATAGTACCACACAGGAGCCAAGTACCACATCAGTACCCTCGACCACACCTGCTGATAGTACCACACAGGAGCCAAGCACCACAGCAGTACCCTCGACCACACCTGCTGATAGTACCACACAGGAGCAAAGCACCACTGGAGTACCCTCGACCACACCTGCTGATAGTACCACACAGGAGCCAAGCACCACATCAGTACCCTCGACCACACCTGCTGATAGTACCACACAGGAGCCAAGCACCACAGCAGTACCCTCGACCACACCTGCTGATAGTACCACACAGGAGCCAAGCACCACAGCAGTACCCTCGACCACACCTGCTGATAGTACCACACAGGAGCCAAGCACCACAGCAGTACCCTCGACCACACCTGCTGATAGTACCACACAGGAGCCAAGTACCACATCAGTACCCTCGACCACACCTGCTGATAGTACCACACAGGAGCCAAGCACCACTGGAGTACCCTCGACCACACCTGCTGATAGTACCACTGAAGACTTAAGCACGACTGCCGAACCCACAACAACTCCTTGGAGTTCAACTGGAACAACTGATATACCCGTCACCCCAACTCCACCTCCAATTTCTAAACAATGTTACTTTAGTCTCACTACCGATCTGAAGGACCCAGCACCACTGCTCACTCCGGAGGGCTATCTAAGTTGGCTGCTGCCCAATGCTTCGGGGGTATACATAGTAGAGGATGGAACCAGTATTGATTTTCACTGCACTGCAGCAATGGCCGCACCCTTCAATCGATATACCGCACTGACGGCACGCTGCCTGGGCAATCAGATTTTCGAGGCCGAAGGTCTTGAGGTTAACGTCCGGTCATTTAGCTGCCAAACGTGGCCAACCTATGAAGCCATGCGCACTGGCAAACCCTGCGCAGGCGGCACAGAGCTCCTCCAGATTGGCTTCAATGTGGCGGTAGGCATGTTGCCACATATAGAGATTTGCTATGATGAACAAACGCAGATCACACGTTATGTACGATATGAGCTGACTCCAGCGAATGTTGCCTATCAGCGCAATGTGGCACAACCGGGTTATCTTCGTGCCGACTTCTATTCTAACAAGGATGTTAATGTGCTCTATGGCCAAGCCCATCAGCATGAGGTTTTTAGCGAAACTCTGGGCGTGGATGCCAGCATATATCTCGACAGCAGTCGCGATTTATATTTGACACGCGGTCAGCTCGCTGCACGTCAGGATTTCGTGCATGGCTCGGAGCAGCGGGCCACTCACTTCTATGTGAATGCGGTGCCGCAATGGAGGAGTATTACCATCGGTAACTGGCTAGCCGTTGAGCGCAGTCTGCGCCAATTTGTGGCCAATGAAGCACTCAATGTCAGCGTCCATGCGGGCAGCTGGGGTGTTTCCACATTGCCAAATGTCCACGGAGAACAGACGGAAATCTATCTGGACAGCAGTGAGAAACAGTTGCCTGTGCCGCGTCTGGTTTATCGCATTGTGATCGATCAACTGAGTCGCAAGGGCATCGCCCTGGTGGTAGTCAACAATCCACATGCAAGTCTGTCCGAGACGCTACAAGACTATGTCGTCTGTGACGATGTGGGTGCAAAAATAAATTGGCTAGACTGGGAGAAGACGGAGCTTATGGAGGGCTATTCCTATGCTTGTGATGTGAATGACTTTACTGCCGTTGTCAAGGATCTACCACTGGATGACTTGCACACCACTGGACTATTGGGTGTATCTGAAGGCAACAAGGATTCGGTATGCAATTTTCGCGTAAATGGCGATCTGGAAGATCCTGCTCCACTTTTTGTGCTACGTGATGCAGAGGGCAAGGCGGAATATCTGCAGCCGAATGCGGAGGGTGTGGTGGAGATGAAGCATGGCATGACTTTCGAGATGTACTGCAGCGGCTCAAAGAACTCATTTTCGGATCACTTTGTCGACATTGCTTGGCTAAACGCCAGCTGCTGGCAAGAGCATAACTTCGTGGTGCTAGGCAGTGTACATCAGCTTCAAGAATTTGTGTGCAAGTCTTGGCCAAGCTATACGGCTAGACGCACAGATCGCTCATGCAATGGCGGCACCAATCTGCTCGAGGTGGGCTTCCAACTGGCTAACGATGGTGAGCAGCACGATGATTTCCTACAGACCTACGATGTGTGCCACAATGAGCTGGCGGAGGTAACACGCTATGTGCATCATGTGCTCAATCCGAGCAGTGCACAGTATCAGCGCTCTGTTAGCCGGCCCAGCTTCATCACGGGTGACTTCTATGGGGGCAAGGATGTGAATGGCAAGTACACGCAGGTCCAACAGAATATCACAATTAGCGAAATTCTGGGCATGGATGCTTCCCCGTATTTCAATATTAGCGGAAATGTGTATTTGGCCCGTGGACATCTATCCGCAAAGACCGATTTTATCTTTGGAGCTGCACAGCAGGCGACCTTCTTTTTTGTGAATGCTGCTCCTCAGTGGCAGACCTTCAATGCTGGCAACTGGGAGCGCATCGAGGATAGCGTGAGAAAGTTTGTTGCCGATGAGAAAATAACGGTTGATTGCTACACAGGTACGTGGGGCGTCTCCACGCTGCCTGATGTGAATGGTGTGCCTCAAGAACTGTATCTGGACTTTGATGAGAACAACAACGGACTGATACCGGTGCCTATGTTGTATTTCCGTGTGATTATCGATCGGGATAGCCGGAAGGGTATTGTGCTAGTTGGCGTTAACAATCCACATGCCAGTCTACAGCAAATTCATGACGAATACATTATCTGTCCCGATATTGGAGATCAGATCAACTGGATTAGTTGGACTAAAGAGGATCTAAAGAAGGGTTATTCGTATGCCTGCACTGTGGAAGATTTTACAGAAGTTGTCAAAGATTTGCCCCTGGATGATCTGCAAACGAACGGAGTCTTGGGAATTTCGACTTCGTTTCTTTAATCGAAATCAATATTACAACTTAAGTTAAAACCTTGAAATAGTCGAAAAGGTTCAGCATATAATAAATAATGTACAAATTATAAGTTGACCAGTGATAAGTATTTTTTTTTTTAAACTGATAACTGAAGTATGGGTAATTCCAACACTATTTAATCTTCTCACGTGCCACACGTTCCCCATTAGCTGCTCAAAACATTACTTATCAGCATATACTAATCTATTACTATATTTCAGAGTTAATGTTTATCTTATCTTCAAATTACGATCTGAATTTTATTTTTCTATTGGGCATCCATTAATAAAGTACGAACCAGCATTAATATGTAAACCAACAAAATATTTTGTTTTGTTTTTTTTAAAGCACAATAATTACATAATTTATATAGAAAACACTGTTAAATAATGCATAACTATCTGGCATATTTTAATTATTCAGTTACTTTCAATTAAAATCGTATATATATTTCGTATGTTAGAGCGAGATGGCTTGAATAATTTGATTTTTTAGCGAAAAAATTCAAGCGCACAAAACAAGTCAAGCATATCATTAAAACAATATAAAACGAAACTCACTTTGACAGTAATATTCAGTAATGCAGACTTCGCAAACTTTTGTTGTGAAATATTCAAGTCATGTTTATAAAGTGGCAGATAGGCTTTATAGTCTTTTGGCTATTGGCCATGGTTATGGATTCGACGGCTCATGTCAATGCCTATAGGAGTAAGTTTGATCTGTCTTTAAAGCACCGACAATTTGCTTATCAGCAAACCTCTTGTCAGAGTTTGGACAGGATTGTCGCGACATTAACTGTGCACCTACTGAGAGATGCATTCTATCCAACATAGCCTGCAAAAAGGATCAACAGAATGGTGAACACTGCGGCCTGTACCCCAAATGTACGGAGCGTTCGACGAGCGCAGGTGCGTAGAGAGTCCGTTTCGTATTGCATCATTAGCACCATGGCAATCATCTTACTGATCCGTTTTCAGATCAGCAGTATGATCGTTTCACGATCGACACCACAGCCAACACTCGTAGTAGCATCAGCGCACCCATCTCTAGTCCCAGCACCAGCACGATCCAACTGAACACTAAGTCGGACGACTATATGGACACGGACAGTGGCTTTGAACTCATTAATAACGACGCAGGCGCCAATCCAGTTGTCAGTCATGCCGATCAGCGGCAGACAAACGTACTGGTCATTGTGCAGGATGGCGCATGGCAGCCCAATCAAAATCCCAACGCCAATCGTAATCCGAACTTCAGTTATAATAGCCAGCCCTGGCGACAACCCTGCATTGTTAGTCCTTATTATCCTTATGCCTGCATGCCCGCCTCGAAATCTGTGTCAGCTTATGGCAACGCTCGCGCCTCTGGGTCAGGTCCTCAATTGGTGCCACCCACACCACCCTGCTATTTCAATTGCTATCCCCGGTTAGCGGCTTGATATCTGCTAGCCAGGTGCGCTCATCAGCTAGCAACTCTTAGCTTTATTTAAACATTTAGTGGCTAAAAGTGCTTCGTGTTTCTGCTTCTCTTTTACTCACCAGACTTGGCATCTGGAATGCGATCTCGTCGTTCGCCTCAAGTGCTCTATCCTCCACCAGCACCGCTACCAATGCTCCCACCAGGTGCAATTCCACCACCAATACCACCTCAAATACAACCACGACAACTTCGGCCACCTCAAGTTCAGCCCCGCCAAGTTCAGCCACGACAAGCACAGCCGCAGTTGCAACCTTACCTAACCTTCAGCCTGGCCTATCCAACATATCTTTACTATGGCAGACGTGTAGGGATGGGTCGTCAGGCACAACCTGTGAACTACGCGCCCTATACTGGCTTTTATAATCCAACTCCGAATTATTACTCCTACAATATCAATTTGAATGTGCCCTTTGCGGGCACCGCTTCGACATAACACTTCTGACTTTTTTCTCTTGGCAACCTTCCCATCTTCCCAGATTCTCCAGACTTTATTGACATGGACTCAGAGTCATCAAACGCACTTCATAATGTAACTACACGACAAGTACCTATGCCGGGACCTAGGCCTATGCCAATGCCAATGCCAATGCCAATGCCAATGCCAGCACCAATGCCAGTGCCAAGATACTATCCTGTTCCCGTTCCTAGACCCTATCCGGGCCGAGACTATTATCCTCCCTGGCGCAAGCCTGTGCCCATGCCAATGCCTATGCCTCCACCTTACTATGTACGTCCTCCGATTGTCATTCTGCCAATTGGCATGGGGAGTTATGCTGGCGTGGGCTACAATACCAACCAATATTATGGGCCAGGCGGAGCATATCCCACTTATAATGTTCCACAATTCACCACTCAGAGACCGAACTATGATAACTACTACAATAACTATAATTACAACAATTATGACAACAATAATAGTAATAATTAAAACAATTATGGATAATCTGTAACTGAAGAAATACAAAATAACTTGATTTGTGAAATTAATTTAAAGAAATCTCAACAAAATACTTTTTCCATAGTGATGAATTCAAAAATCTTATATTTTTTTTTAAATAAAATAATTGATTTCAGGTATTTTATTAGACAGACTTAAGCGATCAATTCTTGGAGCAGACGAACAACTGGGCGATAATGAAATGAGTGGAAATGGAACAGGTGTTGGTGCAAATGGCTATGGAATGGGTGTTGGTAGAATGGGAATGGGTCCAATGAATGGAATGTGTGGAAATAGAATGGGTAATCAAATGAGTGGAGGTGGAGGTATTGGAGTAAGTCCAAATAATGTAAACAGAAATGGAATGAATGGGAATGGAAATCGATATGGAATGAACGGGAATAGAAATAGGAATGGAATGAATGGATATGCGAATGAGATAAATAGAAATGGAATGAATGGTAACGCAAACACTATGAATCGTCAAAAACGGAATATAAACGGATTCAACAAACACACGAGGGCTGGACAGCAGGGTAATGGAATGAGTGGCAATGGAATGGGTGGCAATGGAATGGGAAGCAATGGAATGGGTGGCAATGGAATGGGTGGCAATGGAATGGGTGGCAATGGAATGGGTGGCAATAGAATGGGTGGAAACGGAATGGGTGGCAATGGTATGCGCGGAAGAGGTGGCAGTGGTGGTGGAATGTGTGGAAACGGCATAGGCAATGGATATCAACTAGGAGGACAAGGAGGTATGGGCATGGGCCCCAATGGAATGGGCGGTAATAGAATGGGCGGTAGTAGAATGGGTGGCAATGGAATGGGACAAAATGGAATGGGACAAAATAGAATGGGACAAAATGGAATGGGACAAAATGGAATGAGACAAAATGGAATGGGACAGAATGAAATGCAACAAAATGGAATGGGACAAAATGGAATGGGACAAAATGGAATGGGACAAAATGGAATGGGACACAATGGAATGGGACAAAATGGAATGGGACAAAATGGAATGGGACAAAATGGAAACAGACGATATAGAATGGGCGGTAATGGAATTGGTGGAAATGGAATGGGCGGTAATGGAATTGGCGGTAATGGAATGGGTGGGAATGGAATGGGTGGGAATGGAATGGGTCGGAATGGAATGCGCGGTACTGGAATGGGCGCAAATGGAATGGGTCAAATGAGTGGACGTGCAGGAATGGGAAGTCAATACGCTTCATACTCGATCAACGGCCAGCCCTACACTATGCAGGCTGACTGGAATCATGGACAGGGATCAAATGGCGTTAGTGTGGAAGGCACAGTCTCCGTTGGTAGTACAATCGAAGAAAATATCAGCACAACAAGACGCAGTACAACAAGTGCTACCGAATCATCACTCCTTAATTTAAAATAAATTAGTACATATATGTGTCTCATTGTTATATTTTGAATGCTTTTACTTATAAAGTTATCTTATTGGTTTTGGTTCCGGCATTTAATAAATGTTTATTAATCTCAGTAAATGCAACGCATATTATTAACCTTTAATAAACTTAGACTAATCAAGAACTGATCTTTACGAATTGAACTTCACAACCAATGACATCTGTAAAAAAAAATAAGATAGAAACTAAGGTTAGAGAAATTTAACACCATACCAATTTACATTTTATTTAAATAACAATAAACAGACCTCATTCGGAAGTGTTTAAAAGCGTTTAAAGCACAACAATAAGATTGAAAATACTTACGACACATAATGCTCCACACAAAGTGCTCTCACATCGAATCTCAAAACCGGCTGTGTATCAGTTGAGAGAGAGAGCGAGAGAGAGCGCGGAAGAGATGGAGAAGTATTAACAGAAAATCACCTGTAGCTCCCGCAAATTGTTTAATAAGCTGTCTGACACCGCACAGAGAACACTTCGAGACCCGCGCGCTGACTACAATGAATAAATTTTGGATTGCTTTCTTGGTTATCGCGGCGTCGATTGAGATAAAAGCGCGCGAATCAATTAAGCCAGCACCAGAAGTGGGTCAAATAATCGGAGAAGCTGAAAATGTGCATGTGGAAGAGGTAATTCAGCGAGGTAGGTTTTATCAGATTACATTTTGCTTTTAATACAACAAGTGAGAAAATTCGTTGAATCAGCATTACAATGGGTATAAATATAATTTATTAAACTATGTGATAATATAAATACTTCACAATCAAATAGTAAAAAATAAAAATAAAAATAAAAGCATCTCCGACCTTATCAGCATCAATATGTAAATTCATTTTAAAACAAAAAAGATCGATTATATTAGGCACGCTGAAGACAACATACCTTTCTAGATAAGCTAAAATATTAAGTTTTAACTAAATTGTTTTAAATTTGTATGTATATTTTTGTAGTTTTATTTTTCCAACTAGTATTTTGTAATGGCTAATTTTTGTTAAATGTTTCTGCGACGCTGCCATATTATAGGAACTACTTGTACACTGGACATTGATAAGGATTTGCCCCGCTCCAATCTGCAGCCGCTTTACCTGCAGCCCCATACGGACACCTACTGGCTGCCAAATGCAAATGGTCACCTGCAGATACCACGTGGCGCAAACATCGAGCTCTATTGCAATGGTTCCTTTGCGAATGTGGGCAGCGATATGCATGCTCCGCTCACTTCCATAAGCGCACGCTGCCTGCAAGATAGAACCTTTGATTGGGCAGGCGGCAAGCGAGAACTGGGCGATTTCATTTGCGCCCATCCACTATTCTACACAGTGGAGCGTATGGAGCAGCAGCGATGCGGAGATGGTGATGTTCCCTCAGTGGCGCGCATCTATCGGGTGGGCTACAACATTGGCGCTGGGAGATTTGTGCGCACCCTGGAGCTGTGCCACGATGCGAAGCAGCTGCGTACATACTACGCTTTGCATCAGCTGAGACCGGCAAACGAACACTTTCAGCACAAAGTGAGGCGTGTTAAGTTCAGCGCCGCCGGCCATTTTCCTGGTTACGACATGGCCTATCTTTACTCTCATGCAAATCAGCAGAAACGGGTGGCACAATTGTTGCACCAAGCCAATGCTCAGAACGATGACGAAAGCATATTCAATATGACAACGGGCCTCTTTCTGACACGCGGACACCTGGCGGCCAAGGCGGATCTGATTTATGCCAGCCAGCAGCGCAGCAGCTTCAACTATCTGAATGTCGCGCCACAGTGGCAGAGCTTCAATGGTGGCCATTGGGCCATTGTAGAGGACGTAACGCGACAGTTTGTCGCACACTCCGGTCTCTCGGTGAGCGTCTATACGGGCGTTCATGGCGTGATGCCGCTACCAAATGCTGAACACACCAACTTTCATCTTGCCACGGATGCCAACAATACTAACAATGGAGTGCTAGCCGTTCCACGTCTCTACTACCGCGTACTCATCGACAATGACAAACCATGGCGCGGCTTGGCTTTCGTCGGTGTCAACAATCCGTACGCCTCGCTACAAGAGATCCGGAAGACATATGTGATTTGTGATCCTGTGGAGCTACAACTTGGGCCTTCCATGGTATGGCTGCAGCATAAGGATCTCAAAAAGGGCTATGTTTATGCATGCAGAGTGTCTGACTTGGCTTTAGCCGTGCGCCATCTGCCACCTCAGTTGCAAGAAGTACACGAACTTCTAGGCGAGTTATAAATTTATTTTGCATATAGTTATTTATTTAATTCGAACTAAATACGGTCAAAATTTAAAAAGATTTTTAAAATATTCAATTTAAAAAACTTAAATTAATATCAAACATCAAAATTTAAAGGTGACAAACAGAAAGTAATGCATTTAAAAAAGGGAGAAAAAATAATCCAGTCCCTTAAGCTGTGGAATAAGATTAATTCACCTCAGTCACTCACGATCATACATGTTTCGAATATACATCAACATTTAAAATTTAAATTAAAAAAAAAGAATAATAAAGAAAGAAAGAAGAAGCTTTTTAAGAGGCAATAAAGTGAATGGTAACAGGTAATTCAAAGGGGACACAGTTAATAGTAGATCTACTTGAAAAAGATTATATACTCCAAGGTGTACGAAGTATTATTTGTTCTTGTTTTAGTTCTCGGCTTGTGTTTTTATAAATTCAAAAAAAACATATGAATATTTTTCTCTTCTCAAAGAAATATTTTGTTGTTTATTATTTGTCATAAACTTGTTGTTTGCTCAACAAAGCAATTAAAACCGAAATAATGAAATATCTGTGGATGCTTAAGTCAACATGGATTACTTATGCACATATATATTTTACCGCCAGCTAACATACAAAATATAATTTTCATTTCGGAAAACCTCACGGCTCCACCATGCCGGATCAAGGCAAAAGCGAGGAATTTAAACGTGCGGAAAGCAGTTGGAAGTACGTTTCAACGTTTTCAAATCAGTAAATGCAAATATATAAATGTATTGAAAGCTCAAATGGGACCAAATTCAAAACGATGGCGAAAGAAAAGAAAATTTATGCTAATACGCAAGAAAGGGGCGGAAAAAATTCAAGGACGCAAAATGCCGGAAAACAGCAAGAAAAGCAACGCAAGATTTAAGAAATTGTGCCAGACGACTACGCTGCCATTGTATGGCTGTGTGTGTGTGTGTGTGTGTGTGTGTGTGTGTGTGTTTGTGTGTGTGTGTGTGTGTAAAGCAGAAAAAGGATTAAATCAATGTTGCGGAACAAATTGCGTTATGTGGGGTTTCTGCATGGAGGTAATATAGACCTATTTCATTTCTTCAAGCTAACAAGGCAAGACCATTATGGTGGTAGCCTAGTTGTAGACCACAACCGACGACCCAATTTGATGGTGTCAGACTTACACGAGCGTTAATAATGTGGAATACGATAAGAGGGAGGAGGGAGAGGTATTTGGAGCGAAGTCAAGAAAGAATGATATGATTGTCCGACACACATGAATAGGAACTGTATGTGAAATTTCCTTTTTTAAGCACATTAAAATTCATTATATATACACAATCTGCAAACTGTTATATAATTGATACAATTAAAGTTTTGTGGTTTTCCCATTTATTTATTTATTTTTTTGTTATTATTTGAATGGGAAACTTCCTTCACGAGATTATCAATTCGCAAGCTCGTTAAGTTGAATACGAAACAAAGTTGTGTCTGTGAAACAATTTGAAACATTGAAGAAATTGTTTTCTGCGCTCTTGGGTTTTGTTTTCAGGTTCATTTCATTTATTTTTGAACTGTCTACTATGTTGACTTTCATTTTTGTGGCAATAACGTTTCGCTTAAAATTCTTTGTAAAACAACAACTTTTTGCTTTTGTTTTTCAACACAGACTTATAAACTTGATAAAAGTTTATCTGCTTGCGAGACGAGAGCAAAAAAAAAAAAAACAACAGCAACAACAACAAAACGTCCAAAGGAAATCAACAAAAACCGAGCAGCAAAAAATGTAATTGAACGCACTTCACGCAGCTGTTGTCAAGGATATTATTGTTGTTGTTGTTGCTGTTGTTGCTGTTGTTGCTGTTGTTGTTGTTGTCATTGCTGTGTGTAAAAGGAGGATATGTCGTGTTCTGCGGGTCGCCAACGGAAATTATTATTTATATTTTGTATTCGGTTCGCGACATTGTTAGTGCAAATTCTTCTCCATGAACTTTTTAATACATATTGCCACTTTTCGGTAACCCCGTTTCTTTTTTTTTGTTTTTTTTTTTTCTCGATTAAAATGCATATTAAATCTCAGCAGACAAACATGTAAATATAAAAAATTTGAAGCACACAAATAATATAAATAATTTCCTGTAACCGGCTCTCTGTTGTGCTCTGTACGCCTTGTTTCCTTCCGTTTGTACGGCCGTGCAACTTCCTACACTCGAATACATACTACTTCACACTGGTCCCAATCCATTCCAATAGGCCACACATTCGGGCCAAGTCAGACGCATTGCATGCAAAAGCCAGTCAAGTTGAAATATTTTGTTAATTGTGCGTAGGTTTCCCAAAAGACAAAAAGTACACATGCCCATGTATATAACTATATATAAATATATATATATATATTGCTCCTTACGGGTTATTTACATGTGTAACGACAATGGGCGCTCCCAGAGGCGGGCAGGATTGGAATTGGGATTGGGGACACCGGCACAAGACAGGCAGGAAGCACGCATGCAAGCGGCATGATTTATATTGGATTGGTATTCGTTAGCCAACTTTTATTCATAACCGAATTCATTTCTTAAATCGATATGCAGTGTGTGATTGAAAATGGGGTTAGTTGTTTATTACTGATAATACGATTCGAGTTCTAGTCGATTCAACACCAACTGCAGTTAACAACAATTTTGTTAATTTCACATAGCTTGAGTTTAATTCAATTCGAGGAATTCTGCTGTAAAATAGAACTGAGCAGATAACAAAAAGGATAAAAGATGAACAAAGTACGTGCACACAATGAACAATGAATAAACACACACACACACACACATACACACACACACACACATAGGCACACACCCGTAGACAGCCAGCAAGGACTACAATATGAAAATGGGCAAGAAATTGGCGTTTCATTTTACTTGTTTGCAGGCAGAATTGAAATGGCAAAATGCATAGCAATGCATGGAAATTGCATTGCTGAACTTTAGACTACCAGCTATGCCAGGATGTATGTGTGTGTGTGTGTGTGTGTGTATGTATCTATGTGTGTAACTACAAGCAAGACATGACGACAGTGACATCTAATATCCTTATTGTTAGCTAAACGAATTTATGGCTAACAAAGTCCTTAACTTGACTCAAGTATTTAGCAGCCGGCTGCTAACTTGAAAATTGACCGCATTGTACCCGAGCTGTCTGCAACTACGTGTGGCTCAAAACGCACTACCAATGTTGCTAATGAGTCCGTGGTCGTTGTGAAACTTAACTACTAACTGGGTAGTGGCTGTGCCAGAGAGTTGAAAGTGCACAATCACCTCAATAGGTGTTTCGTTAATGGGCTAAAGACTACTTACATATATGTATGTATGTCTTGACAGCTTTGAACATTGTAAAACTTCACGCAAGAGTGCTTCAACTGAAGTTGCAAAAGTTTTCTTTGTTATGTGACCATAATAGCCAAGTGACATCAGTTGAAAGTGCAACCCGAACCGAATTATATAGGAAATGTGTAGCAGCTAGTCAAGCGAACATTAAATCCTGCATTTAGTTTCAACATGACTTCTCATCCAATCGATTTAAGGGCACATCTGTAGTTTTAGAAAGTATGCACAGGTTCCACATATCACATACCATCCGACATCACCCCAAATAAATTATTTAAGTTCATGATAAATGTACTGACATCATGGCAAAGTCAAAACCAAGTAATCCATTCAACCGATTCAACTCTGACTTTTGCCATATTAATGCGTCAGAGGTTGTTCTAATGCAGACACAAAAAAGTTATTTATTTTTAAATCACAAGTCAAAATATATTTTTAGTCATCAGTGGCAATGGCAAGGACCCTTTGATCTTTGTCCCCCGTCCCGATTGCTATGTGTGAGTTGTTGCTTGCCTTGCTTGTATACAGCTTATAAAATACATATAAATATTCACACATATTAAAATTCATACCGACAGTGGCTCTTTGTGCTGGATACCAAGTAATGGCCTCATGCGACAGAAACCAATTTATTCACCCATCCTGTTCCTGTTTCAAATTACACGCAGGTGAACTGAAGTGCCCTTAAAAAAGGGGCATCTCTTAAAAATGAGTCGACTTTAAAACAGCTTTTGCTGTTGGCAGCTTAGTGCAAAAATGTGTACGGTTTTATTTTAAATTCGAAATCATTTTGTGGATTAGTTGGTGCTTTCGCGAATGAACAAAAAAATTATTTTTGAAATGCCAGAATGAAAACGATTTTCCAAGCTAATCAGCTTCTTATCTGAAAAAGTAAGCAACGCTGGAGTACCCTAAACTTACAAGAGAACATTTATAGACTTCAATCTAAAGTTTTGCATACCTATTTTAAACATTGCTTTATAACAGTTAATAGACAGATTTACAACCTATTCATCAGTCTATGAAAGCAGGTGCAAATTCTAAAATAATTTTACAGCTTCTTGTGTAAAGTGCAAATTGAATTGACACTAAAACTAGAGCTGAATCAGCAGTAACTACTCGAATAAAAGCAGCGCCCAGTGACAAATTATGTTTCATGAAAAATACGACATAAATTTTATAAAGAAAACTAAATAAAAGCGCAAAAATAAAGCGAGAACATAAAATATGACAGGTAATCAAGCGAGTCGTGAGAAGTGAGTCTAGAGGATCGTAAATTGTGAGAATCTCAATGAGGATGAGCCACAGTTTGACATACTGCCGTTGAGAAAGGATGAAAACATGTCACAGAACAATAACAAAATACTCTAAATGGGTAAACATATATTTTCAGCACCCCCCCCTGGGTGAAAAGGTATTCACGTTTGTATATGATTTTCTTTTTTATTAGATTTCTGAATATGAGACTCATTTTGTAGACGACTAAATAGACTGTTGGGTGCAACATTTCCCAGTCCACCGGAGCTAGCTCCCACTTATTCATAAGGTAATCTGTGTTGCGCTTTTCATGCTATTCTCCATTTAGCCAGGGCGAACTCCGCAAATCCCCAACATTTGCCACAATTGGCATGTCGTTGCGGTCGTATCGTTGCGGATAAGAGCTGCGGGTACTGAGAACTGCATATGAAACCACAAAAATGCGGTAAAACGATTACCGAAACTCTCTGCTCTGATATGCAAACTTACATTCGTTCTAAGGACACCCACAGTCACGGAACGTGCAGCAAAAAGTAAACGGAATTGCATAAATACCCCGAGCTGAGATAAAAGCGAAAGTTCATGTTTTTTTTTTTGCGATGTCTGCTACTCTCCTCATATACCAACTTAATTTGCACACATTTTTTGTGACCTGTGCTCATTTAAATAAGGTTAGCAAGCAGCAGTTTTGAGTTGGGATCGCTTATTTAAAAAAGTCAAACATTTATCGTTCCCTTGGTGCCAGTGACATGGTCAATATGAAAATATGACAACCTGGCCATCAGCTGAGTTTCTCAATATATTTCAATCAAATTTCTCCAAATTATCAATATTATGCCAAGGTAAATTTAACTGAATTGGAAGTATTAATTTTTAAACGAAACGAAGAGTTTGCAAGCAAACGGATAAAACCGTTTGCAGAGGAAAACACACAATGCGATAAAAATGTAGACACAAAGAAACCAACTGCCGGAAACGAGCTGCAAAGGACAAAGGCAACAGGTCTCAGACAAGTCAAATGACTTCGTATCCAGAAGTAGATACATGTTTCCTAGGAAAACATGAATTAAGCTCGAAAGTCATAGAAACCATGCAAGGATTGATGGAGTAGCTATAAGCTCAGAAGGGGAATGAATCTAAGCTGTCGTACATAATAATAATAAACAAAATCTAGTCAAATAAAATCTTTGCTTGAAATCTTTGACTTGAGTCAAATCATGTTTTAAATAATTGATGTTCTTTTAATATGAACTTTAATTTAACACAATTGTAATAATTTAAAAACAATTTTGTTTATGCCTCAATCTGTCACATAAAATCAACAAAATGGTACAATTTAAGTTTTGATAATTGCTCTTCATTAAGTTCCATTCATTGCAGTCAGAGGGGAAGCTGTGATTTTTCTCGTAAAACCACACGAATTAAATTCAATTTACACTTGAGAGAATTGAGCTCAGAAGTTGGCAGAGCTAACACTGAAAACACACCCATTTTCAGTGTCCTGAACTAGGTCACTTGTCGCTGGAGACACACTTCAAGTGAAAATTTGATGTCTTCGAGGCGTCTAAACATGTTCAATCAATGATAAAACCACACGCAAACTTAGAAGAAAAAAATGGAAAGAAATCAAATGCTCTTAGTGGTATGTGTGAGACATTCAACTACATGAATGTGTACGTATGTGGGATATATACTATATATTTAAGCATTGGGTCATACTACTTTTATTGCTTTTGATACTGTCAAAGCGATTGAATTGAATTGAATTGAAAAGCGCTGAAAAGGAATTGGGAAATTTTTCTGTGCCAATCGCTTTGGATTTGCAAGGGCAGTTGAGCTCCTCAATGGCTTTCATTAGAGGACTTTAAGGCACTGGGTTAACCCTGACAATGACTGGCTGACAAATTGCAGGCCGCCGATCGACTCCTTAGAGAGTTCAAGGGACACGCTGCCAAAACGCTGTAGCAAATGCGCGAATTGGTATAAAAAATGTATTCCACTCTATTTTCCACTGCCCTGAACTGCTCCAGTTGGAGATTTATAGTCTGTGCGGTTAAATACGCCATCGGGCAATGCGGGCATACGATGGAAAAGGGTTCGATTTAGGTAAATGTATTTTTTAGGGCGCAACAGTTGAGTATGTCAAGTCCTTAACTACTTATGTACATATGATATGGGCAAACATTTCAATAGTGATTCCCTTGCCAACCTACTGAACTGAATCAGTAGGGTTAAAAAGCTCATGATTTATTCATTTCGGTAAATCAATATTGCATTTGTTTATTTTGAGCAACTTTTTTAGCATATAAAGAGCAAGCATATTGATTTAATTTTATTTTATAATTTATTGCTTAAATTATAATTCTGCTTAATGTTGTTAGTTGAGCGCTCAACCAGTAAATAATGAGTGCTTCATTAATCATTCTATGCTAATATCTCAACTAATGTGTAGTGCAGCTAGTTGCCTATGTATGTAAGTATGTACGTGAGTATGTCTATGTATGTCAACTACTTCTTGTCGTACCAAAAAAATACATTCATATACATGTAGATTCAACTGCGTGTCACACACAAACACACACTTATATATGTGTAAGTACACTCAATGTCAGAACCTTTAAACTGCAGTTTAACGAGCTGTTGCCAAAACCGCCAACACCACCCCCACCTCCACCGTCAACTTCACCCCTTCTGTCTTACATAGAGCATTATGTATGTCTCTTGCAGTAGCAACTGACTCTAATGTGACGTTTATAAGTGCTGTGCGACGACATGTTCGACTATGACAAGAATTACAAAGTGCATTTTTCATCATTCGTAGCCAAGGAATGCGAAACTTGCACTCGCTTGCATTTTGTAGCATTTTATTTCATCATCTTTTCGTTTTACTCCTGTGTCCTTGTCCAACGTTCTTATTTCATTTGTGAACTGCTTAAGCTTTATTACTATTCTTTAACTAAGCAGCATTATTATTGTGTGTCCTTAGAGAATTTAAGATTCTTCGAACTCTGGATATATGCTTTGAGTCATTTCCAATCTGCATAATATTCTCAATTACTTATTAATGAAGAGATAATACTAAATTTGAGTATATTATTATTTTTAAAATGCACATATGCAATATAAGTGCAATATAATATTTATCCATTTTGTATACATTGCTCAATTATTTTTGCTCGTAGTTTTTGGAGAAATATGACTACATTTAATTAATTATTTTTTATTTAACGTAAACTAAAATCAGTCGACACACAAAAAACAAAAGTAAAAAATGTAATGATAATAAATTAAAAAATAAAAAATATTTATAAGACTTCCCGATTTCTGTAAACCCTTGATGCAGTCTCCAAGTCCCTTAAGAGCATTACATAATTTACCAAAAGATTTTTGTAATAAGATGAGGAGCTTTCTGTGCTCTTAGGTGATCCCAGCTGCCAGGTGTTTGGAGCACCTCCAATTAATCTTATATAGAGGAGCGCATTAGTTTTATGCGCCCATGTATTTTACTCTGTGATATGTTACTGTTCAAAAAAGCTAATAGTCCATTTAAACAAATAGATATTTATCATCTAACTGTTTACCAACAATGTCGCAGCGATGTATTAGTGATAATCTTAGTTACAACACAACTGGCAAACACCGAGTTGCCTTGGTCGGTTTTCTCACGCAACACTTGCTCGAACTGTTCACGCACCGTATCCAGCTGACTCCTATTGCTGAGGACTACCATTAGCTGACCCAGGGTCTCATCTGTATGTAAATGACTCTAGTGAATAACTGATGCATCGGAGCTGACCACACTTACTATAGAGGCCGAAGTTCTGTGCACAGAGCATATCAAAGCCACTGTCCACAAAATAACACCGTGGCCATCTATACTGGGTCGTATTGCCGCTGGCGAGTCCAAGCGACTCCAGATGAAAAAGCGGAACCAGTTTCTTGCACTTAATAATGTGGGCAATCAGTAGCCACTCATCGATGCTGGCATCCAAACCGCTCGGATTTTGTGCGCACACACATCCAGTCCTGCAGCACAACAGCTGCCCTCCGGTGCACTCATTAAGTCGTCGACCAGTCCATAGATATTCAGCTCATCCTTGTCCCCGCTGCATTGCTGATAGGTGTGACAGGTGAAGCCAGCACTTTTGAATACAAGTTCGCATAGCTCACAGCTAGGACTCGCCAGCAAGCAAACAGACCATGTCATCTTTTGGCGCAGAATCACTGCTGCCAGTCGCAATACATCAATGCTGGAGCGTGTCTGCACACCCAGCACCTAAATACACAAAGGTAACATAATGAGAGCCAACAACGAGAGATGTCACGGAAAATACCGTTTGAATTTGTTGAATAACGGCCATTGCTGTCAGTTCCATACATGGTCGCAAAAAGAAATATTACTAATAAAAAAGTGTGTATTTTTCATATTTGTTTATGTTTTCTTGATGTTAGCATATAAGTTTTAATAGCTTTTTCACACCTAACCTCACATCTAACTTCGTTCTTCGTTCTAATTTATTTTTTACTTATGCTAAACATCGGACTTCAATACATAACAAAATTCGAATGCAATAAATAATAATAATAATGAATGGCAATGTTCTTTAAAATAAGTTACCTTAAGACACTAATTAGAGTTTTTTGGGTTTAACCAATCCTTGCAGTGAATGTTTTTACGTTTTAACTTTTTACAGATTAACAGTTTTCAGTTATTGCTAAAAATGTTGGAATAGTTTACATTTTAACATACTCTTTTTTTATTAATTACAATATACTCTTTTCCTTATTAATTTTGTAATTATATATTTTAATTTACTTATTCACTTTTAATCCCATGTAAATTAATTCGCAAATCGACTTTCACGTTTAGTTGAAATTAATATTTTTTGTACTGTTTACTCCACATTAAATAGGTAAATTCTAAGTTACTTTTATAAATATAGACTTTGAAATATATTTTCTTAATTCTAAAGTAATTGAATTAAAAGCCAAAAAAACGATCTACTTTCCGTTTGAGAAATTTAATTTCAACAGAATTTATGAATTTCAGTTGCACTTTTTACCTAGTGTACCCTGGCAGACTAAAGGCGAACTTCACACCGCAAGTGTAGTAACAACACAACTTTTTCTATATACACATATATATATATATGTATATATTTTGATAAGAAAACAAAAAGTGTCATTTAAAAACTTTTGCGATGCCGTGTTAGAGCAGGTGTTGCTTTATTCGTATAAGCTCGGGATTGCCAAGGATTGGCTGCGGCTCATGGCTAAACTTGTCTTTTCAGGTAACCCAAGTTGGGCCTTGTGCACCGCCTGAAAAACATTACGAACGACTTCGCCTGCTAGATTGATCTTTCGTGCATTAGTGTCCAAGACAAACGCCAACTCCAGGCTGTTCGACTCATTGGACTTGACACGTTCGACCCGGGCGAAAGGCAAAAACTTGGCCTTTATAGAGCTGCAACGGATGCTGGACATGGAAGGCCCCTGCAGCCAAATGCTGTGCGTCAGTGAACAGAATGCGCACATTTTGGGTCACTGTAGTAATTGTTAAAATAAAGACCGAAAGTTTGAGTTTGAATTAAGATGCCAACAAGATGCCTAGATGTGCTAGCCAAAGTCTACTGAAAAGCATATCAGTTGTTTGTTCCATCTTTTGCAAAGCGAGAGAGCCTCTCCCTTCAATTACTGTTTGTTTATAGTCATAGCAACTCGACTCTATAGAAAATTGCTTTGCTAGTAATTTAATTTAAATTGTTTACAAAACAAAACAAAATAAAGAAAAGTTATTTGAGCTAGTATGTGTGTGTGTGTGGGGGGGGGGGGGGGGTCGTTTGGCATACGCACTACACTTAATCAAATGGTAACAAGTAAAAATTTGCGCGCCCGAAAATTTGTTCATTACACACCGCAGTGAGAGGCTGACAAAGAGACGGACTGGTGGACAGACAGAGAGACAGAAAGGCAGATAGAAAACTGCGCAGCTACCCAGGTTCCTTCCGGCAACGGCATGATGCCGAAAAAGTATTTGCAACAGAAAACTAGCAGCAAAGGCAGCATTTTGGCCGCCCTCGCAATAGTTTCAAGTGCCCGCGTGTGGATCCTTGGCAAGCCCGACGGCGTGACGATGTCCTTGTTTGGGCGCGTCTCGCTGTCTGTAAGTCTCTTTGGTTGCTTTTCCGCTGTATTCCAGTTGCCAGTTAGCAGTGCCTCTGTGTCGTTGTCGTCGTCGTCGCCGTCGCCGCCGTCGTCTTTCCACTTTCATCAACATCATCAGCATTTGTATGTAAATAATTTCGCTAAAAGTATGCTATACAAAAGTTGTTTCTTGCTTCTTTCGCTACTCGTTTGCCATTGTCATTGTGTGTGAGCGAGTGCCTCTATGTGTGTGTGCCTCTGTGTGTGTGTGTATATGTATGAATAAGAGACCTTCCCTTTCGCTCATCATACTTTGCTGGCACACTAAAATTGTACACTCTTTTGAGTTTGAATCAGCATATGTAAAGCTCTACAACTCAGTTTGGGCTTTGCGCAAACTTGGTATCCTTCGACGACGTTGCTCATCACGCTTAGCCCATCTAAATTTAGTTTATTGCTTTCTTTTATTCGCATATCACGCCAACCTTGAACTTTGGCAATTTCTAGACTTTGGCATTAATTATGTACGAGGTTCGGTTAGTTTCACATGTGTCAAATGCTGCGATAACAATTTGGCAACATTGGCATAATTTATGAGCCAATCTACAGGAGGTTCCGACTGCTAAATAGCATCGCAAAACTTTTAGTTGAACATGTTAAAGCATAAGTAATTCATGTATATCGAAATAAGTTTATAAGTTGATTTGGGTTAAACACTGTCGGACTTCCGGTTTATCCATAACTAGATAATTGCCAAGTGACACCAGTAAAACGACACCAAAAAATTAATACAGCTTGGGGAAATATTAATTTAGTGTGAAATCGTAGAAAGTTAGTTGAACCTAAAGATGGTCTTTAATGGGTTTTCGCAGCTGTAAATGAATAACTTTTTTCCAGAAAGTTTTGTGTGCAGCAATAAAAAAAAATATTTAATCAATAGCCAACAAGCAAATTTGCTTATATTGAACGAATCTTTTAATAGTTTTCCATAAGCTGATTTAACTTTTGTAAATTAAATTTGGTTCAGAGGAGCTTTAATTTTGACAAGCAAGTAAGAAGTAAAACTTATTGCAAAGTAAAAGCAAATGCAAATCCCAAAGCGAAACCAAAAGCAAAAGCAAAGGCAGAAGCGAAAGTCGTTCACAATACGACCGCAAAAGCATTAACTCTGATGTACCCATTAAACGGAAATAAGTGTGTAATTATGAATCAGATTGAATGTGCGCCCAGTCAGCTATATGCCATCTATTGGAGGGGGGAGGTGGCGTTACTTAAATTCTCAACATGGCGTATGCGCAATATATGAGCGAAAAGTGTAAGAATGCCCTAATAAGGCGGCAGCATACGCTCGTTAAATATTTGAGCCACATTTACGACACTTATGATCCGCTTAAAGTTCGTCGTTGTCTGGCCCAAATACGAATATATGTACAAGTATGCTATGTGTGCACAGGCAACTACGGTTAAATAACTAAACAAGTAAATTTCCTTGGCAAAATGTGAAAAGTTTGTGTGTTTTTTCTTCTTCTTTTTTTTTGGCAAACAAATTTAAATGCCATTAAATTTAAATGTCATTAAATTTGTAGCTGTTTTAAGCCATTGATATAAACAACTTTAATAAACTCATTTGCACACATATATTCATTTATGTGTCTGTAGATAAAGTTTAATTTGTAAACTAAATTATGTTGGGACTGGCCAAGTCCAACAACGAAAAGTTTTATGTATTTAGAGTGTATAATTCAACCTATTAATTAAGCTCACAAATGGTCAAGGGTCAAGCTCTTGTTTCGTATATAACTTGAAAACTTTCTGAGTATTAATTAAAGATCACTGCAATTTTTCATATTTAAGCCCCAATATATTTAAAGGCTTATTTAGTTTTTGATTTACCTCGCATTTCTCAACAATTCGTGGTACCAAAAGTACCAGAAGCAATCAAAAATATTCCTACTCAAATTTGGCCTCGAATTACAACAATAGCTGGCAAAAGTCAGCCAATTAGAGACGGATACGAATATCTTAAGGAACTTAAGCTGTTTCTGCTTCAGCTTCTTAAGACAGTCGGATATAGTAGAAAAAATACTAATAAAAAATGCTTGAAGGATTTGCGTTGGTGGGTTTTGGGTCAATTACGCTGGTCTGTGTTGAAACCCTCCCATTTACGAATAACCCAAGCAACTGATCAATTATTTAGAAAGTATCGAACTGGGTCATGTTCAATGACTCGAGTTGCCTTCGAGCTGCGCACGGTACACTGATTGACTTAAGTTTGCCAAGGTCGCAAAGCCCATTGATTTTCCCGCCACCAACGTACTAATTTTCCATGTGATTTTTCCTTTGCGCCTTGCGTTGCTGTAATTAAATTTGATCAAGCCTAAATATAAGTCATTTCTGAGTTCTCGCCATGCAAAAAGTTTTGCTGCCTACAATAGCCAAATGTTGACCGGTCCTTTTCATTTCACTGGCCAACTGGACATCGTCAAGGACCTGAACATGAACGTGGACGTGGACTGAATAAATGGACCGCACTGCTTCAATGGCAAATTAAATAACGCTCCTAAAGTTTGTACAACTGATGCGATTTCACGCAACGCAGCCCACCAGTTAGACAACGCCCGACCCAAGATGAAAAAATTAAAAATATATATATATATATAAAACCGGAATAACTTGGCCAGCGTATTTGATGATGGCAGGGAACACAAAAAGAAAGCATAGAATGAAAATTGAAAACGTAGCGAGCTATAAGCAAAATACAAATAAAAGAAAAGAAAGGAATTGTTTGTAACGTGAAAGCGAAACGATGAGCGTGCTAAATGTTTTCTGGGATGCTGAAATCAAATGAACCGAACGTAAAAAAATATATATAAAAAAGAATTATCAATTTGTTTGCTCACCTAGTAATGCAAATTAAAAGAATAATGGCCTTAAACGGTAATAAGAAAATTCATAAATTGAATATTGCTAAACGGGTCGTTAAAGCAATCGTGACAACAATTATGGTATCTTTATTAATAAATTAAACAAACATAAATATTGGCATGCCCTGAAGAAATTTGCGGAACACTCATTAGATCAATTACCCGGCGAAGAAAGTAATGCACAAAAAGTAATACACAAACCCGAAACGCACACATTTTGTAGCATTTTTAAAACCCAAATGAAATGTTGTAAAATTTGTAAGCATAATTCGGAATGACGCCCACAAAATAAAGCTGACTTTCTGTTAAGCCAAAAGGGAAAAAAAGAAATAGATGGAATTAGAAATAGAAATAGAAGCGCCGCAAAAAAAATAACAGAACAACAAGCAGCAGCAAGCGATGAGAGGTGGAATGGAGGGCAGAGATGCGTTAAATTTAAACAAATAAACAGCAGCAGGCACAAATAAAAAGCGTTGGATACTTGGGCATACGACTATACATATATATATGTATATCCAAATTGCTGCAGGCTGTAAAACGTGGGCAAATACACAAAACCGTGAAACCTGTCCCAAAAACTTTGCAACCAACATACACACATACCTATATGCAGATTACATAGATACAAACAGATATACGCACACATACACATACATACATATACGTAAGGCAGTGGATAAAAAGCGGCGGAGCGCCAAAATGTGGGCTTCTGGGTCAAAGACATGGGCGGCGGGCGGTTGGGCAACCAACAGGCAGACAGACAAACAGTCGACCAAACAGGCCAGCCGAATGTGAGGAATAGACGACGCAGCCTAGACAACAACTTGCATAATTTAAATGTAGATATGCGGTTGGATGGCGCCTAAAGATACTATACATACACACACACACACGCACACACACGAGCACACACACTCACACGAGCAGAGCTCTTAGCGGGGCTAAACTAAAGGAAAAACCACTTGAACTGGCGGCTGTGAAACGCCCATGTGGCCACATCCTCCGTTGCCTTTGTTATTCTTTATGTTGTTTCCTTACCAGCTGCGTGGGTGTTGATAATGAGCCATTCAGTCTGCGTATGCGTTGGTGTGTGTGTGTGTGCGTGTGTGCGTGTGTTTGTACGTTGAGCATGGTGCACATATGCTCCATATGCATATATTTATAGTCTACTTTATGGCTTACTAATGAACTTTCAGCGTGCATTGAGTTGCTTTGATCCAACGAGTTGTGTTGGCGTATCTGTGCCAAGATAATCGAGCTCAGCATCACAAGTATTCGAATCTGATCCATTAGCATAACTCTCTTAAAGATTTCAATTCAAATATCCATTTCCTACTCACCCGTCTGCTAAAGATTGTGGAAATCATCATAACAAGAGATTGTCGAGAAATGTCCTCAGCTGTAATAAATTTCCCAAAGACAATAGTTGAGAGATCAGCCGGAAATATAAACCTCCCATCAGTATTGCCTACACTCAGAAAATCACCCTGAAATTTAGGAGATGTGATAAAATAATAAAAGTCAGATGGAAACATAAAGCAAACATCAGACAAGTACTTAGAAGGCATACACTGAGAAAAAACAAAAACATAAATACAACAAATAGACACCTCGAGAATTCCCCAAGGAAAAAAGATAACTATTAAGCTCAATATAACGGAAGCAGAGTATGGTAGATATTGGTAAAACAACAAAATCAATTTGTTGGAATGGGCCAGGACAGTGTTTTATCAATTGATAGACATTTTTTGCGCCAGCTGCTCCCATAAATCGCTCAAAAGTGGCAAGGAGCGTAAAACAAATTGAAGTGGGGCACAACATGAGGCAAATGCTGCATTTGTCGTAAAACGTGGCTCGAAAAAATAAAAGCGGCTGGCAAAATGGAAATGCTAGGCACATAAATGAAGTCGTAAAGCAAACGAACTGTTCGCCGTACCCGTACTCAACCACCGTACCCGTACCCGCACCCAACCGTTTGTCTCTCAGCAGTATGTTAGCCGCATCTTGACGTTGCTATTGCAGCTCTTGTTGTTGTTGTCGTTGTTGTTATTGTTGATATTCCGCATGAATATGCAACGCATATCTACGAGTAGGATGCGAAATGCACGCCCAGCGGCAAACAATGCAAGAAATTGCATAGTAAACCGAGATGGCAAGGCAGGGTTCACGAATACCCTTCCCCGTTACACTCTGGAATGCCATAGATGCCGAGGTGACATCCAAGGTATGCAAAAATTCCATGCCAAATGATATTCACAGCAGTCCCACTTCCATAAAAATGCGAGCGTGTTTTACTTAATATATAAGCATGCAAGCATGGTTTTCAATAAATACAATTTCTACGCAATTATTAAATAACTCAACAAAGGAAACAAGTCAAAATGCCATAGTCGAGTCAGCTCGACTACGAAATACCTTGAACCCAGCTTTTAAGTATAATTTTTTAGTTTTCTTGCTAAAGTTAAATTTGTCCAGATGATAAATAATGTATCAGTGCTCAGCCTCTGATATTCTGGTATTTATTGTTATCGCGAATCGATACGTATCGATATTTGCGAAACAGAGGCAATAATCGATAAAGTATCAGATACGCTTGTTCACACAGACGGACAGAGGGACACGGCTTTATTTACTCGCCTGTTGTTCTTGATCAAGAATATATATACTTTATGGAGTTACACCAACTTTACACATTTTGAATGGGTTCAGCGTGGATGAAAAAATACACACGAAATTGGCTTTAAAATGTTT
Organism: Drosophila picticornis; assembly: GCA_035043845.1. Lineage (NCBI taxonomy): Eukaryota > Metazoa > Arthropoda > Insecta > Diptera > Drosophilidae > Drosophila > Drosophila picticornis. The sequence continues at coordinate 20,788,788 of JAWNMR010000122.1, read as the reverse complement.
TGGACTCGTGAATAAGTCATAATTTAGGATGTGTCATTAGGGTCTCATCATTTGGGCGTCTTGGGGCCAATTCATGTGCAATTGCTTGTCATATTGTGTTGAGCCTGTCAGTCTGTCAATTTCTCAATTGATCAATTTATCAATTCGTCAATTTCGAAACTTTACTGCCTGTCTAATATGCGCAATTATTTGCAAATAAATCAAATTAAAGTAGCTACAAGACAAAATTGTAAGCTTGTACATACAAATTGGTGCATAATTGACAATAATCTAAAAAGTCAAAGCAAATTACATGGAAATTTATAAACAAATATACATTAATATATATAAATATATAAATATATAGATATATTCGCTGTCTATATACATACAATTTATATAAGTATATATAAATATATATAGGTATAACAAAGACAGCGAAAAATAATATCTATAAAATGCCATTATGATAAAGCTGTCGACTCATTAAAACGCAATTTCTCTCCATTAGCCGGAGGTCAAAGGCAACACAGCAGAGATTTGTAGGCGCAAGAAGGCAAGGCGGCAAGGACACGGGCCACAAAGGGCAACAAAGACGCAGGAAAACTGTGGGAAAGTGGAAAGCAAAAGGCAAACAATCTGAAGATAAACACTCACGGCTTTCCCTTTTTTCCCAACTTCTGTTGCATGCTATAAAATCAATAGAAGGCAACCTATTATTTATAGTCTACCCACGCCCCTAAAGCGACATGCCCAGGTTTTGGCCCCGAAGCGCAACTTCAACCCCCGAAGGCAAAACAAAAAAAAAATACATTCGCATTTCTGTTTGAGTTTCCATTGGTGCGTTTTTCATTTGACTTGACTTGCAGTTCAAAGGCACAACTGAGACTGAGACGGAGACTAAAGTGGACTGAGTCCGAGTCCGAGTCTTAGTACGAGTACGAGTTCGAGTCCGATCCTGGTTGGAGGTCAGCAGCGGCAAAATGTTTGCTTGCCTTGGCCTGTCAAGTGGCGTGTGTGTGTGAGTGAGGATGTGTGAGTGTGTATATCGTGCATGTCAAAGTGCCTTTCAATAAGAAATACTCCAATGTTTTCTTCTTTTTTTTCGTTCCTTATTTTTATTTATTTTTATTTTTATTTTTTGTTCAAGAAAAGAAAAGCCATTAAGTCGATAACTGTGCGATTAGCCAAGTTTTGATGTCGATAGGCTGGCTGGCTGTCAACCTGACCCCATCAAACTGACCACCCTGTCAATATTCATTTATTAGTTGTCATTGTTGGCACAAAACTTGGCCAAGAGTCTAGCACAGTTGACCAAACTCACAAGTCAAGTAGACAAGTGACTGGGTGAGAGAATGGTTTTTAAAAAACTAATCTGAAACTCATATAACTGTGGAAATGGAAAAAATGTTTAATATTTGCTGTTCGCTTTTTATCTCATTTCTTTTTGCGTTAAGTGCAAAATTATTATGATAACCTAAAACTTAAAACTTAAATGGGGGTGTCTACAAAAATAAATATTGTGTGTATAAATTCAGTCTGTCTCTTTAAATTTCAGTTTCGAATCTGACCATTTTCTTCTAAAATCTATTATAATTCATACTGCGTCACTAAAACTACACATGAACTAATTGGTTAATTTTCGTTGGTTAATTAATTGGTGTTAATCTGATTTAAAAAAACCCATACTTACCCTACCATTCCATATTTTGAGATTTCAAGGTTATTTCTTTCTAAACTCCAGAGTATTTTTGTTTTTCATATATATTTGTGTACACAGAATTCCATTTACAATGTCCTTTTTGCCATTAAGAATTAGTAGCTTGCAATTTCTCACACACAAACATTTTAGTTAGCTTAGACACCAGACTGTAACTAGATCCGGCTTATATATAGAAAATAAAATATATTCTTAATGCATATGAAGACGTGAGAAGACATGGGCATAATGCATGATTTAGCACAGTTCCAAGAAATGTTTGACAGGTGAAGCGTAATCATACCTGACCTTTGCCTCTAGTCCCGGCTCTTTTAGCCTTGTCTATTGGCGCATATTTTAGCTCTGGCAATCATTTTGCTCGAATTATCTCTCATGCTGGGCTTGACTACTCTGAAAAAATTGCAGCAAGGGGCATTTGATGTCTTTTATAAATCGTCCAGTATTGAGCAATAAGAATGTTAGAAAAATTACTCTCCTGGCATTGCCTGAAAGCCATTTCACATACTCGACTTTTTATTCCTGTGAAACATGTCGGACACCAATTAGGCCAATCTTCTGGCTATATATTTATAGATCGAAATAAGTTTATAAATTTTACGGGTAGCATAAAACTATGTGGCCAAAAAAATGACCGCAATAAACTATGTGAACTTAGGCAACGGACGCACCATACAAATTGAAGTTTTATAAATGGGCCCGCAGTCGGGAGCAATATATGAAAAACAAACACATTTCTAGCGTTTCATGTTGGACCTTTCTTCTTTGTTTTTCTGGTTATGCTTTGAAGTGCCAACCAATTGAACAAGCTGATTAATTGGCCCTTGACGACCAGCAACCCGGCTCCATCGCAAGCCTTTTGTGGCGCAACGCATTGTGTGCGATTTGTGGCACAAGGCACATGGCCAAAGACCAAAGAGCGCCGGCACTCGTTCTTCAGCTCACTCTGTTTTCCGGACTCCTGGTTACTGGCTCCTGGCTGCTGGTCCTGTCACTGATTGTTGCGGGCAACGAAACCAGTCAGCCAGCCAACCAGCCAGTCAAGCCAACAATGTCCTGCCAGCGCCGCTTAGCATAGCAAATTAAAATGTTGTCCTGCGACTGTCGTCGCGTCCTTTGCTCCTGATGAATGGCTGAAAGTTAAACGAAACTTAAAACGCTGTGCGCCCACACTTTGGCTTCTTTAAAACTCATGTAAATGTAATAAGCAGCAACAGCTAAACTTAATTTACATAAATTAAAAAATTTACAAGTGGATGCCAGCTATAATTTTATTGTTGGTGCTCGAAGCTCGCATAAGAGAAAAGAAAAATAAATCGGTTTTTAATGAGCTAAATACTGATAATATACAATATGGTATAAATAATTAAAAACTTGACAGATACACTGAAAACTTTGCATAAACGACTAACATCCAACGTGTAAAATATATTGAGTTCAACTATTAACATATATTTTGTAAGCGAAATTATGGTTTCTGAGAAGTTCAATGTTTAAATTATGTTAAGAGCATAATAAAGTGCATCACTAGTGAATTTGATGGGACTGTCTTCATGCATGCACATCCAAATAGTTTATAAAAATTAATACAATAAATATATTTATATTTATAAAAAATATATATTTTTGAATATTGGAAAAACATCTTTCTAATCTTAAGAATTTTCTTCATTTTAGGGGAGTTGTTCTAAAATGCAGTTCGATTTTTCCTGAGTGCGTTAACACTCGTAACTATAGAATTTGATTGGGATAAGCAGAAACTTATTTTGTTCAACGACTCTTCTTTCGAATGGTAGCTATAAACAAGAGAGATCCTATCCGGTCAGTGAGACAAGCTCTTTATTTGTGCTGATGGAGAATACATATACATTTTCTTTATGGCAACTTTATCACACACTTGACGACAAAATCAGAATACCCACTGCAAGGGCATAAAAACTTAATAAAATCCAGCATGAGAGCAAAGTTAAAAAAATGACACAGTAGTATTTTTATTTTATGGTGCTATTGAGAACAAAGACGAGTTGCTGAAAAATTCCACTGTGACATGCAACTTTGTACTTTTTATTCAAACGGCCTTAAGGCCATTAAACTGCTGGCCGAAAACTCAGTCTGAAATCTATAAATATTGAATTATTTACGCGGAATTCAATTTGAAAAACCCTCTGCAGTGTTTTCGAGCAGGCGTATTAATAATGTTTACAGCAGTAAGTAGTAGTTGCACAACGAATAACTAACCACTACGGACTCAACAGCCACATGCTGTTACAGTTGGGAGAATGACAGTCTTGAACTGATCCCCCAAATCACCCACTCAGCGCCGGGTACCCGCTCATTAATATGGCTTAGGCAAATGCAAATGGGCGTTGCGACTCCTCTTGACAAATGACATGCAATTTTCTGACACAACAAAAATGCAATTAAAGCTAACACCTCAACCCCGGTGCCTTTGCTGTTTAAGAGGGAGGAGGGTCAAGTGGGTGTCGCAATCCATGCACGACAGGGTTGACAAAAAGGGACAGACCTAAAAGGACTCACAAAGTGGCGCCAAACATTCGCAGACGGTGGCGAAGCTCTGTTGGCCAGCATTAGAAACCGCAATGCCCAGTTTTCAGCTGTCCCCAGCTTTGGCCTTTCCCCTAAGCCAACCCATAGAATTTCAGACGGATGTGACTGCAATTTTTAGACGTTGCCATCGCTTGGATTTTCATGTCAGTCGAAAACCAGCCAGCCCCACAAACAAAGCGTCCGCAGTCCAAGTGCGATAAATCCTTCTGAAACACAACACAAATACGAAACGAATAAAACAAAACAATAAAAACAAAAGCCAAGCCAAAAGCGTGTGTAAGCCACACAAAAAACGAACAGGCGTTTATCCCAGTCACATACATAAATATACATAAATACATATACATATGCCGCAATATATACACTTTGTATTATTATTATTCTTATTATATGCTATATTGGGCTGATGTGCACTTAGAAAATAGATTGTCTGCAAATTTAGAAAATCCATTTTGTTTTTTGCTATAAACTGTATCTTTTATTTAAAACTTTGTTTCTTATTATTAATTTATTATTAAGATTTTGCTTCTAAGAACAACTGTCTTTTCTTCCCCTATCAGAATCAATACATTTCGTTTTTGTTATCTATATTAATATTATTAATTAAACATTAGTATTTTCAATATTTTCATTAGTCAAGCAAATTTCACATGGTATAAAACCTTTTTGATTTTTATAACTTTTTATTTATAATTTAAGTACAAATTTTTCTTTCATTGGTCATTCCATTTTGATTTTGTTAAATATAATCTGTAACTTTAATTTTAAAAAACCCTTTTCAAAAATTGAGAATATTTATTCTTGTTTCTGAATTAATATTTAATATTTTAGAAAAAGGTTTTACATTTCCACTCTTTATGAACTTATTACGTTTCTTAAGAATGTAAATTATTTGTGGAAAAAATAGAAATGCCTTTCTATTTAAATAAAGGAAATCCTTCTAGTTTTCAGGGTGACTTTCTAAATTACAAAGCCATGTTTTTCAGAGTGTAAATATTTATTTTTGACTGCACGAGCACAGCAGCAAATTCTTTGCGCCATTTGGCATCAAAGGCTTTTCCAATTCCAGTTCCAAGCCGCAATCAGAGGCAAAGTATGCAATCTAAATTGGTATGAGGCTATAAATACAACGAATTCGAGTTGAATGCGGCAATTGGCCAGCAGCTAAAATGATTCCCTTTGCTTTAACTTTATGATGCGCCAAAAGTTGTTCAATTGATAAATGCCTTAAATATTAATTATTCACAGATTTTACTTAGATTTTATTTCACCATTTGCGCAAAGGGCTTACATGTTTCTTTAAAGTTCAAGGCGAGATTTCTGCCTAAGAGATAATAAAAAATACTTATTTATTGTGTTTAATAGTCTCTCCAAATTTGACGCTCGATGTGTTTCGGCTCGTAAATGCCGTTTAACGACGGCTTATTATTGAATCACATTTTACATTGAGCTTATTCCAAAAGCTTAACCATATAACGAAATATTCAATAAATAAAACCTGATTGTCTGCATTTTACTACACTTAAAACTTAAAAAAACGCACTGTTGATTTTAGCGTCCTTTAATTAAAATGCCTCTTAAAACTTACACTGTTTGCTAAATATAAGAGGAATCTAAACTAGAATTAGAAATACCCTGTTTTTAGAAATATAATAACGATTTGTTGTTTGCTGACCTCTTTTTATAATTTAAATATGATTCTTGCTGGTCCCAGGTTTTTCCTTGATTTCTGTGCCACTTATTTTTTCTGAGTGTAAGCATTCAAAAGTGTTGTACCTTTTTTTGTATCGCTTACCTTCGCATTAACTTTTATTGATAATTGTTATTTTGTTTTTTTTTTTTCATTTCTGACTTGCTGCTGCAAAATCACATTGGGATATGCGGATAACCAGTGCAAGTGCCGCACATTGGGGCACAACAAAGCTCTCAAATTGCCATTGTAACTGTTGATGTCCGTCCTGATGTCCGTCTGCCAGTCTGTCTGCTTTTTTATTTTATTTCTTTGCTTTATGTGTGCGCTTTGTAATTATTTCCGCCTGAACAACAAACACAGATTGCAAATTTCAGCCACGCATCAATGATAGCCTCGTCATTGGAATTCAATTTGCATTGTCCATACGCCATGGTGTCCGTAACATTGCCACAAGCTCACATTCCATCGCTTACGATTGCCCCCAATAGGTAGGAAGGGGGAGAAGGAGGGGTAGGCCGTGAGTTGTGGTGCGGTGGGTGGAGATTTGGCTCTCGTCTTCTGGCCTGTTTGTGGTTCGAACAGTGGCTTGGCCCGCGGCTTGTGGCCAACAATTTCCGCCAAACGGAAACACAATTTTTACATATATTAATTAGTATAATACAATATACATTTATACACACAGTTAATGAACAACACGGGTTCAATTTTAATGCATTTAGTTAGTTAGTTGGTTAACTAAATTAGGTCACCAGCGCCAATCTGATTATCACCACAATTACATAATTCAAATTAATTTACAAATGACTGCATTGTGATGCAGCCAACTGCTCAACTTACTTGATTCACTACGATTAAGCTCTTCCCCTTCCAGCTGGTGATCGCACCTTTGATATCGATCGATATCGATATCATATGTTAAGTAACAGATGTTATTGTACAGTCTTTTTTCTGGCAGGTAGCGAAGAGATTTGCATTTGCATTTAAATTTAAATATCAATAAAAATACTTTTTAATGACGGACCAATTAATTAGCCAAGCGCAATTTGTTATGTGTTATGCAATTTTTAATTGAATGGCATTTTATAAATTTTTAATTGTTAAGCACTGCTCAATCCGAATAATGGCAAACTTAGCAATTTATTTGCACTGGATTTTAATGTTCTTGCTGATGTTTTAAAATAATTTACTTTTATTCAGCGCTTGAGCATTATAATTATAATGAATTACAATGAATGAGAAATTAGTATATAAAGATATTAGTATATTATCATTTTTACATATGTATTATATCATTTATTCTATATAATTTTAGTAATTCATTATTCACAATTAAAATACATGACATAATATATATGTACCAATTTCTTTATCATTTGAACTTAAAATCTGATCTGCAACATATTTAATACATTCTCTTTTGCATATCTGTAATATATTCTCTTTTGTGTCCTATTTAATGGCAATTCCTTTGTCTGCTAAGGCAAACAGCACTCGCAATTTGACTAAACACAAAATGTTAAGATGTCATCAAATTTACATTATAGTATGGGGAAACTTTTCAGCCTGCTTCAATCTGCGTTTAGACAAGAAAATACATTTGAATGACTATTTGCAAATACATATGTAAATAATATATTATGTAAATATATAATTTATTTAAAAAAGGACCAGAAATTTTGAAGCTGTCGAATAGAAATGGCGAACAAAACTCATTAGCAAATATTTGACCTTAAAAAGCAAACAACAAAACAACAAACAAACAAAAAATAAATTCACTTAACACCACAAAACTTTTGCGGTTTGGTGATGAGAACTGGAAACTGGGAGCCGAAAACTGCCAGCTGAAAAGTGGCAACTGAAAACTGGCAACTGACAATTGAGGGCTGAAAACTGAGAGCTGCAAAGCAAAGCGAAAATTGTTGTGTTGAAGTCAAGTTTTTGGCCAAAACGTTTATAAATCGTTTTTTGCCTCTGTCTGGCAGCACTCAGTAGATTTCGACCAGGTGCTGTTAATAGTGCAAATAGTACATCTGCAGTGCTGTCGGCTGCTAAAAACAAAAAAAATTAGCTAGAAAAAAGCTAGAAAGCTTTACGATGGCTGCGGCATACAACAAACAAACATCCGGCAAAGTTAGGGCTGCAAATTCGCAGCCGAAATTGTAGCAAAGGGTTAATAATTTGCAATATCCGCTGCATGCACCGCCACTTCCGGCTTCCGTTGTCCAGGCTGCGGTGCCAACCACAACAACAATGAGCCAAAAGTCACACATACCTCCTCCCACAGTAAACAAAATCAGACAATTTTAATCTGGCTCTATTTGCAGTCAAACACACACACACTCGCACACGCAATCACACACACACACACACACACACAGCCACTTACAAGCATCGCAACATTTTAAGAGCAGCGCTTTTATAATTGCGGCCTATTGTCAATGCCAAATTTGCGGTAGGCTTTCAGAGCAAACCGAATTTTTTTATGGCGAGGTTAGAATTTTATGCAAGCTTTAACGTTTTACCGTCGGCAATTTTTGGGTAAGGAACATTTGGCACACAAACATGTTTGAGAGAGAGAGAGCGCGCACGGATAGCACATGTTTGAGAGAGTGCGGATAACTCACATGTTTGAGAGAAAGTGCACAACAAGTTTGAGAGAGAGAGTGTGGATAAAATGTTTGAGAGAGAGAGAGAGTGTGGATAACATGTTGGAGAGAGCAGCAGAAGCACAAAACAGGCGCAACTCGAACAGCGACTAAACGGGTTCAATGTATAAGAATATGTCCTAGTTTGTTAACTACAAAAAATACCAGTTTTTGTTTGCGTAATATTATCCTGTAGCAAGCTGTAGCATTTATAATTATTGAATCACAATTTGGCACATAATCAGAGTCAGCTGTGACGCACGTGCCTTTTTGCCATGATGCAACAAGTTCGATGCTTTAAGGTAACGGTTTCCATATCGTAGACCCAGCAGCGAAACGACTCCATTACGAATTCAATTCGTAAGTGGTGTATCAATTATTTTTTTCGAAATATATTTTCCGTTATATAAATGTATATAATATATTTTAATATAATAAATATATATTTATAACTTATTATAGCATTTCATAGAAATATTTATTTTTTTTACTACATTAAATGCATAGCCAATCAAAAAAAGCACTTTAAAAAGATATATTAAGACAGATTAGAAAAAAATGAGAAGTCAGACACTAGTTCGCTGCTCTGCTACATTTGTAAGTTTGGTTTTTAATTTATCTAGATTGATTGCATCGGCATTCCAATTCAATAAAAAAAATTAATCAGAATAAATTTGAATAAATTTGAATAAATCGCCATACTTTACCTTGGGCATTGCATTTCTAAGTATCAAGGTGGATGTTTTCTAATAATTAGGTAAAATATATATAATTTGTATGGCGTTGTTCGCTATGTGTTTAAATTAATGAATTCTTTTCTTTTTTGTTGCTTATATTAAGCATTTTTTTTTTTAAATTTACATTGTTTCACAAAGTTTTTAAATTCATAGAAATGAATTTCTAAAAATATAAAATATTTCTATAATATTAAAAACAATATCCCAATATTTTTGAAATAGTCGATTAAGGGCAATCCATTTTAAGGTTTAGAAATATTTATCCTAATATGTAGAATTTATTTCTAAAAAATAAATAAAAAGATGGTTTTCATTTCAGGGCGATTTACTGAAATTTAATTTAATTTAATTTCTCAGTGCAATTTGATTTACCAATGACCTATTATTATTTATTTATTTATTTTCTTTTATATACTATATATATAGCATATACAAATAGGGATCAATTTATAGAGTCGATTGGTTGCCTTAGCAATGAATTTGCTTAAAACACAGATGTCTCAGCTGCCAACAAGATTATTTTGATGCGCTTAGAGTGGGAGTGCGAAAAGGTTTTTGGGTCTGGGTCTGGGTAAGCTTGGCAAGCAGAACATCAACATCAACACCGCTTTTGTTGTCCGTGGACAATGTCTGAGGCTGAAGCACAACAGCAACAGCAACACGAACAGCAAGAACAATAGCGCGATAATAGCAAGAACAGCGAGCAGTGAAAGCTGTGGTTTGGTATGAGTTGATGTAGAGCAACATTGGCTTGCTTGAGCTGTGCGAGGGTTGCGAGGGTTGCGATGTGGACTAGGTCTCCAAGTAGGCTTCATTCTAACACTTAACATGTTAAAATTACATTCGCTGCTGTTATTACACATATTTGTACCCCTTCTTTTTTTGTTGCTGTTGATTTTGTTGCTGTTTTGCTTCTTGTTGTTGTTCTGCTCGTTAAATGTCAAGCAGAAAGTTGAGAGAAAGTCAATGACCGGCAACGCTTCAGCAAAAAAAAAGAAACAAAAGGATATGAAGATGAAAAAAAAAATGCAATAACAATAGGAAAAGTTTGTTTTTTGGAGTTGTAGTTGTAGTTGGAGATGAGCGCACTCAGTTAGTGCACGAAGGGTTAGGGTTTTTCATGTTTTGTTTTTGATGTTGATGTTGTTGTTAGCCTGCTGGCAAATTGGTTTCTTCTGCATGGTGTTGACTGGCATAACTCCGTTATTCGTAGGCGAAAATGAATGGCAAACGGTAAATGAGCAATGAGCAAACCGAGAGCAGAAAATAGGCAATGCATAAATTAGGAATGTAAATGCAATTTGCTCTGGAATATGTCGCATATGTGATTTGAATTAAACTGTTTATGCCCCTAGCATTCAGTTTTTATTTTAGTGCATTTTATAAATCGATTTTGTTTATTAAGTTTTTTTATGTTAAGTCTCACTTTGCATATTTTAACTGTGAAACATTAAATAATTTATTTACTTAATGCAAATTTTATCAGCAAAAAAAAGAGCGCAAAAAAATAGTAAATAAATAAACAAAAAATCCCGCGCCACGCTCAGCTGTTTTCGCTGCTGTAACGCTAGTACACTCAGAAGAAAATCTCTCTACATTTTAGTTACTCGCCATACTTTGTCGCCGCAGTTAGTCACTTTCTAAAAAAAACAATTTACATTTCTAAACTTCAAGGTGTATTTTTCTGAAAAAACGTCAACTAAAGTGAGGAAGCTGAGCCAGAGAATTTCATTTATTGTTTCTGAATTTAAAAAAGGATTTTCCTTAAAATTACGGGTGCATTCCTAACATTTAGAAATGTTTTCCTTAATAATGGAAAAGAAAATATCGGTATATTTTGTGGATTGTCGATTTAGGGCAAGCGTTTCTAAGTTTCCAAGTTTTTTTCGTGTTCTATTTCATTTCAGGACGCTTTGTTTTCTGAGTGCAGCATATAGAAAAACGGCACGCAAAGAATACAATAGTAGAACAGGGCAAAATCAAATAACTGTTACACACACACAATATTCTGCTGCTGCTGACGAAGCTGCTGCTGCTGTTGCTTTAACCGTTGCGGGCAGCCATTCAAAAGGGAATCGAGGCTTACCCACCTTTGGCGATAGCTCGCTCGCTCGCTCGCATCGTAAAATCGCCGAGATCCAACCGCACTCAAAGAAATTATGCGAAAACAAAAATGCAAAGCTTGAACTGGATGTGGAGGCGGGTGCAGAGCAAACGAGAGAAGAGTGTGGAATATGGCAAACAAAACGAAACAAGCAAGAAAATGGCAATACACACGCACATGCTCTCACACACATAGTCACATTTACACACTACACACACACACACACACTTGCTCACGGGGTAAACATAAAAGCGACGCGGGCTGCCGTTGAGCGAATAAGCAAACAGCCTTAATAAAAATTTCATTTCCTTAATCAAATGCATTATCAAATTACAAAAATAACAACAACAACACCAACAGCAGCAGCAGCAGCCACAGCAATAGTAGTAGTAGCAATGTAGGCGTGTGTAGCACGTGGGCGTGGCAAAATTATGAGCAGCCTCAAGAGGCAGCATAAAAAGAAATTTTGTTACCAGTCAACGAACAGAGCCCTGCGGTTATCTTTTGCTCACAAGAACCAACTTGAGCTGCGATTGAGAACACAACACAACACAACATAACCACACACACAAACAAACACACACATTCGCATCCCTCCCCCTGCGAAACTGCGAAATCAAAGCGTCAAAAATTGTCAAGCGGACGCGGAGATCAAACAAAACCAAAAAGCATGAAACGAAACCTAAATTCAAGCATCAAAATGCAACTCACCTCTTTGCTTGCCTTAACTTTTTTGTTACTTGGAGATTTAAACTACTATATATGCTTAAATATAGACATATGCTAAATATATACATATATTCATGCATATATGCAGATATGTTTCCGATTCCGGGCTAACTGTGGGGGATATCTTTCTCGTCAAGACCAGATTGCTGGCCACATTTTCTGGCAGTTGAGCAGCTGAGCAAACAATCAACTATTATTTTGCTAACGAAATTCGATTTAAATAAAAAAAAAACAACTTTGCACACAAACTTTAATGTCAGAAGAAACTTTTGTTCTTTTCTTACGCTAATTATTTATATGATAAATACTTATCAGTACCAGCAGATTTAAACCCTTCTTTAAGAACAATTGTTACCTTGTCAAGTATTCAGCTTAATACATCTAAAGTTTAACATACACGAATATAAATAAAAACGTAGACTCTAATCGAATATTTTGTGGAAACTTCAGACCAACCGTCACTCAATTTATTAAATAAAACCCCCAAATACTTAATAAGATATGATTTATTAACACGTATTTTAAACGAGAAATAACTTAAAACAAATATAAAAAAAAAGCGGCCGAGAATATTCAAATCAAAACAGTGAGTTCAAGGAAATTTATGAGAAGAAGTTTAAAGATATATGCAAAATAAAAATTGAGCCGCTAGATTTTAAAAAAGAGTTAATTCCTACTCAAAGTAAGTTCTTCATTTGCCCAACTAATAGCGGAAAGATGTAAAACGCTAAATGCCGCCTATCTAAACAGGGTTTCACAATTTGTGTAAAACTCGCACGAGTCCCTCAATAAATCCTTCTGTTTGATTGGCATACAAAAAAATAATTAATGTAACAATTACTAATATATTCATTTATAACTCCCGCAGCAATGTAATCCGTATTTCTAATTATAACATTCTCAATATAAATTATAAATAAATTAATTAATGGCTTATGGTTTGCTGACCTTTTTCATAATTAAAATATGTTTTTTGCTGCCTGCAGGTCAACTTTTTTTTTATACTGCTTTTTTATACCGTCGGGTCTGTCATCAGTGATTCACAGCCAGCTAAGACTTATTTAAAATAATTTAATGTGTTATACTAATGACGATCTAATTGTTTGCAATGAAAACAGTGGAACTGTGCTAACATAAATATTAAATAATACTCCGTTAGTATATCTCTTGGCCGAATAAATAACCTTGCAACAATTCAAATGCTCAATGGCAGCAGATCAATTTCGGAAACGACACTTGTTTTAAGTTGCCAAAAGCAGTTGAATAATCGTTCCGGTGTTCAGTCACCGGTCTATTTTGAGTTCATAACAATGGGGCAAAATTGGGGCAATGTCCTGCACACTCAACTAAAACACACGACGCGATGTTCATGTAGATGTAGATGTAAGCTGAAAAATCAATGATTGCATTTGCATTTGCATTTTGTTAGATTTCTGCAATACTGGAATTATGCCAAAGTCTGGCGCGTCCTTAGCTGTTGCTGTTGCTGCTGCTGCTGTTATTGTTGTTCTTTTTGCCGTTGTTGTTGCTGGGTTTATTGCTTATTGCTGTTGTTACCGGATGCATGGAAAACGAGGCGGCGCAGGCGGTAGCAGTAAAGGCGGCAGCAGCAGCAGCAGCAGCAACGGCAGCAACGGCAGCAAAGTCCTTTAGCGTTGTAAGGAAATTAGAAATGGAAATTATTATCGTAATTTGTAATGCTGTTTCTCTGGCTGTTGCTGTTGTTGCTGTTGTTGTTTCTGCTGCTGCTGCTGCTACTGCTGCTGTTGTTGTTGTTGTTTTTGTTATCGCCATTGCTATCGCTGCTGTCATGTAATTATACAGCGACACAAGCACAGCAGCCTCGAGTTAGGCGCACTGATTGTTGTAAATGCAGTTAGAGGCATTCATTTAGGCTGTAAAGTTTGTTATTAGCCAATTTTACAAGTAGCCCATATATCAATTTCAATCTTTGCCAATTTCGTTTTCTGGTAGATCCCTTAACACATCCCGTGTGACACACAAAAATAAATATTCATAAATTCATATTATTTGTTTTAAGAATGGTTAAACATATTAAAAACCTTAAATATTATGGCAATTTGATATTTTTAAAATCATCAAAGAATTCATTTATATCATTTAAACACTTCTATTTAATTTAATGTCTCAATCTTAATCTTAATTTATAAAGAATATAATTATACCTACGTAATCAGTCACGATTGCTTTGACCAATTTGCAATTGTAATCCTCTACGACCTATGGTGTATATATATATATATATATATATATATATATATATACTGCTTTATAAACGCATTGTCAATTTGAATATGTACGTACTAATTAAGCCTCAGACTCCAAGCGATTCTAGAATGACATGGCACAACTTGGTAAGCTTGTTTTTATACACACGAAACATCAATTAGAAATTGTAGTTAACTGATGACAACTAAAGATGGCATGACAGAGGTAAAATATCGAGTATAAAATATGTAGCTATATAGAAGCATATAACATGCAGCAAATAATGATGTTTTGACAGCAGACTTCACTAAAAATATTATTGAACCGGTACAAACCGTTTTATTGATATTTATTATTTTAATTTTATTATTTATCACTATTATTATCGTAATGAGGAGCACAAGCAGAAGTAATTAAAGTCTTATTCATTGGGAGCTTGAACGATAAGCGACTTTAATTAACTCGATAAAATAAGGTATCGGAAAGCAGCAATAAATATTTCAATAAGTTGCTGAACGATAAGCAAATTCGATTTATTATCCTCCTTGAAAATACATCGGAAATGCCAAAGCCAGTTTGAAATTGCTGCTTGACCTGCGAGTTTCGTTTAAGTTTGTGGGATGGAGGAAAATCTATTAGCTATGGTAAATTCTGTGCTGGTAATCAATTTATAATTAATTTATAACACACAAACTGGGTAATCTGCAGGCTGAAGAGCCCATTCCGCAGCAGCCCGAGGTGCAGCCAAGAGCGGACAATGTGGGCGTCTACACCAACAAGATACACTACTTGCGGAAGTATCTGCTGGATGAGCTGGCTACAAAGAAGTTCAGCGCTGACTTTATGGAGCCCGTGGACCCGGAGGCGCTACAAGTGCCCACGTACTATAACGTCATCAAATGGCCAATGGACGTGGGCACGATCATTAAGCGAGTGCAGAACTATTTCTATCACACAGCCAGCGAGCTGATCTACGATGTCAATTTGATGATTGGGAACTGCTTCCGTTTCAATAATCCGGGCGATGAAGTCTTCCGCAACTGTCAGAAACTGGAGGTTTTCTTCTGTCGGGTGCTCGATAAAATGCCATCGGGCGAGGAGAAGCCCAGCACCAAGCATCCCCTGTTGTCTGGCAGACAACATCGCAACGAGATCCCCATTGCAACCGTGCAACGCCAGTGCCGCGAGCAGTTGAACAACTTGTATGCGTCCCTGGCAAAGTCCAATGACAGGAGTTTGTCCCAGTATTTCTACGCCAAGTGTGAGACTCTGTCCCAGAAAGTGGACGGCCAGTTCTACAGAAGCGTCGAGGAGTTTCGCAACGAAGTCGCAAGCGTCTTCAAGGAGTTCTCCAATATTGTTGAGGAGTTCCGCAACAAATATGCAGCCAATTGGAAGGAGTCCGTCGAACAGACTGAAACGAAGACTAAGCTGAACAAGGAGGATATAAACGATGTGCTCTGCAAGCTGAAAATGGCCGAAAGCAGCATCGAGCATTGCCAGAAGGAGTTTTCCAGTGAGGCTGAGAAGCGAGCCAATTGCCTAATCGATGCTTTCGAGGCTGCAGCCAATAAGCTAAAGCAGAAGCTGTCGCAGGGACTCGATGACGATCGAAAGCGGGAAAAGTATACCAAGAAAAAGATGGAGAACGATGTGCCCGATGAGGATTCGTTGGACGCACAAGAAGGCACCTCACCAAATCTAAACACAAATATGTCAAATGACTCGTCGGACGAAGAAATTGACGAACAGCAATCCACAGGACTCGGCATAAGCGCGAATGTTGTGTGTGATGGATTCAAAACTTTGCCAGAAGTATACTCGCCACCAAAGATGGACTACAGCGATTCTTCACATCTGCCAGAGCAGGAGGACATTGACAACAGTGGACTGGCCACAACCAAAGACCAAAACGAGCAAAATCAGTCGAAAGCATTGCCTGTTTTGTACTCGCCCCAAGAAATGATTGCTCCAAATCCACCGGAGCAGGAAGACGTTGATAACAGTGATGAGCAGGTCCTAAAACAAGAGGACAACAACATAGATCAGTCGGAAATGGATGAGTCCAATACACTGTCCTCAAAGGCGGCTTTTAGCATTTCTCCAAAACTGCCAAAGGCACAAACCCAGCCCACAAAGGACGTGGCTGCTGCTGAGCCATCATCACTTTGGCATGATCTGGATTTTAGCAGCAGTGATGAATCCTCTTAAGGTGTTTTGTATATTAACCAGTGCATAAGCAATGAGCAATATTCAATGTTTACTTTAGACAGCAGAATCACCTCAAGTCAAACTCAGTCAATCACCAAATCAATCACAAAATGGCTCTACTTACATAACTTGCGCACATAGATTACCACAAAACAATGACAAAGGACCTCATATCATATCAAACAATAATAATTATAAGCTCAGCTAAAGCAGAAGACTGCTTTCGAAGCACTACCAAAACATAAAACTAATTTGGATCGCGGAGAACGTTTCTGATACCACACAATCTCTGCGACTATTTGGAGAAAACAATTTCAATAGGAATGCCACTGACCATTTTTTAAAGAGGGCTTCCTAAAACACCAATTCGAACTTACTTCAATTTATTACCTTTTAGTAACCTTAGAACATCCCCTCTCATCCCATTCAGAAGAAAATTTTAAATAAAAAGAATGTTAATTAATATTAAAATGATCGTTTGCAGCCAGATTAGCTCCAAGTTTATTAAATTCTGGTAAGTCTAATAAAAATAATAATAAAGAAAGAAATACAAATTAATTTCTATACCCTTGCATAGGGTATTATAATTATTTCTTCACTGAAGTAGTCGTCTCCCACAAAGTATACACATTAATGATCAGCCTTACAAACCGATTTGATATAGCCATAATAGTCTTTATGTAAAATTTGAAGTGAGTAATTTAATTAAAATGTACTACATCAGTTTTTCTATTATTTTAAGAACATCTTATAAGCAACCTACTTATGTGAAATACTTCTGACTGAGATATGAAAATATCATCGAATCTGCAAGCGAATTGAATTTAAAATTTAATATCTTTTCAATCAAAATCAGCTCCAAATCGAACAGGTTTCTATACAATTACAAAAGGCAGCATCAACGAGTATTTTTTTAGTTTTATTCCACTTGTGTGACGAACGCGGAAGTAAAATTCGCTGACTTTTGCCTGGGGGGCATTGACACCAACAGCCTACAAATAGAACACCTTTGAAATGGTTGTCCATATCCTCTTTTGGAGAGGGGAAGTGGTTAAATGTAGCCAGTGTGCAGTGAGCGAAGTTTGCCAATCGATAAAATGTACTCCATATGCGACTTGCAACAGCCTTCGTAGCCCCGTTGTCGAAGTTGCCGCCTAGTTAGCTAGTTAGCCTGCCCGCTGGTGTGCAGATAAAGTTAAGCAATTGTGGGTAGCCAACTGGCCCACAAAACTCCCCTCCCTCTCCTTCCTAAATGTTGCTAAATTTGCTTTGCTGCGCATCCCAAATAAATTTGATTGCATATTCTGTATTGCGGAAAGATCTGCAGACTTGAACAGATTTCTGCATAGATTTTATGGCGCTTTTGCATGTGTTTCCGTCCACGATTAAAAATTCCAAATAAACAACAACAACAAATGGAAATTGAAATTCATCAATTCCGCTTTTCCACAAGGCAAGAAAAAATAAAAAACAGCTTTTTCTTTGGGGTCGAAAAAACAAATACCCTTCAGACAATGCAGCAAGATTCTTGTCTTATCACAAAAGTATCGATTTGGAATTTTTGTATTGAAATTTTAATTTGCCAGCACTTAAAAACGATGAAAAAAATTATTATTTTGTTTGTGTTTTTAATTTTGACTCCTGATAAGAACTGATAACTCGTAGCTGAGCTGATAAACAGGGCCGAGATACACATCGAGCTTACATCGAGTAATTGTCGAGGGTATATCAAAATTACCTGTAAAGCACTTGAATTGAAATTTCGACAGAAGTTGACGTTTCTTTTGGCATCCGCTTTGACTTAGCTTCAAGGTGGATTCTGCCTAATTTATTTCATTTGTATTCATTTGGACACCCGACAGACCACCAATTTATTCAGGCACTTGGCACTTATAATAAAATTAAAATTGCAATTGCTCATAAATAATTTGTATTTCGATGTAAACAGAAATTATAGAATAGAATTCATGAATACTCTAAAAATAATATCCTTGAACATATTTATCAGAAACCACACCATATTATAATTTTGTAATCCCAAGAGCACAATTAATTCAGTTTAATCATCACACTCAAAGTAAATTATAAATTACAGATGCCATTTAATATTGTTTAAAAATATTTACTTTTTCACATTTAATAACTAGCTACTAAAGAGACATTTTCCAGGATATATAAATATTTATTATTATTGTTGTTGTAAGTTGTAAGAATATCAAATACCTGATTTATTTGTATAGAAAAAATATTAAAAACAACAACTTTTTAGCTCAATCTTGTATTAAAAGTACACGAGAATATTCCTTATTAAGTCAATTTGAATATCCTCAAATTAAGTTTTATTTTTTAATTTCCCAGTATTGTGTTTGATTATCCATCCAAGATTGGATGCTATAATATTAAAGAAATATCCGTTTAAGTCTTATACAAAAAAACTAAGGATATATCCTTTTGTAAGGAAAGTTTGATTCATTTGTAAATATCCCATTATGTAGTGCATTTTCAAGTTGGCTATTAACTTCAGTATGGAAGCGCCATCTTGTGTCAAATAAAATGCTCGAGAGATGGCGACACTCAATATTTGGAGTAAGTAAATTCCCTTTAACTTAAAATGAACACACATAAAGCGCCATCTAGTGTCAAATTAATGAAAAATACCAAAAGATGTCTCTCAAGGTTTTATAGTCAGCTGAGTTACTCTGTCGAGTTTTTCATTTTAATAAAGGGATATTTAATGGGAAATAACTACAAATACCCTTATATTTACAGCATAAAAGAATTTTGTAGCAAAAGGACTTTGAGTAGAGCAAAAATAAACTCACAAGATGGCGACAGTGCGACGGTAAACAGTGTGCCCTGCCTAACTTATTGAAGATTTCACGCTTCGAATTGCGACTAAGAAGGGAAGTTCGACCCGAAAGTGGGAAAAAGCGATTCTATTGGGTTCTTTATCTAATCCCCAATCTAGATTTGGTTATATTAGCAATCTAGAAATATGACTTTTAATGAAGTTGGGGTTGAAATACAAGGTGTAAATCCAGGCCTTGGTCAATGACAAAGCCACAACGTGAATCTCAGCCACAATCAGCCAAGAGAGCAACGAATATATATTGTTTCTGATATATTGACAGATAGTTCCTATTGCAGTGGTCCGATTCGATCCATCCGGGTGTGGTTATCGATAAAATGAAGAAACCCAGGTTATAAGAAAACTCATATTCCAAATTTAAAGTCCTTAACTCTTATAGCCATGATCGACTTAACTCTTATAGCCATGACTCCGCTGTTGATCCTGATGAAGAATATAGCGGTTACATCCTTCTGCACAACATTTTTTACTCTTCTTACGCATTTGGGTTCAGGGAAAATAAAAGAAATAGATTTGCGCCGGGCTATGCCGGATAGTACCTTCTAGTCATTTAATAATAATATTTGTAATATTTCTGTTTCACGGGCATTTAAACAATGTTTGCTATTGAGAAACTCAATATTATATTTAGCTATTAAATATTAATTTTATTACTTCTATTCCGACAACATTTTATACAATTAACTGTTGACATACGCAATTATTACAATTCATAGAGGTATTTGCATTAAACATACATTTCAATCATTTCATAGTCCAAACAAATCCAATCATGCTAACAATTTAGCTAAAATACACATATATTTTAACAAATAACGCAAATCAAAAGAATTGTGAACTTTCTGATATACTTATGTACAGGTCACAAATGATATATAGAAATATTTATATACTTCAAGTTGTCAAATGCTGCACCCTATTTTGGATCGGAGTTTTCTATAACTATTCAAATTATTTCTGTAAAAGATCGTTTAAAGCTTAATGCTATTCGCCATTCAATGATAAACTTAACAGAATTTGTGGCAAACAATTTGACGACTACAATCAATAATTACACCTAATAATAATTACCCACAAACAATTAAGTCTAGCGCTTTTATAAAAATATTCCACGTCTGTTTTTGTTAGCCAACAATTTGCCTGATCAGCCTGCACTTATCCATTACTATCCGTAGTCTAATTACACACAGAGAATTTACTTACCTACTTTGCTTTCTATACAAAACCCGAAATTAACAGATTCAAACTTGAGTATTATAGCACTTAATTGTAGTACATAGTATCGTATATAAGTGTTAAGAGTTTATAAATATTTGTTGACTTCGATAGATAGTGGCAAACCAACTTGCCTATACGTTCGCAGGCAGAGAGAGCGGGAGAAGTAGAGATAGAGAGGGAGAGGGAGAGAGAGTTGTCCACGTACAACATATGGAATGGATTTGGATTTATTTCATTTTTGTTATTTGCATGGCATTGCCTGTATGCAGATGCGTAAGGATCAGTGGATCAGTGAATCAGTGGATCGGTGTTCTCTCTGCTGTTGAAAGTGCCTCTGAGCTTAAATTAGATCTCTTGCAGCAGCGCCTCGGGCGTTTGTGGATCTGTTGTGCTGCCTCCAAGTTCGCCACTGATATCGCCCACGGATGAGGAGACCGCCGACAGCATTGTACTCAC
Source organism: Drosophila picticornis (assembly GCA_035043845.1). Classification (NCBI taxonomy): domain Eukaryota; kingdom Metazoa; phylum Arthropoda; class Insecta; order Diptera; family Drosophilidae; genus Drosophila; species Drosophila picticornis. The sequence continues at coordinate 20,767,633 of JAWNMR010000122.1, read as the reverse complement.
TGTGGCATTCACCAGTTCCGCACTGCTACCCGACACGGTGCTGTAGAGCGCCAGTGCCGTGGTGGTGATGACTGTGGCCAGTGCTGGCATCGGCACACCACTGGTGGATGAGCTGCTCTCTGTGCTAGTGCTGGTCATGCTGGCGATGGTGCTATTGAGCAGCAGCGGCGCCAGTGTTGTGTTCACGCTGAATGTGCTGCTGGTGGTGGGTGGCAGCAGTGGTGGTATATGGCCATGATAGTGATCCATCATCGAGGCGGGCACATACGGATACATGGGACAGGGATTCTCCAGCTGCGGTCCCAGCATGCTCTCAAACACGTAGCCAATCAGTGATCCCGCCGAGAGTCCAATGTTGTACGAAAGTGTCATTATGTTGCCGGTCACCTCTTTGAGGGTGCCGGGCACCTTGGCCGGTGCCAGCATCATGGGCAGACTGCCCGCCAAGCCATTGCTCACGCCCAGCGCAATGGTGAAGAGAAAAGGTGCCGTTTCGCCGGAGATTACGGGACGATGACGGGGCGCACAGCACAGCAGAAACATCGGCACCAGCACAATGCGCAATCCCGACAAGAGGATCAGCTGACGACGCGACCAGGGATATGGACTGGCTGCCAGTATTTTGCCCACCACATCCGATGTGTTGAAGCAGAACATCAGCAAGACGGGCATCCAGGAGCGCAGCGCACACGAGTTGACCTCCACCTCGATGCCCGGATAGAGGGACAGGGTGACACAGTAGGCCAGGGCAATGCACACCATATACGGATAGATGACCTGGGCGACACGCCATCGCGTCACGAATCCCTCCCGAATGTCGCCCAGTTTGCTCGGCCGGCAACGACGCGGGGTAATCACATGCTCCACCTTGAAGGCCACCGTTGTGGGCGTGGTCGGCTCATGCGGCGTGGCCGGAAGTTCGGGCAGCTGCCCAAGACCCTCAATGATGCTCTCGCCTGCCGTCGGATTAGACAACTCATACACGGGATTGCTGAAGCTGAGCGTATTCGTCGCACTGCCACTCGAGTGATGCGGCCCAGCCGTTGTTGTGGTCGTGGTGCCATCCATCGAGAGTACGCCGTATTTGGTGCTACTGGTGGCCCCATCAATCTCTTGCTGTCAAAAGTACAAAGTGATTAGCGAGATTTTAAATTCTGTGAACAATCTAGAGGTGGTGCCCTGTACTTCTATATCGTAATCTGTAACTGTATCTATATCAATATCTTATAAGTATTTCTTATTTTTAATTAAAATTTTACTTTTAATTTAATTTAATAAATTTGATTTGAGATTCAGAGAAAAATCTATTGATTGGAATTTAAGGTGAACTGTTCTTCTACATATACTTCTACATATATAAAAAATATTTCCTAGTTTTTTAAATTAAAAATTAAATTTAATTATCATTTTTAATTTTATTTAATCAATTTTTTTATTTAGTTTTTTATATATCGACTGACTTTAGTTGCATCTATATCTTTATGTGCATCTATATCTAATTGTACATCGATATTTATATCTATATCTATATTTATGTAAATATCCATATCTTTATCTGTATTTATATATACATATATATCTATATTTATGTAAATATCCATATCCTTATTTGTATTTATATATACATATATATCTATATATATATATATATATATCTATATATACATATATATATATATACATATACATATCTATTTCTACTTGCTACAAACAAGTGCTTTTCTTTCCCTTTGCCTTTCAGAACTGATTCTTAATATGATCTTGGCTCTTTAAGTCGTGTTCAGTAATTCCTTTAATTTCTGCGCTCGTCCGTCACTCCTCACTGCTCGGCATTCCTAACTCTTTTATTATGCCGTGTTCAAGAATATGATTGACCTTGTGTGAACCAACTTACCTCATCGGGTCGCAGGACAATCTTGGAGCATGCCTCCACATGGAAGCGGACAAACGGCGAATTGATGGTGGCCAAATGAAGCAGGTAGCTGAAGAGTATGTATAGCGTGGAGGTCAGGAAGAAGATGACCGTCGAGACGCGATCGTTGTTGATGAGCAGTTTGGTAACCACTCGATTGGAAGACACTAGAAAACCAGCAATGCTCTCGCCGGCCATCACCGCCTGTGTATATTGCTTGGGCAGCATCGAGGCAAATCCATAGAAGCTGGACTGTTGCACAGTGCAGCCGATCGCTGTCAGAGCCACAGCCGACATGTTCACCACATAGGCGGTATTGGTGGCGAACATGTGCCAGGCCACCTCGCAGACGGCAACGAAGATCAGGGTGGTGAAGGACACCATGTAGCCGAAGAGTACACGTGTCTGGAATGGCGCCAGTGAGAGCACAATGTTGTTAAACAACACAGTGCAGAAGGCCACGAAGATGTACGTCATGGACATGTCCAAAGCCACAGGACGACCAGGAAAGCGTCCCTGCCAATAGTCCGCTGCGATAATGAAACTAAATACAAATTGGAAAAAATGTATATAAATTAATAACGTTTATAAATTTATACTATCTTTCAATCCAAGCAAAAAAAATAGCAGGCTTTTCTTGTATTAATTTTGCAATATTTACTAAAGCTATAAAATATTTAAGTCTCAATATTTATTCTTGCAATTAAATTTAAGAGTACTTTTGTGGAACTCACAATTGAAGAGCATATTTTTATTTTCTCTGCCAAATTAACAAACGATCGAAAGATGAGCCTAAATAATCGTTGGCCATTATTTCGTCTTTGAATGAATTAATATACATTTTGTATTCATTTTTTAAATCCATTTAAGAAAGAAGATTTATATTTGGAATGATTTGGGCCTGTACAAAGTCATATTTTCGTTTTATCTATTTTTCGACCAATTGTTAAAAATATTTTTACCATAAATCTCAAAAATAAGAAGTTAAAAAATATTCAAAAGTGTATTTCCACTTAAAATTTATATCACCTTTACTGACACGCAATGTTCAATAATATTACATATTTTAATAATTCTTAAGTATTGTGAAATCGATTTTACTATAGATATGCTACTCAGGACCAATAATTACTGGGCTGCCTTGGTTTGGTAGGTTTCCGCAATCCATGCAATAAATGTTGGATCATTTTACAATTTATAACACGTAGATTTATTCTTATCTTATATTTTCTTTAATTTTAAAATGTTATTTTATTTATTTAGTTTATTTTGTATCATTTAATTTTAAATGTTTAAATTATATTCTTGATTTTATGTGCCACTCTTTATTTATCTCTGCTTCCAAATGTTTTGTACTTTATAAGCTACAAGCGCTTAAAATTGTTCTGTCTGGTTGGGGTTTTCCGGGTCTCCCCAATCCATCTAATAAATTATTTAATATTAACAATTTACTTTTAATACCTGCAGATTTATTTATTAATTTAAACTTGTTATTTTACATAATGACTATAATTTTAAATTTAATTTGAAAAAATTTTAACACTTAAAACCCCTTTTAAATACTGTGGAACTTCTTTAGTCCACATTAAACAAATAAATAAATATCTGCAATATGCTCAAGCACATCGTGTATAAGTTTTCAGTTCTAGTTACAGGTAATAAATTAAACTTCATATAACCCATGTTATTCACGCAACTCGGGCACTCGTAATCAATCATTCCCATTCTGAATACCATTCACAAAATCCATATGCCCATATGCCCATATGCCCACTCCAGTTGGAATTCACATTCACATTCACATTTGCACTCACCTATTGTAGGGCAAAACGAATCCGATGCCCGCTGCCAGCAGGGCCAAATAGACGGCGTGTCTTTGGTCCTTGGGGGCGCGTGTATCGAACTCGGGACTATCTATGCTGGTCGGATGCCTCATGCCGCTGGCCGAGCCCCGACCGCTGCGCCCCTCCAGCGGTTCGTATGTGGTTTCCTGTGCGCCCACGTCCATTTTAAATGTTGTGATTGTTGTTGTACTTCTTATTAATTGGAGGCCGCTATTGATATTTTGATGTTGATTTTTTTAGTGCAGTGCAATTGACTTTTGCATAATTTATGCGTTGAAAGCGACACGCCTGCAGCGAAGGGAATAATCTAACGTTCAATGTTCGTCATACGCACTCATACAGGGTGTTGTCACTGGCTGCAACAAAAAGCTATTTGTGGCACACAAATCGATAAACAACAGACGCAAGTTGTTGCTCCAATATATTTCACTCAACGTCGCGGTAATCGAATGCCGACTCAAATGTTATTTAAAACTATGAATTATCATTTAAATCCTGCTGCTTCAAACGCCAACACTTTTTAATTGAATTCTTTGTATTTCTTCTGCACTTTGCTTGTATTTACTGACAACATTTGCTTAAACATGCCGAAAGACCACGCTAGGCATGCACAACTAAATTGCCATCCTTTGCCAGCGGGAGTCCTTGCAGTCCTTTTCTCACCACTTGGCTCAACACTACAGCGCATGTGCTGTAAAATGGATTTTTCGTGCCCCATCAGACTCAGATAGTCAATCATTTATCCCTTAGCTCTTGCGCTGGTCTGTCAATAATACGCCTCAAAACTTGTGAATAAATCATCCAAAAAAGTGTATGTATAACAAAATTCTAAATTAAATATTATTGTTAATAATTATTTTTATTATTTATTTGACTAATTATTTGTTCATAATTACAGCAAAAATATATACCTAATACCATTTCATTTTTTCCAAATTTTTAATACAGAATCTACAAAAACATAAAAAGTCTGCACTGAATGCATTGGTTGCATTTGGCTTCATATAACAGGTAGAAAAGGTAACAGGTGATTTGACTAAATAATGGTAAATGTACTACAAAAAAATGTAAATTAAAACAAGTCAAAAATATAGTTGACGAATTTCCAAAACGAAATGGAATGTATCTGTATGAAAAACTGAAAATGTATAGACAGACAGATACACACAAGTTGATGCATAAATGCATTTGTATGCATTTATAAATCAACCCCAAAGTTGTCAGTGAGTGAATACACAATCTAAAACCCTATTTTAGTCAGCGCAAATTTCGTTTAATCACATTTTAATTAACACCCGCGAATACATAAACATATTTGTAAAATAATTATAAAAATTGATTTATAAACGAATTATTGCTTTTAATAGTGAAGAGAAAGAACTTCTGAGTTGTGATGTCCTGTTGCAATTGTTAGCTGTGGCAAAAGAAGCTTGAATCTGTGAATCAATTCAACTTGAATGAAATCATGGCACAGTAATATGCAACTTGAACGATATCCCGCACTTGTCGCTGGCTATCGTGCAAGTCATCGTTAATGTTGCGTTATCCTGTAGCCTCAAGCAACGATAATCTGCCAAATGGTAGTTAATAGTTACACATCGTTTCAACAAATAATACTTTAAAAATAAGCTGATGCAGTTATTAAACAACAGGACATCCAGTCCTAGTTGTCATTGCTATAAACAGTGAAGAGAAAGAACTCCTGAGTCCAGCTCGTGCTCTCTTACACTGCTTAAAGCTATGGCCGCGACCCGAATTCCTGTTGGAAAAAATAGCTGTGCCTGCATGAGTACATTATATATAAAAGCAGAAAATAATATAAGCCATGGAGCAGAATTTTGCAACTTGAACGATATCCCGCACTTGCACTGGCTATCGTGCAAGTCATCATTTATGTTGCGGAATCCTGTGACCTTAACCAACAGCCATCTGCGAATGAATCTGGAGTCCCTTGAAGAGTTAAATACAAATGCAGACTGTGTGACTTTAAAAAGTAATTGAATAATTATAACACATACAATTTAAAAATCTGTTTATAAAACAATAATATTTAGATTTTAAGAATTGTATTATTAAAGACTGGGAGATCCTGCTGTAAATGTCAGTGCTTTATGGTGGTTAAGAGAAAGAACTCCCGAGTCCAGCTCATATCCTTACTCTGCTTAAAGCAATGACTCAGACAAAATCTCCTGTTTATAATAAGAGTTGTGTCTGCATTAATCTATTTTATAGTTACATAGCATTAAGCACTTTGGCTTAAACAATAATTATATCTATTAATACAATGTAGCTTAGATTATCTTATTATTATACGGCAAGTCATCGTTTGTGTTGTGGTTAGGTTAGGCGGTTGTCGGCCTAGACAGGTCAAAAATATATAGGCCATTTTTGGCCAGTTGTGATACCGTTTCCGATTTGGTTTTCCACCATTCCTCGTTTTAGCTTCGACAGAAGTCGTTATATGGCAACTGCAGTCTGTTGGCATGTAATCCAAAGAGCCAGTGTCGTGTTATGGTGCGAATTACTGCAGACTGAGATTAAACAGTTCTCAGCTGTGTTTTGCGCTTCTGTTTGGCCACGTTTGGTGTCCTAGAGTTAGTTTTAAGAACTTTTAATTATGAAATAGAGCTGAGGCCCAGAGATGACCGCTGAGTGGAAAGTTCCCGTTGCAGGACTATAAGAGAGATGGAGGCTGGAGAAATGGAATAGTCCAGATGGCATCATGGTAAAACTTAAGTCCCAGCACGATAACATACCTACATACATATATTAATTACCACAACAAATCTGCATTTTGGTAGTATGTACATATATTTATACTCAATTTATGTTTATGTATTTAAATTTTTTGTATTTATGTTTCGTGGATATAACAATAATAGATTTATTTTTATTTATATATATATATATATATTATGATTATATTGATAACAATTAATAACACCAAATAATAAGATGATTAAACATATATTGTGACTCAAAATCGACAAAGCATAAACTGTATTTAATAAATATCCAGTAGAAACAACAAATATGTCGGTGTTTATATATGTATCAATGACTTGTTTAAACAATATAATAAAAGACGCGTTCGATTTTCCAATTGTTATCGAATAAGCAAGTGTTATTAAGGCGTATCTCGACAAGCAATGCACAAATCGATTTGACAGAATTAAATTCTTGCAAGTTTAAGAACTGAAACGGATCTCAAAAAATCAATGAGTGTAGACAACTACAAAATTTTCGAGTGTTTGTTATAAAAATCGGAATGTGCCGGGTTTTTTTTTTTTTTTTGCTCAGTTATGTAAAATTTGTTAAATTTGGACAAGCTGTGTTTTATTATTGCTTCTTCGATGCATCATTATAGCTGGGTGGCATGCTCTGTAAAATGAAACACATATTACAAATTGGCACTAGACTCGGCAGTTATATTTTAGGCTATTCACATTATATGAAGGTGGCATATCGCTGGATCCTGGTGCACTGGGTCCACCTTGGTTATAGGGTGTATTATAAGCGCTTGCTGCGGCCTCTGCTTCTTTGGAATCTGTATGAAATAATGGCAATTGTTTACTTTGATCGTGGTTTAAAATAGCAAGACTTGAGGACTACATTTTACTACAACAATAATATTGTCTTACAGTCCTTTTTATGGTAATATAACAGGGATTGGTATAAAACACAAAGTTCTTGCAACTGGATAACAATTGGGATAATAATAATATTGCGTGCTGCTGGTTCCTGCAAAGTTTGCATTGGAAAATGAAAGAAATGAACAAATCGTTACTCAAGTTACTAATTAAAAATCAAATTTGCAAAACTGTTGGCTCGGCTTTTGTTTGGAAATTTTCATCAATATCACTTTGTATATAAATATATATATACATATACATAGGCAAATGGTAGAGAACAATAGAGATCTTACTTGTTTTGCGGTATAGTAGTTTGTGTTATAATTTGCAGTTTACACTGTGAAAAAGGTAAAAATAAACAACAAAAAAATATTGTTTCAGATGCCAAATAGGTAATGATTTGTGTTAGTTTTGTAACTTGTTAAATATCGACGAATAAATTAGGCAACAAGATGCAATAAGATGAACTCAAATTAAATATATACACTGGCTTTAACTCATACTCAGACAAACGAGTATCTAATGATCCTAGCAAATTTATATGCAAGATTTTAAATTCTACTTATTAAATTACATTTTTGAAGCAAGAAAAAAATGATAACACACCAATTTATTCTTAAAGGATAAGATCTTGCTGAGATTGCAGATGGTTATTTTGCTTAATTTTCCATTAATGTTTTGATCAATTAGTCTGGACAACAAATAAAATGAATGATGGGTTAAATAAATAAGGCGTTGTAGGCATGTATGTCGAATACTCACTTCCTGGTGGCAAGCTGAAGCCCATAAAATTGACGGAGGCCGCACTGCCAGCGGCACCGCTGGCACCAGCACCAGCACCAGCAGCTGGGGGATTTGTGCCCGGATAACCACCTGGTTGCTGTGGTGGCGCTGAGCCCGGATAACCACCTGGTTGCTGTGGTGGCGCTGAGCCCGGATAACCATTTGGTTGCTGTGGTGACGCTGCGCCCGGATAACCATTTGGCTGCTGTGGAGGATAAGAGCCTGGATAACCACTGGGCTGTTGCGGCGGCATAAAACCGGGCTGCATAAATCCACCGGGCACATTCGGATTATAGCCGCCATAGGGCGTCGCGGGCGCGCCATAGCCTTGAGCTGGTTGCCCGCCATAGGGCGGTTGAGCGCCCGGTTGACCGCCTGGGCCTAAGGATGTGTAGGGCGGCGGCTGTGCAAAGCCACCGGCCCATCCTTGGCCACCATAGCCGGGCTGCTGTTGCGGCTGCTGGTCAGGTGGTGCTGAAAAACCATACCAATTCGGTTCAGTGGGATGCGAATGCGGCTGCGGTTGTGGTGCTGGTTGATTGTTGGGTGGTGCTATGAAAAAGACAAGAAAGTGGTTTGTGGAACGGTGCGTTTGAGTTAGAAAAAGCGGTGAGCGCATGCTGAAATTCTTTTTTTTTTTGCCAATTTAACTTCAAATCAGCTCAACAGCTGTGCAGAAACAAAAGCCGAGTGTGGGGCAAAGGAATTAAAAATGGGTAACTTACTGATGCCAGGATATGGCGGCGGATTGTCACTGATAAACACAGTGTTCGGAGCCGGGCCACTGAATGCATCGTGCTGCGGCAACCAGCCATAGTAGCCGGGTGGTGGCTGATAGGCTGGTGGTGGTGCCTCATGCCAAGCACCAGCAGGCGCATACGGTGGCGGGTCATCGCCAGCTAGACCGCCGCGGTGGAAGTTGCTCTGAGCGGTCTTCGCAGCGCGCAACAGCGCCTGTCCATATTCAATGGCGCCTCCGGCCTTGAAGTACAGCTTGAACTTCACCTCGCCCACATAGTTGCCATTGGGCTGGGCGCGCACCTTGCCCTTGATGTAATTGGCCCCAAACACGGGCTGTTCGATTTCCACCTAAAAGAAAGAGAAATATAAAATATAATAATGTAGAAATGTAGAATTGTAGTCATCATGAACAATTGTGTACTCACATCCGATAGCGCCACAAAGGGTGCGCTGAAAGATTGCATCACATCATTAGGCTTCTTGCTGTTGAAGATCATGCGATGCGATGTCAAATAGATGCGACCCTGCTTGGAGCCCTTGAACAGTTGACCATCCTGGCCAGAAAACTCCATAGAAATGCTATCGCTGTGCAGCAGAATGCTGTCAATGATAAAAACAACAAATGCAATCGTTACTAAGCAGATTTTTTATCGCAAAATTTTGCTGCGGTTGACATCTGTTGCATTTCCCACGGGTAAAAAAATAAAACATTTAAGTCTGTTGCGGCGTATGACTTATGAATAGCCTACGCAATTTCTAAACTTCAATTCTGTTTGCGTATCAAAGGAAATGGCTCGCAATCTTAAGCATAATTGTCATGACGTCAGATTTTTTTTAGCAGCCATAACAAATACTTTTGTAGTTTAAATTGCATTTGTGTGTTTTGTACTTACTACTCGCCCGCATGGATGAGCACACCATTATTGGCGTGTGCCGTATTCACCGACATGCCGTATAGTTATTTTTTAAATAAATTTCCTCGATATAATGCAAATTACGCTGTGTTTTCGTCGTATTTTTAATCTAAGCTCTCGCTTTGACGACAGCTGATGAATCATGAACAGTGTGTACACACATGTGCTGATAGGGAAGACCTAAAAAATCCCTTGTTATTTATATTGCATTATTACAGCAGCCCTGAAAACCAAAAACAAAAAAAAAAGAACTGCTGACTCCACACAGCTTAGAAATAGTTAAATAGTTTTTATAGCTCTCGATTCTAGAGTAATTCACCAAAAATAATATAAAATGATTGTAAAAGCAATGCGTATGCTTTTAACGCACACAGCGAGTGGAAAATGTGAGCAGCTTTAACGCCGCATAACCAACTGGATATCCAATACCGAACATGGTATTTTTTGTATAGTTCATTTGACAAAGTTTCCAAATGGCGTTCAATTATGGGAATTTGGCCGATAATATGTGTAAGTAATACCCTAAATATGACATGAACTTAACAAGTGCGCATAATTTTCAACAAACAGTTGCATGTTGTCAAGTTATTATGGCAAATGGCGTGTAAAGGACATCAACACGTTAAGCAAATATGTGAATGAAAAAAATACCAAAACGCAGCTATCAGATTACGTTTTATGCGCTCAAATATTGCCAAGTGCGCTTTGCTGTTTGTTTCGTCTTTGATAAACAGCTGTCTTTTATTTGTTTTCGTTTCTCTCTCTTTTCATATCTTTTGTTTTCTTTTTTTTTAGTACCAGTTTTTGGGAGCATGCCAAATGGCGTCAGCTTGCCAAATCATCCGAATTTTATCAATCAATTGGCGGCTGCCATTACAACCGCCACGGTGGGTGTTGCCACGCCCACAGCAACAAATAGCAACAGCGGAACGGCACAAACAACCGCTGCAACACCAAACAAGACAACAACAACAGCCAGCAGCAAGATGAAGTCGCACAGCGCGCAGGGCAGTGCTCCAATGGATTTGGAGAATGAGAACGAAATCGATGACTCCGATGTGATTGGGCCCGTCAAGGCCGGCGATAAGCTACCACCGGGCACAGCATTAGCGCTGCCCGATGCCGCCCAGCAACTGTATTTAAATGGTCTGATGCACACGCCACCCGGCTACTTGTACTTTCCGAGCGCGCAAAACGCTGCCGCAGCTGTTGTGGCAGCCACACCCAGTGGCTCAACAACTGCGTCAGGGAATGCGAGCAATTCGAATGCCCAAATGCTGATGGATCCCTCGGCAATGATGGCGGCTGCCATGCAACAAATGCAGCATAATTATGCCGCAGCGGGCTACGTGGCTGCAGCAACAGCAGCTGGCATGCCCACCGATGCTGCGGGAGCTGGATTGGATGGCACTTTAGCAGGGGGTAAGTATTCTTGCATAATAGGTCAAAGTTAAATAAATATTCGAACTCGGTTTCGATTGCAGACGGCTCCACGGCTGGACTGAAGGAGGTGATTAAGACAAAGAACTGCATTTTGTTCCCACCCAATCCGAATGCGCCGCCACCCACAATACGCGAACGTCCGCCCGGCTGTCGTACGGTGTTTGTGGGCGGCCTGCCTGAGAACATTACAGAGGAAGTGATACGCGAGATATTCGAGTCGTGCGGCGATATAACCACACTACGCATGTCTAAGAAGAACTTCTGCCACATACGCTATCGCCATGAGGCGGCCATCGATCGTGCCATTTACCTGTCCGGCTACCGACTCCGCATCTCCAGTCTAAATGAGCCACCCAACTTTGGGCGGCTGCACGTGGACTATGCGCAGGCGCGAGACGATCAATATGACTATGAGTGCAAGCAACGCCAATTGCAACGGGAGCAGCGTCATCGCGAACGGATGTCATTGGATCGGATGCGTTCGCAATCGCCGCCACCGATACCACACTACACCGATCACGAGGCCACAGCGGTGGCGGAGCATCTGCGCAATAACGAGACATTTGTGAAGGCCATACAAACAATTACCACATGGCTGGAGCGTGGCGACTGCACCAAACGCAATGCCAACGTCTTCTACTCCATGATACAAAGCACACACGCGCATGTTCGGCGTCTGCACACGGACAAACAACAGCTGGAGGAGGATCTGCGCAAGGCACGGGAATGCTATCGCAAGCAAATGGGCACCATGTCAACGCAATGTAAGTGGCAACAATTTTAGATTCTGTCGGTTGTAGTCCTTAGATGGGTTTTAGGTGCGCTCCTTTTGTCAACTTTTCTGTTTTTGTTTGCGCTCCGGTTAGCGTCTAGCGTCTGTACCATGAACAATCTATTCAACATATACAACTATAAACACAACAAACAACACATACACACACTTACACACACATGCTTACACACCGACACTTTCTAGCAATTTAGTCATCGTGCTATCAAAAGCCAAAAACCAACTCCACAACATACAAGATCTCACTGTCTAAAATTTGCTCTTAAAGTACAAGACAAAATCCAAGTCGATGGAGCAAAACGAGCAGCAGCCGCAGGTAAAAGTCCAGCCACAACTTCCAGTGCTGCACGGTGGCCAAAAACTCGATTAAAAAGCGATCAAATTTAGTGGACATAACTGACTTTTAGACAGACCGAATTATTATCCGAATCACTTTACTTGCAACTCTTCTCACAGTTCATTTGCCGGGCAGGCATAAAGTCATTGCTATTTTTGAATTCAAGTATAGTTTAGAGAATAGTATGGATATGCTGTGAATGAATGTACACAATTTTTAAATAGATTTCAATCTTTCACATTTTGATCGCGATATCGTGCTTTGTGCCACTGTGCAGTGACTCATTTCACTGTGTCTGACTGATCACACCATGTCTGAAGACATTGTATCACAAAATTGTAAGTCCAGGCCAAAGGTTTGTAAACCAAGCAGAGATATACTCACCATATAAAGTCAACGTAGCCCTCGGACCAGACACCAACCGCCTCTCAGGCTGTCTGTAGAAAGCAACTAACAACTAACTGCAATTGAAGTCCTTAAATGTATACATGCAAATGTATGTATATGTAGGTAACAATATGTTGTACAATACTCTTAGACTTTACCATATAAGAATTATATAAAATTTTATGTTTTGCGAGGGTCTCTCAAGTAGTCTTATCTACTTATTATTTTCCATTACTAGCTAAATGGTCACGACTTAAAAAACCAAAAAAAAAAAAAAAAAAAAATATCTACCCTCTGTCCTCCCTTAATATTATTATATATTATTGCATTATTGTTCAGTCACTCAGATTGAAAAAGTGTTCAATGCCGCTAGTCACAAGAAGGTTTGGGACCATTTCACCAAAGCCCAAAGAAAAAACATCGACCAATGGAAGAAATTAGCCACGGTACGTACAAAAATGTTCAAAGAATGAATTACGACAAGTTCGACAGATGAAGTATTCGTAATATAAACTAAATAACTAACTATCTACTATTCAATTGTGATTCTCGTGCCTGTTCTTATTGTCATTGAATTAGTAATGTTTAGTATATACTTCTAATTAGTACATTTTTCATTAACACCTGATATAACTCTACCTGCATGTACCCCCTTCTGCATGTTAACTTTTCGAAATCTGAAACATTCCTATGTAATTATCACTTTTAAAGTTCATTCATTTTTTGTTTTGTTTTTATTTTAACATCTCAATAATATTTAATTGTGTTCAAAATTGATATCTGTTTGACAATATGAGTTTCGCTTTGTTTTAACTGCCTAATATCTTCTTATCTTGACATTAGTATTAAGAATCATTCAGCATCATTGTATATTACTGATCAAAGGAATCTGTTCCAAATGAAAATTTTTCAATTTAAATTTAACTAAAATACTCTAAAGCTGATCTTACATTAAACAGTGAAGAGGATTATAATTTGCGTAACGCTTTTTATGTTGGAACAGTTTCCTAATTCATTTCAGGTTAAGAAAGAACTATCATCTGCTTTCATATCTAAGAATCAGCTTAATAATATTTTAAAGTTAGCATAATTGGTAGTAAAATTGCTTCTGCTATGTGGTTTTAAGAAAAATAACTAAGCATTTCCTAAAAGCTTTCCATTTCTATTTATTATAACTACTTAACTTTTAGACGAATGCCAAATAACTTGTACTATTTATTAAACTGGCAAACAATTTAAAAAAAAAAAACAAAAACAAAACAAAACAAAAATCATAAATAGCAAAACATTTGCAAAGTTTCTAAGGCACTCACCGCGTTCGATTGGCTGTGCGATATGCGTTGGTAAACAATAAAACATAAAAGAAAAATGAGAAAAACTCCTTGTGCGGCATTAACAATAAGTATAAATGAAAAATATATGAATACCAATTAATAGAACTTTTTGAAATGTGACGAGGTAAGTAAGCGGACCGAAAACAGTACAAAGAGCCAAATAAGAATTATATGATGCATTTTCGATATACAAACAAATTATTATATCTAGGCTATAGAAACTACCATCGTAAGAAGTGCTTATGCAAAGCTATTTACAATTAATACAACAATTATTTAACGACAAAAACAAACCTTTTGGAATGCCATGCAGGAACTGCGAACGGTCCAAATCGACGACGATGAAATGGAAATCTCGGACGATGAACGCGACTACGAGAAGCGCCCCAAGCGCACCCGTTATGACAGCGATGGACTTAAGGTGAGCAGGTCACAAATCAAATCTGATTTATTTGAATTTTAATTGAATTCATAATTTTTTGGTTTTTAGGATGAAAATGACTCGCTACGCTGTCAATTGGAGGCCATCCGCAATGAGATGTCCGTGGAGCGCATCGATTGCCAGCAGCGCGAGAAGCAAATCAAAGTGTTGCAAGAGACCATACGCAACATGCAGACGCAGCTGCTCCAAACGAAGCTGCGCGAACAAAAGGACTCCAAGACCATCGAGCAGCTCGAGCGTAACCTCAAGGAGGCGGGCGTCAAGCAGCTGCTGCTCAAGACAAGAATCAAGGAGACTGCGGATAAGCTAAAAGACAGAGAAACCTACGTCTCGAACTCATCGAATGCGGATTACAGCAGCGGTGACTCGTGCAGTCGAAATGCGGAAGATGTGCGGCCGGCAGGGAAGAAGGAGTTTCCATCTGTTGCTCTGGATCTGGAAATAATCGACATCGATAAAGTAGACGACGATGTGCGCATTATCGAGCATCAAAGCGGCGTGGTTGAAATTCATGAGATCGAGGACGATGAGAAGCTTGAGCCAACACCAGAACCACACAAAGCTATTGACGATGAAGCCAAGCAATTGCCCATATCCGAGCATAGTCCTAAGCCTGATGTTGTGGAACCAATTGTGGAATCAGTGCCGGCACAAAAGGTATATAATGCAATTATTATTGTTATACATGTTTATTACACACTTTATTTCGCTTTCAGAGCAATATGATGTCGCTGGCTATGGTTGAGGCTAAAATAATAGCGTTAACATCCGCTTTTCTGGTATTGCATCCGCATGGCGTAGAAATTGCCAGCATTGCTAGCTATTTGCGGGGCATGCTACTTAAATCGCTGCAGCTAAGGAGCAACGATGAACTCGCAAATGTACTCACTAAATATACCAATCTCTTCAAGTCTGAGCAGTCCAAGTGGAGTTTCTGTGGTTTTACCGACGAGCCTTTGGATGCAAGTGCAAACAGAGCGTTAACAGCAACAAGAACAATTTAATGCTTTAATTAAGTTACAAATACTGTAGTGACTAGTGGTAAGGAGCGCAAAGTGACATTTTAACCAAAAATATGTTTGATGCAATCACATAAATGAGACCAGTTTTCTAAGAGCATAAATTTGCAGTTAATTTAAGCTATAAGGATATAAATCTATACACACACATGCAAACAGCAACAATTATGACAACAACAATGAACTACCGTTTCAATTATTTAAACAATTAAAATACATATGTAAGCAAATTAAAGATGTACACAAATATAATGAATACATTATTAATGCATATTATGAAAAGACACCAAACAAATGTTGCTAAATCTGCTTTCAATGAAATAATACGAACCAATAAATTTAATGCTAAATTTACCGCTTCTTTTTTTTTTTTTTTGCATCTGTCTTACGAACATTATTTTCTAATTATAAAACGGTGAGTATATTAAAAATTATATTGTAATAGGCAGAAGGAAGCATGTGCGACCCCATACGAGCTAGAACCTTCAAATTTGAACTGTATAAATTCCCTTAAACATGGGGAAACATGTGAAAATATTAAAACCAGTTTTGAAAAAATTTATACGTTTCACAGTTGGGTTTAGTGTATTTCCTAGTGGAGTTTACTGGACTACAGTATTCAAACAGGTTTATTTTCTGCTATTATACAATTATTTGTTGAGAAAGTGAATTCAATTTTTCCTGAATGGATATAACATTCTAAAGGTCTTTAAATCGATTATGCGGCACTACTGAAGTTTAGAATTTAATTTTGTAATTGTTTCAGTTAAAGTTTTGCTAGCAAATATTGATAATTGAGTGTAAAATTTTTAAATTTCAGAAGTGCGATGTTGAATCAAAGTCGATATTTCCACAGCTTTTATGTATTTTAAAATTATCATTTTATGGTTGCTCATTCATAATGGCAATTTCCTTGAAATATTTCCGGAGATATATATAAATAAATCTCGAATGAACAAATTAAATGCATGAATGAGCAAATAAAGTACAACCCTACCCAAATATACAGCTTCCTTTTAAGTGGGTTTAATTTGAAAATACATTAATTCTCTTCTCTCCCTCCACAAGTGCTAAGCGATTACGTGTGAATCTTACGTTTCTTGCGTAAGCTCTAACGAAATGCGAAATGTTGCGTCCTTTGCCAAGGACAATGCGAAACGCAATGCCAAATCTGAACGTTGTCCACAGCATCCCTCTGCACACATATGCACATGCATATATAAGCATACATATTTTTACACAGAGAATCATAGCATACACACACATACACATCCGGTACAAAAGACGCACGAAATTCACGCAGCTAAAAATTCTGTTCTAAATCCACATAGCACGTCAAACATTATTTTCATCTTCAATCACTTATTCGATTAGTTAAAGCTAACCATTGTGATTAAATGACAGCAAAGTTAAGTAAAAATTAATGTAAATTTCCCACTTTTACGCAGGGCGCAAGCAGCATCTCTGCTTTTGTGAATTTGTGTGTGCCTCTGTCACGAACAGTGGTCTGCAATTATAGAAAAATAATATTCAGAGTAATCGCATAATGTTGTCTGGATTATTGATACATGTTATTTCGGTTTGAAGTTGAATACAAAATTTAAATATTTGTAACTATGTATCGGGTCAGGCATTACACTTCTATTATTATTATTAAAAAAAAACTCTAAGTATACATAAATGTATAATATATCAATGCCCAAAACAGTTGTCAGTAAGATTTCACATATGAATTGTTTCAAAAGAGATTGGTGCTCGAATCACTGTGCGCTGTCGCTTCGACATGAAATTCTGTTGAGCTACTTACTCAACAACGAAGGCCCGTCATATCAACGATATCAGTTGTTTTAGCGAATTCGTCGTGCCCGGTCACTAAAACGTCCGGCGATCTGAGTGAACAAGGGCAAGAACCGTTGCGTTTTCGTTATCCATGTTCATGTGTTCATGTTCATATTATAGGTCTGTGTGTGTTTGTGCTCTCTCTTTTATGAACCAAGTGAACAGTTTTTTTGTAAAACAAAGAACTGTAATTTAGTTTGCTGTGTTGTGTTTTAGTAATTCTGTATATTTTAATATAATTACGAGCGCTTTCTTTGCACCGAAAGCAGAACAACAGAAAGGACAATTCAAGTTCAAACCATCATCTGGAAGCTGCAAAAGCCTTTTAAAGCAAACACGTGATTGCCTTTGTTGTTTTTCGGTAAGTATTCGCCGGTATTTTGACAGTTTGACAGGAACTGTTCTAATTTAGTTCGGGCATTAGTTTACAACGAAGGAGATAAATAGGAGCTTTTATAACTACTTAATACAGTGGAAATCAAAGAATAATTTTTATGAGCATATGAATAAATAATTTGATCGTAAAAATAAAAAATCATGTTTCCAGAACTAATCAGATATTTCAAAGGAAAAAAAATTGTTTATTTTAACTGATAAAACGGGAAGATCAAATTTATGAGTACATTTCTGCGCTCAGCTTTAGATGAGAACTTTGACTTTATATGCGAAATAGATAATAAAACAAATAAACTGTGTAACTGTTATTACGGACTCTGAAGCTATATTTGCTTAACATTCATTCTAAAATTATACTTCTTGCTTATGAGTGGTGGTTCCCAGGCTTGATAACGCTTCATGTGTTCTACAACTAAACAATGTGTAATTAAAGTTGGTCTGTGTTACATTAAGGTCCACGTTGAAGTCATTGCTGAACTAAGCGTTTCATTTGCGAGACACTGGAACGTGCCAGTTGTCAGCATTATATAAAATATATTGATTCATAACTACATGATTTACATATTAACTTGCAATTTTAATTACCTGTTCAACGCATTTCTTGACAAATTGCCCCGAGAGGCTTTCTTACGAAAAACCACTGCGCATATATTTCCCACTAACGCAAATAGTCTCGACAGTTAAATCGTTAAATCACCACATTTAAATTACCCACAACCGTTTCATTGTTGTTTCATCGAAAAAAAACCCCTGAATAGATATATGTTTATATACAATGTATGTAAATCTGGTATTTGCGTGTTAATCTCAAATCGAAGCTACTTTTTATTATGATTCTTTTTCTTAAATATTCTACTTTGTTATATCGAAAAACAATCACGTATTTAGGGTTCTTCGTGTGCATGCCATACAATTTTGTGGTGTTTTGATTCTGTTCCATCGCCGCTTGATAAGGTCTATAAAATATTCGTATAATCAAAATCACTTTCAATAACCTTGCGAGTTTGCTGATAGTAATTTTTTAGCGCTGATTGGACTTGGAAATTTTAATAAGAACGTGCATTTTGGTTTGTACTCGGTTTGTTTTTTCGAGTCCCATTGTAAGATAAATAAAGGTTCGATGATGTACTGAATGGATACAATTGGTTTTAAGTGCGACGCTTCAAAGTTAACCAGATTGCATTTGATTAAAAACAAATCTATTTTAGTACACAAAAAAAAAAAAAAACAAACAACAATAATTAATTTCCACGACGTGCAAAATAGATAAATAACGGTAATTTATAATGTAGGAAGCATGCGAGTTTTTCAATTGATGATGTCTATTTTCATTTGAGAGATAATTTGCATTAGTGACAAATTTTAGATTGCGGGAATAACTGAGGGAAAAAATATTAAAGCATATTCAATTCACTTTTTAAACGTAAATGCAAATGAAAGGTGGGTGTAAGAGAGGAGGCGCTACAGGGCGTGTCCGTGGCTATCCTATCGTAACCAACTGACGTCAGCAAATTGTTTTTTCTTTTCACAAGCGATTTGTAAACAACTTACAATGGCAAAAGCACAAATAAAATACTCACTTACAAATTCACTTTAGCAACGCTGACTCACTTTAGGTCGTAATTAGTTCAACCATGATTGAATTTCTATCAAAGAGCTACAGTAGCGAGAAATTATCCATGTACAAAATTTAATATAATATATAAAAAATATATATTATGTCTTGAGAACAAAACATTTCTGCTTTCTTACTATGCTCAAAATCCAAATCCATCCAAATATCTGCACAGTAAATAGACAAAAAATATTTCTATGACGTATTGCACGAAAATTTGGAGGAACATCGTCAACAACACCCACACTTTGAATATGCAAAATACTTGAATTAAAATAAAATGTATACAATATATTCGGATTTGTAAATAAAATCCAGACAAAATATGTCAACAGCTGAATAAATATGCTAGAACAGAGCAAAAGTATTTCCTTATATAAAAATGTCGCCATTTTTTACTTTTTAATATAGACAGCATTTAAATTTAAAAAATAATTATGATATAATTTTTTTACATGATCTTAATACAAAACAAAATCAGCTGTGTGTAGTGTATGTTTTTTTATTTTAACAATGTTTAAATAACAAGAAAATATGAAAACTAAATTGAAATTATAAATTTTGTTTAATTAAAATTATTAAAAGAAACTATCATGGAAGTTACCACCATTTATTCATTTTTAAAACATTAAATCAGTTAAACTAAATTACCATAAAATTTAACTTATCTTATAATAATCTTATCTAAGCATATTTAAATTATCGAAACCAATTTTAAATTTCTGCTCGTCAATATTTACTATATATATGTGATTAAAGTCAAATATTTTTACTTATATAAAATCGAATAATTAATTAGTGAGCAGTGCCTTAAATAATAAGCTGAAGCTTTTAGCACTGAGAAAGCAAAAGATCCATAAAAAATCAAAACACTTGTTTGTGTTGAGTGGATTGCGAAGTAAACAACAATATAAAGTATGAATCATATATTTGACTGCTTTATTTACATATAGTCAGCGTTGAATATTAGAAAGCCATAACTTTTATATAATTTTGTCAACACATTAACTTAAGTAAAACAACACGAGTAAGTTTTTCTTAAAAAAAAGTCGCAGCTCATTAAATAAAAAATGTTCTCGTATAGTTAAAATGTGAGTTGTAGATTTCAACTTATAAATTCTACTTACATATTTATGTGACATTTAAACGGCAATAGATAACTACCGTTACAATTATTATTGGCACTTTTCAAAACGCAAACCACTTAAATCAATTTGATATTGTTGAGTTCTGTGTAATATTATTCCTTAGCAAACGTACGATTTATGAGTGTAGCTTAATTGCACAATATTTACGATACCTTCATGTTTATTTTTGTATTTTAAAAACGAAAACAAAACGGTATACCTTTCATAAACAAATGTATGCAAATAAAGAAACAAGTACTTAATGAAGTTTATTTTTACAGCTGTTTAATTTTTTGAGACGTTCGAGTTAAGTTCGAAATTTTATAACGTCTTGACTCAAATTGTACTGCTGTAAAGTGGTTATTCGTTTTATATTTATATTCTTTTCGATCTCAATTCGTTAAATTAGTTTGTTCTAATTTCACTTACTGTGGCTAAAAGTGCATATTTTTTTTGAGCGCTTGCTGCGTAAGTCATAAAGAGGAAATAAATTCTGAAAACAAATTTAATGCGCAAATTTTATTTTATTTTCTAAATCATAGCTTATTAGTACTTATTAGTGACGGCACGTACAATATAAAAAATTAATTAAAATCATGAGTGGGGTTTCATGACTAACAATAGCTTACAATAAGCAATCATTTTAATTGTGCTATCAGTTTTTGTGTAAAAATAAAAATAAAAACAATTATATTTGTTGTAAGTCCGTATCAACAATAAGTGATGATCAAAGCAATAATAAATGCGCCAAAATTCAAATTTGATTTCAAATGATAAGAAAACAATTGCATCTGGCTCTAAGAATTCAATGTTTACTTAAACAAAATCTTTCAATAATTCACGTTTCCTTTTCAGATCACTTTTTAAAGCTGCTTATTGGAAATATGTTATTTGTTACAGTTTTTTAGATAAGAGTCAAATGATTTATAAAAGCATTATTAGAACTGACAAAATGATAACATAAATAGGCCGTTTGGAAAGTTTATTTGATAGTTGATATACAATCCACTGCTCAATAAAAAAACAGCAATGATATTCACTTTCAACTACAAACTTAAATAACACATTTATTGCAATTGGAATAGTACAATAAATAGTAAATAATACAAATGTTTAATAGCTAACGAGTAGTGCGGCTTACTTTTAAGTGAAAAACTCTCTAGGAAAAGGAGACATTTGGATTGTTAAGAACTACCCAAATTCCTACGATTGTATTAGTAAATGGGCACGTTTTCTTCACTAAAAATAATTGCAAATAGCTTCTATGCTTTATTGGAAAATTCTATGCTCTAATCAGCAGTCCATTTTTTAAAGAGCTTGTCATCAGAGCTAATCTTTATGCACTTGGCTATACATTAAGTTCAGCTCCATCTGTGGACCTTTCAACCTTTTCCAAGCAATTGGTGAACAGCACTGTCAGCGAGCAAGGGAAAATCGCAAAATCCAGCCAAGTACTTAATTTAATTGAGATCCCGGGGACGGGCCTCTCGCCAATCATTGATAACCCCCCTTTGATCTCTTGTTGTCGTTGATGTTGTCGTCGTCAGCTATTATTGTTGTCAACGCTGCCCAATGTCATGTGATACCGATGCAGGTTACTCCGCACCCGCCTCCTTAGATGGACATACATAGCACACGCATGCATACATTTATATAAATATATATATATATATATATATATTATTTTAGATTGAGTCTAATCACTGATGCTGTTCATCTCTCTGGGTTCGTTGAAACTTGCTACAATTCAATTCAAGTTACGTCAATTGTCAAATAAGTACTTTTTTTCTACACACAAGAAATGGATCGGCTCTTGACAAAGATTAGTAGGATAAGCTGAACATTGCTAGTATATGGGTTTCATAATTTTTTAATCACTAACACCTTACGCAAATTTATGCCCCGCGATACAAAGTCTTTGAACATGAATGCTCACAATTAACTGATGCAATGAACATTGAATTGCTAGGTTCAAGAACAGAGCCCTGATTAAGGTCCAATACCCATGTGTACCGCAAACCACAAACCAATTTATTTATAAAAATCCATGACAACCTTCTTCAATATAACCCAGATATCAAAAGAATTTGATTCGTAAATATAATTACTGAATTAAATTCTCAAAATGTTGAGCACTTAAGTGCAGTCCGATTTAAAGGAATTTAAAAATATCTTGTCATTTTTATTCATTAAAGTTATATTTTATTTTTCCATGTTATCTAGAGTTATTTATTTATTTTATGGTTTGCCTGGTATCTCAAGTGCTACAATACTTGTTGGCCACTTTTATATCTGCGGGCAAAGATCGTAAAGATTACTAAGTGTAAGAAAAAATTGCGCTCAATTGACACTCATAAGTTGTCAGATAGGTAGATTCTCTAACATTCTTAGGTTTTGCACAAACATTTAATTCGCGTTTTTGTGAGAATTTAATAAGGAAATTACTTGTTAACGTACGCGTGTCTCTTTATCAGCTCCATGTGTGGGCGAGTTTTCTATTTGCTGTGTTTTAGTTAATGGATAAATGTTGCGCGATATCAATGAAATGTGAGCGTTCTTTTTTTAGTGACAGCCCACTCGAAAACTGATCAACAATGCACTCAAAATACAATTTTCATATGTATGTACAAGTAGGTTTGAAATAATCAAATAATCATATCTGTATAACTGATATCGATAGGGTCATAAAGCGAATAAACCCCACATACAATTTAACCGAATGACATAAGATGATAAGGCGCGGAAACCGGCGATAAGTCCTTAGCCATATGTGTCAAACATATTTGTGCACTGGCATACATACAAATATATATATATATATATATATACATATATATTATATATACTTCACAAATAAATTCTGCATTGAACCCATTTCTACATTATTGATAATGTTTGTCTGAAGTGTAGCTTGTTTTGCTTAAGCTGATAAGCCCAGGCACGATTAGAGCTCGTCTTATTTAATTCTCTTGAATTTGTTTTTGTTTACGCTGGGAATTTGACTTTCCTAAATATTATTTTAAGAAAAAAGTACTTTACGCAATATGTACTGTTTACTTAAATTCACATTTTGAGCCCACTTTTACAACACGTCCCAGGTATTTATTTAACATTTTCGTTATCACAAAACATAAGTTTTACGACAGGCCACAATAACAGTTTGGATACCATTACGTTTGATCCACAGTTTGAGTAGCACTGCTGTCAAGCACTGCGCTTACACTGAAAGCTTTCAATAGGAGCTTTTGTACTGCTTGTTTTGGCCGTTGCAAATTGAATTCTAACAAGTGTTTAATATAACATATGTTATGAGTTATTATAATATATTTCCATAATGGTTTTTATTTACAGGAGCAATTACTTGTAAAAGAAGTGCAAATTGGATTTCAGTGCCATAGGTAATTATAAAATATGATTACGGTCTATAGAAATAAAAATATATTTTGTTAACATTTCAAGAAAATGTGTCAAGCTTATTAAATCCGGATGAAAGTTGTATGGATCCCATTACTTAAATATATATTCAAATGAGGTCATTAAAATAAGTTCCACAATTTTGGCAGACAAATAAATGTCATGTTTTTGTCTCCATTCCGAACTCTATATTTTTTATACTCAAGGACACTTGAGGCAAACATTGCACGGTATGTGATGGATACATTCACCTTCAGTCAGGCGAGGGCGCCCTATTGATTTTTAGCTTGCCCAAGAGGCGAAAATAAAAACAAAAATATATCGAATTGTGACGCGTGTTTCATCACAAGTTCAAATGTAGGTCATACCAAAAGAAATTGTGCACCTACAGCGAATTTCTCATAGCTGCACTTGAACTACCGCAAATCGCGTGATTTGCGTGGGCAAACAGCAACTAAAAAAGCTTCACTGAAATTTTAGCTCAAATCTTGAAATGCATATTTTTTGAATAGTTTTTTTTTGTGTGCTTGTGTGTTGAGGGGCACGTTCGCGTTTTCCCATTGGCCAACTGTTTTGGGGCTTGGCTATTGTGACGTCACGCGCACAACTAACCCAAATAGGTGTAAAATGTAACATGTATGTGTGAGACACAATCGCATGACGTCGCTGCCACTGACGTACTCACTGCGAACGCCTTCCCTCATCACTCGCCGCTTGCCTCGCGCACATTCAAATCGTCAACGTCAGCGCGCTCGTCGCCTTAATGAGCTTTTACATAACTCTAGCGATGGAGGTCATTGGGGTTCTCGAATTTCGCTTTTGCTCTGCTTTTGCTGTGCTTTGGCTTTGCGTTTGGCTCGGCTGAGCTCCGTAATTAGTATACATACACATTGTAGCCCATTGCGTGCTTTGGTCATGGCATGGCCCCTATTGGTATAGCAACAGACACACTTATACACACTTATACACACACACACGGACAGTCTGGAACTACACAAGAGTGTAGATGCAGGTGAGCATGCTTTTAGGCGCTCTGTGCGCCTGGCCCCAACTAGAAGCGTGCCAAATGTTTGGTTGTATTTCAGTCCCAGCTTGCCACGCAACTTGACTGTCTTAACCAGATGTGGGTACGAGACACTAGGGGTACTCACTAACAAAAATACCCATTCCAAGTAGATGGCAAGTCAATAATAACAAATACGCCGCAATAAGAGAAATTCATCCCAACTGGTAAACGGAAATCACTAAAGAATATTTTTTTTTTTTAATATTTGTGGACTGTTTTCAGTCTACATTATATAAATAAATAAAAATATACAAAGTATTTATGCATATATAACATCAAACATTCGGAAAAAGCTGAAAATAAACCAAACAAATTAAAAAAAAAAAAAAAATCTCACACATCTAATTAATCATTCTCTGCGCCTCGTTGATTTTTGTTTAGCTGTTGTTTTTTTTTTCTATTTATGTGACATGCGTAAATGTGCTCATCTCTCATCCCATATGCTCGAAACACTCATTTCGAGCATTGTCATATTTATTCTGTGATATTTACACCCTACAAATTAATAAAATGAGTTTATAACAAGATTATCGACCCATGCACAAACTAAAGAGATTCATATTTATTAAAAAGTTAAAATCAATTAAACATTCTAAGTTTAAATATTTTAGTGCATAATGATAACAGAACTAAAGGTTAAATGTAAGCAAAAGAAAATTACAATTTTCTACAGGAGAACTGGTAGCTTACTACTTATTTGTTGACGATTAGATGCAGCTGCATGCTTCAATTTAAATGTGTGCACACAAACATACACACACAGACACAGCCACAGATGTGGATGCACTCATTGATTCAAAACCGCATATTCATTGTGGAACTCTTATGCCTACTTTTCTCATATTTCCGAAAGACAAATACGATCTATTCAACGAATGCATTAATGCGTAAAGAACTTGATTGCTTTCAAAACTGAGCTGGTACAAGAAAGAGTGCCTTTATCGAAGAATATACATATATATACGTGTCCATATATATAAATATGTATATAGGAAAACTCTCATATGCATTTAGGTGTCGCTTGTAAGCAGTGCGCATATGTAGCAACCTGGAGATTTGTGCATATGGAAATTCATGAGAGAGTATATTTACTCTGGCTAAAATACACATTTGTATCTATTTACTGCTAGCAGTCATGTGGACTACGAGAATAGGAAATTTAAATGTTGAACTTTGCTGAGCGATAATTGCGTATTTACCAAAAAACGCACACAGATTGCCCTGTTTTGGCTAATTGCATAAATAAATATACATTTTGTTTGCAATTGAAGTCTAACTGTACTTGCCCTAAGCAGTAATGGCGATTGGACTAAAGATGATAAATAAAATGGTTTGTTAGCCTCACAAATCACATTGTGCTTTCAATACCCTGCAGCTATATCAGAGTATATTTAAATTATGGATAAATGTTATATTAAAAAATTAATGTAATACGTAAAAAATTAAAGATACATGCATTTGCATGGAAACGCATCCGTTGCTTTAAATTATTTAATTATTTACTATTGTGCCTTGTTGTAAATGATTTTTATAACGATTCAATTGTGCAATGGGCACTTTAAATAGTTTGAATTATTCTTTTCTGTAAAGGACAAAATTTGTATATGTCGGATGCATTAAGTTTGTCCGTCAATTAAGGTCACAACAACGAACTCTGAGAAACGATCAGAGGATCGTTCCCCCCACAATGAAGTGGGGACTTACGTCGGGGAAGGCATGTAAACTTCAATGCACTTAAGCGTGGACTGCAGTCTGCTCTTGACTCGATAGTTGTTGTTGTTGTTGTTGTTTCTGCTGGCGATGCAGAACGCAAAAAGAAATCTTGAGTAGAGCACAGAGCGAAGGAGAATCAAATCAAAGGCGCTGACAATTTCCAGTTTCTGTTGCCGCTGCAAGTCAATAGCCTCGACAGTGTCAGTGGCCACCCCATTGGCGGCAGGCAACGACGCCGGGAGAGCGTCTCCGCCAGACCAGTTGAGAGCCACACACACACGCACACAGAGCGAGGAAGACTGCGTGTGTGAGAGGGAGAGAGAGAGAGAGAGAGAGAGACTTTATATCCAGTACAGAGCCCGGCATTGCTGATGTTGTTTTTTTTACAATTTGGCGCGTCATTTGCTATCCAGCAGTCGTTGCGTGCGGTTAAGAGAGATACATTTAGAGATAGTTTAACGCCTTACAAGCCGTCTGATTATTGTGTGTGTATTGTGCTGGGTGCTCATCTTGGCTAACCAAATGCACTTTTTGGCCAGCAACATGT
Organism: Drosophila picticornis; assembly: GCA_035043845.1. Lineage (NCBI taxonomy): Eukaryota > Metazoa > Arthropoda > Insecta > Diptera > Drosophilidae > Drosophila > Drosophila picticornis. The sequence goes on along the minus strand of JAWNMR010000122.1, from coordinate 20,740,338 downwards.
TTGCAGCACACTGCGCATGTGCCTAACAGTATTCCACAATCTATGCGGGTGGACGATGTGCTAAAGGACAATTGGTTCGGCACAACCAAAAGGACATTGAAACGCGCGAGCGTATTATTCAACAAATTTGACATCTAAAAAAAAATAAAACAAAGAAAAACTCAAAACTATATGAAAAACAACGAAAAAAAAGTGTTTTGCAACTAAAACGAATAAAACAACGCTTTACATTAACAAAACATATCCACAAGTGACATAATATACACATCAAGCGACTAAAAGCCTTGCATTTGTTTAAAAAATTAGTTGCCCAAAGCAAAAAATAAATAAAAGAAAACGAAAAGAAAACAAAACGCAATAGGAAATCAAAATTAGCAACATGTCAACGGTATCATCGAGTAACTCCAGCGGCGATGAGCCCAACAAAAAGCCCGATGCCAGCAATGAGGAGAGCTCCCACCTGCTGGAGACCAATGAGAACGGTGCCAAATATGGTTCTCGGCAAGCGGTAAAAATCATCAAAGCCAATGTCAATGACAGTGCCAATGCCAGTCTCCAAGTAGGCAAATATTATACACAAATTTTCTAACTGGTGCTGGCACTAAACCTAACAAAAACAAGTTTAAGTTACTCTCGCTCCACTCTAGACCCCGTTTAACCTTACCACTCTATCTGTACCTATGACAATGTTTGACCTTGACAATGTAGGAAAAAAATTAAAGCACCACGGCACGCCCAATTAGCGTTGTGAGAAGCAAAACTTGCTTCCTCTGCTTTTCCAGAGCACACAATCTTTAATATTTACTTTACTAAAGAGTCTGCTATCAAACTGATAGCAAACAACAATTTGTAGTAATTTATTAGTCATCCAACTGGAAATGGAAGAAAATAAATAGAGAAGAACAGAAGACATTAGAAAACATTCAATTGGTTACTGACAGATTTTGTCAAGTTAAAACGTGAATCGAAGATAAGATAGCTTAAGATTAGACTAGATTAGATATAGATTGTCAACTAGATATTTTATAGCAAAAATAAAAATAAAATAAAATAAACTACGTATCACGTTGTTTATATATAAAATATATATAATAAAAAGTATTATGTGAGATCCAAAAAGCGTTCAACCAAAAGTCTACGAGCATGGTATAATTTTAAACGTACAAAAAATTGTTAATTCACTTCATGCATGGCCTGGAACGAGTTTCAAATAATATAACAGCATTTTTTATTTCTTTTTTGTTAATTTTTTTTGGGAACTTACTATAGAGCTTGTTATTATTATTTTATGTGGCAATAAAAATAGCATAAACAAGTTTTGGTTTCGACGCCCCCTATAAGGCAATTGTTCGATAAACCCTTATCATATTTGTCTTTTTAAAACAGTTTCACTTGCTGACTACTGTCCGTCTGTCAATACAAAGCTAAATAAAATGTTGTCATGCTTTCAATGCCAATGCTTACCAAGTTGGTAAAAGTAATTGGTATTCCAATCTCATTACTATTAAGTTATGAATGAATATCTGCACTGCCAAGAAATTCACTGAATCGAACAAAGAAGGGCTGTGGTTGTTGTTTTTTTTAACGTTTTTTTTTTAAAAAAAAAAACACCCTGTATACCAAATATGCGTAGTATTTGCATTCTCATTTGTTTAAAAATATCCAGAACATGAGGAAGAATTTTTAATGATAAAATTGCTATAAACCTGCTGTTGTATTTAATCTTGTTATATTAAATTTAATGTTTATTGTGGCCTTATTCAAATATAGGTTATATGGGGGTATTTATAAGATTCCTTAATAGCCTCTCCTCGGCACGTTGGATTTAACCAGTTTCCGGATTAGTTTTCTTTACATTTTTATGTAAATCACGCAGCCAACCGTCAAAATGCATCTACATAAATATTTCTTTTGTGAATGCGTAGTTCTTTATGAAAATGACATTGAAACGAACTTGGACTAGGGCTAACAATGACAATGACATTTGGTGTTGAGTTCATCCTGACCCGTCCCAACGAAGATCAGAGTCCATTGGGCCGTGGGTGCCCAACAAGTTATTGACTTGGTTAACAGCCAACGTAAATCTAAATATAAATATAGCTGAGTGCTCTGGCAGCAGTCCCAATGACCACAACAACAACACTGCACAGTACAGCGAATATCGATTTCAGCGCAGACTTACTGCCAACATGGAGGTGTGTCCCGACCACAGCAACAGCAATAGAAGTAGCAGTCGGAGCAGTCGGAGTAGTCTGTGGGTGTGGGCGCGCCCCTTCTCGGTTACCGGTTGGATAATGCAACTCTCGGCCAGGTTTTGCCATGTGCGGAAGTGAATATTGAGCTGCTCCGATGTGGGCTTTGATTGGATATGCATACCACGATGTATGGGATTGCAAGTAGTGATTTAAGGCACTTTATGTGAGTGGGTGTCAAATGAGATAGTGCAAATGGCAAAAATAAAACGCAACTAAAGAGAAAGAAACACTCAAAAAAACGAGTGCGAATGCACTTTCTGCCTGTGTATAATTCGAAAGTTAGTAATTAAGTTTGAGGATGTCAAAAGTATGGGAATTTTAATAAAACATAAGCAAAAACATTTAAAAGGCTTAAATTAATTTTTGATTATTTATTAAATCGTAAATATTTTTTCAGGTATCAGTTATCTAGTTATATTTTTTTTATATTTACTTATGCAATTTTTATTTAGATTTATTTTTACTGTCGCATTTATATTAGTATTTGAAATATGAAAGTAGATAATTCATTGGATTCGGTATATAAAAACAATATGAGAAATTTATCATAACATAAATAAAAAACGTGAAATGCTTAAATAGAATTTTAAATTAATTTCAAAATTTTTATTAAATATGATAAATATTTAAGTATCGGTTAATTAAATTGTTTTTTATTTATATTCATATGTCTTTTCAGATAATTTGATCTTTATATACATATTAGTATACATATTTTCACATATGTATATATTAGTAATTTCAGTCATATTTGTAAATTTTCCGACTTTGTTCTTTATAAATTCAAATGATTTTATCTTAATATATACATATTAGTATACATATTATCACATATGTATATATTAGTAATTTCAGTCATATTTGTAAATTTGCCGAGTTTGTACTTTATAAATTCAAATGATTTTAGAATTTTTAACTTGCTTTAGTACGAAGCACTTTAAAAATATTGAGTGTGGCATTGCCGAAAATTAAGATAAAGAAACAACTTAATCAATGCCCTAATTTTATTTTTTACTGTGTGCACAAATTGATTTTCTTAAGTGCTACCACTTAGTGAATTGTGTTTTTAATTTTAATTAGTCACTGATAAACTTTTTATCATAATTCGCAAAAAAAAATATATATATATTTTATTGACCAAACGGTAATTATACGAATAATAAATTCCTGCGGAATTATCGATTATTAATTGGCAGAATTATGACCAAATCAGGCTTGCGTTGCATAGTAGTATTTATATAGATATTTAACACATTGATTAGACATGCGATAAAAATTAGTACATATGCTCTGAAATAATTAGCTATAATTGAATAATTTATTGCCATGGACAAGGCTGCTATAAGGTTTAATTGGTGCCGCCTCAGTGGCTCATAGCCCTGTTAAATAAATACTTGACGAGCCTATTACTATTTAAAAAATTAAAAATTGTTCGATTTGCTAAAAAGTGCTTTAAAAGTCATATTAAATATCAATTTATATCGTTTTAAGAAAGTAGGTAAACATCTTCTTCTGGGTTTTCTTTTTTTTTGAACAATTTTCAACTTCATCTTAAAAAAGTACTTTTAATAATTACAAATTCAGTAATTAAATAATTTGGCACACATCTAGTATACAACATTCCATTGCCCCATTAGCATTCTAGGATGTTGTATAACTTATCAATGACGCACAAGCTCATAAGAGATATTTGGATTGCTAGTCATAAAGTTCATAGAGGTCTACCGTGTGATATATTGCACCAGCGAGAGAGGATGTCAACACTTATCGTTATCACACAGGGTATTCTTATCAGAAATTATGAATTCCCATTTAGTGGGCAAACGGCCAATATCTTAGGCAATCGCTTTACCATTAACAATTATACTTATCAATACGCTTGGGGTTTAAATAGCTCAATCTGGCCCATTGAGTTTTTTGTTTTATTATAATTTCTGATTAAGCTGCGGCTGCAAGGCCAATACTTGATAATTTTGGGCAAGCAATAAAGAATTTGTCCGAGACTTTGACACACAATCGCAATGTTAATCGCTCGTTATCTCTGGTGGGGACATTAATGCGGCTTGCGATACGAATCATGCGATTATACGATATTGGTAGCAGTTCTACTTGGTTGGTCGAACGACCAACTATGCGCAACAGTTAAACGCTTTACATACATACATACTTAACGTCTGTCGTCTCGTCTGGTGTTTTGCAGGATCAGCAGAATCTTCTTGGCCAAATGGTTCACACGTCCACCGAGAACAGGTCGAGGACCTTGCCGCAATATGTTGCCGCTTTGGCGGCAGCTGGTGGTGCATTCGCAGCGGGCACGTTGCTTGGCTGGACATCGCCAGCAGATACGCCAATCGTCACCGAGGGCACCGCCTACGATTTTGATGTGAGCGATGAACAGTTCTCGTGGATCAGCTCGTTCATGACATTGGGTGCTGCCTGTGTATGCATCCCGATTGGATTCCTCATCAATATGATTGGACGCAAGTGGACAATGCTATTCCTTGTCTTGCCCTTCGTCCTTGGCTGGGCTCTGCTGATCTGGGCACAGAATGTGGGCATGATGTATGCCGCACGTTTCATTCTGGGTATCGCTGGCGGTGCCTTCTGTGTGACAGCGCCCATGTACACGGGCGAGATTGCTCAAAAGGATATTCGTGGCACTCTGGGAAGTTTCTTTCAGCTAATGATCACCATTGGTATTCTGTTCGTCTATGGCATTGGTGCCGGTCTCAACGTCTTTTGGATGAGTGTCGTGTGCGGCATTTTACCAATCATCTTTGGTGTCATCTTCTTCTTCATGCCCGAGTCACCTACATATTTGGTAAGTTCTAAATTAATCAAACTCTAGAAAGAAAAACTAAGTCACTAAAAAATCGGAATATTAGTTTTCGTATATGGGATACGTAGATCATATTATTTTTAATTGATCGATTACTTTCCCGAGTCGAGTAAATCGAGTGAAGCCACAATTTAAAAAATATATTGAACAACTGCAGAATTCTCAAAAATATTTATCTAATGATTTGCCATCGCACTTAACAGGTTTCAAAGGATCGCACACAGGCCGCTGTGAACTCGATTCAATGGTTGCGTGGCAAGGATTACGATTATGCACCCGAATTGGAGGAACTACATAAGACAAATCGCGAGATTCGTGAGAACAAAGTGAATATCATGGAAGCACTGGCCCGTCCCGTTACCATAAAGGCATTGAGCATTAGCTTGGGTCTCATGTTCTTCCAACAAGTGAGCGGCATTAATGCAGTCATTTTCTACTCCAGTGCCATTTTTGAAGTAAGTCGGTTCGGTAATTATTTTGGTTAGTTGGTAATAACAAATTGGCTGTCTTGCAGGCTGCAAACACTGGAATCAGGTCGGACATTTCAACAATTCTGATTGGTGTGATGCAGGTGGTGGCAACCTTCGTGTCCGTTCTGGTGGTGGACAAGCTGGGACGCCGTGTTCTGCTGCTCGCCTCGGGAATTGTTATGGCGCTGTCGACCATTGCCATTGGTGTTTATTTCTATATGAAGGACGAGGATCCTGCAAGTGTGCTTAATCTGGGATGGCTGCCCGTTTCCAGCTTGTGCCTATTCATTGTCATGTTCTCAATTGGCTACGGACCGGTGCCGTGGTTGATGATGGGCGAACTATTTGCCACCGATATAAAGGGATTTGCCGGTTCAATTGCGGGCACCACAAACTGGGTGCTGGCCTTTGTAGTGACAAAGACATTCAAGAATCTAAATGATGGATTGGGCACTGGCGGCACCTTCTGGTTATTTGCTGGCCTCACTATTGTTGGTGTCGTCTTCGTCTTCTTTGCCGTGCCCGAGACGAAGGGCAAGAGCCTCAACGAGATTCAGCAGGAATTGGCTGGCAATAGCAACGCCTCCAACTTGGAGTCGTCAAATGGTATACGAAGCGAGAAGTAAAAGCTCAGCTACGAAATTTTATTTCATTGTAACTTTACGTTTACGTGTTAAGTGCAAGTCGAGTTCCATTTTCAATAGATGATTTGGCTAATAGAATTTATTGTCCGAATACAGTTTAGTTTGCACAGAAAAATAATGAAACCGAGCACAGGAAGCAAGGAAGGGTGAACGGGAAAATGGGTTTGTGCTAAGAATGAAGACTGAAAGTCAAGTGCATAATAGCCAGATATGTTAGGGCCCTGTTAATCTACTCTCTCAGCCACACATTCATTTTATTATCTCGATTTGTGTTTTCTGCTACCCTCAAGCGGCCATAGAAAAGACAATAGAATTCGGCATAAAATACACTGCATTTGTGTACACAAACACTCCCACTCGAAGATATTTACATTCAATAAATATAGCTCATATATTTTTTTTAATCTTTTGTATGTAATGTTGGTATTCTTGAAGGGAAATTTAAAAACTCGATAGCTGTGTGTCGAAAGCTGTCTGTGTGTAATTCGGAACGTTCAGTTTTAATTTGTGTAAGCATTTTAGCCTGTTTAGTTTGTAAGCCATGCATTTTGCCAACCTATTTATTTACTAAAAGAATTTTCAACTTTTTATACATGTATGTATCAATCTGTATGATTTAAGATTATTTGATTGCAAACATTTCTAATCGCAATGAGAACAATTAAAATATTATATCGATATCGATGCTTACCATAGCTCAAAAATACTGCGTTATATCATTGTTAAAATATCTGCATCCATTTAAAAATATTGATGTAATTTATATATATATATATATATATATATATATGCATATATATATAAATATATACAGCTACGAAAACCACACTAATTCGCAGATGGTAGTGAGAAATATATTAAATATATGTATGTTGTAAATAAATTTTGAATTGCATTTTTAATACTAATAGATCTGCACAAGGGCCGGCCACATCAGTTATCCATTTTAAATGAATTTCTTCGTCACGTTTCTTTCTTCTATAATTAAACATCTTCACTATCTTCTTCGGGCTGTTGGTTTTCTTTAGTATTCTCCTTTACCGTTTCCTTATCCTTAGTATTGGTTTTACCCAAACTTTGCATCAATAGAAGCGAGTCCACAATGTTTTCCAGGCACTTTATTTGCTTCATCAAACGGTCCACTCTTCGCTGATAACCCTCCAGAGTGCATAGCCCGCTCCCTAAATCTTTTTCCTTAGTTCCATCCATTGAGTTTTACTTTCAATAATAAATATCAGCGCCACGTGTTTTGTCAATTTTGAGTGAATCTAAGTGGTTGATTTGATAGCTACTTTTTTTATGCGGCTAACATTATTTGAAATGCTGATACGATCCAGAAATTGTTTTAAGTAATTTGTATAGAGTGAAAATAATAATATTGCTGCCAGAAAAGGTTCATAATTATGCAGGTATCTTAAGCTAATCCATAAACTGTTTTGTTAGTTCATTGATTATCATTTTCCACACTGAGCTTAAGCATTTTATAAATTTCCTTTGATTAACTTAAAAAAAAAAATAATAAATTTTTAGTGTAAATTCATTTTCAGCACATTTCAACATTTATGTTTTATTTTTGCATATTTCAAAGATAAATATATATATATATAAATTTTTTTTTTAATATATGACATACTTCAAGTAATGCAATATATTGTTGACATACTTCAAGTAATGCAATATATTGTATAAATGATATAATATTAAATAGATACATCTATATTTTTATACATATACATCTTCTTCGTCAATCACCACAACAGCTATCAATAAATTATTACAAATTATTCAAAGGTTATGATAAAGAGAAAAGCTTCAATAACGGTAACTTCTTAGAAAGCAAACATCTTAGTTACATTATCCCTTAAGTGTCGCAAAGTGTTTAGTGCGATCAAAGTTGACGATTCGTAATAAGCCGTGCTCAGCACCCACAGCTATCCAGTTACGTGCGCATCGGTTCCAATTCCAGCGCACACAATTGAGGCGCGTGAGACTTAACAATTCAAAACCGCTTTGTCTCCTGGAATTTCGATAAGTTGTGTTCTTTGCGTGGGGGGCATTTGTTAGGGGCTTGAGCAACAGGCCATAGTCTCGCCTAAAAACATCCGGACTTACGGAATCTGGCTCCGAAGTGCCGTTCAAATAGCATGCCTCTGTTGCACATACAGTACGGCATTTTGTCGTTCGTTTTTGCAGCTGAGATTCCATATTTAGTTGATTAGATTGTATGAATGTGATATCACCGTTATCAGTTACAGTGACAAGTGCCACTTGATCCCAATTAAAATGCACTGCACGTGGACTGCTGAGCAGCGCATCCAGCGGCCCGTGATCAAAGTTAATACCCGAAGGATTTAGTGTTATCAAGCGTGGATATTCTACAATATAAACAAAAAAATGATAACCGAAAAACTGGCAAACGTAATAAACTAGAACTTACGATACTTGTACAGCTCGGTTGCACCAACGACCAACGAATCCCACAGAGGCGGCCAGTTGACACCACCCAAAAATAAATTTTGTATGGTATCGCCAACAATTGGCAATGGCTGCGACCAGTTCGATATGTCATAGATCCATAGTTTACGCACCAAGGCGCCGACGGCCAGCCAACGTGCTCCGTTTGTGTCATAATGCAGCTCCAAATCTGCCCAAGTTATTAATGTAGTTTTCCACAGGCTAATTGGACTTCATTATTACTTACAATTTATATTTCGCTCGCCAAAGTAAAATATGTTTGCGGGTAGAAAATGAGGACGATTATTCCGCTCGATGCAGTTGAGTCCCTGCTCGTCGCAAATGTCCCACAAAGCAACGTTACCGCTGGCATAGCCACTCACTAACATATTGTGACCAGAACTCTAAATTGAAAACGAACAAGTTATACAAAAAATACAGATTTCGATTTTTTTGCCTAACAGTCTTAGCTTTATCCACCTCTCAACAGGTGAAGTACTCACCTCAGACCAGCATATTTTAGTGCACGGATCCTTCACAGGATTTTCTATATCCAGGGTGAGTGTAAGCAATGGCTCCAATACAATGACAGAATCTGGTTTCATTTTACTGGTCTTTTCACAGTCTTTTCCTGTCAGATGCAAGGGCAAAGCGTAAATAGCAGCTCCCGATGCGCTGGCAACAGCCAAAAGTCCTAATCGATTTGTGGACTCATCGTAACCACCGCTGGGCATAAGTGCTATACTATGCACTGAATCCTGGGCCACAGAAATGCCATAATGTAGGCGCATCTGCAGCGGCCAGACATTGTCGACACCAGCTGGCGATATTTTACACTCAAAGAGCAACAGCAGGGCGTCTTCCTGTTTATCTTTAGAATGTCGGGCGAAGCTGTTCATCCTGTTGCGCTGGGAACACAATAGGTATTGCGTATCTACTGTCGGGGGCAGAGGAACCCATGCTAGCTCCTTGACAGCACCACCCACATAACATATATATTCATCTGCGGGTGGCAATAAAATACTAATTAGATGATTAAATAACATGTCAATTAATAAACATACCTTTTTTACTGAATCCCTCGAATGGCGCCAGCTGCATCCAAGCGTTGTCATCCACCTTACCATAGGCTAAGCGCATGGAGGTGGTCTCCTTAGATGGCAGCAGACAACTGGCAGCCTCAGGCAATAACTTCTCGTAGCGTGGCAATAGATGCGCATATAAAACGCCTGCGGCATAATTTTGTTTCGCACTGTGAATATTAGGAAGAGGAAACGTTAATGAATTTATTATGTATTGATTGTTATAGATATATATTTTCGGGCAAAAAAAACTTACAAATGCTTCCAACGATCCTCTGCCACCTTTTCCACATTAATACGTCCATACACTGCAAAATAAAATTGAGTTGTACGATTTGCATCTATTTGCATACTCTTTATAACTCACGAGTCTTTTGGCTTATTCTCGATTTGTTTGTGATGTGCGTTGGCCTAACTAGGGATGAATTCGCAGATGTGGTATCCTCATTGGAATCCACACCTTCCGACTCGTATTCGTCAGACGAATCATTGTCAGCACCGATGTCATAATCGGATGCATTGCCATCGGTTTTCTTAGGGCTTTCGGGTTCATCCGCGCACTGTTTTTTCATCTGAGCAGCAATTTTAAATAGCTTTGATTCGGCTCTACAAGAATGAATTGATTGCATTAAGCAACTGTTACAATCAACATGACTAACTCACTTTAATGTGGACTTGCGCTTAAAGCGACCCGCATTGCTGTAAACTGGTGTCTCATCCGATACCGTCTCGTTTTCAATCTTCTCCTCGTTGGGCGGACGGTGCCGCATGGGGCAGGTGCGACAATGATTTGGAAATGATAATTTTGTGTAGCTGCCCGCGCAGTCCGGACAGACAATGCGCTCCTTGACGCCACAGCTCTCCAAATGCAGCAGCATGCCCAGACCGCTAGTCAGACTCCGATCGCAGAGACGACAGCTCAAACGCTTATGGCCTGCATCGATATAAGCCTTCATCATTCTAATGACGACTTTGCGTGTCAACACCTGCATAACATATGGCATATATATACTGCATATAGATTACTGAATATTAAGTGCTGCTACTCACCGGCTGAGGTTCTCCCACCAGCCATCCGATGCCGTAATGCTCGCCCAGATGCAGCTGCCAGTTGTCCAAGCGCATGAGGCACAGGCCACATTGTTTGTTGCCCTTGCCACAGCCATCTTGCCGCAACTCCTCCTTGCTGTTCAATTGCTCGCGTTTCCGTATGAGTAGCAAACGCGAATCAAAGTCGCTGATCGGCTCGCTGCAGTTGTCTGGCTGATCTGGGGTCAAGAATTGCATTGGTTCGGCCTTGGGACCACGTCGCTTGTGCGCTACTGGCGTCACTGAATTCGTGGTGGAGGTGTCCAGCGGTTGTGCTCTCATGCTTCTTCGCCCTCGTTTGGGAGTGTCTACTTCTGGCGCTGATTCGGATGGATCCAGCAAATCGGACGAATCTGATGTGACTGTGGTGTCTACTGGAGCAGCTCTTGCGCCTGCTTTTGGGGGTCGTCCTCGCCTTTTCGTGCCGACGGTTTTCACATTTTCTGTTGCTGGATTCATATTCGCTTTTGCTGGAATTTGCCCTTTTGCGGTTTCTGTCGTTTCCGACTCAGATATTACTTCTTTTTCTTGCACTTCACTATGACGTGGACGTTTTCGCTTGTTTTGTGTTGCCGACTCAGCCTTCATCTCAATATTGTCTAGCTCAACTACACTCGAAACTACTTCCTCCTTTTCTGCACTTTCCGTAGGTAGACTTGTTTGCGGTTTGTTTTCCGTTTTCAAGGATTCTGACTCATTTTTTCCGTATTTTGCTTTTGCTGGTGTTTCCCTTTTTACTGTTTCTGTCGATTCCGACTCAGTCGATCCATCCTTCTCCTTTGCATCACTGTGACGGGGACGCTTTCGCTTGTTGAGTGATCCCGGTGCTTCGTTCGCCTCAACATTGTTCGCCCGAATTAGAGTCGAAACTTTCTCGATTACAGCACTTTCTGTTTGCGCCGGGTTTGCTGTTATTGAAGACTCTGACTCATTGTCTTCTTCTTTTGCGTTCACAGTACTGTGACGCGAACGTTTTCGCTTGCTTTGCAATTCTGATTCCTGCATTTGAGTGGCTTTCTTGGGCCCCCTCTTTTTAGGAACATTCGTTATCACAATATCTTCGGGTTGCTCCGGTATTTCTGCAGATATTTTTGTATTCGCTTGTTGCTCATTTTCCGGTTTCTCCGCCGCTGTTTCCGACTCATTCTTTTCTTCATTTTCTTTTACAGCATGCTTGCCCTTGTCTTGTAATTTGGAGTCCAGCATTTGATAGTTTGTGTTCGACGCACTCTCTACAGGATCAGGCACCAACTTTATTATTTCAATACCTTCTACATTTCCTGCAACAGTCTCCAATTCTAACTGCTTCGGGCTGGTTTCATCCTGCTTGTTTTGAGCAGCGGGTTCAGTCTTTAACTTCTTGGCCGGCAACAATACTGTGTTTAACTGTGGCTCGTCCTCCGTCTCGTCATTGTCGGGCGTGGCATCATCGCTAATATCCGTTTCGTTACTCTTTAATTGCGTGTTTGCCGATGCTTCATTTTCAAAGCCATGAAACATGTCGCTGTCATCATCACTGGTGCTAGACGTCAGTACACGATGTGAACCGATTGTTTTGGTCTCCGCTAGCAGAGCTCTTTTTCGAGGATGCACTGCCTCCAGTTGCTTAGGAGCTGTTTCTGCTGCTGCTGCTTCCTTCTTGAGTGATTTTGTTGACCTCTTGGCGCTGAGCACAGGTCGTGTTTTCACCAGTTTCTTTCGTGGTGCTGACTTAACTGGCTCTTTGCTGGGCGGCACCACCACATTCTCAGCCGCCAAGTGCTGTAACAGATTTTGAATACCCAAACCTTGCACAGCGTTTCCATCCAGGGAATTCGCTTTCTTGGTTACTGCTGCTTCCCCGCTGCTTCGAAATGGCAATTGAGCTTCACCCTGTGCTGGCGGTGGCTCCTGTGCCAGCACTTCCAACAGAGATACGACTGGTGGTGGTGTATCTGGCAGTTCTTCTATACTAATCACCTTATTGTTGTTGTCCCTTTGATTTTGTAGCTTCTGCTTTGGCAGTTTGGGTGGATGATGTAATTGTGTAAGGTCCCTTTCTTTAATGGATTGAATCTCCACGGATTGAGTTCTCTCTGCAGTTTCTTCGGTTTTCACAGGTCCTGAGTGGTTTGAGATTACAATTTCAGTAGCCGTTGTCTTAACCACATTGGCTATGTTCACGCCATTACCCATAGTTGGAGCTAAGTCTAAGTCACTGTCTATATTTACTGATGTCTTAGCTGATTTTTCAATTTCCAAGTCATCAGTTAGTTTGTCCGTTGGCTTTTGCGTAACATTTTCAGCAGTTTCAGCTTTTTCAGTTTCCATTTCTGGTGGAGCTCGGTGAGTTTCTTCAGTTGTCTTCTCGGCTGTTGGCTCGTCCGCTTTGGATATACTTGATCGCTTATTGCGTTGCACTAAATTGACTTTCCCCTTTTTGGGTCTGAATGGCACCACTCTGGCGTTCTGGTTATCTTCCTCCAGCTGTTTGGGTGACGGCACTTTAACTGCTTGCTCATCGTTTTTGGTCACAACCTCAGTGGGTACAGTTACGACCAAAGTTGGTGGCTTTGACACAACAGTTTTTCTTTTAGCATTGCTATATACATGTTTCGGAGTGGTTACTTTTAATGGTTCATCCTTCGATGCTGCGTTATTGGTGTCTTTTTCCGTATTAGCAGTATTAAGACTTTTAGTTTTCTCGGGCTGCAGACTGCTCTGCAATTTGATGGCATTTGGACTAATGGACAAGACGTTCGGCTCATTGCCGTTCACATTCAGTGTGGCATGCAATATGTCCATGTCCTGCATCTGCAATATCTTGCCAATGGGCAAGTCCTCTTCCACTTTGACAGAGACTGGACGCGGCACCGACATTTGGCTACAACCAAATTTGGCATTCATGCTCAGCTCCTCCTCGGACAGTTCCGTATAGTTAGTTGGATCGATGGCACGTCTTGCAGTCAACTGTGCTATGAAATCCACGGCGGAGAGTTCAGTTTTCCCAACCGTTGGCTCATCGCTGCTGGTAAGCGCTGTTACCTTTGCCCTTGGACTGGTGGCAGTTTCAACGCATGGCGTTATCAATGATGTGTGAATATTTGTTGTGGGCGGGACGATGGCTGCTATTGGATTAATCAGCGACATGCGACTGCTGGAGGCTATCACTGAACTGCTGCAAGTTTCAGTGCGAAACTTTGTTGTTTGTGCCACATTGCTGGGAATTAGCACTGGCTGCATATTGGGATTGGGTTGTTGCAGCATCGCCTGTTTGCGCACCTCCCTCGCCAACTCGGCCAGCTGCTCACGCGGCAGTTTCAGCTTATTGGCATTTAGTATAATCTTCTTGGCCGACGACGCTTGCAGCTTGCCGAGTGTCGTTTTGGGCATTTCCGTGGGCTTCCTTGGGGCTAGCATTTTTGGCTCGTCCGCATGGCTGTTATCTGTGGCTGGTTGACCGTTTGGCAGACGCAAGGCTCTCAAATCGATCTTTTCATCCGGCGCCAATACTTTGTGCTCGAGTACAATCAGCGGTGGTGGAGATGGCACCAACGGTGTTCGTGCGGGTGGTGTAATTGGTGGCTGTGGTGGGGGTGGTGCTGGTGTTGGTGGCTCCTGTTGCCGCCTTGGATGTGGTCTGCTGTCTCCACATATGGCACGGTGCTTGGGCAGTTGATTTACCAGGTTAAGCAAAAGCGGCGGCTTCGATGGCACTATCAAATCGGCTTTAGCTCGGGGCACCGTAAAACCGTCCGATTGACCAGCACCCACGCTGTTCACTGTTGATGTTGTTACTGTGGCTGTCGGCTGTTGCTTTACTGGCGAATTTCTAGCTTTGTTCAATATTTTGTTTTTGATCAGCGCTTTAATGTGCAACAATTTGTCCTCGGCGGTTGCAAAATGCATGGGGTTATTACTCTCAGCAGACAATGGAGCTACAAGTAGAAATTGAGTATGATGAAAACTGTTATTCATCTTTGATTGAGGTCATAAAGTCTAAAACTGTGGGAGATATCAACATTCATTGATTTTTGCCAGCGGAGGTGGGTGTTGCTTATCTTAATCTTCATCTTAAGAATAGGTTCCTATCCAATTACCTTCCAAGCTTTATAGCTTTGGCTTTAGTAAATTTCACTTTTAACTCCTTGATGAGGTCATAGACGAATACATATCCAAAGATTAAAGGCCCAACATACTCTTTTACCTACTCTGAGGAAGAGTATTGAAACTATTATTAGAATTTGAGAACCCCTGAACGTGTTCAAAAATAGTAATTTCAAAATGTCTACAACAAAGCACATTCGCTCCACTTAACGGAGGAATAACACAAACCGCGCTGTGAGTTGAACCCTGGCCAACGGCTACGTCTTGGAAAACAAAGCATCCTACTACGTACATTTATCATGCAACACCATCGAGAGACGTCAAAATCTAATGTCAAGGGGGATACTTCAACGAATTTCACAATGTTGGGGTTCAAAAAAAAAATTTTAGATACTCAATATTAGAGTAAACCACTTGTAATAATTTAACGTCTACTAAAATGAGACGTTATCAGCCAACCTTAAACGTATTTAATTTTGACTTTTTACCGATTGGTATTTTAAACTTATTAATAATATTTTAAATTGTATTTTAATCTTGATTTCTTGTCCAGAATCATTTTTAATTACTATTTTAACAAATTTAAATTTGATCTTCGTAATAGTTTTATTTTTAATACAACAAAATATATTTTTCCAAAAAGATAATTAACTATTCTTCTTTCTTAATGATTTCTAAATGTTTTCAATCGCAAGTAATTGGAAAGAAATGGTTTTTTAAAAAACATTATTTCGAACCTGAACCCCAACAGCAATAAAATATTGCGAGAACTCAGCGAACAGCGCCACCTACGAATAATTAGGATTGCCGCCTTATACAGCTACATAATAACATGTTGGTGTAAATCAACCAAGCATATAAACATACCCAGCAGATGTGATTTTCTTTTTCGTTTAGTTTACACACAATTAATGAAGTTATTTCAATTACCAGTTTGAAGTTGCTGCATTTGTTGTTGGGTTTGTGTTGCAGATGCCGCCTCAGTTGGTGGCGCAGGGGTAGAGGCGTAGACTTGCTCCGCTGTTCCGCCTGATGCAATATTTTTGCCTGCATGCAAATTATGTTTGCTCAATGCCTTTGCCAGTGTTCGATGCAAGCCCGACTGCTTCAGTTTGTTGAAATCCAATGGTATTTTATTGATAATCCGTTTGGGCGGTGTTCCAGATTTCTCTGCCGACTGCGACGGCATCGAAAGCTTGTTGACGTCGTTGTCTCTTTCTTTATCCATTGCAATTAATGCATTTTTATACTTTTAACAATTACGCAGTGAATTGTTGTAAGTCACTCAAACCTTACATTAACAATTGAATTTAGCAGCACATTTCTGGCTACAGCCACAAATACACTCTATATCAAGTTGTGTATTTTGCTGGGTGTCACATAAACAGTTTACACTCACTTATTTCGTATCTTTAATTGGCTGCACTTTATAACTATTAAAATTCTTAAAATGCAAAAAACTCGAAACATGTGCAACTTTTAGTACAGATTAGAGTGACCATAACTTGTATCAAAATTCTGCTTAATATTCGATAGTTGTGATGAGATGTATCGATGTAACAGAGCTTGGGTTTTCGACCTAAGCTACTGACAATAGATAATAAACAAAACTACTTGCCCACAGAAACTTTCACTCATCTGCACACTATTTCTAACATTTTTCAGATTTATTATTTGATTCACAGTTTATTTAATTTATTTGGTTAAAATATCGATATTTGTAATATTCGATAGGCAAGAGACGGCACTCACAACTTGACAGCCCTGCTTTATGTAGCAGAAATCCGGCGTTTATTTTTTTGGTAAAAAGTTTTATTGATTTAATAAGAAAACATGGATTTCCAAAATCGCGCCGGTGGCAAAACCGGTAGCGGTGGCGTCGCCTCCTGGTCGGAGACCAATCGCGAACGCAAGGAACGCCTGCGGCAGCTGGCGCTCGAAACCATCGATCTGAACAAGGATCCGTATTTCATGAAAAATCATCTCGGCTCCTACGAATGCAAACTGTGCCTAACCCTCCACAACAACGAGGGCAGCTACTTGGCTCACACGCAGGGCAAAAAGCATCAGGAGAACTTGGCGCGGCGTGCGGCCAAAGAGGCCAAGGAATCACCCTCATCGCTGCTGGCACCTGAAAAGCCGCGCGTCGAGCCCAAAAAATTCGTGAAAATCGGTCGTCCCGGCTACCGAGTGACGAAACAGCGCGAACCTTCCAACAATCAGCAGTCGCTTCTATTCCAGATCGACTATCCCGAGATCAGCGATGGCATTGTGCCGCGCCATCGCTTCATGTCCGCCTACGAGCAAAAGATCGAGCCACCAGATCGCAAGTGGCAATATCTACTCTTCGCTGCGGAGCCATACGAGACAATTGGGTTCAAGGTGCCGTCGCGGGAGGTAGAGAAAATGGAGGGCAAGTTCTGGACGCACTGGAATCGAGATACCAAACAGTTCTTCTTGCAGTTCGCATTCAAATTCGAACCAAAAATAATGCCACCACCACCACCGAATTTGCATCGGGCTCTGGGGCCACCAGCCGGGTTTCCAATGCCAGGACCACCGCGTCCGACTATGCATCCCATGTTCAACGGTGTGCCACCGCCACCACCCATGTAATCATCCATCTCCTTCTACTAGTAACAAAATAAAAAATTTTCTTTTTAAGCAATATTGTTTATGTGTGGCGGTTTACGGATGAGGGTTGCTGCTGAACATCATCCGCTTCTGAGCAGCTTGATTAAACATGTATATCCTGGCAAATAATTAGGCATCTCCAATTGGAGCTGTTAGAATAAATCAAAACACATTTAAAGGTCATAAGTACAATTTGTATTGGACTTTTTGCTTAAGAAACTTGAAAAAATATTGCGTTCAATTATTGTGTAGTTGTAGTTTTTGTGTGCTTTTTGTAATGTGATATCTTACATATTTATATATATATATATATGTATATATGTATGTAATGCTAATTTAAAATTACTGACAAATACATAGTTAATTTAAAGCAATTTACAATCCTATAAACATATAAAAAAGTTATTCATAAAGGCGCACAAGTCGTTGTGGAATTACTTCTATATTTTCCACACTTGTCTCTATAACTTTTCGCGTTTCTTGAAGTTGCGCTTCGATTGCAAACGATTGATTATGTCCGAGACATGGGGTTTGTGGTCAAAGATCTTCATTAATTGATTCTGCGCCTCGTTGATGCCATCAGTGATAATCTTACTCCGCTGTATGTTGCCCTGTGCAGCAAAAGTAGAATTTGTTCGATATAGATATGGGAAACATAAAGAATGCCGACTTTATAAGTTACCTTTAAAAGTTCACTGACACGCTCAATTTCGCTATGGTTGTCTTTGTCCTTTTCCAGCACCTTCAACATGGTCTCCAATTGAACCAAACTAACCATTTCCGAGTCGTTCTGCAAAGTTAAATAGTTTTTCAGTTTAGTTTTAGCCATAATTGAGTTGTAGAATTCATTAAGTGGTTACCAAATCCTCCATTTGTGATCGCAAATGATACAGTTTCCAGCCACTGATCTTGCCCTGAACGTTGGGTTGATTGGCCAGATCAATGACGGTGGCACGTCGCTCATCTCGCGGCTTCACATCCGTGTAGCGATGGAAATGATTGTTGGCCAGCTTGTGCGTCGGCTTGTACGTCTACATGACGAGAAGTGATATATATTATATAAACATATTTTCATTTTATAAATGACAACTCACATTTAGCAGGGCACAGTTGCGCGGACGTCGCAGCACAAAGTCGACGGGATTGGCGTTCTCCTTGTTGCCGACAACCGCGGGTCGATGATTGTTGACATCGCCGGCGCTGGCATTGGGTGTGGCACTGCCAGTGGCCGCCAGTAGCAGGCCGCCATTGTTGAGTACCTGATGCAGCATCTGATTGTGCTGCTGCTGTTGCGGCTGCTGCATGAAGCTGGAGGTGGCCTCCTGAGTGGAGCTGCTACCGTGACTGCTTGGCGGTGGCAGCGACAGCGACAGCGATGCCTGACTTTGATTCGAGTGCTGGCTATCGTTTCTAATGTGGGCCACAATAAAACCAAATCAATGATGTATTTAAAGAAATATAGAAAAACACACAACTTACGTGGATCGTCGCGGTTTCTTGCGCGCCAGGCCATCGTGGCCAGCGCCACCTGTGCCATTCATGCGCACCTGTTGCAGCTGGCTGGCCGTCAGTGTGGCTGTCTGCAAGGACACATAGTGTGGCGCCTGCTGCTGTTGCTGGGGCACATCGACAAAGGCGCTGCCGCGTGAGCCCAATGTGGCATGCGTCACACCCGGCGGCAACGTCTGCGACTGATGTGTTGCATACAACTGTAGGGCATACAAATAAATATTTCAGAGTTGGCTTGCTGACCGAGAATATATATATATATGAAGACTCACCTCGCTTATGGGATTAAAGTGTGTGGCAGCCGCAGCGGAACTTGGCTCATCGCCAATGCGATTAATGGCCAGATTGCTGTCCTGCAACTGCTGATCGACGCCGGGCGATGAGTTAGCCGAGACTGTAGTGGAGCCATCGGATGAGGCAGGCGACTCGGCCCGCACATTCCGTGTGCCCACAATGCTGCCAGCGGTGGTCGACGCTGACGCTGTCGACACAACGGCTGCTACTGCAATGGACGAACTGACACGCTCTCTCTCCTTTTTGGCCAGTGCCTCTACAGTTAGGGCCGAGCTGCTCACCGCTGTTGTAGTCGGTGGTTGTTGTACCACAGGTGCCACTGAGACTGGCTGCAGGTTGAATGCGGACGCAGCAGCTGCGGCTAGATTGACCACTGACGCCGCTGAGGCATTGCTATTGCTGCTCATCGAGAGCAGAGTG
Source organism: Drosophila picticornis (assembly GCA_035043845.1). Classification (NCBI taxonomy): domain Eukaryota; kingdom Metazoa; phylum Arthropoda; class Insecta; order Diptera; family Drosophilidae; genus Drosophila; species Drosophila picticornis. The sequence continues at coordinate 20,720,562 of JAWNMR010000122.1, read as the reverse complement.
GGCGCCAAATTCTTTACGCCACGTATCGGCGAACCCTCTGCATCCCGTTTGCGCATCAAACTGGAGACGATCGGGTTGGTTGCCACCGGCACTTGCATCGGCAACGCACTGACTGTGGCGCCTCCGCCCGTCGTCGTGGGCACGCCGCCCGTCGTCACCTTGACGGACGTGTGCAGTGGTATGACCATGTGCTGTGGCGGTGCAGCACCTGCCGGTATGATGAGTTGCTGGTGTCCAATGGTGCGACTACCGACGCCGCCGCCAGCTGTCGCCGACGATGGCAGCACGGTGAATGTGGCCGTCGAGCCAGTGCCGCCGGCTGCTTGCACCTGCTGCGCATGGCTGGCAAAGGGCAGCGAGGAAACGGAGAGACTGCTGCCGCCGCCACTGCTGCTCACCAACTGCGCCTGAGCCTGGACCTGCTGTGCCTGTGCTTGGGTCTGGGCGAGCGTATGTGTGCTCTGCGTCACAGTCGTCGTCGTCAGCGAGAGGACGCCCGTCGACGCCGGCATCGACTCATAGTAGATGGCCGAGCTGCCTGCCGGCAGAAAGGACGCTGCACCCGTCGACGATGTTGCCGATGTTGCCGCTGTTGAGACAGTGACACCACCAGTGCCTGCGCCGCTGCGCTGCTGGATGAATACATTGGTCGGTGTGCCGCCGGACTGTAAGCCAGTGGCGCCACCAGCCGCATCGATGCCAGACGACTGGGTCATCATCATTTTGCCCACGGTTATGCCGCTGGCATTCTTTATGGGTGTCAGGGTACCCGTCAAGATGTTGCTGGTGGGTCCGCCACGGCCGCCAATTGTCAGCGATTGCATTGTTGCCCCGCCAGCAGCAACTGATGCTGCTGCTGCCGCCGCCACCGAGCTGCCAGCTGTCACAGAAGTGGCCGTTACTGTGGCCGAAACACCGTGCACCGCCTGTATGCTTGCCACGCCCTGTGGCGTCATTGTCGCTCCGCCCGCCCCACTCGTCGTCGATACCTTGCCAATGGGATTTAGCTGGGTGATGGTCAGCGAGGGCTGCACCTTTGTCACAGGAGGTCGAATACCTGCAACGAAAATAACAAATTCAATTCTGTTGACTTGTTTTCTTTTCGCGAAGTGGTTAATTTTTTCATTTTGTTAAATGCATCCTCTTTAGGATTCTTAAGACGATGCTAACCAACCGTGTTGGGAAATCTATCGATTAATTGCAGCACAATCTCAAATTTAATTAGTCTGTTTTTATTTTGTATAAATTTCATATAGGTCGGAGCAGTAATTAAGGAAATGCAAAATTTAGAAAATACAGAAAATATCACGAACTCAAATTTAATTCTTTTTTATTTATCAGAAGCCTATAAGATTTTGTGCAAGTTTAGGGGAACAGTTAAAATATTTTCCCAAAATTATAGAGAAATGGTATACATAAAAATAGTCAAGTCCAATCTTATACTTTATGGGATGTATTCATATTGTAAATCAGTTGTTTTATATTTGGCTTTCAGTTTTTGCTTGTTAAATATATATTTAGTTGGTGCTTTTATGAGTACGAAATGAAATAAGCCATTACCAACGGCAAAATCGCCACTATTTTATTTTTAATTCTCCGACATATTTTGAGTTCATTCGGGGTTCATCTTTAGGGAGAGATTAATAGTCTGTGGAGTCAGCTATTGGTTTTAAATAATGAGTAACCCTTAAACAACTTGACCTGGAGCAACTAAATATTTATTTATATTATAAATAATAACTGTTTAAAAGTCAGCAACGGTCATTTAATCTACGATAACAAGAAGAATATAGATCCAGAGTTCGGTTCCATCAAACGTTAGGAAGATTTTCAAGCATTTTACAGACGGAGATCTCCAAATATGGTAAACAAAAAAAAAAAACTGCCAACTTTTTAAGGAGCCAGGCAACTATCATGGAATCAAAGGTTGTCTTAATGAGAGAATGGCAATGTGTGGAGAGCTCATAGCTAAAATGGAAATCTACCGGGAAATATGTTTGTTAAGGCATTAGTCAGGAAGGCAACCAGCTGAACTTTTTTGGGCTGGATGATAATAATAATAACAATAATAATTTAAGTAGCGCCACTTATCAAATTGATTTATGACTTTTAAATGCGGCCTCTTCCACAAATTGTTTCACAAATATCGAAATATATCTTTAATATATACTCTTTACAGTTGGATGCACTTACCGATTTTGGCTGCAGCGCTGGTGCTCATGAGGAAGGGCTGCAACATGACATTGCCACCGAGGCGAGCGGTAGAGCCGATGATTTGTTGGGCGCCGCCCGTTGTCTGCTGCTGCAGCTGAATGATCCGAGTGGTGGGCAGATTGGCAGCCGTTAGCGCCACGGGTGCAACACCTCCACCGGGTGGACCACGGCCGGCAACTGTGACACCGCCAGAAACGCTGACCGGCGTGGGCGGCACAACATTGGAGCTGAGCTGGGGTATGCTGGGTGCACGTATGCTGATGCTGGTCGTGTTCAGCTTGGTGGCTGGAAAGCTCTTGCTCAGCGGTATGGGACGCACCTGACGCGGCGTAACGGTGGTGCCCAACGGTGTGGTGGCACCGCCACCCACAGTGCCACTCGTGCCGCCCATTGGCGTAGCAACGGCAAAGCGTGGATTGAACTGCTGCGCTGCATTGGGATTGGCGTTGGGTCCGCCTGCCGACACATTGGAGGAGTAGACAAGCGTCGCCTGATGTTGTCGCGGTGGTAGCACCGTTGCCACATAAGCTTGCGGCACACCCGTCGCACCCGACGACTGCGGCGGCATCGGCTGTGCCGCCGAAACGGTGAGAGCTGTCAAGGATTGGGCAATAGATTAATACATGTATATAGATAATTGATCTGATGATTATCTGCAGATCTTTACCTGTTGGTGCCTGAACTGGTGATGCAGTGCTGGAAACGCTGGCACTGCTAACCCCCGCCGATGTGGTGATGATACGTTGCCTGGGCTGATGAATTGCACGTATGAGCTGTACCTGGCCGGTGGGACTCTGCATCCAAGCAGTCGCCGCAGTTGCGCTGTTCGCCGATGAAATCACTGTCGATGGCTGCGAGGTGCGCACAAAATTCCCGGTGCTGCTGAGGCCGGCGGGTGATGGACTGACGCCAACTGATGCCGTTGTTGTGGCACGCAAGGGAGTCACTAGCCGTTGAGCACCGGTCACATTGACGCCACTCATTTGTGTGGCCGTGACGCTGGCACGCGGCAAATAGGTGGCCTGTGTTACGGGCCGGGTGACTGTAATTGAGGCATTTGACACGTTGCGTGTCGGCGTCGCTGGGATGGCCGTGATCTGTGTGCGTCCGGTGGCTGTGACATTCTCCAGCTGTTTAATCATCGGCATCACGACGCGCACCTGCGTTGATTGGCCACCGCTGCCAATGGCCCGAATCGAGGCGGCAGTCGTGGCCTGTCCCGCGTTCAGGGAAATTGGTGTGCCGCTCAGCGAGCCGGCTTGCACCGTGTTGCCGGCTGTGGCGACTTTGATGGTGCCGCCGCTAATGATGGGTGTGCCCGTAATGGAAATGCCGCCGCCGTCCGATTTCACGTGCGTGATTTTGGCGGCAACTGTGGAATGTGCTGCGGGTGGCAAATGGTGTAATGAGTATCGATTTATCGAGCCACGCATTTGTTGAATGTGCGTATTTGGTTTTGTTGTTGTTGCTGTTGTTGTCAAGTGCTTTGTGTTTTGATGTGGCAGAGTGCGTATTTTAACGGCTTTTAATGTGGCTGCATTTTGGAATGAGAAACAAATGTTTTTTTGTTTTTTTTTTCATGGAGCAACACTTTTTGCATTTGTGCTTATGGGCAACGCCATTACTTCTACAGCTTACTGGCATCACTACGAAACGAATTCACAGTGACAACAAAACACAATACACAAACACACACACACACACTTGCTCGCACGCACACATTGAAACAGTCATATGCTGTGGCGAATGTGAGACAGAAGCAGAAAGTGTAACAAACACTGCGCGCGTATGCGACCACAAAAGGGAACTAACCACAATACACACACACACACACTGACACACGTACACGCATACACGTGCAGCATTGCAAAGCGGAAAATGTTATGTATACACACACAACACATGAACACATTATTTTCTAGCTATTCCATGTATATAATGTTATATACACACACACGCATACATATGTACATAGTGGATATTATTTTTCAAATACATACCAGGCGTCGTTGTCGTAGCTGTACCTCCAGTGCCGCCACCCACAGCACTGCCCTCACTCGACGCGCTCATGCTATCCAAGAACGCAGTATATTTATTGATAAAAATACTGCGTGAAAAGCAAACAAAAAGCAATTGATTACTTTACATCTATTCGCGATGCGTTTTTCTTATCAATACACGGTGTATACGTATTTACATATGCATACATACATATTCACACGTCTGCATGTATATATTTATATTTATATTTGTGCAAACACGCACACAAAATGTACCTAAACTCGCGAAATTATGTGCATTTATTAAGTTAATTACCTTGCTTCTTTTTTATTGTACACTGTACAATTGAGTCTACAATTTTTTTTCAACGCTCCTGTTTATTTTTACAATTTCAGTTTTGCTTCTTCTTTCCAAAGTAGGCACCAATACCACAAACAGTTAACAGTTAATGTACAGCTGTTGGAAATCAGACATGAAAATGTTATTAACAGCGCCCACAATTTAATAGTTGATTTGAATAAAAACAATATAATCGACGGTCTAATGAGAAGAAGAAAAGCAGCTTACAAATATAAAGAAAAAATTACTATCGAAGATGAATAGTAATAAATTAAATGGCTTGATCTAAATACAAGAAAATTAGTACTGCAGACATAATCATTAGAACAGCTGTTGACAAAAAATATTTATTGTTCAATAGCATTGGAAAAACAAATATCGGTGGACAGCCCTGGCCGATGTTACAGTGTACCAGTGCACTTTGAGTATAACAGCACGTTAACATAATGACTAACTGCTGCAAAAGAAGTAAAATGTTAGACATTACTAAAAGAAGAAGACAAGCTGTTCAACATAACATTTCCAATCGCGAAGTTGAAAAAGACACACAATTGAAATTAATTGCAGAAAGTACAATTTTGTAGAAACTAGTAAAGACCGATCAAACAAAAAATACCGCGAGTGAGCTAACTATTTTTCTTGTGTGTGTGCGTGTGTGTTTTAGTGTGAGTGTGTGTGTGAGAAAACTAAATAAATTACACACACAGCAGTACTAGCCACACAAGATTACACGAGAGTTTAATTTAATTACAAGCCCAAAAACCCAGAAAGGCAGGTGTGTCTGTGGATTTGTGCTCGATAATTGTTTATAGCAAGTGTAAGTGGAAGAATCAGCTGGCTACATAGAGAGAGAGGAAAAAAAACAAAGTTCACACACAAAAAACCCCAAACTGTTTGAGTTATGCGAAAAAATTGATTTTCCACAACGATTACAGTTGCAGAAGCCAGCTGAAAAAGTAAAAACCTCACCCAACACCCCCAATCAACTGTGCGTGTGTGTGTGCGAGAGTGTGTGTGTGTGTGTGTGTGTGTGCGAGTCTGTTTGTGTAGCTGACTGCAACAGCAGCAAGTGATATAAAAGGCAACTAGGAAATTAAACGCGCCTCGCTGCCGGCGCATGCAATGAATATTGTCGGGGAATATGAATACAGCTCCAAGGATATGCTTGGCCATGGCGCCTTCGCTGTGGTCTACAAAGGACGTCATCGCAAGGTAAGCAAATCGTCAAGTAATGCGCCAAAATGTGACTTGTTTTTTTTTTTTATCAGTTATTCGCATATCTGACTGAATATGGATGTGTGTTTGTGTGTGCAAATGTTTTTGCATTTTGTTATTGTTGATTTGAGCGTGTGGGCTTGGCTCGCATTTGTAAAAATAATAACAATAACAATGACAACAACAATGTTATTCACAAAACGCCATTGTCAAAGCAACAAGCAGCAAACACGAGCGAATTTCGCATAAAACGCAATTAAAAAGTGTGTCCACACCTACAAATATTGCCTCCTACTTTTTGTCTTGGTCTTGCTCTTGCCAAATGTCAAAGGCAGCAGCAAAAGCAGCGGCCTAAAGAGTGTGACGACAGCTGACGCGGCGTCGCCCTTTGTTGTTTTGTATTTTATTTTTGCCTATCGAAAACTCCTTCGGCATCACTGTCACTGCCGCTCTATCTCTCTCTTTGCTGCTAAGGGCTATGATGCTATTGTTTATGTTTCGCATATTCGCATATTGCTTGCTTATCTCATTGGTTTTATTTTTAATTATTTCAAGAGAATTTAGTTTTACAAAGTGCTGAGTAGACACGTGCGTTTCTCAGTTTGCTTATTCTCTGTTTTTCTTTTGCGACGCTTTGTGACGCCTCCCAATATATATACATACACACGCACATGTGTGTACGTGCTTGTGTATTTGTATGTGATTTGAAGAGTGTTTTGAACTAGTTCAGGGTCAAAAAGTACAAAAATTTGTACATGGGCTTCAATCAGTTCATTTATGTTTTAAGGCGAAGCTTTTTTTTGGGGCAAAGGCGCACAGCGAATCAAGATAGAGAAAAAATCGAAACAAATTGTGACATATTTTTAGAATTAATTACCATTTGCTTTAAACGTAAATTAGATTATTTGTTGATGCAATATAGTACACCTCAATACAAAAGCGGATTAAGGCTTACATATATATATATATATATATATATATATATATTTGTGGGTGTGTGTATGTTTTTCTCGTGTGTCGATATAGATAGATACCATAATAGTTTAATTGTGCAACATCTGGTATCACAGAAACCCATTAATTTGATTTTTGAGAGGCTTGCTTCTCATTTTTTTTATTCGGTCTTCAAGTCGTTGTTTTAAATTAATTGGTGAAACAACTAATGATAACTACATTTTTTTAAATTTATTTAAAAGATTAACCGGTTCTACTTATATTAAGTTATTTATCTATTTTTTGTATTTCAAGTTGATTCGCAATTCGCAAAGAAGTTTCTTATTATCTTTTATGTGTCCCTATTTCAATTTTATGAAAAGTGTTAATAGTTAGTTATCAAATAAACTGGTAACACTGTTTCCTGGTAATTAAAGTTCCCATAAAAAGTGAAAATGATAAAAGATGCCAAGGAATAGAAGGTGACGACATTAACAATAACAGGTTCCCAAAACTGACTTCAGGTGTGTGTGTGCTGCACACACAAAAGAAATCAAAAGTTGCAGCTCTTTTGTAAAAATGCCCATCAAGAAAAACTCATTTACCAATTGACGGTTAACCAAATTCAAAAAGGGGGAAAGAAGACAACAGGCAGAAAGAAAGAGCGAGCATAAGAAAGACAAATGACAGTCGTATACGTGTAAAAGAGATGTGGAACACATCGTTTCTTATTGTTATTGCATTTGTAATTAATATATCACTCACTAAAGGCGAGACGAACTTGAGCAACTTGAAAAAGCAAAGAGAAAAAAACAAACAAAAACCAAAAAAAAAAAGCACACTACCAAAAAAACATCAATTCGAATGCGTCAGCTTTTTATTTGCCCCAGTTGATAAGCACTGCGATTGTATATACAGTGTCTCACAGCTTACCTGGGCCAGTGTCCAGTAAAAAATTTAAAGTGCTATAAGGTTTGAACAAAAGAAAGAAACGCAAAATGTTTAAATGCCAATTTGTTTCATGTTATATCACGTTTGAAAAGTAACATTAGTTTTTATTAAATATTAATTTATTAACTAAAATTAGTCAAAAAATGAAAGCTTATTTGGGCCAGTCTTTAAAAAGTAACATATTTGGAGAATAAAAACTTAAATAAGGAAGTTAATATATCCTTTAGCCTTAATAACTTCCCTTAACCTATTATTCATGGAAAATACCAGCTGGACTGATTTTGCTCCACTCATCCAGCAGGGCATTTTTGAAATCGGATCTGTGATTCCCGGTGTTATTTTTCAGCAACCGGAAAGTACGTCGGATTCCTAGCTTCTCCGCACGTTGGAGTACATTTTCCTTTAGTATATTGAGGTACACATTCTTGTCCATTGTTGTTTCAGTGAACACCAATTTTTGGACGCCGGCTGCCGAGATAGATGGCCCTACCATGACACTTCCTGTCTTCCTTCTGTCCGTCCGAACCAAAAATGTTGAGCTTGGACTCATCTGCACATATGACTGTGTTCCAGAACTCCAAATTCTTGTCCAAGTGGGTTTCGGCGAACGTCATCTTAATCCCTTTATTTTTTGTGCTTATAAAGGGCTCCTTCCGTGGTACTCGTGCATTGAAGTCGCTGCGCAGAACCCGGCGCACAGTTTCAATACTGCACTTTTTCTCCATTCCATCCTTTTGAAGCAGATAGCTTAGGATTTTCCCTTATTTTCCTGATGATCCTCCGCTCTTCCTGTTCGGTGAAAATTTTTGCTAGACACTGGCCCAGATAAGCTGTGAGACACTGTTTATATATATAGCATTACTCTTTGCTCCCAGTTGGGTTTTTTTTTTTGTTTGGTTGTTTGTTGTAAACAAATTGAATACTGACCGTCTCACATATTTGTTTGATGCTCTTTGCCATTAAATATGTATGCGAAGGTGCGTATCTTATAGATACAGAAATCAGCTGATGCAATAACGGGCAGCTGTTGCCGCAAATGTTTTCTCTCTGAGCGTTTTACTTTGCTTGTGTTTTGACGATTGCTTTTGGAAATGTTTTGCTCTGATGGCATATTTTTTTAACATACGATTGTGACAAGACTTTTTTTTTACTAATTATTAATAGCTATATACAAATGGAAATCGTTCTATCTGTTGAGAACTTGAGTATTTCTTGGATGACAAGTTTTTGCCTAATTGATTGGCTCTTAAATGCAACGCAGTCCAGATTTGCTGGTAATAAACTAGCTTAACAAAAGCCAACGAAATACTCTTCAATCTGTGACATTTCAACATCGTTGGCAGGCAGATGCTGCACGTGCTTCGTTTGGTAGAAGTCTATAAATAGTTGACCACATGGAACATGTGCAGACAGCAGCAGACAACAAAAGATGCTGCTGCAGCCTGCAGCCAGCAGTCAAACAAACAAACCACACAGAGACGTGAGGCAAAGACGATGAGACCTTTTTTGCTCAAAATAAACACAAATCTACGCAGAAATAAAACAAAACTGAATGAATGAATTAATGGATTCACAAATGAATGAATCTCAATGAATACAGACAAAACATAATCGGCAATTTATGCAAAAAATAGTTTGTTTTTGACACGTGTTTCAATGATATCGTTTAATGATCCCATATCTGGTGCTATTTATGTTTTTGTTTATATCATCATCGTGCCTTTTTCGCTTCTGTTTACGCTCGTGTCATTGCATAACTTAGAATCCCACATTGAGCAGGAATCATGCAAAAGTGCCATTAAAGTCGTAATATTCTGATAAAATGTGCATAGAGGGCAGCTCCTGCAAGGCAGCCTCAGATTCCAATTATTATTACTACTTATAAATGAATATAAATGGCCTTCGTTAATTTTTTACTTTTGGTATGTGTTATCATATTTTAATTCACAGACTTGAGTGTAAGCAAGATTTTTTTGTCCATACCCTGTATTGTAGTTGTGCAAAAGTAAAGATATGGCTTCCATATGCTCATTCATTGCCAGTAACAATAAAATACTTAGTTGTAAAATCGTAATCGGAATTGTGAATTGATTTGGTTGAATGAAAAAATGTGCTTAAATATGTAATAATAATAATAATATCCACTCGTTTATCAAATCTGAAGAGTTTAATTCACAAACTTTTGTAAAAACCCCCGATTGATATGCTTTTGTCTCTCTTGTTCTTTTGCCAAATGTTTAGGCAACCCTCGTAGTGCACTTCATGTTTTTTAATATATTATGACAAGGTTTCGTAATTCCCTCTGGCCCCGCTTCCCTCCCCTTGTCTAACAGCTAACTGTTTTCCTATCTGTCTGGCGTTTTGACTGCACGCGTTTAAATTCTCGCCGTTGTTGTTTTTGTTTGCGTTTCTTTTTGTTATTGTGCATGTTTACTTTTCATACTGTAATTGTGCAATTGCATTTTACACTTGAATTTTGTCGCCAGTTTGTTTTTGTTTTATGACAGCTTTTGCATTTTATTGTTGTTGTCGCTTTTGCGTATTGACAAATTTATAGTTCGGTCTGGCTGGCTTCTGTGAGTAGCTTCTAATCAATTGTCAATTGTAAAATAGTAATTATCAACTATTTTTTTATAGATTATGTCAAGTTCATGTTTGCAAATATATTAAATTGTATCTGATTTAATTAGAGAATATTTGCTGAATGTCATTAATGTTTATTGTTATTTGTTATTAAATATTTTAAAATTTATTGTCTTACAACTTTAAAGGAATTTATTTATTTTATGTATGTGGAGTAAGAATAGTCCACAAATTTTTAAAGAGGCTAAAACCGAACTTAAAATGCTTATATTAAATATATAATAAAAATTGAAGTTAATAATTAACTGATCTAAAATTAAATTTAAATTTAAGACTGGGTAATACAAAAAGTAGGTATTAGATCTGTAAAATTGTACAACATTTAATGTAAGGAATGGGGAAGCCCAGAAAAAACCCAATTAGATCAATTACGGAAAGATATTGCTTAACTTCACTTAAACTCTCTCACAATTTAACTCCATTGATTTCAATGCCATAAAAGTAAACTGTATTTACAAACACAAAGTTCTTGACCCAATCACCTAAATGCATGCATAAAAAACAAGCATCTAAAACATATGCTCGAAACCCGAGTACAGCAAAAAAAAATGCAAACCAAATTAGTTTCGCAACGAATGTGAAAGTTAACAACTCTCCAAACGGAAGCTGACTCCATGACGACCCCTCCCCAAAACACTCCCCGACTAGTCACAAAACAAATGCTATTTGTGCGACTGTCGAAATTAGTTTGCGCGAATGACGAATAGCAATTTTTGGTTGGCTAAGGTTCAATGCACCTCCGAGTGATAAGGCTAACAGAACAGGCCACAAAAAAGGCGCAAAAAGCGAATGAGAAATTTCAGTCCAAAGTGCAATGGCCCCCAACTTAAAGAGGAAAACAAATTTTGGATAGAAATGGAAAAAAACATATATAAATAAAAATAATTGCGCAGAAAATGTGAGAAACAAAACGAATCTGCAGCAGCGCACAAAAGTACCTAGCAGATATACACACTCACGCACACACACAGATACTCATATAATTGAGTCAACTGGTTTATGCCTGGTGAAAATGTAGCTTGGTGGAAAAGCAACCCGAAACGCCGGACAGAAATCTCTTTTGGCAAATACTACGTCGCAGGTTTTGAATTTCGCTCAACGCGTGATTGACTCAATATGAATAGAGCTGCAAGGAATGCGGCAATCAAATGTGCATGATCATGAAATACCCTGTATTTTTCGTTACACTTCGCTCTCTGATTGTAACAAACTTTAAGTCAAGAAACTTGATTTCAAACTGTTTTCCTTCAATGACAGAACAAATGCCACTTGCTTCATAGTAAAACTAATATGACTTGCTTTTTATGTGTGTTTTTAAGGGTATCGCCAAACTCTGCCGGGTATTGTTTACTCCACATTATGTAGAATATGACTTGGAAATCAATATGTGTAGTACGTAAGCGATGTAGAACTAGTCTCAAAATGCTTGATAAACCAGTTTGTGTGCGAATTCTGATATGAATATTTTAGTGCGCGATATGTTCCATGTGGGAATCTGATTCAATAGGAAGCTATTTTCGCGCATATGTAAATAAATATATGTATATATATATATATGAATGTATTTTGTCTACACGTGTCGGCTTTTAAAGTGTCCCAGCTCGGTGGTCTGATTATAAATGACTGCGCCTACTTTTTGTGCCGAGAACTAATTGAAAGTGTGTAGAAGTATATCGTAGTTGCGGTAGAGCATGTTACAGGCAGATATCAATTAAGCAAATTAATTTTCTATAGCCAAAAAAAACACAATTTTAAAGATTTATCGTTTCAGATGAAAATATATATACGATGACAAAAATCTCATAAAAATATGTTGAGCAAAATTCAAGTAAATAATGCATTTAAATTTTTTACTTTGCAGAACAGTAAAAGGTTGTATTTTCTGTGTATATGAATTTTTCAATGTGTTGGTTTTCATATCCTTTTTTATTTATCTTCCTGAAATAACAATAAAACATGTTTAATCGACGGAATAATTTACACAATGTAAGCAGATTCAGGCAGATCTGAGATCTGAGTTCGGGGTATCTTCAAGTCGAGCTCTCTCGACTAGAGCACTCATACGTGTTTTGTGTTGTTCCCATGCAACAGTTTGTTTGTTTTATTTATAACATATAAATTTTAATGAACTTTTACTGACTTCCGTCTATGCGATTATAATTCATATTAGTTTTGATTCGTTGCCACACTTTCTACCTTTTGTATTAACGTTTTATTGGAAGGATTGTAATTGAGATTGATGAAATTAGAGCGTTGCTGAATCATAAGTGGCTTACAGCATCTGACACCAATTGTGAGTTTCTACAAACTTGCTCTCTCTTTCTCTGTTGCTTCTGCCCTGGAAGGTGCTTTGGTGCAAATGAAATAATTTATTTTATTTGATTTCTCAAGTCTATAAATATTCTTTCGTTTCGTTTGGTTGTAAGCTTTTATTTTGTTGACTCTGAGTCTGTAATCAGCTCAAGTAAATGCCATATCTCCCAATGAAGTTTTGCGACCCAACGCTGATCTATGTGCAAGTATCATTAAAACATTTTTTAATCAAAAAGCCGTGTGACAACAAAAGCCATTCTTCGCTATATTTAGATGCTTTGTGGAATCGAGCTGAATGTTATCGGTCAAGCTGCGAGAAATGCTTGATTGTCAACAATAATAGAAAATGCAATTGTTTTAAATCTATTCATACAATTTTTATCGCAAAATGTGATTTTCTTGATGTCAAAGTAATTTAAGCAAATAAGTTGAAAGTAATGGAAAATCGACTTAAATAGTTGGAGAATAGACAGATTAATTCACTGGGAGAATTAAAAGTGCGTCTGTGCCAAATCCTTTGACGACTTTTTTATCGCGTCATTTCATATATTTGATAGAAGTGCAAAATGAAAGTTATTTACACAAATTAACACTTACCACTATGGTTCCGGAGGGGAAAAGATGACAAGAAGGAAAGAAGGCCAACAGGTAAACACAGATAACCAGTCATTGTCACTTGTTAAGTGTGGGGCAAATAAAATGCTGGACGAGAGAAACGAACGGAACTTGTCGCTTATCGCTAAGTCCACCAGTCGACTATATGAGTGTATAACTTGGCCCTGGGCAGACAGTCAGTCAGCAAACGCTTTAGAAAAAAAACAACGCAATTAAATGCATATCTAATAATAAATTAATAAAACGCAGCGGTGTTCGAGAAACCCGGGACACGTTTTGCAAGTAGCACTTTCAGACACATATTCCTATATACACAGACGGATGTAGAATGCATAATTTATGGCAACAGTTGCAGTTATTATCGTATGCGAGTGGAGGGTGTTTGTTGAAGTATTGCACCAAATGCGACTAAAATTATGCAGAAGGCAGCCTTTGATTACCATACTCGCCTCTCTTTCACTCACTTTGGCCAATTGAATTCATAAATATTTATTTTTATTAACTGGAAATAAATAAAAAGCTAAAATAAAGTTGTCATATAGTATATAGTATGAAACAGGCAGAAGGATTGATCTCTTATTCCAGAAAGTATATATATTCTTGATTCTCATTAACAACTGAGTCGATCTAGTAATGTAAACTTTCTTCTTATTTTATTTACTTTCGATGGCACAGAAAATACACAAGGTATGCATTTTTACTTAAAATTAAAAAAGTGAGATTAAATGTATAACATTTCTGTGAGTATTTAAATCTAAAATTGTTCCATTAATTGTTGAATGGACTGGTAAAACCCAGAAAAATCCCAACCCGACCAAAAAATAATATATTTTTTATATATATCACGCAATCCACTATTAATTCGTAAATCAACCATTTTTATGTATCTCTTATTTATCTTTCATAGTATATAAAAAGAAAACAGGTTTGAAAATTGTACGATCAAAATAATTATCCATATACGAATGAATAGTAGTTTCAGTATACTCAGCTTTAGGTAATAATATAATTATATAAAATCTAAAAAGAATCTAACATGATTTTTATAATAGGTATTCTGTGTTGTTGAATCATACTACAAAGAAAACAAGAACAAATAATTTAAAATCTACAATTTCATTAAAATAGTTTACTATTGAGTACGAAAGTAATTTATCCAATTCCATAAATAGAATCAAGACCTCTTCTAATTTTTCTGTAAGACGTCATTTAAAATAGTGATTGAGTGTGCAACTTTGCATGACACTAAATGTACACGTGGTAAAATGTGATGTTTAACTATAAAATTCATAAGAATCCAAAATTTTAAAGGAATATTTTGTTTTATTGGAGGATGATAATAACACAGAATATATCAACACCTCATAGAATTTTCTCTATTAGGTCTCATGTAATTAATAGTTCATTTTTTTTTATGACAATAAGCTTTAATGCACGTCAAAAATATAATAAAATAGTGTATGTCAATGTCATATAAAGTTTCGGTGACACTTCAGCTTAATTTCGTGTGCCTGTTCGCTTTTACCAATCAGATTTTCGCTAATTAACACGTGAGTCATTAAAATCACGCACTGAGCCCACATTCATTTCTACCTTTGTGAACATCCGTTGAGAATTCTGGTCACGATGAGTCTGAGCGGATTTCACTTGCATTTTTATATATACATATACAGATTTTATTGATGGCGTTCAATGACTTTAGTACGTTAACCAACTCTAATTAATGTTAATTAATATTGTATTGTGTGATTTCAGAAACACATGCCAGTGGCTATTAAGTGCATTACCAAAAAGGGGCTCATCAAGACGCAGAATTTACTTGGCAAGGAGATCAAAATTCTTAAGGAACTAACGGAGCTGCACCATGAGAACGTTGTGGCCCTTCTGGATTGCAAGGAGTCCCAGGATTGTGTCAATCTGGTCATGGAGGTGAGTTGACTTTACTTTCTTTTCCATTTTTCGTATTTATTGTTTGCCTAATCAAAAGTCTAAGCCAAAATGTGCAACGTCATTGCTTATAGAATTGTGATAGAGAAGTTCTAATGTTTTGCACGATTACTGGGTGCAAACATCAATGATATCGTATGACTCAGTTCGGTTGCCGTTGGCTGATGTCGTCGTCGCCACAGAGTGCACCTCGAACTGCACGTAGTCACATTTCATATCACCCCCAGCACGCCTCGCTTCCCCCTCGCTGCTGGGGGGCACTTTCAGCTAAAACGCTACGCAATTAATTGCGGAAGTTGCGAATTCTATACGAAAACCAAATTAACACAGAGAACGTAGCATTCAAGGTCTCAACTATGGCATACCCTATAGGTCAACCCACTCACATTTATTGAAAACCTCTTAAGTAACATTTAGAAAGTAGTAATATAGAAATCCTTATATTCTCAAAATTAGATATGATTGATCTGTTTTTAATTATATATCCTCTATGCGATATTCAAGATTTCTGAAATCTTTGTGGTGTGCTCTTAAACGTTTAGTTATATTGGCAATCGTAATAAAGTGGGACTATTTTTGCTTAAATATTTGTGAACAGGTTGTTGGCTTTGACTTTGCAAATTTAGCGTAGACTAAAGTTTATTGACTTTAACTATCTGATAATATACTTCCTGATGTCGCGTCTCTGCCTTGTTTTCTGCTTATTTTTGTTTACACCCCCTGCCCACTATAAGTGTGCGCATATATTTAGCGCGCAGTGTTGAATGATTTTATGATTTCGAAAATAGGTCAGATTCCTGGGCAAAGCATTAGTTGGTGGATTGATAAGATTAAATGGCGTCGTTTTTGTTGTCAGTAGTGTTGTTTATTTCACGAAGATATTAAAATCACTTACGAAAGAGATTTGTCGGATGTGCGTAGTATGAATTCTCTTGCCCTTGGCGCAATTCAAGTCTTGTACAGGTGCACTTCCAACACATACAGACGCATAGGCATATTTTTACTATTGATTATATATTTATTATCTTCTGCCTTTTTTTTTTTGTTAAACTGCTCATAAAAATATGCGTTTGCTTTGATTGACTTTGACCCCATTCCCATTCCGTGTGTGTCTACCCTGACTCCGCATCCAATGCCCTTCCTTGTGCTCTAATTCGTATTGTAATCAGTTTATTTTTGTTCAATTAACACATACATATATAGCAAACTTTGCACTATAATTCTGTTCATTCCATCGACTAAGTGACGTGTCGAGTGCTTCGTGTGAAAAGTTATTTAAATAAGAAGAAGGCATGTCGAAGACTGGATCCCCTTGCGTATATCAAACTTTCACTATAAATTGGTAGATACAGCAGCTCAATAACGTAAATAATATATGTTTAGTGAATTTGATCTTCGACTCGAACTTGATCCGATACAATGGGCCTCGGCAATATGGTGGATGTATTCCAAGTTTTATCCATATAGCTTTGAGAATCAATTAAGGGAGTACCTCACAATAAAGTTAATCAGTTATGACTAGTGATACAGATTTATATATATATATAAAATATATAGGCATAATTAACAGATCCTTCGACCAATCTATACATTTTCATATGCAAACGATAAAAATGCTGTTATACTTATGGGTCTAATCTGACGTCGTTGCTACTCTATTCAAAATTCCTTTATTAGTACTAATACTTAATGTAATTTCGCATGTCATCTGCAACAAGAAATTTAACAGAGACAAAATTCGATTTATTTGTAGACTATTTACAATAATTAATTTTATTGTGTAATTGGCAAAAGGTCTATATTAAGAGTAGGAAAATTACTAAGAGCTAACAGTTTTTGTCGTAGATAATATTATCGATATGGATTGATGTGTGTGTTTGTGTGTTCCAAAAGTAACTACAAAATATACATATAAATTGTTGTTGCTACCAATGCTAAATAGTCAAACAACAAAGGGCTAAGCGACTAGGCGGACTTAAGACTAACTATAGACTAAGTCTAAAATTCCCGCTACAATTTTGGAAATAAATTTTGTGCTACTGTAAAACTACAATGCGAACAGAGCTTTTAAAATGCCATCTTGTCACGATTCGTCTCGTCTCTGTAATAAACGCATTTTTGGTTCCCGTAACTTGGAATCCTTGGAATTATGTGTATTGTGTATGTAAGGCAGAAGAGAAGCTAATGTGCGTCTTAAGCTAGCTTATTTAACGGTATTTCCTCGGTGGGATGCACCTGATCCTTTGGCTCCGGTTTACTGGTGCGGCAGCATTTCGTTTTAATGCCACCCACATCCTTGCGGCATAGCAAGCCCACAACAATGCCCACAACGGCTATGAGCATAATGCCTGCAATTATAATTAACATTTTTCACAATGTGTATCATCATCAGGTCTGTGTGCCACTTACATATAAGCAGTGTGTTGATGGCCTCCTGGGAGATGGGCACCTTATATGGTTCCTCCTTGGCAGGGATTTGGCTGCCGCCGTTTTCAGTCATGATGCCCGCCTTGGCCACATTGCTGACCGTTTCGTTGGACATGCCGCTGTTATTGTTGTTTCGATTTCTATTGGCTGCTGGAACAGATTTACTTTTTCATCAGTATATATATATAAAGTTGACATTTTGTTTAATTAATTTACCCGTGCGCGGCGTCGCTGGCGTCGCTGCTTTTGGTGTTGTTGGCAGCGACGTCACACGCTTAAATGGGGGATCTGTGGCCTGGATGAGGCTCTCGTTGAATGATGTGCCCAGGACGAGCTCAAAGCAGCTCAGATCAAAGTGCTTGAAGCTGATATTGTCAATGGTTTTTAGCAGATTGCACAGCTCCTCGATGTTGGCCTGATCGAGTTCGGGCAGCTTTAGTTTAATTAGGTCTTTCAGCGGTGTAAAAGCTCGCGTATTGATTTGCTGACAAAAATTAAAGAAGAAGCATCAACGTATAGGTTTGGGCACAAGCGCGCATGTCAGAGGCTAGAGCGAGATGACTACATATGCTACATACGCATATGTTAGTGCTGCCAACCTGTCTGCGGCCAACACTTATCGATAACTATTCGTTTGGGTTTGGCGCGCAACTTACTCGTTTAAACTCATTGTGATCCAAGCGCAGAGCAGTCAGTCGGCTCATATTCATGAAAATTTGCTCCGGCAGCTCTGTCCAGCTGCAATTCGAGCAGCTAAAATCATTTAAACTGGGCTGATTCAAAAAGGAGCCCTCTGTGCGTTGCTCAATGCTATTGTTGCTTAGATCCAACAGCGTTAAATCAGTGGCACTCGCAAAGGTATCTGGTTCGATTTTAGTTAATTGATTGTTAGCCAAGCGCAGGCGACTCAAGCGTTCCAAGCCATTGAATGCCTAAACGGAAAACAATTTGAAGTATTATCAAATATTAAAAAGGTGCTTTCATTATGGATTACCTCCTTGTCCAAACGCCTCAACAAATTGTGACTTAAATTGATTTCCACCAGTTTGGATAAATTAGCAAAATCCTCGGCACGCAACTCGGCAATCTGATTGTGACTCAAATCAATAATTGCCGCCCTCTTGGGCAAATCCAACGGCACTTGGGTCAAATGGGCATTTATGCATTGCACATACTTGAAATCCTCCAGACAGTGGCAACTGCGCGGACAGCTGGGCTCCAGCACGTGACTGCTGCGACGTGGAATGCCTGCAGGGAAAAGGATGGTAAGGAGGCATCGATTAAAACGGTGACCATAGAGAAGATTGGACGTATTAGAAAATATAAGAAAAATTCAATTATGTGAACTTGCAATAATTGATATACAAGCTTTTTGATATGCGGATGCAATACATAATGTAATTTTACAATAGTCACAAACTCACTAAAAATGGGCCTAAATGTGGTTGTAGTCGTTGATGTTAGCTGCATTTGGCGATTTTCTGCTATCTCTGGTGATTCGTTGAGCTGATCTTCATCAGAATAGTCATCATCATCGTCATATTCGAGACTGTCATTCTTGTCCGCTGGCGCTGTCGAGCTAATACTGTAAAACCAAAAAGCAGAATGTAACCTTGTTATACTTATGCTTATTGGGAAATAAGCCAAGTTGAGTCGGTTAATTAGAAACTTTTTTTTTTGTTATCCAAGTTGTTTAGCCAAAAACTCCAAATTGGCTGAGACGTGAAATTACATCGGACGCAGGCGGGCACTCCCAGTAATTTTTCCAGCAACTGTTCCTAACATATTTAAACACGCCACACACAATATCCTGTAGTAAGTAGGCTAAGTGGGGTGTAACATATATTGAACCTGTCGAAGTCTTAGAATCGTATTTCGAGCATTTGTTTTTCATTGTGTTATCCTTTATTTTATTTTTTCGTTTTCAATTTTATCATAAATATTTGATTTTATATCAATTCATTTTAAATCAACATATTTATTGACATTTTTTTAAAAAGTTTCTTTTCTTTTTTATTTACTTAAACTGTTTTCGAAATACGGGGTATATTTTAGTGAAGCATCTTATCTCTTGGTGTGTTATTATGTTTTGCACTCAAAGTCGCCTGTCCGTCGCTCTTTATCATTATTCGCGTTTGTTTGTTATTGCTGTTTGTTGTTGCCAGTGCGGATCCGCATGAATGAAAATAGGGCGGGAAACCAGTTTACGTCATGGCTGCAGCGACAATTTAGCCGGTTTTTCCCCCTGTTCGCCTTCTCTTTTTCATTTCTTCAATGATTCTGGTGCTCACTCTCACTCTCACTTCTGTTGTGGGTTTACTGTGATTTTGGCCAAGTCATGTCGCTTGGGAAATTCTGAAACCTTCATTAGGCGCGTCACCAGATTGTACGGGATTTAGCCAGCCAAGCATTCCATTCAGTTTACGTGTGTGTCCGTGTCTGTGTGTGTGTGTTTCAAATGTTACGAGGTAACTTACTGACTGACTATACGGACGGACAGTGCTCAGTTCAAGTGCTTCCCATAATCGCCACTTGCAACTTGTTTTAAATTGCGTGACTGTTGATTCTCGAGAACACATATAGAGGCTACACTAGAATGTAAGTATGTGCATTTAATAGACGTAGATGTCTGAGCTCCTGCCTACTTAGTTATAGGTATTTATCGTATGGGATTTAGAACAGATATTGCCAGTTTTATAAGTTGATAAGTGTCATTAAAAGCACTCAACGTTGCTTTCAATGACGACTAGTTCAAGATTAACCTAATGTAACTCAATCGATATAAACAATTTTCATTTATTATCTATTATTCTCAAATAATTTTATTCTTGCTTGCTTTACATCTTGATAAGTGCGACCAAATAACGCCAATCATTAAATGTCGAGAGGACACTTGTAGGACAAGAAGTTCGAGTGTGGTATAAATCAATAATGAGCACCCTTCATGACACTAGTTGTCCGTAAATAGACGTGGCTACGTCTGAGTCGTAAGACGGTTAGGCATGTTTGCTCTAAACTCTTTGAATGTTTGCCGCATTGAATAAACAGCTATTGATAAGTGAAAATTATCTGCAAATTGCAACCGCTTCTCTTATCAACTTGTCGATTAAACTAGTCGCACATATGAACCCATACATATACCTACCTATATATAATAAAAATAATTGAGTATAATTGAGTTGTGGTACTTATGTAATTTTTACCGTTTTCACCGGTCATAAAAAATTGTTATAAACAATGTCAGTTTGATATAATGCAGGTTCAAGGTCCGTTTAAGTAAATGTACCCGAGTAATTTCAACTGGTTTTCTTTGAAATTCGCTGCGGATTGTTGTACTTTGTACTTTGTCTTCAAGTGCGAAATGTTTATCTCTGAATGTGTCATGAAGAATGTGACGATTGTGTTTGATATAATTAATTTCCTATTCGTGTTCAAGTTGTTCTTGTTCAATTTAAAAGACAAAAATCTAGCTATAAATTGTAATTATTTATTGGCTAAACAACTGGTAAATTATATAAAACAAATTATACAGTTTCTTGTTATTTTTAGGTTTAGGTTTATTGTTATAGTTGTTTACCTGACGCTCAGCAAAAATATTAGAAGTAATCCAAATTTGTAATAAACGTGCATTTTGGTTTGGGGTATTGTTTTTTGTTAAATATGCTTTGTGGTTGTAGTGTTTTTGTTTTGTTTTGCTTTTATTTTTATGCAGGGTAATAATTCATCATGAAATTGTTGTTTCACTTGTCATGCTGTTGAATAAAGTTGAAGAAATTTGATTATATAATAAGGCAGTTAAACACTGAAATCCAGTTGAACACTAGTTTTGTAACATTTAAGTACGCGTTTTAATTTATTTTTTTATTTGTTTTTATATTAACTAATTATGACGAGAAATGTGGAAATGTGAAATTCCAACACTTGATGTATCCATTTCGTTGTAAATCGCTCGAATGGACAATTTTATTTCAAAGAATTAAATACACACATTTGTGGGTGTGTGTATGTGTGTACAATGATCAACACATTACAACAGATAAATATATATATATGAGTATATATGCTTGTAGTAGGCATATATATGTGTGTGTTCAGTTATATATGTCGATAATCCTGTTTAATTTCTTAGTCCGTTAGCCACATCCAATTTCGGATTCACTGAAATAATTTCCGTTTAGCTTGAAGACTTCGCCAAATTATTGTAATACACACACACACACATGTCTATATATATTCCTATATACATATATCGTATATTTGAATTTGCACACAAGCAATGCTAAAAGCAAAAGCAATTTTGAAGCATTCGTCATAAGACGCACACTCAGCGAATCGCGAAACAAACCGAACACGCTCACTGCCAACCTGTGACTGAGATATATCGATATAAAAGCTGAGCGAAAGCCGCAAGACTTTGGCAAACGCAGCGAGCGAACTTTTGCATGTTTTTGTTTTATGCTGGGCAGGTGTTTTCGTTAGTGAGTGTATTTTTTTTCTTTTCTTTTGATGAAGAGAGTGAGTCTCTCACGGCTGCGCTTCACTTTGCCTCACACCTCTCTCATCTGTAAATTTGAGATGTTTCTTTCCCTCTCTCGCTCTCTTTGTGTGCTACACGTTTTACTTATACTTAGTTGTCTGAGCAATTATTAAACGCTTTGCTTGGTCTAATCGCTAATCTTATCTCAAATTCTTGTGTTATTAAACACTCAGCTCATTGGGGACTCTGCTGTTCCCATTTGAAAAATTTATTTTGTTGTCAACTGTTATATTTCAAAATATTTTTTGTAATTTCTTATTAGTTTTGTGTGTTAATTATTGAGTATTCTCAGGATACGATACCGAAAATTACGCACAATTACGTATTAAATAAATATTTAACTTAATCAGTAAAACAGGCTTTATCATTGTGTTTTAGTTTGTTTCTTGAAATGAACACAGAAATGTGTACACATTGAAATGCTGCTTGTTTTTTATCGCCTGGCTGAACTTTAGTCGCTGACGGATTCAAGTTGTTTTTTTTTTTTTTTGTGATTTGTGTAGTCTTTTAGTATAAAATGTTTTTATACGACACACTCAGTGTTTGAAGTCTACAATTTGCGCGAGCTTTAAGCATATTATTCACAGTTTAATAATGTATATGTGCGGCTAACTAATTCACAATTGTCGCGACCTGTGCGTATGGTTCGAGCGTCCCTGACAAACTGAGCAGCGCACCGATTGTGGCATCGATGCCAGCGCTACAAATTCAGAGAGAGAAATAGAGAGAGAGAGAGCGGCACGCTCTCTCAGACCAAGCTTTTTTTCTTTGCCAGCTCTACGTCTCTTACATTAGAATTTGGTAAGTGTATTTTACGATAATGTGCATCGCTGTTTTAATATTCTCAAAGTAATCAAAATATAGCTCAAAGTGAACATGAAATAGCGGGTGTTCTCTCTCTTTCTTTCTCTGTCTTTCTCTATCTCCCAGTTGCAATTGTCTTTTATTTGCTGTGCGCTTTACATGTCATTGACTTTTGTTTTATTCTGATTGTTATTTTTTTATATTTCGTTTTTGTGCTTGACTGTTCGCCAGTCCAAGTCAAGTCTTTTGTTATTTTTTAATTGCCTAATATTGTTGTTGTAATTTTTATTAGAGCTCATTGTTCACTCATTACAGTACAGTGCGCATAAGTGGTCCACAAATTTTGGCATATTTATCAAAAAATGCTGTTACTCATTGTGCATACAAATTCCCAGAAAATAGTGTTTTTTTGTTTTTGGTCACGCATTGCAAACTTTGTTCGCATTTCGAAGGTCATTTGAATCTGCAATAAAAATTTGAGAACCTTTTTCAACTCTCACAAAAGGCAGCTTCCAACGAATATAGGTAAACAAAAATTGAAAAGGGAAATAAATCCTATGGAATAAGCTGCTTTAAAATGCAGCTGCACATTGAGTTTGAGGTAATTTTTCAGAAGCACCAGAAAATTGAAATAAACCCTAAGGAATTGCTTTTGTATAAGGCAGCTTTCAAAGCAGCTGTTCCACTAACCCCTTTCTTATACTGAGCGGGAGCTCCTTAATTTTTCGGATTTAGAAATTGTCATAAATCATTTCACTTTGACCTTGTGACAGCATCGTCGCAGTCAAGAAATGTGTACATATTATATTCCATTACTGCTTGTCGGTCGGACAGAAGATCTCGTTAAATCTGAGGAAAAGCACATGTCATAAATAATTCACATACAATAATGGCATGTGGGCTCTCTTGATTGGGCTGAATTCATTCGCATAGTACGCGATTTGTTTGCCATGCTTCCAGCAGTCAATTTTATTTATATTCTTCTCTCATTTTCTTTTCTTTTTTTTTTACATTTTTTAACATTGCGTTTAGTTTGCTACACTTAGTTTAGCTTAGATAGTGCACTACAAATCATACAAATAATGGTTAATATTCGATTGTGTTATTATAAATCACTTGCATCGTATTACGAGTTGAGTCACGTTAAGTCGAGATCAAGTATCGGGCAAAGATCAATTTCCGGTTAGTTGTGAAGGTTCAACATTGACATATTCCGATCCGTAGTCGTCGTTATTTAATAGTTTAACTGCTTAGGCCGCCGTTGTCTGATCCTGTGTCGATGTGGTTGTGGATACGGCCGAGCTAGATTCGGGCGCCTTCTCCTCGATGGCCAGCCAGGGGCAACGCTTTTGCAATTCCATACGGTACCTGGGATGACTGATGGCATACACAAAGGGATCTATGCAGGCCACCAGTTTGCAGGTGCATGCCGGTATCATTGTTGCACCCGGTGTCAGCAGGCTCTTATCACCGAATGCGCCGATTAGCGACATAACTCCGTATGGCGTCCAGGAGACAAAGAACAGAAAGCATATGGTAATGGCTGCTTTGGCAATCCGTATCTCGGCCGTATCCTTGCTCTTGTCCACATTGGATCGCAGCGATTCCACGTTCATCTTTTTGGCTTGATCGCGCAGCTCCTTTTCATGCCTGAAGACATGTTGCACTATCTGGCTGTAGTAGTAGAGGATCATCAGTGTGGGGCACACGAAACCAAAGAAGAATATGGTGCCCACAAAGAGGCGTGTATCAAAGTTATCCGACAGATAGTCAAAGCTGCAGGATGTCAGATAACCCTCAGGCACAAAGCGATCCCAGAACTGGGTTAACGGCAAGACAACCCATGGAGTACAGTAAAGCCAGATGACAATGTTCATCACGATGGCCTTGGTGAAGGTCATGTTGCGATTCATCGGCTTCGTTATGACATTGAATCTATCGTAGCCAATTGCCGCATTGGTCATCCCGGCACCTAGACCCGAATACGAACCGATGGCCGCAAACAGTTGGCAGCCAGTGTTGCCCAGTGCGAAACCCCGATGGAAACTATTATAGATGAACATGGGCGCCTTGGCGCACATTATAAAATCGAGCACGGCCAGATTTAGCACAAACATATTCGATGGTGTACGCAGTGATTTCGATGTGCTAAAAATCCAGATGACCATCCCGTTGCCAACGGTCGAGGCGCAGAACAGAAAGATGTAGAATACCCCGAGCATATAGTGCATCGATGCGGGCGGCTCCAGCTGGGTTAGCCAGTGTTCCGGTATATACTGTATCTGATCCGGCGGCACATTCCATCCCAGAAACTGCAGATCACCGTTGCCCGAGACACGTGCCTCCGGTCTCAGCACAGGACTCTCGCTGGCATTGCACAGCGTCCTCACGGGATCCCCCATTTCTTCACTTCTCGACTGCGCACTGCTCCACACAATTTTTGCTTGTAGTCTGCCCAACGAATGCACTGCGTCTTTTATACCAGTTCCCCACAGCAGCAGTTGGCTAATTGAATTTGGCTTACAGGCTTGCGTGCCGACAAATCTCTTTTCTTGTATTTTTGCCAGCTATGCAGTTAAATCAAATGCCGAACAACTTGGCTCAGAACGACCTACGCTGATTTGTATTAGTTTTTTTTTTTGGGGTGTCACCAATATTAACAGCGAGCGGGATACAATGGCCAGTTAAATGTATCTGGTTACTGGTTAAAAAATAAAAACAAATATATAAAAATAAAGTATATAAAATGTATAATTACAATTACAACTGTCCAAAATATATTGCAAGGATTGGAAACCCAGAAAAAGCCCAATCAAAGATCAAATTGTTAAACGGGAGTCGTTTTGTAATAAGAAAGTAAAGTAAAGTAAGTAAGAAGGGAGTGATAAAGAGTGGGAGTGAAACATAGTTAATCATGCTCAGATAATTCCAGTAGATATTTATCTATTAAGCCAATTTTCCTCTTTTTTTTATATGTTTTAGTATTGCAATGGCGGTGATCTGGCTGATTATCTGAGCGTTAAAGGCACCTTGAGCGAGGATACTGTCAGACTATTTCTCATACAACTAGGTAAGTGATTTATTGACTTATTCACATTTGACACAAACTAATCATCAAGTTTATTTTCGTTACTTTCGTAGCTGGTGCCATGAAAGCACTTTATACCAAAGGAATTGTGCATCGTGATCTCAAACCACAAAACATTCTACTGTCGCACAACTATGGCAAAACTTTGCCAGCACCATCGAAAATAACGCTGAAAATTGGTAAGCAACCTTAAACTAAAATAACTAAAATTATAAATGTATTATTACAATCAGCACTGATGAATAAAAATTAATGTATAGTATAAAATTTCTTCAGTTCGATGAAACTTATCTTCTTTGAAAACTATACATTTGTGTGTGCTGCTAATTAGCGAATTACCTAAAAATTAGTATTATTTCTTATTTATAAATCTTAGCTATAATAAATTTATTGCAACTAATAATTTAAGTAAGCCGCTAGCGACTAGACTTTAAACTCTGCTTATAATAATAGTGGTTTCTATTTTTAATTCTGTAAATGTATTATATATTATAATGAATAATTTATGCAAAAATTTGTAGTCTTCTCAAAAACTTAATATACAAAAAAAAAAAACCTTTTTATTATGTTTTGGAATAAACTATTGTTGTACACCAATTTTAAAGGCTTCTCAGAAGCACTCAATTCGGATGTTTTAAGACTCTTACAGCTGAAATTCTAGACACATATTTTTTAAGAATTTAAGAGTTCAAATAATAATCCTAATAAACTTGTCATTTTATTATTACAGCTGATTTTGGATTCGCTCGTTTTCTCAACGAGGGCGTTATGGCAGCCACCCTGTGCGGCTCTCCCATGTATATGGTAAGCAGTTTCCTCAAATCAAATTGACGCCTTTCCTATCTAACTGTTAAAAAATACAAATATTAACAGGCACCGGAAGTAATTATGTCGCTACAATATGATGCAAAAGCCGATCTCTGGTCGCTGGGCACGATTGTCTACCAATGTCTGACGGGCAAGGCGCCATTCTATGCACAAACGCCCAACGAGCTGAAGTTCTATTACGAGCAGAATGCGAATCTGGCTCCCAAGTAAGATATATCTTTGGGTTGTATAATATAGCGAGATCTGACCTTTGTTTGTATGTATCTTTTGAAGAATACCGCATGGCGTATCGCCGGACTTGCGCGATTTATTGCTGTGCCTGTTGCGTCGGAATTCCAAGGATCGCATATCCTATGAGAGCTTCTTTGTGCATCCCTTTCTGCAGGGTAAGAAGGCAGCTGTCTCGCCAGGTAAGATTTTAACTCTTCTCAGCGCACTTGTACTCAAAACTAACCTAACCGTCTGATTATATGAATAGGTGATATGCCATCGATGTCTAGCGGCACTCCGCCCGTCAAGGCAAAGAGTCCGTTGCAACAGCAACTGGAGCAGGAGCTGCAGCTGGTCAAGCTGGCCGAGCAGCAGCAGAAGGAGCGTGAAGAGCAGGAGGCAGCGATGGATGATGAGAATGCCAGTGAGTTTACTTCAACTTCCTTTGAACTCCTGAACTCTTCAACTGAGAAAGCTTGACTAACTATTATTCCTGATTCTGATTACAGTCTCTGTGGTGCGTAATCCGGCTATTTGTGCCACCATTACTCCGGTTGGAGTGCTGTGCGATAGCGAGAACAACAGTGCCTCTTGCAGCTCGCACGAGGACTCGGATGACTTTGTGCTGGTGCCCAAGAATCTGCCCGAGGATCAGCGTCAGGGCCATTCAGCGGCCGGCCAGGCTTGTCAGCCGCAGCAGCAGCAGCAGCCCACACAGAACCAATCCAGTCCACCTCGTCCCAGTAGTTTGCCCATCTCGGAGCCCAAGCCAGTGCCTGCACCGGCTCGTCGTCAGCTTCCAAATGTGGGTGCTGGTGTTGCCGTCGGCTCGCCGGGCCGGCAGAGTGGCATGCCGCTCACCGTGGCCACCTTGGCGGCTGCTGGTCATCAAATACCACGATCGCAGCCAATCAGTGTTAAGCAGCCGCGTCCGGATCAGCGCAAGAGCAGCGTCAGCAGTGACATCAACTCTATTTCGCCGCCGGCCGTGCAATTTGCAATTGGCACCCCGCCGACCCGGATGCGTTCCGCTTCTGGTGGCTCGCTGTCGGAGACACCGCCGGCACATGCACCCAGCACATGGCAAGTGTCGCCGGGACACTCACAGTCGCCGTTGCGCAGGAGCGGCAACAGCTCGCCGGTGCTTCCGTCCGCTGCGTTGACCAAACTGCCAACACTTGGCAGTCCCACGCTGGTAGTGGCACCCGGGTCCCTGGGCTCGATTGGATCCGCAGGTAGCGGATCGGAGAATAACAATCACCATCACCACATGCTGGGACCGCGTGCCTTTACGCTGCCCGAATTGGGTGCCACTGGCGGCCTGCACAGCTTGCTGGACACAGCTCCGGGCACAGAGCCGCATGCATTCCTGGCCCCGGAGCTGTCCGAGGAGACGCTGATGGATCGCGAGCACAACGAAACACTTTCCAAGCTCAACTTCGTGCTGGCACTCACCGATTGCATCCAGGAGGTGGCCGACTCTCGCTGTGCGCCTCTCTCTACGCTGATGGTCGCTGGCAGCCAGAACACAGCCGAGCACCATCATATTCCACCTCACGCCCCGGAGCACTGCAAGCGAGCGGAACGTCTGGTGCTCCTTGTTCGCGCCCTCCAGCTGCTATCGTCCGGCTTAAACCTGGCCTCGCAACAGCTACGCAACGGTCAGCTGAAGCCGTCGTCGAACGTAAAGAACGGTAAGTGTTGAAACCCCATCTCCCGTCCAAGCCTAATCACATTTACAATTGTTTTTACATGCAGCGCTGCTCACCATGAATGCCAAATATCGCAGCATCTTGTCGGAGTCGAAGCGTCTCAATGGCACCGGCCTCCTGCAGAAGGCAAACGCATTTAACATAACCGCAGATAAAATACTCTACGACTATGCGCTGGATATGGTAAGTGGAGCCAGCTCCCCAAAAGGAAAAACGGTCACACATGTTTTCTAATCGAATTGCGTTTCACTTTGGCTTTACAGTGTCAAGCGGCTGCTTTGGATGAGCTTCTCAAGAATACGAAGAATTGCTTTGAACGCTACAATACTGCACACATTTTGCTCCACTCTTTGGTGCAAAAGTGCAATCATCCACAGGACAAATTGCTGTTGAATAAATGTACGTCAAATAAGAGCAGTAACCAAGTAGTTTCTACTTTTTCTGGTTGGCTGGCCTACAACTAATTTTAATGTTGCCTTTACAGATCGCGATGCCGTCGAGAAACGCTTGAGCATATTGCAGCAGCATGGATACATCTATGTAACCGATGAGAATGCCTAGAGAGAAAGAAAGAGAAATCCACACATCCATTGTCGACAATTCCTTAAGTTATTTGCCCCATTTAAGTTGAGCGTACAACATGTGATTAAAGAAAAACTACGAGTACTCTATACACACACACAGATCTACACGCATAGCTACAAGTAATATTAAATAAATAACAACAGATCGTGTCAAGTGTAAGATCTTAGTCGCGACTTGAGCAACTTTTAAACTGACAACCAAACTGACAATTGTCCAATGTAAATATTTTGATATATGCGAGTACGTGCGTAGTTTTTGTTTCTTTTTTGAATATAATTTTTGTTAAAGCTTATAAAAGCGCCTGCGCTCGACGCTCATATAGTCTTTAAGTTATGAATAATGTAAGCATATACATATACATACATCTATATATATACACACACGCGAAATATATATATATATATATGTATAGGCATGTTTCGATTTATTAATTACAAACACGAAACAAAGGATAATCAGCAATGTTTATGGGCAGAATGCAAGCCAAACTCAGTTTAAATTATGTTACGAAATTGCATATAGGTGCAGGAAACTTTCAATAGGTTTGTTCGCATAATTTATATGTCTATTATTATTATATAATCTAAATTTTCCATTTAACAAATGTCATTTCGATATTTCTTTATGCATACAATACGCGTATTTATGGCTGCACTACACAAACAATTTATAACGTGCTATGTTCATAGTTTTTAGTTAGGTTTTCCCTTAAACAATCAACACAATTATTAAAACAAATAATAATAATTTATGTCAAGCATATTTTAAAGAAACTTAAGTTTTTTACAAAGCCCACAAATTTAATAAGATAATATGTATGATATACAGACAAGAAAAAAGAATGAAAATTTAAAAACTAATAAAAATACCATGAAATACAAAAAATTGAACTTATGCTTTTGATCGAAAATGAGCAAACGAGTGACTTAAAATTAAAATCATCAAACTTTATATCTATGAAAGCCACTTATTCAAACTGCTGAAAGCCTTCAATCAAATTTGGCCAGAATTTTTTTACTTCTACTGTAAAGTTGTTTGTAAAACTGGGCTTATACTATTACAGGTATTGCGCATAGCTTTGTTAATCGAAATCAATCGAATCAATAGATTAGTTAGTTTATTTCATTGTGTATCCTAATCAACTGCTTTTGCACTTTCGAATTTATTAATCATTTTGACTTAATCAAAAACAACCACTAAAGCGGCACCCAGTTAAAGTCCGTTGCATGTTTATGTTGAGGAGTATTTTGCACTGGTGACGTCGTTTCGTAGTTTCTGCCATCCTGCTGCTGCAGTGTGCAAAATGGCAACTGAGACGGTTGGTTATAAAATGGAACAGAATTGGTAGGAGTTGTCGTTGGAAATTGGCTAGCATTGAACGCATGCTCATTAAATTCCATCCATTTATCATAGAGGTCTTGGATTTCCGGCTGAAATGCGTTTGTGGCACCTCCAGCGATCCGCGTTTCATTCTCTAAGGCTGATTTACTTGTTGTCGCTGATTTGGCTTGCTTATTTGGCTTACTGGCATCCGATTCTAAGTTTGCTTTCGGTGATTGTACAGGCGTAGGACACGGGCTGCAGCAGTGGTTGCAAGAGCTATTGCAGCAACCACCACAGCAGCAAGGATTTTTATACCAACAATAACAGCAAGTATAAGGATTGTAATAGTAGGAGTAACGTGGCCAGCAACAACAACAACAACAAGAGTTGCAGCCAGAATTGCAGCTAGATGCACAGCAGTTTGCATCTTCTTTTTTTGGTTTTGATGCTTGCGACTTGTCTTCAATGCTGCAAATAAAGTTAAATTGAGTTGAGCATGGGCAACTGTAGACAATGAGTTGGGAAATATACTGACTTTCCACTGATTAATGTATTACAGCCACAGTTGCGAGTCGGCTTAGATGAGTTCTCTTCATTGTTGGCATTCTGGTCAGAAGTGTTGATCCGGTCTTTGCTTGGCGTCTTCTTCGGCTGCTTGCTTTTGGGTATTGATTCCTCCAACTTATCGGACTTTGGAGACATGTTAATTGGCAGTAAAAGGTAACAGCTATCCGGTGGACGTGGAACTTGCAATGACTTGCAAATGCTGTCAATTAAAAAATCTACATGAGCAATAAGTCATCAGACAGCGGCTATTTGTATATTTCATTTGCATTGTTGTTCTGTTAAGATTCGATATGACATTGAACTCACCGCTCGATAAGATCCGGGTTGGCATTGCAGCAGTTAACAATTTTGGGGTTCGTGCTGCTCTTCGTTTTACCTGTACTATTGGGCCTGCCTAAGGGAAACCCCAAATCATGTTCTTTGTTGTCTTTCACTTGAGTTTTTGGGCTGGGCTTGTCAACTTTATTCATATCTTTGGCATTGGCTCGTTCTGGACATTTTTGAGATGTAGGAGCACTGGCAGAACTGCACGGCGTTTTTCGCGGATATTCTAAAGGAGCAGCACCGGCATCACAGTACGTTGATTTTTCCGCATATTCTTGAGTTGGAGCACTGGCAGCAGGACACGTCTTTTTTTCCGGAGGATTTTGAAGGATATTTACGCGAGGCTGAAAACACTGTAAATTCGGATAAAAGCAGGGAAAAAGGCCAGGCATTTGGCCAACTGGCGCAGCAGACGGAAAATATTGTCCCGGCTGCCCTGGCTGCGGCTGTAATTGCTGTAACTCTCTGCCCGTACACGGATCAAACATGGCAGTTTGCTTGCTGGGTAGTCCAGCCGCGGGCATATCTCTCAATCGTGTTGGGAGTTGATTTGCAGCACCATATTCCATATTAATGCCACCAAACTGGTTGGTTGGGCTTATCACTCCAGGATAAACAGGTACATTTTCAATTCTTATGTTGTATCCGCCGGGTGCTTGGAATACAGTTGGTGTCGGGTTAGAAGTGCAGTTTTGAAATGCTCCAATATTGGGTAAAGCTGTGTCTTGACATATTGGATTAGCTACAGGTGTTTGTTCATCCACAATATTTGCATTATCATTTGCACACATTTCCTTTTCTCTCTCACTATTATCCTTTAATCCTTTATCTTTAGATTTAGCATTGTTTGAAATCTTTGGATTTTCAATACGAACAGAAGGTGGGTCTTGACAAATGGCATAGGCTACAGGGGTTTGGCTATCCACATTTTTTCTATTATCAATGCAACATGTTTTCCTTCCTTTCTCATTATTAGATCCATTGTCTTTGCTTTTACCATTCTTTCGATTTTTATTATTTGGTTCCTGTTTCCCTCTAGATTTTGTACGGTCATACAGAAAATTTGGAATTATCATATTTGAGAATTTCTCTTCACGCTGAACCCCAGGGCGGCACAGTAAATTACAAGTCTCTTGACAACTAAAATAATGCGAAGCGGTAGATTTAGATAGTAATTATAATGAAAAGAAATTGAATTACCATCCATTGCAACAGTTACAGCAATCAACACAGTTTAAAAAACTGGAAAATGAAAACTATGTTAAGAAATGTAAACGACGTCTTAGTACTTTTAAAGGACTCACTTCTCCGTACAAGGCTCACACATTTTAATATCTCTTCGTCCATTTAGATTATCATCGTAAAATCATAAACGTAAAATTTATTCAAAAATTAAAACAAATATTTGAAGTTTCTATCAAAGTCGGTTTCGTTCGGCTTTCCCAACTTCTTTCAGATGATGAAATAACTGTGTAGCCTTAAAAACATTCCGTGTCCATACTTGTATATATACATATATTACTACATATATTTATATACTATATAATACAGTTAGATAAAATGCTAAAGAATGTCTGGTAAATCAAAATCACCAACTAATTCAATCTACTATATAATTTTTTAATTGCTTGGTTTCTAATCAATATTTCATATTTTGTATCTTTCAAAAGTCAAACGACGGATTTTCTGACAACGATAAAGTCACTGAACAGTTCCGCTTTTCTGACATTCAAAGTTGTAAATAGAAACTTTTCAAATAGTCAACAAATTAATTTGAGCGGAAGTATTGTTGAATTGGTTGTAAGCCTCCAGCAAAATGCGTAAAACTCAGGCACGACGCATCAGCCCCATGTGGTACACTGCGGCATCGGAGTACGCAAAGAAGTGCCAACGACGCCTTCATAAGACAGAAAGCAGCAGTCGGGCTTGGAACGAAAACTTTGTCATGCATGGCAACCGATTACGTGTTGCTGAGGATACTAACAGGAGCAGATCATCGAGAAGGTGTCGTCCAAGTAGTTCGATCATGAGAGTACTTGTTACCGAGGGTGAGAAACCCAACAGCCGCTTCTTCATCAACTGATATGGTACATAACTTAGAAAAACCGTGGTATAATAGCAGCAACTTTGTAATAAAGTTACCATCCATGGTAAACAGATTTGAAACTGCCTCACAATCCGATGAAGACAATGAGTCTAATACTGAAACTTATACACCGTTCAACGTTGAAAAGAACCAACAAGCGAACGAGTTTGTGATTAAAGGTTCAGCAATGTTATTGCAATCGAATAGGATGCCGCTTATCATGGTGCACCCTAAATCAAAGCACAGTTCCCCTTCTGTTACCCCAAACATCAAGAAACCGCCTAATGTAAGTTTAAGACTGTTTGGGTCGAAAGGGGGAGCAGCTGAAGATGATCCTGCTAACAGCGAGCAAGACGATGCTGAATTGGCTGTTACAGGCGCAATTGAGCGCAAAGCTAATTATACTGCAAAGAAAAAAGTAGTTGAGAAAAAAACCACATTTGATGAATTTAACTGCGAGCTTCCAGGAGTGCTTCAATGCTATCACGGTGAATATCCAGCGCCGAATCACTCTCTTTTTAATGATGAGAATATGGTTGACGCCTGTAAGGTGACCGAGCAACAGTTTATGAGGTAACTTTATTACATAAACCTATAGCGATATAGTTCCGATGATTTACTTTATTTTTTGCTGTTAGCATCGACTGTAATGAGGCGAATCAAATGGAAATGCAGGCAAATCGGGGCAGTCATTGGAATGCAGCCACACAGTTTTCAATACCTGATTACCAACAGGAACAAGACAGAAATTGTGCCATCAATTCTTGCAATTGCTGTCCCCCCAGGCATTCGCTTAACAAACATGAATGTGCCTGCAAAAGGCCGTCTTTTAGGACACAGCAACAATTAAGCAATTTCTCCAATCAGAGTTCATCCTTCATATTGTGCTGTCATCACCACCAAACATCCTCGAATGGCCCAACCGAACTACTTGCCCAGCAGCTACAGAACCAGATGAATCGGACACAGGTACAAATATCACATGTGCAAGTGCAACTAAACAAGGTCTGTGGTGCATCTAAGATGCAACAAGTCAAGGGGCATGCACAACCGAAGTCCTATAATCAAACGCGTAGAGATTGTGACAGAGAATCACTTCCATTAGATAACGAAGATGCAACGATAGATCCACCCGTGCAGTGTCCAAATAATTCAAATGTACAATATTTATTGGCGCCAGCACACGTAATGGGCTTGGACTTCAACGCCTTACAACAGGCAACGACCGAAGCAAGAGAGGCACACTGTCAGTACTGTGATGCTGCATCTAAAACTACAGTGCAGAGCCAACAATGCTTTTACACACCTGCTCAATATGGTATGGAACATAAACAACAGCAACCGTACCAGCAGCAGCAAGCATGCCAGCAGGAGTGGCAGCAACAACAGCAGCAACCATGCCAGCAGCAGCAACCGTATCAGCAGCAACAACCACACAGGCAGCAGCAGCAACCATGCCAGCAGCAACAACCATACCAGCAACAGCACCAGCAACAATACCAGCAGCAGGCAACTTGTCCAGGTATGCATTGCCAACGATCGTGTTGCAGGCAGTGCTATGCTCGGATGAGTTTTATGATGCCACGATGCTGGCATGGTCGTTGAAGGGGAGGCCAATAAAGATGCGCCAAAACGAGTTCGTAACGTAACGTGCCATGTACAGTGAAAGAAGATTCCAACGACGACCTCTTGTACAAAGTATGTTACATTACAACCTTGATTCACATAGGGAGAGCTTCATCCAAAAGTAAATCCAATTCGATCAAGGCTTCCGATTCAAGTTAAATATTTCAGTAATGTCGCTTATGCGTATAAAAATTGTCAAAATAGATAAGGCATTCAGAAATAAAACGTGTGCAGAGTGTAGTTTTTGTTCTGCAAGCATAAATCAATTGGGTTTTTAAAAAATATTAAATCCTTTTCATTGACGTATTGAAAATGTTGTCATTTGTTAAAATAACTTCACAGATTGTGGCTCAAAATTTGTAGTTTTGTTTCTTTCGAATTATAAACGTGTTGCTTCCTTGATGAGATTGACAAAATATTCCATTTAAATTACAGATTTCTTATTAAAAACAATAATCAAGCCATTAATTGGTTTTTTAGTTTTGTTTAATAAGAAATGTATAATTTCAATGAAAGATGCTGCTGTTTACGTAGAAGCTGTAATTGCTATGGCTGTCGGTATTCATGTCAACTCATGAAGGAAGTGGCAAGAGATAATCAGAAGTTTTACAGCTTAGTGGATGGAAAAAAGATAAAACTGCTGGAGAGTATATATGCATCGACACAAAATTCGGAGTACAAAAACCCGGATGACTCTGTGTTGTTGAAGTCGCCTCGAAGCGATAGCAACACTGAACTGATAGGATCAACAGAACAATCGTTAAAACAACAGAAATTAGCAACACCCACAAAAGCATCAGTGATTCAAGACATATTTAATCGAAAAGACATCAAAATTAAAAATACATACACAAATGACCACAAGACTTCAGAACAGGGAAGATTAATGGCAGGATTGGAAAATAATAAGAATCAACCAATTAGACCAGATAATTTAGTACCATTAAAGTCAAAAAACGAACCGTTTCACAGGAATTCAATTTCCGAAGTATGGAATACAGGAAAAAAGGACTTTTTAAGTAAAATTACGTCATGCTCTTGTAGCCATATTTTCGGATCCAGAGTGAATGGAAAAAAGCTTCTGCCAAAGAAAATCCAGACTGATATCAAGACACAATGTTCAAAGACAGAAAAGCCGGTGCGAAAGATTAGACGAAAGCGCAACGTCAAAAATCAACTCGGTAATAAGCCACCCCCTATGAGAGTGGCTGTGCCTCAGTGCAAACACAACAATGATATTTGGTAAGTGGTATTAGGACGAGACTGCTTCAGTTGATCATTTAAAAAGATGTCATATTTTTCTTGATAAAGGTTTGAGTGTAATTTTCCCATAAGAGTTAGCCTACCCCCCTCAATATGTGTGCGTAATCCTTGGGATATCTTGCACAAGAATATGCAACCAAATGCACTCAAATTAAAGACCTTGTTACCTCCCAGCAGCAACAATGCTGTGGTTCAGACAGGTTTTCCCCCAATCCCAATAAAGATAAGAGCTGCATTACCGCCTGCATCCGCAAGAAAGTGGGGCATCACTGTGCGACCCTTGGGCTACGGACCCCGGACGAAGGTAGTTTCCAAGTCAAAGACTAAAACTAATTCAAACACTCGCTCTGAACTAATCGGGATACCAGGGCAAAGCATTCCACATAAGAACGAGGAGAGCCAGAGAGGTGAGCTGCAGAGTTCAAAAGTTGGTAATGCAGTTGATGAAGGAGCACAGATAAAATTAGGGTCTGAATATTTTAAAAGTTATTCAAATGAGCCAAAAGATAGGTCCACCCATGTTAAATCAAAACGAGAGCACGAAACGCCAAATGCTAATTCAGAATTTATAGCCACAAAGCCTATGCAGGCCAAAACGGCAGCGGAAGCAAAAAAATCGCATGGTTTTAATGATCTGTTAGATAACCTTCCATTACCAGTAAATGTTAAAAATGGGCACCAAATCTCTCGGCCGCTTTGGAAACCACCTAAATCTAAAGAACATGAATCTGTAGATAAGGCTCAAAAGAATAAAATGATTAATATTGTTAATGGTTTTGAACTCAACCCAAATTCGAATATGACGAACTTTTGCCACCAAAAGCCGATGTAAGTAAGAATTGTAAAACTAACAAATATGAATGTTCATACAATGTAAAAAGCTATTAAGCGTAATTTCGATTATGTAATGCGATTTGCAACATAAACACAAACTCGAATCTTAATCATTGTAATGTAGTTCTAATGTTTAGTATTGTTTTTTTACACTTTCTGTTAAAGATATTAATAACTCTTGTTTTTCAACTGCAGAGGTGAGTCCCAAAAGCCAGAATTACCCGTTCCAAAACGAAAGGACAGCCACCCCAGTGGAAGAATGAACACCGTATGTCAACCAGAGAAGTGGTAAATGAAAAGCTAGAAATATTCATACACAACTAACTGAAACTTAAAACCCTATCCCAGTAATCGATGGCTGAAGAAGCAAATATTACCAAAAGCCAGAGCAGAGCTCGGTTCGGGGCCTACCAGTGCAACAATACACCTAGATAATTCTCCTATTAGCTCCAATGAAAGACATAATGTCAAATCAAATCAATCGAAATTGTCGCACATGAAAAACATTCACTCAAAACGATCGGAATTTCAGAAAACCTACAACGCCCAATCCAAAATACCCTTAATGACTGAACCTCAAACTTCTCCAAAGGCCAGTGCCTATCCGAATCGTTGGTCGTCCTCTCGATCTAACTCGCAAAGAGAAAAAAAAGAGGAAACTGATTTGAAATTGCGAAAACCCACTGAGAGTTCAAAGCCCAACACTGGCTATTCTCGCAATAATGAGACGCCAACGATTGCATTGCATCAAAATCGTACTAATATTCGTTCTTGCATTCAATTAAAACAATCTGATAAACCATATAATAATCGTGATATGGTTGAACCGAATTCCAAATTTGAATTCCATAAATTAGATAATGAGTGCAATACTAGCCCAAGTATTTCGTTTTCGCAGCAAGTGAAAGTGCTACAAGAGCAAAAGCAAAAATATCTGCAAAAACTCAAAGAGTTACCACGGTCAGAGTTGGGACCACAGCAACACGCACAGTTACATGAACAGAGCGAAAAAACTGAAAAATATGCAAAATTGCTTGAGAGTTTACAACAAGATCAAAAACAGCAACGAGTACAAAAGTTATTGAAACAGCAAAAAGAATCATTTGATCATCCACATCAACAGAAAGAGCAATCATTGAGAAGAGAAGAGAATACAAAACCTAGAAAAATAACAAGAGATTTCTATATGAAAACCTTAGACAAGTATAGCATACAATATATGCCTATCGGTTGGCTGAATTTTGGGCCAAGCAGCATTCCAAATTACAATAGAAGGAACCAACAAAAGCATCATTTTTATGGTGGCTCTTCCAATGCTTGAGTAACTTTTGCCCAATAAACAACTTAAGCAATTAAATTTTCGGATCTGTTTATGGCTTTATTGTCGCAAGGTATTTGAATATTCTGGCTGCTTGTGCTTGGTCAGAAATGTTGGCTCCTGTGGATCAAACGTTTTGGCTCGAAATGTTGATTTTCGTTCTGATTTTTCCACTTGCTTTGGCAGCGAGAGAGAGGCGAGTGGTGAGTCCATGCTGATCCTGTCTACAGGGAATATATATTGATCGTGCAGCAACTGCTGTTGCTGCTGTTGATTATTGTAGAAGGGTTTATAATGCTGGCAACGGCATTGCGTCGGATAACAATAGCAGTTGTTAAAACGTTGTTGAGGCAACCCTGCTATGGGATACAGCTGTGTTGGCTGCTGCAAATGATGACTGCAATGAGATGCCACTCCTGGCGAGTGACAATAGCCGAGTGAAGTCTGTGTTGACGTTGGCCTCAGCAAGCAGCAACTGCTGCAACAGTTGCCATAAGTTGCTGGTTCTCCCAGGTATTGCTGCTGTTGCACCTGTGGTTGTGGAAAGTTGGTATATTGGCA
Source organism: Drosophila picticornis (assembly GCA_035043845.1). Lineage (NCBI taxonomy): Eukaryota > Metazoa > Arthropoda > Insecta > Diptera > Drosophilidae > Drosophila > Drosophila picticornis. Next base: position 20,681,298 of record JAWNMR010000122.1, on the reverse strand, counting down.
ATAGTGAGTTGTTGCTGGTATTTGCTGATAGCTGTCAGCTGCTGGCATATTTGAGCGAGAGCTCCAATTGTTATTCGGACCAACTGCTGGTGCCGCTGACAATAATGGTTGCTGCTGCTGCTGCGGCGCTGTTTGTGAGTTGGGTGCCATAAAGCTAATCGTTAAGTGTGGTACAGTGTTATTAGTTGTGGCACATGTTGGTGCTGATGCTGCTCCCACACTCTCTGCCTGTGCCTGATTAGATTTGTGGTGCTGGTTCAACTTGTCGGAAAAGTGACGCGTTGATGACGCAATTAGATTCTTTTTGACAGAACTATTGGAAATACTACAATCCGGTAGCCTCAAATTCGCATCTGTCGCTTGACCACCTCTGTTGTGTACTTGGAACATCTTGGAGCGCACGGCGCAGTGCAGCGGGAACTCATCTGTCTGTGATCCAGTATGGGCACCAATGTCGCATGGCGATGTCTGCTGCTCTGCATGACTGCGGTTACAGTGGCTCTGCAGCGTTTCTTCCATGTGCCTTCCCACCAGTGCATTCTCCAGCACCACAAAGCTTGGTTTAACGTTCAGCCTCTCGCTGTGCATTTTGACCAGTTGATTATGCATCGTCTCCAGAGACTGCGCATCAGCTCCAATCATGTTACTCTCGTTCAGCTCCTCCTCCGAGCTGCTGTCAACATCCTCCAGCAGCGCTATGCGTATCCTTTGTTTTCCACGACGCGACTTTTTCCGAGATTTATTGCCGACCTTCTGATTGCCTATTTGCTCATTGACCTCCTCCTTGCTTTGGTTAGAGGGACTTACTTTGAATTCGCCATTGTCGTCCACAAGAATTATGAAGCTGTGGCACGTGCTGTTTTGCTCGTCCTCTCTGGTCGACATTTAATATATTTTTTGGGATCCGAAAGCAATTTGTTTATTTCTTATATCTTACATCTGAATTTTGATAATGTTGAAGCTTGGGAATAAACCCTTGTTGCTTAAGCAAAATAGTAAATGTTAACTTTGTTTGTCAGAATACACAATAATTTAAACACTTTTTAAAAGGATTATATTTTTAGCTTGCAACGTAAAATGTGTAGAATGTTATACAACCGTTGCAATCTTTCGATTTTATACGTGTGAAATTTCAATGACATTCTGTTCATAAGTTGCATTTAATGCCAACAGAGTGCCATGTAAATTTACAAGAATAGATATATCAAGAACAACAACAACAACAGCAGCAGCAGTGTCAAGAACAGCAACAGCATCGGAATTCCAATATGGCTACAGTCCAATGCCAGAGTTTTGCGTTGAGTGTAAGTCAGACATAACAAGGATAGGCGTTTGATATGTGACCGAAGTGCCGGAAGGATTAAGGTACTGTTCACCAGCTTACAAAATATTTAATATATTTATAAACTAATATATTTGTAAAAGCTTTGACTGCAATGTGCCAATTCACCACCCTTATAATTTGGATGGTTCTAGACATCACTTGATCTCACAGCAGTCAAACCCAGCGCTAAGCCACAATTATCAACAAGGTCCATTAACACCCTCTAACGCAGATGTCTGCTTGCTTTAATTATATCAGCTCAGCTAAATTTTCACCAAGTCAATTTCTAAATCAACATCCGCCACCTTTATGTCAGTATCAAACTATTGTCATTTTGCCAATGTAGTTATCGCCACAATAAGTACGCCACCACCAGCAGTAACAACCACTGCAGCAACAACTAAAGCAGCAACAACAACAAAACTAAAAGTAACAGCAACAACAAAGCTGTTCTACACAGGATCATCAATCTACCCTGTCAGCCTAATTCGTAATAAATACCTACATTCCTTATTCAAATCTTAACTCCTATGCAAGCGCAAAACACTGAGCAAGGTATCTTTTCTACAACAGCACCTACTTGGGACTGTGCTACGCCCATTCTGCAATCAGCGACATCATCACGAAGATCCCGAACATAAGCAAGAATGTGCAGCCTGAATTATGACATAGAAATATACCACTAACAGCAACAGCAATGGTATTGAGCACTCTAGAAGAAACTAATTGCCAATGCCGTCCAGTGAAACATCCATATATTTTGAACTTAAGAACAAATTTCCAATTAAACCAATAATTGTATTTAGTGTAAGTAATTTTGTTAGGTTTATTTAACGAAAATTCAATACATTTAAGCAGACAAAAATCTGAAATATTTGAAAAATATTTAATAAACAAAAGGAACTATTATGTCTCACAGTAATATTTACTAATTGATAATTATTAATTTAAAATTTCTACTAATATCTTAAGTAAAAGCAAGTAAAAGATCACAAATAGTATTCTTCTTTTCAGCCTGATCTATCGATTAGTCGCTTCCGTATCATTCAAAAAATTTGTGACATAGTTGCTTATAATGGACGTAATCGCAGATTGTTCAATCGCTCGAGTCACTTGAGTCGTGCCACTCGCGATTGGCAACGCAGGCAGTGTAAAGTGCGGAATATTGCTCCTGACTGCCAAATGGTCGTAGTGACCCCTACTTGGATTTATGGCAACATTCGCTCTGGATTGCTGAAATGGCCGATGTGTCGGATAGTTATACGGCTCAGTATTTATTGATCTGTAATCAATGAGGTGCTGACGTGCCACTGGTGTTTCTATGCCATCTGGATGATAAGCCGATGGTAGTGGGGTTGGGAGTGGTAGATTTTGCGGTGGCCCGAGCTGCACACTTAATGGTATCTGGCGCTGAGCAATGGCATCTTGAAAGTACTGCAATCGTGGCTGATAAGACGGTGGCTGCAGATGCCGTAGAAAATGTTGATGCAGCTGCTGTTGATGCTGATGACGTTGGTGTTGCCTGAATGCGATCTCCTGTTGCTGGTGCTGTTGGTGAAGGTGTTGTTGTTGTCGCTGCCATTGCCATGTCCGTTCTTGCAATTGACGATGTTTGTTAGCAATACGCTGCTGTAAGCTGCTTAGATCCGCCTGTATTTGCAACCTCAGCTTATGCTTTTGGACGTGAAGACATTCTTCTTGCATTTTACTCTCCTCCATTTTTTGCAGAAACATTCTATGATAATCATCATGTCGCCGCTTTCTGAGGAGTCGATTGGCATAGAGCTCCCTAAGTGATTTGCTTAAATCCTGCAACTGCTGAGCTTCCTTGCATTTCAATTTCTTATACTGTGCGTTGAGATTTTGCAGTTCCGCTCGACAGTCGTCAAGAGGATTCTCTTGATAAATCGATTGAAGTTGTTGCTCTCGCATTGATACCTGTTGCTGCTGCTGCATGGCAAGTGACAACTGTTGCTGTGGTGCAGGTGTCCGATACACAAGCCTTTCGTATTGCTGCACCCCCCATTGCTGCATCAAATCCGATGGCTCCATGAAAGGCTGTTGCAAGTGTTCGTTGAGAACATTGTTGCCAGCATTAGTGTTGGTGCTGTGTGGCTGCAACATGTCGCTAGTGTGTGTAGGCTGCAAAGAAAGTTGTTGCATTAAAAGCGATCGCATTGTTAAGTCTGCAGGTTGCGCCTCAAATGTGTGATAGTTGTTGATAGTTGTTGGTGGCACATCAGCAACAAGTTGTTGTTTCTGTTGAAGATGCTCTGATCTTTGTATGCTAACAGCCTCAATAGACTTGTCATGTTGCTGCTGCTGTTCATTTTCTTGCTGTTGAGTTGCTCCTCTAATATCTGGCAGGAATTTGTCCAATTTATTTTCAGGCTCGTCTGATAATTCATTTGATATGTGCTCTTGCAGTTGCAACTGTTCCTCTCTTTGAGTTGTTACTCTCACCTCAGGCAGGAATTCCTGTAATTCAATTACAGAATCGTCTGATAATTCATATAATTCTGTCACTTGTTGTGATTGCTGCAGATGCTCTTCATTATCTGCTGTTGCTGCTACATCATTAAAGTCCTCTTGAATTTCAGTATTGGCCGACGAGCTGATACGCTCCAAGTCTTTCAATACACCCATTTGAGTCTCCTTATCACTGCAGCTGAGTTTATGCCAACGATAGCATTGATAACGTTGCTGCTCCTGTTGCTGATTGTCCTTCAGATGCCTGCAAATAATCGTAATTAGTTTTTGTACAAACATGTCTGTAAATATTTTGCTCACTGCAACTGCAAACGCGCATCTCTCTTCAATTGGCGCTTGGATAAGCGCTCAATCAGCTCTTCCGTACCATCCTCTTCATTCTCAGTTTCATCAGCGGAATCCTCGAGCGCAATGGAACAACCGTTATCGTTTTCCAGTCGATTTAGGTTCGGAGTCTCTGTCTCCACAATGGGCACATTAGATGCCAATACTTCATCAAATTGTTCAGTCGCAGCATTACATTCTAGCATCGACTGGGCATTTAGTTCACTTTTAATGCACCTCATGTCATTTTTTGCTTCCTTTACCTCCTCCGGTTGTAGCTTCTGTGATTTTCTGCTCTTTCTCTGCTTCATTTGCTCTGCAACGTAACGTGCACGGCCCGATCCAACGGGAAATTTAAGCATTCGAATGCAGTAGTCGCTGTTCCTGCTAATTCCATCCAAAGTGTTAACGGATGAGCAATAACTACGCCGATTTAGTTGACTGCGAGCCAACTCCTTGGGTATAAACAAATGCTCATTGGAGTGGACTCTGGCACGGCGCTTCTTTGTTTCGGCTCTGAAAAATGTTTAGGAATTGTTAGAGAAATGTGGACAGCGGTAGTTCCACAACTTGTGCACTCTAATTGTCAAATTTTGCTTGCAAATTTACATAGAAAGCGAATGCCTTTCTTCCAAGACGAGTGGCCTGTCCTCGCGATCCTTTGGTTTCTGTGCAGAATTCAACTCTTGCTCATCTCGCCTATACTCTTTATGTGGTGCTGTATCCTTGTGATTTCTGACAAATTACTAATGATGATTATGTGAGCGAGTTAATATTTAATTACTTACATATCTCCAGTCGGCTCTGTGCAATCCACGTCGGACTCTGGGTCTTTGTTGGCCAGTTCCATGTTATGTATTTCCTGAGCCACACAAGACTCCAATTCAGACCCAGAATGAGAATGAGACTCGTCTGCGGCCAAGTCGCCCAGACAACTGTCCCCACAGTTCTCCAAGCGTTGCCTTTTATAGCATATATTAATTGTTTATAACATTTGACTATTGTATACATTAGATTCACCAAGCGTTGTCGGTGTTCAAATAATGGCTGTTGAGGCTTACTTGTGCTAAAAATTAAATGCAACGTTCGACAAATTTATTCACCTTGCCTGAAAATCGCCTTTGGATGGGAAAATGGCCCATGCAATTAATACTGTCCACCATTAATTCGGGCGTTGAGCATTTAAATTATTTTAATTATAATTTGTGAAATTCGTCTCCGGAAAAATTTCTTGATTTTATTAATATTGTGTTAAAAACTATATAAAGTAATTATTTATATTAAATGACGTGTTAATCAGCTCTAACCAAGAAATATTGCTGCTGTGCGAATTAATGAGGGTCAATAAAATGTGATAGTTTGATTTAAATTAGTTTTTTTTTAGCAATGAATCTTTTTGACATTAATTCATTTAAAGTTATATATTAAGTCATCCCCTAGACGTAGGTAAAAGAAGTATTATTATAGTTGAGTTGTAATTACATGTATAGATTAATTTGGACATTTTTTATTTTTCACTGCGTTCGTTATCACATTTTGTATACTACATTGGCTACTGTGACCCAATTAACAGTTGCCGCCAATTTGCCCACGTCAGCGTTTTCAGGACCTGATGAGTTGCATCTTCTGAATGCAAGTTAGGACATTAATACTTCAAGTAATGACAATTGCTCAAATCAAACAATTTAAAAATTTGACATGTGAACAAAAACTCAATTTTAGTAATTTTTAAAATGTTCCCTTACATAAGAAAATGTTTGCGGATTAATTTCCAGATAAGTAATGGAAACTTCAGAGATCATTTCAATTTCGGCTTCACTGTGTTGTTTTGAATTAATATCAAATTTCGGCAACCTTAAGAGAATCGAGTAATTTGATTCCCAAATATTTTATTTTTTAAATGATACTGAACTGTAAGCCGAATCTCAAATGAACAATTTTTTATTTATATGCACAATAATTTGATTTGTTTTTTTCGCGTCCAGTTCCTTTTAAGCAAAATGAGGCGATTAAGCATAATTTGGTTTGTTTACAAACACGACTCGTAAATCCAAAGCGCAAACAAACAATAAACAATAAACAATTTAACTCCCTTTTAACAGGAGTTTCGCTTGACTTTGATTTCGGTTTCGGTGCTGGAGGCAAACCTGTCGCGACGAAATTTGAGTTGACCGATGCCGATGCCGACAGACCGTTTTATTGGCTGAACAAGCGTCGCGTTGCACAGTCGAAAACTGAATGAGTGCAACAGCAAATATGTACACATAGCTAATAACATTATATGGGTTGTATGTATATGGGTTGCGGTGAACAGTTTACAGAGTGAATACCAAAACGCCTTCGACAACAGGCCGGATAATTGTTGCGCACTGAAAATCAAAAGTATTTACAGAGAACTACTTATAATGTGGTTCTGCTTTGGGGCCATCCGTTAGATAGGACAGTAAAGATATACGAATCCACCTTGGGCTGCACGTAATGGTACACGTATGAGACAAGCAGTATAAAAGGTGCTTTTCCACCGTTAGGGACACGTCAGCTTAGTTTGTGTATGTCCTGTTCACTTCTCCATTTACCGGCACCCGCTGGCCGCATTTATTCGAGTATGGCAAACTATAATTCCTTTAAGCGTAATTGTAATTGTTTTTAAAATGTCTTGGCAACACCTGAGGCGCTCTTAATCTAAGTGGTCAAGTTGCGGACAAACTTTTGAATGCAATTTATTTGTCCTGGTTTTATGAGCGATTTAATATAAACATCGATAGGTGATGGATAAGCGGTAAGCTATGTAAATTCTTACATAGCTATGCTTTCAAACTAACGAGATTATTTTTTGTACATGACAAAAAGTTTTTAATTGTACATAACTTTCACTATAATCCAAGTTGCACACATGTTTTTAATAAAATAACAATTAAAACGCTATTTGGTTGAATGCAGATATAAATAATATATAATTATTAAGCAAGCATCATTCCTTGCAATTTATTATTATATTTTAAACAGTCGCAAGTCACTTTAATTTGCTGCAAGACATTTTAAAAATACCGGACAATTATCGTAATCGGCTATCGATTAATTGCTTACTTATTTTAGTGGGCAACTCTCTATTGGCAGAGAGTTGGCAGCACCTAAATATTTTCGTGCTCACCAAATTTGGTCACACTGCCAACTCGAAGAGAAGAAACAATAAGAAAGTAACATATACTAAATAAAAAGTGAAATTTTGTGCAATAAATATGGACAAACTAACAACAATAAGTGCCACACTGTTCATGGCCGCCGATGTGTTTGCCATTGTGAGTCTGGCGCTTCCCGATTGGATCATTACTGAGGAAGCTGGTAGATGCTGCATAAAATACACACACACAGATACTAAACAATAACAATGATTTGTTGCTGGTACATTTCAGGTGATATACGTCTAGGCTTAATGTGGACTTGCATGACGCTGTACAACAGGCCACAAGTTTGCTATACACCCGATTTGCAGCCCGAATGGCTGATCGCACTCGTGTGCATATTCATTGGTTGCATCTGCATCACAACGACCATAATACTGCTGGCATCGAGCACCTGGGATCGCAACGTTATTCCATATGCACGCTGGGTGGGATTTGCGGCAATGGTTCTGTTCTGTATGGCGGCCGTTGTTTTTCCCCTCGGATTTCACATCGAAGAGATTGGCGGACAGGCCTACCAGTTGCCGAATACGTTTAAAATTGGCATCTCATATATAATGTTTGTACTGGCGCTATGGATAACTGTTGTCTCGGAGCTCTTCGCAGGCAAAGTGTGTTTGCCCCACTTTTAAATCGATGATCTCCACAAAAAACATATATCGAATTTTGAATGTATATAAGTGTATTTGAATTAGTTGTTAGATACGATTGCTCGAATTATTTTCTGTGATTTGTTAAATGTTTCGTTTTTTTTTTCTTGTGTACTGTTCATACAAATAGATGTATGTATGCATATTCATTAACATTGAAGCCATCTGAGAAACACTATTCCGGTTAGACACAATCAATGAAATCTCGTTAGTATTAAGAATGTTTTTAATCTTGCTTTTGTATCTTATTTGTATGCTTTAAAATACGTATTATTTTCATAAACATTAAAGTAGCATTTTGATCACATATACCAACATTTAAAACAAATGGGGTATTTACAATAATTTAAATAAAATTGAAGTCCATAAGTTATGAACGCCTGAAGGGCAACTGAATTGTGTACGAGTCTGCGCCTGCGTTGAGTAATCGAATTTATGACCCCACTTGAGTAATATTACAAATCCAGAAATCCAATGAAATGATAAGTGCTGACTGTGTCAAATGCATTGCCACGTTTACATTTCACTTCATTTGGCTGATGGACGTCGTACGTAACCGGACACCACTTGACGGCTATCCACATATACATATGTGTGTACAGCAGTGCTATGTAAAGAGAAATGATTTCAGATCTCATGTGCGCGCTTTTGCATCGGCAAACGGTGCTCTTTAAACCAACAAAATGTAGAGAATATGAAGACAAACGCATGCCACGCGAAATGCAGTTTGTAACTGAATAAGTAGTCTTTGGCATTCTCCTCCGACAGAAGCTGATAATGGACTAGTAGAATCGACACCAAGCCTCTGAGATAGAGGCATAGCCAAGGCAATTTGGATGCCCAGAACACTTTGATCATGAAATTCCGGTCGGATATAAATTGGACACACAGCCAATATAGGAGTTCACAACTAGCTGCAAGGACGAATAATTTGCATCCATATTGGCATTCACAAATCACCGGAAGTTGCTCCCTTCCATAGGGTATAATGCCCAGAAATTTCTTATACTTAGTCGTCAGCCTGAGATATCGCATTGTAAGCAAAAATGACAGGTTCATAAAACCAAAGCACGTAATGAAAAGCTTTTTGATCATAATCAAAAAGAATTTTAAGTTAACTTTACTTTTGTTTCGGGTATATCTAATTTTTTTGTTGCAATCAGTGGTTCAGACATTAAATACTAGTCAATCTATGATTATAAAAATTATTAGCTGCTAAGCAAGAAATATAAGTTAAGGCTGTCTTTGTTTTGAATATTATTTCTTTCTAATTAATCGTATGGATGCTAAAAATTGGGGAAGCTATGATGGAAGGATCCACAATACATAATAAATTAAATCTGAAACAGGACTTAGTTGAAGAACTTCTAAAATGAATGCTATATGCATAACTAACATATTAAACATATTGTATTTTTTAATACATAACGCATCCAAAAATTGACCGATTGAATATTTTTCAATAATAAAAACACTTGAAAAACTCTTTGATTGTATATCATTTAATAAATAGTATTTGATAAAATTATTGAGTAACTATAATCAAATCTTTTCTAATAGCCAAACAAATTGGTTAATGTACCTATTTTAATAATTTAATTACATATAAAAAAGCACAGCAAGCTATATCGTATGTATGTGCAACTATAATATGCCTAAAAATGTTTACTTTCGTATGTAATATTTTCAACTCAAAATGAATATATTTAATACATTCGTAAATATTTCGATTAAATTGTGGTTAAATTGTACATTGTATTGGCAAATACAAAGATATGCATAGAGTACGTTTAGAAAGTTAAATTTTATTGTTGTTTCCTCGGAGGTATAGCGTATTAGATGGGATATGTTCAGTTAGGATTCCTCGCAGAACACCCTGCTAAATTCCACTGTTGCTTTTATTTCGTATAACAACTTCTAAGAAATAAGTTTCTAGTGGCTGTGTAGCAAGGTGTTACATATAGCTAGAAAGTGTGTCACAATATAAAAATGATTGTACAAAAATATATACAATTTCGTGGGAACAGATTTTAGCTAAAGGTCGTTGAAATTAGATTAACCGTTGTATTAGAAATTTGATGGCACATAGTTTGGTTAACGTTATGCTAATTAAATCATTGCTCCAACAGAGTACGACATCGTCATCTAGAAGTTTTGAGTACTTGACTAAGTAATATATAAGCAAATAATCACAATCTATTGGAGCACACAATAAATATGGTTGATTTCTATGTATTATTATATTAGATATACTATTGATTACTTCATTAGGGGTGGGCTAATTTGGGCTCATTTTTGTTTTTAATTAATTTTCCACAATTCTGTATGTTTATACTAGATACGAATACGCATAATATTTTCTAAATTAATTATTCGCTGTTTATGTAAGCTACGCATAAAATTGTCAACAAATTGTGCTACATAACAAATAAAGACTAACTAAAACAGATACTTAACGTAATGGCTAACGTGCAACGCAAATTAAATGCTTAACATTCTTAAAATGTCTAAAATGAAATAATCCAAAAATAAATAACAACATGCCTTAACATAAAATATTCTATACATAAATAGCATTATAATTAACAACAAATTGCGTTTTTACTGGTCGCATCCATTTACAATTTCCCATCGAATGGTGTCTTTACAAAGTAGGTGACTAGATTGCCTTTGCCCTTGACATAGGTTAGACCCCGGCACTCGCACTCGTATCCGGCGCCCATTAATATCTTAGCTGTATTTTCCGTTGTCTGCGAGTTAAACTGTTTTTATTAGCAGCAGTCACCGAGGCCTTATTATTGTTGGTAGTTGTCTTACCTGAAGTCGGCCCATAACGCCACAGGAGTCCATGCGGGATGCCACATTGACGGTATTACTCCAGATATCATATTGCGGCTTCTGGGCACCAATCACGCCCGCAATTACCGGTCCATGATTCAGTCCAATGCGCAAGCGGAAGCGTTGAAACGACTCGCGATTAATCGAGTCCAATATGGACATCAAAGCAATTGCAAACTCAACCAAAATGACCACATTGTGCTCCTCGGTGCGTTTCTCATCCTACACAAAACACAAAAAAAAAAAACAGAGGAATAGAAACGAGATCGAAAAAAAATTGCGTTAGTTGGATTTAAGGTATTTCATTATGGTCTTATTCGTCTTTATTGGTCTGGTCAACAAAAGTATGCCGCCTAAACTTTGGCTAATCCCCGCCCAATGGCCACCTTCATTTGGATCCCTTTTTTTTGCCTTTATGTGAAGGGTCTTTGTTGGATTGCACAAAGTGTTGGGGGTCTGCTTCGTGTGCTACGAGTTTAATTAAACTTCTAAGAAGAGATTAAGGGGCATTCAAACAGTAAATAAAATGCTATCAATGAAAATCAGTCAGCTATTGCAATTTTCGCACAAATGTTTTTTTTTTTACTTTGTTATTTGTGTATGTAGTACATACTTTGACAGAGATAAGTCCTTTAAACTGGGAAAAGGTGTGGGTTGAAGCCAAACATAAAACTTATGTTTGTTAAGTAAATATGTTAACATAAAATAAATAATGTGTTTGTCAATAAATTGCTCAAATCTGTACAGCTGACTGGCAAGCAATCTTTGATATGCAACTAAAGTTCTATCCAAATATTTCAATACCATTGATGATTTTGGGGTAAGCTTAGCTTGCAGATTGCAGAATCTAAAAACTTATTAAAACTGGAAAGATAATTCATAATATCTAAACTATTATAAATCTCGCAACACCATAAATGCATTTATAATATTTTTTTTTTTCGTTTTAAATAGACTTACCGCAAAGCTACGCGACTATAATCGGCATGCCAGGAATTCGCATTGTATTATATACAGAATTAGTAAAGCGTTAAAGAGATATTGATTAACATAGATAAATAGATTGTTAGGCGGATCTATCGTTATAACTTACCGTTGCGCCATCCTCCTTGCCGGGCCTTAGCCCAGATGCACACATGTAGGTGCTGGCTATGGTTTTAATCTTTTCGATGCCACTGAATTTCGGTTTCAGAAGTAGCTATTAACACGCACAAGGATTAGATAAGCTTAGTTTATAAGTAAAACTCAAAATCAACTTACCTTATCGAAATCACAAATGATCTCGTTCAAGAGACGCAGGCATTCCAGGCCTTGTTTATTAACGTCCGTCTCATCGTAGAACTCCTTGTAGTTGGGTATGGAAGCAAACATCACCGCCACACAGGAGTAGCTCTCGTGGTAAAGCTCCGTAGAGCGTTCCAGGTGTAGAAAATGTGTGGCCACGTGAGCCGGCAGAATATTCTCCAGCAGAATCTTCAAAATAGCAAAGGCATGGGCAACTTTTTACACCTGAGTCGTTACTTTTAAATTGCATACCTTATTTATGCCTCGCATTGTTTCGACCTCCTCCTGCTCAACCTTCAGCTTTGCCTTCCAGAGGAAATCAGTGCGTGCCACATATTCACCTTGACGGTCCAGTGTATGCAACACGGCAATCACGAGCAACAGCAGTAAAAAGCCCTTCACTTCTAGGCGTAATCTGTAAAATGGACAACAGAATAAATTGTTAAGCATTGCAGCGGTGCACTTGCCTTTCACAAGCTTTTTTAACAATTCTTCTTAACTTTAAAGGGTTTTTAATATTGTATCTTTTGAAGAAAACATCTCGTGATTAGACAACTATATTGTATAACTGTCGTAGGAACTTTTGGTCAAATGACGATTTCATTTATGAACAACTTTTTGTTAACTTAGGAATGCCAGTATTTTGGCGAGAAAATATCAACTCATATCATATTAAGATGTGATCAGATGGGGTAAGTAATCTTAGTTTTTTTTATATTAACTTATTCACAGACAATACTCACCCATTATCATAGTTTAGTAGATTGTACTGCACATAGAGATCGCTGTAGCCGAGAACAATCATCTGTCCGATTAGAGTAACCACCATGGCAATCAGCTTGAGTATGAACCCAGATCGCAGGAATGCCGATATGGCCGCCAAGCTGACGGCACAGCAAAAGAGGAAAATTGGTGCTTTGGGTATGGCATAAGCAATATCTAACGGTTCCTCCAGGAAAGTGCTGTTGCTGAAGATATCCGTGGCATTTGTGTTGTTACTGGCCACAATTGGAATCTCATCGGGCAGCGAGTAATTAATCTGAAAGTGATTAAATGCTGAAAAGCTGAAATAATAATCAAAGACATTAACTTACCACGCTGAAAACGGCACAGGATGAGATGAGTATGTTGACGATAATGAACATGGCCAGTCGTAGATACCGACTACTTGCCACAACCTGGCCGGGACCATTGCGCTCAGTGTTCGAGGCATGTACGTCTGGCACGGACATATTGCTCAAGTAGAGAAACAGGGCTAGGGACACGAAGCTGGCCAGCAGCGAGCCAAGCAATGCCAGGTTCCTGTCAATTTCAAAGAGCACATCTGGGTCAAGCAAATCGCCACTGGGATTGGAGCTCACCTACAATTCGATTACAATCAGCTGCACCACGGCCAGCGAGAGGAAGAGCACGAAGGCGCAAATCAGGTCGTACCGGAAGTGGGTGTCCGGCTGTGCCCTGTACATTGCCTCCCGGGGTGTGTTGCGGTACCACATGGTTATCGGCTTCAGCTCTGTGGGCGGCCCCAAGAAGTTAAAATTGAAACATTTACGCTCCGGTGGCAGCAAATTTGATTCAATCATGGCAATGCTCTGCAAAGATGTCGGAAGCGAATGATTATAAACTTTACCCAGTCTGATGTTGTCTTCGTGCTAGGAACAGCAAACCACCGTCTGACAATGGTATTAAAATCATATTTGTTTTTGTTTGCTTTAACTTGACCATCCAATAAAGTCTGTCAAATTCAATTTGGGACAGTTGTGGGAAATTTCCTGGCAATTTAAACTTAATTTTAATCCAGTGTCCGGCTGTTGCCGATGGCGGAGCTCCCTTAAAGCTGCACAGACAACCATAAACTTACCGCCAGTCCAATGTTTTTCACGAGCTTGGATTCAGCTATATTGGCAAAGGGCTTATCGGCACCCCAGCATTCCACATATTTGGTCATCTTTGACGAGGGCCGATTGCGTGTGACATGACCTGGAATTATAAATCAAATCAATTTCATATGATGTCATAGATTTGTAAGTTATTCAATCTATTAAATATTCACTACCAGTCTATCAAAATAATGATGAAAATTAAAGAAACAGCTTTTCCGAAAATAGCAAAAGCGGTTTTCCTTTATTGCTTCAGCTTTAACTGTAAATAAATAAAAATAACTACTTAATTTCCAATTACGTCTGATAATATGTTGAAGCTGTTGTCAACATTTTGACATTCACATGATTAACGAACCTTGAAGCCGTTTACCATTATAAACTTTAGTCCTTGACTTTTAAGCTTCATGTTAATGCGTTTGTTAACTTTCAGCAGAATCTTTAATCGGCTTTATGCATGCCCCAAGCGAATTTGCACTTGTCAAATCTGAAACAAAAATGCCCTCAAATTGGCAATTTTTCAGCTGCCACGTGAGGACCAATATTAAAACTGAAAGGTAGAAGAGCACCGGGGCTGCAGCAGTAACATTCATAAAGCTCAGCTGTCTGTCCAAGGGGGCTTATAGCAAAGTGTTGAGAGCCAGACGGACCACCTGGTCAACGCTGGCCATGGCCATGGGAAACTTTTGCACAAAGGTCAGTCCACAAACAAATGCAAGCACATCAAATTTATGATGCAAAAGTTGCGAGACCAGCAGTAAAATTATGCATAAGCTGAAGCTCATTTTCGAAAGTGATTTTCAACTGTTGCCTTTTATGAGCTTTATTTTCATATCCACAGCTCCATTCCCCTTCATTGTCTCTCCCCCTCCCCTATTGTCACTCACCCGAATGACTGCGAAAACTTTCGCCGCTGTGGATGGACAACTTGCGTCCCTCGATGAAGGCGCCTGAAGAGCGGCGTCTGTCGGCAAAGGACATCAGACCTGAATGGGAGGCCAAAGTGAAAAAACAAATTAAACAAATTAATGACTATATGAAGGCTTAAATATTTCAAGCAAGCATTAAACTAGTATTTGACTTTCGTTCATTTTGTGCAGAAGATAATTTTAGGAGAGCCCCAAATCGATTTATGTGTCATTAGGGATTGTTGTCAAATAAATCGATTTGCGTTTCTCCGTGCTTGTTTGACGGGCCAAATATGATTAATATCATCAATCATCTACGTCTTATCATATAGTCTAAACACCTTTTAGCTTATAATAAAATTTGTAACAATTTGAAAATCATTTTATTTTAAATTGTCTGTGATATGAGTAACTGTAATTCAAAATAATTTTAAAATTAGCTTTAATATGCAAAAGCAATTATCTTTAATTAATTAATTATACTAATTAATTATACTGACTGACTAATCATATATAAAAATTAAAGATAAAAAAAAACTGTTTCAAAACTGTTAATTTATATACATTTCTCGGCTTTAAAATTTTCTAAATATGTATTTTTATTTCAAATATAAATAAATATTCATACATTATTTAAGACCACAAAGTTGTGACTAATAAATATGCAAATGTAAACCAGTTCATCGTTTTCATTTTCATTTTGTCCACAATGTTGCCCGAGTGCACATAAAAATCGCAACAAAGTTTCAATAGCCAAATGACATATGCTTAGCGCTACTTACCCTGAACGGATAGCTTGCGTCTGGAACGTTCAGGTGCATCGGCCACCGCCAAACTGTTGGCGGCAGCGCTGCCTGTTGCTGCTGTTGTTGTGGACGTGGTTATGGCCGCGTTAGCTGCTGCAGCAGCTGATTGGTTGGTGTTTGAGATGCCACTCTCGCTGCCACTCATACTAAGCAGATCCTCGGTGGGAAGGGACAGTGCTGCAGATTTTGGTGCCGACTCCGATGCGGCAGAATCACCGCTGCCGCGATGGTCTCCATTTGGCAACGGAGCATCACTGTTGATTTCTTGCTCCGGCTGCTTGCCCACCAGCGGTTCGGTGACAGCAATATCATCCTCCTCCTCGGACATCTCCTTGATGGACATCGAGGCGGCGGAGGTAAGAGGCACAGGCACCGCCACATCCTGGCTGTGCACGGAGGTGGGTGAGACCCTCTCGCCCGCATCCCCTACAACAGGAACTGGAGAACGTGACTCCGCAGGCAGCAGCTTCTCCGTGACATCATTATCCTCCTTAGCTGGCGCTGCATGCTCATCAGGCTCCGTATGCTCTATGCACTCCACAACTCGAGGCACGCTATGCATATATGCGGGCTGTCGTGACAGCTTAGTTAAGCAACGCGTAACTGAATACCTGAAATACAGCACTCACCTTGGGCGGCACAATGAGATACGTTTCGATTTTATGGTCGGCCAGATAAGCATCGCGACCGCCGCCCTCGCCCTGTTCCACTTCAAACTTGTCGCCCAGAAAGTCCAAAGTTTGCTTTGTGATATGCACGCGGCTGTGAAGAACGACAATGGGCTTTAGATACAATAAACATATGCACATATATTATTCCCCCTAGTTTCATTTGCCTCATCTTCATGCAAATTAAGAACCTTTACACATAGCTTTCCACCAGTCTATCTCTTTCTTTGTCTCCCTCTTTCTCTCTCTTTCTTTTTCTCTCTCTCTTTGCTTGCCCTTTTGGCTTTCGTAATTTGTAATTATATTTATGCTTTTCTAACGCATTCACAATGAATTCGTGCGTAACAGGCAAAGGAAGCGGCTGACGTTCATTCGGCTCATTGATTTCGATTCAATTCAATTTCAAATAATTGCAATCTACATGTGTGAACACAGGACACAGAAAAGTTAAGATACATGTCAATTGAATCGAGGAGGAATAAACACTTGTTGGTCGTAATCTACGAAATAAAATAAGTAAGGAGAAACACTTGGAAAATGAAAACTGGCAGTGTACAGTTCCCAAGAATAAATGGGATTATTTGGTAACAAGGGACCAATCCAGGCCTAAATAAAGGACAAATTCACAATTCAAGCTACATTGCTTTTAAACATGCGTTTGCAATGCCACAAATATATTATTGATAAAAGCCGGAATATTATGAGAATTGCCTGCTTTCTTTTTATTTCGATTTTTCTTTTTGTTTGTAAATTTGCAGAGTCTGTTTCTTTATAACCTGTAACCCATATGGACATCCGTCCGTATTCAACTACTAGCTACCCATTTAAATTATACTAATCAGAGTACCAGTTCAGATTAAAAGTTCATATCATCAGAAAACTCCATACATACAAAAGTTATTCAAGATGGTATCAATACCTTAAATTACTAGATAAACTTACTGCTCGCTTTCTCAATTAAAATCCATAAATAAAGAGAGTATAAAAAATTATTTAAAAACTTATTCCCATTCCTAACACTAAAAAGATAAAAATTATCGTGATGGGTCAAAGTTCAACACAATTTTTGCCAGAGCTCATTTAATAAAATCCAATGATATAATTACTGACAAGTGTCTGTTCTCTGAGTGTTTTGCTAATTTTAGACCACACACAATTCTAATAATTTATACTACAATTAAGCGCAATGCCTGCTTGGGATATGCTTTGTGCTGTAGTTCTTTGTTGGAATGGCCTGAAGCAAGAGGCGTGTTTAATTGCACTTTCCATGAATTCTCATTTAAATTCCAATTATGAGGTGTAGGAACATAAGTCCTCCTGCAGTTTCTTTTGACCACGTTGTGAACAGACATTCGTATTGTGTACGTTTTGTATTGCTAGTTAGCTTAGCACGACACATCAAATGAGAAAAAATAAACAAAGACTTACCCCGCAACGCCGCCGCTTTCCATGTGGTTGGCTAGGGTAACATCATCGCTCCAAACATCAAATTGCCACTTGCGTAGGCCAAGGACGCCGCAAAGCACGTTGCCCGTGTGTATGCCAATTCGCATGTCAACATTTATGCCGGTCGCCTCACGCACGTGTCTGCCGGAATAGAAGCGAAACGGCAGGGAGGGGAGTCAAACAATGAAAGCCGCAATGTTGAGCTGAGTACAAAAGCATATGTACACTATATATGTATATTTACATACTTATGTGCCAACTAGTTCCATAGTTGTGTAACGAGCACAATTTTATGAGCCATAAAACAACAACAGGCCAAGTTCAACCCTGATGTATGACTGGCATAGGCCTGGCCAGGTTAACCGAAATGCAGGCCACTCATACTAGCGTATATATATATTTATATATATATGTATATATTTACGTACTCGTACTCGTAACTGTGTGGAGTTGGCCGGCCAACAAGTCCTTGAGTTATTAACCTTAAAGAGTGTTTTTGATAGTAAAGTGTACAGCATTCTGTGTTCTGTAGCAAATGAGCCGACAACGAGAGCAAATCGCCTTAGAAAACAAATCACTTGGGAGCCCTTTTGGTTTATTTGTTTCTGTGTGTGGATCATTGGGTCCATTTTACGATTGTTATACTTAGAAGCAAACAACGGCTTGTTCCAATTATGAGGACTGCGAAGAACTTTAGGTTGCTTAAGAGCAAAAGTTTGTTTGAAAAGCCTTTTTTTGCTCGTCAAAGCCTAACAAATTAAATTTAATTATGCATGAGTATTATTACTTGAATGTACCTTATTTTGCAAAGCGCCTTTTCTTTTAGATCCTGTTTGGAGTATTCTCAATATTATATACAAGTCTAAGGGCCAGCTTTACAGCATACTCTTAAGTTCTTGGTCAGTAAGCTGTAGTATGAATTATGCTCTAATAAAATTTAAAAAAATCATTGCCTACTTTTGCGGATAGTTTTTTATTTTATTATTCATCAGCGACTTAGCACAGACTAAACACAAAGTGAAAAAGAGAGCTGAAAGCGTCTGTTGTGCTGCACAAATAAACTTTCACCTTTAATACACAAAAAAAAAATGTTAAAAATTTTATTTTTCACAAGGGCTGCTTAATGGGCTGCATCTGCATAGCGCAAACAAAGCGGGAAAGCAACTTGAGCAGCAACAGCCATCCAGAAGCTGAAAAGCCAAATGCCTTCCGGCCAAGAACAAAAGAAATACTTAAAATGAAATGAAATGAAATGAAAGAAAGTGGCCGACCCAGAAAAAAATAACAAACACAATAGAAATGTGCTCATTGTGGAGACTCACAATAAAAATATTGCCATCAGAAACTGAAACATGCCGAAACCTAAATATTCTTAACTGTCTCTCGCCAAATAAGTTTCAAAAAGGTGTAGATTAAACAAAAAAAGAAAATAATAATAATAACGAAAATGAAAAAAAATAATCATTTGCCTTGTACATTCATAAAGCTATAAAAACTCGGATTATACGATGATAATACCCATTGTTAGAGTATACGGCTGACGAACCTCTCGGACATGATGTACACGGATACTTGGGCATATATTCTTGTCTGTAATAAAATGGCTTTTGTATTGATATTCTATATTGTATTTTATGTTGTTTTTTATTTTCTCCTTCTTTTTTTTTGGGTTCTTTTTTTATAGCATAATACGTTTTTAATAGGCGCCATAAAAACGGGATACGTGTCTATCTGTGGCAATTAAAGCTGACATTGCATAACAATAAGCTGACAGCAAAATATAAAATTTCACAATAATTTGACATCTATCTAGGCCAAGTTTAAAGCTTCAAATTCATGTACACACAATTTAAAATTATGCGAAACTTTACATGAAGTACACAGCTAGTTCAATTTATTGTTGCATGAGTCTCCAAGTGTTTACACTTGTATCAGAGATGAGTGTGTGCTTGTGTGGATGTGTGTGAGTGTTTATTCACCTATAACCCTACAGCGCACAGAAACTATCAAAGCGCTACAGGTAAAATAAACGTTTGCACAAGCCCTTGCGGCAACAGCAAACACACGCACACGGACACCCACACACACACACAAACATGCACACACACTCACACACACACTTTGACATGGGCAGAAAAACCAAACACCAAACATTGAGTCAAAAGGTATGGCCAACGGCAAACATGCCGTATACGCAACGCGCGCCAATATTGACATTGTGAAGAGAGGCAGGGAGAAACTTACCTGATGGCATCGATCATTTGCAGGCCCATGTTAACGCAATTGCTGGCGTGCTGCGGCCTCGAGATGGGCAGCCCGGACACGCAATAATAGCAATCACCCAGAATCTTGATGCGCAAACATTGATTCTCCTGTGAGGGGCGATATTACATGTTGTGTAAAGTGAAACATATACTAAATAAACTAATAAGTACTCGCACTCACCTGGGCGATTTGATCGAAGCGACCAAAGAGATCGTTCAGTGTCTTCACCAAATCACTGGCAGTCAGTGAGGACGACAGCGGGGTAAAGTTAACAATGTCTGCAAAAAGTATTGTGACATTTATGTGCCGCTGCACGTGCAACTCATGGAAACGTGTGGCCGATGTGGAGGCCGGGCCACCAGCTCGCTGGCAAGCGTCCGCCATCTTCAGCATAATGCTGCGCTTGACCTGCCAATACCAGGACAAAGGGAAAAATAGCAATTTGAAAAGCACACAGCTGAAAAGTACTCTCACCTCGGCAGCTATGTAAGCGGGTATAACGCTTAGAAGCAGCTGCTCCTGCTGCTCACGTTCGCACTCAAGCTTGACGCGCTGCTCGATGCCAGTGCGTGTGCCATCCACGGTGCGGTTGTGTGCCGCATCCGACATAATGCGATAGTACAGACCGGAAACGGATGCGCTGGCCAGCATCACAATCTCACCAAACAGCTATGAGTGAGCGAAAGAGAAAGATAAGGAGAGAGAGAGAGAGGGAGAGGGAGAGAGGGGGAAAGACAAAGAACTGACAGTTAAACGGGGTCATGTCAAGAGCATTGAAGGATGGAGCCAATTGGCAGGCAGGCAGGCAGCAACCGACTCCAACTATGTTTAACCACAGGCCCTTAATCGGAATTCCCAACAATGTGTCCCAGCTAATTAACGCTGGTTGAGTCCTGCCAACCACAATCAGAACACACAAATTGCGCTGAGGGGGAAAATGTTCGCAAAACTAAACAAGTTATTTGTTGGACCCACTTCAACTAAAGCAGATTAAATGAGGGCTTTTCATTCGGTTAGCTTCAAACGGTTTGTATGTAGTAGTGCCAATTAAAGCTCAGGAGTTTTAGAATTAATTTAAATGAGTAGTTATCACAATGTGATAACTGCATAGTCTTGACGTACATTCTTGTAAATTATCAATATCAGCTGAGCACTTAAGCTGGCAATTACAAAACCAGAGGAAACAACAAGTTAAACGGCAAGGCAGAGAAAATAATTTCTGTGAGCCTTACATAGTCTACATTAAATAAATAAATAAATACTCAACGTGCGCACAAGATAAAAATTAATAATATTTCAACATACAATGCACATCGACTTCGACCTTTGCAAAGAAATCTGTTGCTTTTGCGACTAAATTGTGATCCCAATCCTCTTTGAAATAATAAAAACAAATAAACTTACCATTGGCAGATTGGGCGCATAGTCCGGACTAGAGCCGATTCTATAAACAATGTGTATGGCAGTCATGAATAGCGCCAGCACCACAGAGACCGGCCAGGAAATGGGCAGCATTGTGTGAATGCCCTGCAATGCCATATATTAATGTTCAAAATCCAACAATCCAACTGTCCAACAATCCAACTAACACAGTCAGCTTGGCTGTCCCAGCGATTGAGCCACTTACCAGAAACAATGCATACATGGGCAGTGGAGCCAGCTCGCTGCCTGTAATGGCCGCAATGGTGCCCAGGGAGAAGGTGGTGACAATGGCAAAGGCCAGCGCTGCCACTGGTGAGCTGAGCACAGCCGGAAACTGGAGCGCCGTCAGTATCGAGCCGGAGATTAGGGCTGCCAATGCCAGCAGCAGTGTCTGCAACAGGTGCTATAATCCCCAATACACATTAACTTTCCACAACTAAAAGTTTGTGCTGTTGCACTTACCTGCTCGTAAACGACGCCAATTATTATGGACACGACACATGCCACCAGCGATGTGAGCAGCCCCGATCTAAACAGCGACTTGCGCAGCCTCTGCCGGTAGCGTGTATATAAATCGTTCAGGTGTATATCCTCAGCTGCAAATACAAAAAGTCAAGTGTTTGGCTCATTAGCGTTGCGTGTTAAATGGGTCATTTGTTTTAAGTGCAAATACAGCAAAACAGCAAAAATGAAATGCTCTCAATAATTCGTGTGTGGCATTCAGCAGTTTGACTAATCAGATTTAATGGCAACGTATGTGCCGAACCCATCAATCCCATCATATTATAGATTATGATCTGAACTTAACTCAAATCTAGAGTTACGCATTGGGTGAACCAGAGAAGCCAATGGCATTCAGAAATAAACTCAATAAACTTTAAGCATCTACACTAAAAGTTTCCAAAGAATCAAAATAAGTTAAAGTTGATTGCGATTCTCAGTCTCTCGTCTCGATTCTCGTCTTCGTTTGTATGTCTTGAATTATATGCCAAGCAAGCTATTTATTACCCAAAAATCTTTTCACAGCTCTCAAAACAAATGCAATTAATTAAATTATGCAAAATGTAATTGAGTAGAAAATAATCATTGATGAATGGACATCGCAAGACGGATACGAGCAAATCAGCATAAATATTATCCATTGTGCACATATTACACACAACAGCAACACTACAAGAACAGACGCAATTACATCTACCGTTAAGTCAAAAGCGAAAGGTCAATTGCCAAACACGTCAAAATGAATATATTTTGGCTTTGTGCCTCAGCTCATTTTGGTGTGTTGCATGGGTGTGTGCAAATCGATATGGAAAGTAACCATGTGGCCTGCTAATTGGCGGCATTAAAGTTCTTTGATTTATTTATGGCACAGACATTGCTGGACAGTGTTCAATATCTCGCCTAGCAGAAAGTGTGAGTTGTTTATTTTTAGTAGACCATAGCTGTGCCAGGTGTTTATTGTTTATATTGCTTAAATTTTGTACTACACCAGACTCGCGCATTGATTTTTTCGGCATACAGATATATATTTTTAAATTCAACCAAACCAACACATAAATCAAGGCAAGTGCGTCTCAATGAGAGGCGGAATTTTCTGTGAATGGTCGAATACACTCGAGGAGTCAAGTAAGTCTGGCTGCTTTCATCTGCTGTTGACAGCCAGCCTTAATCATTAATGGATCTGCGTTGGTCAAATGACTCGCTCAACATGCAAGGAAATTAGAAACAAAAACATTTCAAATTGAACGTCTCACCAAATTGCAACATGAAGGGTTAAATTCGGTAAAACCCTTTTCCATGCCATATATTTTTATTGACAACTACATTTTTAGGTAACAATAAACCGATATGTCTTTATTAAACTGCAGTTTCCCGCCAAAAATATATAATGTATAATGTATATTCTTCATCGGATTATTATCTTATCACAAGCGTTTAAAAATATCCTTTATTTCCTTTGTAAGTATATATCCTTTAAAACCCGACCTCACATTTGGGGAACTCAAATCGACGCAGTAAATCAACGTTAAACAACATTCTAACTGCATTATTATCAATAAAAACGACAATTTAAAATTGTTATTGTAGCCTGCGCAGCATCAAAAAGAAAAGCACTTAACCGCAAGCTTGGAGCGCAAAGCATGGATAAAATCCAACTCCAAGGCAAAATTGTGTAAAATTCAACACATGCCACAAAGAAGAAAAGGGGGGACAAATCGACACAGTCACTTATTCACGAGGGTCGATTTGTAAGTAAGAAAACCGAACCCACCACTCTTGTCTTGAATATATATATTAATTCAAATGTCAAATGTGACAAGATACTATTTATATGGCACAGTTATTTGTGTTATATTTGTTGATAATGGACTTCGTCTGTAATTCATTTTATTAATGTAACGAATAGAAAAAACCCATTACTTAATGAGCAACCCTCGCAAATAGATGATGTGCACTGTAGCTGCCTTCACTTGTTTATTCTCTGCAATCAAACAGAATTTCTTTTGAAAGAGCTGGCTGAATCCAACGAATACATACCCACCCACTTAGATAGGTGAATGAGTGTGTGTGTTTTTGTGTGTGTGTGTGTGTGCGTGTGTGTGAAAGGATGACATATGCGCTCATCTGTCTACAGCATTGCTCTGCTGTAGGTCATAAAAGTAAACCGTCTAAAACGAAACAGTTAAAGACTTTGGCAGCGTACAAGATGATGTTGACTGCAAAGTTGTTGGCATAGATTTTGTATGACTATGTTGTGAATGGAAAGTCAGAGCGGCTTTCCGCTGAGTTTCATGTGATTAAGTACGTGTAGACAAATGCCAAGGTATTCGCAGATACAACACACCACAACTTGGAAATGGCATCATCAGCATCAATTGCACTTGATTATATCAGATTCAAACTTATTCAGGGAATGAATACCAACAGGAATGTTACAATCATGCCAGCTTTGTATGTGGACTCAGATATAACTAGACTCGCTTTAAGTTGGCAGCAAATTAAATACAATTATTAGTTGTTTTAAATTTTGGTAAAAAATCTTTAGAATTTGCGGAGATTGTACTTAAGTCTAACATAATGGCATATCCAACGCGAGGCTCGACGGGAACTCAATTGCCACAAGTCAGAACTCTCATCTTATATTTTGCCAGTATCTTAAATTTTACGCATTTATTGTAGAACGTTTTGGAGAGCTTGAAACGCATCGATACAAAGTGCTTAAGAGATGATAGATACTTCAAGTTATTGTACATGAATTATGATAACAACTTTCTAGGCTTGAATTCAAGAGTAAACAATTCAGATATAGCCCCTAGGATTAATGCAGAATCGAATCGACCCGATTGGCGTAGAACTGAAAAAGAAATCAAGGAGATAAAAGCGGAATTGGCACTCAGTAAGCAACTGCATTACGATTCATAAGATATAGAATCATAACTGTTATCTGGTTTGGCATTTCTAGTTAAACGCAAATTTGATAATCTGGAGCTGAGTATGGCAAGTCTTAGAATGGGTAGTGCAAATGGTAAGTCGGATTAACAGAATGTTTGATAGAGATTCAAGTCGAAGGCCTTTTTGGCAGTGTACAATACGAAGAATTTTGTAAAATAAAAAAAAACTTAAAGCTTAGTTGCGATAGTCTTTTCATTTTAACTTCATTTAATTTAGTTTTTTTTTTATGTCAAACAATTTACAGATATTCGCTTGGATGCTCCAGCATGTTCTTATAGTGACATCAATCCGATTGACGCTGCATTGCCATCTCGAGCACAAGATCTTCCAGCAAGCATCGGCCGAAGTGGGAATGCTTCTGTCAATTCCTGCTTACGATGTCCTCACATTGAACCTCTCCCGGAAATATCTGCCCATTCTCTGGCATTGCTTGATAGATTGAATATACTTAGCGACAATGAAGCAGCAACTCCATTTACTTTTTATCCACTTAGATCCGCTTCATCTGAGCGCAATCCTGTTGAGCAGTCACACAACCAACGTTTGAGTGCGGTTTCGGAGGCCTACAAGTGTCCAGTGTGTTTGAAATGTGTGCAACAGCGCAAGCCTGCCTCGACCATCTGTGGTCATGTGTTTTGCAGCAGTTGCATTAGGACCGCTCTGCGTGCCACATGCAAGTGCCCTGTTTGCCAATCATTGATAACAACGCAGGATATATTCAGAATATACATTTGAATGATTGCATTAGATTATTAACTTCAAATTTACAATTTGTTAAATTTCTTTTTTTGTGTAGCTCGTAAATTTCACATTTGTTCAATTTTGTGTGCAACTCATATTAAATGCATTCGACGTTCGCCCGAAAATATGCAATGTATTGTGCTACATGGTAATTTTCCACATACGCCATGTAAGACAACAAACATAAAATGCAGAAATATAAAACGAAAATCAGACGGCCAAGGCTGCAACTCCAGCTTGCCACGTTGTGCAACGACAAAACGACGATTCAATGCACGCCACCTGCTGCAACATTGTAAATAACAAATTTCAGATCCTGGCAAGTATTACCAGAATTACGTGCCACCGGGTGCAGAGTACCTGTAGCAAAAGAGTCCAGCAGCACGTTTTACTTGGTTCTACTTAAGTGCAGTCACGGCAGACACAGCTCCTTGATCTGTTTACTCTAAGCCTTTATTTATTGCAGTAATACAGTTAAATGAGTTTGAGCCTTCTTGTGCATATAATGTAAAGAGATAACATTTGTTTCACACAAAACCCAAAAATATATATCAATGAAATAATAATGATTTTTATGTACATACAACTTAAATTCAATTTGGAAATAAACTCAATTTAAGCAATAGACGCACTTTTGAATTTTGAGAAATAATAGTTTTAAGTATTTGTAATTTGGTCCAAAAAAATTTACCACAATTCTTTACGGGTTAAATTTGAGCAACAACTCGACTGGTCAATAAAATAAATCAACAGCTTAGATCTAGAGCAGTGCTAAAGTAATCAACAGTTTGGCCCCAATGAATAATGCGAATGCTTGCTGAAATGCTGAAAGACGTGGAGTTGCCTCACAAGCTGGTCACACCACAAGCTACAGCTACAACACAAATTTCTGTGGCACAGAGCCTGCTAATGGCAGCAGAGCAGGGTACAGGGCAAGAGAGTAAAGAGACGACGTATGTCAGGCCATCGCATTAATCAAGGTGCAGTCAAAGATTTTAGCCATGGGAACCGTCGATGCCGAATTGACAAACCAAAACTTCTACTACTTACGCACAGTGGCAGCACATTATAAAATTAATATTTATTTATATATTTACACATATATAATTTTTTTAAATAAAAATAGCTAACTGTAGTTAAAGCTTAGTTTAGGACTAATCAAACACGTATATTTTGTCTCAAATTATATATATATATTAAATAAATAGTGTACTAAACACTCATCTTAAGACACTGTGCATTCAGTACAGTAAAGGAATATGTCTACAGGCAGCGCACGTATTTCTCTTGTTTCTCTTGCACAATGTGAAACCACTTTTCCAATGGGTTTGGGGCAAGACAATGGTTTCCCCATTTATATTTGTTGGTGTTCGTGTACCACTACTAAATATTGTTCAGCTGAGAAAAGAGCCAAAGCTTAGTCAACTGCCAACTTCACAAAATCGACTGCCAAGCATTTTTTTTGTAATTCTGTTTCGGTTTGTCATTTCATATTTGTTACCTTTCTTACGGAAGCCAATCAACCATTTGAGCGGAAAACGACAATATCGAAAATGAAAGAGGACATAGCAGCCTTTAGTGTTCTTGGGCAGACAAATCTTATATATATCTTTATCTTTTTGTTGTTCGAATTGTCATTGTTAAGCATTGAATTGAAGAATATTGCAAGTGAGTTAAGCTAAGAGCACAGCTGGTGCTACAAATAATTGTATATGGCTTGCAAATCTAATTCATTATAATATAGACGTTCTTAGAGAGCATTTATTTGTAAACAAGAATTTATTTATGAATTTGTTACTAAAAGCTGAGTTTCCCCAGAATGCCAAATTATCCGGTCTTAAGCTCAATTTTAATATGTATATGCGCTTTGCAGCACTTAACGATTATTTTACTAGCTTGGCCCACTCGGGCAGTCAATTTCCGACTTAAAACTTTTACAATATTCAAAGTGCCCATAAATTTTACATGAAATACTAAGAAAATATAAAGGCCAAGACGGCGGTATGCCAACTACATCTGCAGTATTTACTGTATTTTGGCATCGATGGGGAACATAGATTTGGACCTTGGGGGCAAACGATGCGCAATTTGTCGCAAATGTGAATTTCAAATTCAATCTGCCACAAGCAACAAACGTTTTGCAATACAAATGCGATTTATGAGTATGCCGAGTATATTTTGAGCTATCCAAATCAGGGCCTCAATCAAAAGGCATGCCTTGTACGCATTTAAGCTCTCGCATAACAGGCAGAATCATGGCATCGTCAAGTTGTAAGCAGTATGCATATTTTCATAATAATAGTAATCTCAACAATGGCTCAACCCAGACCGCATTTCCACTGTCAAAGCAATTTGCATACATATACATATACAATTCTTTTTCAGCTCGTTTTATTTCTTTCGGCAATGTCGCCTAATACCCTTTCAGTGTTACGGATATGCGTGTGTGTGTGTCGGTGGCAGAAAAGTAGACTCGTTTGCAAATTCGCTAGCATTGTGTGATATATCCATTGCTGAGTGCCATAAATCCCATATGAACTAAGCCAGAAATACATGAGCACGCCTGATGAGTGCAAAACAGTCTGCATTTGTATGCGAAGCGGGACATCGGTTCTCAAATCCCACATTTTACGGCAAAATGGGGTGGACCACAGCCAGATGCAGACACAGTGTTCCACTTAGAAAAGCAGACACAGACACAAACATAAATTATAGAGTAAAGTTTTAAAAGCACTTATTTTTATAAGCCCTGAAAATAATCTCATAATTATTAAAATTCATTTCAGCATTACAGGTTAAAATTTTCTTTGCTTCGCTTAAGCAATTTTAAATTCAATTTCAATAAATATTAAACATAATCAGCTGACTCAGAATAATGATAAATAATTGTTAAAAAATGGTAACCATTTGAAGTTGATACTGTGATTTTTCTTAACACAAATACCCAACCTCAAAACGTACTTACTTTTACAAGTGCAAAAATAATTGTTGGTTTTAATGGAAATGCGATGCTTTAAGTCATTGCCAATTATCAAATAGGGTTCAATTTCTGACATTTGCACATTATGATAGTATAATGGCTTGTTTATCTCTCGGTTCGCTCATGTTTACTGGCCAATCAATTTTACAACTTTTCAGTCAATCGCAAACCAATGCCATTCAGACCAAGCCAATTGCGGAGCCCAATGGCTGATGGTCTGATAAAGGGAGCTTGGCTGGGACTCGGGATTGAGCCTGGTAGAGGGTGTGTGGGGGTGGGAAGGGGTGCGGGTCTGGTTCTGAGCTAGGGTGGAGTAGCGTATGTTTTGTCGCATCGATGGCGCCATCAACAGCGGCAGCAATCATAGCAGCAACAGCTGAATAAACAGCAACAACAACAACCATCAATGCTGGCATCACCAAAGCGGGGGAGCTGTGCAAGCTGTTAGCTGGATGACGGTGTGGCATTGTAGGGATGTGGGAGTTGCACACAAAGCGCTGAATATCGTTTCCCTGACACTTTTTCATTGAATTCAATTAAAAGGCGAAATTGAAAATTGAAATTCAATTAAGATGCTGTAAATATGGGTGGTGTGAGCGGTGTATGAAAAGCGGACTGCAAACTGTAAAAGCTTTCCTGGCAGCAACAGGCACCCATTCAATGAAGATAGATGAGCAACTAGTTGCCAACAGAGGAAAGACTGGGTTGTGTGTCCATGAGGATATCAATATGAGGTCAATAATTTTATTTTCCTTTCTATGATTACTAATGACTCGTCAACACTTTGGTTCATCAATTTGCTGTTGAAGTGTTGATGTCAAATTAATTGATACTGCCAACAATCATCAGCTGGTGTATGATGTGCTCATGGATCTAATTATAAGATGCATTAAACGTATTTCCCGGAAAGTATGATAAATAATGAAAACAACACAAAACTTAGCTATTCAATCAGCTGTAAGCTGAGAAATGTAGCTGAACACTTTTCAAAATCAATTAATCAATTACAATCAATTAATAATATTTTTGCAGTTATTCTTCATTCCAGATAAAGGCAAATAATTCCAATTTGTGTATCTTTTAATTACTCTCAATATTTTTACATGGCTAAGAAATTTATATACTAGCAATAAAAATAATCGACTCCATTCAATGCCTAAGCAAAATTGCTGCTTGCCTTCTGCAAAGCAAGTTTAATCAAATTTTTGGTCAATTGATTGCGCACACAATTTGTAAAGCCACTAAGGCTAAGGCTGTAATCCAAACAGCTGCCTCCAATTAAAACAATGATGAAAGTAACCACGAAGCCAGCCAAATGGTTGAACTTCAGACGACAAGAACTTTGTTGAACTTTCCGTAGAAGAGTTAAGCTGGTGGCAAGGAGGCTACTGCCCCAGAAGAATAGTTTATCAGCTTGACACTGCTCTCGAATTTTAGCAGTCCATTAAATTTCTTGAACAATCAAAGATACTATAACGAACTTTAAGTATGCTCAGATTATGCTAAGCTGGCCACAAAGATGTTGAAATAAATGAACACTTATCGTGAAGCATTCCAAAAAAATGGACTCATCCTTTGCACAGGATTCATTTCTATTATTCCACTGGCTTCATGTCAGCGTTCAACATGTGTGTTGTTAATGCGAGTTTCCGGGTAACATATTATGCCCATTTTATTAAGTCTGCAAGATTTCTTCGTTTGTCTTTCAGATGCCCATTTTATTAAGTCTGCAAGATTTCTTCGTTTGTCTTTCAGATGGCAAATGCATAATTTATATATCTCACACAGAAGCACCCAAAATCACACACACAAGGACTATATGCTTTATTGCTTGCTCAGCTGTTGATGTACAATTTAAGCAAATTGCTGTTAATAGCTTCATGAACCCAAAGTCTCTTCGGGGTATACGTAACTTCTTCCTCTGGCTTAAATATTAACTTTTTGCATTATTTGCAATTTAAGCAATTTATATTATAGCCTCATTAGCATCACGTGTGGATGAGTGTTTGTGTGTGTGTGTGTGTGTGTGTGTGTCTATGTGTTTGAGTATGCCATGTGGCATGCTTTGAGTTCCCATCATCATGCTAATGAAATTAAAATGGAAATTGAGTCAACAATATCAACGCTCCTTACAGGAGATGACGCTCAGGGTGACAGGAAATTTGCTTATCAACACATTGCCATGCTGCACAAGGAATGCAGAGGTTTCAGCAAAAATTTGAATTCAATAGTAGGTTTTTGCATATCTAATTTCGAATTCAAATTAATTTATTTTTAATCAAAATCAAAAATGATTTTAATATAAGCGACTTAATATTGAAAACATCAAATCAGTTTTAATTAGAAATATGATATCTGTTTTCAAGATTTTTTATTTTATGTTTATAATGTTTATTATTAACTCCGTTATAGAGACATGATGGAACAAATTTAAATTTATAGTAATAGTATTGATAGCTATTAAAATAACTCTTTAATTAAGGTCAATAAATTGTGTTCTACTTTTAACAAGACAAGACTAACTTTATTCAAGTCTAGACACATACACATAAGCACAACCTTTCCCAAAAATTGTTTCTGTCTTTTGTTTTTGGTCCCTTTATTTAAGGCCACAAATTGTAAATCAATAAACATGCTTGGGATTTTTTTTTTTTTGCAATACCCAATTAACCCATACCATTTATACGAACATTTTAATAGACTTGTCGTGCTCTTTAAGAGTTTGTGGATGGAAGTTTCGGTCGTAATTGGCCCAAAGCATTTTCCTTTTTATTTTCAAATTGAAATATTGTTTTTCTTTTACTGTCTTTTCACTTGTGGCATTTCTAAAAGCCAATGGCAATTAATTTTGGGCAACAAAGTAAAATACTTCATAATATGCTTCAATTGACTTGTATTTACATTAATGATTGATACAAGTTACCATCTGATTTCAATACACTTTCAATCCTTTTGACTTTTAAAGACTTAGCTGTGATGAGATCCTTGGGCTTAAACAGATTCACGCTGACTCACGCTGTAGCTTTCACCTTTTTTATGGGTCGCCTATTTAAAGCATAATAAATTTCAATCAATAAACGAGATTCCAAACCCAAAGGCAATGACGCCTGTTCATTCATAAAACTTTTTCATAGCCGTCACGCTTCAATCAATATCGGCAAATAACGGTCAACAGGTTACATTTTGGGCAGCGTAAAGACCAGCTACAAACATAAAAACACACAAACATATAAACGCCCTTTTGCCTCAATGGCAGCATAATAAAAAGCAAATATTCCCAGTTACTTTTGGACAATTGTTTTGAAATAAATCTGTGATACGGACTTAGTTTCAGTAAGATTTTGTTAGCGAAACCATTTATTCTTTTTTAAAGCAAATAAATCAGATTGATGGATGGGAAGAAAGTTTAAAGCAACAGCAGTCATGTGCAATAACAACGCAAAGTTTGTAGAAAAGGTCGAGTCGAACTAAAAATAAATTATAATTATTTTAACTTTGGCGCACTAAAACAAATTTAATTAATCCGAGTGTTACAACTGCGTCAAGTCAAAGTAATTTCCAGAGTTGGCCCTGAAAAATGGGCGTGCGCTGATATTATCGTGACAAACCCAAATTAACCAACGTCAGGGTTACATCAGCCTAGGGAAACAGGAAGTCCGCATTGAATGGGAGGAGTAACTGGCAGTCGTCGCGTAACTCAATTTAATAGTAGAGCAACAAGCACCAAGCACAAAAGCCAGCTAACAACAACGACTGTGGTCGTTTGAGTTTAGTCGGTTTCTGCGAAAATTATAAAATATTTAAGGATTTGTTTCCAAGAATGCCCTACGTAAGCAGTGAATGACTATTTGAACACATATTCTAGTAATTTATGTGTATCTATAACTTTAGAGTCGAAGAGGCAGGATTAGACAGGCGGACGGATGACAGACATGGCTAGATCGAATCTGCTATTGATGCTGATCTCTAAAATGGGCTCGCTGACAAACTGTATGTCGCCTAATAAGCATATATATCCTCAAATTTATATTTAAATAGATTATTTCTAGTTGCATACAGCCAGTATCTCCCGGCACAATACCAAAATCCTTTTTGAACTCTAATATAAATTTATTTCTTATATCCTGTCCTATTGTTTACAAAATGTATGAGCCCATCAAAAAGTAGACCACATCGCTACAGGGTAGACGACCGAGCAGCTACGTTAAAGGAAAAGCGCGGAAATATGGCATGAATTGAAAGGGCATCCTTTATAAAACTAATTTGATTTGCAGGAGCAGTGGTTCTGCTGTTGCTCCAGCATTGCCTCCTTCTTGGTTATCTGATACGTTGTTATGAATTAGCCAGAGGCGTTGGGTTGTGAAACTGTGTTTGTCGCACTTACCCGTTGTGCCGTTCTCCTGGTCGCTCAAGTCGGCTAGCGATGCCGACAATGTGGTCGCCATCATCATCGTCGTCGGCTTTGTCGTTGTGATGATCGGCTGCGTCTCGGCATTACTGCCCCCAGTTACAATTGTAGATGCGTTCGTGCCATTTGCCGTTTTTACAATTTTCGCATTGTGGCTTACCATGGCAAGAGGAAAAGCCTGCACCAAAACGAAAACTCACAGCCGCCAGCTGCGCGCAAAGATTGCCTGCCCAGTGCAGGCGACACGATGCACTTATTGACACGCGCTGCAAGGAAACGAGCGAGAGAGGAAAAGACAAATGAAAATGGGTTTTCTGTTTGTAGAGTATAAGCAATTAAGTATTCACATATGTTGGTTCAAGTTTTTATTGAATTATATCAGTTAAAAGCTTATTTTCCTTATACAAAAAAGGTTTATTCTTCAAGTTTTTTAACAAGCGATGCAGGTTTCTTTCTTTTTTCAATAATAAAATAGTTTTTGTAACCTTTAAAGAGTAAAATTGTCTTTTTGTTTTTGCACATCTTTTCCATTTTAGTATTTTTAAGTCCAACAATTCTAGTTTTATTTGATCCGCAAAAGCTTTTACCTATGGCAACAGCCAAAAGGCAACTCCATCAGGGCTTAACACTTTTTATCTTATGAAAACCATTTTGCAAGCAATCACACTTTTTACGAGAAGCAGAAAAGTTTTTGTATCTATTTTATAAATCGAGTACAAGCACAAACAACAACGCGATAGCAAAACTGTGACAAATTTCTGTACTTACATTTTAACTTCTATCAACTCTACTATTTATAGCACATTTTTGTATACAAATAAATAATATATATATATATATTATATTTATATATATTTGTTAGCTGTAACTGGTTGACAATCTCTTTGCCTCAATTAGAAAAGTTTTGCCTTAACTTGGCTGGGCACAAATATACAAGCACAGAGAACTTGCAACAATACACAAAACTCTCAACGGAAATGCTACAAAAATTCCTGCAGCTTTAGATACCTTGTAATATTATTCATTAACATTAATTCGCTTAGGAACAACCACGTGAAAGCATGCAAAAAATCCGGATTATTTTTTTATTTAAATTGTTATTTACATAAGCATTGCTTTTACTTTATTGCACATAGTCAGTTGATTTAATGAAAAATGCAGATGAAAGAATGTCAACGGAAACGATTTTCAAATTATATGTTTGCCAAGTTAAGTCAGATTACAGCCGATTCACGACTGAATCCTGTCAAGAATTTAATAAATTCTTTTGCAGATATGCAAAAATGAAAAATAATGTATTTCTAGGAGCACAGATCAAAACTAAGTAGTCCGTATTCCATTGTCCTATGCGCTTATATAACAAAAGACTTTCATTTATTGTGTAGAATTGCAATTTTTGTAATACAGAAGTCCTTGACAGGGCACTGTAGACCGGGAGATTAACTAAAATGCTAAGTTGTAAAATCAATCTGAGTTTATTATTTAATATCCTTGCCTTTTATAGCTAATAGTGTTCATTTATTATCTACTTTTTATACAGACACATCTGGGGATTACTGCAAATCAATGCAAAGCATTTTTAGCATATTTACATATCTATTGTTATCCCTATTTATTCTTATCATGTATTTGAGTGCTCCCCCCTGTGGCCTCAGTACCTGCTAGCGAGGGACCATTTCTCTAAATATTTAAAATGTTGTGATTATACTTCCAATAATTGTGTTCACTCTTGAACACATACAAAAATTCTTGAATTCGTGCAAAAATCAGGGTGGATGTAACCTGTAGCTCGGTTCAAAAGGGGGCACAAAAGATCTAACTAGGTCGAAGCCTGTTAACAATAATACAAACAGAAGCTAAGTACCAGCAATGCATATATTTGCAGTTGTACCAAAAAAGGTCAACAGCTAAAACACTCCTTAGGCGCACGCTAAAATAAGTAGACACAAATATATGAAAAACTTGTTCATTGCTAGCAGGCTTTTGCTGTCGCATTGCACTAACTGGCTGCTGTAAGAGTTGGTATGCTAGAAGTTTATTCCAAGAATTTGTTCTTTCGCTTTCAGCACTCTTGTTGCAGCTTTTAGTTGCGCAGACTTTAGTTGAATTTAAAGTGGAGTTCAGCTTAAATAAAGATGTGTGAAATTTAAGTCAGTGCTAAGAGGCTTAGCTGCTGCGTGATAAATAACAAACAACATTTACGGATACAAAAAGCAGCAAAGCAATTCATAAAAAGCGACAATGCATAAACTAATATGCATATAAAAATATATATAAAATTTATTGCTTAATGAAAGATCGGATTAGAAGGATTAATACCCTATTTTTGAGGTTTTTTTTTTAACTATAAATTAATTTAAAAATATTTATAATTTAATGTGATTTTAATTTCAAGGATAATGTTTATGTAATGAATAATAAGTTGCAAATATCATTGAAATGCACATTTGCTAGTATTAACGTCTACATGCCTTTTGAATAAGGCGTTTAATAAATGCAAAGCAATTTCAATGCCATTTTTACTTGAGTATATTTTGAATTGCTTTGTTCACCAACCACTTGTAGATTTTCGTATTTTAAACAGCAAGCGAGCAAAAGGCGGCCACGCGTTTGACCTGCACACAGTACAAATACACAAAAAAAAAAAAAAAAATAAACTAAAAAACATGGTAAAACTACTCATAAATATATATATATATATTCACACAGGCACACAACTTCTCGAATTTCTCGTATATAAAGCCAGGCACTGTTAATCTTTTGTTGCTGGCTTGAATTCTGTTTTGTTTTGTTTTTCTCGACCGAATGTTTTCATTTTATATAATATAATTTTTTTGTTTACATCGCAAAATCGCCGGCAGCGCCACGGCTATTACCTAGTTTATTTAAGTGCAACTGAGAAGCACCTGGAGTGATAGTAAAACAAATAAGTTTAATAGCCATCCGTTTTTTCTGTCTAGCATTAATATTTAATGTGCATCAAAGTTAAGCAAACAAATAAATATAGGAATTTCGTTTTAGTCAATTTCGAATTGAAATGTAATGCTTATTCACTCTTCTCATTTGCAGTAGGGTTATAATTACATTTTCAATTAGTGCAATCAATGAGAATTCATTACCCGAATTGTGGTTCTAAAGTAAGACTTAATTACATATTTTCCCCTGAACTCAATTGCATTTTCAGCCAATTATATGCGCTTAAAAGATGAATGAATGAAAATTCAGTTATGTTTGAGTGTTATTTACAATTCCACTGAACTTGAACTTAAATGCGTCCAGGTCATTTGAATGCCGACAATTACGTTGCGTATACGTAATCGAAATTTCACATTATTTATAATTAGCTCATATGTGTATTTCAATAGCAGTTTTATGATAAGGCTTAACAAAAACTACATTATAAATACTAACAGCATACAGCAAACCGTAATTATCATTAATTTGCATCCAAGCTATTATCGAAATTATCATTTGGAAATGAAATGGACAGAAAATTACAAACAAATTAATGGCGAGTCATAAATTTTTGCTGTTATTTCAATTGTAAAGTTCCACACTCGTATTAGCATAAGAACAATAACACACATGCATACAACTGAGTGTGTTGTGGATTCGTCAAGAACTTGCCCGGGTAAAATTTATCAATTTGGCAAATGTGAAGTCGTCTGTTTCCCGGCCAGAGGCATTTGTCACGCTCTCTCACACATTACTGCCATCATTTCGCTATCTTCTTCTTTTGCACTTGCACACTGCTTCCCACTGCTTCTCTCAATAAACATTTTATACAAACCATACAAAATACTCTCTGTGTATATGCCTTAATAACCTTGCATTCTTTTAGCGGTGCGCGTCGCCTTCCAAGTGTTTGTTGTTTGGAATTGATTAAAGCAGCCCCAGACAACGACCCGAGGCCTGCTCCCTAAACACCCGAACACACATGATTGAGTGTATGTTCTGTGTCTGTCTGTGTCCGCGGGTGTGTGAGTAATTTGCAGTGTAGTGTGTCTGTGACTCGGTTTCAGTATCTTTGACTTTGATCATTTATGATTAATGATTACGTACGTGTTTATTGCCATGCTACTTGCTGCTTGCTACACATGAGACTCGGCTGTAAGTTATAACAATTTTTATAGCTCTCGGGGGTTTCCTGAATGCAGTGGTGTCATATTTCAATTGAAGCACACA
Organism: Drosophila picticornis; assembly: GCA_035043845.1. Classification (NCBI taxonomy): domain Eukaryota; kingdom Metazoa; phylum Arthropoda; class Insecta; order Diptera; family Drosophilidae; genus Drosophila; species Drosophila picticornis. Next base: position 20,644,044 of record JAWNMR010000122.1, on the reverse strand, counting down.
CACGCATATCACTTGAATGTATTGGAAAGTGCTGCCGTCTCAGCACACTAAGTCGTTAAGTTTAATATCAAGCATTACTACAGCCAAATATTACACACATACAAAATGTCGCACTAGGGAAATTTATTGTGGTTTCTTTAATGAAAGCAAATCGTTTTATAACATTTGTAGATCGGATAAAATAAAAGATATATGAGTTAGAAACACTGAGTATGAGAATGACATTCTATTACATCACCCCCTGGTAGAAATGTGAGCATATTAATTTATAGTTACCATAGCATTCATTTAAGTAATTAAATCTATTCAGCTAAATAAATATTTTATGTTAAATATAAACAACATATAGAAAATAACTTATTTGATTTGCTTATGTTTATTGTATTTGTTGTGCTGAATGAGTTTCTAACATTTGCTGAGTATAGTATTAATAATATTAAACATCGGTTATTTGTTTTGTATTTCACGACTCATTGTAAGCCGCATATGCCGCAATTTGTGTAGTTACATTGTGGCGGAAAGTGTGGTATATATTGTATATTGTATCAGACAGGCTGATAAATATGTCTATGACTATCTCGATCCCACAAGATTAGACTCGTCTTTCAACTGATTTGATCGTACATTGAATTCTAAAGCAAAAAACATATTCTAAGATATCTTCAAAACTGAGGGAGTAAAACTCATTTCAACAATTTTGCATAACAACTGAGAAAGTGGAACTGATCAAGAATGTATATACATTATGAGTTCGGAGACGGCTATTTCAATGTGCTACAAACTTCGCAATAAGATCAGAATACCCTCTAAGAAGGTGTACAGATTGGAATTAAAATGTAAAATTTGTAAATGAAAGTCAAAAATAATGCAAATTTGTTACTGTAAATGAATGCAAAAGGTTATTAATTTAATAATATTTGCTGTCTGCATGTCAAACATTTTTTAATTTTATTCTAAATGCATAAATATAAATAAATGTATTCTAAATATAAGCATATTCGTAAAAAACTAATTTAAATTGTATAAAGGCGTAACCAAGTTAACATAAAAGACTCTAAAAAAATGTATTCTTAACAAACTTATTTTATCATATTTCATTGTGCACATGTTTCGAAATCCTAAAACTCGATATTTCAATTTATGCATATAACTTCGTGTGTTGCTTGTCTTGTCTAACTTTAAGGATATTGTGCATTGCACACTTCAAATTTGGCCAGCCACAGGCAGCAAATTGAATAATCAAACTGGTAGTCAAAACAAAACAAAACTAAAACTGAATAGTTGGCCTCAATAACGCTATTGACTGGCTACCAAAGAAGTTTTGCGGCCTTAAAAGCTGCATTCGATGCATCGCATTTTTGATGCAATTTGATTGAGTGCGATATGTGGTTCAGTGAAAGTTTGAAATGTCGGACAACGAATTGCGTATACGCAACGTTGACTAGCAGCTTGCAGCCTGTGAATGGTTGGCTAATTTTTTGCAAAACCAAAATCGTTGCCAAAAATGGGCATAGGGGTAAGTGGTTGTCGGCTTGTTTGGATTTAGCTTCTGTGGTTTATGTTTTTTCCCCCTCTTTTTTTAGTTTCATTTGTTGGTTTATAGCTCCATGGCCATGAATGCTGGTTCATTAGGAAGCCTCATGCACATGCACAAGTAGAGAGAGAGGGGGACAGCTATTTTAATGAGCGTTACTTAAACCGCCTGTCAGAGTGGCGCTTGGCTATGGTTGGTTGTGGTTGTGTGGTTTGGCCTTCGCACTGTTTTCAGTAAACCACCGAGGCACGTAACCGTTGCCAAGAATCAGCATTGGAGTGAGGATGGGAAGTTATCACCAGAAACGTGACATTCACTTTGATTTAATTTGGTGTTAGTTTTGGCTAAAGCAATAAATTGCATTTAATTGAAGCTCAATGCAATCAGAACCGATTGTTATCAAAAGACAAATACTATCAAGAAAAATATTAATGAGCTCTCTGAGAGTGAAGATGAAATAATTGATTTGCTTCGGTCCAACTCAAGCAATTCTATTAAATCTACCCTTGGGCGAATTTTTTGTCTGGACATTAGCTTATTTCGAGAAAAGGGCAATAATCTTCAATACAACCTTGATTTGTAGCACAGCTGTTTTAAAGTGTTAAAATTTCATTTGTATATCTAAAGCGCTACGAAAATATTTTCAAACATGTGCTAAGCGATTTTATTAGCTGCTCCCGTTTATAAAATGGCCAACATCAGGCAAACGTCTAAAAATACATCAGGCTAATAAAAGCCAGAGTCGAGCATCGGCACCAAACGTAATTAACAAAAGAAATAAACATAAGTGAGAGTAAGTCAGACTAAGTCAGAGGAAAAATGACTTCAACAATTTGTTTTAATTTCGCAGCGACCTTAGAAATTGCTAGACAATTTGTTTTCATTCTATATTTTGTATGCTGAAGTGAAAAATTTGTGCAATGTGCAAGACAAACCAGATTTGCCATAAAATCAAATTTCTCGCCCAATTGGTCGTCACCAGTCAACCAATCGGTGGACCAATGAGTCAATGGACCATCAGACCGGCCGCAACTAGCCCAACCTAACGGCCCAAACTTTTGTGCAAATGAGTACGATTTACCAATGATGATGACGATGATGATGATGATGATGACGTTGATGTCGAAGACGTCAAATTTTATTCAGTTGGCAATTTTTAGCTGTTGCATTCTCGAATTATGGTCAAAAAATTATGGGCAAATAAATCAGTTTTTTTTTCAAACTATGATAAATGTTTTAATATAATTTTGACATTTTAACGCGCTACAAGTGTGAAAAGTGCAAAAACAAATCTCTGACGATTGACAGCAACAGCCAGAAATAGAGCAAACAACTTTTGTGCGAATTTGCTCAAATTAATATCCATAAAATAGAAGGTACTAATCGACTCAGCTCGGCAATCAGATACCCTATTTTTAATTCAAATATATAAATGAAACAAATCGGCAATCTGCTCAATTAACATACTAAACAGTGTATCGAATCCCTACAAGTTAATTTTCTAACATTCTTCACCCATTTCAACTATTCTAATTGACTCAGCTCTGCAATTTAAGTATTTAAGTGAAACAAATCGGGAATTTGCTAAATTCTTCAAATTAACACACTTAAAAATTTATCGAATCTCCACAAATTTATTTTGCAACATTTCTTAGCTTTTTTATATATATATATATTTAATTATTATATATATATATATTATTTGTATATATTTTATATATATATTTATTTTTTATTTTACTGTCTCCTTATTGTATATTAACACACATGTATATTTGTATGATGCATATACATGTGTGTTAATATACAATAAAGAAGTTTTTTTTTTAAATAAATACACTCACATTGTGTGCGTAAAATGACGAGTATCTGTCTTGTTTACACTTCATTGTTGTAATACTGGAAGTGGGGTTTTCTGTACAATAGCTTCTAGACACACAATACATAAACTCAAATACAAATATTTTAGCATAACTTTGCATATTTGTACATGTTTTCAGCGTAAAATTATGAAAAACTGGCATGTCAATATTTACTGATAAGATTTTTCTTTAGTCATAGTATCTATTGTATCCCATTTGTATTGTGTTCTGCTTTCAGGCTCTAACACTAAATATAAAAAATGTTAAATAATATCTTGAATGGATCGCTTATAATAATTTTTAAGGTGTTTCGCGATTGATAATAGTTAATGGAAGTTAAGTTAATGGCATACTTGAGGTATACATTTATTTAGATCACACTGTTATATAAGCCATATAATTCGCCCTTTGTAACTATGCAAGACTACAATTTTTAATTACGCTAAATTAAGAGCAATTAAAAAACATAATCTTTCTTTTGTTGCCCGCTCGTCTAAAATATCGCAAAACAGGGCAGCAAATGAGGGAAACACTGCAAATACATTTTTAATGTATAATTTTTTTTCTATTTAATATACCCTGAAATTATAGATAACGAGTAAACAGGGTATAATGAAGATGTGCAAAAGTGTGTTACAAGCAGAGAGAAATCATCTCTGACGCCATAAGTTATATATATTCTTGATCAGAAGCAGAAGTCGGACAATATAGACATATCCGTCTGTCTGCCCACCTGTATGAGCATCTGTAGAGAAAATTAGCATAAACAGAAGTTTTTGTACATCATTCGCATATCAAGTTTATGTGATTTTTACCGTGCTTACAATATCGATCAAAATCGGTTTACGATAGCAATTAAAGCTACAACTTTAAAGATATATTTTAGGATTGTGATATTTACATACATATATATATGTAAATATACTGATTATATCAGAAAATGCTTTCGCTTGCTGATGCGTAATTTGGTAAATATAAATAAACCGTTATATATATATATATATATATATATATATATATAACGAGAATATCTTAGCCTTATCATATCAGGGTATCTCGTAGTCGAGCTCACCTGACGAGACAATTCTCTCTAGTTTTTGTTTTTATTGCGTTTATTTAAATTTATCTTTTTTCTTCTTTCTTTTTGGCAATTGGCGATCAGCGTATCTAATGAATTTCGTGGGACTTTTTCAATAGTCCCCGAGTAGCTAGCTTATTTTATTTTATTTTATTTTATGTGTCGCAGCATTTGCTGATGTTGTTGTTGTTGTTCTTGTTGCGGCTTCTCGTTCGTCGTCATTACACATGTTTATTATATTTGATATTTTTTTTACACTGAGGGCTTTGAATTTTGGCTTTCGCCGCCGCCGTTTGTCGCTGCTGTTTTTGCTGCTGTTTGATTAGGCGTCTAGGCTGACACATGGAGGGCACTCAGACACTCACCTACATACACAAATACACAAATACACACACACATAGACGACACAGACACAGACATAGATACTGATACAGATACAGAGGCAGATGCCAAATTCAACACAGACACGCCCCGTGCCCCTCACAAAGCGACTACACATGTATATGAAATTTTACACAAATGTGCAAATTTAATTAAATTCAAACGAGAAATAAATATCAAGCGCCTTGCCTCGACATAAATATGTATTTACACACAAATGATATACTATACGTACATGTGTCTATCTAAATGATATACTATATGTATACCTATACAAATTATATACTAGGTTGTGCGGGATGTTCGTGAAAATAAGAAGCTGCGAGACCCGCGGATATTCAACACAACGCTACCAGTAACAACAACTTTTATACCAATTATATGACAATTTGCATACCAAACTGATCTGTGTAAACAAATAAACGTATTAGTTCAGAAAGCGGCAAATAGACAAAAATAAATAGTAATAAATAAATGTTAAAAAATGTGTTAAGCTTGACAAAGGTTAAAAATCAAAAGTGTAGCACAAAATAACATGTTTAAACGTGATGTAAATGAATAAATTTTCTGTTTTCTCTTAAGCGCAAATTAATTTCTACGTACCAATAAAACTATTTGACTCTGATTGGATTGATTGGAATTAAGCACAAATAAAATGTTTGAAAAATATGTGAAAGATTTTGTGTATAAACATCATTTTCTGGCCAGTTTAAATACCAGCAGAATTAATGAAAATTCATATTTAAAACAGGTTGTAAGCTTATAAGATTTTGTTTACATTTCGCACAATGATTTATTTGTTTATCAAAGCAGTAAAAAGTTTATAAATTGTATATTTTTCTTGTATAGCTGAATACACAAGAAAGCACATATAAAACTTTAAACTAATTAAAAAAAAATCGCTTGTGAAAAATGTACTTAATATGTATGTCGTCATTTTAGCGATATACTTGAAATTATGTCAGCTATGAAGCTTTCGGCTATTTCTGTCAAATAGAAATGCATAGGGCAATAATCTTTACTTTGAAACGTAATCAGTTTAAAAACTTAAATAGCTATGGGGGAAATCCTTTGTTCTGCTAATACAACAACTAAATACAAATAGAAAATGATAACAGTGCATACCCTGGCAACATGAGCCAGCTGGAGTTTGAGAGTGCAGTGAATCACCATGCCAGCTACTTATTATGTTTTTAAATTTATAACAATCAAACAAATGTTCTAAATGACTCATAATATACAGAACAGTAAAAGCATTTCAACTAGTTATGTATATGTTGTCATTTAATTAAATGGAAGAGGCGAGAGCACAATCAACTTTGGGTTATTAAATTAGTGAATATCATTTGTGACACGCGGAGAGTGTGCAGTTCGTTTCAATTAGTTAATAGAAATGATTATTTGAAATCGAAATGTGAAATATAATTTGTCTCATTGAGCTTATGGGTCTTCAATAAAATATTTTATCGCGCTATCGGCGCCACCGACTTTAACTTTGATAATAGAAAATTGAACTATGAAATGGTCGCTCCCTCATCGAGTTATCAAAATATAGTTAGTAATTTCGCCCAGTGGCGTTGATTTTTATATATCGCGTTATGGTTTTCGTCTTTCTTATTCTTATAGAATTTGGACGTTGTCTTGCCATAAAGATAAAAGCTGAAAGAAACAAATATATTTAAAAAAAACATACAAAATGTGGGCGTAAATTTATTAACGCTGAGCCGTGAGCCAAAACAAAATCGGTGTGAGCATTTTTATAACTTGATTTATTTAAAGACAACATTTAGCAAATGATTTCGCGACTAAGTAAATGATTATTTTTATACCCTTGCAGAGGGAATTAAATGAACACTCTTGTTGTTTTTCTTTTTGATAAAGATCGGATTACTATAATATATATAGCCTTGCCATGGTTGCTTGACTCGTATCATGAGTTTTGTAAGCCAAAGATAAGGGCTTCTGTTGCACGTTAAGCAATTGCTTGTATTTATTCTAAATGACGAGCAGGCAGCATATAAGGGAGAAAGATATACGTGGAATGCTGCAAACGCATTGTAATATCAACATATTCAAAAAAAATAAACAAACATATTGAAGATCAATTTGTATATAGACAAATTTGGAGAACACTATTTGGCAGAGGACAACAACATCTTAAATATTTGTTGTTAGAAAATATTGCTGACCTCTAAAAAAGAATGACAAAATTTTTATTTTTTTTTTCCGGCCAGACAATAAATGAAAACTATTAGTTATTGAGGCTACAATTTATGATAATTATAAGCATGCCAAAGTCAATGCCACCCACAAATTTTTGAGTCACTTGTAGTTATGCATATACCCGGCAACATCTGTAGTCGCTAACTAAATTTATTTGTGCCGCCTTTTGTATCATTTCTTTCATTACAAACACACACACACACACACACACACACACACACAACACACACACACACACATACACACGCAGCACTGAGCAGAACGTCGCGTCCGGCCGTCAGAAATAAAGAAAAAAAAATTGCAAAATAGCAACAAAAAACAAATAAATAAAACGAGAAAAAAAAACTGACGCAATGTGTCGCAAAGAGCTGAAAATTCGAGAGCAACTCAATTTTTTATTGCTTATTATATTATTATAAATTGCTGAATTCTTTCGCATTTGGCTTAATAAAACCGTTAGCAAAGAAACAGTCTTAGAGTCTATAAAGTTAATTATAGAATTCAAAAATCAAAGCCTATTAGCTTATCATACGCACACTTAAACTTGATTTTCGATTTTGTTTTTGTTTTTTTTTTTGTTTTTGTTTTTTTTCTGTTTATTTTGTGTGCCATTTCAGTTGAATTTTAGTTGCTGTTTAACTTAGCAATTAGTTGGTGGTCTTTTGCCGGCTTGCTTTGACTTGTTTTCGCTTGTCGTTTGCTGTTTTGTTTTACGTTAATTAAGACTTCTCATTGTGTGAAAAACAGATACACTACCCAAATAATTGGCGCCTGCTGTTGCTACGCTGCTGGTACTCAAGCTGCTGCTGCTGTTATTGTTGTTGTTGTTGTTGCTGTTGTTCTTGTTAGCAAATTTAAACAAATTTCACATATATATTTGAATATATAGCTTAATTATTTATATCAATATGAATATGTGTGTATAATATTATGCTTAACAGCGCGTGGTGTTAAACACACAGACACACACATACACACTCACACACACACGTGCACACATGCACATATGCACAAGACACGCGCGCGCCTTGACAAACGCGCGAAATCAACAACGAAATCGACAACGAAATCGGCAACGAAAACGATTGCGAACTGCACTCCCGCTCGGTCTAATCAGAACTGAGCGCCCATTCTAATCAGAATCGAGCGACGTCCAACAGGCTGTAGCCGTCAAACAGAGAGTGTTCGTCTGCTCACACGTAAACACGAGCCGAGCGCTGCGTGAAATACACTGCAAAAAAAAGACGTGTACATGAATATCGACATTTATGTATATAATAAATATATATATAACATTAATACAATATTATATTAGTTATATGTTATATTAATGTAGTGATGCATTTACAATATATTAAAATTAATTTATATTTTATTTATTCATCTTCAACCTAGAAAACATATATTTCTGAACGGTCTCTCTCAAGGCATATGCCTGACGCGGAGCGACAAGCACGACAACATGTTGCCGACCTTGCCCTCAAATGTTGCTGAGCGAACGCAATGAGAGAGGGAGAGAGAGAGAGGTATTGAGAGTGGGAGAGAGCGTGAGAGTAAATAGCAAAGAGCGAAGTGGCTCTGAGAGCGCTTACCGTCTGTTGCTCTGTTTTGGTTTTTATCACGAGTGCCGGCACATAACACCTATACACACACACACTCACACACACACACAACGCAGAGTTTGTTCAATGAAACGCACACATTGATGAATTTGTGCACCAATACAGTGGCATGTTTGTTCGTCACACGTGGCGTATGCTTAATATTTAATGTGGCATTTCCTTAAGTAGCTTTTAATCAAATGACACTTTATACATACCTACCCACGTATGTGGTGATATCTTCTGCAAGTTTATCAATTAATCAATCAATATCGATTCAGTGCTTCATTAAGGAAATAAAAGCAAAAGTTACTTTTTTCAAATTCATTATCGTCTTTTCCAAGTAATTTAATGAATTAGCCCACAAATGCGGAGGTTGCCATGCTATACAAGGGAGCACTTTAAAAAAAACCAAAACTACAAAACAAATACACAGAAATGTTCCGCATGCAATTAATTTTATTGATTTTCATTGCTGAAATGGAGGAAGACTTGATTTCAATAAAGTATGAATGAATGCAACTGCCAGCTGCACTTCAACCTCAATTTCCCCATGTGGCGGTCAAATTGAATTATATTTTATATTATATTTTATTTTATATATATATTTATATATATATTTAGACCAATTCCAGTTGCTGTTCATTGCGATTGGATTTCTTCTGGTTGCGAATCTAAGAAAATATTGAAGGGCAAAAATTCTGTTTGCACACAAGCAAAATAGCGAACAACAAATATAGAAACACACACACACATACACACAAAGTGAAGAGTGTGTTTGCAGACTTGTGCAATTTCCGTCTGACAATACGTGGCGTATACGTAATGAGCGATTAGTTTCTAACATTTCCACAAGCGTGTAAAGTAAATATTTAGATTTAAAATGTAATATCTCCAGCTCTACGTGTTCATACACGCAGACGGGCGGATGCTGATGGTGATTTGCATTATACTTTATGAGGTCCGCCACTTGGGGGATAGATTACAAGCTTCTGCTTTTTACCTATTTGCTGCTTTTCGTGAAGTGAATAAGAAGGAGAGTCAGAATGATGCATTCATCAGTCGGACTTTTACTTGGAGGTTTAAATTTATTTGGCACTTTTTAATTTAAATTAAATATTTTGTGAAATATTAGAGCTAAAATACATAATATATAAGCAGCAATTATGTTATTTTTAATGTCGTCTGCACCCATTTGCCAAGGCAATGACAAAAGCTGCATAAATTATGTGCACAGCATGCAAATCAAAAAACATAGCTCATGTTACGCTCCACACGCACTCACACAAAATTTGCATAAATTAAGGCAAATAAATAAAATGCGAATCTTAGCGCCAAAATCTTATTTGAAAATTGTAGATGCCAAGGGAATCTCTAAGCAACTTCAGCAACCTTTGCAGCACAACACAAATTAACTAATTGAAGACACAAAAGGATTTTGCATGAATTTCAAATTTGAGCACCATGGCTGCCCATCGAATTAAAGTTAGTTACGTCAATCCCCAGTGAATAGGACGGAACGGAAACTTTCCTTACCATGCATAAGTCATGGTCTTGGTAGAGTTTTCGTACCAAAAGCAGTTAAAACTTGGTCACAGTGCCTGGAAAATGCCACTCAGACTTAATTGTCAGGCTGACGTGAGAAACCTTTCGTTGATATTGACTTGGTACGGAATTTATAATAAGCTAATGCTTTTAGTGCGCGTTTTGGTGAGAGAACTGGTCAGCACTTTTAAGTACAAGAAGTGAGCCAGTTGAAATTAGAATTGATTTAATATCCTTTTCTGATGAATGAAAACTATAACTTTCTCTTTTATCATTTTAAACTGAAATTTAAAATTTATAAATTTTCTTTAGACCTCACAACGATAATTTTAACTTTTGCTGCACTTCTTTAGTGTACACAGTTTATCAAATTAAATTACCCGCAATCCTTGAAAACGCTTTTAAAGTCATGACATTGGAGGCTAATATGAAAATATATATTTAATGAGATTTGAAGTGACCTAATGATGACAATGGTTGCGTGCAAGCCATTAACTACCATTCTGGCTTCTTGCATTCGCAATGAGTGAGCAACCCTTGAACTTTACCAGAGACCCAACACAAGCAAAATCAAATGCAAAAAGCGTTAAGCAACTTTTCAGTTGGCTAACAAACAAAAATGCAAAACTAAATTGCGCTTTAAAGTACGCCCTTGACTGTTGGAGGCTAGAGAAACGTAAGTTGGCCACAACATAAAACCAAATTGCGCAATGTGTTTTAACAACAGTCAACACAGGCAACAATAACTTCAAAGTGGCCGTAAATGAACAGGACAAGGATGCATCTGTGTGTGTGTGTGTGTGTGTGTGTGTGTTGGTGTCAACAGCTTGTCAAATTAACCATCTAAAACACCCAAAAATGTGCTTCACTTATGTTATCTAAATTTTAGGCAGCACGAATTTATGTGAACTTTTAGTATCTAAATAAATAATTTCCGTTCATCACGACAAAATTTAAGTTAGAATGGCAAAAACCCACAAATCTATGTGCAATGAGAAAAGTTAATGTCCACAGCAGCCATGCTATAAACCCCTCTCCCGTCTGAAACAATTTATTAACTTTATATTTTAAGTCTGTATTCTGTTAGTAGTTAGTTAGTCTACATTAAAAACATAAATAAACTCAGAAAATACGCAAATTAAAGACCTTTTCGATTTTGATACAATTTACATTTTTGTACAAATTTCCTTTCACTTTGAAGTAAATAAAAAGTTTGGTACACAAATATCATTATTACCCATTATGTCGATTTCCTGATTGATTCGGTGGTGAACCAAAAATGCAATATCTAAAATCAATGCCTTCAAAATGCAAATGAGGCAGCAGAGCCCATTTGAATAAATATATTCACAAATCACACGATTTTTCTTCAACCGCAAGCAACAGCAACAAAAAATTCAATATAAACGCAAATTATTTTGCCGTCCGATCGGAGACAAAAAGGCATCAATTCCACAAAAAAAAAAAAAATAATATAAAATAAAAAAACACCTATGTAAAAACATTTCTGACCCAGCCCGCAAAAACTTTGACAACCTTTTGTCCCTCTGACTGGCCACGCATAAATCTGATGTCCGCTTTTGGTGCGTGCTTGGTCATTCAGTACATTTCCTTTTTCTCTGCGATTCTTTAAAGCGTATTCAAACTTGTGCGATTTTATGACTTGCACTAAACTGCCTTAAGACCCAAATACTTAAAAAGCCCAACATGTCTATGTGAAATCCAAAAAGTTTTGAAGTTATATTTTTTATGAGCATGGCTAAAAAACTTTATGATTTAAATTTAAATCCAACGCTTTTAACTGTTATCCCCCATTTTTCGTTACCATAAATTATTCAGACAGTCAAAATTGCTTATATCACATTAGCTAATCAACATTGGACTACTAAAATAGACCTTATTAGGCCTTGCATAGAAGTATAATGAGTCCAGAGAATCAATTCGTATGAGTGTACAAAAATGTGGAATATGATTTAGATTTTATTGAATTTTATCATACGCTTAAGAACTAAAATATTAAATGTATTCAAAAATCGAGCATAATATACCCATATACATTATTCGAATAGAGGATATATAAGATGACAATAAGCTGCCTTTGCAAACTACCCATAAGCTTGGCTAGCTTACACAGGCAGTGGCAAGTTACGTTAATCATACGCCACGTGGAACCCAGTGGCAATTGCCTAAAACTTTTGCACGTTCGCTTGCGCCTCGGCATACAAAATGAAGCTCACGCACAAATCTTTGGAAAATTCAATTAAGATTTAATTGACACATTTGGCAGCTATGCCCATAGAAAAAGGGACAAGCACCCTAAAATTAATTTAAAACGCGTGCAATAAAAGCTTTTTGTTATTAAATCAAACTAAACTTTAAAAGTGAATTGCATATCTGATTTAGCTGCGAATAAAATGCAGACAGTTCATAAACAAAAGTGAATCTAGTGAAACATTATTTAAATTCGATATGTTTGTATATAAGAGGAAAAACACAGAATTTAAACTCCACAAAATGTATTCAACAGGCAATCGCAACGGCTGCAGTTAAGTACGCCTGTATAACCAGATGGCCACCTCGTGTATCCGTGTGTTTACTTATCTATCTGTGTATGAATGTGTGTGTATACTCGGAACCTGTTGCACTTTGTTGTTGTGTTTTGTTTTTTTTTTTTTTGTATTAGCCTGTACCATTAAAAACGTTCAATGGGATAAAATCAATAAAGAACTCGTAGAGAAGATTAGTAGCAGCGTATAAGTCATAGACTATCGACTATAGTATCTGAAAATGCACACAAGTCCCTATTGTATACAAATTTCAAAATATATTTGAAACAAAAAAATGTATTATATATAAAATAAATGTAAATAAGTTTTTTCTGGTTGTTTCTCTATATACTCCACTATATTTAGAATCAGGAAAAAATTGAAACTTAAAATATATTGTATTATATAAATAACAATATTATTAAACACTATATTAAACACTTATAATATTGCATGCATAAAACGTCTTTTCAAATGAAAAATTCGACACTAGGCATCTACTAGTTGAACACTCTATTTTCTTCCATTTTATGCCATTTTTACTATCGTTTTAAAGCCATTTATCGTTTATCTGCTTTTCATGCTGTGGACAGCTGTGGAGTGCAGGTCAGGGTCAACGTGGGCGGACAGTCGCTGTCAATATGGGGAAAAAGAGTAAAAACGCTGGCACACAGCTGCTGCTGAATGTCCATCCATTATTGTCAAAGCCAGGCAGATAACAGAGGGTACATTCGTTTCTAACTGTTTAAAAACTCATTCGTTCCACTTTATACTCAAACAAATTACTTACAAAATGTTATTATCAACTCGAAACATGGATGGTTGTTGCTGCCGGATGTGGACGATTGAGTAATGCTTTTAAACCGGCTGAAAACATGTTTTAAGGTAGCTTCTTGCTGAGGCGGATGTGGGCGGACATACTTTGACCTATAAGTCTTGGCTTCAGAAATATACCTTCCTTGATAAGGAGATACATTTAGGCTTTGTTTGACTTTACCTGTAAAATATTGTTTTCGTCGGACGCAGCTATGTACGAGTATATATATGCTATATATACTTTATACACAAATGTATAATACTTTGTGGGCTTACACTCTTATTACTTTGTTATCTGAATGAAATTCAACAAGTGAAATACAGTGACCCAAATCACAAATTAAATGTCAGTGCTTTCTTTCTTAATGTGTTCCGGGAAACACCCAAAGGCCTTCATTGTTGTTGATGTTCCATTAAACGTGTTTTTTACTTTTATTTTTTCCTTTTGTTTTTAATTTCGCTCAATTTCCTGGGGCTCCCCCAATTTTCAACTGTCAATTTACTTATTCATGTAATTGTGTGTGGGTATTTTGGGTAAATGTGCTTTTCAATATTTAATTTGTTATTATTTTGTACATTTTAAATTGCATTCGTACTTGGCATCAGGCAAGATGACGGCACTAAACATTACCTGAAATGAGCACATGTTTTTTCCCCCTTTTCATCTTGCTACACCTTGCAAATATTATTCATATGCATTTTCCAAGGACTCACGTGCTGAATTAGTAACTTTTGATTATAATTCTTATTTAGAAAATACTTTGCAAAATACTATGTGTAATTTGTAGCTTACCAATTGCTCTTGCTTAGATTGGGTTATGTTTAAGCTGTTGTCGACGCATCGATTTCCTAGTTTTACAAACGCTAACTTTAAATTAGTTGAAAATTACTTGGCTAGAATTGTACACACGTTAGTTACTGGACAAAAGCACCACAGATACCCCTCTTTTAAACATCCAACTTCGTCGTCAATTCAACTTATTATTACTCTTAATCTGAGGAAACGCTGATCATAAATTTTGAGCAGCGTTGCTGTTATGCCACAAATGGCTGAAATGGCAACAGTTCCACGCTTAAATAAATTGGTGTTTGTCTACCATCATTTACTCATGTATTTCCAAAATGTTATCTGCTTTATCAGAAGAATAAATCAAATAAGTGGAAACAAAACCAGTAGCTTTCCACCATAAGAACAAAAAAACGGGCGATAAGATATATTTAAATACATTTTATTCTCATTGCTTTTCAGTTGCTTTTCTTGTTTTTACTTAAATTGTACACAAATTACACAGACAGATAGTTAGAATAGAGTACAGAGTGAAGCATTTATATGTTGTATGTTTAACAAATAATTCATTACTCAAATGCATTTAACAGTTGCACCTAAAGTACATGCATATAATAGAGATGCTCCTGCAATTAATACAATCTGTGGGTTGTGTTCTCAATTTAAATTGCATTCTTCTTAAATACATATGAAATCAAAAGGGCTTTAATTATGTTAATGCTTTAAATACAAGGCAAAATGCATTAAACTTTCTTAAAGTTTATCATCATTCATCGATAAATCAGTTTGAAAATTTATGTTTTACATAACCAATGGCATTTAGAACTGACTGAGTTTAATGGTACAACTGACTGACTGACTGATTGATTGATTGACTGACTAACTGACTGACTGACTGACTGGCTGACTTTTACATGGCAACAAAGCCGTAAATTGCTTTACATTAACACACACTCATTTTATATAGTATCAAAAATACTTTTCATGGTTTCATTTACAAATTTTAAAAAATAGTGGTGAATAATACCATTAACAAAAATACTTGACAAATAGGAATTTCGCTTAATAATTGTTTACAATTTCACAAAAATCATTTACATCAACTTGGGACAACAAATCAGTTGGCTTGTATGCGTATATGTGAGTGTATGGGTGTGTGTGTTTTTCAAGTGTTTTATATTTATGTGTGCTGTGTCTTATGCCCAGTCCTTCTTGATCTCAAAGGTCCAATCCCATTTAAGATGTATGTGCTTGTCATCATCCGTAAACACCGATGATACGGAGTAGGTGCCCCTCGATACCATGCCCGAGGGCGCCTCCTCAGCCGGTGTCAAGTAGAATTGAATTTCCTTTTTGGGCGGATAGGAGCCAACCATATGCGTCATTTTGTCCACTGCGATAGAGACAAATTATAAAACTCGATTAATAAATATGAATACGTATGTATGAAAGAAAAGCTTACCCACAACTTAAAGCAATGTTAAAAAATTATCCAAATTTGGTAATGCATTAAAGATAATAACACAATTAATGTTGTCTCAACACATTATTATGGCAAATATTGCAAATGTTACAAGCAGTATGTAAACCACACTAAATATCCCACAAAAGAGAGCCGTGCCATCGAAGCTGCCTGATCCCATTGTAATCTGCAGTGGTCTAATTGACTTGAACGTGTCTAACACACTAAAATGCACATGCAAGAGGCATGCCAATGTGGCTGTGACCATTTGAAAGCCATAAAAGTGCAGGCATACTGCATGACACGGTCAAGAGAACCATGAACAAGTCTTATGCAAGTAAGGCCACCAACATAATTTACTAAAATCACTCCGACAATGTGCAGTCGAGCATAAGAATCAGACGACATTTTAATGGTACGTTTAAACCCATTTTCTCCCCCAGGCATGCACCTAGTAACATGGCCATCTTCAATAAACTAAAGCATCCCTTTTTTTATTGTATGTGGAGAGATATGCTTACCTGGCACACCCATTCGGTAGGTCTTTTGCACATACTTAAGGCCATGAACAATTTCACGTTGCACAATAAAATCAATGCGCACCTTGTATTGAACACCCTCCTTAATCACAAAGAGCTAAGGTAAATAGAAAAAATCAGTTAATACAAAGCATGCA
The DNA here is from genome assembly GCA_035043845.1 of Drosophila picticornis. Lineage (NCBI taxonomy): Eukaryota > Metazoa > Arthropoda > Insecta > Diptera > Drosophilidae > Drosophila > Drosophila picticornis. The sequence continues at coordinate 20,627,533 of JAWNMR010000122.1, read as the reverse complement.
TGAAGAGAAAAAAGCAATATTAAAACTAACCTGCTTTTTGAGCTTACTAATATCGCCGCTTAAGTCCAATTCCATATCATCGCGTCCATCAACGACTAGCGCCAGTTTTTTAACAATCACTTTTCGCTGATCATTGGGGTCTGCATATGGGTAGAATTTATTGTTTATTTCATGTTGAATCTAATCGATTATGGCAGTGGTTTATACTAACCGACAACAATCATTTCGGATTGTGCGGCACCCAGAAGTGCTTCCTTGTAGCGTCGCAAACTCTCATCCTCCTGATCGGCGGCCATCAACTCCTCTATGGTCTTCTCAGGCGGAGCTTGATAGTTGGCATCGTGCACATCTTCATCATGATGTGGATCATGGTGTTGCGTCTCTGTTTCGGCCATGGCAAACTGTGAAATGGTTTAGCAATTTGAAAACATTGTAAACAACAAATGCAAATCTTGAGTTCCCATAATATAAATGTAAGTAAATATGTATGTTTGTATTTGTGCATAAAATGCCATTCAGCTATTCAGCATGGGGCACAGGCATATTTTTAGTATAGTCCACAATATGTGGGCGATAATGGCAAACATATGCATGTAGTATTTTTAAGTTAAAAAAAAAATTAAAAATTAACGCGCTAGTTGCTTTTTAAAAATACACATACATATGTAATGATAGCTTTGCTCTTGGGATCTACAAAATAGGCATAATAATTTTGACAGGTGCTTCATTAAAATCTTAGCATTATTTAGTCTTTTTTTATGTATCATTAAAATTTGATTTGTAAAGTATTATATGTATATACCGTTACAATAATTACTAAGCAAGAAGCGAGAAACACATAAAAAAAAACCCGCAAATTGTTTTTTCCCCGTTCAATATTATTGATTAATTTTCAATTAGTAACGCATAAATGAACGCGATTTGACCACACTTTGGAGGAGCAAAGCGAGAGAGAGAGTGGGTGTGTGTGAGAGTGTGTGTGTGTGTATGTGGACGAGCTAGACAAAAAATGGATGCAGCTGTGTTCGCATATATATACCGATTTTGATACATACATAATATGTATGCAAAGGTCCGCACAGATAAGGTAAAAGCATATTCAAAGCGCTTGAGGGAGAGATGAAGCAGGAACGAGGCGTGTCTCATCGGCATTGAATAATATTGACCGCAATGGGTTGACTGCTATCGCCTCCTAGCCCACACTTAACACACACACACCACACACACACACACACACACTGATAAATACACAATTATTTTTTTCATTATCTGTTATTGTTATTGGTTTTGCTTTATCTAAATACTCGTCGCTGGTTTTATACCCATGTCCATGTGTGGAACAGCGATAAGTTTGTTCTATTTCAATTACAATATTTTTTTCTAGTTTTTACTTAAATGGATTTCTCAAATGCATACATAATGTGCTCTCGTATTTCTGTTGATATATAGTTGTTGAACTGTAGTAATTGTTATTGTGACGCATGATCAGCGACAGGCGAGATAATAAAAACTTGTATTTTTATACTGTTTTGTATATTTTCGTTTGAGATTTTCAGCGCTCAAAGAAACGAGAAATGGAATCGGCAAATGTTCAAATTCTGAGAACCTTTTCTTTTTTAGCAAACACACACATTGCACGTTTGAATTGAATTACAAAACGAAAATTAATTAAGTGTGAATACAAAATAAACAGGCCAAAAGGCAATCGGAATAGGAACATTTTGAAACAACAACAAACTGATCAAAAGAAACAAATTTCAAATGCCAAATCGAAACAATATAGAGCTAACGAGAGAGAAAGAGAGAAACTTGGATGGCCCCCCGTCAAACTGTGAGTGATGTGGTTGGAGGGAATTGTTCAAGGAAATGAACGCGTCGATGACGCCGCTGCTTAGGCAGCTTGATAAAAAAAAAATGCACAGCGGCAAAGACTCAGACGCATGAATCACACATACCAACACCAACACACACACACACACATACACGCACTAAGGCCGGCATAAATAGCGCTCTCTCTGATTCTTGGCCATCAATTTTTATTTTCGGGAGTGGCGCACCTCCTGCTAGCAGCAGATAAGCCAAAAATTTTTTATTTAACTTTTAACTTAAAATCCATTATGCTATAGTAAATTAATACGCTGACGATATCATAAATATGTGTATCATATCATGCAGACAGCCCCCAGACGCTTACTCACCGATCTATTCTTCGAAGTATTATTAATGAGTGTAAATTATGTAGAATATTTTTACACAATACGTTTTGTTAAATACCAATGATTTGAATACTTTAATATAAACAAGCAAAAACAACAAAACCTCGCAGCAAAAGGTGCAAGCTGTGGCAATCTGTTTGAGATGCGCGATAGATTTAAGTACCAGTTATCGATAGCAACAAGTACTTCTTACGACTACTTCTACTTCACAAAAAAATCGAGAACAATATTGCTTAAAATATTTACAATACACATAAGCAAGTTGTCTATTAAATTAATTTCAATAAAATATTGGTACTTATGAAAAATTAAGAAGTTGGGCCTATTAAAACAAGGTCTTTTATATAATTATCACAAATATTTAAAAGTAGCAGTTTCTTTGGTCACTGTAGCTGACAATATTCGCTAGTGTTGCATAATCCATGAATGAACAGCTGTTATTATTACTTCATCGTCAATATTAGGTTGAATATTAAAACAAACACAAAATGCAAAGTTCGCAATATCTAAATCAACTTCACACCGCTGACAAACTGTCCGAGGAGCCTTGGCCCGAAGATGCCACTCTCTATCAGGTAAACAAGTGGCATAAATGTATAAATTTATCGAAATGTATTTTTGTTTTTGTTTCCTCCGCCAGCCATTTGAGGCGGAACAAATCCTACTGCCGGAGAACGCTAGTTGTCTGGCTGTCAAGGCCTACTTGAAGATGTGCAATTTACCGTTCGGAGTGCGATCCTGCGCCAATGCGGAGCACATGTCGCCTGGCGGCCGTATGACCAAATTGCCATTCATCCGTGCAGGTGCATTTATTTTTGCCGAATTCGAACCGATTGTGAATTTTGTGGAGCAAAAGGACATGGCAATCGGTAGCTGGCAGGATGAGGATGAGAAGGCTGATATGCGTACATACGTTTCACTGGTGGAGAATATCTTCACCATGGCCGAACTGTATGTGAGCTTCAAAAATGAGCGCGTCTACAAAGAAGTTACGGCGCCCCGCAATGGAGCCGTCTATCCCTGGCCACTAAATCTTATGCAAAACTATAGCAAGCGCAGGAATGCACTGCGCCAGCTGAAAGTGTATCAGTGGCACGATCTGGACATCGATCATGTTATCGAGAAAGTGGCCAAGTGCTGTGAAACCCTTGAATATAAACTGAAAGAATCACCAGATACGCCCTTCTTCTTTGGTGACCAGCCATGTGAATTGGATGCGATTGCTTTTGGCCATCTCTTCAGCATTTTGACCACAAGGCTGCCCAATATGGCCCTAGCACAAACTGTGCAAAAGTTTGGACATTTGGTGGCATTTTGCCGCTTCATCGATGAGAAATACTTTCAGATGAGGTGCTTGCAAGATTAATAATTAGTTTCTTTGCACTGTTATTGTTTTTTTACACATATGAAATATATATGTGGCAAAAAAAAATCGACATATCTTCCTAAGTTTCGCTTGGTTTTTAATTTGAGCCAAGGTTATTGACATATATCTTAAAGCATTTACCACGCTTTGCACTTTATAGGTTACCGTTATGCCGTTTTTATTGTTTTTACGGCTTGGCTTCAATATATCAAATTAAAAATAATTATTCTAATATTTTACAATAACTACATTTTTCTTACAGCAAATAAATATAGGTTATTTGAATGGACTAACCAAATTTAAATCCAACACAAAGGTGACATCAAATCTTTCTTGACAGCAGATTGAACATTAGCATTATTGATGTTTTTCGATCGAAGCCATTACGACAAAATCAAAATCAAAGCGTCTCATATAAATTTTAAATCCAATTTTTTAATACAAAGTTTTTTGTCCCTTGAACATTTCTTTACAGTGGACTTTTATTGCTGAAGTGAGCTGTTATTGATCAATCATATATTTTAGGCAATGTTAAATAACATGTTAAGTTGTCATCGAAAAGTAATCGATCTTTTGCAAAAATATTTGATTAAGGCCGTTACGCTCAAACATTTGTCACATTTTTCGAGAAGCTTTCCATTTGGTTGGCTATCTGCGCATATACTTATTCTATTTGAAAAATAAAGAATCTGTTAATTTTTTGATTTGATAATTTTTAATTGTTGAACTTTATTTGTTGACTTACATATACATACTTCAAAAAATTTTAGACCCACATACATGCGAGGGAAAAGTGGGGAAATTGGTTTAACATATGCTGTTCATTTTGTTTTTTTTTTTTGTTTCCTTAGTTCCCTTGATTTAAGTCGAACCGAACAAAAGTAAAAAATCATTTCATTCTCATAGATATAAGAAATCATGATTCCTATTAAACGCTGTGTAGGAATTCAAATAGTGTATTATAGTTGAAGGTGTTTACGTATGTCGCAATAACTATAAGAGATTTTGATATCAATAATAGAAATAAATCGTGCGACTTTGAGCCGCTCCATAGAGGGAAGCTTACATTATAGAGATTTAATGTTTTATACTTTCATTAAACTGGTTGCTTGCGTGCGTATTTGTGTAAGTATGCTTTTGTATGGGTGAGTTTGTGTGTGTGGGTATGTAGCGTGGGAGCGAAAATATATATAGATATATTATGGCAGCAGAGCCACCTATTCCTTGTATGTGGAAGTATCCATGGGGCTGGCCGGCTGGATAAAGGCCGTGGCCGCACCACTTGGCTGATTTGTGGGCGTGAAAGCCGATAGCGATGAGTTGCTGCTGCTACTGTTGATCAAATTGCCGCTGGACGAATTGTTCATCAAGTTGGACGACGAGGACGAAGCGCTGCTTGATGTGCCTCCTGTTAACTGGTTATTCATTGACAATATGCCGCCGGCAACGAATGTGCCCGCACTGCCCGCTGCCTGCGGCTGCTGTACCCCAGCACCGAAGCTCAGTCGTTCGCTGCTCAGGGTCGATAGAAAGCTAGACATTCCACCACCACCGGTACCAGCAGCACCACCAGCGCCACCAGTGCCGCCATAAATGGCAGCCGACCCGGTAGCCAACAATGGGTTTGTCGTTGTTAGCACATTCGGTGCGGAAGTATTTAGGCCCAGCATGGGCGTAGGCAGTGCTGGCTTTATGAAGCGCTCGCTGGCGCGACGATTCTAAAAAACAAATATAATTAAAATTAGTATTTTCATAAGGATTTCACAGTCGTCGCTTAGCAATTGAAACGCTTCCAAAACTGAATCTAATTCGCGAACAATTATAAATTCTGAGTTTCATATTCTCTTACATTCAAGAAATTCAACATTTTAAATTCAATTTCTACGCGATTATAATTTCTGGGCAATTCCAATTTCATAGCGATCACTGTGCACATGATTTGAGTGCTTACCACAAGTTGCCCACAGGCATAGCATCGGTTTTGGCCCGCCGTTCCGGGACTTAGAGGGCGACTGCTTGAAGGACTGTGCGAGACGGGGCTGCTAATGGTGCGCTGTCGCTGAGCATTGACTGCTGCAGCCGCTGTTGGGCCGCCAGCCATGAGGTTCTCATTGTAGAAACGCTCCTCGTCCATTTCGAGTGAGGACTCCGATTCGGATAGATGGCGGCAGAGTGCCTCGCGTCGCTCCACCTCCTGTTTGAGTTTGCGCTGCAACCGTGCATTCTCCTCCCGTATAGATTTCTCCTCCTTTTGGGCGGTAGCGAGATTGGCGTGTAGACGCAGCACCTCTTCACGCAGCGTCTGGATGTGTGCGCTCAGATTGGTGGCGGTGTCGCCGTTGGCATTATTGGTGATATCACGTGGCGTTGTCGGATCAGACACCGGCTGATCAAGTTTTATTTGCAGTGAACGTTTCTCGGTTTCCAGTTTGTCCATGCGCTTCCATAGTTTGTTCACCAGCGCCTCCTGTTCCTGTTCGAGTGTGTTCTCCAGCTCGACCATTTCGCGTCGCAGCTGCTCTAGATTTGTCTGCTTATTATCCGTTTCCGCCTGCAGTTTCTCAATTTTTCGCATTAGCTTATTAACGAGACACTCCTGCTCCTGCTCAAGCGTCTGCTCCAACTTGCATTTCTCCTGGCGCAGCTGGTCCAGCTTTCGGGACAAATCATTGGTCAAGCACTCCTCCTCGCGCTCATAGTGATGTGCTAGCGTCTCCTTTTCCTTCTTCAGCGCCTGGATTTTCTTCAGCAATGTGTTGGAAATGTACTCCTCCTCCTGCTCCGCCTTGGCTTGCTGTTGAAGTAATTCACATTTAAATATTGGTTATAAATTCGCCTCTTCAAGCACTCACAATTATGACAGATGCGTGTTTTAAAAAGCGATTCTCTTCCTGCACCACTTTGCATTTAGTCTTCGATGTGTCAAGCTCAGCCTTCAGAACTCTGCAAAAAAAAAAAATCAATTTTAGGCTTTTTGAAATATTTTATTTAATGTAATTGTTTGCTCACTTGTTTTGCTGGGTAAGCGACTCGATGCGCTTCTGTAGCTGCTCCCGAGATACTGGACTAGGTGGCAGCATGGTTCCACCATCCAGCGAACTCTCCGACTCGCAAGGACTTTCCATATCTAAAATAAAAAAAAAACCATGAAATAGAAAACAGTCGTAAAATGGAGTTTTAAATTAAATTAATTATTGCTCGCGCTTCGATTTCAATAAGAAAATAAAAAATAAGAAGGAAAAACCAAAAAAAAACAAAGAATAATGTATGCGCTTCTGGGACTCTGATCGCCTTTGTTGTGCTTGCCGTTGCTGTTTTCATTTTCATCTCTTACATATTTTTCAGTTTTTGTTGCGCTTGTTGTTGTCGCGAGGCGGTGCAAACAAAGAACGGTGTCCGTGCCATAGAAAATGTTTAACCTTCACTTGTGTGCAGTTCACTTGACTTTTGCTTCTGCGGTCTGCTGTCTTTTTATATTTTGCAGATTTTTTTCCTTTTCCTTTCTTTTTTTGTTTTTTTTTTTTTTGGCTTTTTATGCAATTTCAGAAATCGATAGCAGCACAAGGTCAGCCAGATTGGCAGTTGGCATTGAGGCCTCTTGGACAAACATCTCGTTTAAAGCCGCTCCTGAAACGAACCACGGACACTGCCACTGTCAACAACCCCCCAGCAGCAGCTAGCAGACCCCTGCTCTTTCTCCTCCTTTATTGCGGGCCCCTCTTTTTCGCATTCGCACACGCCACAGTCGCCAAAGTTGCCGACAAATTCATTGGGGCGTTGGGCGTACGTATATTTTTTTAATGACGAAACTTGCAATTACACACGCTAACTTATGTGCTTTGTTTTACATTTAATTAACATTTACCTGAACTCTGCCGCCGCTTCGTCGGTTCTTCGGCTCCCTATAAGACTTTTTACTTTTTTACTACGCGCCGCCTCTGCTTCTGCTGCTTCTTGCCAGTATGCCAGAGCGAGTTTTGAGCTTTTTGTGTGCCAGCGCCGCTGGCGTCCGGCGAACAAAGGACGTGTCTATGTGTGTGTATGTTGTGCGAACCTATTTAATAGGTTTTTACTTTTCTCAAACGCAGCAACATTTTGCAAGTTTAACTAAAAATGAATAATGCGAAAAAATTGCTTTGCAGCGGAGTGTGACCGTTTGGCCCGCAAAACCAAAATGAACCAAAATGAATGAATGTAACCAGACTCTGTTCAAAACTAAATGCCAACAGCTCAAGTGCAGCTGTAGTTTTAGTATTTAAATACCAAAACTGTAATTATTCTTGCCGCTAGCACGTGTAACAATTGGTAAACACTTGTAGAAATTTACAATTTCGCTCAAATAATGGCCGACGATGCTGGCCAGGACAAGCGCAAGCAACATCGGGCACGCCAGTCCGGCGTTAAGGCCGACAAGAAAAAGGTAAAGGCCAAAAAAGAGGCGAACCAAAAGGAACCGGAGCTAACAGCGCGTCAACGCAATCCCAAAGCGTTTGCCATCAACTCAGCACAGCGTGCGGAGCGCAATTTCCGACGCAAAGAGGATCTAACGGCAAAAAAGCAACACATACCAGTCGTTGACCAGACATCCGATGAGCCGCCACCAGTGATGATTGCCATTGTTGGCCCACCCAAAGTGGGTAAAACAACGCTGATTAAGGATCTGATCAAGAGTTTCACACGCACCAATGTCACCGATATCCGTGGCCCCATCACAATTGTGACATCCAAGAAGCGCCGCATCACGCTGCTGGAGTGCAACAACGATATCAACTCAATGATCGATGTGGCCAAGTGTGCGGATTTGGTGCTGCTGCTTTGCGATGCCAGCTACGGCTTCGAAATGGAGATCTTTGAGTTTCTCAACATTTGCCAGGTGCACGGCATGCCCAAGATTATGGGCGTACTTACGCACCTAGACATGATCAAAAATCCGAAACAGTTACGCAAGCGCAAAAAAGAGCTCAAGCATCGCTTCTGGACAGAGGTATACGATGGCGCCAAGCTCTTCTATCTGTCGGGGCTGCTGCATGGCGAGTATCTGCGCAACGAGGTTAAGAACCTGGGTCGTTTCATATCCGTAATGAAGTTCCGGCCGCTGCAGTGGCGTGGTGCGCACAGCTATCTGCTGGTCGATCGCCTCGAGGATGTGACCAACACGGACACAGTCCGTCGCAATCCGAAGTGCGATCGGGAAGTGGTGCTTTATGGCTATGTGCGCGGCGTGCCGCTCAAGCAGGAGCATATGGTGCACATTGCCGGCCTGGGCGATGCACGCATTGATGAGCTGAGTTTGATACCCGATCCGTGTCCACTGCCAGGCACCGAGAAGAAGCGCAGCCTGCTGGAAAAGGAGCGTCTGCTCTATGCGCCCATGTCGGGTGTGGGTGGTATTGTTTACGACAAGGATGCCGTCTACATTGAGCTGCACGGCTCACACTCGCACAAGGAGAAGACGGCCGAGGCCACCGAGCAGGAGGCGCTGGTCAACAAGCTGATCGACAAGAAAGCCACTATGGATGAGCAAATGGAAGAGCAGGAGTTTCGACTGTTCTCCGATGCTGCGCCCATTAAATCCAAGGATTTCAAAAGTGACGACGAGGCGTCCGAGCATGAGGATGACGATGGCGACGGCGCTGAAGATTCTGGAATGGACGCCGCCTCCAGTGATGAAGAGGAGCAAACTGACGAGTTTGCTGCCAAGGATTGGCGCGACGAGAACAGCGACGATGATGACGAAGACCAGCCGGATCAGGACAGTGACGAGGCATCCTCGGGTGATGAGGAGTATCAAAACTTTACGGAAATCAAGAAAACAGAAGAGAACAGTTACTCTGACCATGATGATGATGAGGAAGAACGCATTTTGGCCAGCAACATGAGCTGGAAAACGAATCTGGCGCAAAAGGCGCGCGATGCCTTCCTGCAACGCCACTCGGAGTCACGTAATCTGATGCGTCTCGTCTATGGCATTTACAATAAGAGCGAAAACAACAAACAGCAGCAGCAGGAGGACGCCGACGATTCGGAGGATGAACTGGGCGGCCTCTTTCGCTTGACGACCAAAAAGCAAACCGAAATGCAAAAGGATCTGGACATACGCGACAAGGACGAACGCTGCTTCTTCGAGTATCAGGGCGGTAAGTGAGATTCTCCAAAGCTATAACAAACTTTAAATAATTCTTGGAAATGATAAATATTTAATCCCGCCTTAGATGCCACTCGTGACTGGCTGTCCGAGGCAAACAAGGAGTTGATCAAGAACTGTTTTGTGACTGGCAAATGGAAGGCGTCCGAGGATGCCGAGAATTTGTTAAAACTGGACGATATGAGCGATGCGGACAGCGAGGTGTACGGTGACTTTGAGGATCTGGAAACGGGTGAGCAGCACAGCGGCAAGCCGAAAGCAACTAATGATGAGGAGCAAAGCGATGATGATGCAGCTGCTTCAGCCAGTCAGCCAGAAAACACAGCTGCCAAGCGCAAAATGACGCGCGTGGAGGAAGAGAACCTGACCAAATCGGAGCTAATGGCCAAGAAGCTGAAACTGAAGGCGAAATTCGATGCAGAGTACGACAAGAGCGGCGAGAAGGGCGAAGAGGATGGTGGACGCATCACTGGTGATCACGGGTTCTACGACGACCTCAAGGCGGAGGCGCAGAAGCAAAGCGAGCTGAACAAAAGCGAGTTCGCCCATCTGGACAACGACCTGCGCATCCAAATCGAAGGTTATCGCGCTGGACTCTATGTGCGCTTGGGCTTCAAGAGTCTACCCGCGGAATTTGTGGAGAATTTCGATGCCAGCTATCCGGTGCTGGTGGGTGCCCTCAATATGACCGAGGAAAATGTGGGCTACGTCAATTGCAAGGTGAAGAAACATCGCTGGTACAAGAAGATCCTCAAGACGGGCGATCCGATTATCGTCTCGATGGGCTGGCGTCGTTTCCAGACTGTCGCTATTTATGCCAAGGTGGAGGACAACTTTAGGCATCGCTATCTGAAGTATACGCCGAATCATGTCACCTGCAGCATGACCTTCTGGGGACCGATAACGCCGCAAAATACGGGTTTCCTCGCGCTGCAAACCGTGCGCCAGGATCAGGAAGAAATGAAGCGCCTCGGCTTTCGGATAGCTGCCACAGGCTGTGTTACCGAGCTGGACAAATCTTCGCAGATCATGAAGAAGCTCAAGCTAGTGGGTCACCCATTTAAGATATACAAGAATACGGCATTCATTAAAGACATGTTCACCTCCTCGCTGGAGGTGGCCAAATTCGAGGGTGCCAAAATCAAAACCGTATCCGGTATACGTGGCCAGATCAAGAAGTCCCATCACACGCCCGAGGGCTCCTATCGTGCCACATTCGAGGACAAGATTCTGCTCAGCGACATTGTTTTCTGTCGCACCTGGTTTCGGGTGGAGGTGCCTCGCTTTTATGCGCCCGTCACCTCGCTGCTGCTGCCGCCGGAGCAGAAGAGCCAGTGGCAGGGCATGAAGACACTCGGCCAGCTGAAGCGCGAGCGTGCACTCCAGAACGAGGCACAACCGGACAGCATGTATACGGAGATCGTGCGCAAACGGAAGATCTTCCGCCAACTGGTCATACCCAAGGCACTGCAGCGCGCCCTGCCCTACAAGGATAAGCCCAAGCTGGGACCAGAGAATCCAAGGGAGGCGCTCGAACGCGTTGCCTTCATCAATTCCCCCTACGAGCAGAAGGTGTCCAAAATGATGAAGATGATCGAGACGACCTACAGGGACAAGCGTAATCGCGATCGCAAGGAAACCAAGCAACGTTTGCAAAAGTTCCGGGAACAGAAACGCGCCGATGAAGCATCCAAAATGAAACGACAAAAGGAACTGCGTAAAAAGGTCTCCAGGGCCATCAGCAAAATGCGTGGCAAAAACGATAAATGATTCATCGGTGTAAATAGTTGCTAGGATTATATAGAAAATAAATTTTGAAACATTTTCACTTACTCTGGTTTAAATTTTGAAGTTCTCCTAATGAAACTTGGAATATATGCCAAATTTTTGTGTCGACGGTGGACCGAATAGGCCACTATGTCATCGATAATTGGGTTCTTATTCCAAATGCATATCTTATCTTGTTTAAGACTTAAATCTTGAGCAGAATCAATTAATATGAGTCTAATATACAATTTTAATTATAATAGAAAAAATATATTTCTTTTGGTTAAATGGAAAGTATCTTACTTTAAAGTCCCCTTTTGGACAACTATCCGAAAAAATATATCTAACTGTTACGTGCGCAGCATCGCTGAAGCAAGTGCAACAAGGACTAGTCCAAATTCTGCCAATGCCAATGGGTAAGTCATCCGTATGGTGTAGCAGTATTTGTTTTCCAGGGATTGCTGCACATGCTTCGGCTGGTGCGCATCGAGCTCTTTACTTGCAATCAATTAAAAAATATAACTTAACGTAGCTTATGTAGACTAGAAAAACGATAACTAACTCTCATCTTTGTTGTCGTCGATGACCTTGAGGGCGGCGAGTAGCGCATGCTTGCGACTGGCAACCATTTGGCCACCGCCAATAGCAGCAGCTGGAGTGCCGCCAGTTGGGATGCTGCTGTTCTTCTTCTTATTTTTAGCGGATCCATCGGTGCGGGTGTTGCTGCCCGAGTTGGGGCGGCAATGGATGTCCAAGAAGTTCTCGCGTTCTTTGTAGTCGTTCGAGATAATCTTCCGTATGCCAGACATATTCTCCTTCATGTTAGGTCCGCGTGAATTACCCTGTTCCGATATTTGTCGTATATTTTTGGGGAGGGCAATGGGACTCGTGCTTCCACTTACCAAAGCAACTTTAGCTGTGCCTTCTGGTGATTCGACATCTTCGTCGTCATCATCGTCTTCGTCATCGTCCCTATCCATACCCATCATTTTACCCAATTCACATTTTGTATTTAAGTAGGGAGCATAGTCCACAAGGCTCATTTCATTCGGATTCTGTTCCTCATCAGTGTCAACATCATCGTCGTTACCCCTGCCAAAGTTGGCCTCAACATCATCATCTGCGTCATGCTCCGAGTCCTCTTCGTAGTCGAATTCCAATGGCTTTGTTAGCGTCCGCATTTTGTTGTTTGCCGATGCATCGCATGTGGCGTGCTTGGAGCCGACTTCCGCATCACGACGCTTACTGGCAACAGTGCTACGCACAACGCTGCCGGTCACAGCGGACACATTTCCGGCTGGGAGTCCACCACTGCGCAGTCGCGGATTTGGTTTGCGAGAAGGACTGGGCTTCGACTGATTCATCATCTGGCTGAGCGAGAGACGGGTTATGTTGTTGGCATTGTTGGCCACCGGCTTGGGTTGAGTTGTGGCCGGTGGCAGCGTCAATTTGGCGCGCACTGGCTTGTTATCCTTAACCTGAATATCATTGTCCTTGTCCTCCTCATCGGCATCATCCTTCTCAAAGTCAAAATTCGAGTCGGTTTCAACCACATCGGTTAAAGCATTAAATTCACTTTGATTATTCTTCTCAATAGCCCTGTCCAACATATCCAATGATTTCTCAAGCTTATCAATTTTGTCAATCTCATCGACTGCTCCCAATTTTGCTCGGCGACCTGAAGCCAGTGGATTAGTCTTGTCAACCTGGGTGTGACAGATTTTAGGAATACATATTTTTGATTTGAATATGTGGGAACCGTTGAGACTAACTGTAAACTCTTCCAGCTTGCGATAGCCGCTGATTTCCAGCCTGGCCTTCTCCAGTTTCAGCATCACCTCCTTGCTCTTCTTTTGCTCGTTGAGCAGCTGCTGGCGGAAATTCTTTGACTCCAATTGCACCTTGCGTGCCATTAGCTTCATGTCATTATCCTTCTCTTGCAGGCGCTGTTCCAATTGGCGCAGTTTATCCTGAAGCTTTTGGCGCTCATCCAAGTTTCTATAATGCGAAAATACATTTAATACTGAAACTGATTCTATACTCCTGATTAACGATTACTTGTCTTTGATGAGTTGGCTGAAGTGTTTGTTCTGGTCACTCAGCGACAGAATCTGCGCCTCTTTCTGCTTCAGCTTCTGCTCGAGATCCTTGTTGACCGCCTGCACATTGCGATACTTGGTCTGCCACACACGCAGTTCCTCGGCATGCGAATGCAATAGCTGCGGCAGCTCCGCGCCCGTATTCTCGTACTTATTCAGTGCCATCGATTGGCGCTTGTGCATCGTGCGGAGCATGCGATTCTCGTGCGCCAAATTGGCAATCTCCGCCTGGGCATCGGCCAGCTGATTCTGAAAGGTCTTGGCGCGCAAATTGCGTGCAGACATCACGCGCTGATGTATATCGCTAGTTGTGTTGTTGGGCACCATGGATGCCTGACGCATCGCTCCGTTTGTGGTGCGAGAGGTCGGCTTGCGCTGATAGATCTGCTGGGCGGACTCGCGCGAACTGGCCGAGTAGAGGCTTTCGCAGCTTTTGGCCGGCAACCTGCGTTTGGCACTTTTCAAATGGGAAGCAATGCGGGATTAATGTATACTTGGATATACTTACGAAGCCATGTTGTTATCCCACCGAGATTCTTCACTGATGGTGGATGCAGATTTGCGCGGTGATACCATTTAAATGCCCACGTAGGCGCTATAAATTTTATTTTTATTTCACAACGAAGTTCAATTTATTGGAGATAATTTTTTGATGTATAAATATATTGTTAGTGCTGAATTCGTTGTATATTTGTATTCGTGTGTGTGCGTGAGTTAAGCTCGAAAGCCGGCAGCTGTCGAATTGTAACTGAAAATTGACGGGCTGCTGCTGTGGTTACGATTTTGTCGTTTGTTTATTGTTTGTTTGTCCATATTCATTGAAAATCATCGCATTGGGCCTGCTTCAATCTGAATTCCGTTGCCATGGCAAATAAAGACAGTTGACGTAGATGTAACGGTAATGCCGAACGCCAATATAGCTATCGATTATCGCTCGATACAATCGATGCTGGTTGAAAATACCAAAAATACAATCGCATCACTCAGCTGGTTCACATAACTTGTATGGACCAAACTGGTTCAAAAGTGCACCAAGCTCGAATCTGTGCACTGAACGCGGTTTATATAAATGCATTCTAAGTGATTTATACGTTTTCCAAAGTCAATATCAGTCAATACATTTGCTGGCTTTATTTCAAACAACCCAATGGGCAGGAGTAAATTTAAGTTCAAAAACTTTCAGATAGCGCGGGGAAGTGAACTCATTGAAAGTACCAAGTACTCACTCGTATAGTTCATTTAAGACAATGTTGTTCATCAGTGATCTACACATCTCTGAAATGAACATTGAACATTGAACACTGGGCGCTTTCTATTTCAATGCATTTTCATTAATTGCTCCAGTTTCTTAAGTGAAAATCAATCAATGCAATTACGCGCATCCGGAAGTATTACGGCATATGTAGCGTGCCCGCATTAAAGTATGTAGCCCAAATTGCATTATTTGATCGAAAGAACCACATTAATAAACAGCTGCAAAACGAATCTCATTTCATTTTGTAGGCGAGCCAAACGAACGTAGGCGCCGCCCCAAGGACGTTTGAGGCTGTCAAACACAAAGAGAGGGAGAGAGAAAGAGAGAGTAGCTACGGATTAAGGGCAAATCTGACGTCAACATCTTAAAATTAACAATGATTCACGTTGGCGAAAACTCATGGAATCTGCGCATATACATAACGGATCTGGCGCTGGAGCGCACAATGCGCGTGCGCGGCGACCAGCATTTGGGCAGCATAATGCTGCAGCTTGTCGATCCGGAGAATCCCAAGGATTGGTCTGATCATGCACTCTACTGGCCGGTCAAGAACATTTGGCTCACGCGCACTCGAGCCACGCTGGATCAGTGCGGCGTTCAAGCGGACAGTCTGCTCCACTTTACGCCCATGCACAAGATGCTTCGCGTCCAATTGCCAGATCTGCGGTATTTGGACTGCCGTGTCGACTATTCGGTGAAGACATTCGCAGCCGTTGTGAACCTGTGCAAACTGCTGGATATCCGCTATCCGGAGGAGTTGTCGCTATGCAAACCGCTCGAGGCGGAGCATCTGAAGAAGAACTTTGCCCAGCTGCCGCATCAGAAGCGGGTGCCCATCGCTGAACCGGATGGCACAACATATCTGCAGCCGGCACCAGACACCAACTCTTTTGTGCCCATCAACTCGGCCTTTAACGGGGGCAGCAATGGTAGCCTTGACAAACCTTCAGCACCAGGCATGTTCTTCTGTGCGCCACTTTCGCCGCATAATGCAGTCACTGCAGGATCCAAGCGCTCACCTACGCCGGGCACCTGGAAGCCCAGTCACACTGGCTATGCCACCTTTGACTCGTCCTCGTCAAGTTTAGGTGACTTTCAGGAGAATCTGGCCAGCTCACCGCATACACTGAGCGCTGAGATGCGCGCTCGCCTCTTGCGTCCCAAATCGCTGGTGGAGAAGGCCCGCCTCAATGTCGGCTGGCTGGACAGTTCGTTGTCGCTGATGGAGCAGGGCATACGCGAATATGATACGCTCTGCTTGCGCTTCAAGTACTACACGTTCTTCGATTTGAATCCCAAGTACGATCAGGTGCGCATCAATCAGCTGTACGAGCAGGCCAAGTGGTCCATACTAAACGAGGAGCTGGACTGCAGCGAGCAGGAGACGCTCATGTTTGCAGCGTTGCAGTTTCAGGTGAATCATCAGGTGGACATGCAGCCGACGACAACCGTCGACTCGGGCATTGAGACGTCCAGTCAGGAGAACGATGACGATGACATCGATTCAGCGCTCAACGAACTGCAGATCACACTGGAGGGTAGCAGTGCACACGATCCGATTAACATTACACGCATACCGGAACTCTCCGATTATCTGCGCTTCCTCAAGCCACAGCGTTTCACGCTGCGAGGCTACAAGCGCTACTATTTCACCTATCGCGACTTGCACTTGCATCTGTATAAGAGCGCCGAGGAATCGCGGCGCACTGCACCCTCGATCAGCATCAATTTGCGCGGTTGCGAGGTGACGCCAGATGTGAATCTGGATCAGGGAAAATATGCCATACGCCTGGAGGTGTCACCCGATGACCGCAATGGACCCAACAGCGAGGTCTGGGTGCGTTGCGAGAACGAACAGCAATACGCCAAGTGGTTAGCAGCGTGTCGCCTGGCTGCCAAGGGACGCACCTTAGCAGATAGCACCTACGAGAGCGAAGTCGATGGCATTTTGTCCCTGCTGCAGATGCAACGACCCGTGCAGGGTGTACACGTCAACATCGATCCACGCTCGGTGGACGCTGTGGA
The DNA here is from genome assembly GCA_035043845.1 of Drosophila picticornis. Classification (NCBI taxonomy): domain Eukaryota; kingdom Metazoa; phylum Arthropoda; class Insecta; order Diptera; family Drosophilidae; genus Drosophila; species Drosophila picticornis. Next base: position 20,610,660 of record JAWNMR010000122.1, on the reverse strand, counting down.
TTATCTATCGGCGAAGATGCTCCGAAAGATGGCCGGCAAGGCGGTGCAACGCATTCTTGAGGCACATGCCAATGTTCGGGAATTGTCGCTGTTGGAGGCCAAGCTAAAGTATATACAGGCCTGGCAATCGCTACCGGACTTTGGCGTCACACTGTTCGTCATAAAGTTCGATGGCCACCGCAAGGAGGAGCTGCTGGGCGTTGCCCAGAATCGCATAATGCGCATGGACTTGAACTCTGGGGATCATATCAAGACCTGGCGCTACAACAATATGAAAGCCTGGAATGTCAATTGGGGCATTAAGTGCATGATGATTCAGTTTAATGACGAAAATGTCGTCTTCTCTTGCCACTCCGCCGATTGCAAGGTCGTCCACGAGTTCATCGGCGGTTACATTTTTATGTCCATGCGCTCCAAGGATATAAATCAGACGCTGAATGAGGAACTCTTCCACAAGCTGACGGGCGGCTGGTCGTAAAATCTATTGTTTCTCATTTTAGAAATTGTTTATTTGTTGACAGTGGCCTTATTTAGAGCCCATTTTTATGTTCTAACGATCGTCCCTAATCACAAAATTAACGCAATATTTTTAAGGCTTTTGTCAAATTTATTGATGGATGCCTTTCTAAGCGTTTGTCTTGACTAATCCCATGGATTTTAACTGATTTTAACTGAATCTTGCAATCATATATCACTGCCCAGGGCACTTTTGCCTTCCTAACTTTAATAACTCTGCCTTATACGTGGCCTTTATACAACTAACTCATAAGCTAAAATAAAAAAGCAAATTTTAACAATAAAAATCAAATTTAAGAATTTACTTGGTTATTACGATTTGAAATTGTCGGTAAGTTCGAAACTGATTTACAGCTGCACCAGGCATCGATAATCTATCGCCGCGACTGCACTTGGCATCGATAATTGTGATCAGCTGTTCGTTTGTAAACAAACCCGTATGTAATTAAATGTATTTAATGTTTATGGAAAAATGGCTAAAACAGTGCATTGTAAGCGAAAACCATGGGTCAAGAACCTGTACTCAAACCGCGATTACCCGGACAACTATACGGATCCGAGTTTCCTGAAGGATCTGCGCACCAATCTCCATGTGCGAATCTACACGCTTGGCGAGGCTATTGCCGGCATAACCGTGCTGAATAATCAAATTTCGTGCATAACCGGCTTTCTGATACTCTATCACATGATGCTCAGTGAGCGACTTGCACCCACCAGCATTCTAGTGCCCACCTGCATCATTACGGCCATGGGATATTTGTATTATCGTGGGAGCAACCTTAGCATGACGTTGCTGGGAGAGGATTCCAAGACTCTCGTCACTGTGCTGCTCTTTGGCTACATCTTTTCACCCATGCTGCACACCTTGACACAGGCAATCAGCACGGACACCATTTACACGATGACATTCTTTGTGATGCTCTTCAATCTGATGTTCTCCGACTACGGCATAGATGTGGCCATGGTCTCCAAGGCCATTTCACTGAATGCGGCCATATTCGGTGCCATCTGTCTGGCATCGCGACTTTCCACATCATATCATGCCTTTGTGTTGCTCGTCGAGGCTGCCATATTCTTTGTGCTGTATCCCATTGTGATCGCAGCCACATGGCATGCGCTCTGCATGGTGCCCATTTTCGTCGTATGCTGCGCCTCGCTCTATTATATATCGAGCCCGGTGCTCTATCTGTATGCCTGCACCACAGTTTTCATCAACTTCGTTTGCCCGTTCATCTTTGTAAAGCAGCAGCGGTACAAATTCAACATCCATGGCCCCTGGGACGAGGCAATTGTGGAGGAGAACACCGATGAGAATCTTGATGAGAATTTATAGCGCCAGCTGCTCTTCTCATAGATGCATTGCATCGATGACGGGGAGCACAAGCCTGAGCGTTAAATTGACAACTTTGCACACCATTTAAGTATTTGTAAGACTCGTTAACATTCCGTATTAATGGCGTTATTTAAATTTATTTGTTAACACATGTCTCACATCTAACCTTCAATTCAACATAGAAAATATCTCCTTTGTAAATAAAAATCATAGCAAAGTTATAATTAAAATGTATTTTATTAATCCACTTAAGCCGCAATTAGGTAAAAGTTTTGCAAATGAATAGAAGGAATCAAGTCGAAAAATAATATATATATTTTTTTTTGGAGGAGCTAATAGAACTAGGGATTTTTGGCAGAATACCTTGTGTTTTATGCAATTTTTAAAAAAGATTAAAGCTTTAGTTGAGATAAAAAGAAAAAGTGCGCATGCAAATCATTTGAATATCGATTGGAAATGATATATTGAGATTTGGTTTCCATTTGTATCATTTAATAGTAATAATGATTATGTTTGATGTATATATATTTACAAACATATACGCAGACATATGACAAACACACATGAAATAATACAGCATATATTGTATTGATGATACGGATTTGAAAAAGCTTAATTTAAATAAAGTCTTAATTGCCATTTGCAGTAAAAACCTCTTTTACATTTAGCATTACCGATAAACTACTAAGAATAAGAAACTAATTCCTAATCTCGCATACACATACAGAATGCATTTTTTTGTATTGTTTAATATAGAATTTGCTTATGGTTATACACTAGGTATTTTTTTAATTCATTCAACTTTTCGCTAAACTTTTCGCACCGAACGCGGCCAACGGTCACTGTCTTTAATCATTAACTATATAGTATGTATAACTACTAAATATAATATATTTTTTCTTCATGTATAAACTTTTTCAAAATGTAAAAAACGTACGTACTCTTAAATGTTGTGTTAATTTGATTTCTTTTTTTTTTTTTAGAATTAAGGCTAAAATTAACTAGTATTTTGTTTTAGTTAACGCTATTAACATCTCATATAATTGTATAATTTATATGAATGACAGCAGCACGTTATTTCTGGGGTTTTCTAGATTGAAACATTTTGACTTCAATTAAACTAGCAAAGAATAAAAATAAAAATGAAATGCGGTGCGCTGCTAGTGTGTTCTTGGTGTGCAGTGGGGCAGGCATTGGGTGGGGTGGTGGGTCACACACACACACACACACACATTAAATACACAAGATTTAACGCCGCCACAGTAAAGAATTGCTGCTCACGACAGTCGGCGTCTGCTGCGTGTTTAGAGCGCCACCTCGTCGCCGTTGCGTGTGCAGGCGCCGCCACTGAGCTTCACCTGCTCCATGGACTGCAGCTCGGCCCGCAACTGCAGTTCGCGGCGTCGCTGTGCGGTTATCGAGAAACTGGGACTGGCATCGCTGGTAGCGAAGGCTTTGGAAGTTGCTTGGTTTGTTGGCTCGTAAAATATATCACGTGTTGTGGTTGGGTTTGTTGTGGCAAAGTGTACTTGATGATGTTGTTGTGCTTGCTGATGCTGATGTGGATGCTGCTGATGCTGCTTCTGATGTGGCTGCTGCTGTGGCTGTTGTCAGACTATTTCATTCTTTGGCATTGGCTCCCCAGACGCTGTGACCGCCGTACCGTTGCCCACCGTCTGGTTGCCACTGGCAGCGGCTGCTGCCTCAAGCAGCGATCCGGCCTCAACATCGCCAGCCTGTCGTGCCGCATTACGCTGGCGGCACATGTACGGCGAATTTGTGGGCGAGGGCAGTTGATTCTGTTCGGAGAATTGAAAGTTAATCGTTGTTGCAGACACAACACAAATTCCAAGTATTTCTCATTACCAGTTTGTTATTATTTTGGCAGCAGGTGGCCTTTACACAGCCCTCGTCGGTGGTGGGGCAGTCGAGAGCACAGCAATCGGAGCCGCTCATATTAATGCTGGAGGTGCCATCGGACATGTTGCAGCCCTCAATCTCGCTAAACTCCGGCTGTATGGTGGTCGAGTGTATGCCCTCGTTGTGAAAGAACTCCTTGACCTTCTCGGCAATTTTCATGTACTCGGACAAATTGCGACAGCTGCAACAAATTCAAGTTAAGCAAAAGGCAAACTAAAAAGCGATTAACTCCATACCGTATGTGTGCGGAGGCAATGATGCGATCTCCGGCCAATTGCCAGACATGGAACTCGTGCACGGCCATCACACCGTCGACCTTCTCGAGCAGACGCTTCTGTATGGCATCCACCTGAATGTGCGTTGGCACCGTTTGCAGCAGAATCAACGCCGATTCACGCAACAGCGGCCACACCGAGTGCAAGATGAGCGCGACGAGGACGATGGATAGAGCCGGATCAATGTACAAGCGATATTCCCAATCGCTGAGCCACACAACCAGTGCACTGACAACCACAATGACGCTGCCGAGCGCATCGCTGAGCACGTGCAGGAAGGCGCCACGCATGTTCATCTGGCCGGGATCATGGCTATGACCATGACTGGACTTCTTCAACGGTTTCTCCTTCTGCTTCTCATACGCATAATCATTCTGCTCGTCGTCGCCCTCGTCCATGTTGGCCAGCTCCGTGAGGCGGCTATGGTTGCGTGTCAGACCACCGCCATGCGAGTGTCCATGATTACCGCCGTGCTCTGCAAAAGTGCAAATCGCTTAATAAAATTGATAAACTTGCAGATAATGTAAAGTATACGCACCGTATAGCAGGCACAAGCCTATCATATTGACCAGCAGACCCAGTATGCCCACAACGAGCAGCAGCTTGGGCTGATGTATATCCTCCTTCTCGATGAATCTGTTGGGTGAATTTGGGTAAAGTTGGGTAAGAACAGCTCAAAAGAATACGAAGAACTTTCGAATTAAAAATAACATATCTAAGCTGTTTTCAGTTGGAAATTGTAAAAATGTAGTAAATAGTAATTAACTCCTATATGGAAAATACGCCATAAGTAAAGAAGCACAAGCTAATCTGTTAGTTTTCAAGAATTTTCCCTGTGTAATTATAGAACTCGATGGAAACTCACTATAAAAGATTTGGTTTATTTGATTTGATGAAGCTAGAAAACAAAAAACACGTATGACAATTGTAATGATATATTTATGCCCAAATTGAGAGTGTTATAAATTTTATTGTGACTTCTGTGAGTATACAATAAACGTGTTCCTTATCAGCCAAGGCTATAAAGTCATGTCTGTCAATCAGTTTCTATTAAGTATTAAAGCTCTTTTATTGAGATAATGGATATATTCAATACACGTCTTTTTGCTGCGGGCTGTAAATATCATAGATTCATAGAGCTCCCATTGGAAGAAAGATAAGTTAACAAACATGCGCGCTCCTAACAATTAGAGATACCTTTTAAATATATAGCCTATAGTTTCTTATAGTAAAAAAAAAAAAACACACATCAAAACTAATCTGGGTGATGCATAGCATTAGCAAGTAAAATCGTATGTTAACAGAAATGTAATTTGCCTTTGTATGCCATTTCGCAAAATGTTCTATGAGTCGGCTGAACAAGGCCGCTCCCAGATTTTCAATGTTTATCAAATCAGGTAAAAAACAAAGATAAAGCAGACTATGTACATTTAAACGATCGGTTAGCGTATAAATAAAAAATAAAACGCGTATCGTAAAGTGGCAAGAGAATGTTGTGTATGCAGCCGGCATGCAAATTGAAACGTGGCGAATAACAAAGTGACAAAAATCGAAAAAAATAAAATGAAAAACAGAAACGAAAAAAAGTTGAAATAAAATTTGTAAACACACGAAACGGTGACAAGGCGACATTTTTAAACTTTCCCGCTGGACGTGGAGGCGTTGACCGTATATACATATATATATATACATATGTATATATGTGTGTGGATATAGGTGCTGGGACAGGTGTCTCACCTTTTGCATGCTTCAATCGTGATGCTGAAACAGAGGGCAACCAGAAACACTGCATTGACAAGAGCGCCAAGGACCTCAGCACGTGCCCAGCCGAAAGTGTTCTTTGACCATTTTTTGGGTGACATCTGTTACAAAAAACAAGCAATGAGTCAGCTACAAATGGACATGAATGTATAGCTCGGGAATACTCACCTTAACTGAGAGGAATGATATGACCAGGGCGGCTATGTCGCCCAGCATGTGAAAACTGTCTGCAACGAGTGCCATCGAATTGGTCACATAGCCCACTGTGATCTCCACAAAGAAGAAGAACGCCGTCAGCCACATCATCGAGAGCAGGCGGCATTTTTTGCCCGAATATTTGGACATCTTGGAGAAACTGAAAAAAGAATGCAATTTATTCAAATTTTAATATGCATTGCATGGAGTTAAAGTAAAAGATTTCATCTATACAAAATACATTAAATGCAGACACAATCTTCTCACCCACTAACCAAGTTCATTAAACTTTAAATCGGGTAAATTCAGAGGTGGCTTTTTAGGTGACTAAACCTTTAAATACAATTTTGTATAACAAGGGAAAAACTGTAACAGCAAATTGAGCCAACTCGATTGCAACAGCAATTTTATTGTAGCCGAGATTTAATTGAATGAAAATGGATAAAATTGGAAAACAAGTTAAGCTACGCTTGAATGGGCGTAACAAACACGCCCCCTACTCACATGGGCAAAGGTAATTGTTTTCTTTCCCTTTTTTCTTTTTTTTTTTTTGTTGTTGTTTCGTTTGGTTTTTGTTTATGGTTGACTAAACAAGAGCACTTTGGGATTCGATTGATTGCTGCAAAACTTACGCGAAAAACTGCATTTTATATTTGTTGGTTCTATTTTGGCAGGAAGCACGATTTGGCCTGCTGCTGGGTGCCAAGTGCCAATGAATAATAAAGCTCGAGTTATGTTTGTACGCCTTTCAATATTGCCGTCTTTTTAGAGAGAACCATTAATACAACTGACGATGCAGCAGCAGCAGTTTTTTGTGTAAACAACTTCTAAGTGAATCGCGACAATTTCAACGAAACTGCACCACAACAAAAACAATATTATAGCTGTCGTCAAGGGGCTTGGGAGTGGGTGGGGGTGGGTGCTTTTGTCGTATTGGTAGCTAGGAAAACACAATTTGTATATTCGCATTCATTTAATGCGATCAGCCGTTGACAAAGCAACCAAACAAACCATAGAATAAAAATACAAAAATTCACCTTACCCCCCTCCTCATCGCATACACCGCCAACCAGCTGTAACAGAAACTGGGGAGACGTTAACGTTGGCACTGCATCCACCCCCCACAAACCCCATAAAAACCCCAACAACAATTGATTTTACAATCTTCTTGTGGTTTTTCTGTTTCTCTTATCTTATTATCTCGGCACACGAGACGCCAAAAGAAGGAAAGAAAGAAGAAGAAAAGCATGAGTGATTTTTTAAAACTATTATCGCAACAGAGCACAATTTTGCCACATTGGCTCTCTAATCTTAGGCCAATATTTGGCTTAATCGTGTATCAGTGTCAACACTGTCAGATATATACGAACACATGTGGATTGTGCGCAAAATTGATAACACAAATTCCAAAAAGAGATTGCCAAAGATGGAATACCCTTTCGTGAGAAATGGTTATGAATAAATGAATTACATTTGAATAAATTGTTTCTATATGCGTTATATTTGATATAGCAGCTAAAAAAAATAGCAATTTCAGTTGGGGTACTAATAATACCCAATTGTTAACGGAATATATATAGTGAAGCGATCCAGTCAACTCTTTGCTTTTTACTTTAATAAGATTGGTCAAAATACCCTAGAGAAGAAGGACCAACAAGGTTGTCTATTGACACAGTGGGCATGTCGCCGTTTTAAGCAACTTCATATATTCTCACAATGCCAGAATAAAAGGAGATTAATACGAAAGGTGAATAATAAATAATATTGTTATCGGTTTCAGTTGACTGAAAATACAGATAGGACATAAATAATAGCTAAGTACTACATTAGAATGTTGCTAACGGAGCGATAAGAACGATGGTATAATTAATCTACATTTGTATTTTCACACACAAGTCATAGGTTTATATATGGAAATATATACAAAGTGCACGGTAACCAAAATTTTGATAATGAAACTTAAAATATATATATATATATATATATATATATATATATAATTTATATATGTAAATGAATGAAGAATTAGATATTGCGATAAAAGACTGCCAAGTGAAGATGTTTTCTAATAACTTATTATCTTTGGTTGTATTCAATTCCTGTGATTATTATTTTATTACATTAGTCTATTGAAATTGTTTGTATTAACGGTTAAGCGGGTTATTCTTATTTCCGACACGAACGACTGTAAAAAGTCTCGGCGACTGACTCATCTGAATGACTGATGCATGACTACTGGATGCATCATCTGCACAGTCTGGCAACTCTAAGCGATCCCTGCTAATAATGTCTAGCAGCTGCCTGCTACGAACTGCCTCGCAGCGCTGCCATCCCTTTCACACATATTGCATGAAACAAGTTTAAAGTTTCAATACGTTAATTATATTGAAATGAATTTATTCAAAAATTCACGCATCTGTTGGTCATAAAAATTCAACTTTGCGTCTGATATACAACACTTTGTAAATGCACAACTGCCACCCTGTTTTCAGTGTAGTTCAATATAATTGTGTGTTTGGTGGCATTATGTATAATTGCTATTTGTTATTATTTTTATATTGTTACTATACATAACTGATTAGTTAGGAGCTTATAGCAGTATTTGTAACTTCTGATAATAAGCAGTATGCATGTATCTGCAGGCGCCTACTGTCTGCTACTACACAATATACAAATATCTATATTTTATATATAGAACAGACAAAAGGCCAGACAAAATCAAAACGTTCAATAATAATGGAATCGGTTCGCACAATAATTGCAAAGATATGCATTTTTCCAGTGTCAATAGAACTCATATTAAGTATGTGCATATTTTCAGAAACTGTTTAACTTTTCATAGATGCAAATAAATAATATATATGAAATTTAGTAGCATGGCAAGCAGCTCTGACCTTCACACTAAGTTAAGCACAGTTGGCTTTGAGGATTTTATGAGGAGGGCCTTAGCTGATAGCGATGCGTGTTGAGCCTGAAAGCCGCTGTCCGATAAAATATTGGTTGCAAACGTGCCTGGCAAGACAAAATGTGTAGCGCTCAACCAATGATGGACAAGTTAAGCGTAGCTGGCGATCAACGATCAAAAGAGGGAAAGATAAAGAGAGAGAGAGAGAGAGAGAGAGAGAGATAGAAAGAGAGAGAGAGAGAAAGAGAGATAGAAAGAGAGAGAGAGAAAGGAGCGACTAACCTATTTGCAATGGCATCCATTAATGAAATCAAAGTGATTTAACATTTTGACATTTTGTCGACACTCATCACATATCTACACGAATATATATGCATATGCATAAGTGTGTATTTAGTCAGCTTTGTTGCGTCTGTTTTCATGGTTATGTCAGAGTTAATAGCCAACAGCCAACCCGTTTTTGGAGCACGTGACTAGCCTAACTAAACTAAGCACGAACTCAAATAGAATCACAGCTCCGTTTCACATGTAATACGTGAATTAGTTGTACTTATAACAATTCAATAAGTACTTGACCGTGGCTCACGCCCCAATCAAATAAAGCTATATCAACTGTAGAACTATATATATATACATATAGGTACAAGTATATCTAGTGTTGTTTCCAAGAGTTTACGCTGGTTATTTTATACATTTCCGTCTACGATTTTGTTTATTTGGCTAGGCACAAGGATAAAGTGTTGTACTTATAAAGAACGTCCACAAACATATATATATATATATATATATATGTGCTATCTAAATAGATATATGTATATATATATATATGTATGTATTTGTAACACGTGATTTGAGTACGCATTTCTAAAGATAATTAAATATTCAACGCACAAGCAAATGCCTACTTCAGTGCACCAAATGTTGCATGGGCCAAAACACTTACACATATCTATATATATATATACATATATATATATATATATACATATATATATATATCGCATACAAACCAAACTAGTGCACATCTGTGATACGAACCGAGTTGGGCCACAATTGGGTTAAAATATTCTAGGTCAGGTTGCTTAATTGGCTGCTCTCCATTTGCATATGCAGTTGTGTTTGTGTGTTGTGTGTGGGAGTGTGTGTCTCTCTCTGTTTGTGTGTGTGTGTGTGTGTGTCAACTGAGTTTTGAACATTTTGAACTTTTGGCATATGCCATGTGCTATGTTGACTTAATGCCCAGCAAGCCAACCAGCAACATTGTAGCGACATCATCTGATAGGCCACATGGCAACGCGACCGAAATATTGTCCGCTTTGATAAGACTATTTGGGTTTATAGAGCTGACCCATTTAGACTGCTTGCCTTTGCTTTATCTGTGTAATATTATTCGATACGAGGCGATATGTAACAAATCAACTATTAAATGCAAAGACAACAACTCATGAATTTAGTATACAATCAATTCAAGTAGGGCTTTAGAGATTGTAATTAATATGACCATGGTGGACATTTGAGTAATGGAAAGGCAAGCTAAAAATGATTTAAATGGATTTTAAGATGAAAACCATGTAAATTAATAGAAAATCCTTCAATAAATCAAATATTGCCAACTGACTTTTGAATGACAAGTGCACAAAGAGATTTAGCTGAAAACTAAGTGCTGTATAAACATAGATATATTATATATATATATGTATATATATTTGAGTATTGGAACAACATGCAATTGCAATTGCACTTGTGTAAGATTTAAGGCTCTGAATTATTTGTGTAAATCCTTTTCGACGCCGTTTAACGACTCTTACATTATGTGTGGTAAATCGCATGGTGCACGCCAATAAAAAAAAGGAAATGAAATAATTACTTTAATTACAAAATTGCATTCGCTGTCCGGAAATTGTGCTGCCAACAATAGTTATGCAAAATAAATATAGAAAAAAGAAAAATAAAGCGCCTTTGACAACGTTGGCTGACAATTAACTCGCTTTTCCACTGGCCCAAAGGAAGGGGATGTGGCCCGTTGCAGCGCGGCAAAGAGCAAAAGGCTAACGAGTTCAGTTTGCTGCACAACAACAAAACGCCGGGAAAATATACAAAGACAACTCAATAGAAAAAAGCCCGAGGCAGGCGGAGCTGGGGGACAAAAGTGGGACAGGTAAGTTTTTTGATTTATTTATGCAAATTCTATGGCACATTACAGGGACACATGGAGAGGCGGGAAGAGCAAGAGGTGAATATATATGTGGATATGTATATATATAGAAACATAACTTGCTGACCCAATTCACGTTGGAGTAAACGAGTGTTTCCGCTTGACAACAAAAACAATTCCTTGTCACATGTAAACAAAACTGATAATTATTTTTTTACAGAACTAATCCAAAGAGTGAACCATGACGGGAATGGAAAGTCGGTAAAGTTTTGACAAAACTGTGGGTGTCAACCTCAACAATTGCTACAAATCTTTGATAAAATTACAAAAATCGATCAATTCCACATAAAGTATAACGCTGCCATTTAATATTTGACGTGCTTGTGAAAATTTGTAAATTATTCTGATATCCATTGTGTCAAGCAATTTGCAGCGCTTTGATTGAAGCGTGTTTATTGTTTAATCAGATTACAATTCATGTAAACTTGATATTTATATATATTTTTGCCACTGGCAAAAGTGTTGCGAGACTTTCGCTCGCATCGAAAGTTTTGGCGGCTCGACGAAAAACTAACGTGAATGTTATTTCAGTCCGATAAGCAGATCTTATCTGGGTGGACTGGAATACAAGCTAACCTAGTTAGTTTTGTAATAAATCTATTGACGACTTTTATGGCCACTGACAAACATAACCTAGTTTAGAGTAACTATGTTGTGCACTATTTGGTTGTTTGCCTCCACTAATCTAGTATAAAATACTAATACAAATATTATACGGACTTTTCCATATTGATGTGCAGCCCCGAGGCAGACTCATAAATCAATTGAAATCTTATTTGGCGTGAAATTAAATTAAGACGTATTGATTTTTTTGCACTCGATATCACTCAATTGACAAAGAGCTCTCCAAGAGGAGGATGGGGGTAAACGTGGTGGGGTATGGCTGCTGACGACATGACCTTTAAGCGTACATCAAAGTGGCAAAGTCCGTTGCAGAGGACGATGCTTAAATTCCATAAAAAGCAAAGTGGACAATAATGTCAACAAATAAGCGATTATCGAGTTATGGATAGTAACTGAATTGGAATCGATTAAGACGAAGACATGCTCAAGAACCAGAATCGGAACCTTAATTCGTTTCAGGGTAGCCACCCTGTCAAGAAATGTATATATTTATCTGTGAGTGTCATTTGCAATCTCTTCCGAAGCACAAAGAACCTATTCTGCGTCATACAAAAATATAGATATCATGGGGTCAATGCGATAAACAAAGATGTGAAAGGAGAAAAGAAAGCTAATAAGCAAATGTTGCATGCATCTGTTGAATTAACCGATTTGGTATGTGTCTTTGTCTAAAAATAGATGCTGCACTTATCAGACTTATTAAGGCAAATTAAAGTGAAGACTGATGACATGAATGTTTCACTGATTTATACCCAGAGCATTGCTTAAATTAACTTCGATTGACAGGCTCTAACAGGAAAATCACCAGAAGAAAAATAAACAAAAATTTACCCACAAGCGAAATGGAATACAACAATAACAACACGAATGACTCACAATTATTTCAGATAAAAAGCCATGGCCAAATCATGATTACGATAATGACTAAGACGCTGAGAGATACAAGTTCGGAGCGGAAACTACGGAACACAAACCGGTTTACTCCCAAGCCGGCAAGCTAAGAAAAATCACAAAAAATCACAAAAAATCATACAAGCACCTAAAGTGCAGCCGCCTCAGAAGAGCTAAAGCAGAAGCAGAAACAGAAGCAGAAGCAAGCAAAACAAATTTAACAATGCGCATTAGACAGGTAAATATGCATGTATTTGTGTGTGTGTGTATATGTATAGGACTAGGACCTATGTGGGACAGAGAGGCGTAATTTGCTTGCTGCTGTAGGCGTTGTCTCTACCTGCGACCGAAATGGGGCGTGTGCCGACAGTTCGCTGACCCAAAATACGACAATAACAATAACAACAACAAAAACAATAGCGTTAAAGGAGGGACATACTGAGAGACATGTTCGCACATGTTTCCTTTGACTTGGCTCATTTAAGTAGCTCTTTGTTTGTATAAACACACACACACACCCACCCCTCAGATATCAGTAGTACATTTAGCAGCAGACATCATGTCAAGTTTTCTTAATAAAAAATTGTCGACAAGTTGTTTAAGTTTTGCACATAACAGAACCAGATTTAAAAAAAAGTGATAGCCACTTTCCGCTAGTTAAGTTCAGCGATAAAATAGCTAAATTGGCAGCACTCGTATTGTCGAACATCAATTTAATGATATTTCAATAATATTCTGATTTGCATGTGGCACTGACACCAACGAGAGAGTGAGATAGAGGGGGAGAAGGAGAGAGGGAGAGAAAGAAAGCAAATGAGAGAACTTACCGAATTTGATGAGATGCCGAGTCGCCGACGCTTTTGAATGCAGTTAAATGTTATTTCGCTGGTCTCGATTAGGTCCACGACGTTCGGCCGCAGCAAAAGCGGCTTTTATTTTGATCTACGAACACAAAAGTGTAATTGCTTTAATTATGATTTCTTTCACTACACAAATTCTTCGTGACAATAGCGCCCTATGTGAACGTGGCTGTGTGTGTGTGCGTCGAGTGTGACGCTCCCAACTACATATACACTTTACTGTATATATACATGCACATATATAAATACATGTGTGTGATAAAAACAGAGCGAGAGATAAGTCGCTTGACGTCGATTTGTTATTTGTAACGCGTGCAAAATTGTTGGTGCTGCAGCAAAAACACTGCTAAACAGTGTTCGAGAATATCGCGACTATAGATATGAATAATATAATATAATATTTAAGGGGGATACAGATCACAGTGAGTGCAAAGTTATCTTTGGGATAGCAGTAAATTCTGCCCGTCACGCACAGAATTCCTGTGCTCTTTTTGGGCCTGTTGGGTGGTACACGGCACGCCTGATTTATTTTACATGCATACACGTACATCAATTAAAATCTACATACTGTTAATAGTGCACATCGTAAACCACACACATATGAATATATACATAAATAAATTAAAATGTATATATCTATATATGTTCACAAATTAAAAATCATCATTGAGCATATTGACCACAATTTACACTTCTGCACGTGCACATGTCCAAAATGTGTCAATTGCTTTTCGCTCAAGCTACGCATTACCGATTTTTATTTATTTATTTTATTTTGTTTCCCATACAGAAGAACTGCAAGCACTCGACACTTGTCACTTTGTTAAAATTTTCAAGACGACTAGCAGCAAAAGTATTACAGCTGAAAAATACCACCTAATCAGAGCAGTGTGCCCAAACCCTGCTTAACTATAATATACTATTTTATGAAAACAGTGTGACCACCGCTAGAACGATTTGTTTTTAAAGATGTGGAGCAGCGAGTGCGCCAAAAGTTCGTTATTTTTAAATTTGTAAACATTTTTAAAGCAAAGTAAAAAAGAAATCCCATTTCAAAAATTCAAGAGTCTTCCTCCAGAAAGTAAAGCGAAGTCTTCGCTTCATAGAGTACACACGTTTTATTCTCCTTTGTACTTACGCGCTATAAACTTTATTAAAATATATTTATATAAATTGCTCGCGCTTATAAATAAAATTTTACGCTTTTAGTTAAAACAACGTATAAGTATTCATTTATGCATATATGCTTACGATCTACGACAAATAAATATATGCATTTACGCAATGTAATATATATATATATATACTATACGTAGATATTTCTGATTGCATTTAAAAACTACAACGAATTGAGCAAAAATTTGTATACATGAATTGCACGAAAAGCGAAAAATATTTTTAAAGTACACACTTTAGTCATGCAAATTATCAGTTAGTTATGTACTAGCTTTGATTGAGAAAGTAATGAGAGAGTTGTTAGCAGCACGAGTGTAGCATGCCACTTAAAAAATGCATCATGCAACGCTTCCCAAGTCTAGCTCTCCCAAACCTCGTCGCGCTGTTTGGCAGCTAAAAGCTTGCGTTCTGCGGGAAATAAAGAATATAAATAAAGTAAATTAAAATATAAATTTCAAAACGCACCTTTGGCTTCGCGCAGCACACGCCGTTCGTTCTCCCGCTCCTCCGGTGCTGTGCGCAGCTTAACGCCCAAGGCGCCGGACACCAGACGACGCGCCAGTGCCGTACAAGTCTCCGGCCGTTGGCGATACGGCTGCAGCGAAACGGCACCTGCCTTCTTGGCCTTGAGACGGGATTCGAGCGTGGCCTCGGCCAGCGGCTTCAACTTGACAAACGGATGGCCCATGGTAAGAACCTCAGCAGCTGTCAAATAATGTCTCATCAGATCAAATTTAATGCATATGCAATGGGATCGGGTAACTAACCAATGCGGGAACTGCTAAATACAGCCAGTGCATGAGTATCGTCCACCCATTTGATGTCGAAGCCGGCGCTTTTGTACTGTGAGAAGAGCATGAAAAGATCGGGAGTCTTGAATTCCACGGGAAAATTTGAGATTTCCAGCACATGCGGAAACTCCTCCTCATTAAGCAGCGATTGCTTAATGTGATAAAGCTGCAATAAATATTGTAAATGTATTGAGCCATGCTAAACAATAAGTTTGCCTTTCACTCACGCTATAATCCATTTTGGGCAGTTCTATTTTGCACTTGCCCACGGAATCGGTGAGCTCCTGAAGAATCTTTGGATCCAAACACTCGCCACTCTCATCGAACATGTTCTCCCAATCATCCTCGTTCTCTTCATCATCTTCTTCGGTGGTGCTGTCGCCAGTTGGTGTTAGAGCCGCTGCTGTTGTAGTTGGAGCTGCTGCTGCTGCCACAATCTTTTCGGGTATCTCCAGTACATCAGAGACAAAGGTCTGTTTCATGATGCGACGATTGCTGCGATTGATTTCCTGTTTGAATTTACGGAAATTAATAGTCATTCTTATTTTTATTATGTTTATTTATACCTTGGAGGCTCGCTGCAATTCGCGCACTTCATTATCACATTTGTTGGCGTCATCAGTCGTTGGCGCATTATTGGCTTTTGGCAGCGCTGCTGCATCCTCAATGCGCAACGGCTGCGTCGTTTGCTGTGCACTGATATTGTTGTTGTGGTTGCTGTTGCAATTGCTGTGGGTTTTACCCGTCTTTGTTCGCTGGGCGCCACCCATGCTCTGCAAAAGAATAGAGAAAAAGAATTTAGCTTGCTAGATAGGCAAGTAATTGATGCGCAGCACCTCCTTATCACAGTTGCTATCTGGCGGTGGTGGTGGTGGTGTTGGCGGCGGCGGCGGCGGTGTTGTCGTCGTCGTAGCTTGATTCTCGCTGGGTGCAATTACAAGCAGCGTGGCTGCCTCAATTGGTTTTCCAATGTTTTTCTTGCCACGCTCCCCTCGACGCGATCTAGTTTTTTTTGTTTTAGATGCTTGCTGTTGCTGTTGAACGTTGTCGTCGTCTGGCTTCGACGGGTTCGCATCGACAACTGGCACTTCCAATGGCTGTTGCTGTAGCTCTGACTGTGGATTGCAGCACGTAGACGCTGCTGCTGCAGCAGATGGCAATGACGAAGTTGGCGTCGGCGTCAGCGTCGTCGGCATCGTTGTTGTTGTCGTTGTCGGCGGCGTTGTTTGACTGCGTCGTGCCCTTGGCACATAAACGGCACGGTCGGGGCGTCGTTCGCGACGGGTTGCTGCTGCAGCGACGCTCGTCTGTTGCTCTCTGCGACGAAACGTTTGATCAAAACAGACACAGAAAAATAACGAAAGGTAAACGATTGACACACACAATAATATTTCGTAAACACAAACGTAGAATGGAGAATTGAACAACAAACGTTAACAAACAGCACTTTCAAAGTAAACTGAAAAAGCTTGTAAATGCTTTAATTGTTAATATTCAAAAATTTTAATTTTTCAGTTAGCCTACTACGTTTTTTCACTTTTTTTTATTGATTACTCAATTTACCTGGGCGGCGACCTTTGCCGAGCGGCGACTGAGGTAGTTGTCGATATTATTGCTGTTGTTGCTTCTATTGTGTCTGCTGTTGTTGCTGCAGCAGGTTCTGTTAACGATTCGTTCGTTGCAGCTGCTGCTTCTTCGCTGCTGTTGTTTCTAAGTGCGGGTGGTCTGTAGAGATCCACAGAGTTCGATTTACTCACTGCACACAAAAAAAAAGGGAAAGAAAGGGAAAGGAATTAAAAAAAAATTAATTTGCAAATATTGTGTGTTTATAAATGTTCACAGGTGAAGCAACGGATTTGCCAAAAAAAAATATATATATTAATGTGTACATACACGCACACAAAATTCACTAATGTTGACCCAATTTTATGTCCGTACGCTTTGTGCGTTGCTTCGTGAATGTCAACACCAACACCATAGCTCGCTGAGACTGGGCGCAACAAGTGAGCGAACGAGCCCGCACGAGGGAGCAGGCATACATAAGAGAGACAGAGAGATCAAGCGAGGGAGTGCTGAGAGTGGCGTATGATGCAACGAGCGACCAAAAAGTAGCTCGCGAAAGAGGGCGACCTTGAATAGAGCTGCGTGACCCGAACGCAGCACAAGCAAACGAACTGGCTGCGAGCTGCTGGCTGTTCGACGGCGTGTTTGGCTTTATTTTTAGTCGTTTGCACATACACACATAATTAATTGGTTTTTTTGTTTTATGTACGTTTTGCTTTGTCTATTTGCAAACATTTCAAGCTTGCCAAATGTGCCGTTTTGAATTACATATATACACACACACAAACATATATACGCGTATTCATATGGAAGCGTTACACAAATGCTCCAATTAAGAGTGGTATTCCCACCTCATGAGAAAGGTTTTTTATTTGTTTTGCATTAGGTATAATTACAGTTTAATTCTCCTATTGCTGGTAACTTTTGGCGATAAGCAAACTGAATTTAATTAAAAAAAAATTTAGAGACGCAATAAAATACCGAAATAAGTCGCACAATATTTTATACATTTTATGATATACTTAATGCATCTTTCTTTGTGAAACGAAGGTTTTGCGGCCATTTTGTTAATTACAATTTAGAAACAAAGTACGGAAATACCACTAATGTCAAAAGTCTCACCACTTACAAGGTGTTTCGCTGATATGCTTCTTAACGCCCATTTTACACAGTTCCGTTACGCGTTTTCTGCTACCGCTGCTGCTTCTGCCGTTGCTTCGCCAGCTCTTCACTGGCTGCTGCTGTTGTTGTTGCTGTTGCTGCTGTTTGCGGCTGTCAAGTACAGTTAGAATGTTATATATGTGTGTTTGTTTGCGTGTGTGTCATTGGTGAGCTAGATCCAAAATTACTCACGTCTCAAAAGCGTGCGGGTCAATCAGTTGATTGCGAAAGCAAACAACGGTGCGTCGATGCGGGCCTTGACCCACGGAGAACGTCAAAAGATCGTACTGTTGTCGATAGTTCTCACATGTTTGATGGATGAGATAACGGCGATAATTGTTCACAGGTGGAAAGAGCAGTACACTGACAAAAAAAGATTACAAAACGACTTTGTTCGATGAGTAAGCGATAAATAATTGTATTTGCGTGCGTGTGTGTGTGTCTATGTGTGTTTTTAAGCGTGTCTCTTTTTATTTTACTCTCCCGCTCTCCACCAACAGGTTGGTTCGTGTCATAGAAGATGGACAACAAGAAGCGCACACGAAACTCAATTTGTAAACTACTCTTATTACGCAACAGAAAAACAGCGCAGTCAATTGTAAAAAAATTAACATCAATAACAATAACACAAAATAGCAACAAAAAAATTTACATATTTTTGTACGTGGGTGATGTTTAATATTAATAAATAACTGATAATTGTACGCGTCGATGTTGCTTATTGCACGACGACTAATTGTTTATTAAACGAGACTTGCATCGCTAAATGGGGAAAAAAGAAAAACAGCGGGAACAGAAAAAAATCGTGTTACCAGCTCCAAATGCTAGAGTTACAATGCGGAAAGCAATGTTGCATGCTTCACTGTTTGTTGTTGTTTTAGTTACTATCGTTGTTGTGGGGCAGCTGGGAAAACTCGAGATTGTGGCATTTGCAAACCGGTAATATTGCAACGAGGCCCCATAAAGTCTTTATTGCTGTTTGCTGTCGTTGTTGTTGTTTTTGCATATTTCCGCGTTGTTACGGACACAATTGGGGAATGGGGCATGAAAGGGATCTCGACAGGAGTTGCAATGTTGTTGGTTGTTATTATTGTTATTGTTGTCGCAACACCAGCTGCTGCTGTTCACGACCGAGGCTTTTTACACCACAGGCACACGCACACACGTGCACTAAATTACACGACGAACTCACACCCGCACATACACACACACACACTTGTGTATACATAATACGCACTCACACTTATTCGTGGCACAGAAGTTCTAACTGCTCTTACCCACTGCTCAGTCGCTTTTCCAAAAAGAATTCAATATCGACGCCAACATTGTACACAAATTCCTGATCGGTCAAGCTTAAATTAGCTATAAGCGCGCTATTACGCTCGCCGTTCTCCAGCTTTTTATTAAATATGCGACAATGTCGCCACACATAAATACAGTTTAGAACTTTTTTCACGTTTCACGAAGCCAGTGTACACACATCAACTGATTGTTAATATTTATTATATCGATGTAATGTCAAAGTATCGATAGCAATGGGTTCAATCGATAGATGAGTGCTACGCGCGAAAGCCCGCCGAAATAAATTTATAAAATATAAGATTTAATTATAGCTTTATATACATATATATATTTCTAAATATTCAATTAATAAGTATTGCCATTAAGTGAAGAAAAATATGATGTAATAATCTACATATATATACGAATATACATGGATATACATATTATATACATATCACTATGTATATTAAATATACATATATGTGTATATCATAATACAGGCATAACATCAACACCTCTTATCGAAAACAAAATTCGATCCGCATAGGTATACGATTTTAAACATCAGTTTAATTCGTATTCCGTGTTTACAAACAGAAGTAAACAAAAATCAGCTGAAAGAATAGCTTGCAAAATGTGACCAGACTGCAATGAGCTACTTATCGAACCTTTTCGAAAAATGAACCACTCAATTTTATCGTCAAAAACATCGATAGTAATTGTAATCGCATAGCAAAAATAATTTTGGAAAGTGCAAATTGCGAACAACGGTAATAAGCAAAGATGTTCGTTTGATATTGAATATGTGTACTTATTTTTAGATAAGAAAAACCTAAAGTTGTTAGTGTGTGGTGTTTGCCCAAATTTAAGTGTTTTAAATTTCAAATAGAAAACCAGCTGGGCTCAAGGTACCAGTAGCAGCAGCAGCAGCAGCAGAAATAACAAAAAACGAACGCGTCTTAAAGAAGTTTGTTGAGGTGTTGGGGGGGTGAAAAACAGACAACGAAGCGAAGCCAGCGACAGACAACTGTGCCATTGGCATAGAAAATTTTGCATGTACACACACACACACATGTAAAGAAAGCAAAAGGAGCACACACACACACACACGCACATTCATTTGATCTATTAACAATAATATAATTGCAGACAAAACTGATATACAGGGCCAGGGACGTTGACGTTGACGTCGCCGTTGCCAACGTCGTGTAAATTGGAAAGCGGCAAAAAAAAAAAAAAATTAACAACTACAACAATTCAGTGAACACACAACGGTAATAGCAGTAAATAGACACACACACACACACACATGCATATGCACGCACACATGGAGCCGCTTGTTTGATTTACAATTTGGAGCAATCGAGCAGAGCAGCGAGCAAAAAAAGAAAAACAAGAAGTAGACACGACAGACAGCAACAAATTATGACGACGCGTGAAAATGTTTCGAGTCGCTTGTCCAAATTGATGCTTAACAATGCCAGCAGCAGCAACACGCCGACGACGCCAGCGGCCAATCCCAAATCCATGGTGCAATCACCGACATCGCCTGGCGAACAATCAGAGCTGAATCAACTGAAACGCGATGCGGATCCGCAATTCTCGCGTTTCGCCGACTATTTTGTGATATGTGGCTTGGATCTGGACACGGGCCTGGAGCCCGATCGTTTCGCAGGTGAGCCAGCAGCTAAATCATCAGAAATATTATTGTTGTTCATCATATCATTTATATCATCGCCCATAAATAGGTGACAATCTGCACTGCTCGCCGCTGGATCGCGCCTACAAGAGCAAACCACTGGCGCATTATCCCGAGAATGTCGCTTGGAATCCATTCGATGCGCACGGCATTTGCATGGTAGGTGCAGCAGCCTCACCCTCATATTTGGGGTAGAGCTCTTCAACGTTTTTTCCTCAATTAAGTTCAATTGCTTGCATGACGCGATCAATTTTCCCCCGGTCCTTGCCTCCATCCCGCAGTCGGTTCCAGTATAAGTGCCCTGCACACAAATATTAAATTCATGCTCGACTGAGTTGCCCCCGCTCATTGATATGAGTGCGCGTTGCGTACGAGCTGCTTTTAATTGATGTCACATTGGCAGCCAACGGCAGACGGAGACCATTGGCAGCCAACGGCAGACGGCGAACTCTGCAGCGACGACGACGTCTGCGCAGCCGATAAGCGGACGCTGACAGCCACGGGCTGACTGCTTATCACATAAATCTTGACATGTGTTTACTGTGGTGCCCCCCGAGTGAATCGAATATATATATATATATATGTATGGACCATCTGTTCTTAAGCGATTAATGTTTATGGCTACTCAAATCAGTCGCATAAACGATTCCATTATATGCATCTGGTTTTTTCGAGACTGATATCTAATTTTAATTTAAAATGTATTGATTGAATGAGCACTCTTGTTCATACTGCGTATCTGACATTATTATTGCGCTGCGCTGTTGAGCAAAGTTATATTTTATATTTCTTCTCCAGAACTGCCCATTACTTCTTGACGCTTTCTCTTAAGCGTTCTACTACTAATTATTCCTTGGACTTTTTCATGCTTGAGAGTCGTCTATTTATAGCATTGAGAACAAAACCATCTTAACTAATTCAAAATATTATTTCCGTATTTTGCCCAATCCATGCAATAAATGTTGCATCGTTTTACATTTAAAAAACCCCCAAAAAATGTTGTAAATATTTCTAATTTCTTTAAATTTAAATATATTCTTAATAATTTACTTTATTTTTTTACCATTTCTAAAAAAAAAAAAAAAAAAAATAATTATTTGATTCCCCCGTAAAGACGTGATTGTAAAAAATTAGTTTACAAAAGTTGAATAGCAAAAATTACAAATATTTTTTTTTATGTGTAAAAAATATTACTGAACTGAAATTTATAAGTAGATTTGATTGTTCGCCTGCCAGTTGCTAACAAAGATGAATTGCATTTTAGCTGTCGCTGCCACAGGGCCTGCGCTTTCGCACCCAGAAACACAACATTGAGCCCAAGTTCCATTCGTTTGCGACGACGCGGGAGGATGGCAAACGTTGTTATGGCTTCAGTCTGGTCTTCTATGAGGAGATACGCAATCGGAACATTTGTGGCGCCATCCACACGCTGCAGTCCATGTTCATAACGGAGCTGTCCAACGGGCAGCAGGCGCACTCACTGAGCCGAGTCAAGCAGGATGGACCCGTCAGTCGATCGCTGCCGCGACACTTCAAAGTTGCCGGGCAGGCGCCGCAGTCCGCACAAAGCTACTACGACATCAGCAAGGATAAGTTGTTTGTCGCCAAAAGTATATCGCTAATCTGCCAAGCGCCCTACGCGTTCGCCGCACAGATATTCCTCAAGAATTTGTACCGGTACGTAAAAGCAGCACAAGCGAAAGCCATGCTAAAAAGTAGATATTCAATACATATAAACTATCTGAGAAGATTATATATCAAAATTGTCCATCTGTTATTTGTATGCCTACCAAATGTACTTAAATGTTTCAAAAAGGAATTGTATATTTAATATCGTCTACAGAATAATACAAAACGCTACAAGTTTATTAAAGTAATTTATATTAAATGTTAATTTCAATATTTGAATTTAAAATAACAAAACCAAAAATCTTGGTATAGTTTTCATACCATTAAACAAATTCACTTTTTTTGTGTTTAATTGTTATTTTCTTATTAATTAATTTAGTATTATTTTACTGATTTGTCGACTTCCGTCAGTTACAACTTCTAAACTGATTATCATCATCATCATCATAAATAAAATAATTCATGAGCTTTATTTAAGTTGATATTTTGATAACAATAACAATCTTATCTGGTCCTTGTGCAATTATCAATGTTTTTTTTCAGGTACCAAAAAAATAAAAATATAAGTAAAATAGAAAATAAATATTTCTCATATAAGTTAGATATATCAAGCACATTTAAGTTTCTAAAAATATTTATAAAAAAAAATTCGTCTCTTTTTTTGCATTTACATCGTACTTTTATTTTAAGCTTTTATATATTTATATTAAATACAATACTTGAGCTTTATTTAAGTTAAGACATTTTGATAAAAATAACTCTCTAATCTTGGCACTGCATTCTTTTAAGCAATTATTAATGGGTTTTTAATGAAAATTTAAGTAAAAGCTTCAGTTATCAGTTAAATATAATAATTTATAAAATCAGTGTTACCAATCTGAAGAAAGTATTAAATATATATTCCAACATTGTTTTGCAGTTGTCTTCCACGACAGCCCGGGGCTGGCATTAGCCTCGAATCGTATGTGTACAATATCCTGTATGAAGTGATGCTACCTCAGCCGGGCAAATCGATACGCGTCTATTTGCCACCGATGGAGCCGCATTTGCCGGCAATTGCGGTGATATTGCAGCGTCCAGCATTGGCCACCGAATTGCCGTTGCTGGACTTTCCGTTGCGTCTGCTATTTAGTTATCTGGGTGTGGAGTGTGTCATCCAGCTGCTCACCTGTGTGCTGCTCGAGAGTCAGGTGCTGCTGCGCTCGACGGGTGAGCCAAGAATGCCTTTATATTATTTCAATCATTTTCTATTGCCCTTTGTCGTTTGCAGACTACCAGCGACTCATGATTGTTGGCGAGTGCATAACATCGCTGCTGTTTCCGTTCATCTGGCCGCATGTCTATGCACCGATTTTGCCGGCTGCACTGCATCATTTTTTGGATGCGCCGGTGCCGTTTGTGATGGGTTTGCATGCCGAATGCGAGGCAGCGCACAAAATTGGCAGCGAGGCTGTGCTGTGCTTCGTGGACATCGACAAGAAGCACATACAGCTGCCCGAGGAGCTGCCCGTCTTTCCGCACAAGATGGACTTTATGGCCGAGATCATCTCCGTGCTGGACAAGTTCGAGATAGAGCGCGATCGCGCCCATGAGCCAAGCCTGAAGAACGGCTACGTAATGCGTGGCACTGGCGGTGGCGTTGCCGATGCGATGATCTCAAGCTGCACACTGCCCAACGGTCTGCAGGCGGCGCGTCGCAGCAAAGAGCGCTTCCATCAGCTCCAGGAGACAGTCTACACGCTTCAGTCCAGTGGTGGCTTCGTTGGCGGTTCGCCGGCCCAATTGCCCGGCGTCGATTATCAGCCACTGGTGGCGCATCCCTCCAAAATAGATCATGTGCCGCGCATTGCTGACTTTCTGCGTCGCAAGGGTGGGATGCGTGCCAACCAGGCGGGTGGCTCACCCGTCGGCAGTCCCACACTCTCGCTGTCCTCGTCGCCGGTGGGCATCTACCATGATGTGGATGCCGTGGATGCCACGCTGCCGCCCTCGCGCATGGGCTCGTTGTCGCGACGCGGCGAGAAGCCGACACTGAATATTGTGGAGCAATACTATCAGGATTTGCGCATCAACAACTCGTTGCGTGAGATTTTTCTGAATCGTTTTGCGCACATGTTCCATGCCTACGAACACTTTGTCATCCATCCCAATCAGGCCAAGGATGAGTGGCTCTCGAATCGCGAGACGCTGCAGAATTTTGATAAATCCTCATTTCTGTCCGATCAGCCGGAGCATCACCGCGCCTTTCTCGCACGCTTCCTAGAATCTCAGATGTTCGCCACGCTAATCGACAACAAAATACTGGCCATGTGGGAGCCGCAGCCCGATGAGCAGCTGCAGCTCTTCGACCAGCGCATTAAGCTACTCCGGTAGGCAAATAATCATTAAATGAGGCGAATCTAGATTTTTTTTTAATAACTTTCCCCTCATTTTTGTTGCAGTCGTCGCCATGGCGAGAACATGATTTGCACCACCAGCTATGAGCCGTGCGTGGTCAGCCAGGATTCGCAGCAGTATTTTGAGAAGCGTCTCAATTGCATTGACATCGAGGTGACTCCGCCAAGTGAGATTCTGTGCAATCGCGCTGCCTATTTTCGCAGCTTTCCGCTGCTTGAGAAGGGTGTGCTGAATCAGGAGTGCGCCTCGAGGTAGTGTTTCACCCATTTGCTTCACTCTCCAGCCCCCTCCACCTCCCACACACCCCACCAGAGCACGCACCTTATCCACAAAAATATATAAATAGATATAGAATTGTTAATTGTTAACCCAATCATTTGCTGCATTTCCCACCTCGTCCCAAGATCTGAAGATCTTTTGATGTTGTTATCCAATTGTTAGCCTAGCTCTATGTGTGTGTTTCCCTTTTTTGAGTTATTATTATGTTATTAGTGCACCTGTTTTTCGTCTTCCATTTAGCCGTTAGTCCCTTTTTGTTCTTTTGTACATTAATTTATTGCCTTACAACGAATACTAAACAAATAAATTGCATATCTCAAAAACAACCAAACAAAACCAAGCAAAACAAGACAAACTTTAATCGTTGTTCAATTTTCGTTTCTTTTTCTTTAAATGCATCTTTTCCGCTTTTTGTTCCTTGCACCCTTGCATGCAACCCCTATCCGCCTATCGAATCCCTTCCATTCCTCTCCAATCCACAATTTTATACGTTCTGTTGTAGATCCCTTAACTAATCCCAAAAGTATTTGTCTTTCGTTCTACTCAAAATTTCACTAAATCTTCAAACTTTAAACTCATGCCGCTAATCTCCATGAAACCATAAACAAAAACAAAAAACAATCCCCCAAACAGAGGCAACAGCCTGCGTCGCGTCAAGAACGGCAACAAGTGGCGCGCCCGGGATATTCCGTTGGATCAGAAACTGGTGAATTGCAGCAACTCGAATTCCAACTCCAACTCCAATGCGGCCATCAATCGTCTGTCGGCGAATTTGACGACGGCGGATGTGAGTCCAGCATTGATAGCCCAAGCCAACTGGACATTTGTGGAGCGTCTGCTGAAGGTAAGCATCATGCGGATAGTAAATAATAGAAGCTGAAAGCTAAGCTAAGAATCTCTGTCCTTTTGGCAGGACATCAAGTCGAAGACGAAGCGCATGCTGCTCGAAAAGATGGGTAACGAGGCGGTCGCTTTGGGCCTGAAGGGTGACGGAGTTGAGGAGAATACGCTGATAGCAAGCATGTGTGATTTGCTGGAGAAGATCTGGTCGCATGGCCTGCAGAACAAACAGGGCAAATCGGCGCTTTGGTCGCATCTGCAGTCCTATCTGGAGCAGCAGGAGTCACGCAACAGCGGCGGCGGCGGAGGCAATGTGGAAACATCAACGCCCGTCTCCAGCAGTCCAAGCAGCAACAGGATGAACATTGCCAGCGCCTCGCCAGCACTCGCATGGAATGCTATGCGTAAGCGTATGGATTGTAAGTGCCTCCAAATCCTCCTCCATTTATATGAATTGCTTGTGCAATTAAGCAAATCGTTTTACTTGCCAGACTTGTCCACGTTCCAAACGGACTTTGACAGTCCACCAAGTCCGAATCGCAGTCGGTCGCGTGATCGCAACAAGTTTGTGGGTCTGGAACAGCTGTGCCCGTTGCCTGAGTCGCTGGAGTTCGATGTCAAGTGAGTTATGCCCATTTTTATAGTGTTTTTGTAGCTGAGTACGGGCAGATCCTAGTCGGAGCAGATCTCAACTGGACCAAACAACACGTTTGTTTGGCTTATACATTTATTTACGTACTGTTCCAACTACTCCTTCCCAGAAACGTGCTGGCCATGGCAGACATCAAGACGCATATTGGTTATACACGCGCGTGGGTGCGTCTCTCTCTGGAAAAGAAGCTGCTGTCGCGTCATTTTCGCACGTTGCTCTCCGACGAGAGTTTGTTGCGCTCGCATTACAAACGATCCGCATTTCTGCGCTGCGAGGAGGAGAAGGAGCAGTTCCTCTACCATCTGCTGACTCTCAATACCGTGGACTACTTTAGCTTTACCAACATTTATCCCACAACGAGTAGGTTGCTCTGTCTTTTTACCACTTGGCAAATTAACATTTACATTGCTTCCTCCTCCTGCTTAGAGTTGCCGTATCGCGTTGTCATCTTCCCGTCGCGCAAACACGGCTCCTATCACACCTCCAGCAATGTCTGGATTATGGTCTCCGGCACCATGAACGAAACACAGCGTGTGCCAGTGCCCAAGGGCTCGCTAGAGTTCATCTTCCATGTAAGTGCGATTTGTACTCGGTCTTTTTTTAGCTCTATTTAATGTGGATCTACTTTGCATTTAGTATAAGAATCTTGGACTGCTGACCACCATG
Organism: Drosophila picticornis; assembly: GCA_035043845.1. Taxonomy (NCBI): domain Eukaryota; kingdom Metazoa; phylum Arthropoda; class Insecta; order Diptera; family Drosophilidae; genus Drosophila; species Drosophila picticornis. The sequence continues at coordinate 20,583,028 of JAWNMR010000122.1, read as the reverse complement.
CGCATTGGACACGACAATTCGGGCCAGAGCCACAAGTGGCTGGTGGAACAGGTGGTGATGCGCAACGAGGTCACCGGACACACCTACAAGTAAGTCACATTTGATATTTTATTTCATATCAATTTCATTACACCAACTATGCACGCAATCTTTTAGATTTCCCTGCGGACGTTGGCTGGGCAAAGGTGTCGATGACGATTCAACGGAACGTTTGCTGGTGGGACAGCGTGTCTCCACCAGCGTAAAGAACGCTGAGCTTGTGCCGCCAACACGTACACCGCCACGCACACGCAGTCCGAGCGTGCAGCGTCAGGAGTCGGTGGCGCCATCGGAGATTCAGCATCAGCTTGGCAACTGCGTCAATGTGATTGTCAAGTGGCACTACAAGCCGAGTCGGGACAGGGATGTGGGCACGCTGACGCATCTTCTCTGCGGCGATGACGGACTGGTCAAATGCTTGGAGCAGGTCTTCCTTTGCGGCTTTCGGTCGTCCCGATTCTTTGGACGCAATCTGTACATCTGGGATTACTTCAGTGAGCAAGGACATTAAATCATGTCTACATTTAATATTTCAATTGTGTGCATTGTTGCAGCCAAAATCAAGGAGCTATTCGAACAGAATTTGCAGCAGGAGTTTGATGATTCCGCGTCCAGCATGGACTCTTCGTTCAGCAATGGCAGCAGCAACAGCCTGCAGCGACGTGAGGTGAGCAGCATATGGCGTCTATACGTGCAGCTGATGGACGAGATTAATGGCACGGCCAGCACCCTGGGCAAAGACGGCAAATTTCAGCTGCTCATTTGCCTCAGCTTGAGGTGATTCAACTTTGCATTGAGTAGCTAAAAGCAATATTTAATTTATTTCCTTTTTGTTTTTGTTGCGAACAGGGAGCATCTGTTGACGCGCTTGATTAAACCGATGGCCTTGACGAAGGTCACCCACGAGATGTACGAGGAGGAGAGTTTTCTGCGTCGACGCAATCTATTGACATTTCTTATACAGATTCTGGAGCCGCTCGATGATTGCCACATCGTGCTGGAGAACTCCATAACCCAGGGCATACGCATTCCATCCCAGTGCTGAGCTAAACTACCAATAGCCACCACAATCCACGCAACACCCACAGAAATTTGCAACCCGTGACCTAGAATACTCATATACATATTGCCCTTAAGTACATACGACACATACGTGAGAAATCTCCTGGAATCTCGAATTCGTTGTTAGTTTTATGTAAGCCGAGAAGACTTGTCAATCCCTTGTAATCCTAATCCTAATCCTAAACACAATCACTTGCCATCCATACGCTTGCCAAGTGTACCAAGTCAAAGTGAAGCCAAAGTTGAACAAAAAAGAAAACAAATTCTGTGCAATTATGAAAATTAACCCAAAACAAAAAGACAAAAAAAAAATTGTTGTTCAATACGAAAACTGCATAGCTATTAGTGTTTAAGATATTCCAATTATGTATCATCATCGTCTTAATGTCTTGGTCAATTTTTGCTAAGTTAGGACATTATTTTTTTCAAATGGTTGCTTTTCGATTAGTTGATATACCAAAGAAATTTATTGTTTTCTGATACGAATTATTGTCATTTTTATGATATTATTGAAATTAAGTGTGAGATTATGTGAATGATGTTTTTGTTAAATGCAAGCTTTATTTTTTTATTTCATTTAGCCAAAAAAAAAAACAAAACATTTACGAAGTTATTGAGTGTCAATAAATATACAAAAGACAGCAAATGATACGAGAAATGGAATTTCATTTGGTTTTATTAAAGGTAAACATATTTAAGTTGAAAAAAATAGTTAGGAACAAGTATGTACTTGTACCATTATAACAGTAGCATCGATGACTGAAATAAATCGCTTATCGATAACAGCATTGATAATTTGATTTTAGTTAATATCAAATAAAAAAAATTATCTGTTGATATTAAATTGTATCTAATTTAATGGTACATGTGTCTGAAGCATCTTCAAATAAATAAATTGTTAAAATATTTATTAAAGAAATGCGGCCAGTGGAAACGTGCCACTTATTTTTCGATATGTTTTCGTGCTAACGATGGGAGTCACTGACAATATGCCAACGCCAAGAACAGTTTCAGTGAGCGCGATTTTCACTCGTTTTGTTGCGACGGACAGACGCGGACGCAAAAAAGTTTTGAACCAATTGCTACAATTATACCAACATACAAACAATATAAACAAGTGGCACAGCGACGAAAGCCATAAATTGGCACACAGTCAGCTATATAGTGCAACATAAAACGTTCATCTAGTATGTAGTGCATCATTTCGAGTGAAGAATTACCCACGAGCCCTCATCGATTTTTTTACTCAAACAAATTGCAGTGCAATTTACGGAAACATTTTGAAAGTAAGTTGGCCCAAATATTTATTTGAAAGTACGTGGTGGCATCGATTGTTGCTGTCTTTGGATGAGACCCAAAATAAGTGCACTACAAATATAGACAAACAAAGCGCTGCTGCTGATGTTTTTCGTGCTTCATTCTTGCTCCTTCCTATCTATTCTCGATGACGTTGGCGCTGCTGGCCGTGACGTGAGCAAATTCCTCGCTCTTTTCTTTTAATCACACACAATCTGTTCGCTCTCAGCAGCGCTGGATTTCGATTTATTTTTATTGTTATAGTTTCTTGGTGGCCCAGAAAATATGCGTCTTAATTAGTTTTGATTTCGCTGCCAAGGCTCAACTGATGTTTACATAATGTCTACGTCGCCCAGATATTTAATGCATTCGCAGAACAACAACTGTTACGTTATCGATTATTTTGTTCCGCTGCAACCGGCGTGTCGACGCCTCTGCATCTCTTGCCTGCTCCCCTTTTCGCTGCTAACAGGCCGCCACGTCATTCATCTGAACATCATCCCTCGACATCGTACGACTTTCATGTCTTTTGTTGTGCCACAAAACGTGCAACGTTCTCTCTCTGTATCTTTCGCTCTCTCTTTCTCTCTGTGGCACTTGGCAGAATTCGTACTTTGGGCTCTGATCGTATGACTTTAAAGCTAGCATTTGTCATTGCTGGGTGGCATTGGAAAAAACGACAAAAAAATTTATTAATAAACTAAGCAACGCGCATATTACTCATGCACTGACGTCGCTGCTGCTGCCCTCTGCCAGCTGCGCTCGTGCTCCACTTTCCCATGCGGCCACGCAAAACGAATGTTTTTTCTTCTTTTTTTTACCGTTACCCAATTCCGACTGTGGGTTCAACACTATGAGTCGTACTGCGAGCGTGCTTTTAAGAGAGTGAGCGAGAGCGGAAGTGCGGAGAGAGAGGCCATCGAGAGTTTGATCGTGGCGTACGCATGAGAAGCCCACGCACAGTTAGTCAGCTGTTTTCGTGCTCAATGAAACTGTTTATTGGCGTGTGTGGGTGATTTGTTAGGGAGCCGCCTATGCGTGCGTAAACTAGATCTATGCGTTTCGTGTGCGTATGCGTAAGGGGGGAGCTGTGTCAGTGTGTACAAACATTTTAAATAAAAGAGTGTGTGAAACGATAGCAAAAGATTACCAGCCAATCATTGTGGGAATCGATAGTTTAACCATCTGCCCAGGCTTATGGGCACTATGTTATGCACTCGTAACAACATACCTTTGCTCCTTTGGCGATAAATTTAATTACATTCTGATGACCAGTAGGTATTTCATTTGGGGATTACCAATGCAAGTGGTATAGGGATATATTTGTAGAGTGTTGCATCATCGGTTAGGTTCAAATTATTGCTTTCGGGTAAATTCTTGATGATAATGCCTGGGAGGCAACAGTGGGGTTATCAAAATATATTGTGTATATATAATATGAATGAATGTATGTAGCCCGGTACAAACAGTGGAGCTTATCAATAAACAACACTCCTAACTCGTGCTGACGTGCATTTAACGTGACGTGACTGTACTTTGCCTCTTTCGAAGCCACTTCTGACGAATGTGGCAACCGAAGTAAAAACGCCAATTTGTGGATGAAAACATAAAAAAAAAGCCAACACGGCAAAAATGGAATTTTTTCCGGCAAGCAAGAAATGCGAGCTACGAACATTAACCCCGCATCGCAGCTCAGCTCGGCTCAAAGATGACGATAATGAACTTTGCCTGTTTGGCTGTTTGTTGGAGAATTTTGCCAGTTTCTCGCTACTTTAATACTAGGTACATGTTCGAGTACATGTTATAGATCCGCCTTGGCAGTGTTATCGCTCTACCAATTAATGCTTATCGTCATGCTCGTGCTTGAATCAATATTCTATATATTTATAACCAATATGTACATTTACGTGTGTATACGTAGAGATAAAATTAAATATATATTCAATTTTATCTATGGTAGATATCGACTTTTTGGAACTCTCATTAACTCATGTACACAGCTGTGCAGCGGAAATATATTTCAAAAGTGTAGATAAGGCAACAGGTAGGCAGCAATTAATCATCGCTGAGTGTGGCCACCTGTCATTTTGCCGATGCGCTTTCTTTGCTCGCATTTACCACGTACTCGAAGAAGAAACACCTCTTTTTTTTTCTTGTCTCCTACTTTGTTTACATTCTGACTCGCGCATGCATATTGCATGCTTGTGTGTGTGTTCATGAGCTGGCAGCCAGACAGGGTATGTCTACTAGTGTGGGTGTATGTGTGTGGTTGCATGAATTTTTGCCGATCGTACGACCAATGTTGACGTCTGGTTTTGACGTCACTGGCCACCGCACAGAGCTAAAAATTCCCTCAGCTCTAATTTTCGAAGCATTTTTATTCATTCTACCTGGCAACTGAGTTAGCTTTTTTCGTCTTAATACCACAAATTTCTTTTTCCATGGGACTATACAAAAATAGCGATTACATCATACATTATAAATTCCAGCTCCGTGTAAAGTCAACTTGAACTTGAGCATGAGAATTCGCAAGTTCCAAGCAGGTTTTCATATATGTATATGAATTTGTGAGTCAGCTGAAGCATTGGCACTGGCAGTCTCGAGCAGAATTGTCTTAGTTTTTAGCTTCTTTTTGCAAGCTTATCTCTCGTGCGATAAGAAATGCTTGCGTACAACAAATAATCGTTCTAGTAACATGGCAATTCAAGGTCAGGTAGTTTTTCGAAGCAAACTAGATTAATATTTAATGAGCCAAAACACAAAAGCTTCGAATAAATTGAAAAATCTCAAATAAAGTAGCAGCGAACAGCTGATTGCTCTCAGCAACAACGGCTACAAGTTCAATGTGTGTGTGTGTGTGTGTGTACGAGAGAGAGGAAGAGTTGCCTTTAACTCTAGCTATCTCGCGCTCGCTCAGCATAACTTGTCTGATTGCCTGTTCACGTGCCTTATGTAAAGGTGGAGCACACACCGAGGGGGAGGGGTAACTTTACATATTTTACCGTACGCCGACAAAAATGTATGGAAAAGTACAACCACCCTTTTATTCCCTCGCTTATGTAGCTTTAATTAATAAATATATATATAAAAAGTTTAGTGTGTGTGTGTGCATACAGTAGTGAATATTAATAGTCTTTCGATAATCTGTTATAACGGTGCTTGTTCTAAGTGTGTACATTAGTGTTTTACTTTGCAGATTGCCCGCGGAGTGCACTCGAGATTCGTCGAGCTTCGCCGGGAGTTCGCTCTCTCCTCTACTCTCTCTCTTTTACTCCCATTCTTAATTTCTCTCCACGATAATTACGTTATTTTCTGCCGTGAGTACGTGCTAAAATGTGTTGTTTTTGCATTTGGCATTCTAGCTGTATGTGTTTTCGTCGTTGATTCTGTTATTTATCTGGTGGTGCTGCTGTTGCTGCAGTTACCTAAATATTTTGTTAATCGAAGCGCGTGGCATATGGAAACGAATGGCAATTAAAACGAATTGTTTTGTCCATGGCATCCGCCAGCTATTCAAAACAAATGTCACGTGTCGCATTCGTTTCAGTTTTATAAAATTAACATCAGGCGTCAAGAAGAAGAAGCAACAGTAATTAAACGTTTTACTGACATTTGTAATGTGTACACATTGGTTTTTAGCTGCGTACTGGTCGCTGGCAAGCTGAAACGATTCCATTTAAAAGGGAAATCAAATTCAGCTTATTTTACAATTTGACCGGTTTTGCTTAAATATTTATTTACGCAATGTTTATTTCTACTTGCAGTCAACGACACAGAAGGAGAAGAGTTCCATTTAAGTGTGCAAAATCATCTCAAGGGTTAAATCGAATAGAAATCCGTAAAACTGCCGCGACCGTTGCAAAAGATTCGCTGCGATGGCAACTTCATCGGTAATCGCTAACAATAACACCAGCACCCAGAGCACAATTAATGCGGGTTCAGCTGCTACAGTCGCCGCCGCCGCCGCCGTTGTAGTCACATCCACGTTGAGCACACGGAAACGCACTTACGAAACAGCAATTGCCATGCCCGCCATGGATGCCAAAGAACTGACGACTACACGCACAGCAAAATCGACATCGACACCGATGCGGGCAACATTAGCCAGAGCAGCGAGTATCAACGGCGGCAGCCAGCAGGATTTGCAGTCCGTCATTGTGGACATGATTGAGCCACATCCGGCGACCACATTGCGCGACACCACGCGCACCATCTCACAGAGCGAGGCCGACGATGGCGTCGAGGCGACATCCCCCGATGACACTCTACCCGCCGGTGGCTCTACAGCATCCGCATCCACATCGGATTCGGATTATCTCAATGGCAGCGCTGGGGTTAAGCGTAAATTTATGCAACAATCGACGTCGCCGACGATGCCATCCACAAAGCTGCTGACCACCAAATCGACACCACCAACACAATCAGCAACAGTTGCACCGCTGACGACGGCAGCCATGGCCGCATCCTCATCCCAGCAATCGTTCATCAGCAGTGGCACCGCCGATCTAGCGGTAAGTTGAAATTACAAAAGCCGATGGAAATTTCTTTGCCAAGGTCATTTGTAGATATATTTTGGCATGGGCGCAGGCCAGTTATGTGCCGGGGGGTGATGGGGGTTGAGGCAGCTGCTCTCACTTACATCTCAACTATAGACTCAGATTAAAATGTATGAAACACACAAAATACTTCAATCTCGGCCCCGCTTTACGGAAATCTAGGTACGCCTCTGTATGTATTGCATCATCAGCTAATTTGCCTCACTGATTTGTTGCTGCCTTAATTGTGTGGGGCAAGAGAGAAAAAACAGCGATTTCTGGAATCATTTCCGAGTAAATATTGCGATTGGTTTTGACTTTACAATTTGTACGTACAAATACAAATGTATAAAAATTATATCCATAAACAAATCATTTGTGTATTTGCATAAATCATTTCTGGGAAAGACAAAAAAACTCCGCAATTAACTTGATTAAATTGGAAGTTATATTACAGGAATTAAATATAATTGATTCATTGAGAGCTTTATCACTAAAGTTGCTATCTGGACAGCTAGAATCAATTAATTAAAGACAACAATAACCAGCTAAATATGCATATTTTGACCTATTTAAGTTGTTGACTATTTTCTTTTTGTTATTATGTTTCTATTAAGTATGCATATTTGAACCTTTTTCATTTTCCTTGGCTTGTTCCCCATCATTAATATTTTTTTGTTTTTTTTTTTCTCTCTTTGTTGGCTTAGCTAATTTAAAGAGTTTTGTGGCAGTGTTTTTATTCGACCGTGAAATGATTTTGACATTTTTAAATATGTATGTCAAATTTTTGCTTTGATGAGTTTTTCGTTTCGTTTCTTCTATTTTTTAATATATACGCTTAAAATGCGCTATGAACTTTTTAAAAGGAATTATTAACGGTTTGTTTTTTTCTTCGCTACTCATTTGCAAATTTTTTTTTTGGTATATTTCGTTATATAAAATCGAAAGATATAGTGAGATAGAGAGGGGGCGGAGGGGGAAAGAGAAACCTGGGTTCAGTTCAGGTTAAGTTTATTGGCATCATCACATCTAATTGAGATAGTCTTGGGCAAATCACTTTGCCTGCTTTGATTGGCGTTGATTAACTAGCTGCTGGCATTTCACTGAGTGTTCAGTTACAAACATATATCGTAAGATGTATATCGCCTGATGTCGTTGGCGGCGCCTCGTGCCAAATCGTGCGACTTTTTCCGCCCTTCCTATATATGAAGAAATATATAAATAAATATCATTTGTGCGCTCAATTTGTGGCAATTGAAATTTGTGGCCGACGGGCCAAGCTGCGACTGCTTTATTATAGTCAATTGTATTGATTTGGAAACAGTTGCCGCCAATTAATTTAAAAGCCGCTGCGCAATCCTCGACAGTAGCACAGAGTCACCCAGTCCCAGTCACACAGTGATCCAAGTATTTGTTGTTGTACAAAGTCAGAGTAGTGTTTTGCTTGGAGCTCAGTTAGCAAGCTGAAATCAACTCAAGCAGATCGTATTTTTTCACTGTGACACTATATATACATATATATTTGTGTACTTTATATTTAGAAATAGATTTGATAAATAGCATAAAAAATAAAAAAATAATCTGAAATCTGAAAAAAGAAACAAAGAAAAAACTAGAAAATGTCTGATCACGAAGATGAGACGCCGTCTCCACAAATGTTTGAGTACAAAATGTTGCCGCTGCACATGGATTTTAAGGAATTCGTAAGGGCACAAATCTCGAGAAGATCAGCAATGTGGAAGTTCACTTATCAAATATTTGTGTTTTTTTGTATTTTTGCAGACCATTTGCAAACCGGCGCCGTTCTCGTGCGATGAGGAGGCGATCCTGGAGCGCGAATGTTGCGATTACACACAACGCATTACGTATCAGATGGCGCGTTCCGGCCAGACGAGTCGTCGGGTGCGCGTCTATGCGGATGGCATCTACGACCTGTTCCATCAGGGCCATGCCAGGCAGCTGATGCAGGCCAAAAATATCTTTCCCAATGTCTATTTGATTGTCGGCGTTTGCAACGATGAGCTCACGCATCGCATGAAAGGACGCACCGTTATGAACGGCTTCGAGCGCTACGAGGGTGTGCGTCATTGTCGCTACGTGGATGAGGTGAGTGTGTGGCCCTTGCCCCCCTATCACATAGAAAAAAAACAGGCACTAACCAGCTTTCCCTACCCCCAGGTTGTACAGAATGCCCCGTGGACATTGTCGGATGAGTTCATAGCTGGAAATAAAATTGACTTTGTGGCACACGATGACATTCCCTATGAGCACGACGGCCTGGATGATATCTATGGGCCGCTGAAGGCGCGTGGCATGTTTGTGGCAACGGAACGCACCGAGGGCGTCTCCACCTCGGATATTTTGGCGCGCATTGTCAAGGATTATGATCTGTATGTGCGTCGCAATCTCGCTCGCGGTTACTCCGCTAAGGAGCTGAATGTATCCTTCCTATCCGAGAAGAAGTTCCGTCTGCAGAATAAAATGGATGAGCTTAAGTCGCGCGGCAAGCGTGAGTTGACCAAAGTCAAGGGCGACATCATCACCAAATGGGAGGAGAAATCGCGCGAATTCATTGACACATTTCTGCTGATGTTCGCACCGGAGCGACTGAATCATCTATGGAACGAGTCCAAGGGCAAAATTATCCAGGCGCTCAGCCCGCCCGGCAGCCCGACGGGCTCCGACAATGGCGAAGATCTGGATGGCGATGATGACTCCACGGATGAGTACTTGGAGCTACCCACCGAGTATAGCGGTGGCAGCAGCACTTCCCTAAATGGCAAAAAACAGCGATCGGCGCTCTCGCGTACCAGCTACAAGACACGTTTGACAGCCGGCTCCTCGCCGGATGACTTCGATGACGATGATGATGTCGTCTACGATGCGGAGTTTGCCGAGCGGCGCAGCAACTGAATTACTTCTCAGCAAACAGTAGAATAATATTAGTGGTGTGTTTTCTGAATTGGGTAGCATCAACTTTTCACTTTTCTCTCTCTATCTCTTAAAGCTATTGTATATTTATTAAATTGTGTTTATGTGCGCCAAACTGCGGCACCCAATTTGTTGACGTTGATGTGGCAAACGGCTGATGGATGTTGATGAATGAACGCACGAATCCTGCTGATTTGATTGCAAGCACGTGGAAATTTTCTATAGCTGTATCTCGTCTATTAATCTATGGTATTTTATGAACCATTTGCTTTAGTTGTAGTTGCACATGCACATGCACTCGCTCCACACGTCTCTCCCCCAGCGATCTGTCTATAGACCATGTAGCCAATTTTATTTAGCCAAAATGGGGGCGCAGTTGCAAATTCAAATCCTCACAATTTACACAATTTGTATTCGTAACAAACAAAGAAATGATCATGAAAAGAATTGAAAACAGCAAAGAGACAAACAAACGAACAGGAAACCACGCAAAAGACTCATTTTTGTATTTTAAGCCTTAAAGATTTTGCGTGAACGTTGAAAGATAAAGGAATATATAGAATTATTTATATTAAATTATTTTGCGTAACACTTAACCTATAAGTAAACAAAAAAAGAAGCGAAACTACAACACCAACATAAACACCTACATAATATAAAATACAAAAATACACATTCGCAAATGAAAACAAAAGCAACAAATTATAAATGCAAAGTACAAGTTTGCAGCAAAAAAATGCTTTGTTGAGTGTTTTTTGGAAAAATAAAATTTGAATGAAAGCTAATTAAAAAGACAATTTAGATATATTTCATCTTTGGGTCAGAAGAAAAGCTACAATTGTAACTCAGATTAGGATCTTTAAACTTTTCACTGCTCTTTGCCTTTATTGGATTATATTAATATTGGATTATGTAATAATGCACGCACATATGAATATGGATTAATTAAATTATAAAGCGATTGGTTGTTGACAGAGTTATTTGCAATAACGATTGATAGTAAACAAAAGTTTCTTCTTATAATGTAGTGTAAATAATTGTGTTCTTGGATAACGCCAAAGATCCATCCATCTGTGATGATTCATGGAGCTCGGTTCATGCCCACGGCAAATAGCGGCACCATTTTCTTGCCCTTTAATTTCTTTTGCTTCTTGTTGCTCGCAACGGCATCCACTGGAGCAGTATTCGATTTACCTCCACGCTGTTGCTTCTGCTGGTCCAAGGCGCCCACAAGTAACTCGCCCAGCGCCCAGGGACCAACGGCACGCAACTCATTGTCCTCATCCACAGTGGGACGACTGGTGGCAGCAACGGCGGCCACTTTTACTGATGCTGGTGGAGCAGCGCGACCCCAGGCACCACCCAAATGAAACTCGCCTGGGCTATGCTGCAAGCCAGAGGCAACACCAATGCTGGGCCATAACTCCTGCTTAGGACTGGCAGCAACGCTGGAGTAACGCGGGCCGCTGCTTGCCTGACCAATCGCAATGGGCAAAGCGCCGCGTGGTGCCGGCAAGTCCTCCTCAAAGCCACACTGCAAGTGCAGGGCAATAAGAATTATATGTATTTATATATATATATATATTTGGGATAAGCTCACAGTGGGAAACTCATGAGTAGAGCTAAGATTCAAATTGGCTGCACTGGCAATTAGTTTGCCCATCTGGCGATCATTGATCTCGTTAATGTACTGCTCCCGTTTGCGTTCCTCGCGTTCGCGACGCTGACGCTCCTTCTTGCGATGCAGCAGATCATCTGTGTATAATGAAAATTAATTGATTAGGCCTTGTAGTTTTTTATGGAAATGCATCAAACCAACCCTTGAACAACTTGAGTATGCTGCCTGAAATGGTTGGAGTCTGCAGCTCCACTTCGACAACGGCAAATTGGCATGTTAGCGGCAAATGACCCAAGCAGGTGAATTTGCGGCGATGCTCCTCGTCCATAGAGTGATGCTCTTTCTGTAATATCTGCGCTTGGATCAACACCGGCGCCTGGTCCAAGCTGCCGTAGCAGGCCTGCAACATTTTCACGTTCAATGGATGCAAGTAGATGTTCTGTCCATCGTTGGACTGATAAAAATAATAATATTTGTTGCTGTTATTGATGGTGGTGGTGGAGCTGCTGCTGCAGCTCGCCTCGCCCAAGGATGAGACTGAGGCATCATCTGCCTTCTCATCGACATCAGGAGTTTTAGCTTGTGGCTGCTGCTCCTCTTCCACCAGCTGTAGCGGCTGCAACTGCTGTTGCTCCTCCGGCTCCAATCCCAACTTGTCGCAGCGTTCGTTGAGTGTCAGCAGCGCCTGCTGTGTGAAAACATCCTCCGGGCAGGACTCATCAGCCTGAGCCAAAAGTTCGCGATGCTCGCGTTCAATAATGGCGGCCACATCGCTGCGCTTGGCGATCAAAAACTTGGAAAAGCGCTTCGTCTCATCCACGGCACTCAGCAGAGGGAAACGCAAATGCTCAAAAGAGCCACCAACCGCTGTGGCGCCGGCATATCGCTCAATATAAATGGAGCCCTTGAGGCGACGCATCAGCTGGAAGTTAATCGTATCGCCCACATTCATGGCGTGCTGCTGTAAAATGGTGCAGCTCTTCAGATCTGCAGCGTGGATAGCATCGTAGCAAATGGGACACTTGCGCCACGTCTTATCGCTCAAAGAGAGATAGTGCAGCAGACAGGGCCAGCAGTAGGCGTGGCCGCAACGCGTCAACTTGGCAGCCACCGGCGGATAGAGGCAAATGGGGCATTGCGGCTCCTCGGTGGTGTGTATGTTGATCTGTTCGATTAGATTCCACTCGATTAGCGTGTCCGGTGAGCCATTCACCTGCGCCTTTGCGCTGCTCCGTATTACAAATTGAAAGTTGGCCTGCAGAAATTGTTCCTTGTTGTAGCGTGGCTGGCGGCGTGCAACAGTCGCACCATGTCCAGTGGCATGCCATTCAGACGACGACGACGACTGGCGCGGCACACATTGAAAATTGAGCAGATGGTTCAGATTCTGCTTCTTGCTGCCATGCGCATAGACAGAGTTTAGTTCATAGTCAGGATCACTACTACGCATGTAGCTGGCACCCGTTGCCGCTAGTCCGGAGCTGCCATAAGCGTTATCCGGACCGGTGCATGCAAGGCCATCGCCATTGTTCTGGCCAAACTCTTGACCATAACCGCAACTGTTGCCATTCCCACCGCCACCTCGGGCACGTGGACGCTTGTCCACATTGGGGCGTAACTTAGCCGATTGCTGTTGTTGTTGCTGCTGCTGCTGTTGTTGCTTGATGCTGCGCTGCTGTTGCTCGCTGCGTGGTGTGGGAAGCTGTTCGCGTCGTCGAAAATTGCGTGTTTTGTTGTTGGCATACAAATCTGCAGAAGGTGATATATGAAATTTGTTATCAAACAAAAAACAAATACTACAGAACAATGAGCTTGCAGACAGACAAACGGACACGACTATCAAGATTATAAGTACTCATAATTTTGGGGCAACTGACAACAATGAATACTCACCACTAGATTTGCGTTGAGCTTCAGCAGATGATTTGTTTGCACGCTGTTGCTGTTGTTGTTTCTTGCTGCTGTTGTTGTTGTTGTTGCTGTTGTTTTCCATTGTAGTTACTTTTGGCTGCGCTTAGGCCGCAGAGCTCGTTGAGGGGTAGATGGGAGAGAGTGGGAAATTGGGCTTTGGTTGTTTGCTGCTGCGAATTGGCAGCAAACAGCGTCTCGCGTTGACGTTTGTCTCCACACGGAGTGCGTTGAGCGATTATTTTGCGTTGAGGATTCATCTTTACTGGGCCATGATTATTAACAAATTATATCCAGAAATAATACTTGCGTAATATTTCCAAAAGGTTATGCGATTCGTTTTCGGTATAAATCGAAAATTAAAGCGTCGAAAAGTACCACAAACAGTACTCGATCTCTTTCTGAAGACTTTTTGCCTTTGCCTAACGTTCGCTGATTTGCCGTCCTCTTTTTATTAATGGGTTTCTTGGTTGTATTGGTGTGCTGGCCAAAGGTGTGACGACTGCGTTTTTGCAAAGCGTAAATTGTAAAATTTAGGGCTACGATTTCACTTGCCAAATGTGCGCGCAAGGACTTGAAATGATCACGAATTGTTGGGGAAGATATTTTGTGTGTTGGTAACAAGTAATTTTGATGTAAAAACCAAAAAAGCCTTGGTTGGAAAAATCAGCATCCGTGCTGACCTACGAAAAACAGTGTGACTGCAGGTGGGAAAAGTCGGAATACCATAAGGTCGGACAATCTTAATACTATCGGATTTCCAAGCAAATATGCCGTGATGCTAAGTTTTTGACATAGTAGCTTAAATTAAATTAATCCAATGTGTATTTAATCATATTATCACGAAGTGCATGAAGCTCATTAAATTGTGTGTTGTACACAATCACATTCTAAGTGATCAGCATACTATCCGTCAGTATTGACAGCTATCGATTACAAACAGATCGACCTTAAAAAGGCCATAAGGGGGAATAAAATTAAAGTACAAAAGAAAAATATATTGAAATTAAGTTGTGGGTGAATTGAGATGGCAATAAACACTAAATAGAATTATCAAAATTTCTTATCCTCGGTGGTTTAATTAATTTACAGGTACCAACCGAATTTTTGTTAATCGGTGCGATAAAAAGCCAACACGGCAGCACTGAACGATATATCGATACTTTGTGCCTTAGCTTGTAGTAATTCCGTCCGCCATTTTATTTTTGTTACAACTACAATTGAAGTCAACTAGGCTGTGTTGCTGAGAGAAAATTCACTTTTTCACATTGATAAACAATATAAAATTTCAAAATAAATATAGCGTTTGATCTAAAAAACGAGCCCTTCTGTCTTTGTGCATTGGTCCTCATTACTTTGCTTTGCATTTGTATGGTTTTCCATTGGTGAGTAAATGTTCATTGATAAAAGTACGTGCATATATATATATATATATATATGTATGTATAAATGTATGTGTGTGCACTAGTGCGACGAGTACATCAGAAATCAGCGCCAGGCGGATACATCACAAACCTCTCGAAGCTAGCTGCGTTGCCTTATTAATTAACCGGTTGGCTTAACTAAATTACAAGCTGCGAGCTACGAGTGCTTTTCACAAAACACGCGAACCGTATCGATTGCAGCTGTGGCAACGCTATCGATTTATCCAGCCTGTACTTTTTGGACATTGCTTGTCTGCTTTTTGTGGTACATACATACATATTTATTTAGGAATACGCTTGCATACATTTAAAACATAACAAGTCTTAAAAACCACACTACCTTTCGTAAGAATAACAGTTGATGTACGTACATACAATACATATATCAATACTTTAAGCCGCGAGATCGAAATATGTTCGGAAGATTGATGTCACCAACAACATTATTACGATAGCTGGGCAAACCACTGTTGACACTGTTGCCAGCAGCTCTATACGTGGGTGGCGGCTGTGGCGTCGCTGGGCCACGATTGATACCCAGACCATTGTTGCGCAGACTGGGCGCCACATACGGCCGCTGGCTGGTGGATATACCAGCGTCGGCAGCTAATTTCGGCGATTGCGGTTGCTGCTGCTGCTGCTGCTGTTGCAGTGACGGATTAGACTGAAGATTACCTTGCACGGATTGTGCAATGGCCGGCACAAGCGAGTTAACCGGAGAGATGTTAGGCGGCTGCTGTGGCTGCTGTTGAGGCTGGCTTGGCTGCTGTATCTGCGTTCGCTGGGCTAGCGTTGGTGCCAAATAGGGATGATTGATGCCGCCGTTGGTGCCGCTGCTGTTGCTCTGCGGTATGTCATAGGTGCGTCCAGATGGTGTCGTCACCTGTATGCTATTTAGTTGTTTGCATGCCGGCTGTTGCTGCGGCTGCTGCTGCGGATACTGCTGCGGCTGCTGCTGCGGCTGCTGCTGCGGCTGCTGCTGCGGCTGCTGCTGCGGATACTGCTGCGGCTGCTGCTGCGGCTGCTGCTGCGGATACTGCTGCGGCTGCTGCTGCGGCTGACTGCTGCGGCTGCTGCTGCGGCTGCTGCTGCGGATGCTGCTGCGGCTGCTGCTGCGGATACTGCTGCGGCTGTTGCTGCGGCTGCTGCTGCGGGGGCTTGGTGTAATCATAGCCATTGGGCAACACCTGCACATAATTCTCAAAGAACTGACTGACCGAATGCATGGGCGTCGAATAGTTCACATTGACGAGAGATTCGCGCGTATGCAGCCGGCTCGCTGGCTCCTGCTCCTGCTCCTTTTGTTGGGATTGCTTTTGCTTTAGGGCCAGCGCTTGCAGACGCAATATATTGGCCTGCTTGATGTGGGGCAGCAGCTCGGCATCGCCCTCGATCTTCTCCGCGGTTGCCTTATCACTATCGCTAGTATCCTGAGCATGTTCGCTGGCTGATTTTGTCGGTGCTTGCGCCGCTGTCGTGCTCTCCACAACAACCGTGGACTTCGGCTCCTTAGCCTCCGTCTCAAGGGCTTTGGTCGGCTTCTTGCGATTGACAAAGTCGAAGAGGTCGTCTATGTCGGGCACTTCGGGCAGTCCACCGTAAAATTCAAAGTTATCGCGGAACGCACTGGCCCATTCCTCGTTCTTGTACAGTTCGGGATTGATGGCTAGCTTCACTTGCTTGTTGCTCGCCGAATTCGATGAGCCCGACTCGCCGCCAATGCCAATGCCCCCCAGATTCTTGATCACGGTGATGGTCTTGACGCGTGTGCCCTCCTTGGAGTCAATGTTGGTTGCTGCGTAGCTCACACTGAGGTCCCGCTTGGCCGGCTGCGGGCTCTCTTGTACTTCAGCGCCTTGCGGCGGATATTTAATGCTAATAATGGTGGTGCCCTGGGCGCCGACAAGCAGAAGCAGCCCCAGCGCTGACATCATCTATAGAAATAATACGAATCGGTTTCATTTATTCACTTTTCTTTGGAATGTTATTTAATTTCGTTTGGATCGATTTCATGGTTAGTAAGGCCATTGAACGATTCCCTCCGACATTTTCATTTCGTTATTCCTTATATGGGAACTTTGAAATGCTTACTCTTGCTAATGGTTTTTTATTTAGTGAAAACAAATGTGAGTAAATTCCAGTAATGGTGGCCACATATCCCTATTTATATTCTTTTTAACAGTTTCAATTCTATAACGGAATATTTACTATCAATATTATTTTTTAATGATCAAGAATATCTTCAAACGGGATGAATTCAAAACTTCCAAAAAGCTGACAAATAGTGGCAATCGTTATTAATTTATGGATAATTCTTTTTACTTAGATATTGTAATCTTTATTCGCTAAAATGTGTTCTCTTAGTTCCGTAAAGAAGATTTTTCATTAAGATACTTAACAGGAAATTATATATCCATTTTATAATAAAGTAATGAAAACCTATTTCAAATCAATTTACAATAAGCAATAAGCAAATACGACCTTGATCTTGACCTAATAAAAATTAAAATTGCCAACTAAAATTACTTGTGTAGCCTTAGTATTTTTTTTTTTTATCATTAAATGTATTCCTAAATCTTGTATTACTTGTGCAAAGATCTGACTATTTCCTATAAATCAATCACAAAGTTTCAGGTGCGAGTGATCACAAATTCGAGTATGTATTTAAAGGTTCAGCGCTAGTTTTAAAACTTCTTGGCGTAAGAGTAAGATCCACATCTCAAACTGGCATATATATATATATATATAATTATATAATCTCGTTGATTGGCTAGCTAAACTGATCAGTAATTCAAAATTGTATTCACAAAATGAGCAGTAACACTACTGTTGCGTCTCACGCGATCGCTAATGGTACAATTTGGACTTGTATTTTGTGTTTTGTATTTAGCACTCACAATTGCGAATCTCATGTCTTTGTTACACGCCACTGCCTGGCGATCGATGAAGCTAAAGATGAATACAACTCAAACGACGATGACGACGGTAACGCGGTCAAATCTTTTTTAAAACTGCAAACCAAACGGCCAACAATGCCTTTTTATATAGCCAGCGGAAGGAGTTGGAGTTGGGTTTCCTATAGTGTTTTGTAAAAAATACAAACAAACTAACTAACGGACGCAAATTAAACAGGCCGCGTCTGTGTCTCGCCTACTCCCCACCGCCTGCTGCTTTTTTATTGCTTTGTGCGGCGGCTGACAGTCAGTAGGCATTTTGGGTGCTTATTTATTTTAGTTTTAACTATCGTCGCCGTCTGCCGTCGATGTTGCTGCCGACGATCGAACCACTTTATGAAAGCAGAGGGACTTAGAGAGATAGGCATAAGCTGTGCGAATTTAATTCGAATTACAACTGCATAATCGCATTCAATTACGTTAAATTTCATGAACTGGTTTTTCAATTTAGGCTGGCCACCATTAACAGGTAATGAGTGAGACTAATCAGGAAATTGAAATTGTCGCTTTTAAACAGCTTGACACGAGCTCATGATCCTTTAGGCTGGGCACATGTGTAGCCACGTCCACGTTCAGCCCAGTAGCATAGTTTATGGCAAGAGCGCGTGTGCGCGCGTGGCAAAATCTGGTCCGACCTTCAATTGGAGCGTGAAGGTTACGTTGCACCATGCTGCACGCTGTGGGTAAGTGAAAGACAACGTGTACATCTTTCTAATGCCACCAGACAGCCGCATTTTCTGTTCAGTAATCAGTAAAACTGGTATTATGCAACATAGCCAAACAGTTTCCCTGACTTCCCATTTGAAGCCAGCAACTGATATGAGAATATGGCTCGTAATAAAACCGAAATATTGCTTGTATTGATTTGTGCAAACATTGTAGAGAGTTGGCACTCACGAATGCTGCTATCCAATACCTGAAATCCAACACCTCATTAGTTTATATGTTTGTCAGTAGAGCATAAATATATTTATTGTTTCAAGTTGATGTACATGTTTGGTGCATAATATGAAAATATTCCGTGAATAGAGATTACCAATAACATTGGATTTGTTTGAAAGAGTAGAAAAAAGCCAATAATTATTATGAGTACTAACAACTAATCGGAATTATGTATAAACAATACTGCTGCTGGCTTATATTAAAGCAAAATAAATGACTAAACATTTATATACAAAATACTGCAAGGAAAAGCAAGAGTTTGCTTATGTGTGTGCTGTAAAAAACTGGTCTACTCAGTAACCGCTTATTAGGATAGTGCTTTAAGAAATAATACATATTTATTTATAAATGGAAGGAATGTGCTTTCATCAAAGCGCATTTTCGTTGATCGCCATTAATGGTTATTCAGCATTAAAGGCTTGCTATTTAAAAAGCGAATTTATTGAAATAATTAAGAGCAAATAAAAAATAATAAGCTTTGCAAGGAAATGAATCAGTAAACTCGAAAAACACTTTAAAATGTTTACATGCTAAGAAAACGTAGTTTGACAAACTGTTGCTTGAGATCTGTTTCGATTAGTACTTCCAACGACTTTAGCTTGGTTGTCAAAATTTTGGTAAGTTAACCTTTAAAAAAGTTCAAAACAACAACAAAAAGGTGGAATAATTTGAAATTGGTAATTCTAATTGCATTCAATGTAAAATGTTCAACATGTTGAAAAATGCCTTGCAGGAAAAGGGGTTTTATAACCTCCAATTGATCCAGATTTTTCAGCTGATATTGGGAAAGATCTCATTTAATATATTTAAGATTCAAATATTGGTGGCATATTCTCCATAAGTCTGTCATTGTCATTACAGATACCCGAGACTGGTTGGGACGCGACTAACTGGATATGGACATATGGGACTTCTAACCAAATGAGGGATAACTGTGTTTCGTAGAGATTTTTAACTGATTTAACTGATAAAGCGATCAGTAAAGAAAGCTATAACAAATAAATTGAAAAACAAAATCTTGAATCAAGATGAGTGTCATTATTCGTTTGCAAAACCTGCCGTGGACGGCAAATGCTCGAGACATACGAAATTTCTTCACTGGCCTCGCGATACCGGAGGGCGGTGTTCACATTATCGGTGGCGAAATGGGCGACGCCTTCATCGCTTTCAGGTAGTTAGATCTCACTCTCTCTCTCTTTCTTTATAAATGTTATTATAGCTACTAGATATGTAAAGATCTCTGGCCTAGGCAGATGTAGATAAAGAACAAGATCATCAACACTATTACTATATATAGTACATGTCTAGGTGTATGTAATTTTAGTGCCGCACTGCTCTCTCAACTTAAGCATATGCCCTTATTTGTTGCCTTTCTTCTCTCTCCCTCTCTCTCTCTCTCTCTCTCTATCTGGAAAATACAAACAAATAGCACCGATGAGGATGCCCGTTGCGCCATGTTAAAGGATCGCGAGAAACTGATGGAGGTACAGGTGCGTTTGCTGCTCTCCTCGCGCGCCGAAATGCAAAAGGTCATCGAGACCGCTCGCAAGGCGAGCTCTGTGGCTGCCCCGACTGTGCCTGTGCCTAAGCCGGTGTCCATGCCACCGGTGCCACAGCCGCCCATCATTGGCGGCCTGAATAGCTTTCTGCAAGGCCAGCAGCTGGCACCAGTGGCTGCTCCCGTTGTGGCCCCACCAGTGGCCACCACACCATCATTTATATCGGCATATCAGCAGCAGGCAGGCATCTCGCTGGCCGACGTGGACGGCCCGATAGTTGATAGGCGTTCGCAGGAGCAGTCGGCATCACTTAGCTCGCGTCGCCGTCACAGCAGTCGTAGTCGCAGTCGCAGCCGTAGTCGTTCCACCAGCTCCGATGACAGCGAGCACGCTCGTCCCTTTACCGAACGTGGACGCAAGCGACGCTCGGAGCTGCGTGGCGACAGCAGCGAGCGTGAGGTGAAAGTGCTGCCAAAGGTGGCGCCAGTGGCCTCCAGTGGCATTGGTGGTGCCACTGCCAATCTGCTGCCCTGGGCACTGGGCGCCAGCTTGACATCTGCTCCTGCATCAGCAGCAGTTAATCTGCCCGGTCTGTCCTCATTGCCGCCGGTCTTATCCAATGGGCCTGGCCAGCAGCAGCAGCCGGTGGGCGTAATGAGTGTGCTGCCGCCGGTGCTGCAAAGCTATAGCACCGCCAACAATTACAATCTCAATGTCGCAGCTGCAACACAGCCGCAGCAAAAGTTGCCCGATAACCAGGTAAATCCGAGCATTGGATTAGCCCAACAACAGGAGTCCATTGCGTTTGCCAATGTCAATCCGTATGCCCAAATGTATCCGCAGCTGTTTCAGCAGCAACAGCAGCTGTTGCTTCAGCAGCAGGCAGCTAAAAATGCTGCCGGCAGCTCACCGGGGGGCGGTCCAGCTGCACCTGGTGGTGGTGGTGCTTCTGCTGGCGTTGGTAGTGGTGGAGGCTCCACCACATCATCAGGTGTCGTGCTTGTGGCGGAAACGTGCTACATCAAAATTAGCGGCATGTGTCCCAGCACATCGTACAGTGATCTGCGCAAATACTTTGCCGGCCTCTATATACCCCACAATGGCATCAAGATCATTAGCGGCGCCAATGGAACACGCACGGGCATTGCGTACATTGAATTCTCTCGCGTGTCCAGCGCCCAGAAAGCTCTCTTGCGCAACAATACCATGTTCCGGGACCGTTTGGTGCAAATATCGCCCATAGGCGATGAGGAGTTCGAGCAGGCAGATGAACGCTCGCAACGCTCCTCGGCATCCCAATCTCACCACCAGCACGGCCACAAGAACGAGGATCGGTCAGCGTCTGCTGGCCAACCACCCGCCACAACCAATGTGCTCTATGTTGAGGATTTGCCGCAGCTGACCACCGAGCAGGACATTATGAAAATGTTCTCCGCCACGTGCACCATTGTGGACATCCTGTTGGCGCCCAGCCCCATCAATCGTCGCGAGTTCGTTGCCTTTGTTCTGTTCGCGCGCGAGAATGAGGCACGCTCCGCTCTCGAGGATCAATCTCGGCATTTCATTGGGTTTCGCAAGTTGCGCGTGCGCGCCAGCAGTTTGGCGGAGATGCAGAGCTCCAAGGATAAGCAGCGACGCGCTGCCGAGCAACTGCAAAAGGAGGAGCAGCAGCAGCTCGAAGATGCTGAACGCGAACAGGTGAGCAAACAACTACAACAACAGATGCAACAGCAGCAGCAGCAGCAGCAGCAACAACAACAACAGGAACTGATGGCCATGGCTAAATTCAACAATGATCCGCGTCGACGCAACCACGATTCGCAGCAGCAGCAGCAGCAAGAACAACAACAACAACATCAAAACAATACACATAAAAATAACAACAACAACAACAGCCACAACAATATGCAAGTGTTTGCCAACACTGCCATGCATAACGGTAACATGCCCTTTGGATTTCAGCATCAAAATAACGGCATAAATATGATGAACAATCACAACAATCACAACAACGCAATGGGACCGTTTGGCATGCCACACAATAACATCAACAACAACAACAATAACAACATCAATCAACAAATGATGCAACCTGGTGGCAATCCTCGTCGTCCGGAGGACATGTTTGTGCGCGTCCACAACTGTGAATATGCGACGAGAGTCAACGATTTGGGTGAATTATTCATGTCGGAAAATCTGCGCATCGAGCACATTGAGATGCTGTTCAATGAGCGCAATCAGAGTGCCGGTGAGTTTATTGTGGAGTTTGCGGATGCGCACAATGCCAAAATTGCCATTCGCGAGTTTCACAATCGCCGCTTTCGTGGACGCGGCCTGCGTTTGGCGCCCGTCACGCCGCAAGAGATTGCGGATCGTATGAATAAACCGTTCATGGACTATCTGCCCGGTGGCAATGGGCCGCGACTATCGAATGCAGATGCGCCGCTGCCACCGCCAATGCAGCAGCAGCAGCAAATGCAAAAACAGCAGGATCAACAACAACAACAGCAACAACAAACATCGCGTCGTCGCGGTCCAAGTCGCTTTGATGATGTCAGCAATCGTGGAGCGCCGCACCAGCAGCAGCAGCAACAACAACAACAACAACAACAGCAGCAACAGCAACAGCAGCAGCAACAATCGCTGGTGTCGCCAATTGATAGCGATAATGGCAACAATACCAAGCAGCACTTTAATCCATTCGCCGTGCGCACCGGGTCAGACCTGGCTGTCGATGCACCTGCTGTGAGTCCACCGACCATGCTGTTGCCCAATGGTATTGGTGTTGGCGACTCTGCACCGCCGGACGATGGCATACCCGATAAGTTCAATCGGCCTGGCTGTGTCGTGGCCATGCGCAATGTGCCCTTCAAGGCTGACCTCAAGGACATTCTGCGCTTCTTTAGCGATTACAAACTCAGTCCCGATGATATTATACGTCGCTTCAATGACGATGGCAAACCCACGGGAGATGCACGTGTTGCCTTCGAGTCAATGGAGGAGGCACGCTCAGCCTTTGAGTCGCGGCGGCGTAAGCAGATCTTCAACCGCACCGTATACTTGGATATTATTTAAGCCGTTAATCGAATTGCAAATGTAAATAGTAAATATTATTGTTAGGCTAGGGTAGGCTAGACATGGTAATAAGCCAAAAATGCAAATGGTGGCACTGCTGCCAAATGCCAACAACAGTTGTTAAATGTGAATTATCATTACTATTATTAAACACTAAATTGTACATAAACTTTTTAATAAATTATCGATACACCAATCAATCCAATTTATTGACAACCAACAAATATGGAATGCTTAAGCGTAATTTTGCAGCTGAATCACCTGCGACTTTTTTACTGATTCACGGCACAATGGACACTCGTCGCGCTCCTCCAGCCAGTCGAGAATGCAGCCCCAGCAGAACAGATGACCACAAGGCGTTAGGCTGCTGCTCTGGCGAGGTTCCAGGCAGAGAATGCACTGCGGCGCATTATCTGCTGAGGACTTTGTGCTTGTTTCACGTTGTAGAAAACTTTTCGCTGCTAGTTTTAGTTCGTTCAGTTGCTGGCGCTTGTGCTCCCTCCACGTCTCCCAGCCGCCAATGGCTAAGGATACCGTCACTTGAAGGAATGTGATAACGCCAAGAATTTTGTAGCCATACAGCGAAAACTCCGGCTGCAGCCAGTGCCGGATGAGCACATAGTTAATGCCAGTGGTGCGCTTAGACAGTTGATATTTGCTGGCGTTCAAATAAAAGAGCGACTTGTGCAGTGCTTTAATATAGCTGGGCGATTGTCGCATGTGCTGGATGAGCTTCTGCAGTTGTTTCTTGGCATCGGGCACAATCTGATCGTGTTCGGCTATGTGCAGCTCAAGTTTTTGTAACACGCGTAGAAACAACGCATCTCCGCCAAACTCAAGTATAATAGCAATCAGTTGCAACTGCAAAGTGAAAGTTTAATATGTGTCAGCTAGCGATTAAAATATGTTTTTATTTGCTTACCAACCGGCTGGGAATCTGCTTGTAGTTACCATCGACCTGGATAATCCCCGTGTACTCCTCGCCCAGGGTTTGTAGATTGTTTAGCGAGGCGAAACCGTGATAACTGAGCTGTGCAATCAACTGACACAATTGATTATATTTAATCCAGTTTCGAGGGCCGGTCAAGCGTAATATATCAGATAAATCCTCGGCCAGCTCATTGGTGTAACGTGCATCCTTTTGCACTGAGCGTAATATTTCCGGTTGTCGCG
Source organism: Drosophila picticornis (assembly GCA_035043845.1). Lineage (NCBI taxonomy): Eukaryota > Metazoa > Arthropoda > Insecta > Diptera > Drosophilidae > Drosophila > Drosophila picticornis. Next base: position 20,558,572 of record JAWNMR010000122.1, on the reverse strand, counting down.
CTCGGGCGTTACGCAAATCCATTTTGCAAGAGGGCTGCGTTACATTTACATTATTATTATCACTTAGCAATAGATTTGCATGCGACAGTTTAAAGTTCGTCAGAGATAAGCGAACAAATATGAGTTCTTTGAGTAACCATCGCCATATCTAAAAGATACATCGATACTGTTATCGGTGGCTCAGCTGTATTTTGCAGCACTAATGATCATGTCTAATGAGCTGGTCACATTCCTTTATATCATCAGCTCACTTCAATTGCACACATCGATGTCTCGCAACTATCGATATGTGTACAATCGCTGTAACTATTTAAGCGATATTGTTACATATATCGAAACATGGAATGCATCGTCAATTTCGATAGAGTATCAATAAACCCGTTCGCACGCTTGGGGACAAGCAAGAGTTGCTGAAATTTCGTGCGCATTAATAATATAATCAGCACGTAATATAATTATAAAGTAAATCGCAGCTTAAGTGTTATATTTGTGTTGTGACGGTGTTTTCTTTGCCCCTCTGCTAAACAACGGACAAACACGAACGTCTGTTCGTCGCCTTGCAGCGACGACGAAGAGAAAGAAAATTGAAGTAGTTATTGTTGGAGTAAAATTAAAACGAATTTCCACTGGTGAAAAATAATCGCAAAGCAATTCGAGAAAAGCTGCACTTAAAGGAGGTAATTAAGTTGCATTAATGTGTTCGTGTAGCTATGCATGTGTGTGTGTGTGTGTGTAAAAGTTGTTTTCCCTGAAATGAACGACTCGACAAGTAAAATATCAATTTTCGATGACGAAATTGGATGCATGTGTTTGTGTGTGTTTTTATTTTCAACGTTGTCGACTTTATTTTTCGCATTTGATAAGCAGGTGTGAGTGAGCAATATATATATGTGTGTGTGTGTGTGATTCTGTGAGGGGCTTGATAAGCAGCGCGGCGCTGCGTTAAGTTTATACCCCCACGGAAAGGTCACGTATGTTGGCATTTAAGCTTCGCATTTATTTACTGTTTGTGTCTTATATTTTGGACACATGGTTGAGCAGCTCGCAAAATCAATTTAACTGCTGGAGCAGAAGCCCCACACAGAAAATTGCTCCCCTTGTCAAAAAATGTAATTAGCGCCGCCCGAAATTCTTGCTGGTTTTAATTTCTGACCAAATCCCCCACAATCTGCATACTCATATGTATTATGTATATCAATATATATACACACAACTTGTATATATACAATATGGTGTTTTCTTGTCTGTCGGAAACGCTTCCGCGCTTGCTACTTCGATTTGGCAAGTGGAGACTTGTGTGTGTGGAGACCTTGCTTTGTGCCAATATTGTATCTGCCTCTCGCTCTGTGTATCTTCAACGGACAGCAACTTGTTGTTGCTTTTTTTTTGTTCGTTTCTGCTTCAACTTTTGCTTCTTCAGTGTATTTCTCTGTGTGCCTTTCCCATTTTACCTATTTTTACTGCGACTGCAGAACTGTTTCAGAGTTCACACTTCTTGGGTTTCATTGTCATAGAATTTGTACGCATTTCTTTGAAGCAGTTCATTAAATATCCAAACCATATGCGATGTTTGCTGAAGAGAAAATCGTTTCGCTGAATTTCAGGTTCAGTTCCAGTTTTGCGTGTCTGACTCATTTTGAGTGTTATTTTTGTATTTAGCGAATATTTCCTTTGTTAATAAATAAACACGATATTGCTTTATGTAATACGTTAGTTGCTCTTTCCATACTTTCGCACTAGTTAAGCTATATTTAAATCTATGCTGGTTGTCATAAAAACGTCTTTATTTCAAAATTATTATTCAATGCTCTCTCTTTAAATTGGTTTCCTACACTTATTTTGTAGTTTAAAACGTTTTGTAACACTGTTGGCGTCGGATTCTAAAATTTGTTTCTTACAAATGTTTTCTCTTATTTCGTTCTCTGTGTATTTTCCCTTTATAAGAAAATCATTCAACTCTCCAATTTTAAATACGTATCGATTTGAAACTCTCCCAGACAGTATTTATTTATAAATCTGTAATTTCCAACTGATTTCAGTTGAATGAACCGGCACATTGATGCTCAATTTCATCGCGCCCAAGTAAATACGAATACAGATGTGTTTTAATTTGCAATGTATGTTTTAATGCATATATAATTGTCGAGTTGTTTCGCAATCGAGTTGCTTTCTTTGCGTGTGTGCAGCATGTTTAACACTTGTTTATTGATTGTGCCACAGCTGTATTTATCTACATTGCATATTCTGCTCTGTTGCCTAGTATAGAATCGATATGGAACAGTTGGAGCTGACCCTGACAGGGAAAAACATTTCACGCTAAAAGCTACTGAAACTTATTGCGAGTCCATTTTCTAATGTTCCGTTGCGTGTCTATCGCTCTGTTCACCATGACTATCATGATGATGATGACGATGATGATCTAATGCGTGCCTCCTTTTCGTATACACTTTTGGCGTTGACCCAATTCAAGTGAGCATTGCAAGTAGCCTCTCACATTTGTAGCGTGTCTGCGCTGAGAAAAAAAACAACACAAAAACACACACTTTCGCTTGGATTGTCAAAATAAAGTTAGTAGTAGACTTATTGCTTGTGTGGTCTAAAACATAACATAATTGTGTTATAGTTTGTATCTCAGTCGTAAACTCTGTTTTTATTATTGTAGAATGAGCACGACGCCGGCCAGTCTTATTGAGGCGGCAATTACTGTGAGCAGCGTCGCTGCCGCTGCTGCAACTGCTATTACTGGCAACGCAACGACCCAAAAGCCAAGTCCGAATTACGTTGTGCAAATGAAGAATCCATCGAGCGTCGCACAGGAGCCACTGGATCCACTGCTTCATGTGGGCGATGGCATATTCCTGCAAACGAAAACCGCACAGGTGCTGGCTGGCGTGTTTGTCTGGGCAGCGCTGTTTGTCACATGTCAACAGGTAACTATTCAACTATACATATAAATAACCACTAACTTATCACATATATATCGATTACAGATCTATCAGCATTTGCGCTGGTACACCAATCCTCAGGAGCAGCGATGGATAGTCCGCATTCTGTTCATTGTGCCCATCTATGCCACCTACTCATGGATTAGCTTGTTATTCTTCAACTCGGACAACGTTTACATTTACTTCTTTACGGTGCGCGATTGCTACGAAGGTGCGTTATATTTGTTATCTCGATTTAATCCGGCTCTAATCCCACTTTACTTGCATTCGCAGCCTTTGTCATTTACAACTTTCTGTCACTATGCTATGAGTATCTCGGTGGCGAGGGTAACATCATGTCTGAGATACGCGGCAAGCCCATTAAGACCTCATGCTTGTATGGCACCTGCTGTCTGAAGGGCAAGACATATACCATTGGATTCCTGCGCTTCTGCAAGCAGGCTACGTTGCAGTTCTGCTTGGTTAAGCCGCTGGTTGCTTTCATCATCATCTTTTTGCAGGCATTTGGACATTATCATGATGGTGATTGGAGGTATGCGACAAATGCGATTACGAATTATGTTGACCTAGTTTTGGTCTTATATCTGACTTGTTTTAATTTACAGCGCCGACGGCGGATATATTTATATAACCATCATCTACAACATTTCCGTGTCGCTGGCTTTGTATGGCCTTTATCTGTTCTACTTTGCCACACGTGATCTGCTGACACCATTTGAGCCCGTACTGAAATTCTGCACCATCAAGTCGGTCATATTCTTGTCCTTCTGGCAGGGCGTCGGACTGGCCATCCTCGAAAAGGCACAGGTCATTTCGCCCATTGTGGACAGTGCTGGCACTGTTACCTCAGCGGGTACTGTTTCCGCCGGCTATCAGAACTTTTTCATATGCATTGAAATGCTGTTTGCTGCCATTGCGTTGCGCTACGCCTTCCCCTATCAGGTGAGTGAATTGCTTGCAAGATTTGACAGCTTTTTATGTGGGTGCGATTCACGTTAAGATAAGATAACATCCAATTCGCTTCGCTTATCAACAGAACGAAGCACGTTTGGATGACACTGTATTTTCACAATCACAGCACTTACTTTGACTCTTGTATGCTTAAGACACTAACAGTCATGCGACTCATTTGTGATTCATATGGTAGATTCCCTTATGTTGTTTTGATATTGGTTCAATTATGCCTATTAATAGGCATATTTGCTTAAAAAAGAAAAACTAAGCATGATTAAATGGGTTGTCGTTTGTAGATATCACTCAGTTGAGACCGAATGGTGTTATTTAAGTAAAGAGCTGCAAATAAAAAGTTTATTAACGTGGTCATAAACTTGCTGGATTATAGACCGAGTCGTTAAAAGGCCCTGCAATTATTATTTTAAAATACGACTGAGTGGTTTTATGAATTGTTCCAGGTCTATGCGCGCAGCTGCATTGGTGATGGCCATGGACGCTCTGTAACTATGCAATCCATTTCCAGCAGTCTCAAGGTAAGCCAAGCCACATACAGGTCAAATCCTTAGAAAAAATCGACAATAACGCAAATATTGTATTTCCCAGGAAACCATGAATCCCAAGGATATTATGACAGATGCTATACACAATTTCCATCCACAATACCAACAATACACGCAATATAGTTCAGGTATGTTGACTCTTTTTAACTGTATTCTTTGTGTTTTTTCTCTCGATATCTTTCTCTATCTATGAATGTTCGTTGCCTGCGCTCTGTAGTTATTTTGAATCTTATCGTATAATTTGCTTTCGTTCACATTACATTATCATTATGTTTGACACATTTTGTTTTTCTTTCTGTTTCTTATCTTTTGCAGACGTAACCTCAGCTCAGCGTTACGAAAAACTCTAAAACTCTAAATAAAATACAAAGCAAAACTTTAGCGACGCCCGCTATTAAGCACTAATTGTAATTCCAAAACAAGACGAGGGACAACAAAGAAAAACACACAAAAACACAAAAAGAAAAACAAAACAATAATGCTGATATAAAAGACAAATCAAGTGTACTTATAGCTTACCATAGGCTTACAAATCGACACCACAGTTGCCTTTTATTGCCGGTTGAACACTAAAACAAAGCATGAAAGCAAAACAGAAAAGCGTTAAAAACTAAATACGTATTAGGCCTAATTACTTACAGAAAGTGCGCACTCGAAAGCCGAAAACTAAAATTGCCTAGTTACCTCAGATCTTTATGTATCTGAATTATGTACTCTAAATCTTGAAAAGACATTCCTTGAATAATACGTATAACTCGTTTTGTATGTTCACCGTTTGCCCCGTTTGCTGATTTCTGTGTGTGTATTTTTTATTATGTTTACGTTACGATCTAAGCATTTACCAACTTATTTAAATGTTAGCTATAAAAAACCGCATTCTACTACTATAATATTGTATAATATTATGTATGTGTAAACAAAGATTTTATAATTATATGTATGTAACTAATTGTATAAATGGCATTACAAACAAATCAATTTTATCAAAGCTTTGCTTGTATTCAAAATAGATTAACAAACTTCAGACTCAATAGATTCACACTGACTCGGCAATTTTGGTGAATTTTCATATCAGAATCTTGAAGGAGCGCACAGTTCCCTGAGATTTTCACACTCAATGTACTTAGCTTATTTTGCATTTAAACTTTAAAAGATGAGCATAATTATTTCGATTACAATACTACAATATCCTTTAGCTCAAAGATACCAAAAAAACAAAAAAAAAAACATTCTTTGCTTTTTGATTTCCTTTTGTGATAGCCTCAAATCGAAAGCTCGTGCTTTTAAGTTCGCGTGCATATGTTTTTTTTTCTTTGATTAACTTTTGTAAATGTTTAAACAAATTGTATAAAATATCTATAAATTTATCTGTATTAAATAAATGTACAATAAGCTTCAAAGCGTTGCCTTTCCTTTGCTTGACACACATACCTACCATTTGTGTTTTGTGCCCTGCATTTTGCATGTTCTCTCAAGGCATGAAATTCGATCTTTCCTCACATATTGGAGCTAGTGCTACAATCATTAAGTTAATGACTAATTCGTGCAGGTGGCAAGAATTCGCGCGGTATTCGCGTCTCCAGCTACGATCCAGATGATCCCACTAGCGGTGGCCAAGCGGCCTCAACGGGCGCCCAAAATGCGAGTAGCGGTGGATACAATGCGGTGGCCACCGGTGGCGGCAACAACAGCTGCGTGGCATCTAAGACACTGGGCAACCAGCGGAAGTTTATACCTGGCGGACAGCGTGTGGCAACCATTAGCCAGAACTACAACGAGAAGACCATGCTGCTGAGCAGCGACGACGAGTATCAGTAGAGGATCAGGACCATTAGCCATAGCAGGAGCCAAGGGAAGAGTTGGTCAAAATCCGGATGATTCCATGTTTTTGTTTTACGAATTGTTCGTTGTAATTGTTCATTTTTTTTCTGGATATTGAGAATGTTTCGTTCACTTTAACAGCAAGTGATTTTGATTTGCTTGTACAATAATCTTAAGTAGCGCAACTGAAAGGAAACTATAGAAAATTAATAATATATCGATATATTTATATATACATATAGAAACGGAGAATACTTTATATACCAAAATGTGTATGTAATTTATGACTAATCAATATTAATTAATTTGTATTTTTACACCGTGTATGTAAATTGTTTAACGGATGACAATTTAGTTTAATATGATATTTCGATTCCAATTCTTTTGTAAATCGTTTGAAAAACTTTGTATAAATCAAAAGAAGACAAAAACAACTTCACCTCTAGCGTCTAAAAACCGTCGTTGAGCAATTCTACAGGCTGCTTATACAATAAAACTTCAAGAAATATGTATTGAAACAAATGCAAATAGCAACATAAATCGAACAACAAAACAATATATTTATCAACTAAGGAGAACATTTTTAAAAACTGCAATTAACTCAATTGTAGTGCGAGTTTGCTGGCTCCAGGTAACAAATAAATAGGTGAATATAGTAGTATACTTTGTATGTGAAGCCACATAGCAGGATGCATAAAATTACGGATTTGTAGACAACTCCCAAGCAACAGAAATGTATAAATCTTTTACCTGTACAGAGTATGATATATTTAAGCAAATTTTCAGAACTCAAACTCACATTTAGTGCAATAACAATTCGAAATCGCATGTTTTTAAAGGCTTCTCACAAAAACCACGATTGATTACATGATTAAGCAACGAGAAACTTGAAATATGAAATATGCGCTAATCGATGGGCAACAGGCAATGTCAAATTATGTATGAATTATGTAATTTTATGGTTCAAAACAAACGTTTTTATGTACATTCATTTTGTTAACACATAAACCAAAAAAAAAAAAAATAAATAAATAAAAAAAAGAAAATTCAAAAATAAAGTACATAAATGTCAAAAAATACACAACATTCAATGTATTTAAAAATTAAACTTGCTTTCCATACCCTTGTTGAGGGTGGCAGAGTTCGTCAGTTTTGTGTCTGTCCTTTTTGCTGCAGGCAGTACAAATGTCGGAGCTGGCCGAATCGAATTCCATATAGATCTTATAGCAACAATCGGTTAAAAGACGTGTTCATGTATAAAAAATATTTTTCTTTATCAAGTTATCCAATTTGAAAATATCAGTTATGCGTTTTAATAAGTTTCTTATATTTCGACAAAGAATTATCAACAACGGAATTTTATCAAAACTCAAAACGAAAGAATTATCAAAACTTTTATAGGAATAAATGTTCGGTGTTTGCTTTAGTTTATAGACAAATTGAAATGATGTCAATGTGATTGCGGTACTTCTTTTTGTTTTTTGTTGTTAAAATCACAAACGGATACGTTAATAATCTCTCTTCAGTGGCAAAGAATCTTCTGTGAGATGAAGTGCGAGCCAGTGTGGAGTGTCTTCTCCCCTTCATGATTTCTAGTGCAGGTGCTCATCTCTCATTAATTCGTCTAAAAGAAGACGTATTCAAATATCTTCCAGGTATTGTAACAAAGAAATACTTGCTGGTGCTTCTTAAATGTGGCAGTTGAAGCTAATTTGTTTCCCCCTGAAAAACTAAATTAAATTTTACACATATTTTAGAGTATTAATAATTGTATTTATGCTTACACTTTTAAATATAAACCTGTAATTATTTATTTGGTGGTGGTAAGTACTCACCGAGTTTCTCGGTATTTGGTAATTGAATTATAGTTTTCGTTTTTTCTTCGGTGGACTTTCGTTAAGCTGCGTAGTGGCGACTGTTGTGCGAAGTTCAAAGGGTCTGATTGGAAGCTTCGGCGATGTTGGCGGCGTTGGTGTTTGTGACGGTGACGGTGACGGTGGCCTCGACGGTGGCGTTAATATAATCACTTGTTCCTTTGTAATTGTGACGTCACGTAGCCAGTCGGACTCGAGGGGCGTCTGTACCTTGTTCACTTCCAGCATTTCACGACTTGTGATGGGGCGTATTGGCTCGCTGCAGTGCTCCACGCTGAAATCCTTACGGATGATGCATAGATCGATGTTGTATCCGGATGAGCCACCAACTTTGGAGCCGGCGCTGATGGCATCGACGATTAGATCACGTGCATCGTCCTCGTCGATGTCGAGATGCCAACGATTCTCCAGTATAGCCATTGCTGCAAACCGGCCCAATCCTATTGCGTTGAACAATATGTACTCCGAGGTACCATCGCTGTGCACACTATACAGATGCATGCCCAACCTGTCCACGCCGATAATAATGAAGCTGGCTAAAATTTGGCCAGAACCGTGCATCAGCGTTTTCTTAAGCAGTTTCTTGGCACTGACGACGGGCACGCGACGTTGACTGATCCTTTGGTGAAGCACCTGCAGCTGCGATTCAATCAAGCGAGCTACGTTGCCTATATCACTGGCTGAACCACTGCCGCCACAGCTAAAAGTGAAAGACCTCGGATTAAGCATTATTTGCCACTGGGATTCCAATCCACTTACTAAATGTTGCTCTGCAGCCGAAAAATCTTTGGACATGACCTGGAGATTACCACACCATCAAGCGTGGCTTTCGTCTCGGCGCCCAACATAACTCCATTTTTAAAATGGATGGCCACTATGATGCTACTGCTCATGGTCATCGACGACTCCGATCGCATTGTCTCAGTGTCGCTGGAAGGGAAGGTCTGTGGTAAAACATTTGGACTCTTGGTGACACTGTAAAAAGTTCTTACCGCACATGGTCAAAGTCACCAGACATCTTATTGGATTTGCTGTTACTTAAGCGGTTAATAGTTGTTATAATAATAAATAATAATAAAAGAAAATTTGTAATGCTTATTTCAAAAATTGAAGTCTAAAGGCAATGTATTTATTCAAATATTTAAGGACTCGTTTGTATATTTTTAGGAAAAGCCTACTTTAGAAGTCTCTATAAATATAAAAGGGACATCAGGAAAATGTAATATTTATTATAAATTATACCTATTTTGAACTTGTTTAATAAAGCGTAAATATATTACTTTTCCTTTCCTTTTAATTATAGATTTGCATTGAATTCTTGTACATCTTCAGTTTCTTATCTGAAATGTGTAACGCTGAATTATTATTAAAATTTTTTTTTTAAGTATTGGATATACATAGTGTTAGGTATCAACACTACTCGTCGATTTATTTGTTGCGTGTCAGATTTATTTGTTAATTTTGAGTATGATCTAAGATATGCGAGCCCAGTTGAACTTCGTTTTAATCCGATTTCTATCTCTGTAGATGATTCTTGGCTGCGATGTCTTGCAATAACCATACAAAATTTTTTTATACAACAATCGATATCCGAAATTTAAATTTTTTTCAGTACTTTATCAATGGCTGGTTAGAGTAGTTTATCAATAATAAGCATTTGTTGTTTCTGTCAAAAATTATGATAAATCTATATCAGTATACATATTCCAAAAAACCCATAAAAATCTATGTGTAAATTAACTTTGGCCGCAACTTAATTGCTGTTAGTTAATATGTTAATTACGAGCATATACAAATGCAGAATGCAGATACAAGTGTGTGAGCAGTGAGCGTTTACCGCCCACAGGAGATGTCATAACATCATACAGTATCTGTAAAGTATATATCTGAATGCATGGTATTTTCCTAGATATATTCTGTATATAATATTGCAACTGTTATGTCATTTGGCTTGCATAAATTATGATGTTATGTGGCAAAGGTAACGGATGTGTGCATGCGTGGGTGGTGGGCGGTGGCATCCATGCGCTGCAATATCGGCACAACAACACCAAATATAATCGATACAGGGACCGCCTGCGGGTACAAGCAGAGGGGATAGGTTGGAGGTGTATTACAAAGTGCACAAGTGCAGATACATACATATTCACATAAACTATTACAATTGTGTGTGTATTTGCGTGTGTGTATGGGTCTGTGTGTGTGTGTGTGCGCACGTAAACGGAAACCGAACGACAATCGCACATTTCCCAATAATTATATTTCAATGCATCAGAATTTCAGACATGACAGTTGTCTGGTTTCCGCATACGCATGCAGCCAACAATCACATCATCATCATCATCATCATCCACATTATCGTGCATGGGCAGTAAACACTGATACACCGTGCAGTAATGGCCAATACGCCAAGGCCAGAAACATGTTCAGGTTCAGGTTCTTGTCCATGCCCATGTCCAATACACAATATCCATGTCGAAAAGACCCCCGACCCGGCCAATGCCAGGCGGTCATTATCTGTTTAACAGTTCCATATTAACGACATTGCCTGGTCATGGATACAGCGGGTCATATTTGTGGGTGGCACTGACAGTGCTCTATTCGCCCGTCAGCCTATCTCACCGACTCCCTGACTAACTGACTGACCGACTGACGGACTGACTGACACCATATTGTGCGCCGTATATGCGAACAATCAACGGAAAGCCGTTGGGCCAATAAGTTTATTACTTGCCTCAATGCATTGACCAACAATTCAACCATGATGTGTGTGTGTCTCTGCTTGTGTGTGTGTGCGTGCGTGTGTGTGTGTGTGTGTGTGTGCGAGTGTGTGTGTATGTGTGTGTGTGTGTGCGTGTCACTTGGAGGGTGTGTGTTGGGTGAGTTTTGCTTCCTGCTCAAGGACTTCAACATATATTCATATTGAATACGAGTTTATCGTCCTGACAGCCGCATAAATACACACCATACACACACGCACTCCACGCACACGTAAACCACACACACATACACAGTTGGAGGCATATTTATACACGCCGCAGCACTTCCTCGTATAATTCATGAAAAGCACATGATTCTCAGAACCTCAATTATGACTACCATTCAGCAATGTGTCCGTTAACACACTAAAGGTTGGTTGCGATGATTATTGGATATATATAATATATATATATAATTGGTAATAAGAAAATATGCAAAAAAATTATGGCACACAGCGATATTTATGTATTTAAGTTTTAACTGGGAAACAATTGACAATATTCGGCTCAATTGTGTGAATACATTAAATTAAACCAGTTATCAAATTATGTTTGACATCTGAAAATGAACGCATCGAAAGACGCTTAGTGAACTCGATTAAGCAATATTACAGACTATTTTTATTTGTATTCGTTGCTGAATAAATGAAGTGCATATCAAATTGACATGGTATAAAACATAACCTCGGAATTGAAATTGGGTTTGTTTATGTCAATAGCAGATTGTAATTTTTTTTAAAGAAATTGCATGTATTAGTTATTAAATCTTCGTGGATGGTTTGTAACGCATTCAAAGAGACTTCTCCGACCTGTGACCCCAAAAGTATATATTCTTGATCAGCATTACTAGCCAAGTCAATATTTATAAATTAGCTTCCATCGGAACAATCGGGAGAAAGATGGGCTTTAGGCTATGGGATTGTGATTGACGTAGACATTTTTGTTAACTTTTTTGATAGAATATGTCTTGCTTGAGATATAGAAAAAATAATTAATTTCTGTGAAAAATATTAATTTAAATTTTAATTTGGATAGCAAATCGATAGTGGTGGAAAATCTTAGGTGAAGTGACCAAAGGATAAAATGCGTATATTTTAAGCTTTTGCAATTTCTGCCCTCTGATTCCGAACGTATTCGATTTTATTGGAGTTCGTCCATCTGTACACCTTTCTTAACTTCAAACCTAGAGTATGTATTCGGATATGGTCCTAAGTCCACTAGGGAGAAAGAAAATCCTTCAAAGATATCAGACTGCATTTCTTCCACTATTTTGAAGCTAGAAACAACAGGTTTGGTTGGCGGATTCCCTTCAAGCATCGTCATTTAATTTTGATGATTGGACATTGATCCAAAAAAGTAAAATGAATATTAAACTCAAATTCATAAGTTATCATCATTGGTGAGAAAAAGATAAAATATTCTATTTGACAAGCTTAGAGTCTACATCTTACACATCCTTTAAAACTATTTTATAGTCTAACAATTGTTATTCATTTCGATCAATACAAAAGCATTATTGCATTCGAGTAGGCCAATTATGTTGTCGAATTTATTGTGTGCAATTTATATGCAACACAAACAACAAACTGTTATTTGTTTAATGACATTACATTTTAATTGAGCTATTGTGCATTTAAACACGATTACAACAACGAGAAAATGTGCCTGGACCAGCCACAAGAAACTGAGGATGCCGTTGCAGCAACAATGTTGAACATGTTGCTTGCGACGAGTGTAAATGACGCACTGTGGCTTATCCTTGTTGTTGCAACACTCAAAACTCACACACGCTCACTTAAAGCGTCATTATTAGCACAACAGTGCACAAACACACGTATACGTATAGACACACACACACACACACACGCACACACACAGACAGAAAACGGGTCGACCATTATGACCACTAGCTGTGAGCTCATCGTTGGCCGGACGTCGTACTCTCGTGTTGACATACTTCTGCCAACAGTTGATCTTGTGGCCGACCGCAGGCATGCGGATTTAATCCATAAAGGATACGCACAAACACAAACACACTCATTACAAAATGCCTACAAGTGCGTGACTGTGTGTGTGTGTGTGTGTGTATATATGTGTGTGTTTGGGCTTCTGAAATTTTAAGCACGTCCGTTTTGGTCTAACGAGCTACGTTCCATTCTCATGCGTCTGTTGTTCTTCTTGGCTCGCCTGAAAGTAGGCAACACAATATGTTGAAAAATTTGCAGCACACAAATAAAGGCACACGGACACAGCTTAGCCGGTCTTACTTTACAGTTAGTTTACAAATCACACGTAATAACAATTGACACAGACACGCCTACTACGCATCCCCCAAGCAACGCCCACACACGCTTCCCCCTTGTGCGACATTTGTTTGGCTTTTGGGTTAATTAAAATATACGTTCACACACACGCGCACTTTCACACACTTTAACACACACACACACACACACACTCTCACACACACTCTAACACACACACACACACCACAAACAGCCGTGAAGTGAATTCTGATTCCAACTCAACTTGCAATTAGATGAGGCATAAAATGTGGTCAGCTATGTGTCTATGTGTGTGTGTGTGTCTGTGTGTCTGTGTGCGTATATTTGCCGAACAGGCAACTTAACCGTAAACATTGAAAATTCCCTTTTTGCATAAAATTCATTTTTAATTTAATTTCAGTTCGCCGATGAAAATGATTATCGCTACACATTTTAACTACACGTTTGCGTATGAGTAAAAGTGTTGAATAAATAAATTAAAATCAATAAAAAAATAAGAGATGACCACAAAAAGTGGACATTTTAACATGTGCATTATTACAATTAAAATTAATTTAATAATAAATTTCAAAATAATTGCAATACACTCCTTTAAATAAGTGTTTGTTTGCTGTTGCGTGGATAAAAAACAATGAAATATATGTAAATAATATATTAATATACAGTATTTTCTATATGTATACATATGTATTTACCTGTACAATCGGCAAGCTGCTGCAGCTCGACGAGAATCTTGAAAAAAGTCAACAATTTTAATAGTTTTAAAAAATCTTACTATGAGTTACACCAGTTTAAGCATACCGTGAATTTAGTATTCGATTGATCTGCGAAGGAATCATTAAATATATGAAATCGATATTAATTAGAAACAATTGATTGTGAAATATTAAGCCAATGTTATAAAGTCACACATAATATAATATATATACATAAATCATTATTTTCATTTAAAATCATAATAGAAGTGTAAACATGGATGTTTAAAAAGATAGAAATTTATTATTAGTGTTATCAAACTTGAACTTCCTAAGAACTTAATTTTAAGTTTTCTTTAAATAAGTTGCAATAGCGCATACAATTGCCACTATGCTATACGTAAGTCCTTATTTCATATGCATATATTTACATATATTTTACAATGCTACATTTTACCTGAACCTTTCAGAATTTTCGCATAAATAAATGCCACACACATTTATATACTCGTCTGTGCCACCACTCTTTATATCTCCCACTCTCTCTCTCTCTCTCTCTCTCTCTCTCTCTCTCTCTCCCTCTCTCTCTCTTTTGCCTTTGTCTCGTTTTTGTTAATTTGTATGGAAAATCACTTTTTGCGAAAAATCCATTTAAAAATTACGCTGTTTTTATAAGGTAACAATGCATACAACAATTTACACACGCGCACGATGCAAATTTGCATAACATTTGCCCGGGCAAACATACGAGAGCAAAGGATGTCATACTCACACAGCCATACACACTCACACCCACACATACACACACACGCACAGACACAAGCACAAACACAAACACACAGACACACACACACACACTCATACCAACCCAGCATTTTGCAAACGGTTTGCCCAAGCGTATAAATTCACATAATAAGTCTGTGTCGGTGTCGGCAGATCTGTGAATACTGTGGATGCTGCGGCTGATGATGATGCTTCTCCTACTCCCAGCTGCCTTACTGCTGTTATTGTTATCAGAGTTGATTCGCGACAACAACAACGACAACGACGAACACCAGAATGAGCACCGACAACGATATCCATCCGCCTGCCTCAACAGCCCAAAAATGGTTGAATTGTTGTTGTTGCTGCTGCTGCTGCTGCTGCTGGTGATGGTTGAATATGGTTGATGATTGGAGTTGGTGTTGGTGATTGTGATGCCTGCTGATGCTTTTGGTAATGGGCAGTGTAATGACATGTGCAGTCGGGCCAGACCACTGTCTACATCACAGCATGCCCCAAACATCAGTTGGTTGCTGGCTGCGGTTTCAGATATTGCTAAATTGTAAATGTTTTGCTCCTGTTACTGTTGTTATTATTGTTGTTTTGGGTGGTGACATCTGCCTGCTATGTTGTTGCGCTGTTGGTTTATTGTAAATGACTGGCAATAAATTAAAATAACACACTCGCTAAATGTGTAATCAAAGCTGGACTCACTTCGGCTCGCCAGCTCCCAATTTGTTTGTTTATACATTGGCTTATTTATATAATAAATTAAATGAATAAACTAATTCAATGAACCTTTTAGCCATTATTTGAGACATAAATAACTCTATTAGCCTTACAATTATAAATGGAGTCTCTGAAGATTGATAGTGTTAAGTATGTAATTCTTAAAAATTCAAAAGTCAGTTGAAAAATAAAACTTGGAATTTGTTTAGATTAGTTTAATTTCCAAAAGCCTCCTTTCAATCCTTCTTTTACAATTAATACTGCTTAACCAATAATAAATTATTTTTTATTTCTTGGATGAATTAGTCTGCTAAAAAACTCCAAAATAATTTATTTAATAAATGACATTATTTTCTTACCTTGGAAATTAATGAATAATATTCAATCGGCTATAGGACTTTTACTCAATAAAAAACGTTTCTTAACGTTTTTTTTTTTTTCAAATATCACCTTGGAACTTGCAGGTGTTAGACTTAAACCTCAACATTTTGCGATAAACAGGAGTGGGAGGTTTAAATGGCTCGAACTTTAAGCAGACAATGAACCGAGAACAATGAAGAACATCTGCAGTCCTCCCAACAATCAACAATAGACTTCTGAGAACTACTCGCTCCAAAAGCAGCATTCATTGGTTTTTGTTTCATGTTTTGTTGTCGGCGAAATTGCGTTGAATGTTACCTGCCATTTGGCAGCGTATACAGCAATGGTAAATGGATATGAAATGGAGAGGTGAAAAGCTTCTGTGATGGGATGAGAGTGGTTACAACATGGAGTCGAGCCTCCGCACATTAGGTAAATGGTTGCTTATATGCTACTATATAGAGCTATATAGACTATATGCATATGCAAGCCACCGTTATTGTGTCCATAAGCCAACTGGTAAAACAGACAACAGGCTAAAGGTGCACGGTATTTGTTGTTCGTTGTTGGTTGCTCGGTGTTCTTTTGGCGTTTATTTGTTGCCCCGCTTGGTTTGGTTTGGTTTGGTTTGTTTGCCTTGCCTTGCCTGGCTGCCTGCCAGTCAGCCAGCGTTGCCTGCCTGGCTGGATCCTTGCTGCATCCTCGGGAACAGCCGCAACAGAAGCAACTTTTCCATTAAATCTTCTGTCCGTTTGTCGGCGTCGTCTCGTCTCGTCTCGACTCGTCTCGTCCTTTTCAATGTGTGTTTTAAGCGCTGCTCTTTAACTTTGCCTGCTGTTCGCCAATGTCACATTGTCTAGACTCCTATCTGCCTGTCTGTCTCTTACCCTCTCTAGTCTCTTACCGCACCTAGTCTGTAGGCGTCGCCCAAGCTGCGTATGCGCAATATTTGGTCATAGTAAACTTAATATAATCATACGCACCGTTGTGCAAAAGAATACAAAAATGCAAATACATTTTTTTGTGCTGAGTTCAAAGCTCGATTGGGCGAACTGTGAAAGCAAGTCCTTTGTGTTTGTATTCGCATTTGTGTTTGTCTATAAATAAACGAGTTGCCATTTGGCGTTGCTGTTGGCATTGCCGTTGTCCTCTCTGCTACTATGTACTCTTTGTATTTGTTGACATGTAATTGCAACTAAATATTTTAAATTGCTTTAAAATAAAGCATCGCCCCACACTCTCTGTCTCCCAGAAGGTTATGCAAATGACAAAGTTTCGTTGCTGCTCGGCCATGGTGCACACTCCCAGACAGGAAGACAGAAAGGCAGGTGGGCTTGCATACAGTTGTGGTGTGTGGCAGATGTGCTGCCTGCACCGTTTGAGTAAATAACATACATAAGACTCGTATTCATACACGGCATACGCGTAAACACTGTGGAGGGGACCAGAAAGAGCAGCAGCTGAGTGCATCATGCAATTTCTGTTTGCAATTCACATTCAGCTGCGTGTCGGTGTCGGGATACGTGTCGATGTATGTGTGTCTGTGTACAAAATGTGCAAATGTGTATTTGGCAATATGTGCAAATGCCTTTATTAACGGCAGTCATCAAATAACCAATCATCATTTGAACTAACCAGACTATTTATCGTCAGATATCCCGTAATCAGTATTGAATTACCCAATGTAATGCTTAAGTATCTGATGCTTTTTAATTGATATTCAAACATTTTTATTCTAAATATATGCGATATAGTTTTTTTTATTTAAAATATATTATACATAATGCATTGCATTTTCATGTTATAAAAACAAATATTGTGGAGAGCTTAAAGAACGCGGTTGTCGTCCAAATTAAGACATGGTATTTTCGCTACTTCAAAATGTAATACGCAACAATACAAAAATATAATAATTGCAGAATTTATCAAAAGAAAGTGGCCAAATCTTCTTCCGATTGAATATTTGAATGAGTTAAATATATATATTCCTATGTTATACTTGAACTAGTCTCTTAATTTGAAAGCTATCCGTATTTTTATTTGCTTTTCAAACTATAAGTAAATGTCTCTTTCTTGACTTTTGATCTTATCTGTACTTGGCTAGATTAATATCGACGAGTCTTTTAATTATGGTTTGACGTGCGTTGCACACTTCGCTGCTGTTAGCTTTATGTGGCAAATAGCTAGCGGCAACTGGGAGATTAATATTTGCCGCCGCTGTTCAGCTGAAAATGTGTTACATTTAGATAAGATAGTTGAGCGACGATTAGTTATAAGTTGTTGAAGTGACATATTTTGTAGTAAATTATTTGGTCATTTTGTTGTTTATGCATTATTAATGCATTATTTATGCTCAAATATGCGCCGTGGTAGTCGAGTCGAGTTGGCGCTGTAATTAACACCAAAACACCCAGTGAACATGTCAGCAGTCACTTAAAGCGAGACCAAAATGCCTGTAACGCAGCCAAGACCTTCAACCATCAATCAGTCAAGTAATCAGTCATTCAATTGCATTTTTTTTTGTACAATCAAGTCTCACTAGCTGGAGGGAAACTCGTTTAGCGACGATGACGCCGACAACATTGGTCACATTCTCCAGGCAACTTGTTGCACGGCTGGCTCCATCAGACGTCGCTGACGTCTCGCAGTGTGGCTGTGAGAATATGCAGCGGCAAGTCATTTAAGTCATAAATAGTTAGACTCAATGACAGTTATGTGCAAATATGAGACACATATCCAAAGGGGTATTCATAGCCAGGCAACCACTCATTGATCCAGGCTCATCCTAATCGTCAACTGCCACGATTTGGAGTAGGGCTCTGAAAAAAGTGGCTGCCTGGCTTAATTAATTAGGCGCGTGCGCTAATTGCTTAGTATCCTGTTTATTGTTGTTTTTGCTGTTTGCAATTAGCTTGAACATGCGCTTTGGCGCCTGCGTTATAAAAACCAGTTTCTCAGCAGTGAAAGCAAGTGCGACCCGACCGGCAATAACAAGCGCTGACGAGAGCGAGAGCGAGAGGGAGGGAGAGAGATGTAGAGAGTGTGTGTGTGTGTGTGTGTGTTGGAGAGAGAAAGGGAGCGCGAGTGCTTTGACATTTATCAACGCTCAATAGCATAAAATTAATTAACAAAATTAATAAAACATTTTTTTGAACAAGAAAACCAAAAACAACAACAACAAAATAAACTCGAGCAACCAGTAAAAAATATTAATTAACTTGAATGCTTTCAGTTGCTGCTCCCGTTAATACTTCCATCCTCCGTCCTCCATCCTCCAACTGCCTTCGTCGTGCGTTATACAATAATTAAGTTTTCAGCACCTGCGTGCGAGCTGACTTGGAGCTGCAGCTGCTTCGACATCGCCTTCGCTTCGGCCATTCGCAGCAGTTGGCAGCAGGGCCGCCAAGCGGGTTTGGCGCCAAATGAAGGGGCGCGTATGTTTATTTGATTGCCGTTTAAATAATTTATAATGAAGTCAGTTTCGTTATTCATTTAGATATCTCTACACATTTATTACTTTTTTTTATATAGTATTAATTTCTTAACGCTTACTAAAGCTGTAATTATGATTATTTGTAATTAAATCCGTTACAATAGCAGCAGTTTAATGATACTAAACTTTACTTAGGATTAACTTAGCCGACCTACCACTCAAAAGAATGTAGATTTTTTCATTCTATTCAACAATTAACCGAAGTGCCAAGCAATCATTTGGCTTAAGTAATCTTACACTAACTTTTGTCACAAGTTCATAGTCCTGTCTGAACATAGCCAGGAGGCTTCCTTTTGAGTTCACTGCGCTCCTGTTGCGTTATCCAAAAACTGTCGCTTGATCGCTTGCTTGCCACTGTTGGCAACTGTGGCGCATGTTCGGGCATTTTACAAGCATAGCCAGTTTCAAATTTCATTCCTGCTGCCATTGCTCTTCCCTTGCTTTGCCTCAGCCTTCTCATTAGCTCAGCAGCGCGGCAACTTGGCAACTGCAACTGCAGCAGCTTTGCATTGCATCTGTGCGTGTGTGTCTGTTGACGTGTTGTTGCACATGCGCATTAACTTGGCCGCAAATTGTAATTACCACAACGCATTACAACATAATTTCCAATTGAGTCCCTGCACTCTTTTTCGCATATTTCGGGTGTGAATTTAATGATACGCAAGGAACAGCAACAGGATCCGTTTGGACCAAAGAAAGTTCGCCCCAAATTGGCATGACTTCTGTGAAGGGCATCGCGTTGCTGTTGTGTTGGAACGCGCCGCACTTTGTTAATAACATAATAGCGCAAAACATTGTATTGGCATTGGAATTCAATTAGCACACAGCAGTTAACTCATCTTAAGGGAACAATGCCGATGCCGCCTCGTTCCAATCATCATTTTGCTGCTGTTGCTGCTGTCCAGTGGCCACTTCCACTTTGAGGTCAATAGTTTTTTGCAAATTGCTGTTTGTTGTTTGTCGTTTCGAGCAACCGGCTCAGGTTTGAGCTGTCCCTATTCCTGTCCCTCCCCATTTTTTTCTCTTCCTGCACTTGAGCTCCTGACCAGTTTGAATTCTCTTCGTGTGCTCTCTGAGTTCGCTCTTGGCACACACGTGCAGGCGACCCGTTTGGTAAGATCGGAAACGTGGTCTCTGGACAAATTGCGACTCAAGCTTGAACCGCGTCCAACTGGCGTCCAACGTAGATGCTCGAATTCAAGTACTAGATGCCATCAGGTGTCGAGTGTTTGGCCAACAATATTTGCGTTTGGGCTCACTAAACGCCAATGATCGGCACTGAGCCTAAATAGTGAAACTCAGCGAGATTGTCAAAAAAAAAAAAAAAATAAATAAATTTAAACGTTTGGGTTACCTTTCTAAAATTGTACACACTACTAGAAATAAGGCTTGCAATTCTAGTAGGAAGGTAATGAAACTATACAAGAAATAAATGTTGGTCATATTTTTGAGATATTTAAATTCTGCTTTGTTTACTATTTGTATTCTGTAGGAATCTTAATTGAAGAATTGAGAATTGAGAAGCCTTCTCGTTGTTTTGTATAAAACAAACGTTGGGATAGTCTTTAATATATTTCTATTCTCACTCATATAACGTTGATATATCATAACAATTCTAGTTATTTTATAGTATTCAGCGTGTTAGATTAAGAAGCCTTCTTTTTGTTTGCCGGGACTTGCTTTGGAGTCCTTAATGTGCATATTAAATGAATGTGACCCAATGGCAGGATTGTATTAAGGATTCCTACTCTTACAACATTCTCTCAAGTAACTGAACTAATCTTATCCACATGGGATCTTAAGTAGCATCAAAAATATGGTTCTCCCTTCTTGCAATGGCTATTCTGCCTTAAACATATTTTCTGTGGGGGTTTTGCTCTATTTTACATTTAAATGAATCAGTATTTCTTAAAGTAAAAAGACAAGGAAATAAGTAAAAAAATAAGACTATTACACTTAAGATTATATAGTCGTTTGTTTAATTATGTTTAAATAGCAGGCACAAATTGAATTTCATAGCGAAACTTGGCGACTGAAACTCTACTTTTCCAAGTTGTGACCAGTTTCATTGGCTTGCCCAACTGTGGGAGTTTGGTTTAGACGAACTTGACCCAGGTTTAGGTGCAGAGTCTCGAACTACGTTTAGTTGAAGACTGTCTGAAACTCGTTTCAATTAAAATTCTTTGCTTCGTGCAAGCAACGACAAAAAAAGCCAAGCACAAAAGCGGCAGCCAAATACAAATTAATGTGGATTATGAGGACCGCGATCTCAGATGTATATATATATATATATATATGTGAAATATATATTTTTGTTACATATATATTAACAAAATATATATATTTATCTACATTTGTATGTGCATTGCATTTATATACGTACTCTGTGCACATGCATGTGCTATGTTTATTTGTATCTGGAAAGTTGCAGTTGCTTTGTATCTTTTGCCCGTTTGAGGCTTGAGTGTTGCGTGTGTGCGTGTGTGTGTATCTGGCGCATTTAAGTAAATTTTGCAGAAATTGGTGCAAAAGACAAAAGAAAAGCACATAAAATAATAACAGACGCAATCTGAGGACGTTGCCGGGCGACTACAACGGGCCGCCGGGCCAATGACTAAATGACTGACTAAGTGCCAAAGGGTACACAAGGGACAGAGGCGCAAGAGGGGTAGAAAACAGGGACAGACTTTTGGCTTTGCTTCTCCTGGGCCTCCTCTAAATGCGAAATCGAAACGAAAAATCGAGAGGCAAAAATATAAAATACGAGTGCGGCTGCCGTCGCCGTCGCCGTCGTCGCCGTCGCTCATTATAAATTTTTTTAATCGGCAGTGCAGCAAGAAACATCAAAGATCCGTCGACATGGACTTGGACTTGGACGTGGACGTGGACGTGGACTGGGACGAGACGCGCCGCAGATCCTGCAGCAAGTTTAAATATTTAAAACAAAGTCTTGAGATCTTGCGGCCTGTAAGGCTTTAGGCCTCCTATGGCCACCCCACCCCGCTCTGTCGGCCCTCCCTCGATTGCGTCCCCATCACCATTGCCATCTGCATCGTCATCTTCGTCTCCGCGTCTGACTGGTACGACATTCCAGGCGCGCGCGTTCCACCTTCGCCTTGTGCTCAGGCCGCATCCTCCATGGTCGCACACACATAATATTTTTTTGTTTTTGGTTTCTGTCTTTTTTATTTTTATTTTTTTTTTGTATTTATTTTTTGTTTATTTTTTTGGACCTGTCTGCGTTTAGCTCTTTGGGCTTTCTGTCCTTTCGGTCCGTTTCGGTCTCAGTCGCAGTCTCGGTTTCGGCTTCGGTTTCTGTCTCCATCTACGTCTCTGTCTCTGTTTGGGTATCTGGCAACTGTTCGTATTTCACCTGGCACTGCCGGTCAGTCATTAAATGCCCTCAAAATGCAAACAACAACTACAATAATAATAACAACAACAACATCAACAACAACACCAATAACTGCCAGGCGAGCACAACTTACAAAAGCCTCGCGCATATTTTTTATATGTGTCTGTGTAGACACATAATTTTTATATATTATTTATTTAATAATATTATTAAATAAAAACGTTCACAGTGATCTTCCCTTTTGTCCGGTGTTCAACTGTCGACTGACAGCTGTTGACAGAACGAGAAGAATAGCGAAAAAGTGAGGGGCAGATTGAAGACGCTTACGAAGCGATACGCACAATGCAACTCATGCCACATTGTGTTATCCCAACAGCAATCAAACAGATGCACAACATCCAACTATTCAGAAGGCACTTCATCAACTTCAGTCCATGATTCACGCTGCATCAAGCTTTTATAATGAATTTAACAAAAGTCAAAATTAATGTTTACATTAATAAATAAGAAAGGAATCAACATTTCAAATTTTCCTTTTATTGTATTTTATCTGTACCCATGTAAAATGAGAGAATGAGAGGATGTCATGAAATTGGCATTTTAATATGTTATCCCTCTATCATGAGAATTTGTGAGTTAGAAAATAATTTAAGTGCATTATTGATACCTGGTCAAAAGGTCATTATGAGTTAATAAAAGCTGTGGAATTTCGGATTTCCGAATTTAAATGCAGTATTCATTAGAGGCTCAGCCAAATGATGAAAACCTTTCTGACGCCAGTTAAAAATATGCCACTTTTATTTTCAAATTTGGCTTTCATCGTCTGCATCATCTTCGATCTAAACTTATTTAATGTAAAGATAATTGTGTGACGCACTTGACGCTGATCGCTGATCGCTTGTATCTTTGTATCTGTATCTTTTGTTTGCAATTTACATGCCTTCGCTGCACTGTGGACAACTGCTGCAAAATGTGCGTGGCGCAGGAAGCAGCTGCTCGAAATTCTTGGAAATTCGCATTGCTGCTTTTATTTCTTTTATTCGGACTGCAAGACCAAGTCAAATAATAACACCAACAACATCAACAAGGTTATATGCTGCCTGTCGCATTTGTGTTTTTACGTGTGTGTGTGTGTGTTTACAAGTTGCCGCCAGCGAAGCCAACATAATTTAATAAATTTAAATGAGACAAACGAAAGACATCCAGCAAGAGCAGCAAACTCGGCAACAATGATGACAAGCACAAGAACAGCAGCAGCGACATCAACAACAACAACATCAACAACAATAACAACAGCAGCCACAACAACATTATTAGAATCTGCTGCCAAAACTGTGCTCTGGCAAAGCTCTGGGGTCAATAGTATCCATGGAATTCAATGCTTTTGCATTTGGCCAAGAGCTAAGGCCAAGTCTCAAGAAGTTTTCTGCTGCTGCCCGCTGGCCTCCTCCTTCTCTCGCTAGCCTGCTTGCTCTATCTCTCTCCCTCTCTCTCTCTCCCTCTCGCTATGGCGAAATGCTCTCATGGGCACACAAGGAAGCGCATTTTTAAATGCCAAAACAAATGGAAAAATTAAAGCCAACAACGAAGCGAAGCGACGCGACGGCAGCCAACATAAACGTAAACGTAAACCTGACCGGCTGTAAAAAATGCATCTAAGCTGCTTTGCTTTTTTGCCAACTTTTACCAACTGGTTTCTGGCATTGCCAACCAGCAACCAACAACCAACAACCAACAACCCAACCAACCCACCCCAGCCACCGCTTGACGATTCCCAGATTTTTGCAGCTCACAGCTAACACAGCTCAACGGCAGCCCGCAACACTTTTATTATATGCCTTCATCTAATAAGCTAACCTGGGTGCAGGCAACGAGACGATCGGGAAGGTGGCTGTTACTGCGGCTGCTGCTGCTGCTGCTGCTGTTGTGTCTATTGAGCTATCCGTGTCCAATTGCAAAGCCCAGATACATACACATGTTGTGCTGGTCGCATTGGTGGCTCGTCCGTTGTTGGGTTCATTGGTTCTGGCTCGTATCGAGTGCGATGATCACCAAACATGATCATTCAACTTTGCTTTTTAACGCCAAATAAAATAAATCAAATTCCACTGCGGTCGTCGACTATGGCCAGCATTCAACCTAGAAGTAAGCTCTACACCCAAAAAAAAAGCAAAATAAAGTTTTCATTTATGTCATTTTAAAATGGACAATTTGATAAATATCTCATTTCTTTCTTCGTTTTATGAATACTTGTCATTTTAAAGAAAATAAAAATGTAGAAGCGTTTTTGTTTTAATTGTTTAAGGACTTTATGATGTAAAATGTTAAGATATTCAAATTTTCCCAGCTTATCTTGAGATTTTATACTTTAATGTAAATTTTAAAAAAAATATCAACAACTTAGCTCTGAAATCATAATCTTTGTTTTTAAAGGAACTGAGAAGCGCATTTTACAAACTCACATTGTAAAATGGGCACATATATGGATATTTTTTTTATAGTGTAGAAGTGCAGAGAGGCTCAGAATTTGCCAGACACCTCCGCACAAACCGGCCATAAAATGCATCTATTAGTTGTAAATTCCCAACAGGGCACAGCAACAACATCAACAACAACTGGTCTGTATCTGCATCTGTCTCCTGTCTTCGAGGGCCAGAACGGTTAAAGCTCGTAATTATTTTGGCTTTGTTTATGCCGTTGGCTAATCTTTGTTTTGCCTACTCCTAAGTGACGATCAATGTCGATCTCTTTGGACATAATAAACTTGAGGTATGCCAAAATGCTGCAGCTAACTAAAGTCGAGAACCGAAAAATAAAATAAAAATCAACCGACAATAACAGCATCAAGCAGCACCAAACACAAGAAGCAAAAAAAAAAAAAATAAATAAAAAAAATCAGTAACTGAGACCAATACAGAACTCAATGACCGAGCCGAGGAGCGCAACATGTTAAGCCAGAGATTAAATTCAAATAAATCGACATGGTCGCCTGGAAATGAAAACATTCACAGGAACCAACGACAACAACAACAGCAACAACAACAACAACTACGACAACGCCACTATGAGTATAACAACAACAACTACAACAGTGTGCAAAAGATGTATGCTTTTTAAGTGAAGCGAATTCGACTCGGTGATATCCTGTAATGGAAACTGTTCTATGAATTTAACGACTGCCTTTAACCAATTTTGTATAGAGCATAAGCCTTTAGTTCTGTTAAATTTTGGATGAGATAAGCTTACTAGATTATTCAGTTAGTTTACCTGAAGGGATAACTAAGGCTCCTTTTTTCCAATTGTTGTCGATAATTTCTTCTGTTATGTTTTAGAGAATTATTATTTTGTTGTCTTATTAAGATAAAACACGTATTGAGAGAAAGAGTAAGTAATTGCCAATCCTCAACCAATACTTGTATTATTTATTAATGATTAGATATAAAAAAAATATAAATGTAAAATGAGCATTATAAACAATGTATGATTACACTGCGATTTTAAGCGGTTCCTGAGAAGTTGAAATGTTTCAAGATTTATAACTATCTATAATTAGTATTTAAAAATTATTGTTAATTATTTTTTAGGCAATAGAACGTTCCAAACTGAGCATATAAAATAAAAAGATAGCGTATTGTTTTATCTGCCCAATATTTTAACAGAATAGTCCATATAGTAATGAGTAGTGCCTAGTTTAGCATTGCGTAGGCCTTAACCCAACCAGACATCATTGGGAGCTAAAGTCGAGAGGCAGTCAACCTCAAAGCAGTTTGGGATTTGCGTGGCTTTGGCCAGATACCGAATTGAGGAGGTAGGAGGCAGATCAGAGCAGATCGCAGCGGTCGCAGGGCGCAGCCAATTTGCGAATATTTTCATTTCAATTGCGCTTTGCGGCTTCCAGGATGAGCTGAGCTGGGCATGTTTCTGTGTCTGTCTCTGCATCTGCGTCTGCGTCTGCGTGGCGGCCATTGACACAGGTCACACACGTACAAGGCAAGGCCAGCCAGAAGCCGCTGGCTTGGCTTGAAGTGGCTCAACTAGAGCTGATTCGCGCACCATTCGCAGAGAGAAAACGTCACTTGGTTGCATGATCTATGCTCAAGTTTTGCCGCTCACCTGTGTGCCGGGACTTGGGTCTGGATCCACTGGCTGGGGCCATGGATCAAGGCAAGGCTATCATTAGTGGCTGCCCGAGGCAAACAGTTCTCTCGCTGTCCGCCAATGGCTTTTTGTTTTTATATATGCATCATCGCCTTTTGTTTGCGAAAAACTTTCTTAAATTCTTTAGCTGCTGCAGCAGCGTCGACTGCTCTGCCGACGCAGACTAGTTTCGTATCTTGAAGTTGAAATAAAAATTATTTACGATCGTTTTGTCAGCAGCGGCCGCCAAGAACTGGCCGCAGACTGAGACAGAGTCCGAGTTCAACTAAAACTGAGGCAGTGCACTGTAAAAAATATGATTACAATAAATTTTGGCCTGCTAAAAGCAGAATCAAATATTTTTCACAATTTTATTTAATTTTTATTTAATTTTTAGATTTAAAAAAAGGAAAACTTGTCAACATAAAAAATAAAATGTGTGTTAAAAAAACTTAAAAATAATTTCTGAAAAATGGAAAGAAATTTAATTTTGATTAAGGACAAGCCTTTACAATTCCCAGAAAATACTTTATTAGCTTTAAAATTACAATTCACAAAAATGATTTCAGGGCGATTAAGGTTTTGGTGTGGCATATGTTTTTCTGAGTGTTGCGTGTCCAGTGGCCTGGCCACCTTCAACACAACTGTCGTTCATCTCTCCAGCTACCGCCCCGCCCCGGAACGCCCTGTCTTGCCGCACTTGTTGTTGCTGTTCTCAACTTTGTTGTATTTCACGCTCATCAAACAAGCAGCGACAACTGTTGCATCTACCTCGACTGCCTCTGGCTCTGTTGCTATCCCTCTGCCCCCTTCATCAGTCCGTCGCTAAGTCTGTTTGTTTCTGGCCAGGTCGCCAGCTCTGGTCTGGTTCGCTTTGCTCGCCATTGAGCGTAAGCGCTGCCTTGCGTGCCGCTCGGTTAATCGGCTATGAACAGTTATCGGACTGGTTTTATTGGGTAGCGTTTGTTATGTGTAGAGACTGTAGCCTCTGTAGCCTCTGCGACTCTGCGCCTCTCTGGATGTGCATGTGGTTTTCGATGTGGATGTGGTTGTGGTTGTCGTTGCGGTTGCGCCCCTGCTATGCGTTCATTTGTACGGCCTGGCCCAGGCCGGCTGGCTATTTATATTGGAATTAGTGCGCTTTGAGGCGATAAGCGTTGTGCGTTTTATAAGCGTGTTCACTTGGAAATTTAGATAGTAGCTGTGAAACACCAATTGGGCCAAAACGTTTCCGAGTGTCAAAATGTATCATTCGCAATGAGATTTGAACATTTGCAAATTACTTAACGATGTAAATTTTATGTTAAAGTGGCATATGTGGTAGGAATCGTTTTTAGATGGGCTTAAAGGACTTTTGTTTTACAGAATTATCTCAAATTCAGTTATGCAACGGAAGTTCGAAATTATTGATTGACATGTTGATTATTACACTTTTTGTTTTAACTTTTTTTGAAAAGCAATAAGAGCTTTATTCATTTGGGCAACATTGATTTATTCTATGAGGCCAAAGAGGTCTTTATTTCTTTAGCTAAGTTTGAATACTTATAATGGGTTTGTTTAATGTATTAATTTAAAATGATTGAATCATAATAAACAAAATACAAATAGAAACTTTAAAGTAATTTTTTACTAATAAGTCTGACAACTAACTGACTATTAAATTAAATGATTCCTTACCTTTATTTAGTATATATAATTATCTCTTTTACAATTATTTAAAGCGGATCCTATTTCAGCTGATCAAGACCTCTGCAGACCCTCTTATGTGAACAATATCTCTGCTATTCTCAACTCAATTTTGAACATATTCATGTATATTATCTTAATTTCTTTAACCGTTATTTAGACAACAATTAATTTAGTTGTAATCCGCAAAAAAGGGTGCGTTAACCTTTTCAACTTTGATATACATTGCAGCAAAGTGCAGGTGTTTACTAAATGAATTCCAATTTGTCGCTTGTTTCAAACTGTCTCCTTTGTCATAGCAGCTGAAAATATCCACTTTCGACAAAGTTGTGCCGAACGATTCGTCTGGTGGCTCCCACCTGCCCAATTGTCCAACTACCCACCTGCATTCTGCCCCGCTTGGAACAATGTCAAAGCTATAACGCGACACTGGCCTTGGCGTAGACGCCCCTAGCAGTGCCCACCCTGTTCGCGTCGCAGCCATCCCCTAGCACTTGAACGCGACAAGGACTTTTGGTCGTCCATGCTTGGATGCGATGCGTGCAGTGGTGCGGGGGCCGGAGTTGGAGGCTGTCCTTTGTTTGCATGTTAAATGTTAGTTGGTAGTGCGTTTTACTATCTATACTCATACAAACACACACACACAAACAGACAGTTTGACTGGCTGGCAGCCATTTGTATTTATGGGTCGAGGCTACTCGAAGCACGTTGGAGGGACGGAGGTTGACTTTGACTAGGCGGAGCAACGAGGTCGTCTCCTGGCTTGGTTCGTTGACAGGCCTTGTGTGTGATTGTAAAGAGGAGGTGAGGTGGGTGCGCTTTCCCAATTAAAAGTGGGAGGCATGGCGAAGGTTAAACAAGCGTCGTTGCTGAGTGGTAATAAATCTGTGTGTTGCCTATTTTTCTGCGCAACTGATTCAGTATATAATCTTTCAAACTGCGATTACCAAAAATACAAATATTTGGATCTTATTTGCATTACGTCACTGTGGCTCTATGACGTCATTTGTGTACGAGCAATGACGTCAGCATTTTGAGTTTGCCTGTAAAAGTATAAAGCCGACCATATTTTCATTTTAGTTCACTTCGATTGGCATTTAGAACACCCACACACACATACACACATCCACACACAACAAAATGAAAAGTAGGCGCTATTGTATATAGACATAAATATATATAAATAGCTGTTTTTCTTGCCTGTTCGTTTTGCTGCCACTCTTTGTCACTGTTTCGTTCCTCGTTTCGTCGTTTGTTTCATTTATTTTGTTGCATACTTTGTGGCGCTTGCCTTTGTCTCTGTGTAAAGAAATCAATTGCGCCGTGGGCACCAGCTAAGGTCAAAGGTTGTGCCCCACAGTTGTAAATGAAATTGACAGTGGTCGACAGACGTTTTCAATTAAGTTGCTCATCTTTTCAGTGCAATAATGTTTGTGTCCTGCATAAACTAAGAAATTGAGTTGTTCAATGGGTTTCCAATTTATGATAAATATCCTAATATATGTGGAATGACCTAAACATAGAAGCATTCAAGCATTAACTGTAAACTATAAGAAATTTACGATAAGAAATAAATAATAAAAATATACGTAACTGACTCGAAGAATTTATATTCTATTATTTTCTTATATATCACCAAAGTGAAAACCTAAAGAGGTTCACAGAAATTAGTTGTTATGTTAAAAGTAATTATAATAATGAGGTTTATTTGATAAATAATTCATCTAAGACAATTAACTAATTATTTGCTTAAAATTTGTATTCCATTTTACATTCAAGCATTTATTTATTTGATATTTTCATTGAAAAAAAGCCAGTTCTTAAAGGTACCTATATTAATCGATATATGTATACATTTTAAATGGAACTTCGCTAGTGCTACCCTCGTGTATCTTTCTGTTTACGGTTGCTGTCAAGACGCGCAACCTGTCGCCAGTTCCCCATCCCTTCCGACCCATCCACCTCTTTACGAGAGCAATAAAAGCCACACGCATTCGTTCGCTTCACCTTTGTCTCCCCATACCTCCATCTAGACCCCTACTCATATCCATACTCATGCCCGTTCCAGCCCACGCTTCCCTTGCTTTCAACCCACACTTTTATTATTTGTCCTTGCACGGGGTCCACGCCCAGATTTACAATGGCAGCCGCCTCTTTGCGCTTTTGTTCCCTTTTGACTTGGGTCTCTTGCTCGCTCGCTTTAAACGCGACACAAATTGCCAACGTTTTTGCATCCTTTGCCATATTTCTTGCTGTATACAAACTGACTAACGTAATTGAGTACACTAAGAAAAATAATGGCAAAGTCTGATCTATTAAAAAACCAGAGGTTGTAAATTTATAAGTATTTAAAAATGCGAGTTTTCAGTTTATGAATTGAATAGCAAAAATACCGATTTCAGATTATGATTTTTTCTGGCAGTGTATGTGTCTGTGTGCTTACACAGCTTTGTATGTAGCAATGCATGAAACATAATTACATATTGTGCGCTGTCACTTTTGGTGCTGGCAACGTCGTCGTTGTTTCTGCCACACGGCGCACAAAGGCACACACACACACTTTCATGTACATCAACACCCAACTGAGTGCTCCACCTTACTGTTCTGCCGCTGTTTGTCATTTGTTGTGCACACAAATACATATATATATGTATATATATATATATTATATATATATATTTATGTAGATATGTATGTGCATATGCATGGAAGGAGGAATTTAAAGTCCCAGTTTCCTTTCCCATTTTCATGAGCATTTTGCTCAACGTTTTGTTTTTAGTTGTAATTTATGTAATTATTAACATTTTCGCTTTTATGCTTCGATGTTGCTTCTGGGCCCCTGCTGTGTTTGTTGTTGTTGTGGGTGTTATTGTCACTGTCGCGTCCTTGCTGTTGTTATTGCTGTTCTTGTTGTTGTTGTTCCTCTTCTTCTTCTTCATGGTGGTGTCACTCTGTTTCTGTTTTCATTTAAATAATAATTTCATTGCGAAATCCTTCAATGATGATTTTTGCGGGGGACCCCATTAAAAACTCTGAGATGAATTCTCTCGTGAAAGGGGGACAGATGGATGGGGGAGGGCAGACATTAGGGGTCTTGGGACTTGAAGCTAATGAGGAAATGTTTACCTTCTGCTGTTTATTTGAAATTTTAAAACATGGCTTATACGCAATGTGAGAAGACTTTCCAACTATTTGATTGCTAATTGGAATGCTGCGAGCATATTATATCAAAGGGATTATCTCATTAAATAACAAGTGATATAAACTGTGGCAAACGAATATCTAATTTATGTGCATATATTATGCTTATTAGAATATGTCATCGGGCAACTGACTTAAGGTACAACAAATCGATACATTCGACAACTGACACAATCTCATTTCAATTAAAATCGACAGTTTAATTATTTATTACTACTAAGCTAAATTATTTGTTTAATTTTAGTATTTTTCTAATTAGCACAAAAATATCATTTAACACTGAATTCTGACATTTTTATTTTGTGTTTTTTTGTGTGCTGTTTACTTAAAAGCTTAGATGAAACAATTTTGTAACTGAATATGACTCAATTTTGCAATTTAATATGAAGTTTTTATACGTAGAAGTAGCTTTATTATGTATATAAACTTAAACATCAACATATCTTCATACACTAATATGCTCACCGATAAGCACGTACATACATATAAACAGACAAAGATAAACATATGTAGGAATGTGCACATCCTTGGCATGGCATGGAAAATCTGCTCAACTAATGAATTCAAGCGTATTAATTATTACGCATACGGCACATTGTGCGAAGGACGTTGAGCACAGTCAACCAACCAAGCGGCACTCATACCAAGCCCCTTTACACCTTACAACCAGCACACCCTAACCTCAAGCACACGCCGCCGCCCACCCTTCACTCCTTGCTCTCGAACTGCGCCCATCAACCCGCTCGGAGGCGCAAATTGTGCCAGGCTTCGTCGTTGTCGTCGTCCTTTTTGCTGGTGATGCTTCCTGCCGTTTAGAGGCTGCCAAAAAACATTTATACAATTTTGCACGGAAATATACATACATATATACATACACATTCACACACATTTACACAGACACAAACACACGCAGCGCATAAAAGTTTAAGCAGCGCAGCAAAAATGCCAAAAAGTTTCCACAGCATTCAACACAGAAAATGGCACAAAAAGCGAGCAGCAACTGCAAAAAAATTCCAAGAAAAATCTATGAAAATGAAAATTAAAGCAAAAAAAAAAGACAATTGAAATCTGACAGAAGTGAGGGAAAATGGGGAATAGGGGAGAGGGTCTGGGGTGAGTGTAACGGGGCAAGGAATGGGGTTGTTGTTGTAGCGTCTGCTGCTTTTTATACGCCACAAAAAAAGGGTAGAATAACTTTTTAACCCAGCGCGAATAACTTTTTTTTGTTTTAATTTCGTTTTAATAGTCGATAGAGAACTTTGAAGCTTAAAGCGTAGCAGTTTGCTATCGAAGTATCGTATGCGATTCTAGGAATTGAAAGCTGAATTGGTTGTTGTGGGTTAATATATAAATTTGGGCCTACTTTTCAGATTAATTAAAATCTATCTACATGTAAGCAGCGGAGAATTTAATAATTCATTATTACACATTCATTTCCCTATGTAAAACTGTTAATAAACATTCATTTAAGTGCAAAATGATATATAAATAAATAATTATAGAAATATTAATTGATTCAAGAAAAATGAATTTGTTTAAATATTATATTACTTTAAATGAGTTTTTGAATGACATTAATTTAAAACTTTTATCTACCTTAAAATATAGTTTGTTCATATTAATTTAATCGTTTCATTTTAACTGGTAAATCTTTTTAGGGAACGATTTAATTGGTTAAATTTAGTAAATAAATAAAAATCAGATGTATTTTAATAATCATATTCATCAAATGGCTTATAAAAATTAAATTAATTGCTAAGTTAGGTTAGGTTAGGTTTGACGGTTGCCGACTAAGGTCGACACACTTAGGACACTTTTGACCCGCTTTGATCACGAATGGATCTCGTTATGTGAGCACGAATCAGGGGTAGACCAGCCACTTGTATCTTAATTGATTTAATTTAATTTATTTGCTTAATATGAAATAAAAAATAAATAAACAAGTATGAAATAATATATAATTAAATAAATTTAAATATTTATTTGCTTATACACAAGAAAGCCTATAAATATTAGTTCAGTTTGATGCTATTTGCTTTTTAATTATAATTCTAGACTAAACATATTTTCAGTAAAAATGTGCTCCATTGATTACTGGTAATGAAGGGTATGTGAACTTCATCACATTTTGTATCTTAAAAGGTAGCAAAACTTGCCTTTAACATCTAAGTTTGAGCTGGGTGTGGTTGGACTCATTTTTAGTGGTTAGGGTCTCAACAACTCTTGGTGACACATAAGCGATGCTGTGTATAAGTAAGTGTGTTTTTTCATTGCTCTTCTCGTGGTTGTTGCTGTTGCTGCTGTCGTTGTTGTTGTTGTTTTGCCTGCCACATGGCACAATGGAGCTATTGTTGTTGTTGTTGTTGGGGCTGCCGTTTCGGTTTCTGCTGCTGCTGCTCCTACGTTATCATTCAGCGTGCAAGCTGTTTGCTCATTGTCTATTTATGCAAACACACACAAGCACACACACACACACAGACATACACCCACCTACATATACACCGCACATATCAGAGGGAAGAGCGTGAAAGAGGGCGAGAGAGAGAGAGACAGAGACGGGTGGAGAGCGAGATATGAGCACGTAAAGCAACGCATCTGAGGGGCCAACTGAAAATGGGCATTTCCCTTCGAGGAGGTGGGATTGAGGTTGGGAATGGGGTTGGGGTTGGGGTTGGGATTGGGGTTTTGGGTCTACCTCTTACCCACACAATGCACGTGTGTTAAACAGACAGTTACAATTTGTATATCAACTGCGTTACAGCATGTGTACATGTGTGTGTGTTTATGTGTATGTGTATGGGTCTATATAACTGTGTAAGTGAGTATCCTTCACAGTGCCAGAAAAGTGACGGCGGTTGTGTTGCATACACACATGTATATATTTATGTAAATATGTTGATCTGCCCTCGCTGTGAGTGTGTGGTAAAACAGACTTTCACAATGCATTTGCTGTAGTCGACTGCCACGCCCCCGAGCAAAACAATAGCAACAAACGTCCAGCAAACATTTGCATAGCAAATGCAGGCACTCATCGAGTGGAAGTGAAATCTGATTGAGAATTTCGACGATTGCTTCATTTGTTATGCGTATTAAATTAATAAAAATAATATAACTGATTGGACACACATGTAATACACAGTCAGAGTACTATATAAATACCATACCTGCCTGTATATTATATATTACACATTTTATGTGTATCTGCTGAGTGTAAGGAATTTGTGTGTGTTGCAAAAGCCGAACAGCCTTATTTATACATACGTAAGTATCAAATACACACAAGTATTTAGTGTATCGCAAATGGCAATCCACAGCTACTTTAGTCACTTGATGGCTCGGCTGAGGGGTGAGTCTGTGTACGTGGTGGCAGGGGCCCGGTGTGCGGGTCAGCTTTTATTGCCATCATGACCCGCAAATCGCACACAAAATCCGCATACGAAACTCACAAAAGCCTATTGGCATCTAAAAACAGTCTACGAACAATACGTATGTTGCTACCTATGTAAATATGTCCTCAGCGTGTCCTGTGTGTGTTACGTATGTGTGTGTGTGTGTGTGTGTGTGCAAGGATACGGTGCCCCTTGTTGATCGCTTACTGTTTCCCATTTGTCAACATTCACTCGACTTCTGTTCGCCTGGCATTTTGTGAGCAAATTTTTAAATTTTCCCCTATATACAGACGCATCTGCATACACAGGTGTGTTTGTGTGTGTGTGTGTGTGAGTGTGTGTGTGCATAACTGTGCATGTGTGAGTGTGTATCATTTGTGTATGTGTTGTTGTTTGCCAACACTTTTCTGTTGACTCTTTGTTTGTTAGCCTGATATGGGAAACGAATTTCGGTTCAGTTCCACTTTCTTGTTGCCAGTTGAATGCTGTAGGAAATGCTTTAAATTATTTAGCTTCAGCTTTGAGCAACCATTTAAAATGAGACAACTTATTTTACAAATATTAAAATCTAGACGAATTTCTTATCCTGTTAACAATCTTTTGTGTAACTAACATTTAAAGAATACTTTCGTTCGCCTAAAAGGGAATTAAGGTTTTGAGCCCTATTGAAAAAATGGCAGAGGTGCTAGAATTGGATAAGAAATATTTAGACTACGTTGGAAATTTTACATATGCATTATTAAAAAATATTAAATTAATTTCAACTAAATAAGTGCAACAAATAACTATATTTATGTATCTTTCAGACATAAATTCAACTTTTTCAAAAAATCTAATCTCTAAAATCTTTTTTTTCTTCTTTTTAATTTAATTTAATTTTTTACATATTTTTTTAAATTTTATATTGACTGTTTTTCTTACCATCAGTGATTTTAAACATCCTTAAATTTTTAACACGTGATTTCCCAAATTGAAAATAAATTGCTAATGATTTATTTTCTAGTTTGAGCTGCATATTAGTCTAATCCTACAAACTTTGCATTTATATTTGCTTTAATTTCACAGCTTCGGCATGTTTTTCATTTTGCATTTTTGATTGGAAAAAGAAAACAATATATTATATATGTATGCTTAAAATGTTTATAAGGAGAAACTCAGTTTAAGTCTTGCTATCACATTTTTATCCAAAAATGTTTCAATTTCAGAAATATACAAATGAATGTATTATATAAAGTCTATTGTTAGATTTTGCGTTATGTGGGTGAGAAATTCATAAGTGTACATTATTAAGCAACCATTCACCCACCCACACATACACACACATACACCTACACATACCTTCACACATAAATATAGAAGACACACACACACACACACTTTGCCAGGCACACTCACCACCCACTGGGGACACCGACAGGTGCTTGGCTCAGCTTCATTCTCGCTCCCCGCCCCCTGCTCAGCCCAATGCGCCACTTAGCATTTAAGTGGGCGGCATTGCGGGCGCCCTGGCACTCGCCTGGCCTCCCCACCACATTACAGACCGTGCCACTGTCTCACTCCCCGTGCTCTTTGCTAAGACATTTTGGTAAATCTTCTTTAACAAGCACAGCCAAAGGCAACAACAACAACAAGCAAGCGCATAAAATGCTATGGAAAAGCAAACGAAGCCGCCAAAACACACACACACGCACACATATACATGCATATATATATATGTATATACACAGAAAGAGGGAAAGAGAGAGGGACAGACAAACTCAAACATAAGTCGCACACACACACAGAGACAGCCAGCTAAAGCCGCAGGAGCGGCAAGGACGTTGTGTTATAAATTTTATGAGCTTGCCAGCAGCAGCAGCAGCAGCTATTCTATATCTGTATGTGTTTCTGTAACGGTGTGTGAGTCTGTGTGTGTGTATGTGTATGTGTTGGCGTTGGCTCATAAAAATAAGTTGCACTCGTGCCACGCTTTCCACGCTTTTCTCGCATTTCGTGCGCCTCCTCCATGCTATAAAAAACTTTGCTTGGGTGTTGGCATTTGTTTCGCTGTGTGTGTCTGCGTGTGTGGGAGTATTTGTGAGTGTGTGTGTGTGTCTCTTGGCAGTCAGTCAGTCAGCCATTGTTGTTGTATTTCCTTTTGGCGTCGCCCTCACGTCTCTCTGTCTCTCTCTCTCTCTCGCTTTCTCTCCCCATCTCTCGTTTTCTGACTCGTCGCTGCTCTGACAGGCAAGCGGAAACATAACCAGAAGGATAACGCTATAATGCCCCAGTGGTACAATACATACAAAAACATTTCTCGACTCTTGTCTCTTGTCTCCCTCTGCCTGCCATCTTTCGCGCTCTACTCCACTATCTCACTCTCTCTCTCTCTCTCTCTGCCTCTGTGTGTGTATTTCCCTTTCCCTTCTTTCCTTTTGTTAGCCACTCCAGTGTTGCCTTTTTCAACTTGTTGTCGGTGTTACTTCTCCACAGCTTTTGGCTTTGGATTCTCTTCCCAGCTTGTTATATATTTTCATTTCTGTTCTTTTTCCATTTTTCCAAGGAGATGCGTTTTTTATTCCTTACAGAAAATATACATACATACAGACATATACATATGCAAACATGTTTGTTCATATATGCTGCATATATGTTAGCCCTCGAAAATTGTGGTTCAGAGCGAGTGAGAAGTTCGTCAGATCTGTGTTTAACTGATCATTGCTTAACTAGTGCTGGATTTGTAATAATATTACATTTAAGGAAACAATAATAGTATTAATTTGAAATTGCTTACTGCAATCAATCAATTTGCACAAATTCCTAAAATACAGATTTCAAATTTTTTCTATACACTTGAAGAGTATTTGCAAGTCAACCAACCTATTTTTATTATTATAAGTTATAATTATATTTTATTTCTTACATTTATTTAATTAAATTTAGAATGCTTAAAATTCAAATTGTACTTTTTTTACTTTTGTTTAAAAACAGTCCGAATTTTTTTAAAAAATGTTTTTATGTTATTATTATTATTAAATGTTATTTTATTATTAAATTGAATATTATATAACAATTTTAAAGGAAAGAAAAACTAAGAAAATGGATCGGCGGTATTAAAATATAAATGGAATCCCGGAGATGCCAAATCAAATCAGCAATTCTTAGGCGCTTCGTATCTCAGTAACAAATTTAAAAATAATAATGCAGAAATAAAGATTGGCATAGAAAATAAAGAAAAGTAAGATAAAAATTAAAGAATACCAAAATTCAGTTGATTGAGAAAGTAGAACAACATAACATCAAATTAACCAAACAAATTAAATAAAATTTTCTTTGTGTAATTTCACGATGTACTTGAAGAGCACTTGCAAGTCGACCAGGGCAAGTAACCTATATAAATATCTTTTGTGTTTATTTTTTAGCATTGTTGTTGATGCTGCTGTTGCCTCTTTGTTGTCTCTGTCCGCCTGTTTGCGTGCGGGTGGTTTTCTTTCTCTTATTTTTTGCTCGCCTCGCATTTTTGTTGTTTTGTGTGTTGGTTTTATAGTATATGTAGTATTTTTTGTTGCGTATGTTCCGCATGGATTTCATATAATTTTGTTGCTTCATTCATTGTTGGTTGCATGTTGGTTAAATGTGGTGTTTTCTCTCGAGAGTTGCGAGTGGAGGCAGTGTACAATTTCATGGGATCGGGCCACGATAAACGCCCCACTCACTCACATCCTGTGCGGTTTATGTTTCTCTTTTTTTGCAATCCCGCTATCCCGTTTGAAAGCCCTACTCTGTCTGTGTGCCCATAAAAGTATGCTACAAAAAACAGCAAGACTCATGAAGCACGCACACACACCAAAATGGAAAAGTAAGCTTGTCTTGCATTTGATGCAGCTGCC
The DNA here is from genome assembly GCA_035043845.1 of Drosophila picticornis. Classification (NCBI taxonomy): domain Eukaryota; kingdom Metazoa; phylum Arthropoda; class Insecta; order Diptera; family Drosophilidae; genus Drosophila; species Drosophila picticornis. The sequence continues at coordinate 20,519,701 of JAWNMR010000122.1, read as the reverse complement.
ACGCCCACCATACTATTTACGCCTCCCCTTTCCCTGGCGACTCCAACTCCCCCTGCCTGTAAATGGTGCAGCATTTGATGGTGAAAATGATTTCAGTTTCAGTTTGTATTTTTTTTTTATCTTACTCTTTTTACGATGACGCTGCCATTTCATACGCTTTGTTTTTTAACTAAGGAGTGGACGTAGGAGCCTGAATGAGAGTAGGAGGCGGGAGGGGTGTGGATGTGGGTATGGGTGAGTTGAGAGCAGTGACAGCAACACCAGCAACAACAACAAAGCGAACGCAATGTGCGCGAAAATGAAATAAACCTTGTATGGCAGAGGGGTGCTTTTCGGGTAGAGGTGGCATGTTGGCGGGGGGCGTTAAACAACTGTGCCCCCCAACCCCTTTATTTACGCGACATCGATGCGGTGACGGAGGCCAAGCTGAACAGGCGAGAAGCGCGTATAGCAAGTGGCAATTTCACGCGGCAAGCGAATTCCGCTGAAAACGGAGAGGGACAGCGGCAAGAGGTCGAAAGAGGGGTGAGGGCGGATGGGGTGAGTGCGAGATGGGGCTTCGGATGATGTTGAAGAGGGGTTGAGGGGAGCTGTGGCGCCGTCTGTGCGCCCAAAAAACACATTTCGTATTCAGTGCTCGTAAAGTAGAAGCCAAAAGGGGGCAACAGGCGTTGCAGGATGGTAAGGGGGTTTAGTTGGATTTCTGACAGGGGCACGTTGCTTCAGTGGGTTAGATGGGCAGCGGGGCAGAAGGGAGTTCGCAGTTACTGCCAGCTACTGTGGGTTTTAAAAATCTTGCGTTGATGTCGTTGCGTGTTGCGCTGCTTTCCATTGTTGTTTGCAGCCAGAGTTGTTGCTGTGTTTGTTGTTGTTGCCGTTGTTGTTGGGCAGCTTCCACCTGAAGAGCACATAAAATGAAACCAATGGCATAGCACCGTACAGTGAGTATCGCCCGAAATAGGAAAATGTTAAAATTGCAGCAGTAAAATTCATCCTAGCGCCCCATAAATGAAAAATGAAACTTGTCTCTGCTCGGGCGATTTTTGAAGTGTAGCCAGCGTCGAAGACCATAAAACGCTTGGGAAATTTAAGTACGGACTAAAACAAGGAGTACAGCTAAAGACGCCGAGGGGGTCGTAAACGCTGGAGCATAATGACGGAATAAAATAGCAACGCACACTTCTAACTAACTTCAAGCTGAACCGCAAAAATGATCTAGATAAATAAAATAAAATTTTCTAAGGCTGTAACTGAGGGCTGAGATTTATAAATCATGAACAAATTTGACTTTTTAAGAATAAGGAAATAAAAAAATATATTACTCACTTTATTGTAATGCTAAAATTCGAAATTTAATCCGTATCTCAATTATTGCTGCTCAAATGTGGCAAGGCGAAAAATATCCAAAATATGACAAGCAAAATTTAATGAATTATTTTTAGATACAAATCATACATTATTAAATAGGTTGCATAACAAACTTCTATGTTTTATTCAGAATTAGTCACAAATGAGCTGTCAACTTGGCTGAAGCTGAAATTTCTTTTCATTGCAGTTGCTCCTTCCTTATTCACTTGCCACGCTCGTTCATGATTTTTTAATAAACGCCCTGACATAAAAAAGAAAAACATATTTGCCAACGTGGCGTATATGTAATTTTCACATATTGCGTGTACGTTGCATCAGCAAGTTGGCAGCGCGTGGCATAAAATGCAGCAAGTTGCACACTCTCACACACAGACTCACACCCGCTTACACTCTGCCAGGGCTTATGTAAGTAATCGTTGGACGGGGGAGGAAGAGGCAAAGGAGGAAGCAAGCAAAAGGCACCGCTCCAGTGTCAACATTGTGCATGGCGGAAAATGTGAGAAAAGCGAGTGCAAGCGAAACAGTTCAGCAGTGTGCCAGAGCAGGACAGAAAGAAAGACAGAGAGGGAAAGAGAGAGAGAGAGAGGCAGAGAGAGAGAGAGGGATGGAGAGAGAACGAGAGCATGGGAGGAGGCAGGCGTGTCAGCTAGCAGCAGTAGCGGAAGTTGAGTTACAAAATTAAATTGATCTTTTTTTTTTGCACTTGCTGCGAAGAAAGCACTGAAAAAGTTGACTCTGCAGCTATGTGAAATGTGCTATGTGTTCGGGTATGGTGTGAGTTAAGTTTGTGTGTGTGTGTGTGGTTGTGTGTGTTTGTGTGTGGTTGTGTGTGTATGCCAACAATAGCAACGTCGCCATCGTCAGCGTAATGTGCACCGGAAACGCTTGAAGTACATTCACATGCCAGGGCAACAAAAAAGGCGACTTCTTGGGATACAACAGCAGCCAGCCAAGGAAGTTGTCTGCCCTTTCTTCTGTACACTGATCAAAATAGTCCAGTTATTACGAGACGTTGTCGGAGGCGAAGCAGTTCAGAAAGTTCATCCTTTTACTAAACTGCAACGGGACCAGTCTAGGGAGTAGTACTCGACTTAATCTTTCTTTATTGGTCCTATTAACGCACTTCATTGTTAGTAAGTTAATTTTAAAGAATGTTTATATTTTTATTTACTAAATATAAAGCTTTTGTGTAAATAAGAGCTTTTCTCTATGTTGTAGAATACTCTATCTTTTTGTATTCTATGAGAATATGTTCAGAAAATGGTGTACAATAAAAATAATTTCTTGTAGTCATTTTTTTCAGTGTATGTATGAGTGTGTGGGGAGAACAGACACCAATGCACTCAGACAGAGTAAGGGATGCATTCAGCAGCAAAGTGAGCCGGAGAATGACTTGCAAACGCGAAACGATTCTGCTGGCTCGCTGCTCGCTTGTCCAGTGTCCGCTGACAGCGATTTCCGACAAGTCAATGCCTGTGGTATTAACATCAATGCATCAATGCCTTCGAATACCACATGCAACATTAGAAATGTCAATAATGCGCTGGCAGTGATCAATTTTTCGGGCAACGCAACGCAACGCAATTGATGAAGTGGCAAGCACACCAAAAGGAGAAAATAGTTTGTTGACAAACTTTGCAATAATGCTGCCAAAGCAGGGAAATACGTTCTTAAAGACGACCCATACCCCAACCCCATCTCCACCAGTCGGCCCGACACCCTTGGCGCCAGTGCGACTGCTGTTAATATGACAAAAAACAGCAGCAGCAAGAAACGCAAAAAGTTTCCCTTGCAACGAATCCGCAGCCCGCCCAACATCTCACTCAGCCCCTTTCCTACAAATTGCAGACCAACTTTCTGCAACGCTTTGCTCCATGTAAAGGACCCCGGCAACAAGAACAACAATAATAGCAATTACAACAACAAAGCCAGACAAATTTAAAGGCAAAGCTCGAAAGCAGCTTCAGCGACAAAAGTTTCTGCCAAAAGCAAGTAAATGAAATTTTCATGCTGCACTCAAAGAGGGGCAACAAAAAAAAGTTGAAAATGGATTCGCAGATGAATATATATTTTATATATATACACATCTATATAATATATGTATTATATAATATCTGCTATACTTATACCTGAATTCGGCATAATGCTCGGTCGGACAGTTTTAATATATGAAACATTTTTACATAGACCAACTTGAGTTTTCTTAGATCTCAGCTCATTTTTATTAAATGCACGAAATGAGGCAAAAGTTTTTGCAAAGTTTTCACCCAAAAAAGGTATTAAGTTTTTATCGATTCATTTTTTGTTGTCTTGTTTTAAGGCGTTCAAGGAAATTGAAGAAATTAACTGCAAAGAAAAAGAGCGAATTATGCTAAAATACTTATGCAACTTTGATGTTTCGATAGGAAAGGATAATGAAATATGTGGGTTTTTTTTTAATTCAAATATTTCAATTATAAAAATGATTGCATTCGAAATAAAAAATGATATTATTCGAGTGTAAATGCAAAATATTTATGTTTTATTCTGTTGTATTATTTTGTGGTATTTCAACTGCTTGCACCTTTTTGAAAGTGAATTTTTGCATAACATCAATCGCTGGTTATTGGTGGCTCCATTTTCTATACTTTATAAAAGCTTAATAATATATAAGTTTCACCTCAAGTTTTGAGAGAATTTCCTTGCCCCATCCACATGCCCCCTGTTCTTGAATTCAGCTGAACTTTCGCACTGTCAAATTCCCAACTTGCCTGCGCTGGCAAGTATGCAACACAAATCGCCTTGGGGAGGTGGGGTTGGGGTTGGGGTTGGTGTAGTTGGGTCTTGGAAAAGTTTTTGAGGGGTTTCATGGTTGGCTTGTTTGTCTGTTGTCTGCGGCCCCAGGGCAGACAACTGCTGGCCACTGCCAGTGGCCATAAGTCGACTGTTAAATGCTACTTACGTCTCAGCTTCATATGCCATACACCAGCAACTAGCTTCCACCCACCACTACCCCTGCCACTACCGCCAATCCGAACCCCACTCGGACTCAAACTCCCAGCCATAGCTGTTCTAGAGGCAGCATCTTCGGGCAAGACCTATGCCTATTACTTTTGGCATAAAACTTTGTCCTCTTCAGCGTTGACTTCTTTCATTCGCTTTTGGCTTGCCAACTTTTGCCCAGACATTCTCGTATCCTTGCCTCCTTTGGCTTCTGTTATTCTACAGCAGTTTCTTTTTTACAGGAGTTTATAAAAGCAGCTTGGCGAGTGGTGGGGCTGGCATTTTTTGGGCGTGGCACCTTTGGCGTTTTAATTACGCAAAAGCGCAAAAGTTTGCCGTGAAAGCGAATGCAAATTAATCGATATCGTTTAAGTTAATGTAACGCCCACAAGAAGACGAAGACGGTGCTTTGATGTTTGTTTTTTATGGCCAAAACCAAGATATAACGGTCTGGCGGGCAGTTGGGAGTGGGATAAGCAGCATTTAATTTATACAGAGCATAAAATCGGAATGCGGCCTAGACACCGACATCGATATAGACATAAAAATCGAAACAGTATTCAACTACTTCTGACTGTTTATATATGCTAATTAATTGGCCTCTAGCTATGTGGCTAGCTGCAGCCCCGAAAGTGAAGGGAATACCTAAGCGGAACAGCATAGTTTCGAGTATCAGCAGATGGTCCATAAATGTTAATTTCAAAAAAAAAAAATGATCCACGTTCATGGCGACAAACAAGCCAAAGTGACTGCCAATAAATCAACAACAACAGCAACAACAACAACAACAACAACAATAAGCTGGCCAACAAACTTTGTCTAATGAGATTTTTCAACTTATGACAAGTTATGCTAATTCAGCGACTGCTGCCAAAAAAAAAAACAAAAACAAACAAAAAATACGTATCACATAAGGCAGCGTTGCGGGGGAGCCAAAAGCGTTTGCTATTGTTTAGACACACAGCCCTCACCCCCCCATACTTAAGTTCCATGGGAAGAGCTAAGACAAGAGCTGACCCAGTCCATAATGTAATTATCCAATGAAAACCTCTTACGTTTCAAGTGTGTTTGCTGCTCGAGGTTTTGGTTCGGTTCAGTTTGAGGTTGAGAGATATCTGGGAATTTGGGTATAAGCTGTTTTCATAATTTACAAATTTTAGGTGAAATTAAAGTTTGTTTTGGAACAGCAAAATACTTTCAACACAACAGTTCGCTGCTAAAAAAATAAGATAGTTAATTTTAATTTAATTTCATTTCATCAAAGTTAATAAAGACTAAATTCATATTTTGTTTACTTGTTTATTAAACTGCCCTCGCAAAAATAAGAAAACAACAATTTTTTTTTAACATACATTCAAAATATAGAGCGCAATCCGTAACCAGAAAAAAAAATTGTATAAATATATTTCGTAGTCGAGCTTACGTAAAAATTTCCACAATTTGTGCTTTGACTTAGAACAAATAAATGAAATCAAATTGATTAAATAAGTTATCACAATATTTGTGCGCACTTGCACAACTTGAATTGCCTTCAATTACCACAATTCCCTTTGAAATCAACATTCAATAGCAGATTTTGCACCGCCAACACTCTAAGTGCATAATATTATTGTTATTCTAAGAAGCATTTGTACTGTCAACAATTTGTTATTGAGCAAAAGCGATTACATAATAACTGTCCGCATACAGACAGACTGCGTGCCGAGAGCATTGGAGATAGATGATACGAGTTGAAAAGATGTATGGCTAATTTTCGGCAAATAAAACCAGAAGACAAATGTGCGAAACAAACACAAACCGAAAGACCAAAATAAACGTGTTGCAGCGCGACTTGGTAACTGGCTCGAGACATGCGTGGGACGCGCTCAAAATTATCAAAAAAAAATATAAATAAATAAATAACGTAGTTATTTCAAGAAATGTTACAAAAAATGAAAAAAAAAAAACACAAAACAAACAAACAATAAAACTCGAAGCTGTGAAACCGGCTTGAAACTATAAAAAAAAAAACAGTTGGCTCGCTTGACTGCCTAACGCATTTGCACCCGCACTTCTGGTTGCCCCTACTCCACTTGCCCCCCTATTTCATTACCCCTTTAACAGCACACACACACACACACCCATGCATAAATACACCAACGCACTTAACATACGTTACGTATACGCAAGGCTGTCGTTGCGTTGAAACGCATTTAGTTAATCGCGCAAATGCTTTTAATAAATATGTTTCTTGCTTGGCACATTTATTGTCATAATAGCCAATAAACCAAGCACACACACGCACACACACACACACACACACACAAACAAATAAATATGTATGTGTGTATGTCCTCTTCAATGCAAAGGCAATGACACAAATGTTTTATGGCCCTGTCAGGCAGCAACTCCTTTTGCCACTTGCCACTTGCCACACACACAAAAGCTAGCAGGCACAATCTAATTCATACTCATACGCACACACACACACACACACACACATACGCGCACAGTTGAGTGTTTATTTGTTGGCTGGCTTTTGCTTTTTGGCTCCACACAAAATGCATTTCTAATTAAGTTAATTGCGGCAAATGCGAAACTTAAGTCACTAACCTAAATTAATAAAAGGCTGCGCAAAACCAACGTATGATTGAAATGTGTGTATGTGAGTGGGGTTGTGTGTGTGTGTGTGTGATTGCTACCCAGAATATATGTAGGTTGTTATTTACCCTACATCAAGCGAGTCTTTTGGATAGCGAATGCAAAAAAAGTTGCTGCTTTCAGGATTGTGAATATAAAATAATTTTATTTGTATAACTGTAGAAATAAATAGTGACTAGATCAATAGAACATTATAATAATGTTTAAGGCTCATATATTTTAAATTTAAATTGCATAATAAAAAGGGCTTAAATCTATAGAATTTTATAATATTGCATAAAACTTCTATCTGATTGTAATCTATAAAGTTTATAGAGTTTGGATTTGTCGAGCTTTTGCCTTTGCAAGTTATAGGCAAGTGCTCATTGCTTTAATGTAGAATGCATATATTGATTATTATATTTAATAATTACATTAATTTTAATTTTATTCTTCCACACTAGAGTTAAGAGTTGATTGCTTATATATGCAATATGGCTTAAAGTCTAAATCACCTTTTATAAATAATTAGATTTTACGTATACTCATTAATATAGTAAAGCAGCTTAGAGCTTTAATGTACTTTTCTTTAAAATTAATTTTTTAAATTATTTTATAATTTAAAAGCTTATCATAGCACTTATTTAACGAAAATGAAGCTTGAATATTAATATAATAAATATTTTTTAAGTGATATTCGTCTTTTAAAATAAAGCTTTTGTCTTGTTGTTAGTCAATTTTAAATATATTTTAGTATTTAGTATTTGTTTAAAATATATTTTGCATAAATTTCAGATTGCATTTCTTTGATAAATAAATATATCTTAACCAATTTATATCGATTTTTTTTTCTTCATTTTTTTATATTTCTGGTCTAATACTACTAAATGCATAGATTAAATTTTATTTTTGATGCTATTCAATTCAATTTGTGTTTATTTTTTATGTATTCCGTGTTCTTCTTACATAAGTAGACTTTAAATAAATACAAGAATAAATGTAAATAAATTATTGAACTTGAACCAAACTTCCCCTTCCAATTGTAAGTAGCGCAACAAATGTTGCTTCGTGTTGCGCGTCTTGTTGTAATTTCATTTAATAACTGTTTTGTTGTTGTTTATGAAACATTTGCCGACGGCTGTCGCTTCATTTCACACAACCAACAACACCAAACAAGTAGCCGGAGCAGGCGGAACGGGGCGGAAAGAGACGCAGGCAGACGCAAGGAGGCGAGCCGGAAGTGAGCAGCGTGCGCGTGTGTTGCCAAAGGAAGGCCACAATTGGGTTGGGGAAGGTAAAGGGGAACAAAGGGACAATTGGACAATTGGACGACTGGACAGCTTGGCAACTGGGCAACCGAACGCCGTCTGTGGTGTCAACGATATGCCATTGGTTTGGTTTAGTTCAGTTCAGTTCAGTTCTTTTCGGTTCGGTTTGGTTTATTGTTCCACTTTTCATGTCAAAAGTTATTGTAATTGTGTTAAGGCATTTCCCGTGTATATCCTACACACTCACACACACAGACACACACACTCACACACACACTGACTCACATACGCAACGCAAGCTTACGAAACTCTTGGGCTATAAATAAAAATCGTGGCAGCAGCGGACGTGTGACGGGCGAGGCGGGGCGGGAAACGGGCAATGGTCGGGCAGAGCTGACACTTGTTTGACTTTGAGTCAGGCGCCTCGCTCTCCTTGCTCTCCTCGCTCTCCTCGCTCGCGCTCTTCTCGCAGTGCTTATGCTGATTTGTCTGTGTGTTTTTTTAACGCACATCATTATCATTCCGTTTGTGTTTTGAACGGGCGCCCAGCAGCTGAGAGCAGGCAAACAGCTCGCTCCTCGCTCCCCACTCTTTCGCTCTCGCTCTCGCTCTCGCTCTCACTCTCTTCCTCTCCTGCTGCCAAACACAATCAAATAAAGGAGCAAAAAAAACTTATGGTTTTTGGTTTGGTGTTGTTGCCTGGCTTCGTTCTCTCTCTGTCTCTCCCTCTCTCTGCCTTGGCTCTCTTATTTTTATTTGCTGCTTGATTTTTGTTAGATTTGTGAGTGGCTGGTGTGTATGTGTGTGTGTGTGTGTGTGTGTCGGCTTCTGCTCTGAGTGGTATATAAGCCACTGCGTGTGATTTTCTCTCTGTGTGCATGTGTGTGTGTGTGTGTGTGTGTGTGCGTGTGTGTGTACAAATAACAAAAGGATACAACAAACTCGGAACAGAAAGTTTTGACACTTTTCTACTTGGCTTGCAGGCGACCCGAAAGCAACCCAAATAACCTGCCCCACAAGCCCCCTCCCACCCCACAGAAGCACCCTCTATTGGGGGTGTTTAATGGAGCCTGCCACGTTTCTGGCACATGTGTATATACAGATATATTTATAGATATATGTATAAATATATATATATATATATATATATATATATATGTATATATATGTGTGTGTGTGTGAATAGAAATGGGTCTATTTGGGCTAATATCATTGTAACTTATGATATTCATAACGTATTATTGCCTTTGCCTCGGGAGCAAATGCGGCAAGTGCTTGGAAATGTTGAATGCGGCTTGCTTATAATAATTATTTCATATCTCATCGCATCGAAGATATAATCATTATTTGGGATACAATCAATGTCTGGTTAACTATTTAGTACTGTTCCTGAAGTATGAGTGATCTAATACCCTGTATCAGTTTAAAATTGTTAAGTTATGCAAATATAAATATAAATATGCATATTTCTATGGACTGTAGATTATCGAATGCGATAAAAAAAAACTCCATTCTTCAATAAAATTATAAATAAATTACATTAAAAATTTGTTAGAAATACACACAAAAATATACATATTTATATGGATTGTAGAATATCGAATATGATAGGAATATTTTATAAAAAACTTCCATTCTTCAATAAAATTATAAATAAATTATGTTAAAAGTGAGACGATTTTATTTTTATTTTATTTAAGATCGATTTACAGAGTTAACTTTAAAAGATGTTACGAGACAAAATAAAATGGTATACTAAATCCAAGTTTGATATTGATATATAAGAAATTGCAGACAACACAGCAGATGGGATAAATATTAAATAATGTTTATTTAAATTGAGTATTAAAAATAGCAGCATAAGTTTTTAGAAATATTTTGTTTGCTTGGTTGCATTTGGTTGTTGTCTTAGCCGATAACACAGAAATAATCTTGTTTATTGATTTGCGGCGTGCACCCACAACATAAGCACAGATGCAGATATTGAAATGCAAACATTGAGATACAGTTGCAGGAATGCAGCTCAGGTTGTTGCAAAAGTGCAGCCCAGGGAGGAACTACGGAAAAACCACCATCGACGAGAGCCACCCAAAAAAAGAAGTCTAAGTCGAAGTAGAAGAGGAAGAAGGCAAAAAACAAACAGCAATTCCGAAATGAATTTCATTTTACAAATATATTAACAACTTTGCACAACAACAACAACAATAACAATGACAACAACAACAACAAGAAAAGCAGGCAAAAGCACAGCCAACATATGGAAATGGAAATACGACGTCGACTGCAGCCTCACTCCACTGATATGCAAAAACAAGCACACATGTGTGTGTGTGTGTAAGTGTGTATGGTTGTGTGGATGTGTGCGTGTGCGTCGTTGCCCCATCGCACTTGTAGGGCAGGCAGCGGCAGAGCATTTATGCCAGCGGCAGCGCTGCTGGCAGAACGTACAAAACAAAAAGAAAATACAGCACAAGAAAAAAAACAAAAACGCAAAATGAAAAGCACAAAAAGCGTAACGCGACGGCAGCGACGCCAGCAGCAGCAGCAGCAGTGGCAGCAGTAACAACAACAACAACAACAATCAATTGGCAATCTGTCCCACTGAAAAAACAATTGCACAGACCCACGTTCACTCACACACACACACACACATGCAAACCCATACACGTGCGCCGTTACATGCGAGAGTGCGAGAGAGGGAGAGAGCGAGAGAGAGCGCAAAGTTTGTGTGTGTTTTTGCTGATGCTCAGTTTTAGTGTTGCCGTGCTGCAAGCAGCAATGTTGTCGTGCTGCACGCCTGCCGCACACTCTCTCGCACACACACACACACACGCGCCCTCTCTCTCGTTCGGTCTCTCTCTCGGTCGCTCTCTCACTCGTTCACACTCGCTGCAGCCCGGCATCCCCTTGGTATGAAATCCAACGCATAACAAAAAGCCAATTTTGTTACTTAAATGTTTACGCTTGTGTTTATCTTTTGTATTCGGTTTCTTATTAGGTTCTCATCTCGTTCTCATCGTTTAACAATTTGAGATATGATGGCAGCTTCGGCTTCGCAGCGTCGCCGCTGCCTTTGTTTGCATGTATGTGTGTGTGTGTGTGTGTGTGTGCATTTGTGCCTGTGGTTTTGATTTTGATTTTTGTTCTGTTGTTGCCCGCAGTATCAGCGAAGGAGGCAGAGGCAGCGACTGCGTTGCTGTTGCTGTTGCTGTGCGTTGTTTTTGGGGGGCTTTTGCTAATGAGTGTGATTTAGACTTGTCGAGCTGGTTTATTATTTTGCGGTGTTTGCGCTCTTGTTGCCGCTCATTGCTGTTGTTGCTGCTGCTGGTGTTGTTGTTGTAGTTGGTGTTGTTGTTGTCGCTGTTTTTGTTGTTGTGTGTGCGCTTTTGTGTTGCTCTCTCCTCCCGCCGCCGTTGATTGATGTTGTTGCTGCTGCTGCCGCTGCTGGCTGCCGTTAGCTGTTGGCTGTTGGTTCGACTGCGGTTCGACTGCGGTTTTGTATTTAGATTAAATAGTTTTGACAGCTTCGAAAAATGTTAATCTATTTTTTGCACTGATTAGCATGTTTTGCTCAACTTTAAAATAGTTGACAACAGTTTTGGAATTTAATTTTATTAATGCATGCTTCTTTATCAATATAATTAAAATAGGGTTTAATTTTCAGCTTTTTGATTTTAAAAATTAATTGAATATAAAAATATTATAATTGAACCTTCTTTTTATTAGTTTCAATTGAATGTGTTTAAGAATTTGTATACCCATTAAATTAGGATAATAATTTAGATTTTAGTTGACTTAATTTTTCATATAATTTCAATGCTGCCTGATAATATAACAATACATTAAAATGAAATGGGATAATAATTTTTATGAAATTAAATATTTATTTATTTAAAATATTATTTGAATTTTTGAAAAACTTTTGTAATAATATGTTGAACAATTTTAATTACCATTAAATAAAATGAATAATTTATATTTAGTTCACGTCAGTTTTTAGTTGACTTCAGTTTTAATCTAATTTAATAATGCATTATTATGTACCAATATAAATAAAATGCAATTCGATTATAATTGTTATGCATTTAAATATTTATTTATTATAATAATTGTGTATATTTTTAAAAACATTCTTCGGACACAGTTACATATTAATATGCTCAATAATTTGTGCAGCCATTAAATTAAATTAATATACCCAGCGCAATTATCGATAAAAAGAACTCAAAACCTTCATAAAAGTCAAAAGCGCCAAACAGAATCAAAGAGAAGTACAAAAAAATATATTAAAGTCAATTTGCAAAATGAGAACGCTTCGCTCGTTCGGTTTTGATATGTTAATGTGTACAAATATGCATACAACCACAGTATATACACACACACACACACACATACGAACACACACACTTAGCCGCGTACTTGCGCGTAGTGTAAGCTCTGTGTGAAAAACATGAATCCAGCGCTTAGTGGTCAAATGACAGGGGGCAGCGGCGGGGGCGGCTCTGCTGTCGACGTTGAGCATATCTGGCATGAACACACAAACACAAACACACTCGCACACACACACGCATATACACACCTATACTCACTCTCTCATTGTGGGTCGTCGTCGTCGACGGCGCCGCTGTCGCTACAGGGATTAAGCATGACAACAGCAACAAGAACAACAACAACAACGTCAACACAACGATGACGATTGCGATGCCGATGCCGAATGACCAGGCGAATGTTTGAGGTGAAGTGGGGGCCACAAGGTAGCATGCAAAAAGTAATTGGGAGCAGAAAGAGCAGCAGCAGCAACAGCAGCCGCCGTCGCAGCGACGTCGACGTTGGCGCGCAAGGTGGCGGCAGCGTTCGACACGCAACAAGTTCGATGCAACCTGCTGCGACGCCAAACTCTCTCTCGCTCTCGCTCTATCTGACGGTCTGTCTCGATTTGTTGCGCTCTCTTTACTTTGAGCGCTCGGTTCGCTGGTCGCGTGTTGCTTCATAATTTCTGGCTGTTTGTTTGTTTGTTTGTTTGAGGGAGCGAGCAATTGGGGGTCACACTCACACACACACACACACATATCCATATGTATGCATGCATGTAGGTACACAGACACAGCACCAATATACTGTCAGTCATTATTTAGCGTACAAGAGTGGGTGGCGCAGAGCAGAGAAAGAGAGTGGGAGAGACAGAGAGAGATAGAGAGAGAGAGAGAGAGAGAGAGAGAGAGGGAGAGGGAGAGAGAGAGAGAGAGCAGAAAAGCTTCGTGTCGCACTCGTCGTTTATGCATGTGTACGTGTGTGTGTGTGTGTGTGTGTGAAACATATTGAGCAAACAAGTTCGCAGCTTCTGAGCAATGTTTGGGGTCTGAGGCTGAGTGGGTGGGTGGCGTGCGGTGCGGGGGCGGCAGTCATCGGAAGTCAATGTAACAACAAACATGCAAACACTCGCACACATTGACACTTATATATGTATGTATAAATGTATGTGTGTGTGTGTGTGTGCGCTCTCGTGTGGAGTTATTTAAGCTCTCTTATTATTTCATTTGTCGCTTTTAGCTTTTGTCTTTCGTGTTGGTTCGCATTTGTTGCTGTTGTTGCTGTTGTTGTTGTTGCTGTTGCTGACTGGGTGGCTGTTTAACTGCTTTGTGTGGCTGGACGGGTCGCTTCGTTGGCTACAAAAAATGTGGTAATGTGCGAAAGTCCTTTCGTCATGCGACCCGTCCACTGCTGCTGCTGCTGCCGCTGCTGTCGCTGCTGCTGCGCTTGTCAAAGCTGCAGGGCAGCGGCTTCGTTGATGTTGGCTGCGTTCGTTTATTCGCTGCGTGTTTTTTCTTGCTCTTGTTGTGAATTTGATTTTGCTTATGAGTTTTTTTTTCTTTTCTTTTTTTGCATGGGCAAATGGGTGCTGCTGCTTTATGTTTGTTTGCGTTTTGGCATATTTTTTTCCTCGGTTGCCGGCAGCGACGGCAGCAGCAGCATGTCGTTGACTGCAGCGACAATTTGACTTTGTACACAGGGCGACTATTTGTACGTTTGTTCGTGGGATTGTGCGAAACATATGTAAAAGTGTTGGTCGGATGTGTAAGTGGGTGTGTGTGTGGGTGGTGGGGGGTGGGTGATAATTTCCAGACTGTTTATTATTATGACAAGAGCTTTTTTCAGTTAATCGCGCTTTTGGTGCGCAAATTAATCTAATTGGCATTTACAATTTTCAAAACTTATTTGATTAAATTACAGATAATATTGAGGATTTCATTTATTCAAATAAACCACAAAATTTTGAATATTGTTTTTATATTTAACATAATATTGAGTGTTAAATTTAAGAACTAAATTATTTAAATTGATAAAAAAGAGAAAATAAAAAATACGCATTTTAATAGAAAAAATAACACATGGAAATTTAAATTGTTTACCAATTAGAATTATATACGAAACTACAGTTAAAGTTTGTTTACCTATTGCAACTGAAGCACCCTGTATTATATATGTGCAAATATCACCCGCATAGCATGGAACAGTCCTGTCTAATAACCATTTAGGCACCCTGTATTTGTATAGTTCCCACAGACACACAGACACCCTGTTCTGCAAAGGCAAATCAGGTGTGATGTGGCTTGTATTACTCCCCAGGCAGAGACACACACAACACGCACACACACAACACACACACAACACACACCACACATTGGCTATTTTGCCAGCACGCAATTCAGCCAAAGTTTCAGAACCAATCCCAATCCCAACCCCCAAACCCTCAACACCCAACTCCCCCCCACAATCTAAGCTAACCCACGAAAATCTGTCAGATACCGCAAAAAAAAAGGAAGAAGGAAAAAAAACTGTTAGCAAAGCTTTCCACGTATTGTTAACGCATTTTTATCACCAACGCGTGGCTGATTGGATTCCAACTGGGGGAGTGGGCAAAACAACTGGGCGGTATGTGTGTGTGTGCGGGGGAGGCGGAGTGGGGAGGTTGAGGGGGTGAGTAGCGTGTGTATTTGGGTGGGTGGTTGGCTGGGTGGTTGGCTGGAGTTCAAGTTGGTCGGCATTCATTTCGATGGTTTTTGTGGGTCATTTTGTGTTGTTGCTATCAATTTCGTGGGGGAGGCGTGGATATGAATGAATATAGGCTGTCTGTGTATGTACAGTAGTAACTCGATAACAGGACCCCTTCAGTTGCTAATGATGATAATGAATAAATATGTATCGATTGTGCTGAAAGCTTTGTGCTTGGAATGGAATTATGAATGTTTGGGCAGTCTGTGCTTATGCAGTAGTAAACCGATAAGAAGAACTCTTTAATTTGATTGAATATATGCTTGTCATCTGTATAATCGGTCAATAATCCATTGTGCTTGAATTAAATATGAGTAAATGGAAATATGAAAATGGGCAGTCCATTTATATGCAGTAGTAACCCAATAAGAGGAACCATTTAGTTCCACATTGCTAAAATCGAGATAAAATATATTGTTTTTCATCGCTCCGCAATCGGTCAATAATCTGAAGCTCAAAGCTTTGCCAGCATGGAATTTGCCAGCTGGCGGATCTGTTTATTGATCAATTGCCTTCAAGCCAACAAAAAAAAAAACAGAAATTAAAAAAAGTACAGGCTCTCAAGCGCAGCTTGGCGCTCCACTTGCCATCAATGCACTCACTCAAATGTACTCTCTCTCTCTCCCTCTCTCTCTCTCTCTCTTTTTCTCTTTCTCTCTCTCTCTCTCCCTCTCTTTCTCTGTTGTGCCTCTCTTTTTGGTTTTGTGGCTGGGCCAACAGGTTTTGAAACAGGTCTCTCGGGTCTTCATTGCTTGGCACTGCTGCTGCTTGTTGTTGGGCGAGATCAGCCGCCGATATTGTTCACACATTTGCTTGAGCTGCCGCTGCTGTCGCTGCTGCCAGCTGGCAGCGCAGTCGCGTCGTCGTCGCTTCTTGTTTGCTGGTGTTTACGTTGATTTTATCGCAGGCGTAGCGCGTTTCATTGTCTTAATTTGAGCGCTCTCTCTCTCTCTCTCTCTCCCACACTCTCTCTCGCTCTCTTTTTCTCTCTCTCTCTCTCTCTCGCTCTCTGTCTCTCTCTTTCTCTCTCTGTCTGTCTCTATCTGTGTAGCTGTCTCTTTGTTTTGATCGTGGCTTTTTTCTAATGGCCGCAGTCGCAACAGGTTTGCGGCTTGTCTCAAATGACAAATTGCCGCAATGCGCGTTTGCGCCTCTGACACTGATCGTCTGATGATCTGTCTTCTTGCCTCTGCCACCATAATTGGCAGCCACGCGCCTCTGTCGCTGTCGCTGTCGCTGCTGCTCAAAAAGTTATTTGCTAGAAGTGCAGCACTCAATTTTTTTACTCTTCTTTTTTTTTTTTGTATTTTTTCCTTAATCAGTTTTGACATTAATTTGAGTGGCCGATTCCCTTTTTGCTGCGGCCCAGTCATTCATCAGTCTGCTGTTGTCTGCTATCCGCTGTCTGATTCTGATTCTGATTCTTATTCTTATTCTTATGCATGTCAGGCAGCAAGATTATCCACTTAAGTGCTGTCCACCCCAAGTGACAATTGTCATTTTCATTGTCTTCGTCGTCGTCGCCGTCGTCGACGATTCTGTTGTAGTTGTTGCTGCCTTGTAAATCATTGAATTTGCTGTGTGTTTTGACAGCCCGCCGAATGCTTAATAATATTTAACAATAATTGTCTGAAATTGACTCATAAATTATACGAGACGTCGCCATGTGTCAGATTTTGCTCACTTTATGGATATAAAAATATAAAAACACACACAAACACACACAGCGACTCACACACACACAGCGATTGCACTTGCAAATCAATGGAGAAGAGAGCCAGATTGAGATTGTGAGATTGTTGAGAGCGAGAATGGAAAATGACGCTCTCATCATCCATCCTGGGAACATTGACAAGGCGCCGACATTTCGAGCTCAGATTTGATTTCAATATTTCCATTCGCTGATTGATGGCGCAAAAGGCGAACGGGTTGAAATGTGGCGAAGATTGATCGTGAACAGACACAAAATGAGAGCGAGAGAGACAGAGAGAGAGGGAGAGAGAGGGAGATGAGTAGAAACATGCATAGATATATAGTATATAGAACTGTGAACTCAGCAGCTGATCAATCAATCAATCAATCAATCTCTTTTGCAGTATACAATTATTTTTGATTTGAAAATAATATTGAATGGTCGTCATTTGTGACAAAATTTAATGAGTAAATATTCTGAACTGTTGAAAACTCAATCTAAAAATATTTGAAGAATTGTCAACTGACTTAAGCAATTCCAGCTAATAAGTAATATAGTAAAACGTATGCACAACTGAATGATAAACTTTTATTCACATTAAATTGTCAATATGAAGAGGAAGAAAAACCATAAATGGTGCAACTTGCGATCGATCGATCACCTAAAAAATAAAATGGCAAATGGCAAACAATGTCAACCAAATGCCAAACAAATTTTAAATAACATTAACATTAACAACTAGCAACAAATTCAGTTTGAGGTAATTTGCGAGGCGGCGCAAAATTTGTTTTTATCAGCACAAAAAAAAGAAGAAAAATTGAAAAGCGAAGCGTGCGGAAAATATAAATGACAAATGGCGAAGAAGAAGAAGAAGAAAAAGACAAGCTCAGAAACGATTAGCGAGCAGTCAACACACCTCCCCACCTACCCCCTCCCACGATGAATGCATTTCGGGTGTGGGCGGGGCAAAACATACATTATGCAAATGAACATTTTTGGAGAGATTTGACAGTATCTAAAAAGCTTATCGCGCATTAGCGTTACAGCTGCCACGCCCAATCCCAAAAAAGAGGCGTCCATTTTTAACTAGGCGCTAAAATGTTCATATGCACATAATTAACACACAAAAACGGGAATCGTTTAGGAAACACTCAAAAACATTTATGTAAATAAAAAACAACAAATAAGCGTATTTAAAGATATCTATTTGTGTGTGTGTGTGTGTGTGTGTGCGTGTGTGTGTGTAATTTGTTGAATACTTATGTTAACGCAGTCAGCATTAAATCATAATTTGTCAACATTATAATTATGCTAAATAATTTACTTTTGTTATGCTTTGTTTGTTGCTGTTATTTTGTTGTGGTTTTTTGTTTTTTTTTTTTAGTTTATTAATTATTATTTTGCATGCCCTGTAATCATACAAATTAGGTAAATAAGCTAAAATAGAATTGGGTCGAAACTGAATATGTAATTATTAGAAAATGCTACCTGGATAAATACATAAGATTAAAGAAATAAATTCGTGTCTGATTAGCTGCAGTGAGCTCTTCCAGGGATTATTTCTAATAGAAAGTTAATGAATTTTTTTTACTGGGTATCTTTCCAACGAATACTGCTGACTAGAGCATGTTTGGTTATTTTTGTTCATTGTTTGGGTTTTCCATTTGACTGGCTGCGGGTTGGTGTTGCTGTTGTTGTTGTATTTTTGGGGCCGCTTTCATTGTTCTGCTTTGCAGTTGTCAATTTTTTGTTCTTTGTATTTGTGTTTTGTATTTGTATATTTTTTGAGTATATTGTATCTGTCAGATATGCGCTCATTAGCATTGAAATCGCATTCATTTGCCAGCTCAAAGTGCAGCTGATTTGCTTTTGGTTGGTTTCCACATAATCAGCGCGTTTTTCGGAAAATAAAACCTTCGGCAGCAAATTGCCAGAAATGATTCAGAATGTTATTTTGACACATTTTCCGCTTGTCACACAAATAGAGTTAATAATAAATAAATGCCAGCTAGAACAACAACAACAACCAGAGAGAACAACTCGTGATACATCTAAAACAACAATATTAACAGCAAGATGAAAAATATCTAACTCAGAACATGCCCCTCGCACAAATACCGCAAGAAATTGGGGCACGTCAAAATATTTCAAATCAAAAGAACTTGAGACAATAAAGAACTAAAAATGAAAGCGTCTCGTTCTTAAGTTTTATATCTATCAGCGAAAGCTGCCACTCTATCTATACCCAAAACTGTCCCTGTATCTGTCTCTGTATCTGTATCTGAATCTGAATGTGTGTATCTGTATCTGTATGTGCATCTGTGTGATTGGATGTGCTTGTTTTCAGTATCCGCGTCCAATGCGCATTTGAACTAAAATGATGGCATTATTAATAAAGTGGCAGTTTAACAATTTCACAGCTTCTAAACAAATCTTCACACAACGCTGACATTGTTTTTATTTCATAGTCATAGTGCCCTCTCCCTCTGTCACCTGTTGTTCTAATGGGCCGCCTCGCTCGCGCGCCAAGCAACCAAAAATATTTGAGTGTTTATTTGATTTCAGTGACAAATGTGTTCTATTTAGAGTTATGGCACGTGTGATTTGCCACGCAATATGGATGAATATGGCGTCGCTTGTATGATAGATTATCATCGCATTAAGCATTTAAATATTTCGGATTTATCATCCTCGCAAATAGTCTGGTTTCTTATTGCCAGCTAAGTTCGAACAACTGAAAGAATGCAAGAGTCGGTTTTATTCATATTATATTTCTGTAATTGTAATTTCATCTCAAATGAAGTATATATCAGATTGGCATTATTGTTAAATCTATCAATTTTTGAGAATATGTTTGCTATTGGAAGCTTTTTAGTAATTTTAATTTGAACTTTCTTATTCATAATTTGGTCTTTCTGACTAATTTTCCTTTTTTATTCTACAGAGAATTTTAATTCTTTTTTAATTGAATATTTATTTGAATATTTACAATATCCTCAAAACTTTATTCAACTTCATTTAGTATTTCTAACCCATTTCTTTTTTTTTTTTTTTTAACTTTTTTTTCAAATTTATTGCTCCAAAAAATGTTTGCTAGTATTTCGCAAACTTCAAAGCCATAATAAATCCATTTAGTCTTTCTAAATCATTTAATAAAAATATGAGTCTACAGATAAATTCATGCCATAAAATATAATATTTTGCATTTAAGTAGATTTTACAAATAAATATAAATATTTTTAGCAAATTCGAAGCCTTTATTAACCCAATCGATTTAATATTTAAGCTTCTAAGTCTTTTCATATTATTTTAGCCACTTGGTAGAACAGAACTGCCACATCAATGAAACAATAATCAATGGTTTTGTTGTAGACCTTGTGCCCCTTCGTTCACAATAAATCCTAGTCAATATTTCAATTCAACAAATCACTCGCAAATCTAAATTCCAAACCGAAAATCACTCGGAAAATGCCCTCCAGGCGGCAAATTGAAAAACATGCTACGATATTTATTTATGCCCCCAATAGAAAAATGTGTGTGTGTGTGGGTGGGTGGGTGGGTGGTTTGGTTGTTTTGTGCTTCACTCTGTTCTGACATTCAATGTCTAATTCATAATAGATTCTGCCGCTGTTCATCGCATTCAGTCGAATTTCTGCCTCGACACACACGGCGTATAAGTAATAAGTTTTATTTGGCACTTGCTTGCCAACGATTGTTGTTGTTGTTGTTGTAGCTGGCGTCATTTAATGGCTAACCAATACGACATGTCTATATATCAGCTGCTGTATCCATAGTCATGTATCTGTATCTGTATCTAGATACAATTCGGTGTGTATCTGGCGATCTTTGTGCTAAAATTAATTTGTAGAAAAATGCGTGCGCTGCTTGTCGAGGCTGTTGCTGCTGCTGCCACTGCTGCTGCTGTTGCAGGTTCCACCGGCAGCGGTTGCGGTAGCAAATTACGAGAAAATTAAATGTTGATTTAATTTTGAAAAGCAATTTTTCATTTTTAGCGTCGTCGTGGCGACGCAATTGACGTATGTATCTGTATCTGTAGCTGTATCTGTATCTGTATCTGTTCATGTTGCTGTTGCTGCTGTTGTTGCTGTATCTGTTGCCATAGCTGGGCATTTGCATGTGCCTCCCTATCGCCGTGTGTTTTTGTGTGCCCCGCTGTCTGTTTGTATTTGTGTTTGTGTTTGAGTTACAATTTTGTTTCGCTTCGCTTTCGCTACGGCAATAAATTGCACTTTGCACGTCGTTGACGGGTTCGTTGCCAGCTGCAAAACGACTAAAATAATATATATATAATATATATATACCTTATATACTATATAAATACATATGTTCATATATGTGTATGCACATTCAGTTTGATTTGCAATACATTTTCATGCCCAGCACCAGTTTTAAGGTAACCTTATCGCAATTGGCTACAATTGTATTTCTCATATGTTGATTGAGTACACTTTAGAAAATCCAAATTGAATTTGAGCTAGTCAGTTTCGATATTTTGCTGAGCTGAAAACGATATTTACATTTTGGGATAGTTGCTGATCTTAGAAAATGTTTATGAAATGCAAATTGTAATTTAAATGTATAAAATTAAATAAAATAAAACAGGAGGAATAGTCTAAATCTAAAATAAAATATTAATAGATCTGCACGTTATATAATTCTAAGCGTATAAAATTAAATTAAATAAAACAGGAGAAATAGTCTAAATCGAAAATATTGATAGATCTGTACGCAATATAAGATAAAATGACACAACACTTTTAGTATTGGGGAAACCCAGAAAAACACAATCAGATAAAAATCAAACTTCTGCGGATTAATGATTTCTTAAAAGCAATTAGCTAATGAAAATCGATTCAGTTTGATCAAAGTTATAATAGTGAAACATTTTAAAGGGTAAAGTTAACATATAAATGGATAGTTAATATAGAGAATAAGCCATGTTGAATAGTTGAATATTTTGATTACAGCTTTATTTTTTGAGTATAGAATTTTAAAAGATATTTTTAGCCACTTTAGACTTCGTAGAAATTACCACTTTTTAAAAAATAAATAAATAAATAAATTATAACCGGCTATGTACAATATTAACGTAGGTTGCTGATGTGGTGTTTTTATTTATTTAAATCAATTTATGTTGTTTCGCTGTCTCCAAGTTAAGTGAATAACATACATTTTGAAGGATGCAAATTACTGTTTCTTGAACGAGTGGATAATGTTAAATTAGTAATTGGTTCTAGAATTGATTATAAATAAGGTGCCAAATCGTCTTATTCTTTTTCTAAATAGCAAATTTGTGTATTTAACGAGTTGGAGCGGTGTTGAAGGTAAGCAAGGTGGTTGCTTGAAATTGAATTAAATCAGTCCGTGAGGTTTCTAAGGTTCATATTTCTATCTATAGTTCTTTATACATTAACCTATAAGCCATGGTAAATTATACATCAGAACCTTAAGCATCGGATCTTGTGTAAGTCTTCTAAGTTTCCTCAGCTTTCTTTTCTTGCCAAGCTGACATGTATTGCCAAAACTTGTTCACTTCATATAGATTATTGACCAGATTACTTATGGTCGAAGAGCTGCTTTCTGCTAGCATCTAAGCACTTTATCTATTTTCTTAAGCACCGTTTTTTTCATACTACAATGCTAAGAACATGCGAATACTTTAATGACTGCTGTCGGCTGGCAACTATTGGCATTCAACCTGAAGCTGATCTATTGCCGGCTGCTCAGAAAGCAACCGAAACTGTTTTCTGGACAGTCAAACAGCCAAATTCGACACGCCCACCTGTGGCTGTTGCTGCTGTGGTTGCTGTTGCTGCTGTTGTTGCTGTTGCTGCTGTTGTTGCTGCTGCTGCTGCTGCTGGAGGCATCCGCACGGCCAAAGTCAAAGGCCAAAAAAGGCAAGAGCAGCTCCGTTTGATCCATTGGCCGTTGCCCCCTTTGGCTTTAATCGATTTGGTTTTAGAACTTGTCGGCGGACCTGGCTAATACCAATTAGTGTTTGCTGATCAAACTACAACAAACAACGGCCGCCCCAAAAGATTTACGACACCCACGAGCGGCTCAAGGTGGAACGGAGTGTGGCCAACGGCAACTTTTGAAATGCGAAGCGGCGTCATCGCAGCATGTTGCGTCTAATTGGAAACATGTTGCTGGCAACATACAATTTGGGCCAGGAAATGTTTGTGTGTTGTTATTGTTGATATTCCAGTGTTTGAAATTAAACAATCGCTCCATTTGTACATACCGAAGTACCCTCAAAAATCCATACCTCAAAGTCAGCATTAAATTCTTGAATGAAGCAGAATAGAATTTGTTGTTGATTTTGTTTTCTTTATAATTTAATTTTGGTTTCATTGTGACTGGCAGTACAAATGCGCGAATTCTTCATTTACCTTTTTAATTTTAATTTTTCAATTTTTTGTACAATTTTTTTTTTTTGCTTTGCCAGCACAGAAGGTGTTTGAGCTGCTTGTTATTGTTGTTATTGTTGCTGGTTGGTTCTGCTTCTGGGTCATCGCTCTTAAAATATTTAAATTGTTTTTGCTCACCTTTATTTTTTTACATTTTTTTTTCGCATTTGCTTGCTTGTTTGTGTCTTTTTCTTTGTTGGTGCTTCAGCTGAAAGTTGTCTTTGGGTTTTTATATGCCTCATCACATAGAAGACAAAATATACATTTTCGTATGTAAAGAAAAAAAAAATGAAAAGTACAAACCACCGTTTTTTTTTTCCATATCTCCCTCTTCGTCTGTGGCTCCCTCTTTGTCTCGCTTAGCCGCTGGTCGTTGATCCGCCGTTAGCCGCTATGAGACGCCGCTAAGAATCGGCGCACTTAACTGATTTGACAGCCTCATATGGTGACAGGGTTCTCAGCGTATTATCTGCTTCTATTTTTAAGCATTTAATGGCTGAACTTAAGATCCATTCTATGATGTAATGCACAGTTTGCCTAAGGGCATCAAACAGCATATTAAATCAAAACAATATGTTGGACAAAGTTGCCAAGCTGCTGATAAACCTGTTTCTAATAACTTGTCTTGAATTTTCGACTGAAATCAGTAAATTAAATTGTTTTACGTGAATATTGTAAATAAAGCTTTTTCAGTATAATACTATCTACAGTCTGTCTTCAAATGCTGAAATTTACTGATTCGATGGGGCCATTTGATGAGCAGCATCACTAACTGCTTGTATAACTTCCAATAAGTGAATGTTCCTTGGAATAATAATTAATAATATTCTTACTCGAATATAATAATATTATTTATACGGTTTGAACTTCAATAACTCCAATAGTATTTGCTGAGGGAGAGTTACTTTTTCTGTCTATATATCTTCCCTGTCTACGGAGCGATGAAGACCCTTAATTCATTTTAGATATATTTGTATTAAATGTTCAACACCAAAGTAAATAAATTTACACATAAATACTAATTTAAATAGCTGCACAAATTATGTGGGTGTCCTTATTGTAATTATTCGAGATTTATGTAAGATACATGCAAATTAAAACAAATGAGATTCCTTTAGACAGGCGCCCGACTAGGCGATACCCTGCTCGCAGCTGTTAAATAAAGTAAGTCGATTCAAACACACACATTTTAAGTAACGTCATTCAATGAATATGATAAGAAGCGTGTTTCTAATTTGAGCTAGTTGAAATTTGTTCAGATTATCAATAATGTCAAATTATATTTTGTATGAATTGAAAGGCTCTGCCTAAAAAGTGATTGCCATCATTGTGTTATCGATGAAATAAGAAATGTTTGATATGTGTGTGCTTTGCGAGATGTCCCCAGATCTTATAGTCTCTAAAATCCGGTTGCTTAGCCACACAGACAGACAGACAGATGTGGATAGATTGACTCGACTGTTTCTGATCAATAATATATATGCTTTAAGGGGTCGGAGCTGCTTCCTTTGCCTGTTACATTAACTACCCTTTTATCCTTTTTACTCATTTTTATTTGTTCAGGGTAAAAAGAGTTTTAGTTTCAGTATCTGTGTGTCTTATTTACTTTTATTTTGCGGCTTTCATCAGCTCAGAATACAGTTTCTATTTATTTTTTGGCTTCGCATTTGCACTTTCAATTGATGCGGAAGCATTGAGTACGCAGCGTTGACTTCTTGGAAAAGCGATAAACTCTCATATAGCACCTAGAATGTGCACCGGCTGTGGCCATTTCGTGTGCCTTAAGGAGGAAGCATTCGCAGCAGACAAACTAAACCGGGCAAGAAAAGCCAACACATCACAACACGATACGACAAGAGCAAAAGCAAAAATCCCCATATGCAAGTAGATCCCATATATCATGCCATGGCTGAGCGCGTCAAGTGCGTGCCCAGTTCATTAGGAGCACATGACGAGATGGGAGCTGCAAGATGGCCAAATGGGAGGCCGTCAGCAATCCGCAGTCCACTGCCGGCAATCGCTAGTCGGTTGTCGGTTGTCGGTGGTCGGCAGGCTGCTGCTTGGCAACTACTTTGCACTTTGCCAGATACTTAACTTGCAGTTATTTACAAGTCATGCTTGCTGCGAATTTTCTTGAGTGTGCTGCGTGAGCAAGAGGGAGAGAGAGAGAGAGATAGATAGATGGAGACGCATGCGGGGTGTTCTCCGCCCTACGTTGAGATTTCGTCGACTTGGTTGCCGTTGATGCTACTGATGGGGATGATGATGGGCCGCCGTCTCTAAATCGTCGAGCAGCCAAAAATCTGTTTGCGGTTTTTTTTTCTGCATCTTCCACCTATTTATATTCGCATGTATAAATAAACATCGTGAACGAGTTGTCGTTGTAATAAATATTGCGACAAACAAACAAACACACAAACGCAGACTGCCAGACTGCGAGAGACTGAGAGACTGCGGGACTGGGAGACTGGGAGACGGGTAAACAGACATGCACAAATATATTTATATTTAGCCAATTTTCAACGCTTGTTGACAAAACTGTCAACAAAATGCAATGCAAAGCGTAATAAAATTGTCCAAGAAGCTAAAGCAATTGAAGCGGCAGCAACAGCAGCAGCAGCAGCAGCGTCGTAAAGAGTCTTGCGACACATTTGAAAGGGTGAGACGGCAAACAAAGTTTCCGCGTGTGTGACAGCCACTGAGGGGGAAGCGAGGGGGGAGCGGTTGCAAAGACAAAGGCAATGGCAAAGTGATTGCCATATTACGTATACGTATTGATACATATATAGACACTGTCAAGCCCGAATGCTGATGCTGATGTTTAAGCTGGTGCTGAAGCTGAAGCTGGGGCCAGGCCCTTGACAGTTAGGGCATATCGCATGTATATAAATATATAAATATATATACATTCTTAGTTATAAATTCCACTTGTATTCAAGGTGGCTTATTCAATTAAATATTAAGTTATATTCAGCTGTAAATTCCATTTGAAATCAAGGTGGCTTATTGAATTTGTTTTGTATTTAAGAGAGCTTAGAATTCATTCTTTACTAAGCTTTCACAATGAGAGTAATTAAAAGTGATTATACAGATATGTGCAAAATTAAGAACATTATTTATTTTATTTAAAAAGAAACGCAATAAGATTTTCACTGCTTAGCAAGGAATAAATAAACAACCAAAAGAAAACTTCTTCTGCATTAAATTCTTTTTCTTAGTAAAGAAAGTTGAACATACAGTTTGTCTTCTAACTGATCTCACTGATTTTTCCAAATAATATTTGCTTAATTCAAAACATCTTTATTTTCCTATGAACTACAAATCAAGCTTATCATAAATCAAAAATAGATAACATTTTATTTTCATTAAATTGCAAATCTCAATTACAGTCTATAAACTATTATTATTTATAAATGTTTGGTATTTTGTTTTTCTTCATTTTTCGATTTAAGAATAACAAAAGGTGGCTCTGCCAGTAAACAAATTAATACTGAAATAAATTCACACGTTAAGCCATTCAATTACCACTTGTCCCACATTATAGCCGCAGTGCTCGTTTCTAGACCAAATTGCCATCCCTAAATCACCAGCAGCTGGCTGTTGTTGTTTATTAACTCAACTCTCGGCCACTTGACACATTTGGCCAAAAGATCAGTCACCTTGCCAGTTGCTCGGGCACATAACAAATCTTCAGCACAATAACAACAAAGTTCAAGTCGGCTAATAAATTTATATTATGTTTTTTTCGTAGCTCTCGCCATAAATAAACTATACAAATATTTTGCTGGGCAGGCGAGCAACGAGCTCATAAATCTGTAAATAAATAAAATAAATTTTCGTATATATCAAAATGTATCAATAAAAATGCTCAACAAGTTTTATTTGCGTGTCGTAGCCGATGCGGCCGCATAGACAATTTTACATTTATCATAACAAAATCGGCCAAAACGATCGGACAGCGTCAGCGTCAACGTCGGCTGCGACTGCGACTGCGACTGCGGCGCGGGCGGTGACTGAGTTGCTCGCTAATTTGGCGTGTTAATTGCCAGCAGCGACGAGACGACCCGAACAGAACCGAAACGAGACGAGACCAGACGAGACAAGACAAGGCAAGACGAGACGAGTCGAGAAGAAGCGAAGAGTCTCTCCTCTCTCGTTTGGCGAACTGAGCGATTCGCTCTCCCATTTGGGGGCCATAAATTGTATGTGTTTTGTGGCAGAACGAAACGTTTAAGCCGCCAAATGACAAACAGCGAATTAACAAATTAATAAATTATATTTTTCTTCGCCTTTTGGCGCCCGTCAAAATGAATACTTAATATATTTTAATAGACGGATCGGAACGGGTCGGGGCGTTTCTCAGAGCTGCCTGCCGATCTGTTTGTATCTGCAAGATACAATACCTACAACTACAACTAATGCGCAGCATAAAATTGGGCACGCCCCCTCGTCGCGCCGCCGCCTTCTCTGCATGCTTTTGCATATTAATTCAACTGGCGGCAAGCGATTAATTGCCCACCAAATGGGGCGTGGCCAACAATGACGTCAACAAGTTGCCGCCTCACATCCGCATCAAATCAATTTGCACCACCGACGATTTGATCAAGTCAAGTGGGCGCCACCAACCACCAGCAGACAAGTGCAAATTTTCCAAAATATCTTACACATGCAACACACATCATTTTGTGGCCGATCGTGCCAGATTTGCCTCAATGGAAAATCTTGGACGGATTCCCGAAAAATTCCACATCTGAATATAAAAATACCTCGGCCACTGCAAATGTATCTAGATACATATGTATGGCTAATTTGCTGTCAATTGCCGAACATGAGCCGCATACGGGTAGCAGTGTACGAGTGCAAGTGCGAGTGTGAGTGCGAGTGTGAGCGTGAGTGTGAGTGTGAGTGTGAGTGTGAGTACAACTGTGAGTACGAGTATGAGTACTTGTAATAACATAAATAAGACGCCAGAGCGGAAAAACATTCGCATCATTTGTAACACTCTGTGACGGTGCAATGATCTACCTGGTGTTTTTGTGGTTGTAATACTTGTATCTGTGTGTGCGTGTGTGTGTGTGTGTGTCTGTAAATGTGTGTGTTTAGCTATACGAGCTTATGGCTGCAAGCCAACCATAAACAAAAACCAAAAACAACATCAAATTGGCAATTGATGCAGTTGCATTTAAATAGCCATCCGATAATTGTAATGGAAAAATTGAATAAATTGAGTAAAACGTTTTCTCATTTGTCCAAAATAATAAGCTTTACATTTGCATATATAAAATCAATTGCTAACTTGCTTCAAAATGATTCATTTTTCTTAATTCAGCTCTTATCGAAATTTATTGACTGCAATTGAAAGTAAATCATCCCATTGGCGCCGCTTCAATAATGGATTTATGTAACCAAAACAGTAATCAGTAAGCCGATTAAGAATACTTAAACAGTTGCAAGCTAAAATGTAAAATAAAAAAAAAAAAAACAAGATTAAAATTTCAAGAAATGAAGTTGCATTTGCTCACCACAATTTTTGGTTTGCTTTGCCATTTCAATTGCCTTCAGATATGCCAAACAATCAATGCAAACACAAATATCATAAAAATGGCAAATCTATTGCTGCACCTACACACACACACACAGACTCGCACTCACACACATACATATTAAAGACATGCATTGCATATTTATGTGGCTGTTGCGCATGCAAGGAGAGGGAAAACTGAAAAATAAAGGCACATAAAATATAATGCAATGTGAATTTTCAATAAAATATCAAAACACACACGGTTCAAAAATGTGCAGCACCACCAAATGGACAAGTGGACGCATACACATACACACACACACGCACATACACAAATGCTAATATACAGTGGCAGACACAACAACACACTTGAAATGCAATAATCATATTAAACTCAACATCAGCAACGAAAAATAAAAATCTCTAAAGGCAACAAAATAGTTCATTTTGAAAGTTATTATTAGCCGCAAATGTGCGGCAATACAAACACACACACACAAACACACACACACACACACACACACACAGTCACCTACATGTATACATTGATATACAAATATATAAATACGAGTACAATCAATATATTGTACATCGGATATATAGTATCTATAGCAATGCAGCAATTGAATGACTGACACCCTAGCATGTGTTGTGCTTATGTTTGTGTGTGTTTGCAGTTGTGTTTGTGCTTTGTATTTCACATTTCGTATAAATCATTTAAGCAGCCACAAAATAAAATCAAGTTGAAAATATTCAATGAACTACTTTTCTGTTTGCAAGTGGCCAAATGTATGCAATGCATATAAAAAAAGTACACATCGAACAAATTTATATATACACTTTATATATTTATACACATATAGGCGTATATATAGATCCACAATAATGTATGCTGTTGGGGTGGAAGGGTGCGGGGGAGCGCAAATTTGTTGCTGGGCTCGCAGTTGAAATATTTGCGCACCACAAATGAAAATATAAACTGTGCAGATTATGACAAAGGTTTTTTTTTCGTATTTGAATTTAATTATGAGTTTTATCGGAAAACAATTTAATCTTTGACTCAGTTGTTAAATTAAGGAACACATTAATAAATAGCATTTTTAAATCTAATTAATATATTTAAATTTATTGACTTGTTCAGCTTAATGCTTTAAAAATACATACTTGACATTTATTTATTTGTATTTACCCATCGATAGAATACCATGTTTAAATTATTTATCAAAATAATTATATATATAAAAATATATTATGATGAGAGAATTTATTCTTTGACTCAATTCTGAAGTGAAAAAAAAAACATTAAAATAAAAACTTTTTCAATGTTTAATCAATTCATTTACACTTTTAGTTAAGTTAAGGTTATTCAGTTTACATTAGCTTATTGGTGTTCGATTCTTAGGTATTTATAGACATTTATTTATATTTTATTTATTTATTATTTGTTATTATTATTTATTTATTATATTATTTATTTGCTTATTGGCAATTTTGTTTGCATAATTTTATTACAGAAATTAATTAATGACCCCATGCGAAAAAGGAAATGCTGAAACCTTCAAGAAAAATATTTATCAATTGTATTCAGCCCAATTATATATTGCCTAAATATATATCTATATATATATATATTGTTTGATCAAATTGCAAAACAATCTTCTACCACTTGCAAATCAAAATATTTATTTTCAGACCATTTTTATTTTTAGCCTGGGCCATTTACCATATAAAGTGTTACCCTTCTAGTCCAAATTAAACTAAGCAAAATAGAACAAAAATAATTTGTATATCCAAATATCTGACATATACACGTACACACACACACACACACACACACACACACACACACACACACACACACACACACTCACACACACTCACACACAGGCACACACGTTCACACATTGTATATCTCAATATTAATTTGGCATTTATAAATTTTGCAATTTAAAACGCAAAATTTCAACAATTTCAGGCGTCAACGCATCGCCAAAGCAGCGAATCTCTCCGCTTCCCCCGACATCTCCGATGCCCCCTCCTTGCCCCTTTTGGTATGCTCCTCCGCCTCGTTGCGCATTCGCCGCGCTGCCTCGTCGCATATAAATTTGCGACTCAATCGGCAGTAGTTGTTGCGGTCGTTGCTGTTCTTGTTGTGGTCGCCTTTAAGGCGAGTGCCCCCGAGTGTGGCGCACACTGTGGGCTACTTTTTGGTCGATCCGCCTCCATTTTATATGCATTTGATTTGCCTCACCTTCCCTGGGATTCGGTCGCTGCCTTGCCGCTCTCTTTTGCGATGCTCGAGCGTACTTTGGGCAGCAATTTATGCGCTGTGTGTGTGTGTGTGTGTGTTTGTTTGTGTGTGTGTTTGTTTGTTTTGCTTTTTCTTAAAAATAAGTTTTTAATTGCGAGCCGACGGCAGCTCGGCAGATTATTCGCCAAATAATTTGGCTCTTGAGGGGAAAAAATAAGAAAAACCGATCGCAACATTTTCAGCTTGAGCGAAATTTGTTCTGTTGGCTAAATATCTCTCTGACGCTGCAGCAGTTGTTGTTCTTGTTTTAGTTGCTGTTGTTGTTGTTGTTGCTGTTGTTGTTCCTTTTGCCATGTGGCGGAGCTAATCAGAGTGCTGCCCTCCCACTCTCTCAGCCTGCACAAATAGTTGGCAAAATAAATGATCGAAATGAGCAGCAGCGATGAAATTAAACAGGTTGGCCGAGAATGCAGCCACTTTGTGGGTGCAACGGGGCTGCGGGTGGGGAAGGGCCGTAATAGATGCTGAGGAGCCAAAGCTGCATCATGTGTGTGAGTGTGTGTGTGTTTATTTGTTTGATTGCCAGCAGCAGCAGCAGCAGCAGCAATTTTTGTAATTTTTGCTGAACGCTCATAATTTGTATATTTGCGATTTTCAATTAAGCAGCAGCGGCGTCCACAGGGCGGTGACATATGCGCCACAAATATGCCACATGGCCAGTCAGCCGGCCAGCCAGCCAGCCATCACTGGCGAGTCCATTGAATGCAACTTATTGAAATTTATTAATAGATAGCCACCCACGCGAGGCGATGCCATCAGAGGCAACAGGCTCTGCTCTTCCCTTCTCTGATTTTTCACCGCGCTGCTCTGCAGTGATCATCAGGCATTGGCCATTGCCATTGAGTAGACATAATTCACAATTATTTCAAGGACACTTTGCATAGACCGGCTGTTCATATTTACAACATGAAACGAGTTTGCCAGCCCAAAAAGCCACCTCAGCCACTTGATGGTCGGTCCTACGTGCTGGCCATGCTTAAATGGCTTAAGCTCAGCTCCAACTATGTGGCATGAATGCCAGGCCAATGTCTGCCTGGTGGCGTTCATCTCTCTGGCTGCCACCACGCAATACTGTTGCCGGGTGCATTAAGTGAAAAATTGCAATTTTAACGCCCGCGTTAATTTACAGCAGTTGCCACGTTGGCAGCAGGGCCAATACAACGTCAGCATCAAAAACTACAGATACAGATACAGATACAGATACTTGAGGATGCCCTAGTGGATGAGGATGCCCTAGCGGAGTCGTAACTAGTGCTGTGTCTTTGTCTTTTTGGGGGGCTTTGCGTGGAACGTGTTGCTCTTTTTGTTGCCCCTGTTGCTGCAGTGTTAGTTGTTGTTGCCGGGGGCCTCAAAGAGTCAGCAACATTGCTGCTGTTGCTACTTCTGACCGTACTGAAGGTAAACCAGTGCGTTGTCATTGCAGTTGCACAGTGGTTGTTGTTATTCCCTGTGCTGCTTCTGTTACACTTAAATAAATAATATGTCAACATCATTTAGAAACTCGCAATTATCAGAATGTCATTTCCCAAATCGAACGGACTTGTTGTTCTAAATTTTTGAAAACACTTTAGAAAGCAAAATTCTAAAAATATTATTTGATTTTGCCTTAAAGTAAAATAATTCCCAAAAAATTAAAAGTATTTCTGAAAGTGTAAATAAATAAGACATTTTACTGAATGCTTAAAGTAAAGAAGTAAATATATTAAAATATAATATAATATAAATTTATATATAAATATATATGATGATATGATATAAAGTAGATATATTTCCAATTAGCATTACAAGACAAGTCTGTCTTCCACTTTATCCATTTCTTATATACTTTTTTTTTAATGAGTTTGACTCCCTCATTTTTGATGAGTTTGTTTTAAAGAGCATTTCTGGATTTCAACTTAACTTAACTTAACCTTAATTGTTGGTCATATTTTTCTGTGTGCATCGAGCCTCTTCGGGTGCGTTGCCATTGCCAAGGCTCTGCCTGTTTGTCTCCCTGTCTGCTGTCCAGCAGCCCTGCCATTGGCGCGCGACTCAGCGCGGTTCTATCGCATAACATTCTTTATAATTTGTTAACTTGCTTTGCATAAAACTGCGAGTGCGGATTTATGACTTGACGCGAAATTGATCGCGACTGATCAAGTGAAGGCTTCTGCAGGCCCATGGCGAACGAAGCCTTACCGCGGCCACACTGCATATCAAAATAAATAAAATAAGAACATGACAATAAAAAAAAAGATGAGGAAAAAAACGCGGGCAAAGCAAATGAGACGAGGATCGTGGACGATTGCAGAGGATCGTTGAGGATTGGCTGAGTATCGCTTTGGCTCAGCTCAGCTCCACCCGTATTGAATTCCAATGTCAAATCGCAGCACATGATTCAATGCCAAGCCAAGGTGGCCGGCCGGCCGATCAGCCCTATATCGTATTCAAGCCTTTTTATTCACATTCAGTGCGGCTTGCAGGTTTTTTTTCGGGCCCGGCTGCAGGTGGAGACAGTTAAGGTTAGGGCTTCTTGGAGCGGAAGTTGCCAGTGGCGCCATTCGCGTTTATTTCGATGATGCTTTGTTTTTGTAGGGTTTCGACAACATCTCAAGAGTGATCAAAATATCATCTCAATACAAATTTGTGGCTGCATTCGACTGGAAATTGTGGTAGACACAAATTGTCATTTCGAATTTTGTGCATTCCACTAACAATATTTATACAGTATAAAAATAAATACATTTATTTCAGACTGACACATTTGTGAAGGCAAAAATTTTAACGAAAATACTTCTCATTCTGATTGATGACAATAAATCAAAATATTAAACACTTGAATCGTAAATGTTGTCATAAATGTTTAAGGTAGGGTTTAAAAATAAGTTTTTAAATTATGGAGTCAACATTTTATAAATAATTATGTTTTCATATAAATATACTGTTTCAAAAAGGCTTGTCATTTTAATTGGTGATATTAAATTCAAATATTAATCAGACGAGTCATAAAAATACAAATTAAGATTTAAGCAACGGTTGAAACTGGAAAAAATAAGCAAACCTTTTTATTACTAACTTATTAAATTGTGCAATCTTTATTGTAATATATATACTTTGTTATTGTGTTCAACTTTAATGCCAATTGCAATACTTGTCAGAAGACAACATTATTTACTGAGTTGTTTTAAGAAATCATGACAAGACCCGTTAATTCAAAAACGATCGTAAAACAAGCATTGCTTTATGATACAATTCAAATCACTGAAGCAATTTTAATTGACAGCTCATAAGAAGTGATCATTGTATGCCATATTTACATGCCACCACATTTGCTGCCTGCAGATTTGTCCTACAAGTTGCCGGGTCTATAAAACTATATGGCTGCCAATTTGGTTTCAGATTCCCCCAGCACAGCTTAAGTGCTCGACGGCTGGCTTTAACCCTCGGTTCAGCTGTTTCTCCCCTCTCATCATAATGCAGCGGTTAAATGACAATTTGTGGTCGGTTTTATATGCGATCACCAACGGTGTGTAAACAACTAACCGATTGGCAATTAAATGTTTATGCTGTTTTTAACACTTTATTTTTGTGATTGCATGCAATTTAGGCGCTGATCAAATTTAAAAAAAAAGAAGAAAATGATGAGATCTTTATGGGGAATTTTGAACGGTAATAAAAGTCGCGAGTAGCAGTAACCGTTATGTCAAAAATAAATTTAACTGATTTATAGCGTTGATCCAAAAAGGGTTTTTTTTATAAGCCATGACAAAGCCGTTAAAATCTGGAACATAAATTAAGCAAAGATGCCAAAGACAAAAGCGATAAGTGTACACTATACATAAGATACAACTGAGAAAGCAAATTATATATATATATATATATATATATATATATATATGTATGTATATATATACATATATATATATGTACTCGGGAGCTGTGTGTACATAAGCAGGCAGACTGGCATCGGGAATGAGACTCGAACAGAGACTGAAAAAAGGCAGCCAGACGACTCTCATCCGAGCTAATTTAAGCGAGGACAACACCTCAACTCATATTTAAGGCCGGCTAAATCAGTGCCTCTGTGGGTGTCTCTCCCTGTACGTGTGTGTGTGTGTGGCTGTCTGTCAGTCTGTCTGTTTGTAACTTCCAGTCGCGTCCAAAGCCAACCAAAAGCAACGTGGATGACGCTGACGTCGTCGCCGTCGCAGTCGCCGCTGACGTTGTGTGTGTCTGTGTTTGCCTGGTTTTGTCTTTGTGTCTGGGCCGCAGCACAGTAAAATAAGAAGAAAATATAAAAAAAGTGAAAAAAATTAAACACATAAGTAACGAAACAAAAAAAAAAATACAATAAAATTATAAAAAAAAGAAACAGCAGCAAGCAAATCGATGCAACAGCAGCCGGCAAAAGAAGCGAACCCACAGCGCAGACGAAGGAGAGACAAGACGCAGAGACGGCATCGGCGGGGCGTATGAGTGATATCAGAGAGCGAGAGGCAATGAGTACAATGAAGAAGGCACAAGACACAAGACACAAGACAAGGCACAAGGCAAAGGCGAGGGTATTGGTGCAGTGCAGTGAAATTAAGAAACCAACAAATTCATCCAGAAAAGTAGTCAATAAAGTGTCGACAATGCGCACAACAGCAACAGAAACAACAGCAACAACAGCAACAGCAAAAGACAACGACAGCGACAACAACAAGAACAACAACTAGCAACAACCGACAACAAGAGGCAAGAACAAAACCAACAACAGAGACGACAACGACAACGACAACGACAACGACGACCACAACGAAACCGTCAAAAAGCAGCAGGCAGGCAACGCCATGAGGCAAGACCGAGACTGAGACTCAGAGGTTGTCGGGCTTTTGAGTTTGAGTTTGAGTTCGAGCTCGGATTCGGTTTCGGGGCGAGAGTTGTCGCTCCCCTTCAAAACTGGCCACCAAGTCAAGTTACGAGCCGAGCCGAGGCGAGCCAAGCTGAGCCCGCAAAATCAATTGAGCGATCAAGTGTCTTGAGGCGAAACAGAAGGTGGAATAAATAAAACAATAACGATGATAATGAAGTTAAAGTGAATTTTGATGAATATGCCGACGAGGCGTGGCTCCAAGAACACAAACCCAACACAAGTGGACAGTCGACATGGGAGTTGCCAGTTTAAAAGAGAGAAGCGACCAACTGCTCCGGACATCCGGGCAACTGCCACCGGCCACCAGCCACTGGCCACTTGAGACTCAAAACTCAAGACTCCACACTGACAACTGCAACGCTGATGATTGCAATTAGTTAAGCAGTCAGCGGTAGTAAACACGCAAATATATCAGATAGCTGAAACTGCCACTTAAATATGCGACATGTTTCTGAAAACACAGCACAATCAAACAACAAATAGTCCTCTTAAAATATTGTTAAAACAATACTGAATCGATAGAAAAATTGTAGCCTAACGAATTCTTAAAGATTGTTTTAATGATTCATTTATTTGAATCAAGCAAGTTTACGTAGACCTACAAAGTTATTTTGAAATGGGTGGATAGTAAGTTGATTGATTTGTAAATAAATAATATATATGTATATAAATAGATATATATATATATATATATATATATATATGAAAAAAAGGCACACAGGAATAACAGCAACAACAAGTTCAAGAAAGTTAAGTTGATAACATTAACATCATGTGGATTGAGGCTTTCAAAGAGGTGGAAAAAGCAGTAGAAACAGCTGCAGAAGTTTCTTTCTGTAATTTGAAAAGTCGACTGTGACAGCGTTAAATTTTCAATAGCCCGGCACATTTGAAAGTGTCAAAAAGTTTTCGCGATAAGTTTTTCTGCTTTCCACCAGCTTCTCTAGTGGTTGTTGATGGTTCTAACTAAATTTATCTTTGTTAGAGGGGGTGTCTCGGATTAGTCGTCGAGTTGAACCAACTAAAAACTTACAAATCCACCACATTAGCTCGTTATATAACACTTGAACACAGCTTTATTAGTTTGAGTCTAGTTTGTGAATATATGCGATATTTATATCGGATCTTTAAGCTTGAGTCTGTCGATAATTCGTAACTTCATAGGGTGTTCAATAGTCGAAACTTCTTTACACACTTAGTTCAGCTAACACACTTACTTAAGTTGCTTGCTATTGCTGTTGTTCCAGTTGTTGTCATTGCATAGACTACATTCAAAGTTCACTCGGCGCATCCTTGTGTGTGGGTGCGAGGGGTTATCGGTAAGGCGTATGACTTGCGACAACTTTCATAGCTGGAGAGCGCCGTGCCGAGGTCACAGAATTCGCAGAGTCCTGGCTGGGCTGCGGGAAGGGTGGGGGCAACAGCAGCCTGCAAAGGAAGCAGAACAAGTGCAAGAACTAAAGGCATGCCACGATATACTACATACCATATATAAACACTATATACATCAACATATATGTTAATATGTGCTTGTATGTGCTTATGTATGAGTGTGTGTATGTGTGTGTGTCTTTTGGTTCGCTTGGAGCTTGATATTTGCTTTTATTGAAAATGCACTTTGGTGCCATGTAAACTTTGCAATCAAAGTCAAACGGCAAACTGGCGACGCTGGTGCCAGAAGAACGAGACCGAAACCGAGACAGCGACTGAAACTGAGACTGGGATGGCTAAAAGGTTGAACTTGGTATTGGTATTGGTATTGGTAATGGTTAAGATATAGGTGTAGGTTTGGGTCGCTAGAGCTGAACTGCCATCTAGCTACTTCTAACGATATAATGGCAACGACCATGGCCAGACATTAGAAGCGACTGTTTGACTGCAAATGCAACTGCAATTGTTGTTGGCACTGGGAATGGGGCTGGGAATGGCTAGATAGACAGAGATAGAGCTAGAGAGAGGGAGAGAGGGAGAGAGAGAGACACAGATAGGCATAAATAGAGTCACTGCCAGTGCCACCACAGCTCGTCCCTGACCATCAGTTTTGGTTTCGTTTTTGGCCTGGGCTTCCTATTTTTAGTTTGCATTCCAAAACGGCGTCGCCATTGCCTGTCTACCTGTTCTCTCTTTGCTGCTGCTGCTGTTGCTGTTGCTGTTGCTGCTGTGGTGGACTCTTCTCTGCCGGAATTCAGCAGTTTTGTAACTCGTTTTCGTTTTATGATTTCTGCCCAGTAAACTGTACTCTCGTGCTGGCCAAACAGACATTGGCAGTGGTCCTCTGTCTATTCCTGCCCCCTCTCACATCCTACTCCCCCCGTCATTTCTAGTGGGTTGGGGCTTGCTGGGTCTACTTGCTTAACTGATGCTGTCCTTGGGTTTTCTGGTCACACTGTCACCCGTTTGCCGCTTATTGCGATTGCCTCGATCAATGCTGGGATTTGTTATTACCTGGCTATTGGCTCTGGGCTGCGCTTCCACTGTCACTTCCTGCAACTGTAAATGCAATGTGCTTTTCACATCCTCCTCCTACTCCGCCTGCTTTAGCAGCAACAATCTGTAAAACTCAAAGCTCAATGAGCTAGGCTTTTGTTTAGCGGGTGTTGCTTACCAGTTTTCAGTAACAGCAATTCAAACTCCTACCTTCAGCTCCCTGCTTCTCTGCTCCCAGTTGTTGCCTGTCACCGTCTGCTGCTTTAGCTTCTGGTGAGAAAATTGTGTTGTGTTGTGGCATTTTGGTTGCGAAGGGTCGCCTGGCTTCATACACAAACACACACGCACTGCCAATGCTTGAGAGCAACAAAGCAACTGTGGCCCCTTTGCTTCGCCTACCATCAACCCCCTTCCTCCGCAACAGCCGCTATTGCATGTACTTCTGGACTGTTGGGTGCGTGGCGCATTAGCCAGGGTACCTAGAGCCAGACTCAGTCCTGGGCCCAAACATATTGCTGTTGTTGTGCTTGTTGTTGTTTGCATTTTACCTGCAACGTCGCTTCGCATAAAATGCAATGAACTCGCATTCGTCGGCACTGTCAAGGATGTGTGTGTGTGTGAATGTGTGTGGATGTGTGTGTGTGTTTGTGTGTATGTTTTCTGCTCCTGCCACTACCTTGACAACCCCACCACGATGCTTCTACCACAGTCTCTGCAATGTCGCTGCCGTTGTGCATTTTTCCCCATTTTCCGTCTATTTGGTTTTATTTTAGCCCACGACTCCCGCACGTCCAAACATCCTGAATGTTCCATGTTAGTCTTTGCCTCGCCTGCCACCCAATGCATTTCCATTTAACATGCCAGCGTTTTGTGGCGATGGCTGAAAGGACGGCAGATGGCATGGCCATTGCCATTGGCAATGGCATGGGTTATTTGGGTGCATCGTGTACTACCCATTTTTCATTTTCCACTTCCACGATCAACATTCACTTGCAATTGAATTGTTTTCAACTGTGCAACAATTTTGTGCGTCCTCGCCGCAAAATGTAGCAGTATAATATTTAATGTGAATTTAAATGTGTAAAATAATTGTTTTTAATAATGTATTTTATTCTATTTTATTTTTATTATTTATTTCTCTTTTAAATTTAATAGGTATTAACTATTAAGCATTGTTTTACTTTTTATGAACAAAATGAAAAATAAAATGAGTAATTTTCATATTGTATTACACAAAAATAAAGGAAAATGGTCTCTATTCGATTGTGTAATTCACAGTGTTGGTAAGTCACTGAAAAGAGCAGTGCTATTTGACACAGTTGATTAACAACAATGTAAAAACCAAAAACAAATTAGCGAAATATTTTGAATATTGTTATTAGCAATGTTTTTTTTTATTAACTTTAACAGATGCGTCTGCGTTTGGCTGTCGTCTGCGGCATTAACTCTTTCTATTCGATGGCATTTACATGCAACTGTTACTGTTTTTGTGTTTGTCGTAGCCGCCTTTTTGGTTAAAAACTAAGCGAAACAATAAAGAAATAATATACAAATGTGTTTGTGTGCGTTGTCTTTTGTTTGTTGTCTGTGTACATTGGAAAGTTGCTGCTGTGCGAGTTGAGTTGAGTTGAGTTGAGTTGAGTCCGCATTGCCCGCTGAGCTTCTCCAGCGGCTGTCACTTGGCCGACGTCACCTCTATGCAGCTTTTACTCCACCATCTTCTACTTCCCTCCTTTTCTCTTGATCGGTGCGGGCGGGTTTGGCGGCTGCCTTTGAGTGATGCTTTGGTTTCATAACTAACCGTTTTTTGTTTCTCAGTTCACATTTGCCGTCCCCGCACTTTGCTGCCCTCCCTTTTCTGGTACCGTGTTGCAAGTGTAGGTAAAGGTAATGTTTACCATTTCCGCTTGTCGCTTCGCAGACGTCGTCGGCGTGGGTACAATGAAATTTTGGACGTGAACGTGAACCGAAAGACGTCGCTTAGTTTGACTATTTTTTGTTGTCTCGGTTGTTGTTTTGGATTTTCTTTTCTGTTTTTTTTTTTTTTTTGTTGGGTACGCGTTATATGAGATGCATGTCAACTTTTTGGTTGCTGCCACCGAAATTCATTTACCTAACGGTTTTTATTATATTTTTGCTGTTTCTTACCAAATGCGTGCCAAGGAAATAGAAAGTACATGGAGTATGAAGGCGATAATAAGAAAACAAGCTCAAAGAAATAAGACAACTAGAAATTGGCATTATACATAAAAATTATTTAAAAAAAAAGAAGAAGTTAAGATACATAAATGTTAAGAAACCTACTCAATATGTTAAGGTATGTGTTGAATGAGGCCAATTGTAAAGTTTGTAATCAATTTAAGAGCCACACTCGCTTTTAATACCAAATTTAAATAAACAGTGTTTTAATTGGTAGCATATTCTTAACATATATTTTAATTAATTACCCAATTTGATCTCTTTGCTCAGGCATGATCACTAACTACGTATAGATGGTAAATACATTTAAATCAGTCGTCAGATTTAAGATGTGTTATTTTTATGTTCGAGGAACTTATCCCAACATCTCCTCTAGAAAATCATTTGACGAAAAGACTTTTAATTTGTAATTTGTGGTTGGGCATAAGGATGATGAAGTCACTCGATAATATATATTGAATAGATGAATGGTACTCAAGCCAGAAAAAGCACTAATATCATAAGAATTGAAGCAGAGCTAGCTTAGCCTGGTCACACTGTCAAGCCAGCCAAAATCTAAGCTGAATAACCCTTGATCAATATTAATATGCTTGCGATTTATTGCAACAGCATTGGCAGCAGCAGCAACAATCGCAACAACACTTTTGATTGCTCATTGTATCAAATTTGTATTTTGATTTCGATACAGATTACGAACTAAATCTTTGCTAGATGCTGTTTTGGTATTATCGCGAATGTTGATGCTGTTGCCGGTGCACTGCTGTTGCTGCCGACGATTGCCAGCGGCAACAGTAACCTGCAATCATTGCAGTCAGAGGTAGATTCAGTTCGTCTGTCGACAGCAATAAGCAACAACAGCAACTTCGTTGGCCTCATTATGTTCAAACATATTTCATATGCCAACAACAAAATCAACAACAACAATGGCAACAGTAACAACAACAAATAGGCAAAGCGACTTTGCTTTGCTTCGTTTTTTCTTGCAGTTATTGTTGTTGTTGTTATTGTTGCTTCCTCAGCAATCGCTTGGCTGCTGCTGTTATTGTTTTTGTTGTTTTTGTTGTTGTCATAACTGTGTTTTGTTGTGCGCAGACTTTGGTTGCTGTTGCTGTTGCTGTCCGGTGAAAGTAATCATCAACAACATTAAGCGAGGTAAACAAACTACAAATATATATAAAAAAAAGAGTTACACTCGCCGAAAGCCCATTTGGAGCTGCCGAGACTCTACTCGACCAGAGCCCAGAATGCTCCGTTCCAGAGGTATAGACAAAACGGCAGCTCTGGGTCTCTGGTGTGTGGTAGGGAATTCCGGCAGCTGCAGCCCTCTCCCATGCGAGAAAAGTTGAAGAACCACAAAGAGATACGATTATGATGATTT
The DNA here is from genome assembly GCA_035043845.1 of Drosophila picticornis. Taxonomy (NCBI): domain Eukaryota; kingdom Metazoa; phylum Arthropoda; class Insecta; order Diptera; family Drosophilidae; genus Drosophila; species Drosophila picticornis. Next base: position 20,477,554 of record JAWNMR010000122.1, on the reverse strand, counting down.
CTAATTGAAAAACTCAGCGGCGCGCTCAAATGTGTCCAGAAGAGGGAGAGAGAACAAAGACGTCGAGTACAAAAGAAACAACAAATCCAAATGAAGAAAGAACAGCTATCCTAAGTACGCCGAAGATTACACACACTTGTAGACCACCTGTCCCGATCCAAATTCTTGGAGTTTATATTAAAAATCTACCGACTGTTCCTATAGGCACTATATGAACGAAAGGTGTCTGTATTGATAATTTTCTTGCCATGTTGTGACAGATTGGTGGGATATATTGGTGAATTAAGACGTTTTATATGCAACACCTTTTCTTTCGACCGATAGATCATAGTTCTTGAGACCAGTTCAAATTAAGATAGACAGACGACGGTCATGACTAACCCAACTAGGCTACTGTTGTTGATCGAGTTTATATATTTATTTAATATATTTGTAGATACATATAACTGTTATGGGCTTGGAGAAATTTCCATCAGTGCATTACACTCTTCACAAGAAAACTATAATACCCTCTGCAAGAGTATGAAAGGAAAAGAGCAGAAAAAAAATGAAACGAAATTTCATTAAAACGTTTGCACAAATAAAATAAGTGCTGCAAAAAGCAGAAAAAAGAGTAGCAACAGCAACGGCAGCAACAACAACAACAACATCAGCAGCAACAGAAAAAGAAACTGAAACGAGGTCAACTGAGGTCAACACATTTTATGTACCGAACCCGAACTACTTCATACTCTACTAAATATTTGTATGACGCTGGCAACAGCGACAACAACAACGACGACGGCGACGGCAGCGACGCTGGCAGAGATTCAGATTTAGTTATGCTGTGGGTAAGTGTGTGTGTGTGTGTGTGTGTTTTACTGTATGTGTATGTGTGTGTGTGTGTGTGTGTGTGAATGGGCAGGGGAACTGCAGCCAGCTTTGGGCTTGGAACTTCAAGTCAGCTCGTATGCATAAGCCAGTGGATGGGTGGGAAGGGCGGCGGGGTTGCATAAGCTAAATCAAACAAAAGGCAAACGGCAAAAAGTGGAGCGTTTGGGGAGCGTTTGCTGCGCTTCAATTGAGCTTTACATACATACATTTCAGTTCAAGTCTGGTTGCTGCTGTTGTTGTTGCTGTTGTTGGTGATTTGATTTTCAACTATTTGAGGGCAGCGACGGCGACAAAATGGACACCAACAACAGCAACAACAAGCCGCGCAAAACTCGTTCGCTGTGACGCGCATTGACTAACTGAAATGTGTTTTTGCTGTTGCTGTTGCTGTTGTGTTGCCAGTGTTGCTGCGGTGTCAGGGCAGCAGAAACATCGTATTCGCCTCATGACTTGGCAAATGCGCTCGCCAACATTATCGTCTTGACCATCTCGTGAACTTCATTTGCAAACGTTGGAGCAACATTTGTGAGTCTTAAGATGCAGGGCAATGTGGTAGGGGGCGTGGAGGGGAGAGCTTTGGGGAGAGTGGAGTAGAGTGGAGCGCAGAGTGAAGGCTGCTGGGCAGCCAACATAATTCATTTGTATTGCTGCTGTTGCTGCTGTTGGCACAGCAAGTGTTGCCAACTTTATGGCATTTACAAATACAATTACATTAGCAGCATAGACGAGTTGTAGTAGCTGTTGTTGTTGTTGTTGTTGGCTTCTTTGGCATTAGCTTTGCCGTTACTTTTGCAATTGTCGGCCGAGAGCTGTGAGTTGTGTGTGCGGAGCAACGTTGAGAGTTGAGAGATGAGTGCTCAAAGTTAACTGTTGGCCAAGTGCGCAACTAATTTGCATTTGTTGAGCGGCTTAAAACTGCCAGCGATTGCCAGCTAAGCGCAATTCAATGGCCAACAATAACAATTCGGATGCTTAAGCTGTTACGCTACAAGAATTTTAGATACTATGCACTTGGAAATACATGGCTTGAGAAGTATAGCTCATTGCTCAAATGCTTGCGTAACTGGCAGAAACAATCGAACACTCCTCAAAACACAATCAGAGGTTAAGGCAGATATCCAAGTGCCTCAATTGTAAATGTGATATCCAAATTAATCAATCCGTTCAAATGTGCCTCTGTAGCCATCTGTCAATTAAATTAAATTACCAATATAATGCATCACTTAAATTACCAAATTTCACAATAAATGCTCGTGTTGTCATAAGCGAAAAACGATATTACCTATTTTTTTGAAGAATGATGAAGCAGAAAGAATGGCCCATTGTTGTCCAACTGCCTATTGAAACCTAAAGGATAATACCCACACATACTTCAATTCCTGTTATTTTCATATTTGGAATTGCTGTCAGCTTCAAAGTGCAGCAGCGACCTCTCTTCTGGGCCTGAAACGACAGCTGAGTCTTGAGCTCCACATCTGAACAATTATTGACACGTGTGCACCTCCACAGATCCCAAAGAGGCAGGGCAAATGTTCTGAGCGGCAACAACTTGGCCACAGATGCATTTCCGGCGACTTCAGCTGTTGATTCTGCCTTGTCCTTGTTGTCCTTTTGTACCTCGATCTGAACTGCCTGCTGTTTGTTGTCGATATTATCTACAATTAAATACTCAATGCACAGAGAGCAGCGAGCAGGACAAAACACGTAAAAATTTCAATAACTAAAAACGCACATGTCCTGCACAGGACAGCGCTGATGACGATGACGACGCAGGGCGACACAGCAGATGTTACAGCACAAAAAACTGTTGGAGCGCGTCCTCTTTTGCGTCCTGCGCATTCTAGCTGCCTACACGCTGCGTCTGCGTCCTTCCTTTTTTGTGTGTCCTTTTTTTTTTTTTCTTTTTGTGGGGCAAACGCTACACATGCCCCGAAAATGATCCCCTAAATGCCGCTTGGCAATTGGATGAAGCTTCCTGCGCAGTTTGCGGCTCATCAGTGTCAGCCACATCCATACATTCGGGGATATAAGTACACTGAGAGAAATTATGTAAGAATTACAAAATTTATCAATTCAATCGAACCAGTCATTTAAATACTAACTGAACTGATTATCAAATAAATATTTAGAAATATTTGAAAAATATCTGGACTCAAATTGAAATGAGTTCGGTATTTTCGAGTCCTTGAAATATTCTAAAGCATTGCATTTAATAACTGATAAACAAACAACTATAATTTTCTCCCAGTGTATTTAAGTGTATGCTTATTGTAGTTATCAACAACCCCTATATCATAAACACAAAAGACTGCACAGATACCACAGAGCCTCTCTGCTAATTGGTTGCCCCTGACACGCGTCATGCTCTTAAGCGGGCAGCAACTACAGCTACAGCTACAGCTACAACTGCAACTGCAACTGCGAAAGGTGAAAATCTATATCACTCTCTCATTCTTATTTGGCCTCAGTCGCTGTGCGAGTGAGTCGCTCACTGTTTTCGAGTGTGTTGTCTTTTGTTTGGCCCAGTTGTCGGAGCTACCTACGCAAGAACCGCTTCCAAGGCCCGCTGTTTGTGCCCAAGTATTTGAAACTGCATTGGGCACAACCTTTCCCAGTTACCGGTTACTATTTATGTAGTTCCCAGTTCTCAGTTCCCATTTCGTCTGTGTGTTGATTTTCCTAAGCGCTTCGAATCAACAGAAACACACGCGCTGAAAGAAAGAAAGAAAGAAAGGTGCCACAAAGAGAAGAAAGCAATAGAATGGCATTTTTATGAATGGTTCGACTCATTCGCCGTTGTTCTATGAGTGACTCGAGAAAAACTCGATTGCCGTACACAAACAGCGTGCAAAGTGATCATAAACAGGCAGCAAACACTCGAGGTCACGTGATTAGTGTCACCTTAATGACCGGCAACGAAGTCCTCAGCTGCGGCTAAACGCATGTCCGTGTCGGCAACTCGCTAAGTACAAAGCAACAACAGCAGCAGCAGCAAATATATTGCATATTTCATAATAAAATTAAGCACTGAGCTAAAAGCAAAAAAAAAAAAAAAAAACAACGAATCAACAAAAAAGCAAGCAAAAATGGGAGTACATCGAAGTCTTGATACCCTTAAGAGTATTCAAATCGAATATTTACTTCTAAGAATGCAAATTTTTTTATTGGGAAGGTAAAAAGCCATTTCATATAGACAACTTTTTTAAGTGATTTTTATTAATCTGCACAAATGCACATATTAACATTTACGCCAGCGTCCCAACGTTTAAAAACAAATAAATAATGATTTTCATATTTGTTAGCGACACATTAATATTTGTGATTAACATCTAAACTCGATTGTATAAAATGAACCGCTAACAGCTTACATAACCCAACCGCATTAATGTTTTTAACTATAGAAGTTGTTTTTCTATGCTTAACCAGAGATTACCGATAGTTAATACAGTTCATTATCCACAGTTAATTATCCACAAACCAATTAATTTGACTAATTGAAAGTCAAATGTTCTTATTTTAATCAAATTGAATTCGTTGATAACTAATTGAACTGTTGCAAACGTTATCTTAATACGATAATGCTCCGATGCAAGTTTTGCGAAATTTCTGTAAATGCCAAAAGCTGTTTAGTGGTGCCAGTTTCAGTGATCCTGTATGTGGTTGGTGAGTTGCTGAGTTGCTGCTGCTGTTGCTGCTGCTGCTGTTGTTGTCGTTGTTACCGTTGTCCAGGAAGCAGCCGTGACAGATGTTACCGCATCGATATGCGGAATAAGCGCATTGGCAGCTTGTCGAGTGGTTTCTCGCTCTGTCGATCGTTTGCGCTCTTGAGCTACCCCTTTTCTAGATGCATGTTGCAGCAAATGTGGCAGCTATCGTTTTGGGGTGGGTTCTCTAGAATTCGCTGGCAATGCAACTGACTATCGGTTTTCCCAGAGCTAATCAATCGAATGCCATGGAAATCAGACCACAGAACGATAACGAGTGGAAAAGCAAGAAAGGCCACCAAACAAGTTAGAAATCTTTCTTTTTCCCGAATTGCATTGACGACGCATCATTAAAATATTTTCCATTGCTTGTTTGGCAGTTGTTGCTGTTGCTGTTGTTTGGTGTTAAATCAAAAACCACTTGAACGAAATAAAATCTTTCTCACAGTCGGCGACGATCGGCGACGAGAAAGAAAAGAATTGGGAACGGGATTGAGAGTGGGAATGAGAATACAAGGGGCAACGTGAGGGGAACAAGGCAAACAAATTATGAGAACGAAAAACGACGAGTCTTGAAGAATGTCTGGGTTTTGTTCTTGTTTCTGATATAGATGTGGTTGTTGTTGTTGTTGTTGTTACTGCTGGTGCTGGTGCTGTCGCTGCTGTTTGTTGGTGCTGTTAAATTGATGACAACAACATCAAAACGGACAAGCGTGCGCTTCAAATGTATCTGCATAGGCTGAGATACTCGGGCTCCCAAAGTATCTTTCGCTGACCGTGACGATTTCTCGTGTACCTGGCGACGATTTCGAGCAAAAAGAAATACACACAAAATAAATACCACAATAAGTCAATAATCAAAAAGAGAACAACAGAAAGATAGATGTCAGTATATAAATGTGTATGTATTCACATGTACTCATTTGGATTGGATTGGATTGGTTTGGTTTGGACTGGATGGGATGGCTTGTTGTTTTAATAGTTGGCTAAATGGATAGATGGCTGAATGGATGGATGGATGGATCGATAAATGGATGGATGGTTGGATGGTTGGACGGATGGATGGAGCTGTGCTTATCATCATTATTCAAAGCGAGCCACCAACGCTGTCATAGAAATAGAAAACTAATAATAATAACAAGAACGGCAAACAGAAACAAGAAAAACAAAAACAAGTTTTTAGTGGGCGACTCACTGAGTGCATGAAAATGCTCACAAAACAAAAAAAAAAAAAAAACTAGAAGAAATATCTGCTTGAAAAGAATTTCTAAAACTCATAAAACAACTGCGTCAACGACGACTGCGACGAGTTTTGATTTCGATTTGAGCTCAGAGCTCAGAGCTCTGAGCTGCTGCTAGTTGTAGATTCAATCGGTTTGTAGTAGTATATGGGGCCAGGCACAGAACACATGTAAAAATCATTTCAATTCACACTCTGGACCAACCTTTTGTTCGCAACGCCGCCGGCCGGCCAGACGGGTGAGGGGTAAGGGGTAAGGGGTATGAGACGTGGACGGTGACGGTGGCGGTGGCACTAACAACTCGTCATCGTCAATATCAGGTTCGGTTTTGAGTCCAGGAAAGTGGTCAGCTTTGGTAGAGACCCACGCCCGCGTTATGATTTTGTGGCCATTTTATAACTAACAACATTCCATCGCCGGCGCCGTTAAAGTCGTCGTTGTCGTTGTCGTTGTCAAGCACAAGCCCTGGCCCATACCCAGTCCAAGTGGTACTACTCATGCCCATTCCCCAGGCCACACACGCTGATGATGAGTTACGGAGACACAGACTCCGAAACACCGACAGCCAGTCACAGCCACATTAACAGCCATGGCCAGAGCCACAGTCCCATTCAGATCACGGCCCCAGGGGTATTCGATGCGCCGTGCCTGTTTGGCGACAGGAGCGATGCGATGGATGCATCTGTAGGTGGGTAGCATCGATAGGGCCCCGAGGTAGGCATTTCGCTGAGTACATTTATGTACAACTGTTAACCCATTAAAGTTATTGTCAGCACTAATGAATACTCAACAAAAGAGAGACTTGTGTATAATTCAAAATTCAATAATTTAAAATGTTTTCGATTAATCGTTCAATGAGCCAAAGAAAGATAGAGTATTTATAGAGATACTAGTTCTGATAGACAACTACAAGGCCTCAAAGACACTTTCAGATTTGGCTACATATTGAAATGGATAGTTATAAATAAAATGGTCTGTCGCCATTAGTTGGTGATTAACATTCAGTCAACTTGTTATTAGTATGATTACTTATTATTTGTGTCAAATAAACTCAGAAAAACCCAATATTGTAGCCCAATATTCATATGTGCGGTGACAACCTCAATGGGTTAATAAAAGGATTTGGGTTCATTCAGTAGTTACGAGCACCGTTCAAACCTTGACTAAATATTTTCATATGGCCGCGTGTGCAGTGGGTAGGGTTAGTGTTCTGTTTTTTATAGCAGCCCATAAAATGAAAGCAAATATGCTTGATCATAAAATGAATTATAATTAGGTAAATGATTGCAAACATTTATTTGTTTGCTGCTTTTGCAAGCGAAGAGAGATAAACTTGAAATTGATAAGCCTTTTGGCTTGACAGAATATAAACATAAAGATCGTTCACATTATTATTTAAAAGGTTATCAATTCGCTTTTATCTCCGTTGAATCTGATAAGCATTAAATTAAATTGCAAACGCTGCGTATTTCTCCTTATGCTGAGCTGCCTATGTTCAGTCGAGAAGTATTTTGGGATTTTATCTGAACAAATTAAGAGCGATACGAACTTCTAGAAATTGCGAGCTACTCGTACTTAGTGTCTTTAAAATGTATCTAAAACATTTTGCCTGGAAATTAAATATGTACTCGTAAGTATGTATTTATGTACTCGTAGGCAATCATTACTGGCAACTGCGGTCGCTTGTCGTATATTCGTATATTCGTATATCTATTCTAAATGCTTATCAATTGTATTCGTAGGTAACTTTGAGGTTTCGTGCCAAGTCTTGTGGCCGGGCACCACACAACACAAAACGGGCCACATGTTTTGTATAATTATCGTGGTTAATGTCTCGACAGTGTTTTTATTTTGTATATTTTTCCTTTTTTTTTTTTTTTTTTTGTTCGTTGTGCTGATAAAAAGCATTTTATCAGTTTTTTGTGTGTGAGGTTGCGTTTTTGTTTGCCTTTTAATTAAGTTGAACACAAAGTGAACAAAAATCCATGGAATGCCAGACGACAGCGACGATGGCAATGGACAATTTACTATTGTTTGCCCTGCCAAATGACCTTGAAATGCCCAGCAACAGCAACTACAACAAAAACAACAACAGCAGCTGGTTTTGGTCATTCAAAAATCAACTTTCTTTTGACGTAGTTGAAAGTTGCGGCTAATTTTGAGATGCGGCCATTAAATGCAGCCGAGCCTAAGTAACAATTATAAACTGTAGGCCGCAGCAGCCGAGCAACAACAGCAAAAGCAAACAAAGAAAAAACACCAAAAATGAAAGTAGACACAAATTTAGTTGCAACATTTCGTAATGAACACAATGGTCACCCTTGCACCCCTCGCCCACACGCCAGCTAACTGCAATAGTTGCAACTGCAGCCGCAGCAACTGCTTAGATCTGCCTGCTTTGGGCCATGAGCCCCAAAACCCACATGGGGAGGTCTGCACTGGACAAATTGCATAGTGCTCTGCGCTCAGGATTTGGCCAATCTTGGCCAAGATGCCGCATAATTAGGCATAATTTATGACTAGAGCAAATATGGTTGCCGCATACTTCATCGGTGGCAGTTGCCGGTTGCCGGTTGCCAGTTGCAAGCTGCAACTTGCTCGCCAAGTGAAAGTGCCTCAGCACCATCTCAATCTGTATTTGGTGCATGCAAATTGACCAATTTAGCAACATATGTCAAAGGACAACTAAGCGACGACAAAATTCACAAGCAATGCACTCGAATAAATGGTTGTGCTTGAAATTTGAATATTTTAGCAGTTTTGTAGAGGCAATAATTCAAAACGAGTCGAAATCTGGAATGCAAATTATTAAAATTATTAAATACAACAAAATTTATGAATTATTTTAATCTGTCTTGCAAAAAGACAATAAAATGCTTCACCCAAAACTGAATCAATTTCAATAAAATATTAAAAGAATAAATAAGAAAACAATAGCAAAGCAAAATATCTTTTATGATTAAATTAGTAATTAATTAAGTAAAAAGAGTGAAATATTACATTTCATCTTACATTTAATAAGATAAGAAGAGAACGCTGGTGTAGTTTTTCGGTAATGTAGTTTTTTCAGTGCATCAAGTAACCAATCAGCAGCAGCAACGACCTGCATTGAGAGATAGCAACAGTAACACCAATATTGCCATCCGAATTATCATCATTGTGCCCATGATGAGAGTGAGCGACAGATGCCTGCATAAGAATGCATTTGCATATGGGCTAAATGCACACATTTGTGTCTGTTGCTGTGCATCTAAAGTTTTCGTGTGTGGCAGTTGCATTTACAGCTACATCTCGAAAGTTGCCGTCTATCGCATTTGGGCTTTTCATGGCCCATAGTAACGGTAAACGCATTTTTCCACGCCCCAATGATAGAAACTCTTCATCAGATTGCTTTACAATGTCGCCCAGTTTCGGAATAGCTGCGCTCTCGCCCAGAAATAAGTACAACAATAAATCGCCGCTTAAAGAGCATACAAACTGACAACTGGAGCTAAGTCCGAGTCGCCCACGCAACGATTGCAACTTCATAACTCACTCAAATCAAACAGAGGAGAGCAACTGAAGACCTAACTGAACCTCAGATGACGGCGAAAAGAAGCACGCATTTATTTCAGTGTATGTGTAAGTGTGTGTGTGTGCGTGTGTGTGCGTGTGAGTGCGTGTGTGTGCGTGTGCGTGCGTTTGTGTGCGTGTGTGTGGGCTTTAATAAACTTGTACTCGTGCAACACTTGTGTCTGCATCTAGAAATTGTGCTCAATTTTCACGCAAAAAGTCACAGATATAAATGCACACACATAGATACATACAGGCGCGCACACACACACACACACAAACACTTTCATACACACACACACACACACGACTGAGACAGAGACCGAGATGTAGCGGGGCCTGGGTCTTATCAACACAGAAGCATCATCTAGCACAAGATGCTTTTATCTCTCTCTCAGTTTGAGTCGTTTCGAAACAGGCGCACAGCAAACGACAGAGAGCACTCCACTCAGCGCACAGCAGCAGCAGCAGCAGCAGCAGCAGCAGCAGCTGCTTGGACTCGGATTTGGACTCGGGGCCGGCGCGCAGGGTATACATGTAGTATGTACTACGTAGCAGCGAGTCCGACTCGTTGACGGGGTCTGAGTGCGCACAACTTGCCAAATATACACAATGGGCGAAATGTGCGAAAACCGACAGCGAACAGACAGCAACGGCAGCAGCGGCATAAAACTGGAAATGGTGGAGCTAAAGAAGACGTGGAAAGCACAAGCACATGCACACTCACACACACACATCCACAGAGTGCATGAGCCAGGAGCGAGGGAAGCAGCGCTTAGAACACACAGCTCTGGCAGTGAGAATGGGCAGCATGAGTGTGTGTGTGTGTGTAAGCTCTCAGAACTGTGCGACAGCAACGAGCGCAAATGAATCGAAATGAGGCGAGATGCAGTCGGAGCGGCTAAGAGCTATATAGTCATAGCCATGGTTATCGTCATAACTATAACCATGCCCAAAGCCGGCACTTGGCAGCTGCGTGTGAGCAGCTTTGAAAGCGATGCGGCTGCCACTTGCTGCTCCCTTGCGCGCCGCTCTGGGCGAACAGGGTTCTCTACTCTCCCTCGACTCTCCTGTTCTACTCTCGCATGCTCAAAGCTCGCTTCTAATGGGTTCCGCGACGCGATGCGAGACACTCGTCGGCAACGGGGCGTAATAAGCGCAGTTTCTGTTTGTTTCTTTATTTTTTTTTGCATGTACAAAATATGACAAAATATATACATATAAATAAAAAAAAATACAGCAGAGAGGCAAAGACAGAAAATATGCAATGAGCGACAGTGGAGAGTGCGGCCAAGTGGGCAGAGAAGAGTGGGAAATGGGTGGGGACTGTACAGTGTTGATTGCACTTTGTGCGAGAATGAATCGCAAATTGCGCTTGTTGTACTCTAGAATGTAGGTATGTGATTGGTGTTATAGACTTGTCATCAGCTTGACAACAGAAATAATTATTTATATACGCAGAACTTACGGTGTACTCAGATTCTATTTACCAACAGTCACCTAACTAATAATTAAATTGATAAGGACACACCAACCCGAACTCGTAACATTATTTTTTAATACAAACATTACAAATAATAATTGAAGATTTATATGCTACACTTATAAATAAGAATGTGAATTGGAAAACTGTGGCTATTACAAAAAACTGTAAGGGTTTTCTGTCAGTAGTGATTTAAATTTATTCTAATCTCTAAAACAGTTTTTTATAAAAGTCACCAAAATGTGAATAGTTGTAAACAGGGCATGTTAAGATCACAATATGGTCACACTCGAACAAATAAACTAGAAATATATTATTTACTTATATTAGTATTAATAATATTTATAAATAATTTACATTACAAAATGATTATTTTGAGCTTTGGAAACTGGTACTTAATACAGAAATAAAAATATTTTTTCAAGTATATTAACCAGCTGCGAACCGAATTGTCGGATTGATACTCAATTAAATAAGACCAGAAAATAATAAATAATAAATATATTGTTTAACTTCCCTATAATTGCATTTCCAAAAGATTTCCATCAAATAAATCTATATAGTAACTGCTACACTACTGAATCGAATTAGTATCGATAGATTTGAGCCCAACTTTTCTGAACCTTTTTCTAAAGCGATTCTTGAACGATAAACTATGCAGCATAGTTTAAACAACATTTATTTGGTTTGGGCCAAAACAGTTTTCAAGCAGATTCCTTGTTTAACAAAATATTTAGTCGCTTAGCATAATCCTGCAAAGTACAATCAGTTTTAGAAAGCAAATTAAGCTTAGCTGATTTCTGCGAAGCTCTTGGAAAATGCACTGAGCTCTTTAAGAGTAATCAAGTTTCGTTGTAGTTACATTCTATATGGCTGCAGTCGATTTTTGAGTGGGTGGTCTTTGGGGTCAGGGGGGTGGTGTTGCCGGCGAGCTAAAGCACTGACAATGAAGCCATCATTGCTGGCTGCCTGTGCATCAATTGCAACCCCCAATGGAGCTGAGCCGTTGCCCAGTCTACACATAGCATGCACTTAACACAGTTTTACATGGCACACACACACGCAAATGCACATGCACACACACACAGACACACACTTATACATATGTACAAATACGCACTCCCTCTCACACTTTCTCTCTTTCAGCGTCTCTCATTCTCTCTTATGCTATCTGTCATTTCCAGTCGCTCTCAGCCAGCGGCTTTTGTGTCGCATTTGGGGGAACTGAGAATATCGCTCATTTTCAATAAAAATAGCTTAAAATTCGAACAGGCGTTCAGAAATGGACGCACAGCGAATTCTCATATATGAGAATGCCGAATGCCCGTTGTTTGGATCTGGAAATTGTTCTGGGCTCTCTGCTGCGACTGCGACGGCGACGGCGACTGCGACGCCGGTCTGGGTTTATTTTTGGGGCCAGGCAAATTTGTAGTGCGACAACGAAACAAGCGACAACTTATTGAAAAAAGTTGAGACCAGACCTGAGCTTTGCTTATTTTTAGCGAATGGGAATGGTAATGTGGGCAAATTTGAGGCTAGAGAGCCATTCTCCAGTGGGAGATGCGAGCGAGGTTTGTAAACGCCATTTTGATTGCAACAATGACGACAAGCAACATCTGTCGGCAGCCAAAGAACCTGCCACCTACCGTGCAGCCAGTCAGTCGAGAATGCAGAGACTGAGACTGTGACTGAGCTGCCTGCAAATCGACTTGCACTTGATGCTGTTGCCCTGCTGCTGTGAGCGCCGCAGATGCAGATGCAGCAACGGCAACGGCAACGACAACGGCAACAGCAACAACGACAGCAATAGCAGAAGCAGCCACAGCAACCTTCGTATTTGTGTTTTACTTCCGGTTCGTGGCTACAGCGATGACGGCAGCCAAAGCATGTCGACGGACGGGGTTAGCTGCGGCACATCGTGGCATATACCCAAGTCGAGTGGATTGTTTGGCTGCTGCATTTTTGGAGCGCGACAGCGAAGGGGAACGCATCGTTCTCGTCGTCGACGTCAACATCGTCGTTGCTGTTGTTGTTGCTGTTGCTACTGCTGCTGCAAGTTTGCGGTCGTTGGCTTCAGCTTTAGCTTTAGCTTCATCTTCGACGCCGTCGCATCGTCGCATTTTTTGTTTCGTCTCATTTTTTTTTTGGTTTTGTTTTTTTGCAGTTTGTTCTCTGCGTTTATAGCGGATGCTGTCGGTGCTGGCGTTGCACTCGACCCACACCCCCCTCGCTTTACCAACCCCGTCGTTACTTATCTGTTCTACTTACTTATGTGTGGGTGGAGTTGGAGTGGTGCCAACTCCTCTGTCTACTTATGTTTAACTGCTGCTGCTGCTGCTGCTGTCTCGTTTCATAACTGCGAAAGTGCTGATTGAGTTCCTGCAAGAACTTATCCTACTACTTGGTACACAACTAAAGCATACAGATACATAATGTATGTAGTAGGAGTCGGTACTTGGCAAAGAAACAACATGAAATTGAGCTAAAAAGATTGTCGAGAGGGTAACTCTAAGCTGATTCTAAGACTTTGTTCAACCTCAATGTGTAGCACTCGGATATTGCATTGTCATATGCTCTGTGAGTTTGCCACTTGTTAAAATAAAAATTCCGGAATTGCTTCAACACCGGCTTGTAGACTTGATTGAAATACTATCAGATGCGAGATATCTGAATTTGGAACATATCTGGCACAGTTATGACGACACTCTCAGACACACTCACTTGCATAAACTGCAGCTTGATATCACCTGGCAGCAATCTTATTTGCGGCTAATTAATAATTTGCTTAGTCAGCGTTTCAGAGTGTTTTGCATTGATGTGTTGACTGTATCTAGACAGATCGGACGGATTAGCTTAAGACTGACGAATGCTGCCAATCTGCAGCTGCACCTGCTGACAGATACACACATACACATTTCGAATGGAGCTCTTTAGATGGCTTTTATTAGTCATAATCGTGAGCTGCACAGATTGGATGATCTAATTTTATATTGATGACAGCTTCAATTTGCGATACTCGCTCCTTGAAACTTGATATCGAGCATCGAGTTGATTGAAGTCTATTAAATGAAATTGTATTGCACAGTTCAAAATGGACAAAACTTATGTAGTTGCCGTGACTACTGATTGATTCTCATAGCGAATTGGTCAACGCGGCGTATGCGCAATATGCTGAGTGCTGTTTTCGATGCAGTTTTTGTTTGCTAAGCCAGTTCTTTGGATAACCAAAAGCGGTGCGGCCGAACAACATAATTAAGTATTTATTTATTTACAATTTTGGGCAATGACAACAGCAACAACAACAACAAAAACATCAACAAGAACAACAGCAGCGTCAACAGCAACAGTAATTTGAATGCAATAGCAACAACAAAGGCAACAACTTAGCTATTGGCGTTGCAGCTTTGTCGCTTTTGTTGTTGTTGTTGTTCTTGTTGTTATTGCCACAATTGCTCATTTTGCTGGTTGCTGCAACCTTGTGCTAAATTTTCCAAAACGTTGAACGCTGCTGCCGTCGCCGTCGCTGACACCAGCAATCGACTCTATGTTGCAACACAGCAGCCCAAACCAGCGATAAATGTCAGTCAAGCGGCAGCATAGCCTGCCACACCTCCCTCTCACCCCGCCAACAGCCACCCCGCCCGCCATTCAAATGGCTGGCCATTGGCTGACGCATAACAAAAAACGTTGACAAAGTCAACAATTTCCATTAGAGCGCATTATTGATGTCTATGAGCAAATGTATCTATGAGATACATCGCGCCTCAGTCTCGCTGCTGCTTTGTCGCCTTGCGCCGCTTTATTAACTGCCAACGACTCGTGAGACTGACACCATTTGCTCAAACTCGCAGCTGCATCAAGCACATAGCTCCAGAGTGGAGCACGTCGTAGTTGAAGATGACGCCACCAAAATCTTCTTGAGGCCACCGCATTTTGCGTGTTAAACGAATTCGCTGCGAGGCTAACTAAAACAATTGCTCAAAAATGCGATAAAAATTCAGAAAGGAAAGGCCGAAAAACAAAAGAAACGAAACGACTGTCAAGTAGTAAGAGCACCGCTCACATCTGTTGTCTTCGGCTGGGATAATTGGCGATTTTGTTGTTACGGATTGGATTCAGATTTAGATTCAGATTTGGGTTGATAGTTTGTACAATGCACTTGGCACATGAAAAGTCGCAATTAACGCGATGAAAACAATAAAAATGAAACGATGCAACGGGCAGCGCTTGAAGAAATGCTAAAGAAGAAAATAAAACATTGAAATCGTTGCGGTAGGAAATTACTTTAATTTGTTGTTGCCATTGTTGTTGCTGTTGCTGTTGTTGAAACTTGGCTAAATGAATGCCTGACTGACTAGCTCGCTGCCGCCTGACTGGCTGACTGGCTGACTGGCGGCCACATGTTTTCACATGATTTCCACACGATGGACAGGTGAAAAGCAAGCCCAAGTCCAAGTCGTAGCCAGAGCCGAGGCAGCAGCAGCAGCAGCAGCGGCAAAAATTCACTGGAGCAAGAAAAGAAACCGTCGCAGGAGTGTGAGGGGGCTCTCTTTCTTAGCCAGGTTAACAACTGACAGCCTGAAAGTCAAGCACAAGATTTGACGTTGGCTGGGTAATTTTTAAGCGACTGAACACAAACTGGCAGCGACAACAGCTGCGGGGAATTCCCCTCAATTCTCTGACATCAACTCTCTCTCTCCCTCTCTCTCTCTCTCTCTCTCTCTCTGTCTTTGCCCATTACTTTCTCACAGCACACAATTGAAATATTTTGCCAAAAGTACTCGCCCACCCCAGCATATATTCACATTTTCAATCCCAAAGCCCAACACAGCAGCTATTTTTTTTTTGTATTTTTGTAAAACTGGCCTTAATAACATTTTGCACGTTTTTATTGTATTTTGTAATGCAAGCAAGAATAATTACAAGATAACGTCTGCTTTGCAGTGCAGACCAGCGAATGCCCTTAAGCAACTGGCGCAGAATGGCAAGGGTTTAGTTTAATAATTAATAAATGTTTGGCTTGTTTTACATAGAATTATAAGTAGAATAAGTCAAAATGCATATGTTTTTATTGATTATATATCTCTGGGGCAGTCAGTTTCTTTGATGAAAGCCGATGTGCCAAAATTGAATATTTTAATTTAGCTCTTAATTGCATATTGTGCTAAAACTTACTGCATAAATAAGAACAAACAAGTGTATTTTCTGCAGTTTAGTTTCATTCATGACCATCTGCAATTTACACACACATTATACGATCTGTCACGCCCAGTTTCTACCTGTGCACATAAGCCCTAATACAGTTCACATGCCACCAAATTGAAGAGCTGTAATGAGAATGGAGGCGAAGGATGGACTTACATACGACTAGGCCGAAATATGGAAGATGGCCAAGGAAGACTAGACCAGAGTTGAAAATCATATAAAAGGCGCATAAATTAGCAATGGTCTGTAATTTTGAGAGGGTCGTCAACAGCTTATATGTGTGTAAGTGTGGTTTCAAGGGGGGCGCGAAGTCGCATCGCATGGCAAGTGGCTCAAAAAGGGCATAGGGGCATGGAGGCGGGGTCCAGTCACAGTCGGCGTGGCCGCGACGCATTCATTAGTTTTATATTAAAATAGTCATAATAAAATTGTAGATAAAAAGTCTGTTACTTGCGCGCCACGTGAAACAATGAGCAACAACTCCAACACCAAAATCAACAAGGGCAACAACAACTCAAACAAACTCGATGCCAAGCAGCCAAGTACAAAGGGCCAAGATTTATGAACTGCAGTCATCGAGGCGAGTGTGTGAATGCAAGTGTGAGTGTAAGTGTGAGTGTGTGAGTGTGCGAGTGTGGATGTGTCTGTCTCGCACCCGTCTCGCTATCGCCCCCTCTCAGCTGGCAGTGCCTCACCCCTCTCAAGTCGCGCTCTAAACGGAGCAATGAACTATGTACGAATATGCCATCTACTCACTCACTCCTACTTCAACATATACTCGTTCTCGTAGGCGTGAATGTGAATGTGAATGTGAATGTGAGTCTGAGATAAGCATACATATAATAAAACTTACTTATAAGCATGCATATTTATGCACTCGACAGCCGATGAATGACCTTGAAACGCCTGAGGGATTCACAGAGCTTACAAAGTTCTCAAGCTCACTGTGAAAAATGGCCTACGAATCAAAGCAGTAAATAAATGATGTTAAAGAATCTGTCTAAGATAACCAGTCAAAAATCTCTAATAACTTTATGTATTCTGGAAATATTTTGTAATATGTGTAATTTGCATTTTTTAATGGATATTTAAGATATTTTTTGACTTATACACACTTACTTAAATAATTCTGATTTGTTTGATAAGTAAGACAGAATTTAGATAAAGCTCTTAATTATATTTATTCAATTTCAGTTAATTTCTTGAATATGGTAAACATATGTGTTGCCTTATTAAAGTTAGAACTGAATGATCTGCTTATACACTTATCAACATTTGTTGTAAAGTAGGCATAGGGTAATTATTTATTTATTGTGTCAATCATCAATAATTCAAAAATTGTTGTTGAGTTATTTGTGTATGCAAATTCTTGTAAACAATTCTAACGCGCTCATCTTAAATATTTAATTATACATATAATCTTTATACATGGAATTTTATTCAAAATGTTGCTTTAGCCAATAATACTAACTAATAATATTCTTAAGACTTCAGTCAATATTTGCTTCAAAGAAAATTTGAGAGAAGTTTTTGATAAATTTAGTTTTTTTTTTTTCATATATCGCTGCATTTGAAGGGATGCTGTTAGTGCTTATCTATTTATCATATAGCCTGCAGACCCTAGTTGAGATTCAGCTGCGACTTTCTTGACTTATGCCATCTGCAAGCCGCACAACGTTGCAGTTGTTGCAGTTGCAGCATTTTAAATGGTCTCCATATAGGAAAAGTATATTATTACATTTCACTCTCGCTTGCGCTCTATTTGTGTACATTGTACAGTGCACCCTCGTTTGATGTGCACCCTCTTCTTTCTCCATAGCTGTGGCGAATAGACTCGTGCGACTTGTGGCAAACATTGGCCTCAGCGACAACAACAACTATTATATCAATAATAACAGCAACACAGCCTCTCAGTGTCTCAGCCTCTGCTTCAGCCGTCTCCGTCGTCGTCGTCTTCGTCTGCGTCTCGACTCATTGAGGGCTGTTAAATTTAGTGCCTCCACTTCAATTTTAATTACGGGCATTGTTGAATGCGCGACCGGCCCAGACCGGAGCGACTGCAGCACCCCCAACAGAAGCGAGCAAAGTGATTCCCCCTCTCACCCACCATCAAAAAAAAAAAGATTTCAGTGTCGGCCCGATTCCGTTTCCATTCGCATATCTGTTGCACACATGTTTTGGGACCGTCGTCTCATATCGTCCCATTCCATCTTGTCCCTTCCCGTGCTGTCCCGTCCCGTACCGTTTCGATTCGTTTCTTTGTTTGGTAGACAATTTAACATATTTGGGAATTCATTGCACTTTCTTTTATTAATACGCACTCGAGAACTCGAGAAGTTTCCCCAGCGTTGCCTCGCCTTTGCCCTCACATTCGCCCTTGCCCTCGCTGTTTCCTCCTCTATCTCTATCTTCATCTCTCCCTCCCTCTCTCTCTCTCCCTCTCTCTCTCTCTCTCCCTCTCCTTGTCGTGCTGGCAGCTGCCATTTGTCTGGAACATATGTAAGTGCGTGTTTCGCTGCGTCGCCCTCTTCCTCGCCCTCCTCCTCTGCACGGTTCTGTTAAGTTTGGAAACATTGTAAACTTGAACAGTTCTTAGTGCTTTGGTTTTTCTCTCGCCTAAATTTAGTCGCATTCTTGGCTATTTTGGGTTCCTGCTTGGCTGGCATCTGTGGGCTGGCAGCCGCTTTGCTTTTATTGCTCCAATTTTGGTATGCCATAGCCAGCCATTGATAAATATAGACTCGTCCGACCATCCGACTATCCATTCCACCCCACAAGCTATCAATGGAAATGAAAATGGATCTGGAGCTGCAGTTTGAAGCTGCGATATTGTTGTGCAGTTCTCGGGTGCGAATTGAAACTTATCTGTTAATCGGCACATCTGCTTGTCACATGAGCACTGCTTCAGAGGGGGAGGGGCACTGGCAGTAAGAAGGGCACATCATTTGAGTCACAGGCAGCTGCCACGTGTGCACGGGCCGAGGTCGCCTTTGGCTTTAAGTAGCTGCATTTAGCATTGACAGCATCTCAGCAGCCAACAACATTTAATAGACGAGCAATTTTGCAATGAATCCGCCCGCAAAGCAAAGCCCGCTTCCCTCGCCATACTCGTCACCATCGCTTATGGCATAAATTGCAAGCGAAATGAGCAGCGCGCGCCAATTCAAAGCGATGACAAAAACAAATAGAATCATGCATGCGAGAGTTGACTAAACAGTCTTGACATGTTCAAAACTCCAAGGTGTATGTAAAAATATTTAACGAGTGGAGCAATTTCAATTTTGAAGAACTTGTATTAATTAAAAATAATACATTTAAATATATATACTGTAAGTAACACCGTAAACATCAGCTACTATCGAAGAACTGCTGTGTACATAACAAGAACTTTCATACTTTTTTCATTTCTTATAATTTAAACATATAATTCTTACCACAACTTAAGTAATTGTTTATGCTTTGAAATAAGATTTATTTCATTATTCTTTTCCCTTAATTCCCAAATACCACAAGTATTGAACTTTTATTTAAAAGTAAATATTAAAAGACATAATTTTATTTAATAGTATCTGCCAAGTATCTAGATTGGTTATCGATCAACCCATGCTAATTGTTGTTGAACAGTTCACACAGTTTTGTTGACTGATGCCGCCTCCAATCCGCCTCTGACACCGCAAAGTAGTTGCACAAATTGCGCAAATTGGTTTGAAAACAAATATAAATATTTATTAAAATTGCACAAATGCTAAGCGTAGTGCCAAGCAAAACCAACCACCAACCACCCACCCACCCAGCCACCTCCTAACAACTGCCGCTCCTCTTGGACGAATTGCCGTCAAATGCTCGAATGACGATGATAAAAAAGTTCCGAGCTCGCTGATCATACACGTTCCAGCTTGCATGCGCCGTAGTTGTGACCAGAGCGACAACACGATGAGCAGGGGGAGCAGGCCATGTGACTGGCAGGCAGGCAGGCAGGCAAGCTGGCATTCTTAAAGCTTACAACTCGCACTTGCAGCCTCAGCTGTGCCTTTGTCTCTTTGGACGGTCTGATTATCACCCGATGCAGTAAATATTTATGCGTATGAGTAATCAAAAAATACGAAGCCTCACACAACAACATTGCCATCTTCACATTTAGCATTGTGTTTTATTATTATTATTTTTGTGCTTTTATATATTGTTATATATTGTGTTGGCCTTTTTCTGATTTTGCAAAACATTCGCTAGCCACTTTTGGTATGCATGATTGTGATTTATGTGCAAGTTCGAAGTCGGAATGCTCATGAGTCGGAACAAACGCACACCGTCTGACTGAATGACGACAAATGCGCATTTTTCATTCGTATTTCTCCACTGCCCACTGCCAAGATTGATAGTAGCATTGAGACCAGAATTCAGCATTGCAGAACAAGTTTAAATAATTCACTTAGCTTAAACGTCACAAGCAGAAAATTGCGCTCAAATTAATAATTAATATTGTCAATTTGGCATAAGGTAATAAATAAACTATTGATTCCTAATGCTCGCTCACTGCTAGTTGAAAGCTCGTTTTAATTTGCTTACATTTGTAAGTGATAAGCTCTCGCTTCAAATACGTATTTATTTATAATACGAGTGGTTGCCAGCACAATCGCATGATTAAAGTGCCTTTTTTGAGCTGGTGTCATTGAATTACAAACAAATAGATAGTTGCTGGAAATTTCTCATTTGCCCTAGGCCACTTTAAGTAAATTTCGATTCCAAAATGCCTAACAGCAAAGTCAAAATGTAGTTGTCGTCGTCATTATCAGCGGCTGGCAACAACAAGAACACCACCACTTACAACAACAGCAACAACAACAACAACAACGTGATTCACAAGCTGTAACAAAGTCAATGTTGACGACGCTTCAGCGATTTTCACATTAGATTAAATATTTTTCAACTTTTAGTTTTAAGGTCAAACTGAAGAAAACGCCCCAGCCACGCCAACAACAACAACAACGCCAACGACAACAGCAGCAGCAGCAACAACAACAACAACAACAAGAAAACCTTTGTAGTAATATTGCTGTTGCTAATACAATAATTGCTGCTGCTGAGAAGAAGAGCTGCGGAAGCGGATGCAAAAAAAAAAGCTGAAAGCTAAACATGAAGTGCCAGTGCCAGTGCCAGTGCCAGTGCGAGTGACGATCGCATATAGATACGCCTGTCCAGCTCCAACAGCAAACAGCAAACAGAAAACAGCCAACAACCAACAACAACATCAAAAACAATAATAATAATAACTGAAGCAGCTAATTTCTCAGCGCAAGAGAAACGAAACAACGCAACAACCTTGCCAGCAGCCACAACAACAAATAAATTTCCATTGTCTTAAGTTTCAGGCTCCTCCAGTGTTGCTGTTGCTGTTTGCTGCTTGCTGCTTGCTGTTTGCTGCGGCACCCTAAAGGCCAAGATCGTCGTCATATTAGCGTCCAAAAGTCAACGTCGCTTGTCGGCGGCTTTTCAAAAGCCAAACAACTGAGAAATATGTACAAATGTGTGCGTATGCGGCGTATAATGTAAATTCCGCAAAGTGCGATGGACAAGCGACGCTTGAAATTAAAATAGGGTCATTAAGCGGCAAGCGGGCCAACAACTCAGCGAGCCCAGAAGGGAGAGACCTAACAACTGGCTGCTTGTCCGGGGCACAGAGGTGAGAGGTATCAGCTGCCGCTGCTGCTGCTGCTGCTGCTTTCGAGTCGATTCAACTCGTCCCGAACTGCTGGTAATTGCTCTATGTGTATTTCCACACTCTCTGCTGACCAGACGAATTTCTCAACAATTATTTTGAAATGTTTTTCAATCTACAATTACAAAAGCGACGTTAATACAGCTAAAAAGCGAGCGTCTTGCATTGGGTTTTCCATAAACAAAAGTGTGAAAAGCGACCAACAACCGCTTCAACCTAACTCGAGGCAGCTCGAATAATTATGATTGCTGCATTTCAATGTTGATGTCGTTATTGCTGTTTCTGTTAGATTTGTTGTTGATGTGGTTTGAGTTCTGTGTTTGTTTTTGTTTTTGTTTTTGTGCGTGCAAATGAACGGGCCCATTGGCCTGACATTGGTTTTATAGTAATATAATTGTTGAGACAACACTTAAGAGTCAATACAATTTAAGGCGTTGATCAACTGACGTCTCAATGCTTTTTCATTGGCCTGCAAATTCTTGATTTTTCTGTCTACATGCAAATAGCTAAAGCAAACATGGCATCTCGTTGTACCCTTAAACTTGTACGATCTATGTCAGTATTACTGTGTATATTTAATAGTCATTAACTATCAACAAACTGTGACCGAATCCAAAACAAAAAGCTATAAACAGCCTGAGATACCAGAATGCCTGTGAACTACAAAATAAATGTATTTCAATGAAGTTTAAGGTCTCTGAAATTAAAAACTCTTGAATATCTATAAATCTGTTTAACAAGGCATGTTTCTTATTGTTCTTTATAATTATATTATAATTCATATTTAAGTAGTGATTAAAGAATGTGAGAAATTTCATTTTTAATTCAGATAAAATACTGCATTCCTTTAAAATTAATTTTGGGAAAAGTTTTGACTCTGAAGATGATGAAGCATTTATTGTAATATATGTTATCTAAAACTCTTTTCAACCTATATAAAATCTACATAGGCCTATAAAAATATCTTATTAATCTGAATTCCTGGGCCTGATCCCAAATACCTCTGCATCATTCAGCCCATTACTCATTCAAATTTCTCAAAAAATAGTGAAGTTTTTTTTTTGAAATATCTTTCGAATCATATTGAAGTTGTCCCCAATTTGACAATGGGCGGCGCGTTGCCGTCTTGCAAAGGTGCGAAGCTGCCAAATGAGCAACACGAGGGCAACAAATTTGCAGCTGTTGTTTTTGTAATTGTCGGTGTTGTTGTCGCCTGCCGTTGCCGCTGTCGGTTGAATAAAAACCAGTAAGTGATTTTACAGCCACCGCCATAAGAGAGTCGATTTTGGATTCGGATTCGGAGTCGGAGTCCGAGTTCAAGTCGTGGAATAAAACTAACAAACGCTGTGCAAAATTTGTAACATATTCAGCAGCAAAATATTTAAGTTGTGTTGTTGTTGCTGTTGCTGATGTGGTTGTTGCTGTTGTTCGATGCGTTGTTTTTGGTTATTGTACATAAAGGCAAAGCGTCGGCGTCGGTTCATTGAACCATTCGGCGCTGACTCTGACTGACTTATTGAATGACTGAGACAGCGACTGCAGCCCCAACACAACACCAACACCAACAACAGCAACAACAACAGCAACAACGACAATAATAAGAGCTACACTCTTGGTGCTGCTGCTGCTGCTGTTGCCATCGAAGGCTGCACAGATTATGTCACACATTTTGTGTATTTTTGGAGGAGTGGAGGGGAGGAGGTTACTCAGCTGCCGAGAGGGGGGCAATGTTGCACTCGTGGTAGCTATGTTACAACATCAATTGCGCGCGCCAAACAGCAACAACAACAACAACAACAGCCACTGCGACCCGAGACCGAAACCTAAAAGAAATCGTATCTGAAAGATTGCGCTCAAAGCTGCTACTGCTGTCTGTATCTGTAGCTGGTTGCGCTGTAGCCGAAGCTGTTTAGGCTAAATATTGAAGGCAACAACAACAAGAGCTCTGAATCATTCGACGTGTAGCTGAAATGCTTATCGAACCACTGAAATTAATTGGGTGGAGCCTCGAAACAGTCTGAGGGCATAACAGAACTGCAACTTTTGACATTTACAAGCTGCATCAAATAAGAGTCTGCGGCTTGGACTCTAAGCATGACTTCCATGCATTAAAATAATCGTAGTCCTTCATTAACAGTTATTCCAAATGAATTTTTGAATGCTAACATATGGAATAACAGTACAAATTTTAAATATTATTTTTAAAATACAGCTCAAATTTATATCATTTGAAATCACTTATTATTCCCCACAAAAGTGTTATTAATTATTGAAAGTGAATATATAAAAATTCAAATTTATTTTAATATCCCTTTAAAGATAATAGCATTGGATAACAAATCGTTTTATTCGGCGAGGAGATTTGATAAATCGATGATTGGTAAAAACGAATATACTTCTTCTGTACACAAGATCTGTCACCCAGAATATTTCCGAATAATTTGCATAAAATTGAACTTCAGATTTTTAAAAGCTGCAGTTGGTTAGATGCACCTTAAATATATTCAGTGATATAGAAAGTAAGTGTTTGTATGGGTTTCTAGCTTATAATGTACTGATGCCGTGTAACTGATTTGTAAACATTTGCTGACTCAATTGCATAATGAGCTGGCAGTTGACGACTTTGTCTACAAAATCCAACTTTAACTCCAACTACATCTCCATCTTTAGCTGGTAGTCCTCTAACTCTGCTGGCTCTTGCTGTTAGGCTGTTAAATCGGGGGACCTGCAATGGGTCGCATAAAATAAGTGAAAGTCAAATTGTATTGACGCATTGAGCGCATGAACAAATTAACTGCGCAATGAGCAATCTCATGAGCCCCGAACAGACAGACAAATGTACAGGCGGACGGACATGCAAACACGCACAAGTATCTGTGTATCTGTGTATCTGCGCTTGCTGTATCTGTATCTGCGCCTATGTATCTTTGTTTGGCATCTGAAAACCAAAGCGGCAGCAATAGCAACGGCAACCGCTACAATTTTTGTGGGTCTTTTGCTATTTGGTTTTTGTTAAGCGAATTAATTTTAAAAAAATTATTAAATGAGCCACAACAAATGGGCAACAAACAGCAAAACAAGTTTTGTTTGTTTGTTACTCTTGTTGCAAGCTTATGCAATTCAACAGCTCGAAAGTCATGCCTCAAAAATGACTTTCAAGTGTGAATCGAGCAGAATATTCAACTGAATAACTGAGTCACAAGCCGAAGTCTTATCAGCTGTTAGGGAGATAAGCACTGTGTATTTTTTCTTTAGAAATTTTGATGAGTAATTGCTTGAACATTGCACAATACAGCACTCAATGATTGCACGATTAAATATCATGTGGGCTGAGACAAGGCAGGTAGCCAAAAATGCAAATTGACAGCCGAGCACCTCGAGCTGCTGCTCACTGATAATATAAACGTGAGACGGAGCCAATTAGTTATCAGTGTGACAAAATCGAATTTGAATTCGGCGCTCGGCGCTCGCAGCTCTCAGCTCGTTTTGTAATTTAAATGTGGCAGGTTGCAAGCTGGCAGCGCGGTATCGAGGCAGCCGGGCAACTTGCTGCTGGGCAACTAAATAAACAAAACGATTTGACTTTGGTCATCAAGTCGACGATCGCAAAGCGAAGTGCAAAGAGTTTTCACAGCAGGTGCCGGCTCCGGTGTTGATGTCGATGTCGGAATCGGTATTAAAGCAGCCTTCGCATGGTTATGGCCTGTACGCCCATAGGCGTGGCAGAACTTTCACAAATTAATAACACTTGAACTGTGTAGCCGAGTGTAGAACGTACTCGCAGCTCGCAACTCGCAACTCGCAAGTTGAATCTGCCGGCGAGTTCAACACACGACGGCCGACAACAGGCAGATTGAAGTCCAGTTGCGAAGCGGCATTATAATTGAATTCGCGAGGTGAACAGCGCACAGACTTAAGCGACTGACGCAGATGGAGACGGCAGACCACAATTTCCAAGAACTCGCCACAGTTGCAAACATAAACACATAACACATATGTATCTCTATATGCTCATGCATACCACACATAAATATACATTTGCTTATATGTACATTTGTATATACTTTGTGTTGATATATAAATAAAGCATAAAAGCAGTAAACGACGACAGCCGAGGCAAAAGGCCCAGCCAAATGAAATGAGCGGCAAAATGTGCATAAAGAGCAAAAGAAAAGTATAAAGTAACAAATCGACTAAATAATAATGAGAGGCAACGCAATGCTGATCAGTGAGTGGAGGCACTTTCAAATGTGCAAGAAATTCCTTAGTTGCCGCAGAGGCAGCTGCAACTGCAGATTATCCAGAAAATTAGCGATCTTCCAGTTTAACAATGTGCTGAACTGTTGTGGCCCCAAAATATAACGGCGCGTATGATTAATATTTTATTTATTGGATTAAATGCTCAACGTGAAGATACCCTAGTTCCAGCTCTAAAGTGTTCAGCAATCATTCATTACCAAATGCCAATTTTGCTGTCTCAATATTTATAAATGCTTTGTTTCTTGTTGGATTAGCAAAAGCGATCGCAACAGAAATAAATTAAAGCACTGGTACAAATATGGACTCACTTTGGTCAACCATACTTTAAAAATCAATATAATATTTAATTCCATTTGTAACTTTAACTAATTGAGTAGGTAAAGGGTAATCGAATAGTTGGCTAAAGCGCTCAACATGTATTTTCTTTTAAGCTATACACAATTGATCGGAACTCATTGAGCCAAGAACATGACGAATGGCTAGAGTAAAACATAGTAATAAAAAAAAAACGTAGTCTCAATAAACGCGGCAAGTGCAAATGGATCCGGCAACGGGTTCGAGGTTCGTTATTTGGTCAATGGCTTCAAGCTGCCTAGAACGGGGCGTAGACTAAAAACGCTCTTCAGCTTGTTGCTGTTCGGATCGGGTCGCTACACCCAGACTCCAGACTGCCAGACTGCCAGACTGCCAGACTGGCAGACAGACGGACAGACAGAATGCCAGACTGTTTGGCTTCCCAGCGTTCTGGTTGCGGTTCGGATTCTGGTTCTTGGGCTGTCCGCGTGCGCTGGTAATTTGTAAATTGGTTCATAATTCGGTTTCATCAGCGCAGCTCTCAATTCTTGTCGGCGTAACTCTTTAAGCAGTGCCCACCCGCGCACTTCCCTCCACATTCCGCAGAAGATCCAAGTAAAATAATTTTATATATATATTTTTGTTTTTTTTTGGTTGTTTTATCTCTCAGTTTTTTGTTGTTGGTTGTTTTTGTTGTTTTCTTTTTTTTGGACACAGCAGCAGTGCGTTCGTTGGCTTCTTTTGTCTGTGTCTGTTGTGGACTTCTTGTTCGTGGGGGAAAACAATCCAAAAGCTCACAAATGAAATGGGTACAATCAACTAACTGTAAATAGTTTTTATTTCTGCTTCTTCTTCTCCCATCAGTTTCTGTTGCTTTTTGTTTTGAACGCTGCTGTGCCAGTTTTGCTTATGAACCGACTGCCAGACAGAAAGACAAACAGACAGCCACGCGTTATAATTTTCTATTTTCTACAACTTCAGATTGCCTCTGTTTCAGCTTGTTGTTCGCCGTTCCTAATGCGCCAACTTTTGCTCGCGTCCCCAGCAACTGCTTCTCATGAGAATCAGCTTAGACTTATTCAGAGTTTTTGGTCGAACACCAAATCCCATTTGGCATATGCAAAATTTGCATATTTGGTCACTTGTTAATTAATAAACAACTACAAAGCGACCGA
Organism: Drosophila picticornis; assembly: GCA_035043845.1. Lineage (NCBI taxonomy): Eukaryota > Metazoa > Arthropoda > Insecta > Diptera > Drosophilidae > Drosophila > Drosophila picticornis. Next base: position 20,450,051 of record JAWNMR010000122.1, on the reverse strand, counting down.
AAAACATCTCTAAGTTGAAACAAGTAGAAGAGCTTGAACAGCAAGGCCTCAGCTAAAAATACCCTGTACTGAAGCAATTGAGGGTAAATATATTTTGTATATTTTTCTAAACACGCAGACGGACAGCCTGAGACTTTTATGTCGATAAAAAATTTAATGTGGATGCGGGAATGATTTACATTTCATGATAAGCAACAATTTGTCTGTGCCATAATATACCCCTTTGGCATTAGTAGCAAGTGCACGGTATACACATATTTCTCTTAAATTGTTCAAATATATCTTAAGCGTTGACATTATCGATTCAGATAAGTTAAGCGTATGTTTTGACAGTTTATTGTGTACGAAATTGTTGAATGCCAAAAGTTAAGGCTAGCTAATTAAAACAGGTGCTAGTTGGCAAAGTAGACAACCAAATATTTGAAAAAGATTAAGAACCGATCATTTGTTGTCCATTAATCTGTATGATCTCATCGATTCCTGAAACTTTTGGAGCTTGAGCGAAATACAGAGAAGGCTCTTATATATCAGCGAATATGCATGGTTTCCAAAAGGAAAACCTTTTAATTTTTGTACAACAATAAATATATCAGAAAATAATTAACACATCAATATTTATAGGCCATGGATAAAATATACATATAAGCATATCATAATTTACTTAAACTGACTTTGACATTTCGAGTGACATACGGTCGCATGCACTTATGTGCATATATGGACACCATTAAACACACACACACACATCTCTCTCAGTACACACACACGTACAATGCACAGAAACTCCAGTTACAGCAATCATTATACATACATAGACCGGGAATGTGAGGAGGGGTGCTTTGGGCAGCTGAGTAGTCTGGGCTCGACTAAACAAGGGGGTCAGTGCATGAAGGTTAGCGGCAATTTGTGTCGACAACATCGTCAAATGCTGCATCCCAAAACAATAGCAAAGCAACACCAAAAGGCAACTGCAATCGTTGTTGTTGTTGTTGTTGCTCGACAGATCGATGAAATGGCAACAGCAACAACAATAAGTCAATTGCATTGGCAATAATAAATAGAAGAGAAACTGCAGCAACGTTGTTAGTTGGTAACAAAAGCAAATGAGAATGCCGGCTACCCCCTCCCTCCGACTCCCTTATGCAGCAGTACCTACCCGCCCTCCCCCTCCCCACAATCATGGCAGGCAAACACACGTCCAGTGATCGGCAACAAGCTAAGCAAAACGCTTCCTCATCGCCGCCGTTTTGGCCTAGCGGATTTACAATGGATGCGCATTGCCTGCTTGGGGTTAGTTGGAGAGTGTGTTGGGAAGGGGAGTGGAGGGCAGACTAACCAGTTAGGCGTTCGAATTGGGCTTCACCATGCGCGCTGATGTGTAAAGGAGAGGGAGCATTAGCTCTACCAAGGGAGAGAGAGGAATAGAGAGAAAGAGAGAGAGAGAGACAGAGTATGGTATCAGTTGACGGTCGGTGCGTGGTGGAATGCTTCGCTGCTCGGGTCCAGAAATTGGCAAACAATAAAAGCCGTCAAAAAGTGCAGTCAACACACACATACACACACACACACACAGTAACAATAACAAATAGAAAAAGCAGAGAGCGAAAAAGAAAGAAAAAAGCACACAAAACAAAACATTAAACGAATAGAAGAAAAGAGCATGGAAAAAAACAACAGTTTGAAAAGTTGATTGTTTAGTTGAAGCATTAAAAAAAAAAAACAAAAAAAAAACAAAATGTTGCCTCTAAAAGTGGAGCGTCGATTGGAGCCAACAAACAGAGAAAAAATCACCAGAAACTCTGAGTTGCAGTTGCAGTTTGCAAATGAACTGCAGCTCAAGCTACTAGTTCGCATTCTGGATGCGAGTATGAAGACTGAAGACTGAGCCGAGTTCACCGTAGTATTATAAAGAAAGAGAGAGAAGACGAAAGACGGAAAGAGAAGGAGAACGAGAGATATATAGAGAGAGCGATCTAAGCTGGTGAAAGATACATTTCAACTCTTGTCAAAAATGAAAATCAACTTCAAACTTGTGTGTGGCAAACAGACAAATGTGTTGGTAAGAAAGCGCACAGGGAAAACAAAAATCTGTGCAGAAAGGGGTGAGGCTTGCAGTTTGTTGGGGGCATGGAGAAATTGCTGGGAGGGAGGAGGGCGGGGTGTGTGTGTGTGTTTGGGTTTGTGTTTGTTTGTGTGTGCGTTTAGCTGCTGCCACTGAGCCTGCGCGACTGACTGACATTTTACGGCTGATTTTGACTGGGACGCAAAAGGCGCCCGAAGTGTAGCCTGACAAATGCATAAAACTTGACGCTGTCGCTGAAGCTGGGAAGTTGGCAACTGCCAGCTGAATCTGCACGCTGCTGCAACCATTGAGATTTGCAACGACTCGTCGACTTTCGGCCTGACAACAAATCCAGCAACAACGAATGATGATGACGACAGCAACGACGACGTTGACTTGTAGCAATTGAATTTTTGCACGTCGCCCATGAAGTTGTTTGTTTGCCTGGCATCGTTCCCCATTACCCCAACCCACCCAGCGCAGCCCCTTCCCTGCCACCGCCTCCCTGATCATTGTTTGGCTGCTGCACTTGGATGAAAAATAGTGGAAACAGTTAACGAAAAAGAGGAAAATATTTGTATGTGCTTGATTGTCTGCTCTTGTTGTTGTTGTTGTTGTTGAGTTTGTTGCTGCTGCCCCTGCTGTTGTTGTTGTTGTTATGTTGTGCGCATATTTATGTTTGCTTTGACTTACCGTTAGACGGTTATATGGCGGATTACATTTGGCACTGCTGGCAAATTATCTGTGCCGAGTATCTTTTTCAAGCTGATGTTGTTATTGTTGCTATTGTTTTGCTTGCTGACCAGTTACAAGTTGATGCTCCTTGGATAAGGCTTTGTGTGCAGCCTGTTGGCTTCCCAGGCCTGAGAAAATATACGATCGCATGATGGATTCCAAAATAATATATGCGACTCTGAAGGTCAAGAAAAGAATAATAAAAAATTCTTAGGTCTGGTAGACAATTGTGAAGTTAAATTATCCTTTTAATCATTCTTATTTCATTTGATTTCAATCATTTTAATTTAAAAATAATATTTTGTGATAATTAAAATGCCATTAATAATATTATTTTGTTTTCATTCTCAACATCTTTTGAGCCTGCTCAAAACAAATGACTGCAAATTAATTCTTCCATGCATATTTTTACTTTAATATTTACAATGTGTTTGACACTGTTTACAAATTGCCTGTCTACTTGCCCATAGTAATAGTTACACGATCGTCCTAATCAGTGGTTTCCTACACCAAGGAGATCTCATCATTAAGCTTTGCATCTGCAGCAGTTTATAACTTTTACTTTATTTTATTGTGGCAATTTGGTTTTATACCCTGTTCTATGGCATCTGCTTGTTTCTTCCTCTGGCGTGTGAAGCCATTCACTTCTTGCCAGCTAATTGTTGATGTTGTTAAGACCTCCTAGGGATTCGGGCCTTGCTAATGATGATATGCCATTGCCGTTGGGGCATTTAGCAGTGTGAAATACTGCGACCCGTTCGTTCAATTTACTGTTCAACTTTCAACTTGTCGGACTTTCGCAGCAAGTGACACACACAACATACAATACAAAACTAAGAAATAAAATCAAAACAACAACAGCAGCAGCAGCAGCAAAAAAAAAAAGGAAAGGTATATTTGCAGCTGCCCACCTGTCCTCTTGCCCCACCCTCCTGCCCCATCAGCCCCTCTGCATCAGCGCACTTTTTGACGCTCGTTTCGCACAACTTTCAAATGGTGCTGCGATCGTTGGTTGGGCTTTGAAATTCGAGTATCGAGTATTTGAGTATTTGAGCTTTTGAGTAGTTTGGTTTTGGCCAACTTGGAGAGGGTCTTAAAGCTATTGGCGTTTGGCATAATTATTTTTGTTGTTGCCGTTGTTGCTGGTAATTGTTGCCGCTTTGAGTTTGCTTTGCTTGACGGGGCGGCATCAGAAAAGAAGGTCGCACAAGGTGGTCCGAGCTGATCCGTTAGTTTAACTGTTGTTCCCAATACCCTCACGAAGGATACTATGATTCCACCAGCGACTTTAACAGGGATTCGGTAGTTTATTACGAAAGTTAGTTTGTCGACTCTGCTTTGATTTGCTAAGGCGAAAACATGCTATTTAAATTGTTTTTATTCCATACTTTCTGCTTTTTGGATGTTGCTTGCATTATCAGTGAGATAAGTAGCAGTATGTAAAAGATAGTAAATTACACTAAACCACAATATAAATATATGGTACAATATCTATTTATTTATCCATATCCTCAGTAAGTGTATTTAAGTGTCGACTTGTCGCACAGAGTTGGTGCTGATTGTATTATTTTCGTTTCATTTGTCTTTGAAATTAATGTGCCAGATTTGAAAACCTGTAGTGTCAGCTGGCTACAGAGCCACAGTCAGAGAGCTGAGCTGATGCGGAGAAGATGGCCCGAAGAAACAGCTGAGGAATTGCAATCAAAGCGCTCTCTTTTTCTACCTCCCCAACTATCTCCTCCCGCACGCTGCTGCTGCTATTGATTTTCACTCGAAGCAACTTTGGGGCAGTTTCATTTGGTATCCATCGGTTTTGGCAATCTACAGCTCACACAGGCATTCAGTTAGATCTCTTATGTACATATGTATATAAACAAATAATAGACATGCCCCGTTTTACTACATACGTGCATCGCTCATATGCTGGATTGTTGTTGCTGCTGTTGCTGCTGCTGTTGCACGTCGCTCACTTTGCCAATTTCTGCTTTGTTATTTTTTTTCGCTTTGGCATTGACGTATTGCTGAGAAGGGGGCGTCACACTCTGATATTTGTCGCTGTTTATTGCTAAGCAATTTTGGCAATAGTTTCGCAGTCGATTTAGCTTTGGCGTAGGTGCCCAGCGGTTTCTCTATCGCACTAGCCCGCTCCTCTGATTTCGGCATAATTCAATTTGTTGGCGAAGTTGCCACAAAAAAAAAAAAAACAACAGCAGCGGCAGCAACAAAATAAATTTTGCATTCGACGCTTAATAAACTGAACTTTAGAATTGTGCCATTGGGCAGAGAAGAAGTTGGTCAAAGAGTTGATCGGCGCAGTTGTCAATCAAAAAGTCAAATTCCAACTGTCAAAGCAGCGCAATTTGTCTGCACAATTGAGACAAAAAGCGAATGTGACACGAACCCCAAGAATGCAACGAGAGGCCGCCAAGTATAACAATTTGTTATTTACAAACATACACACAGTTTATTGCGCATACGCCGCGTGTGCTCAAACATTTATTAAGCCGAGCGAGTTACGAGCACTGCGCACGTGAATTAAATCAAATCGAATCGTAACTCCAATCGTCAATCGACAATCGGTTAAAAAATGCAGTCAACACAAACCTGTGACAATTCACAACTATTCCAACAATAACAACTGCTTATGTGGGGTAGAGCCAGTATTAACCCATTGTAATTATAAAATAGTTAACAAATGAGAAAGAAACTTAAAGTGTCGCGCCAACTGCTGACTTAAAGCGGATTTCATTTTCATAATTGGTCTTTAATAAACTGGCTTATTGCCATTTAATGTCTGCTCGACGTTCTAAATGCATTCCCATTTTTTAGTAACAAACTTGTTATATTTATATATAATTAAATCCAGGTTTATCAACATCCATAAGTCTAAATTTAACTTCTATATTTATGTATTCAAATAAATTTAATTAAATAAATTAAATTAAATTTAATAAAGTCAATATCTTAATGGGTTAATCGCATTGTGTTTGACAATTACAAAGGCAAAGCAAATGTTCAACAATAAGCAAATAATTTTGCACATGACATGCGAATCAAAATCCACCGAGGGAGGTTTATGGGGAACGAAATTGGGCAGCCGGTTTAAGCATTCGTGCAACATGTTGCCATTGCCTGAACGCAATTTGGCGATCGGCGACTGCACGCCAATAGAGTCGGCCAAACAGCCACATGTACATGTGCATAATTCCCAGCAACAGCAGAAACCAACAACTACAATAACAGCAACAACAACTGCAACAAGCAGCGATAGTACTATAAAGTTATTCGATTCCTATGCTAATCGACTTGCAACGCAAACAACTGCGTAATGAGTTTGCCGTTTGTCGCTTGACTTACATGTGTTAAAAGTTGTTACTGATACCCTGTAAGCTTTAAATTGTTTGACTTATTTCAAATATATGACAAATAGTTAACTTAATATTTTTAAAACCAAAACTTTATGCAAAATTAACTAAGTGTCTTCGAAATAAAAAATTTATTGTGCTTTAAAATTTTAATAGATTTTGAGTGTACTTACTAAAATTAAATGTCTTCATACATTTTAAGGAACTTACCTTACTAACTTGTGTGAACTTGTAATACTTGATGTATATATTAATATGAAATCCTTTTTTTTAACGGTTATCGAAAACTTAGCACTGGGTATTATCTAGTTGAAAGCTGTCAAGAAATCACTCTTACATGCTGATTTTAGTGCAACTGATAGGTCAACTGTTAAGTGTTGACTTTAAATGCCAACTGATCAAAGTTTGAACCCTATTTAGCTGAGCTCATATGCATAACATATGTATCTGTGTACAAACGTATTTAAGTTCGAGTTTCTTGGCTGCTATTCGCGCATATTTAGGGCCAAGTTATCGCGGCAAGTGAATCGTTGGCAGCAAATAGTTGCAACAGCTTCGTGTCATGATCCCAGCGCCCAGAAATCAGCCAGAGGACAATCAGACAAACAGACAGACTGACAGACAGACAGACAGACAGATAGATAGACAGACAGACAGACAGACAGATAGACAGACAGTCAAGTGAAACGTTTTGAAAAGCTGCCTCACATGTGAAACAAAGGTGCAGAGTTATGGTTATGGCTATATGAGCTTAAAAACGACTGCTAACAATGATCGACCTTGAGATGCTCTTTACCATCATTAAATAAAAAATAGTTTTTACTCATAATAATAAAATTAATCTATCAAAAAAAGAGAGATGAATTTCTCATTCAAGGATAAGAAATAGTTATTTGAGATTGAACTACACAACTTGGCTTAAACATCTTTACCTCTGCCTGTTGCAGAGTATAGGGACTTGCAACAACAGTAAGTTCAACAATCACTTGAAAAATCACCGCAAATGATCAGCGCGAAAAGCGACGACTGTCGAAATTGTTTGGCTATAAAAATAACCACAAAGTAGCAGCCCAACTTGAGAATAGACAGACTAGCTGGCTGTCATATGAGCCTTGAGTCATATGGGAAGCTGGGAGCCGCTTTGGTGGCAGGTTGCCACAGGTTGACTCCGATTACCGCCGAGCCCAGCAACATTTTGCGGCAATTGCAACTTCATTTGGTTCGCTGTTTTGAACCAAACAGCAATAACACAAACACACAAAATATTTGAACGTCGTCAAAATGTCAGCGTGGCCAAATTTAATAAAAAGCCACAAAACAGACAGCGGCGACTTTTTAGCGACGCGTGTTGGCAACATGTTGCATAAAGTACGAAACCCAAAAAAAAAAATTAATATAAAAAGCAAAAAACCAACACAACACACACACAAAAAAAAAATCGGACAACGAAAATATGTTGCACACGCCGCTGCTCCGATTTTTGCTGAATTTTTGCAGCACATTCCCAATTTGTGAGCCGCGTTGCCTCCCAGCATAAAAAAAAAACGAAGCGAGCAAGGGTGGGGGGAGTGGCACACATATTTGTCGCGCCTGGCAAACACCGAAAGCGAACAAATTCCCACGATTACTTTTTTCTTATAGTATTTCGGTTATTATGCGTGTCTTTCGAAATTTAGTTTAATTGAATTTATTTGGCTGAATGAAAATGCAAAAAAGCCAAACAAAGCCTATTAAAACCAAAACAAAACAGACAAAACTAAATAAATAAAAACGATTTATCATTGTTGTTGTTGTTGCTGTTGTTGAGCGCTGTTGTTGTTGCCATATTTAGTCATATTTATTGGCAAAACAAATTGATTAATTGATTCAGTCTTTAAGTTTGTTCGTCTCACTGATCTTAATGAGAACTTTCCAAGCTCTGAATGGGCCCGCATGATCGATGATTTTTATTCAACCCATTCACATATATTTTCTTCAATCGGTTGCCCGTTGCGTATGCTTAATATTGCAAGGACGGTCAGTGGCTCTCATCCCAAAGCTGACTGCTGCGTAACGCGTAACTCACAGCAGTAGCTGCGTTGGCTGCATTAACGATGTCAGGGCCGTTGCCAGTCGAAAGCGTCGACGTGCTTACTCTCCACCCTCCAACGCCCCGCAGCTGAGCAAACACTCATTAATCATCTGCCCAGCGATTGAACGAGTTCCTCAATGAGCTGAACACCACAGTTGCAGTCGAAACGGAGACAGCGCCAACTTCATTCAAGTGCCGTCCATGTGCCGAAAGTGATTGTTTTTGTTTATTACATAATCGTCGCTGCCTACAAGAAAGTAGGTTTGCTTACAACATATACAACAAATTTGTGTATACACTGAAAAAAAAGAAAGACATGAACTGATGCGAAGAAGATGTCCATAATTTTTAATTATTATATTGACATTATTGTATTTAATAGAAATATATTTATTTTATTTATTTAACTCAAAAATATAAATTTTATCTTTATCCTAAGACATAGAAATAAATTTAACTAAACTGTAATTTTCTTGCGTATTTTCATGATTATTCTTTTGGCCGTAATTGTAATGTGCAAATCTTATTAAATACTTGACAATTACACACTTAGTTAATGCCAAATAATCTTGATTTTAATGGGATTTTTGAAAAACAATAAAGTGATAAGAACAATATCATAAAAAAATGAGCTACTAGTAATAATAAAAATAGAATGGTATTAAGGAAGGATTTATGCTTGCCAAAGCTGTTCCAGTCAACCCCATCTACTCTCCTTATGTGACGACAGAGTCTACGAATTCAATGACATAATCAAGCAATCCTCTTACAATGCCTTTGGTAATCGTAACATTTCGTGCAAATGGTAACAACAATTGACTCTTTAGCGGCCACTGTTACGAGATGCAAGTTCCGAGAAGCCAAGTAACGTGTGCGGAGTAGGGAGTAAGGAGTTACGAGTGCGTCTATGAATGAGACTCTGTGAACATCATCAAGAGCATTATCTCTCTTTCCGAGGGCGACGCTTTCGCTTTTCGCTCGGTGGTCACTTGAGCGCCCAGTTGGCAAACACTGCGAGTTTTATGGTAGTTACGGACACCGATGATGCCTGCGGTTGTTGTTGCTTATGGCTGCACTTGGCGTGTTTGCTTCCGGCGACAGCAGCTGGCGATTGTGGGGGGCGGTTTTCGTGGTGCTGTTGAAGGAATGGAGGTGTTCCATCAAGGCCAGTGGAGGCACGCATAGACGAACGCTCTATAAAAGCTGTCGATTCAGCTGGAAATGCCATCAGTTCACCTCTATTACTCTTTACAACCGGATCAACGATCAACGATTAACATGAAAGTCTTCATCTGCTTGCTGGCGCTGGGCGCAGTGGTTAATGCGGGTTATATTGGCGGTGGCGGTGGCGGTGGTGGAGGTGGTGGACATGGACATGGTGACTCCAGCGGTGGCCCCGACATCAAAGTCATCAAAGTGATACATGAATCAGCGCCTGCTCAAGGTGGTGGCGGTTGGTCAGCTGGCGGCGGTGGTGGCTTTGGTGGCGGCGGCGGTGGTGGCTATGGAGGCGGCGGCGGTGGTGGCTTTGGAGGCGGAGGCAGTGGTGGCTATGGAGGCGGCGGCGGTGGAGGCTATGGCGACTCGAGCGGCGGCCATGGCGGCTCTCAAGGCCAAGAGGTCAAAATCATCAAAATTATCTCACAGCAGCCTTCTGATGGAGGCTATGGAGGTGGTGGCTGGTCATCAGGCGGTGGCGGCGGCTATGGTGGCGGCGGTGGCTCTGCTGGCTGGTCCGCTGGCGGCTCAGGATCTTCGGGCTGGTCTTCGGGTGGTAGCGATGCCACAACTGCTGTCAAAATCATTAAAATCATCTCGGAAAGCGCCCCAAGTGCTGGTGATGCATCGGGCTGGTCAGCTGGAGGTAGTGGTGCTTCCGGCGGTGGTTGGTCCTCGGGCGGTCCCTCAAGCGGTGGCTGGTCTTCAGGCGGTCCTGCCAGCGGCGGCTGGTCATCGGGTGGACCCCCTAGCGATGGCTGGGCCTCAGCACAGGGCGGCGGCGGCGGCGGCAGCTGGTAAAACTAAACACAGGTTGTGATAGACCCAAAAATCATACTGTATTCATTTCATGTTCATTTCATTTACATATTGTTCGCCCTATTTGTTGCATTAAACTCCTTTGAAATGTGCACAATCGATATTTTGCTCTAGTTGCGATTTTATGCCACATAGAGAGGGAGGGAAAGAGGGTGAGAGAGAGAGAGAGAGAGAGAGTCGAGGAATCGTCTCAAATTTTTCCATTTAAGGCAACACAAAAAACTGCATTTGAAAGTCGGCAACAAGAGTAGAAAGCTCAAACCTCCTTACTTATTTCGCACATTGTCCTTTTAGTTGCTATCTCCCTCTCTCTCTCTCTCTCTCTCCAATTGTTCACCCTTTCGGTAGCTCTGCTTAAGAAGAAAAAAAAACACACACTTAAGCGTAAAGTAATAAAATTCAAGCAACCAAAAAATGTCGAAAAAGGCAAAGACCAAAAGAAAAAGCGAGCAAAGATAAAAAAAAACACACACAAAATATAATAAAAGACTGTTGGCAAAAAAAAAAAAATAAATAAAAAAATATGTAAAATATCACTTTGGAGAGACGACGCTTCGCCAACCCACAAAGAATTGAGCCAAGCAGCCAAGGATATCAAGGATACTCACACTTGCCACCAAAAAGGGCAAAAGTGCAAGAAAAAGCTTTTCCACTGCCGCACAGCGGGGTTTCCAACCGGGCTGCTACTGGGATGGATGGCTGGGAGAGGTGGGTGGCTGAGTGGGTTTCTTGTATAAAAATATTTTCCATATAAATCTAACAAAGAACGTGTTCGGGTTTCTTGATTAGGCGCCCAAAGTGTGCAAATTGGAGGGTGGGGGCGACTTGGCTGCAGACCGACAATGACGACGGCGACGAGGACGACGCCAACAACAGTTACAGTTAGCTACTATACAACTACAACAACAAACGGCAAGTGGCATAGAAAGGAGCTGGGGCTGGGGCTGGGGCTGTGCCTGGGAACGGGAATGGGGAAGGGATGACGACTTCTCGGTTTCCTTAACGTTTTCAAAATAAATACTTACAAAGAAATAAAAGAGGCAAGTAGAAACAAAAAGAAAAAAAAGAAAGGGAGAAAAAATAAGAATAAACGTGAAAGGCGCAACAAATCCAATTTGTTGTTGTCGCGGTAGACGTTGGCCCAAGATATTTTGTGGGTGGGCATCGAGTTGGTTTTGTGTATTGATTTATTTCTTGATGGCCAAAGGAAGTGGCGCTGCGAGTGAATATTATTTTGGGACTATTGCGCAAATTTGATTTGCTCGAAGAATTATAAAAACAATCATTAAACTGCCGATCAGTCCCCGCCGCAGATCTCATCCAGACATCAACTTGTTGCGCTACATAAACAAACAACAGCTAACAACCAACAAATTCTCAAAATCCCCCACACATATTCGCTTTTATATTTTTCATAAAATTTGAACCGATTCGAGAATCTGCTAAGCAACTGCAACAACAATAGCAATAACAATAACAACAACCACAGGAAAGAAAATAAAATTAAAAATTGAAATAATTTTGTTGAGTTAATGGAAAATTTTTAGTTTTTCACAATTGCTTTGTGAGTCGGTGGATCTGTGGCCAGTGCGATTATTTGTGCGCTACTTCTTTCAAATTTGTTATTATTATTTTAATTTTAATTTTGTTGATTGATGCTGCTGCTGCTGCTGTTGTTGTTGTTGTTCTATTTTATTATTGCTCGTTGCACGTGCAGCATCCAAAAAGTGGAAAATTGCGTGTTTGCCAAACAACAACAACAAATAATACAACAACTCCTCAACGTTAAGCCAAAGTTAAGTTGCTCGCAAGCGTGAACCTTATTCTGGGGGCCCACTGTTGACACAGTCGCTGTGAGTATTCAATGTGTGTGTGTGTGTGTGTGTGTGTGTGCGCCGAGTGTGTTGACTGTGGGCGCGTGTATCGACGACAACACACTCAATGAGGCATATGCAAACAGTTTATGCGACCCTCGCCCAAAATACTCCAATTCCTGCTTCCTTTGCTCAGCAACCCCAGAGACCTGAGACAACTTCAAGCACTTTTTATTATGCAATTAAGATTTATCTGAGTTGACAGGCAGTATGGAATTAGTTTCGCGTAGTACTGTCCAAAGATATGCGAATATAACACTTTACTGCCTACATGGGAAATGTCAGAAATGGCACATTTTGTATTAATTAAATTTAGAAGGTTGAATGTGTCCTAGAGGATTTGGAGGCTCATCTAAGACTAGTCATTTTATTTCCAATTTATTCAGCGATCAACCATCATATTTACATTATCTTATTAATTTACATTATTAAAAAAAGATTCCATGCAAAAACATTAAGCCTGTTTTTGATTTTAAATGGGGTCGATTCCTTTGAATTCTCTCAGTTATAAATGATCATATTAAAATGTGAAATTCGCTGGGCATTTCAAAGTTAATCTGCTGAAATATACGTCTTTGTACCCTTCGACATACATACCTACCTGGTTATATGACTGAACAATCAAATGAATAATTGTTTGTTTTTTTTTCAAGAAAATTGTGGACATTTTTTCGCTAAATTCATTATTTTAAATTTATTTGTAGTGCGCTAGGCATTTTAACGGAATTAAACTCTAATTGATTTAGCTGTCCCAGCACCAAAATTTCCTCGATGGCCTTTTTGGCCAGCAGCTTGTTCGTCGTATCCAATTTACGGTAGGATGTGGCCCAGCCCTCTGCATAAATGTCAGCCTCATCACGCAAATTCTGGCTTCGATTTGGGATAAGTGAAAGATTCGTTGGGAAGTGTGTTGGGGTCAGGGTTTGCTCAACTGGAGGCGATGTATGCTCCAGGGAAGTGTGATTTACAGGCGATACATTGGGCACGAACTGCAAAAGTACAGTCCAAATAATCCAACAATTTTTTTTATATATTCACTTCATATATTTATTATGTTACCTACAACTTTGCTTTCCTTCTCAGAGTCGTTATCCTTGTTGTCATTCAATTCGTTGTTGGACTCATTCTCGTCGTGGTCTTCCTCATTCCAGAACATGTCGCTAGTCTCCGCCAGAGATGCGAGTTGAGACGTCCTGGCGTCATGGCCACGCAGAAAGGACAGCTCATTAAAGTACCACAAATGTGGCACGTAGATCTCATGCGTGCTCTCCGCCATTTGCTCACTCTGCTCCACTTTGCGCAATTCACGGCGAAAGCAGGTCCTTATGCTGTTTATTTTGCGACGCATGCTGTCCACATTTGCCTTCGAATCGATCTTTTTGTAGCACTCCAGCAAACAGTTGAAGGCCTGTTTCTTCATGCGCTGGTTTTTGTATACCTCGTCGTTGACGCTCCACAGCGCAGGTAGCTGGCGGTACACTTTAAAGAAGTCGATCCAGTCATCCGTTTGTGGTATGGCGCTCATTTCGAACAGCAGCAACACGTGTGCACACACTTGTACAGTCTCGCGGCTTGAAGCGAACTAAAGCGAACTAATGCGAACGGAGGCCGATCTAAAAATGTTGTTCGAACTCGCATGTTTTCATGTTTGACGCTGCACAGCACGCACACACACACATAGACACACACACACACACACACACACACATGCACGACTAAAGAATGCAAGAGAATTGCGATAACGGAAGAAATTCAATCCTCGTTCAAGCAACAGCAGCAGCGTCACACCAGCTGCATGCAAACATGTTGTATCCCAACAGTCAAGCAACATCACGTTTAAGGTTTGCTTCACACATTTTACAATGATGTTGGTGTTACAACAAGACTGGTCGAGATAGAATTAAATTGAGATTCGCGTTCTGCGTGGATGCAAGTTGTCAACATGCTTGTTGGATCTTAAAGGGCATACAACCGGTTGACAACTTTGCTTGTATGTATGTAAGTATGTGTGTTAAGTAGTTTTTATTTGTTGTTGTTTTTGTTATTGGCGTCATATCGTCGTTGCTGCCCTGCCATTTCGTCTGGTCGACGACACTGCCAGCGCCAGACGTGCGTCGCAGTTGACGCCATTAACGACGTACCCTCATCGATTTGGCGTCGCCGACGCCGTCGTCGTCGTCGTCTTCAACTCTGCATGTTTGTCGCCTTTGTTGGCTGCCAACACACTAAGGCACACACACACACACTCACACACACACGGGCATAATTACAAGTAAGGCAAAGAAAAAGTTAGCAAAATATGCACGAGACCAAAATAAGCGTAAGAGCACAAACAAAATATTATTACTAATTCATTTTGTTATTTTGTTCATTGCACCCTTTTTGCTTCTGTCCCGCCGACTGCTCCGTTGCCGTTAACGTTCACGTTGACTCCCCAACTAGCGGCGATACGTCACGTCGTCGTGTTGTCGCCCCATCGCCTTCTGCTCTCTCCCTCGCACCTTCACCTGTCGTTCTCTATTTGGCTTGCACTTTTGTGCATTGCATTGCGACAGCTCTCTTTCTCTCTCTCTCTCTCTCTCCCTCTCTCTCTCTCGGTCTGCTCACATTTCGCTCTCAATGATGGAAGCTTTTGCGTTGCATCAGCTTTGTTGTTGTTTATCGTTAAATACTTTAAGAGGTGTTCACGATTCGCGATTCTTGAGCTGTTTTCGTCTTCTGCTTCTGCTTCTGCTTAAGGCGCTCGTCTGTTCATCAAATTTCTGGCCGAGTCATAAGAAACGTATCAACACACAAAACTGAAGCACGTTGAAGTTGACGGCAACAACGACGTCGACGTCTGTCAGTGCCAATCAGTCGTAAATGATATGACTGACCGATTCTTGTGACTTTCGTTGTCATTTCATTGTGGGTGCCAACTGCCAGACACGTAATTAGGCTTATTTGCAGGTGGAAGGAATGGGGGCAAATCGATTGCTTTAGGAAATGGCTTGTAAATAAGTCAATGGGCAAAGAAGCATTAGCTTTTGAGTACCTTCCTATATCAGCTATTATTCAGGGTGTAATCTGTGAGACTGCATACCAAATATGTATAACTGTATATGTATATATACAACAGCTGTTCCAAGAATGTCCAGATCCACACAATACGTTAACACATAAGATTGAAGTAGGCATACATAAGACGGTTGCACTGCGAATCCCACTAGGCTTTAGACAGCTCCAGTTACTCCTAACTACAGTTCAACAAAAGGTACGTGAGTAATACAGAAAGTAAGAAACTTAATCAAGATGCTTTCTACACAACTCCTGGCAGACTGATGGGTGAGCTTTAACACCAACATTTTAATTTTCTTTTTTTATACCACTATATAAAGTTGAGAGCTTGGGAACAGTAAACATATCTTGGTCCCATTTCGTTATAATAATAATTATAATGGTTTGTTGTGGCAGCACTTTTAGTTTCCTTTTTTATTTTGTGCCCCGAGATTTTCTATTTTCATCCGCTAATAATTTTTTCCCGTTTCACTATAATTGGAAAACTTTTATATACCGTCTAGCTCGGATTTCCGGTATGGTGGGTGCCAACACATCAAGTTCGACATGAATATTTATTATTCCTCAGCTAAATATTTCGAAAAATAGTTGCTCATTTTACGACATTAGAAATAATTCTAATTTCATACATTTGAGATGTAAATCCATTTTTGTAAGAATCAAAAGTTAAAAAATAACTAAAAATTCCTTTTGGCTTGTCGCATTACATAAATTTGCTTAATTGCTTCAATTGCACTGTTCGAATATTTGCAAAAATTCACACACACATAAACACACACGCACAGACTCAATTACCTTGCAAAATACCAACAACTCAACAATCAAATGCGATTTCGTACCAAAAGCACACACGCACACACATAATCAAACACACGCACACACACACACGCACAAACAAATTGTAATCATTTTTTGGGGCTGCCTTGTGCTTTGTTTTGTATGTGGGTCATGTCCTTATGAAATATTCAAATGTCCTGAATTAAACATTTATGCCATTTCCAATGTTTTATTGTTTTGTCCGATTTTCCAGGCAGCCCTCAGCTTTCCGCACCCATCCCAATGACTCCATCTCCAATGAAAAACAAATTTTAAATGCGTACAATGGCTGATTATGTGTATGCGTGTGTGTGTGTGTGTGCGTATGTATTTGTGTTTGTGTATGTTTCAATTTCTTTATTGAAAATTGACCAAATATGCGTTGCGATGAGAAAGCGGGCCAAAATGTTCATGCAAAGTGGGCGGGTCGGCAACAAAAGCACAGAGACAATAAAGCACAAACGCATAAAAGCAAATAAATTGGTTACATTTGGCTTACACACTCACACACTCGCACACACACTCACACATCCACACACAAGCTGCGTAAATCCGCAACGGAAGTTGTGCTTTTAAATCGATTTTGATTGATTTTTCTCACTACCAGGAAAAATGCCTTTCGGGCAGCAGCACTCACAAAAAACAAATATCCACACACACACACACACACACATACACCCGCATGTTGGGCGTTTGTGTGTGCTTGTGTGCGTGCGTGTGTGTGTGTGTGTGTGTGTGTGTGTGTTTGTATAAATAAAATCAAATTGTAAATAATCGAGTCGGAATCGTCGCCTGTTTGTATTTTGCCAGCCCTTTAGCGCTTTTCACTTGAAATCCGTTCGCAATACATATAGGGAAAAAGAATAACCGAAAATAAAATAAATTATTTTCACTAAAATTATTCTCAATATTTTTGGTGTTATTGTTGGTGTTGTTGTTGTTGTTTGGGTGTGTTTAACTTTGCCGCTGGCAGCTCGTTATTTATTAATGTTTATTGAATGTGTGTGTATCGCTTTATTTCAATATCATAAAAAGTGGACACTGCCCAAAGAGAATAAAGTAAAAACCAGCACTTACATTTTTAATACAAAATCAATGAATATAAAAATAGATGTATGTATGTGTATTATATGAAAATATGCTGTCACAAGCATCGGTATGTGTGTGATTTTATTTATTTTCTTTTTTTTGTTACTTATTTATTTTTATTTTTTTGTATTTGTAAAACACTTTTTATGTCTGCGGGCTCATAAAAAGCGCATAAAGTGGCTTTAACATGGCATAAAAAATGCACCCAAGAGTGCCAATACGTAGGCCAGCAAGGGGAACAGGGCAGGCGGGTGGGTCAGTGAATGTGAACCATCTCTCCGGTCACTTTGGGTGGTCATAGCCGGGGCGATAAGCGACATGTTGGCCACTAAAAAAGAAAACCAAAACCATATGCGACAAAAAAACATGTGTCAGTCGCCATAAAGGAAGCAGGAGGAGTGGGATAAATATATAGAATGAGTGCGATAGAGCCAATTGCTGGAATTAGCTGTTACACAATAGATTTTATGTATACTAAAAGTATGCATCTATCTATCTAGTTATCGATTTTGATCAAATTACTGATTTGCTCTCTAGCCACTTAATGTCACCGCTTAAGAAAATGAGTGTCCAAGCTTTCACTTGTACTTTTTATTCATTTATATATTTGGTAGTTTTTCAGACATATTAAGATCAAAATCAGCCAAGTTGTCAGTCTCTAAAAACATGGGATTTTTACATATCAAGACTTGTATTTTGATTTTTGACAAAAAATATATAAACGAATGATTAATCAGAGTCAATATTGATTTCGGGAAATCCCAAATAGAATATACACGTAAGACAAAGGGTTAGTAATGATATCCAGAAGCTGCCTTCACTGACCATTGGTTAGTCCAATAGACTCAAAGCTCCCTATAATGACATCTGCAGAGCCTGCAAAGAGGAATAAATTAACCACCTAAGCAACACGCGTTATTAACGACCTATCGCAGTCAACAGAAATAGAACAACAGAAGACGTCGATATTTATAAACGCATCTGGCTGGACTCACTTCTGCTTTAGTCATCACCATTGGCAAAGCATTGAAAAGCCTTCCACTAACGGTAACACAACCGGCAAATCTTTACCTAACCTAATGTAAGTTAAAAATAGATTAAGAATATATATTAACTTTTTAGTGTCCACCCTTTCAGGTACACAATTTGTAAAATATAAGAGGACTAATCAAACTTAAGCTTTTCCTTCTTCGACAACACCTTTTTCCTTTCACAATTTCCTTTGTTTGGCATAAGTCAAGCATCGAGGCACTCAATAAAGCACATATACATCGTTTACATATCTACGTCAGGTCATAATTAAAATATCACGCCCATGCAAACAAATGCCAGACATGGAGTCACGCACCCCGTTCGGCATCTTGTGCCCCGCAAATAATCTTTAAGCCCGCTTTTTGTTTTTAATAAAAAAGGTCTTTACAAATATGTTAAGCCGCTCATCATTGCCTTATGCCCAATTCCATCTATGTGGCAGCAACCTTTCAGAAAGCCAACCCCAACCCCCACTCCCCTCCATCCCTTTGCCATTTGCCCATGCTCCAGTTGTCCCGGTTGTCCATAGTTGAATTCTCACCCACGACAACGTCTGCAAATCAAAGAAGCGTATCGCGCACGTGTCTGAAATATGCATTAACACACCGCCGCCACCACCACCACCAACAACAGCAGCACCCACACCACCCACTCTTAGACGCTGCCAGTGGCAGACAGTGGCCCCGGGCCAGATCACACCCCGGGCCAGCGGCAAAAGCATCCACCGAAAAATGATTTTATTTTTAATATTAATTGCAGCAATCGAGTGACCAAGGCAACAACAACCCTCGGGATCAACTTTGTAGCAGACACTCGAAATTAGGGCGGGGTGCTGCTGAAGGGTGGTGGGTGGTCCAGCATTTTGACTCAACCGGATGTGGCAATTGAATTTGAAAGCTGCTCACAAAACGCTCACAATATTTTTATTCCCCGTAACTTGATGTAAAACTGTTAACCTTTCCTCTTCCCCAATCGCATTTGAACTTGCCTCTCTCCTCACCCCTCATTCGTCACCCATCATCCATCGATCACCACTATTTCTCACAATTCTGATTTATCACCGCTGAGATGATTTGGGGAATTACCTTCTTCTTGATTTTCTTCAGTTCTTGCACTGCTCCAGCGAACTCCCGCACAGTCAATGGTGGTATCGGATCGATGTCTTTGAAAACTTTTGATTCCAGCATGCACAACTGCAAATTAAGAATGTCCACGGCTAGCAAGGTCTTATCTGCAATAAGTTTCTCCAGGTGCCGTTTGTCCGCCTCCGGCTTTATTAGTTGTTTCCGAAAAATATATATTAGCGGCAATGCGATAAGGCATAGAACATATATCTTGGACTGACTAATCCATTCTTCCATTTTGCGATAAGATTCTAAAATATATATAGGTAATCATTTTTCACTGGGTGTAAGAAATACAAACTAAGCAGTTAACCCGATAAATATATAAAAACTGTTTGATAACTTGATACCCATAACGTATGATTTGAAATATAGTGAAAAACTAGAGGAGACCAAAAGGAGTTCAAAAGGTCATACCATTTGATAACAGGTGTCACAGAACAAGGTGGGTGTTCTTTGAAGGCGGTTCCCAGTAATCTTTCCTCCAAGTTTGCCTTTAAAATTGCGGTAGGTAGAGGCTTTTGTGAATTTAAGGGCGGGAGTGGGCGAGATTTGATAACTACGTTTTGGAGCAGTCATTGAAGCCGAACTCACCACCGGAGGGAATAATAGGGTTGTAGAGCAGCGTCGCCGGGGACAAATACGAAATTCTGATGGTCGCTGGCCTTAGAACACGGACAGTGGAGAGTGGTCTACGGTTAGTCCAGGCAATGTAAATATGTATATTGATAGCCAAGCAGAGATCAAATTATTTAGTGCGATATCAACAAATTCGCTATTCGTAACAGGTTGCCACAAATCTCTGCTCGAGATCGCTAAGCAGCATGTTATCAGCATATAGAAGGCAACTGTAGAGCTGATGAGCTAGCTAGGAAATATACTTCAATGAGGATGGCCTCACAGATAAGGAATTCTGGCCCAACTTACACAAAGAACTGTGTAATATAAGTCTCACAAACTGCTCCACAATAATCCGTGCCATAAGTGGCTAGTGGATATTCATGCCAAAGACACCAAACGCCTCATAATTAAAATTAATCTCTGGAACACTTCTCCTGCACTTGCCAGGAAAAGACTCGCTACTACTTTCTAAGAAGTCTATCACAGTTAGAGAATATGCAACTGACCAGAATTGCGAAATTCACAAACCTGACTGGATCACACTTTGATCTTAGCACATATGAGGGCCACAGAAATAGATTGAGATCCCACACTGTATCATAACATGCCTGGAGGGGCCTATGTGTATCGACCTTATGCTCGGCAACCGTCTAACCTTACCTAACCCAAAGATGCCATGTGAGATTTTAAGTAGTTAGATGATTAAAATTGTGGCCCATGGCAGTCATGCTATAGTAGTCTGATGCGACCTATTCCGTCATATGATCTATCTCCAGGAATAGGACAGATATATTTCAGATTTCATTATAATAGCAAAAATTGCAGACTATGGCTAAAAAACAATTTTTGGACACCAGAAAAATGTTGTCGTTTTCAGTGCGACCATCAGCTCAATGCGGTTTCCGAAAGCTAATTGTTTTTTCCCATTGAAGTAGACTTAAGAAGACGTGCGAACTATGCTGATAAAGAATAATTATTTTGCATGAAATCGATGACGCATAACTTAATGCGCAACACAATTTACAACAAAAGTAGAGCAAGGCATCAAAATACCGAGAAAAGCTAAAAATAAATATTTGAGTACAATCATACTTTTTTGCCCTTCTTTAACAGGTTTAAACTGACTCGCTTTTGATGCTGATAAGGAACCCGAGTTGCTCAGTTGGCAAATGTTCTCAATTCACATATTTTTACAAGTTCATCTACAAATATTGCAGGTATGCTTAAAATTGTTATAGATTTTGTTGAGATTATGTTTGGCTACTATTTCAAATCGTTGACCTGTGACTTTATATGCTCATAATAATATTATAGAGAACAATTCACTGTGCACATTGTGTATATCAAATAATAAATTATTAGAAATTGCATGAATGCTATAAATTTCAATCAGAACGAAAAGTTTTCGCTTGACATCGCTTCTATGTCATTTTAACAGTTTTTTACATAAAGCCTGTCACTCTTATAAGTACCACAAAATTTTCGTAAATAAATTTTTTTTTAATTTTTAGTCTATTTTAATTTCTATTCAAAACAATTTCTGTTGATTTTTGCACTTCTTTTGGAGATGTTTCGAAATTAAATCTAATGAAATCGATGTACATATGGAAAATTCAATGGGATAGTCAAATATGCCAGCTATTATCGATTTGCCATCGCTGGCGGAAAAGATAAATACCGACTGAGCGTAAGCGAAATCAGTGGCAATGACACTTTTGATTTTCTAAGAAAGAACAAAAATCAGCAATTTAGCAATATGATCATGATAATGATGACTACATTAATTACAGTTGTGCAGAACTATTTGGTGGTTGGCGATTGTGGTAAAATGACTGTGGAGACAGGTAAGCAAATGACCCACTGGATTAAACTCTTTAATATTTCGCCTTTTACTTCTTTACTTTTGTAGTTAATTAAATGGAAGGAACTATGTTGATGGGATATTTCAGTGACATTTATATTAATGGTTCCATCCAGCTGAAAAAAGGAAAATTGCTTATACGTCCAGCAGAGTTATTAGAATTATATAAATACAAAATGTGTATTGCAATTTCAAAATGTAAATTTCATAAATATTACTGAATAAAAAAAAATAAGCACTGAATTTGACAATTCTTAAGATCGTCTCCGGGGTAGGTTGATAGACCGGCAAACATGGGTAAATCGTCTCCGCTTTTGATATTCATTAAAAATATATTTAGAATATACAGAGTCGGAGAGAGTTTCAGGTTACAAGTAGACTGGATAGAATCATATGGAATTTTTTCATTCTAAATGAGCACAAAAGTATGTTTGGAAATACTTATGACGATATAATTTATTATTTTATTTAAGTATAGCAGCTTTGAGCTTCCAATCATAGCACTCTTTCAAAGCCAAAACAGTTTCATATAAAAGGGGTAAGCCGCTGACCGCACTTGTTCCAACCTGACACAATTCTGACTTCTCTCACAACCCGCCCGCCTTTGGGCCACTTGGCCCAGTCGTTCGCTGCATACTTGGCCTCTACCCCCTCGCAAAACACGAAACCAAATCCCAAACCCATGTCCGGAACGCAAATAAACGATAAAAGCGCAGTCGTTCCGAATAACACTAACAATGAGTAGCGAGAGTCGCGAGTCGAGAGGCGAGAGGCGAGTGCCGAACAACCCGAATGGCCTGAACGACAGTCTCACTCGCTGACTTACTCACTTACTCGCTGGTGTGCCGGCTCGTCCGTCGTCTGCTCGTTGGTTGGTTCGACAAACGCGGGAGTTGCCTGGGCGCCCAGCAATTTTAGCAGACCCAAAACTCAAATTTCACAATATGCGCACAGAATATGCCGACAAGGGATGACAGAGAGCCACGAGCTGAAGCCGAGAGCGAGAAAGAGAGAGCCAAAGTTGAAAGTTAAATTGATTTGAGTGGGGTAGCTGGCCGAAGGGTTGGCCTTGTGGGTGGTTATTATTGTTGTTGTTGCTGTTGCTGTTGTCGTTGTCGTTGTTGACGTTAACGTTGGCTTTGGGTTTGCTGCTCACCCAAATGACTTTCAGCATGTGGAAGCCGCTGCTTAGCATGTTTCCTGCCATTAGACGATGCCACGTGCGCAGTGAGAGAGCGAGAGAACAGCCACTAACTCACACTCCATCAAAGAGACTTTCTCCTCTCTTGCACTCCCTTGCTCTCTGTCAGCTGAAAATGAGGCGCAAATTTTGTGGCAAGCAAAAAAAGGTTCAACAAATGGTTTGGCTCGATACCGAAACCGAAGCCGTAACCGAAACTCAAACTCAAACCCAAATCCGAACTCTTGGCCAAAACACACACACAAACACACAGGCACACATAAAATGCCACCCACTATTTAGTAATGACACAAAGTTTTAACGGGCAAATTGGGAGGTTGTGCTTTTTGGGGGGGGGCTGTGTGTAAAAACGTGTGGCATCATTTTTCAGGCTCGTGTTTTTGTGCGGTGTGTGCGGGGTGCCAGGGATTTTTGCTGGGTGTTTTCTGGTTTTGGGCGCACAGCAATTGACACACGGTGGCAGCAACAACGCTGCTCTTTCGGGCTATTATATTGCCCACTCTCTATGACTCTTTCTATCTCTCTCTTTCTCTCTTTCTGAGTGCGTCGCTCTCTCTGTCGCGCACACAGTCGCATGAAAATTATGTCAACGAGCTCTGTTGATTTTCCATTTTGCCTGCTTTCATTTTAGCCTTCTTCCTGCTGCTGCTGCTGCTGCCTTTTTTGTGTGTTGATGTTGTTGTTGTGCACTTTGTTTTTGTTGTTAATGCTGATGTTATTTGCCATTTCTGTTGCTGTTGTTGGTGTTGCTGTTGTTACCGCCTGACGCTGGTTAATTACATTTTACAAAATTTGCTGTCAAGTAGTTAAGTTGGGTTAAGTCGAGCGCGCTGCGCTGTTGACGCCGCAGTCGACGCTGGCGCGGAAAGGGCTTGTTGCCAGTGTTGTTGGTAATTTAATATTCGATTTTATAATTTTTATGCGCTGACCTTTTTGCATTTGTGGAATTTTCTTTTTAATTATTTATGTGCGGTTCTCTATCCAAACGAGTGTTGATCAGGGGGCGGAGAGTTTTGCTGTATCGCAGATTAAACGAAAATCGGCATATTTAATTATGCAGACAGGTGCCTGTAATTTGGAATTGTAATGCCATGTTCGCGTAGCACAAGGGATAGAATGACTTCAGAATAATGCCAAAATAAATTAAACAATTGAAATAACATACTTAATCAGATGAGTGCTCAACATTTCAGATTAACAATTTAATTCGATAAAATGCTGAAATCGACTTAACAGCTGAAGAGGAACCCAGAACTGAGCAATGAGTTAGAAGCACAAACTGGCATTTATACATACATATACGGGATGCCAGACTATATACTATAATTCTAGCAGCACTGAAAACATTCATATACTTTTCTATGTCATATCGTGTGTGCACTTCCCTTTCCTTCTCTCTTTGTGTGTGTGTGTGTGTGTTTGTGTGAGCCATGGAGATGGAAAATTCAACAAAAATATTTTTAAAAGCTCAAGTCAGCAACACAGACATTAAGTAAAAAATTGCACTCGAACACAGATGTGCGAGAGAGATGCACTTAACTAGAGAAAGAGACGCACGAACAGTCAAAAAGGACAAAGGAAATGTGAAAAAAAATTATACAAAAAATCATTGAAAACTGTCATCTTCAATGTCGACGACTCTGTAATGCTCTATAAAATACATTTGCAAAGAAGATCTTAAAATATGATTGATCAAAAAATTATGAAACAAATTTGCTTACTTAATTAAAATCTATCAATAAATCAAGAAATATTTGGAAAGCTAATTAAAGTACGCAAAATTAAATTACAAATTTATTTCTCATTATTTATAACAAAAATTATTTGAAAAATTAAAGTTCAGGAATCTGACTTTATTCTACATCTTTTGAAAGTTAAAATATTTATGAGGTTTGTTTTAGGTAATCTGCTTGTCGTCAATGGCTGATGATCCTGTTGCAGGACACGCTTTGCTTTAGAGCGTAGAAACTTTGAGAGCAAAAGACAAGCAACGAGACAGGCAAAAATGAATATGAAAGGAAGGCAAAGAAATAAAATAATAAAAAAAAAAACAGTAGCGCAAAATGTTACGCTTGCATTCGAGCACCAGTAGCCCGAAGTGGGGAGGGGTGGGGTGGTAGGGGTGGTTGACTGTCTGACTGAGGTAAAGTGTGGTGAGGTGGGGTGCGGAGCAGTGGGTGCTGTTGTGGGTATTTGGGGAATTGGTTTGGTGTTGGTATCTGCCAGTTTGCCAGAGCATGTGGCTCCTACAATGACAGCAGCCAAGCGAGTTGTAGTTGTTGTTGTTGCTGGTGGTGCTGCTGCAGCAACAGCCGGCGAAGGACAACAAAGAGGGAGGAGCAGCGGCAATACGATGAAGGCATTAAGCTGCTTCGCATACACACACACACACAAACACACACACAAACACACACACGTACACCCACACAGATGGCAGACATTATGGCCAGCACAGGCGAAGATGCGTTTGCCATGAAATACGCACAGACACAGATACATACATACATACATACACATGCACACATTGGCACACTTTCACACAAACATACACACAAACACACAGACATACACAGCCATACACACACACAAAAAGAACTTGGCAAGAAACTTGCGCGGCTTTTGACAACTGGAGGGAACTGTGGGCCATGGAACGTTTGGCACATCCAAGCCAAAGCAATAGAAGAAAAAGCCAGTCAGACACACACACACACACACACGCACACACACACACATACAAACACATTCACACACAAACTCATATACACGTGCAGACACTCACAGACACATGCACATGCCAGGACAAAATGGCAACATAACTGTAGTGAAAATGTCAAGAGAGAGAAAAGATATTAAAACGTATTTGACTTCTGCGAGTTTGCGGATAAGGCTGAGGCAGAGGCTGAGACTGAGGACATGAGCAGGATGTGCGCCAGTGTGGCACAATGAAAAATATATAAAGAAGCCGCATACACTCACACATTTATACACATATACAAACTGACACACACACACATGCACACACACCCACACACACACACACTTGAGCATACAGCTTATGACAAAAATAATAAAAATGGCTCAAGAAACGAGGCAGCTGAAAGCAAGCAAAACGAAAACAGCGCAAAAATATAAAGCAAAGTAAAATAAAAGTGGAAAAAAAAGCAAAGGAACAAAATACAAGTATAAAAATGAATTTTAGATGACAGTCAAAGTGCTTGAAGACAGCGGGGGGACTGCAGTGGTGGCGGTGCGGTCCGAAGGTTTGTCTTTGCAGTTAAGCAGACGAGTAAATGTTGTTCTTATTGTTGTTGCTACTGCTGTTGCTGTTGTCGTTGCTGTTGCTTCTGACGAGGCTGTCGTGGCTGCTATTTTATGCCAAAGACGTCGGCGGCAACAACAAAAACTGTGAAAGTGGGCGGCAACGCTGGGCGAGCCAGGAGCCAGCAGCATTGCACAGCAGCAGAAGTGCAAAAAGAAAAAAGTGGAAGAGAAGCGACAAAAAGTGGAAAGTTTTATGGGCAACAGCAGCAAAAATTGCAATATACCATAGCAAGGACTACAACGAGAACCCTCCTGATGTGGATTGGCCATGGGTGGTGCTGCCTGGCCTTCTCTGTCTCTCTCTCTCTCTCTCCCTCTCTGGGGCTGAGGTGATGAGGTTGCTGATATTGATGGCGTTGGCATCGCTGAAGCACTGACAACCAACCAGTAAAAGAAACAGCAGCAACGCACGTCTGCCACAGCGGCGTAGTTGCACTGAGCTTAAAGGGATACACTTGAATAAAACCTAAATTAGCTAAAATACAGTTAATCTAGGCATAAGAAATTCGGGAGTGATTCACAAATTACGTTCTTTTTTATAATCATTGTTATAATTGTAATGTTCTCACTTATTTTTCACTTTGCCTTTTTCCTGATCAAAATTGGCTGAGAATTGATGTTAGTGGCTAGTGGGGTTCTTACGGGTTGGAATTTATTCCATGGCAAATTTTTACATTGATTATATTTCCATGGTTTCTGCCTGTCGTATTTCAGTTGCCCCTGAATCAATAAAATTATAAAGAAATCATAATTGTGAGCACCTATGTCTTATTTCACATTACGGAAACCTTTGGACTTTAAATAGAAGGAGAATATTCCGCATAGAATAGAATAAGAACATATATTTTTACACCATCCCCCAGCTTGAAGAGCTATTTGCATATACAGAAGCCGTGTGCAGCTCGTATCTTTAAATTAGAATTATTAAACATATGCACCCAAATAGAGCTCTAATGGAATTCCTTTTCAAAAAACGATTAGCCTGCGCTCATGGCTCATGGTACATGGGACTGTGTATACTTTGA
Source organism: Drosophila picticornis (assembly GCA_035043845.1). Taxonomy (NCBI): domain Eukaryota; kingdom Metazoa; phylum Arthropoda; class Insecta; order Diptera; family Drosophilidae; genus Drosophila; species Drosophila picticornis. The sequence goes on along the minus strand of JAWNMR010000122.1, from coordinate 20,422,760 downwards.
TACCAACACCAACGACGCCGGCAGCCACACATAAGCTCTGGCATTCACTGTGGCAAACACTTCTCCAGCCCGTCTACATACCGCGAGCTATAAAAAAGAAGACAAAATGATTTCGTTTCTCGGCACGAGTTGGGTAAACTTCGACAATGCTGATGGAAAACGTTAGCAGAACAACTTACAAATTAAGGCTTAAATAAGAAACCGTCATCCCACAGCGTTGCCACCTCTCTTGGGAATCGGTGGCAACATATGTTTGTCAAAATCCCCCCTATCAGTGTATTTCCCAGCTCGAACTAAGCTCACAAAAAAAAAAAAAAAATGAGAACGAAATAGAATACAACATAAAAATAAATCATACGCCTCATCAGCCCCAGAAACGAGCCAATACCGTAAACATTACCCAGCCGCAGTCCCCATCGCACATTGCACCCTCCCTTCCACCCACGCCAAACACCCAACTTTCTGCAACCATTCATCCTTCGGCACTTTGCCTCACCCCCCTTGCGCATGGCGCTAATAAATGCTTATCGAAGACGCATAAAGCGAGTAAATTCGCAGCCATTAAACGAGCATAAAACTCAATGCTGGCCCGGGCCAACAACAAAAATGAGGGGCCGACAAATCAAAGTACAAGCAAAACAACCGCGTCCCCTCCCCTGCCTCATCCCCTCTCTTTTCTACTTCTCTTCATTTCCCTCAGGCTCCCTCCTTGACACTCCCTAAGGCCGCAAAAGCTGTGAAATAAAACCAGGCAAGAACCGACAACGGCTACATTGAAACCCAAAGCGGCTCCCAGGCGATTTTAATGCGGGTTTGGCATTTGGGGCCAAGCAGAATATAGCCCAAGCTGCCAACCAATCCACCCAAAGCAGCCAACTGCCCAACCACCCAACTCTCCAACGTTGACAGCATACAAAGTAACTTAAATCGAAACAATAAAGCGGCAACTTTGTTCGAGCAAAAATGCAAAAGGAGGAAAGCATAAAAAAAAAGAACGACGGGAAAGGGGAGCGCATAAAAGTTGCCAAAGATGGCGAGAAAAAAGACACGAAAAAAATACATGGAAAATGCGCAAATAAATGAATGAATAAAAGCGCACCACTGAAGAAGGCAGCGATCAGAGCAGGAGTAGGAAGCTCTCACAAAGAAATTACAAAATTTAAGAGGGACACAGAGCGAATGAAACTCCAGAGGAGCAGCAAAGGAGCCACAGCATCGTTGGGAAAGAATATTAATAAATCCCAGCAACTGTGTGTGCGTTTTTGTGTGTGCCACAAAACAGTAGACACTCCAGAATGCTCTGGCGCGCCGCAAAGTGCTCACACGATGTGGCGTATGCGTAATAACGCAAAGTGCATAACACCAAATGCATCAAATGCAATTTCATGTACTTATTAAATAATTATTTTTTGAAATAATAAAAAGAAATTTATGCCGTTAATAACTTTTACTCTTAAAACCAGAACCAGAACAGTTTTAATATGTCGACCTCGTCACATTTTGGGATTAAGCGCGTTTAAACTAACAGCTGCATCTGACGCGCTTGGCAAACATTTACTTAGGGCTAAGATCCAACTGCTCTTATTACCGACGTTTTCTTACACAAAGTTTTAAGCACTCCACATCTAAGAGAGAGCCACAAAATGAAGTAAGAAAGTATTTAAAATAACCAATTCTCAGAACGTATAGTTTTCTGCCATCAACTTAAATCTCAGTTTTTCTATTCTATAAAATGCATATTGGTAATTTCTGTTTTGATTTTATTTAATTAATTTAGTTCAAAGTATATGAGTAAAATATTAATTTTGTATTGTATTGAAGTGCTTACTCAAATTATGTTTTTGTGTGCTTACCATAATAATAATTAATACAATATTAAAATTTTATTTTATTAAAGTGCCTAATCAGATAAATCACATGCCCATCTACCTCTTAATTGAAATTAGCCAATTTTCTTGACCATTCAGCCCACTCAAGTCTAAATCACTTCATTAAACTTAAATGAATTGATCACATATTTTCCATGGGTGAAGCAATGGCAATACAATTACATAGAAACATTGTTTGTCCATCTGTGACAATAGTCGTAAGTGAAATAGCACTTCTCACTATTTCAAGTGCGATAAATAATTGATCAAATTTTGAACATAATTGAAGTCGATGGAAGCCACTTGAGTTTCAATTCAATTGCTGGCCGTGCATTGAATAGCTGGCACGATAGCCAAGCGCAATGACCACTAATCATAAGAATAACACCTAATCAACCACAGCTCGGTAGCCGCATCATGACCAAAATGACCGCCCGCAAAATCGAAAACGAGAGAGTTCTGGCTAAATTAAATGAAACGTTGATAAGACGCAAAAGGGCGCACTAAACGATTAAATCGAATGAGCGAGCAAATGAGTAAGTGAGTGAGCCACCAGTGAATCGCCTTCATTCATACTATGTCCATGCCCAACCCTTGCACGCACCCCTCGCACCCTAGCCCGCACCCCTAGCTCCGCGCGCTGTGGACGTGCCCGACTGACTTTCGGCACAAGTGCGCAGCGATGGCGAAAAGTAAATTTTCCGCCGTGCGGTTGTCAGGCACGCAGCGAGAATGACACGAGTAAGCAGAGAGTGAGAGAGAAAGAGACAAAAGGGAGCTGGTGAGGGAGAGGGAGGTGGCGCAAAGCAAAGGCAGCAGTAGGAAGACAAACAAGTAAGAAATTGCTAGCTGAATAATTTCAACAGCGACGTCGACTGCAATGCTATCAAGCATTGCTATGGGAGAGTGGGCATTGCAAAGTCAGCTTAAAGCACAACAGAGAAAGAGAGAGCGCCATCGAACTGGCCTGCTTGGGATGGAGCCACAAAGAGAGAGAGAGAGAGGGAGTGGCGGGGAGGTGGTCGGGCACAGACTGTTGGGTGGCTGGGTGGCAGTCGTGCGATTTGCTCGGCACTCGTTCGTTTTTAATACGACAATGTTTTTCACGTGCCATTGCATGTGCCCATACAAACACACACACACGCACACACAAACACATACAAACAGAGCCACACACATATTTACATAAGGTTGTGGAGAGCAGCGAGCTTTCTGCACGTTGCTGTGCGCCTGTTTTCCAGGCAGCGTATTGCGTTCGTGTGTGACGTTCTGTGCGAGCATCTGATTGACGTTGACTGCGATGCCGACGCCTCTGTTTTTGTTATTGTTATTGTTATTTTGGTATGCATTCTGGCTAAGTGAGTGAGTGAGCAGTTCAGCTAAGTGGGAGTCGGGGAGAGGCGAGCAGTAATTGTTGTTGCTGCTGTTGCTGCTGCGTTTGCTCTCTGTTTGCTTAACTGGACTTGATTAGGTTTTCGAGGTTAGATACATTTCGAATTATTCAGCGCTCGGTGGGTGGCGACTGGCCTTCTCCTTCTCCTTCTTCCCGCCCTCTCCCCCTGAACCCCTCCCATCCGACCCCATGCGACTGCCACTTGTTTCCTTGGGTTTGCTTCAGCGAGGGCTGTTTATCGAATTTTTGGCCAGAAATTCTTTGATTGTGTTGTAATTGCGTTATCCTTGTTGGCGAGCCGAACCGGCTGCCGTTGTGGCACGTAGCACATAATTGTTACTATTAATATTTCATTGGGTGGTTGCTTCGGGACATTTATGGACTGTTTTTCCTCGCCTTTTTGCCGCATTGCGGGTGTGGGGTGTGTGTTTAATTAATCGACTTGCCAGCACTGAGTGCCAAATGCTCGTATTGTTTTTGCTCGCTACTCAAAATATTTGACTTGTAGATGTGCCTCTAATTGAGTGTCCCACACCCCCCATCTACCCACCAGCAGAAGTATCTTCCTATCAATGAGAATAAAAGTTTTTCCCGGCTCCTGTTCATCTCGCGCTGTTTGTCGCCGCTGCTGCTTTTTGCCCATCTGGCGTTAACTTCACGAAAATGATGTAAACCTAATTAAATTTCCAATAGCAAATGACGCTCCCGCCCCCAAGATTAGCAAAAGAAACTTTGACGACGGCACAGATAATTGCTGAATTGCGTCATGCAAGCGACTTTAAGATTTATCCCCAACGACAGTCTCAGTTGGCAGCCAACCCCCCACCAAAAATCCTATGACTTTTACGTGTATTGTAGAAATATTTACTTGGAAGCTGACTAACTGGAACGGGATTAGCAAGGTGGTTGCTATGTTTAAGAGCGTAAACTAACTGCTATAAGCACATAACTAGAAGTGATTCACTGAATAAGCACAAAACTCTTAAGACTATGTATTTAACATCGATGTATTTGTTAAGTTCTTTTAAATTCATTCAATTAATACTCTTACAAAAAATAGGTAATAGATAAAAAAAATCAACATTGAAGATGTGAAAATTTAATGTGTGCAATAAGATATGCAGGGTAATTGAGCTTATATCAGAAATTCCCATAATTCTCTCAACCATTTTAATTTTCCAGGTAAGTTCTAAAATGATTGGTATATGTGTGAAACATTAAAATAATGCATACCTATAAATAAATAAATATAAATATTTTTGATTGAATGAGAGAAATGATCAAACTCCACTACAATTGACAACTGAGTTTCGCAGGGAAGGAAATCAAGCAACCAACTAGGCGAACGACAATTATCGAAATGGAAAACGAGAGCGACAGATTTCACTGCTGTCCATACATACGCCAACACACCCACACATACACACTGACACAAGCACAGGACAAAGATGCTGGGTCATCGTCGACTGTCGACTGTCGACGGTCGTTATCCTCATTGTCAATATCGAGAAATTTCTACACCCACACACAAGCGCAAATTGAATTATCCCCAACAAATAGATCTGGTAGCGTGGGTGTGGATCCGTGTGTGTTTGTGTGTGTGTGTGCTCAAGTTAATGTTATCGTTGTTGTTTTTGTTGCTGTTGCTGTTGCTGTTGCTGTTCTTGTTGATGTAGTTGGTGTCAATTGGGTGTCTGTGCGATGGCATGTTGTGTTTTGTGTTGTCTTGGATTGTCTTGTGCTATATTCTGTTCGGTGTTCGTTGTTCGGTGTTCGGTGTTCTGTGTGTATCTGCGAAACGTCAAAGTATCTTAATTAAATTTCATCCCTTAGCCAAAACGTAAAAATGTACAGCAATTTCACGTTGCTCGACTGACTAATAGACAATTTACGCCCACACGGAGACAACAACAACGACAACAAAAACAACAACAGCAGCAGCAACAACAAACAAGAAGTCAAGACACGAAACGACACGACACAAAACGAAACGTTGAATGAACTGTGCGACAGGGACACTCCCCACAAATGTCGGGACTGGCCCCTAACCCAAACACTGCCCAGAGACATGAGTGCACGAAATACAATTTCACAAACATCTATAACAAATCCAAACACACACACACACACACACACACAAGCACGCACACACCGAGAACATGCCGTTTAGCAACACTGTCGAGTAGTGTGGGGCAATGCCAGCCAACTGGCAGTCAACTGTTATGCCATTAAATAAAGTTGGCAACACTTAATGCACAGCGACAACAAAACCAACAACTGCCCGGCTAAAGGGTGTATGTGTGTGTGTGTGTAGGTGTGTGCGTGTGTGTGGGTGTGTGTGGCTGTATGTGTGGAGTTGATGCTTCGGGTGTTTGGGGTCTAAAACGTTTACCGATTTGTTGCTAATACTAAACAGGCAGCCAAACGAAGCCTTCACTTTGAGCTTCCTCACTCTCTCTGCAATGGAACTCTACCGAAACCTATAAAATATGTAATGTAAAATCAACAGCAACAACAACAATTGTGGCACAAAAGTTTTACCGTAAACACGTTCGTACGGATGCCTTTATTGTAATATCAAATTACATATAAGGAATCTTCACATAACACCAAGACTATAATCTAAAAAAAAAATAAATATTTATATATATATATAAAATGGTTTTATGTTCAATTCATTTATTTTCTTTTAAATGCGAATTTTGGCTAGATGTAAGACACTGATTAGCGTATTATAATAATAACTGTAATTAAAAACGTACATCTGCATTTGAAATTTTGTAGCAAACTCTACCAAAAATAAAACAAGAATATATTCAATACATGACATACTAAATCTCAAAAGCGTATTTTGACAATGATACATTATTTATTTCTGGTCAGAGCACTTAAATATATATTAAACAAAATGCACTCATTTAAATTAAATCAAAGTATAATTTGGAAATCCCAAAAGTTTTAATGTGAGCTCTTTGCCAGACTTCAAATTAATATTTGCAAACTAACATCGCATAATAATATTTGCAAACTAAGAAAGCAATATTGCAATGAGTATCGTATAAACGAAATATTCCATTGTTTGTTGGCTTTGCATACATACATATTTATATAGATGTATGTGCGTGTGTGTTTACGTTTGTTAGCCATTTGTTTTTGTCGCTCGCCTCTGGTGTCCGTATAAACATGCCACGTTAGGCGACGTGCCAAGTTTCATGTGCAACTTCGTACCCTAAACAACGAACCACTCTCAACCACCCAAAACACACCCCGACTAGCCGTCCACCAGTTCAATTCAACAATCTACTACATATGCAGCGACAACAAAGCGCATGAATTTGTTGCCAGTTTGTGCCACCCGCAGCTAAAATACTCACTACAACCCCAACCACCCACCGCCCGCCACACCCCTTTGCCTCTCATCATAATCTCCACCCCCCACCGCCAAACAGCAGTGCATGTCGCCGACTGTCCATGCACCGCAATTTGCGCAACAGCAGCAAACAGCAACTGTTGGGCGACGCGTGATATCCTTTACACAGACACAAGCTGCACCACCACCAATCGTCCACCCACCCATACACCTCCCGCAACTTTACTTATCCATAGGAAGCCGGCACTCACAGCTACCGTTCCGAATTGAATTAAACTCAAACTTTTACCAATTTACAAAAGCAACAGCAGGCAAAAAGGAAAGAAATGGCAAAAGGCATTAGGATGGGCAAAATGGGGAGGCGGTGGGAGGATGATGGTTGTGCAGTAGCGTCTTGGCGGGGCACTCGGTGGTGCAAGTAGTGTACCAGGCCAGGGAGCAAAAATGACGGTAAAGAAAGAAAGCTGGCAAAGTTTTTACCCAAAGCCAAGCCGAAGCTTATTTTCTTCTGCGCCTTTTGCCTTTTTGTTCTTTTGCCTATTTTCATTTTGCGTCCAGACTTTTCTTAGGCCACGCCTCCCCAACGCCCACCCATGCCACAGATATTCCGTTCGCCTCTACTATTTTATGTTCATTTTGCTTTTTTTCGCATTTCTTTTTTCCTTTTTTTTTTGTCTTTTTGTGTTTTTGTTTTTTCCTCTTGCTGAAACACAATCTGCCCCGTAAAAGAGCTTAAACCCTGTCAAGCCACCCATTAAGAGCCAGGCGCACATTTTGCGTGATGGCATACCAACACACAGAAATACACACACACACACACACACACAGCAATGCTAGATCCTTGCAAAGGACAACTATGACCAAGCTTTGGCTGGCTGGCCGCCTGGGACGTACAGACATGGCTAAGTTGTTTGTAGTTGCTGTGTTGCTGCTGTTGGGATTGTTGCTTTTTTCGGTTACTTTTGTTGGTTTTGGCTTGTTGTTGTTGCTGCTGTTGTTGAAAATTATAGCATGTCCTATGGACTAGCATTGCTATAGCTTTTGGCCACAGGACTGGGGCACGGGACGGGCAAATGAAAGAGCCATTCAGCAGTAGGTGGAGAAGATTCTTGGCTCGCTTGTGCTTTGACTTGTCCTTGTCTCTCTCTCTCTGTCTCCCTGTCACCCTATCTATCTGCGGCTGCTTTGGACCATGGCCGAAATATATGACCAGCAATGAGTCTCCCTGATTCTAGACTGTGGCACGATGTTTGTCATCTGCTGAAATATAATCGAATCGAGCAGCCAAAAAGCGTACAATTTGCGCAAATTTAGTAGCAACAACAAGAGTAAAATATATTGAAATGAAATGACTGTGGAAACCACGAAAATGGGCGAATGTTTCCGTGAAAGATGGGATAAAATTCGGAAAGAGGAGTGGATATGATAAACAAGATAATACAGATGATGGACTACGACGAGTATATGCTGCATAATTATTCACTTAAGCATAGCTCTTGATTTTCCGAATTATGCAGTAGTGGCAAATACACAAATCTTTAAGAAGGTTTGATATGTTAATATTTACTGTGAAATTAGCATAGATAATAGAAACACATTTCAGGCAGGACCCCTAATGCAATCATTTTTATTATAATTTAGAAAATGTGTTAACCTCAAGTTTATCACTAGTTAATAAAAAATGGATTACCTAATCAATTTTAAAGAATTGCTAGTTCCACAAATTGTAAACGTTATTTATTAAGCGATTTGTAAAAAGCAAACAATGCATTTCAATTATATGATAGTATATCTATTAAAGACAGTCGGAAAGGATTTTTGATCAGTGCTTCTTGGTATATAAAACCTAAGTTGAAGACGGTTACATAATATGGATACAACTAGTCCAAACTATTAAATATGTTAGTCTAGCGCACAACTTGTGTAAACATTAAATGACCATCATTGAGATATGCCAACGATTATTTGATTGCTCTACTACTTAAATAATTTGAAGTATGAATAAAGATTCAATATTAGAGCCGCCAACAAGTAAGATATGCAATCGCAATCAGCATTCTATCGACAGCCGAAAATGATATACACAAACGGCCAGCGATGAGCAGCCCTCGGCTATCATCCACAAATGTTTACCCCACGCCCGCAATCCCCGTTCCACTCATACTGTGAGCATATAATTTTCCGACCATTTTGCTCATGCCACACAACAGCGGGAAAAACCACCCAACTGGGTGGTCATCATTCTGGCGACCAGGTCACAGTTAGACTGTCAGAGGGACTGGCAGACAGAGAAACAGTTGGAAGGAGAGACTGGCAGAAGGACAAAGAAAAAGTAGCTAAAACGAAAAGTTAATAGAGAAAGCAGAAGCGACAGCAACAGAATGTGGGGCCAAGGCAAGCGTGGATGAGAATTTTGGGGGATAAAGAGAACTGAGGACTGGGAATGATGGGGCACAGGGCGTTTGGCATCAGCCAAATGGACACTCGGGCAGACAGTCAAGGCGAAAATTCACAAAAAGGTCGCTTTCACACACACATTCGTATGTCTGTACATACACAAATACAGAGATATACAGAAGGACAACGGACGTTGGATGTTGGACGACGGTCAGCCCCAAAGTTGGAAATGTACAAACAAATCGAGCAGACATGCAAGCAGTAACTGTAAATAAGGGGAGCGTAGGTGGAGGGGAACGATGACGACGACAGACATCGAGAGCAACAAACAAACAAATAGACAAACAGACGTTGACCCAAAAGTTGAAGTGCAGATCTAAAAGCACCCAACACAGTCAAACCAACCACCAACCTCACCCGACCCGCACCCCTCACCCCACACCCCGACACCCAACGACATCAGCCGGTCAGCCCACAATCCGACCTCCTCGAAAGTCCCAAAAGTTTGATTTAAGCTGTGGAACTTTTTGGGTGCGCTATTCGAGTATATCACGCATACGCACTGTGGCCATGATAGCAGCGAGTAGCTGTGAGTGCGTTTATCTCAGTTTATATCAGTGTTTGTGTGTGTGTATGTCTGTATGTCTGTGTGTGTGTGTGTGGTTGAGTATATGTTGAATTTAAACATTTTCCCAACTTTGGGCTGCTGCTAGCAAAAGCCAAAAGTTTTCCCAACAGCAGCAGCAGCAACAAAACTTGGCCACAAAAATAAAAAGAGTTTATTGCTGTCGGACCCGAAGCAAGCCAAAGAGTAGATAGGGAGTGGGGAGCGGCTGCGGCGAATACTTGTGCTGCCATTGCCGCTGGCAGCATAATATTTTCTGCTAAAGCAGTCACTTTTCATAAACTTTCACAAGCAACAGCAAAAGCAACAACTACAACAACAATGAAAACTCAAACAACAGCAACAACTTGTAGAAATGTTTGAAAAAGGCAGCCAGTAAAAAGGATTATAGAAAATTGCCAGCAATATGAGCACAAAGTGTGGGCAGGCATCGCCATCCAAAAGGGGCTGTTAGACATGGCGCGACAGGCAAAACTTTTGGGATGGGCTGCGGTGGGTGGGAAAGTGTGGGTTGGTGGTGGGGGACTGCTTTAAGGGACGCTCGTCTGCCTGCGCATATTGTCAACTGTTGGCGTCGACGAGGAGCAGAACGAAAACGACAACGCATCAACGTCGTCGTCATTGTTATTACAGCCCTATGGCACACCCAAGCAGCTCACCCTCACCCACACCCACATCCTCACACACACACAGCTAACAACACCCTTACCCACACACACATGCCTAAAAGCCGTCAACACAATGTTTGGCTTGTAGCTGAGAAGCGCCAACAATGTGGCACAGTGGGCAAAAAAAAAATGTGACAGCAGAATTTCTATTTATCCAGAAGATCTCATTTAAGTAATTTCACAGGCAAAAACTAAAATCCATTTAGCATAAATTAGAAGGACTTTGTCTTATTTTTAAACGTGCTCTTTAATCTAATTTAAGTTGTAAATATTTGAGGGAAAGTTATTTCCCATAAAACGTATTTATTGTAATTTGCTTGTAGATTTGCCAACAACCGATTAATATTTACACTGTTAATGTTTTTACATATTTTAATCACTTTGAGGAAAACCCTTTTCAAGTAGAACATATTATTCAGTTTAAAATTGTATATAAACATTTCCTGCTTTTTCGAATACTGTGCGATGACAGCGAAGGTCGTTTAGCGTTGATGACTTGACGGCATCTGACAGAGACGAGGAGCGAGAGATCCAATGGGGGGGTGAAGGAGATTATGCTCGGCTCGAGTTTGAGTGGAGTGGTGAGGTAAGGAAGTGGGGTCGCTGTGAGTCGACTGGCGTCGGAAATTTTCAGGTTTTGATTGTGTAGTCATGTCAAAATAATAGTCAACTTACATGCCACAGAGCCGAGGTGGCCAACCCCCGGAGAAAAGCTTGAATTACACGGCGAAGAGCGCAAAGGATGACGAAGCTGCCTGCTAAGTGGCTGGAACTTTTGAGTTCCTGTGGTTTCCTTCTCATTTCTTTTTCTTTGTTTTTTTTTTCTCATTTTTTTGTTGTACTCAACGCATCCGCGCCTCATTTGCATGGTGTGGCAAACGAAATGAATTTGCGCATATTTGGCATATTATTTTACAGTTCACTGTGGGCTGCTGTGGGCTGTGGACTGGGCGCTGGTAATGCAGCCAAAGGACAAGCTCTTGACAAGCTGCTGCGATTTTGATGGGTTGCTCAGAGCTGAGCAGACACATAATACATATATATGTATGTATATATGTATGCTGCATATGTGCACAGATCTCGAGCATGGCCCATACCACAACGATGCCCATTGTCATCGGTAGTCGCCCGTCACTGCAACCCCTAGCGGCGATGTACGATATTGTATATATGTAATATATGTATGTATATTAATGCCCCTTAACCGAAAATCCACGGCACATCCCTCAGTCGCTCAGTTGGCCCAATCGCTTGTATTATTTTTCTTTTGTCATTGTGCTTTTTTCATATGATTTTTCCTTTTGTATTTGTATAATTTTTTCTGTCGCCTTCCATCCCCTGCAAAAATGTGTGTGCGACCACCTTACAGTGGGCAACTGAACAGAAAAGAACAGGACCCAAAGCGCTTGCTATTGTTTGCTGCGGCCTCGTCTCTGTTTTATGCTGTTGTATATTCTCTCATATCTTGGCACGTCTTTTATTTTCCTTTCGTGAGATTTCTTTTGATTTTTTCTTCTTGTTTTCCAACGCGATGCTGTAACTGTTGGCCATCCTCATCATCAGCTTCGCAATCCTCGCGTTCTGTGTGCCTGCCATTTTTATTGTTCTTTGCACACAACTTCATTTAAGCCCACTTTTTTGGGTGGCTTATTTGTATGGCACCATATCATGACGCCCTTACCCCCCTCTCGCAGAGGCGGGCTTGGTGTCTCTCACGAGTCGTTGAATTTTTCGACTATTTGCAGGCTCACACCCACCGCAAAAGGATCGTATGACTCCCACACAACACCAGACACCCTTCGCCACACTGTTTTTGCCTCCTTCTTTGGGCTTGACTTTGATGAGATTTTTTGAGGTTAATCCCTTGTAGTGCCAGGACCAAACGCTTCAAGTCCAAGTTCTTGCCGAGGCTTTGTCCGCACGTTCCAAACACAGTGTGTGTATGAAGTTGTGTGCTTGGGCGATTATTCTTGGTGTGGAGTGGAAAATTAGTACATGTTGGAAACGCAGCGATTGTTCTTCCCAGCACTCAAGAAGCTGCTTGCTTACCACGCTTGACTGGATCAGGTAGCGGGGGGCGTTCTGGGGGTGGTGTACGGTCAATAGTTGGGGCGGGGCACGTGTGCCTTTTTTTATAACGTTTGCCATTGCTTTGTTGCTGGATTGTAAGAAAATTAATATTGTTACCTATCAACTGCTCCTGACATCAAGAACCCAATGTTAGAAGGACTCTGTAAAGGGTTTAGGGGTTTTTTTTAATGGTCGCTGCAGTTGAGTTGTCATTTTGCAAATGGATGTGATACCTTAAAGCAACACCAGAAAGTCGAGAAATTTATACTGCTCCAGTCTTGAATTTATTATAATGTTTTTAGAGTGCGGGGGGAATTTTCAGTGCGCAACGCATCATATCAGCAATAAAAAATTGTGACCCACATTTCAAAGAGGGATCTCTGAAGAGTCCTTTTGCGCGTTTCTAGGGGTAACTTTAAGCAACAGATTATGAAATACAATTTCAAAATAAAAGCATTGAAATAAGCTCCAACCCAGTTGCACTAATGCAAAAGACCAGCAAAACTAATGCAGTTCTTCACTCTCTATAGTCCTTAGTCAAGTCAAACCCTTGAGTCGGCTTGTGTAACGCCCCCGTATACTTAATATGCGACAAAACATACACTCAGCATGATTTTTATGACGATAAACGAGCGCTGGAAACACACACAACGCACACGCACACACACAACGCACACACACAACGCTCACACACAACGCACACACACACACACATACACCCACGCCGACATTAAATGGCAGATATCCTTTTAACACTTAAAGCGGTGAAAATATTAAAAACAAAAACCACAAAGTTAACAACAACAGCAAAAAAAAATTTTATTGATAAATGCGCAGACTTACATATAGACCCATGCACACGGGGGCGTGGCACATATGAGAATTGTGTGTGTGCACTTGTATGTGTAGGTGTGTGTATTTTTGTTTGCTGGTCGTGTCCATGCCGAACCGCAACGCAGCTCAGCACAAGTGTATAAAATTATGAAACAGCTCGCACCGTTCACGCTGGGTCCCTTCTCACCGAAACTTTCCAACACCACACCCCCATTCAGCTGCCATACAAAGCATCGCGTTGTAGGGCTAACTGTTGCATAGTGGTACATGCAATAAATATTACATAAAAATATTTTTAAAATATTCATTCAGCAATTTTTACACTCAATTACATCTAGTCTTTTAAACATATTCTTTTAATCGTTTAAAAGAAACTCGGAGGATTCAAAAAAATTAATTCTAATAATTTTTATTGTGCGAATTAATCTCAAAAAATAATTTACAATCAAACATAATTATACTAAATAGTGATTTTCCATTTTTTAGAAATATTTTATATTATTATGAAGAATATTTCTGGTTTATATGAAAAATCCCTTATTAATTTAAATCAAATTAAAAAAAAATTTAATAACTTTCTAGTTTTCAAGCTCAGTTTTGACTTAGGGTGATTTTCAAAAATTCAGAAAGACTTTTTTCTGAGTGTATTCGTCTCGGTTGATATTTATAAATATACATTACATATTTTGATTTCTGTTTCGTTCTCCATTCACATTTTTTCAAAACAAGCATGAAATCTAGTTAAAAATTTGCATAAAGAAAGACATCAATATTTAAGAAATCCAAAATTTGTCTTTATACTGTACTCAATTTGATCAAGTCCTGCAACACTGTGCGCACTTGTGCACGTCCTTGTGCTGCTCTCACACTTTACACATAGCACACACACACAACCAAGCGCGCTTGTGCTGGTATGTGGTGCCTTCTGACATGGTTCCGGCTTGTTTGTTTGGTTTATTTTATGACCATAACCAAATCACTCCCCCTCCCCCCTTTGCCAAACACATCCCACCCACTTAGCCAACCACCGAGCGGCCAAACGACCGACAAAAACTGTCGGAGAGTCCCAACTATAATACACAGCCGATGTGCCTACTATGCAACGTGGAGGCACATGTGCTGCTGCAGGCTCTGTGTCTATGTGTCCATGTGTGTGCGTGTGCGTGTGTGTGTGTGTGTGTGTGTTAAGTGTGTGTGAATATCTGCACGTATGTGTGTGTATAAGTTTAGTAGCTTTTGCCGCCTGTTTGACTCGGTTGAAGTTCGCTTTGTTCCACAGCCCTCATCTGTGTGAGGTTGTTGCTGTTGTGCTCATGTTTGCCACGCATATAAATTGCGTTGCTGTTACTGTGTTCTTGTATGTGTGTGGGTTGGTTTTGTCTAACTACGCTTAGTCTGTTGCTGTGCCGTTTTGAAAGCTAAAACCGGCTTAAATGCCATTTGTATGCATTGAATGTTGCATGAGGCAGGACCCGCCAACTAGGATGAGAGACGATAGAAAACCGAGCCCAGCACAGTGGCTATGATGAGTTGAACTGTGGATTCTTCGTGGCATCCCCTCTCAATCATCGTGAATCGTTCCCCACTTTTTGTCGCCACTGCCTCCACTTCTCTGTCTGAGAGCGGATAGAAAAGAATGTTGGTGGCAATGTTGCCACATTTGATTTTTGGTTAGCGCAACGGCAGCTGGCAACTCTGTGCCACATTTCCATTTTTGATGGCAACTAAAATATGTTGCATATTATTTCAGCATTTTGCATTTCTCTTTTATTTCCATTTATTCGAAATTTATTTTTTGCTACTTCAACATGCAGCCAGCAAATACAAAAAGTTCTTGCCCGATTGTTGTTGTTGTGTGTGTTTCTTTTCCGTTTGCTCTTTTAAACTTTATTTTCCATTTCCCATTCTCTTTGTGTGCCCTAGAGTGTATATGTGAATGCAGGACATGGACAACGGGTCATGGGCTGCAATAACCCAACATTTGACCTCCCTTTCAATCCATTTCTCCTTTGCTTACTAGCACTTTAGTTTGTATTTTTCCAACTTGACATTTAAATACATCGAACTCTAACTACTACTAATATGGACGAGTGCAAGCTACATAATACATCACACGACTGTTGCGGTTCAGCGTACTACACCTTTGCCGTGTCAATCAAATTTGCCACAATTGTGCGTTAAAAATTAATACTAATAAATTATTAATTAAGTTTAATTAAGGTTGCAGTTGTAGAGTATTCTGTTGTGAAGTAAAAAAAAGAAACACATCCAAGTGCAAGTTTTCCAAGCTTCCAATATATTTTAATTATATTAAAAATACATATCTATGAATTTTTAAATAACAATAAAAGGTGTTAAAAACCAATTTCATCTAGACAGCTCATCCAATAAATTATTCATGTTAATATCACTAAATCGGGTTTAAACAATTTAATATGCATAGTTTACTTCAAGCCAGTGGACTGATGTAAATTTGCATATGCCAATGGGCACAGTCATTTGCAGCACTTATTGTTGATAGTGCAATAAAAAAAATATAAAAACGTAGGCTTTGAACGATATCTTTTAGTAGATTTGGATCGCATATTATTGTACCCAGTCTCCGAGCTTATTGTATACGAAGAATATGCCGTTGTAGGGTCTCTTCTAATTTGAATTATACCTATTAACGCATAGCCGTCATTTACTTTTCTTCCATTAAAGTTCTTTGATTTTTTAATTTTTAAATAATACTCAAACTAGACACTTTCCCGCGGAGTCCATCTGTCCGGGCATTATTATTATTATTGTATCTACCGTGAGTTCCATTCAGGCTTCGAGTTTATAAAATCTCAAGTAATCCATTCAAAGAGCAATTGTTCCTTTAGTATTACACTTTTCTAATTAAATATGTGTCAGTAGCCAAGTCCAACCATGTCCGTCTGCCTATCTGTCTATTTTTATGTCCGTCAGTTTTAAAATAATTTTCATTAAACTTTTCTATTTGATATAGTTATTTATGAAACATTATACGATTCCAGTAGAAATATTCTCTGGACTTTTGACTTTTTATTAAATTATGTGTATTGGCTACTCCTTCTGTGATCTGCAGAAATATAATTCGCAGGCTAGCCTAAAAAACAACTGTCCTATTTGGCTTACAAAAGTTTCAAAATAATTAATAAATAAATTTTTAATTATTTTCATTAGCATTACCCAAACTATTTAGCTAAACTTACTTTATATCAGTGAACTGATGTATTAATGATTTGGTGAGCCACCTATTTTGATCAGTCTTTGCATAGTTAGTCAACGCCAGCACTCGGACAACAAAGACGAGGAGTAGAAAGGCTTTAACCTGCATCTTGCTTAAGGAACTAGATCCAGTTTCCGATCTTATTTTCCACAAAAAAACTGTTATTGTAGCGTTGTATAAGTTCTATATGAGTTAATAATTCAATTTATCATTTTAAAACCTACAAGTTATTTCTTGGCTTACGTGTAAATATTACGTAAATATATCAAATCAAAATAATAACATAATCAACAAAAAAAAAGTGACTACCTTTGGAGAGCGTCCATAACAGTTAGCGCCAACATTAAAGTTGCTTAGCAATTTTTCTTCGTACGCTCAGCTCGAGCCGTTGGCAATGGGGGAATGGGAAAGGGGGACTGGTAAGAATATTAATCGAGAGCTCGACCTTGCTTTGGCAAAGTATTTAATTTTTACATGTATTTCGCATTTCTTGATGACTTACTGGGTTGGGCAATTTGTAGGCTTAGTTAAAGCTCCAGTTGTATAGTATTCTGTATGGGAATAGATATGAATAATATACATCCAATCGCAAGTTTTCCAAGCTTACAATTTAGTTGATTTATGGATTTCAGAAGAACATTTCAATGAATTTTTCAAAAACCATAAAAGAAGAAGCAATCAAATTCAATCGAGACAGTTCATTCAATATTTAATAAATATTAACAGTATTAAATAATCCTTCAACAATTTAATTGACATAAATTACTTTAAATCGGTGAACTGATGTATTATTATCCGCTATGAAGGCTTTGAACTGCTTGTTGTTTAGAGATTTGGACCAAGAATACATTTATCAGTTTTAAATGCAACAAATACTTTTGTAGCTAAAATGCGTTAATAATCCAATTATTTATTTTAAAACATTTTATGTTGGATTTTTGTTTTATAAGTGCGTATTAGGGTAATAGATCGAATCAGAATAATAACATAATCAACTGAACTATGCCATCTCTAGAGAGTGTCGATAATATAGAGCCGATCTCTGTCAACGTTAAAGTTGCATAGCTACGTAGAAATTTATGCTTTTGCCCACTCAGCTCGAGTCCGTTGATAATGGGTAAGGGGAACTGGTAACAATATCAATCGAGAGCACAACTAAAGTTGGTTAAACCGAAAAGGGTGAATTATTGTTATGATTAAACTAAGAGTTCGAATATGTGTGCTGCAACCCCCGAGGACCCAAAGCGATCCAATCTGTGGCCCATGCCGAACCCGTGTCCATTTTCGACCCAACACCAAGTCAAGCAGACCAATCTCATACGTCCCATCGGCTATTGAGCAAGTGAAGAGGGAGATTGGAGTTGGGGTTGTGGGTAAAGCTTCCGTTCCGATGCTACCCCACTTATTCTATATTTTACTTAATGCATTCTCTGCTTATCCTTATTTTTATTAGTGTTTCAATATTCTTTTTCACTTTGCTTGGTTGCGTTTTTCTCAGCCATCCTTTTGCTGTCTGTCGATTCTCTTTTGCTGTGTTTGCTTTCGAGTCCTGGTTCCAGTCCACTTCTGCTACTTCTGTTGCTGCTGCCGGGGTTGGCTCGTTTCAGCCATTAAATGGACAAATGAGGGATATAAAACAATTCGCTCTGGCTTCCTTTTTTCAGTCTCGGTGCCGTCTCCGAGTCCTTTGCTGGTTACTCTTCTTTTTGTTTTTTTTGTGTGTTATATTTTTTTTTGTTTTGGCAAAGTATTTTATTATTATATGTATTTCCTTTTTCTTGTAGACCTTCTGGGTTGGTCACTTTATTTGTACCTTTCCATGGGCACGGGCATGCAAAGTGCTTGTGTCTGGCATATCCTTTTGGGGCCCAGGTCCTGTGCATGGGTTTGGTCAGGATTTATGCTCAGTTGTTGGGTGTTTCTATTTGCCTTTTGGGTGTGTTTGCTTACACGGCAAATATCCATTCCTCCCCACTGCCGGTACGTCCTTTCGTGTGTCCTGTTTATGTAATCGCCCACATTAGTTTCTAACGCCAACGCCAACGCCAACGTAGACGTTCAGATTGACGCTGCTCCGTTTTCTGTGTGCTCTTGTTGGTGATGGTCTAACAACATTTGCACTCACTTTGGTTACGCCAGAAAGGAACTCAGTGGCCAAAAGATTCAAGCTCGCATCGGACTCTTTTGTACGCGAAACTGGCAACCAAGTTTGCAGCTTATTCATATCCTTTTCATTTTCGTTTTCATTTTTATAAGACTGCAAAAGGCTGAGAAAAAAATGTACCTTCGTTTTTATTCGCACTTCATGGCTCTATACTTTTCTTTCTCTATGTATCTGGCCTACTCGATGGGTCACTTGCCATTTACTATATTTTCTTTCTTTCGTATTTTTCGGTGTCCTTCGTTGGCGCATGGAAAATGAAATGAAAATAGAATGATACTCATTAATTTGATAAATCGCGGGCCCAACTGAATGCATGTACCCTTATATTTATATATATATTGTATATGTATATGGTATAAGGTATATATAAATTTATGTAGTCGTAGTCCTCTTATGTAGTACAGTCAACGCTTTCTCGACTGTTTTCGTTTTCTTTTTCTTTTGTTGTTTAATAATGCTCGCAGATTTTATAAATGACCACGTTGCAAATGAAAAAAGTTGACCTTTAGCAGCGCAAATAGGAAGTTGCCATCCTCTGCCACTCTGCCACTCTGCCGCTCCGCCTTCTCCCCGTCTCTCCTTATGCCGAAAATCCTACAGCCTTCAGCCATCGCTTTGTGAGCGTTGATTTTGTTTTCAACATTATCATTATCATCATCATTATTATTATCAGCATCAGCAGAATTTCTCTTGAATTTTTAAGTAATTTTTCTTGGTTTGCTACGCCCACTTCACAGAATTTCGTGAAGACATCACTCCACCATCCATCCTCTCAAAAGCCATGCTCCCTTGGGGGCTGAGCACCTAAAACTTAAGTTTGGATTCAGTTGAGCTCTGAAAATTTGGAGCAGGAAGCGTTCAGTGTCGTCATGGCCATTTATTTGGAGACCCGTGCTTTTATTAGCACACATTTAATAGGGTCACGCGTGTATTTGTTACCCTCCCATTGACCTAATGCCACCCCCATCCCTGCCCCTCCCTACACACTCCTGTGAAGTGTAGGTGTTTTCGTTCGTTTTCTTCTTGTTGCCCTTTTTATTATTATTAATTTTCCAGCAAGTTACATGCACACAAAACAAAATAAAGGCAGGACAACAAGAAGCAGCAGCGAAAGCAACTCAAAGGGAGTGGGGCGGAGTATTGGACAAATGCGAGGAGTGAGCAACGCCTACAACACAGGAGCGAAAGCAACGCAATGCGAAAGGACACTTAAATATGGAAAACTGAAACAGAATGTACGGCCATAGTGAGAACTGAGCTTCTCCAAATGAGGTCACTTCTACTCGCAGCTCCGCAGCCCGCACATGACAGAGGCAGAGAAGCACACGGAATAGAAGGGGGCAGGGATAAGGAGGGTGAAAAGATAGATGGAAATATTTGAGGCATTACCTCAATGACCTCTGGCGAGTAAATCAACTGAAAGCTATTGGCCAGCAAGGATAACAGAAAATATCATACATAATCGGAATTTCAAATATGTGCCTGTGAAATACCCTGTAAGGACTCCAACGGCCGATAAGGGCCAACTTCAAGGAAGAGGTATTCCAATCATGAACACTTAACACTTCTTGTTTTTCTTTGCCGCAACATTTGGAAATATAAAAAAAGTTTACCTAATATTCCTGGTTAAGCTTTGAATATTGTTGTGGTCAAATAAAAATCGAAACGAAATGTTGCGTAAATTCAAATAAAACTTGACTCCAGCATTATTTTTACATACGGGGTATATGTGCACATGTTTATTCTATATTCTACCCCTTTGGTTATTTATTTGGGCAATGTATTTACTTGCTGATATGAAGTATGTATGTATGATGATGACATCATTTTACAAGTCATATTTTGGCAACCTCCAATACCAGAACAAAAGCTGATAAAGATCGACAACCAACTTGTGTTCAGTTATTGTTGTCTTTCAGTGATTGACCTATGCAAATGCCAGCTCCAACACAATTTTAATTAATACTAAGTCTATTCATTTAGGTACGGCATAGTTGGGTAGATATTCGATTATTTTATATATTATTTGACAAAGAAAATGGAATCAAACTGGCTGCTTTAAGTAGCCCTAACACAAACACACACCATCTACTTAGATGATCTATACAACAAATATTAATATATTGCACACTCACAGTCAAAGTCTGAATACTATTAAAAACAGTTGTTGCCATCAGTAATGTCGTAAATGTAGCTTTACATGGGAGTCGGCCAACTGTGCATTAGCCAGGCCAACAAATGCTCATTTTCAATATGGCACATTTAGAAAACTGTAATAACAATGTCTGCACGAGCTTATTTGCTTAGGGGTTGCGTTGCAATATAATGAATTTGTCGTCGATTACTGAGAAATGAAATCTGATATCGGCTACGTGACGTATACGTCATGTGCATCCAGAGTACTGAATATTTGTTAAAGTCTTATGCAGCGACTGTTATTGATGACGTAGTTGCCAGCCAACTGTAATAACTGCTACCTGGCACCAAAGCGATATAAAATTTTAAAAACAATAATCACTGCCAATGGCCAACAACTAGACAAAGAAGTCGATCGACTAAGCCGTTCATAGCCAATTCTCCACTTGCCCAGTTGCAGTTGTTACCACGAAGTCATCGCGTTAAGATCTTCTACAAATCGCTGGCTCCCCAGCAACAGCAGACAACGTGGCGTATGCGTAATACACAAAAGTGCAAAAGCAATCAAAAGAGAATGATGAATAAGTCAGCAACTGAGGCGACTAACACTGCCAGCAACGACTCATCAAACGACTCCTGCCTGTTCACCTTCGATGCACATCAATACTTAAGCTTTCCGACGGATCCCTATGCATCCTCGAAGTACGGTTCTCAAGTGCGCGAGCGGAAAATCGATCGTTGTCTGAAGCAGTTACAGGATGCCCTCAAAATTGACAAGTAAGTTAAATTTTTTATACCATGCAAATAGGAAAATGGGTAATATGGAGTTTCCCATGTGTATCTATAGTAAATTAAAAAGTGTTTCCGTTGGACGCGTTTGTAGAAAGGGGCACTTCTTGTTGCTCACTGCTCAGTCTGTCCAGGATAGTAATGTGTTGTAGTCGGTCTTGGTCTGTGTCGATCCTATGTAAAAATCAATGGTCAGCAAATCGAATAACGGGCAGGATCTCATTTCATCCCGTTGTTCATGCTTAGGCAATTCTTTGAATATCTGAAAGATTTTTAGCAGTTCATTCAGTTCCGAAACACGCTGCATTCATGAGAATGAGTCTCAAAACTTCATTGTATAGGATCAGAGGATAACTTTGGGCTGCAGTCCGCCTTTTTTAACAAACATGTTCCTGAGTTCATTGCGGTCCCTTTGTTCCATTCTTTACAATTTTTTTTCGTTCTCAAGAAAGAGTTGTTTTCGTTTCTTACATGTTATAACCAGATATACAGATTATCATACAAAATGTAATATTCAAACTTTCGCAAGCCAACAGTTATAAGAGAGTTACTCTGTTCTGGTAATACTGCACAGCTTCCAATATTAGCATCCTGTGTGAGCTTTTACAGAGTATCAATGTGAAATAAGTAATCAGTGGATTATAGTCGCAAGGGCATTTTCCCCTAGTTGATATGTTTTTGTTTAATAATTAATTAATTGTTGCCATGTCAATTGCAGGAGCATTAAAATGCAGTAAGCAAGTTGCAAACAAATGAGCCCATCCATAAATTATTTAAGCAAAAACTTAATTTTCGGTTACAGCAAAACAGGAAATGCCAGATAACAAGCACAATAAACAACTGGAATTTGCAAACAGTTAAGCCAAGTTAAAGATGAAATTTCAAAATTCTAAGCACACACTTACACACACAAACCCACAACACATAGCTGTAGTAACCAGAAGCGAAGCCAAAACCAAAAAGTGAGCTGCTGTCTTGTGGATGCCGCCTTTGGCATTAGCATTTCGAGACTGTAACTAATCACAAATGATAACATTTGCATGTGCAATCAACACACACTCGCACACACACTCACGGCCTTTGAGTGTGTAGGTGTTTACTATGTATTTATGATTTTCGGCTATTTGCATACTTAAGTGTGCAGTTATTACCTTGTTATTCCGATATAAATAACAATGACGTTGTCATTTCACAATCTGTTGCACACACTTCAAGTGTGTGCGTGTGTTTGTGAGTGTGTGTTTTCCTTGTGCCAGCCCTTAACTGTCTGCCATTGGCAATTGCAGAAAACTTATTCAATGGTCCGCATTGCAAAACATCTTGTGCATAATTAATTTCTGTTTATTTAATATGTTTTAATTCATTATTGATATCAGACATAATAATAAACAAGAACAGCAAGCAGCAATCAAATCGGCAAATTTATAGTTCAAGCTCTGTCGGCTCCCTCAGGAAATGCGATAGCAAACCATAGCTTGGCCATCTTTGGTAGTTTTATACATATATTCACAAGAATGGCATAGGAAGTTGCATTTAATTAGAATATTCAAATATTAAGCATACGACACGTGTCACAATTTTGCTAAGTGCTTAAAGCTTTAAGTGAAGAACTTGTGCATGCCACGCATGCAACAACTGTCACACATTATTGCCGCACATTTGAAAAAATAATAATTGTAATAAATAATAATAATGTCACATTGTGGCGTTAATCATTGGCATTTAAAATGAAAACATTTAATCGCATTTGCATAAATTTGCCATATGCGAAATGAGGCCAGAAAAAAAAACCCACACACCGTAAATAAATGCAACAAGCGACAAATTAAATAATAAGGATTACACACACCCACACATACACATAGACACGTGCAGCATTCCTCAATATCTCAAATTTTGATTGAATTATCACGTTATATGTTGCAAACAAATAATGCATTTCTGATACATTTTTTGTTCATATTTCATTTTAATTATTTTCATGCACTTTTTGCTGCTCTTTTTAAAATACGAATTATAATGTCAAAATTGAAATATGCAAAATATGCTGTGAGATACCCTGTCAAACATAATATTCATATTGAAATCAAAATTTGTCTTGATATGATTCAATTTGAATATCTTAAACAATGATTTCAAATCGGTAAATTAGATGTTATCTCATGTATTGGATATGATCTGAACATACCCTTTGGGCCACTTTAATAAGCATAGGGTATATGAATAACCCACAACTGTTGTTAATTAAGTAGTGGAAAATTTTAATATTTTATGCAAAACAACAACCAAACAAATTTGCAAATAGATAACGCATAAAATTTATGCACAGAAGTCAACGCTAATGCTTTTAACATATTAATATTATTACACGTTTCGGTTGATGCTTTTTTGCCTCATCAAAATAACTTTGTAACATTATTTGTGGAGTTGCACATCCTCAACAACTTGCATAGTACGGAAAACAAATATCGAAATGTTATAAGCATTATTTGTATCATTGATCTTGCTGAGGAATTTGAGTTGGTAGGCATTCTAAAGTATTATGAGAATCTTTGTACAATCCAAGCAACGACTTAGGATTCCATAAAGCGCTGCGCATAAAATTAATTTACTAATTGATGAGGCCCTGATCTCAATACGCAAAATAGCTCGACGAATTATCGTCGACAATGCAAACAAGTTGAAATTCAATTACGAAGACGTTGACGACGGCGACTACGACAAAGACTCAGGGGGGTGGTTGACGGTTGCGGTGTGGTGCGGTGCGGTGCGGTGCGATGGGCAAGACTGAGAGAAATAATCGTAAAGCACAGAAGAAACAAAGCGAAAACAAAAGCAATGCAAAGGGAATTGTGAAGTGAACTATGGTCGAGGTGAGTTGGGGGTCTTGGGGCGGACAGCAATAGCAAATATAAGTAAATAAATAAACCGAATAAACTGAAAATTTATTGAAGAAATATATAGGCGAGCGCTACTGCGAACAAAAGCCAGCGCCAGAAGATGATGAAGCACACGCGGGAGCAGATGAGGTGCTTGCCTATATGCCTGGATGGGGTGGAGGGGAGGGAGCGGGCACAGTGTTCGTATAGGGGGCAGCTGTTACGGCGACATCGCGATACGCGACCAAAATCGGCGCGTTGTCGATAAAGTGACTTAAATCTCACACCCGCAAACGGCAAGCGGCGACGATGACGACAATGGGCACCGATGGCGACGATGGGCGATGGCAGCAATTAGAATAGAGTACAAATACGAGTGCGAGTGCGAGTGCGAGTGCGAGTTCGAATGCGAGTATGAGTACAAGTACGAGTAAGAGTCTGAAGGCGAGTGCGAGTGTGAGTATGAGTGTGAGTATGAGTGTGAGTATGAGTGTGAGTATTACTACGAGTACTCGTTGTTGTACCGGGCAAAGGCCCGCGCACAGACACTCAAGGTTGGCCCAGTCCCAGTCCCAGTCGCCATCAGTGTATCTGTAGCTGTATCTCTATCTTTGTGAGCGTATCTGTATCTGTAGATGTAGATATTGCTATACGTATGCCACACTAAAAACGAGACTTGTGCCCATGTGCAGTGAGCGATTTCACAATATTTAATAAATAATTTCATAATTGTTTTGCTTTTGCGTAAAATTCAAATGAAAGAGGCACTGAGTTTTTTTTTTAATTTTGTTTTATTTTGTATAGACTGTACAGTGAAGCAGCAGCAGGGACTGGGCGGTGCTGAGGGGTGGAATTCGAGTCAGGCAAGGCAGTCACGCACTTTGTGGCCGTTGTTGTTGGATGGCTGCCCTCGTCTTCCTCTTCGGCGTCTCCTTCTTCTCTGTGCCTGCTTTTAATGTATAAGCACATAATTTAAATTTAGGTTTTTTTTATTTCGTTGTGTGTACTCAATTAAAAGGCGAAATGACAACAACAGCAAAAAATACAACAAAATGGAAAATTATTCCGAGAATCTTTTGGATTGTCCGTACAACAACAAACGCCACAATTAAAAGATTTCGGATTTTTTTGTTTTGTTTTGTTTTGCTTTTCTGCTTTGGTCAAAGACAAGCGGATAAGCGCCAAATAAGCATGGCGATTGGCGTGGCATTTTGGGGGTGTTCTAGTCAAAGCTAAGCCACCCCGAAATATCAAAAGCCACTAAACTGCCCAAGGGAACAAAGAACAACTCGATTCTTAGCCATTAACGTCTTTAATCTTTTACAGATCCGTTGACTTTCAATTTGCGTTAATCATATTTGCTTCATTTGTAACATTTTTAGTATGGATACAGATATAGATGTAGATAAAGATATAGATATAGATATAGATATAGATATAGATATAGATATAGATATAGATATAGCTATAGATATAGATATAGATATAGATATAGATATAGATATAGATATAGATATAGATATAGATATAGATATAGATATAGATATAGATATAGATATAGATATAGATATAGATATAGATATAGATATAGATATAGATATAGATATAGATATAGATATAGATGTAGATATAGATATAGATATAGATATAGATATAGATATAGATATGGATATAGATATAGATATAGATATAGATATAGATATAGATATAGATATAGATATAGATGTAGATATAGATATAGATAGAGATATTTATGGATAGATCGATACTGTTAAAGAATTATACATATACATAGATATACATAAATTTCTATGAATGAATATATTATTAATGGGATAAAGATACAGATTTGACAAATTTGATGAAAAGGAGAAAGTCGATCATATCATATTGCTTATAGAGAATATGCACTATGAAGTGACTACCTTTCAGTACACAACAAATTCACAAACTAGCATAAATACAATTATATTCAAAAACATACTGATTTGTGAGTACTATTGGGGTACACTTAATATAGAGATACGAATTGGCTCAAGCTTACAGATCGGTTCAGATTTCATAAGAATAAAAATTTAATTTGTTATGGTAAATAGGTTAAATGAAATCAAAATGTGAGGAAATATTTCAACAAATACGACCGAAATGCCGGCCAAATATAGATGATATGCAGAATTAAAGATTGGTGGTCTTCGAAACACACAATTCCAACATGATGCTGGCAATCAACTGAGACAGCTACTGCGTACTTATATCATGCTCGATTTATATAAGTCCCAAGTATTTTAAACAACATACACAATATATTTTCATTGGTCAATGCCATTTGCCACTTGTTGTTATTGCTGTTGTTGCTGTTGTTGTTCGATGTGTTGTTGTTAAACTCATTATTGTTGCAATATGTATGTACATACCTACATATACATATACATATACATTAGATTATGGCCTTTTTATTTACAATTTTCGTTTACTTAACGCATTTAATTTGTTTCGCTGCTCATCTTGCTCAGTTTTCATCTCGAAACGAGAATTCTTTTTGGCCCATCTAATTGAAATATGTATTTGTTGTACTCACATGTATTTTGTCTATTTTGTGGCCCCAC
Source organism: Drosophila picticornis (assembly GCA_035043845.1). NCBI lineage: Eukaryota > Metazoa > Arthropoda > Insecta > Diptera > Drosophilidae > Drosophila > Drosophila picticornis. The sequence continues at coordinate 20,395,726 of JAWNMR010000122.1, read as the reverse complement.
AAAAAATCAATTTGTTTATGAAAATTTACTTGCACACGCTTCGTTTTTAATTTTTTCTTCTCGTCTTTTCATTTTGGAGGGGTGCCTAACTTTAACTAGTTTGCACGTGGGAAAACACAAATTTGTTTTTCTTGCTTTGATATGGAAAATATTTTTACAAATAAATTAAAGCCATCTGGCATTAACGGATCGTTAGATTGGCCAAGACAAAACAGAACTAAAACAAAAAAACAAAAAAAAAACAAAAAGCAAAATTAACAATCCCTATTCGATTTGAATATCGATGAGGTCTCGCAGACAATTGAATATGCCACACTTGAGGGATGTCGTTCAGAGGACAGGATATGGAAAATGAAACAAGTCGTGATTAATGACAGAGTCTCGGACATGTACTATAAAATAATACCAAATCTGAAACCCTCATTCAATGCTGCTTCCGGCATGGTGGCCATATTGTTGCTATTGTTGCTGTTGTTGCTGTTGTTGCTGTTGTTGCCGTTGTTGTTACTGTTCATTTTCAATTAAATTCCAGGCGCGTAATTTAGTTAATTAAGTCATTTCAATCAGAGGCGCAGAGCGGTCTAAAGTGAGTGACAAGTCAGACCAGTGAATTGACAAGTAAAAGAGAACAATAATAAAAACGCTTGCATACCATAAATTATAGAACAAATTATGCAAATCATAAGGCAAATAAACAAAACCTCAAGACGAGGCCAAAGGCAGCCAGAAGAGAACTGCAAAGCAAACCCCGGCAACCAACTCAACAAAACCCGGCGACGACGACTCGTCGCCAATTGGAATTAACTGCACTTGGCAGCAACTCACTGAAAGAGTGCCAAGGAGGTGGAGTAGTTGGGGAGGTATTATATTAAAAAAGAAAACCAGTGGCGGAACAAAATCATAAACAAAACAGTTGAGGGCAGCGTGAGAGGAACATAAATGCATACTGAGAGTGGCAGCCACGGAGAAAGAGAGAGCATTAAAAGTAGCTTGAATATCGACTGCAGCACAACACTCGTCACGTGTGTGTGTTTGAGTGTATGTGTGGTGTGTGTGTGTGTGTGTGTGTGTGAGTGTGTGTGAGTGAGTGCATTGGGAGTGCATTGGCAACAACATTGACTCAGGGTCAGTTCTTATGCATGGCGTCACCCGCTATGAGGCCTACCAGCGCCCAGTCGGAGGTCTCCACTTGTCCATGCTGCAAATTAAGCGTATATTAATTAATCGTTTTAATTAAATATCAATACAGTTGACAACCGACGACGACGACGTCGACGCGGGGTGCTATCAACTAATTGCATTAAAATGTGCTTCAATCCGAATGAAAAGTGATCAATTTGACATCGTTAGTCGGGCTCCGATTGTATAATCTACGAGCCATTAGTACCTATGATAAAAAGAAGAAAACGGCAAACATTTTGACGTTAGTCAAATGAAACAATTAATATTCATCGTTTTCAGAAGCAAACGCTCAAGTCAAAAAAATTCATATAAAAAGAAGAGGCGAAAATTGCCGAGAAACGAATTTCGATTTGATATTCCATTTGAATCTTTTTATTATTATAATTTATGGAATGTGCATAAATATAATATTCTGATATTAAAAAATATGTTAATTTACTAGATGAATTATGATTAGTAGTATTTGTCCAGAAATTTGTGTTTTTTTATATTTATATGTTTCAACATCTAATAAATTTAATTTGAAATTTATCTGCTAAAAAAAACTTGGTAGATAAATTTTGATAGAAAAGTAGAAAAAATGATAAACAAAAAAATTGTGTTTTCAAATTTAAGTGCAGTTTAAATGTAAATCCAAAAACAATTTGTTCAGCTTTGGTCAGTTGAAAGTGTAAAAGTTTAACACTAGATGCATAACCCTTAACCCTTTTTTATATAGGTTGTTATAGCTAATAAGCCACTTATCAGCAGATGATGTGTGGAGAGGATCGGCACTCGATTGATATTTACTAATCTATGAGCCCAGCCATATAATTGGCATATCGAATTGCCTAGAATGAATCGTTGACATTTACTTAATCCATGCGGTTCATGAAGCGCAGCCATTCAAAAATCCATAAATAATGTTACCAAACAATTGGTGGAGGCTAACGGGAATCATATGCGTAACCCAGCCATTGAGGCCGAAACGAACCGCATAAACGGCAATAAATGCGCACTTAAGGGTTAGAATCTACTCTCAAACTCAAACTCTCGCATGAGTGTGTGTGTGTGTGTGTGTGTGTGTGTGTCTGTGTGTGTGTGTGTGTATGGATACACAGTGAGTGTTCCGAGTGGTTCCGGGCGTATTCATTCACAAGCAGATTGCGGGGCACAGCGGGTGGTCAGCGAAAAAAAACACATTAGAAATACATAAATTCAAATGGCTGCTGACGGTTATTGTTGTTATCGTTGTTTGCTTGTTGCTTGTTGTTGTTTATGTAAAACATGCAATTTCGATTTGGCATATAATTTTTTAATACTCGCACATGGTCATGTTGAATACCCCTAACACCACCCAGCACCTTTCCTCGCTGTGGGCCACCCGCTGCCATTTCGGGTGACAAAAATGTCAAACGCGTAAATGTTAAGACAGCAGGCGCTGCCAGCCACTGTGCCACTGTGGCAGTTGTAGTCAATTCAGTGGCAAGGTATTTAGGGGGCAGGAAAGGTAGGTGAAAAGCTAATGCTGACGCAAGTCTAGGCAAGCTCCAACTCACAGGCAAGCAGACCCGTCCCAGACTCCGCCTTCGTCTCGGCGGCTCGGGAGACTAGACTGTGCAGCAGGCGCTTGGAGGGAGGCGTTATTTCTCAGACAGTGGCAGCTATTTTCTGGCCAAGCATTTTCATATTCATGAGGCTAAGCTTGACGCCACCAAACTCTGCTCACTGCGTTCATATTATCCCAGCTTGATTTTCAGCATTTTTATGCGTCAAAAATGCTGCGTTGCCTCTTCAAGAGGGTGAGGGTGTGCCAGAGTGGGGAGTGTTGGCAGCCAGACGAATAGATAGGTGGAGGCATATTTCACAGCACGTGTCAATTGAAATGAATGTCGCCAGGCGTCCCGCAGTACATCCCCCAACCCCTGTCTACCTCTAACCACCCCCACTTAGAGCGCCAGGCAACAACAATACTTTGTATGACTAATCTTTGGCGTCGTCGTCGCCATCATGACAAGACAAATGCCATCAAAATCACTCAAGAAACTTGAAGTTTATGGACTCTGAAATACCCTAGACATATATGTAATCAAGATAGAACAAGATAACTGAAATCAGGTGGAATACCATCTACAAATGTCATGTGGCTGTTCAATATTTAATTCCTTTAAATTGACAACTTGGAGCTGTAACTGCATATTTGTATAGAGTTGCACCTTTAAAAAATACCCTATCTTTGCACTTATAAAAACATGACTATTCTTCAGAAATATAAATATAACTTTAAATAAAAGATTTGGACATGAATGAGAATCGAGAAAAATAAGGTTGATGTATTTATTCAATTAAACTGACTGCCAGAACCATTATGCCGTGCAGAGTGGCTATTGCAGGGCAAAACCCAATCACAAACTCAAATAGACTTAAGCCATATGCGAGTGGTTCGCCTTCCCAACGTCGATTGATTTTGCATGGATGCCACCGGTCAGAACTGCAAGGAGTGCGGCAGGAGGTGTGGAGTGGGGAGTGTGGGCCGTTTTGTGGCCATGGACGGATGAATGGGAATGAACAGGGCGGGGAGGGGGAGGGGAGGGAGCTGGGGGTAGCAGGTTCGGTTTGTGCAACTGCAACTTTAGCTACACCTTCGCACCACCAAAAGTGAAATTGCGTCGCAATATGAGGGCAAATAAAGCCCTAAAGACACCCTTAAGCGCCCTCAAGTATTTACATTTGAATTTCACACAAATAAACTCGTCGCTCGATAGTCCTCCAGTGTAGTCCTCCGTGTAGTCCTATGTAGTCCTATGTAGTCCTGTGTAGTCCTGTGGCTCAGTGCTGGCCCTCAACCCGGCCGTCGCATCCCTTTTTTGGCAGCAAAATTAATAATAACAATAAATTGAAAATGGCAGCCACAGTGGCAGAGTGGCAATAGACTTGCTTGCAACTAGCACCCGGAATCGAGCACTCTGATCCACTCCTCCCCCCCCTTCACCAACACCCTTAATTGTATCTGTATCTCTATATATGTATGATGACTGTCGACTGTCGACTGTCGATTGTTGTACGTTTCGTGTTGTTGTTGATGTTGTAGTTGTTGCCTGCTGCTGCTGCAGACCGAGTGTGTCAACATTTTTAGTGGCTGGTGGCTGACTGCGGCAATTGCAGCTACATAAAAACACTCAGAAAAATAGTCTTCAAGTTAAGAAAAGCGCTCAAGACACATCATAAATACAGAATTAATATTTCTTTAACTTCGAAATCATTTTCCTAAATCAATCAATCTAAAAATAAACAAAAATATTTTTAATTTTTAATATGAATGCAAATCTATAATTATTTAAAATGAAATGTTTGTTAGAGAATTCCCTAGGCACACATAGGAAACTTATAAATTGTTATTGTTATTGTAATTGTTAAATATTGAAATTAATAATTCCTATTTTTGACTTACTGACAAATAAACTGAGCTTGGAATTTCTTAATTATTAAGGCGTTATTTTTGCTAAGTGTACAATGCACATTCAAATTGAGGGAAGGCAAAGCCCTGGCACCGTTTCCGTTTGCCCACAAGCTTCCCCACTTTGCACCCACGGACCCAGCCCAGCCCAGCACCGCACCGCACCGCCCCAAACCAAACCATGCCCAGTTTTCGTACGTTCGTTCTGACGTTTGTCTATTTGACACTTTGTGTTTCAGTTATGCTTTTCATATTGATTTTCGTGCCTGCTTCTCGCAGTGCCTCGTGTTTGTGTATTGAATTTCAAATGAATCGATTAGCTCGTTGCCTTCAGTTGTTGTGCGTGTTGTACTTGTGTATGTATATGTATATTTATATATATATATATATATATATATGTATATGTATACACATATATGTGTTGTTGTTGTGCCTTGTTGTGTCGTTCTCTTTGGCCGCTTCCATTTCCATGTTCGGTGTTCCATTCAGTTATTTTTGTTGTTTGTTTAGCATTGCATTTAATTAACTTTTATGCGCTTTTTGTTGCTGTTGTTGCTGTTGCTGTTGTTGCTGTTGTTGTGCCCACTTTTCAAGTATTTTAACTTACAGATACAATATCTTTAGACATGCGCGCGCGTGCCCTAACGATTGTGTATCTCAATATTGTTGTGTCGTATTTTTGTTTTATGTAATGCGATAGGTTGACTTCGACTGGCTTTGATTTCAATCAGTGTGACATCATTTAGACTCGAATTACACCCCACATTAAGGCGGCGGCTGCTGCCTGCCTGCCACTCAAGATTCCGCAACAGCCGCGTAACAGAGCCGCCCAATCAACAGCCACGCCCAATTCGAAATACGCTCACAAAACTAATAATAAATGCAGTATAAAAGCGAAAACAATTAATTAATTGCATTTGGCGACCCTTTTTCCGTAATTTCCGTTTGTGCCCCTGCCTCCTGGGCTGATAACTCTATAAATCTGCTGTGACTTTCGACGCGCTTAATTTGTTTAGTCGCAAATCGCTTCAAAATCGCGCACAAATCGCGCGCCTCAAATGCCGCTGGGCATCAAAAACATTCGTGAAGAACACAAGTTTTTGGTGGCGGATTTTCGGCAATTTTATTAGCATGTCCTGGGGCCAAACACACACACACACACACACACACACATACACACAGGAGACAGTATGAGATGGCTGGCTGTCAAGTCAGGACTCAAGGATAGAGGCAGACAGGCGCACAGCAGCCGTGACGAGCGACAAGGACATGCCAATCCCCTTGCCCTCCCCCCAAGCCAACACAGTCCAACACGGAACTGAGCACAGGAACTGAGTGGTTTGACATTTGTGCTGACGCGCGAACGTGTGTACAGGATAACAGAAAGAGAGAGAGAGAGAGTGAGAGAGAGAGAGAGCAGGACGATGAGCGGGATAAACAGGATGAGTGGCAGAGTACAGTGCACAGTGCGCTTGGCTGCTCTTGTTGTTGTTATCCTTGTTGAGTTCGCTTGTTCATTGTGTGGCAGGGTTGAACTTGCGCCGATAATCTCGATAATGAAGTGACTTTGCCTGCATGGTCATGCATCCTTCATATCCTTACACTCACACACACGCACACACATCGAGATATCCCTGCTTACTTCGCTTACTTTGTATTTGTCTACGCTTTGATATCCGGTTTGGCATTCACAGCGCCTGTTTGTACCCGCCTTAAGTGGTGGGTTTTATTTTTTTTTTTAGTTTTTTTCTTCTTTTACTTTTTATTTGTTGTGTATTTTTGTTGTTGTCGCCGAGACTTTTGACCATTTGCACGGAAATTGAATTTAAATTGGAAGTTTTTAACCCCAGCGTGCGATAATCTTGCCCACAGCCCCAGCCCCAGCTCAAAGAAACTTGGCCTACCCGGCAAATTGTCGATAAATATACATAAGACCCAAGTACAACAACAACGAACAACAACAACAGCAACGACACGAAGAAAAAAACGCCGTAGTAACAACAAAAGCCATTGCGTATTTTTCAACAACAAAAGCATCGAAAATGTTCTTTTCAGATTCTATTAGCAAACAAATTCGTAGCACTCAACGCACCAAAAATAGCTGTGGTTAACAGTCGGGGAATATCTGATGGTAAATAACCAACACTGTGCGGTTGCGCTGCCCATAAATAGAAAGGGTCCTTTACCAGCACTGATCGCTGGCACTGATTATAAAACGATCCTCCAAACAACGATTATTTGGAAGAGTGCCAAACTAGTTTGCAATGCAAGAAGTTCTTGCCGATGCCAAAGGATGAAACCCTTAAAAAGTATCTGAAATCTTTTCTATGCTTGAGTTTTATTGGAACATTTTCTTTTTGACACAAAACTATACGCTGTGGATCGGCTTGGTTCTTTATGAGTAGACAATCACTGAATTTAATTTTAAATATTTTTTTTTACTCTCTTCCTTTTTAACTTATTACTAAGCTGCTGGCGCTTAACAATTTTTGGTCAGATTGGGTTTTTCCTGGTTTCCCCCCATCAAATTTTGTAAGCTCTTCTCACTTAATATAGCTAATTACACTACTAAAATATTAAAATTATAAACACACATTTTTGTGTTACATATAACAGCTGTTGGCTGTTGTAAAGTGCTGTGTAATCTTGTTTGCACAGTCAACAGTCAACAGCTGTTTAAAAACCAATGGACGAGGGCAAGCTGCAAGTAAACAATTGCAAAATAATTCTTTAAATTTACTACTTTCTAATCGTAAAACTTATCATGAATAAAACTGGATTCACTTCAAGACAGTTTAACCGATTTCTGTTCTTCGGAATCCTCTCACAGAAATGATGATTTTTTTGCAAGCTGGATAATTGTAGGGCACTTTTGCAAGTCGTTGTGCCCCAAGTCAAGTTGCATACACACACAGACACACACACACACGCAGGTTCTCAGTCCTGCTTGCGTTTCAGTTATTGCTTTTCATATTTTTGCTTTCAGTTTGTATTTTTATTTCAATTCTTTTTCCTCCTTTTTTTTTTGCTCTGCTCTGTATTTTTGTGTCGGCTTTTGCATTTTGCGTGTTTAACCCTTTGAGGTTACATTTGGCGTGTGTTTTGGGATTTACCACCCCCCCCCTCTCCATCCCCCTCACACACACTTACACCCCGCCATTGCCATTGCCTGACAGCTATTCCTTCTCCAGTTTTACGTGTTGTCTGCGAAAAGTGAGCAAAAAAAAAAATAAATAAAAAAAAAAAAGAATTGTGTGTATATAAAAAGGTTCGCATTTTGCGTTTACGCAGAGAAACAGCCCCGGCAAATAAAAAGGATTTCATAACAACAACCACAACAACAACAACAACAACAAGAACAGCAAGCGAAGCTGATGAAAAGTAAGAGCTCAAATAAAAATGCTCGCCCCATGAGCAAGTAAATACAAGCGTATGTATTTACTTACATATATACATACATACATATATACATATATACATACATATACATAGGCACATGTATATATGCAAGATATAGTCATCGTATGGTTGGCATATTTAATCACAAACGATGACGCAGAAAAGTTCAAAGCAGCCCACAAGGAAGGAATTATACCCCAAGTGGCAACAGCCCCAGCCACCAAAATACTAACCAACAGCTTGCTACCCTGTTGCCTGTCGACCATTCACTGATGTATATCCTTTTGCATTGTCCTCGTTTCGGGGTTACTTGGGCACAGTCACAGTGTGGGTGTCTCAAAAGCCTCAAAGCTTCAAAACCTCAAAAGGCCATGTTTAACCCTTACACGACGATTTGTGAGTCATGTGAGGCACGTCGCGTCTTCTTATGATTATTATTATTGTGATGATTATGATTATTGTTAAGCAATGAACTTTGAACTGCCCAAACACACAAAAAAAAAACACGCACGGATGAAGGGTTGTGTAACCCCCCGCCCCCCTTCAACAAACCAATAATGCAAAAGATGTTTGCTGTTGCAGTTTTGCTACCTGACGGAACAGATGCAAAAAGACTTTAGCCGGAAGTGGCTCAGGTAGCACAACGACGATCAACAACGACGACGACACCCTGTATGACTGGCCAGGCGCAACAGGATGCGCATTAGAGCCACTAAATGTCTAATAAACGATGCTGCCGTCAAACACATTCAGGATGAGATCAGCCACCACCACAGTGCTGGTTTCGACAACTACATGAATATATATTTATATATAGATATATATATTTAACCACCACCGAAACAGATAAACCTCAAGCCCTCTGTCCAGGTGAGGTTGCCAGCTCCTTGAAGCACACAATAACAGCAGCAACAACAGCAACAGCAACAAGGGCAACAAGGACAACATCATCATTATCAGCGCATTATCAACGCACAATTATCGTGTGTAAAGTGATATAGTAGTGACTATGCGACTTGAGCGAGACTTCCAGGCTTCTAGAGTGCATGTGTGTGTGTGTGTGTGTGTGTGTGTGTGTGAATCCTTGACATTGTGGTTGTCCTCTTCTACAACTGTTTGCCCTCTATAGAAATTGGGAGCAAATTCTTTAGTTCGCATCGCTGACTGCCAACGATGTTGTTCACAGTATTGTTGCTGTTGTTGCTGTTGTTGCTGTTGTCTTTGTATCTGTAGTATCTGTGGTATCTGGTATCTTGTCCTTTGGGCGTTGTGCTGTGTTTGTGCACGCACTTTGGGCTGCGGTTTATTGGTTTGTAATAAGCTCTTTGAAGTGTTTAATTGAAGCTTTTGTTGTGCAATTAGGCGCTAAAGTGAAGAGCCTCTGTGTGTCTCTCTCTCTCTCTCTCTCTCTCTCTCTCTCTCTCTCTCTCTCTCTGCCTCTCAGCCAACTCTCGAGGTGTTTGTTGTCAATTGGTAATTGCCTAGCGCCAAGTTCCACTACATTTTGGCTGCCAATGACTGGCGAATGACTGTGAATGAATTGCGAATGAAATGCTGCATGGAAATGTGACGGATGAATGAGATGAGGATGAAGGCGCTCTTACAAGTGCCAAAGCAATGGCTTTGAAGTTGCTCACTTTGCTTGTTTTGATGAGCGGGAGGAGGGCGGGGAACACTTAGTCATCATTATAGTTATTTAAAAGTCAAAATAATGCTGAGCGGTTAATAAGTCAACAAAGAGCATAGCACGAAAAGGAAAATGCCACAAGGTAGGCGACAAGCTAATGAACCTTCAACATTTTGGGGTGAGTTGCGGTTTGGGATTCGGTTTCATGGAATAGTTGTTGAATGCAAAACGAGAGTAATAATTAGAAATCGATATAAATTTAGTAAGCATTTTGAATAATTAAATTATAAATCACTAAATACAGAACTAAAAGTTAAATTATAATTATTACACTGAGTCAAATATATTTTGCGAGTAATGCGATTAAAGAAAGCTTTCACATTGTGAATATTAATTTATCTACTCAATGTTAACCAAGAAAAATAAATAATAAATTGCAGAAAATCTTAATAATTTACTCAAAACTTATCTAGTCGATCACCTTGTCATCAATCTAGTTAACAAATCCATTGATTAATCAATGGAATTGAGTAGTCTTAAATACGATTCCTGTAAGTGAATTATAGTTGGATATAGCAATGATATATAGAACTGATAGCTACAGTTTAAAATGTTATAAAACTAAAAGCAAACTTGTATTTTATTAGCTGACTGACTTAACAAGGATTCTCAGAGAATAAAACATTTTACTTAATTGATTAATGAACGGAATGTGTGATTGATAAACTTACTTGCCACTTATCGACGATAGCTCCACTGTCATATCGATTATCGATAAGTATACTAAAAGCAAACTTGTTTTAGCTGACTGACTTAACAAGGGTTCTCAGAGAATAAAACATTTTACTTAATTGATTAATGAATGAAATGTGTGATTGATAAATTCACTTGCCATTTATTGACGATAACTCCACTGTCATATCGATTATCGATAACTATACAGTTGCTACTTAGCAAAGAATGTTCAATGAAGTCTTTCAGTTTGAAAAAGTTCTCATTCAGTAAATTTCCAATGAGCGTTGCATGCCCCACAGCAACAAACAAAAATCGACGAAAATGGAATTGCCAACATGTTTTATTCTAGCTAAAATGTTTCTTTCTATCTCCCTCTATCTCTGTAGCTGTCTCGCTCTCTTTCTTTTGGCTGATAGCAAATGGAATTCCTCTTTGGTAAATTATTTGCGCAAAAGAATCGAATGCATCTGTGTGTGAAGTACAAGATTCGTTCTGTTCTTTGTTCTGGAAGATCATTTCCCGTTCCATATTGTTGTTGTTGGTGCTGCTGCTTTGCCTACTTGGCTGCATTGTCCTATTTCTGTCTGCTAGCAACTGCAGCCGCAGCAAAAATCCGCTTTTGTTTTTGTTGTAATTTCTATGCCTGATGCACTGAGATACAAAAATGTATCTCAACATTTACACACTGCAAGCGGAGTGCTGATGTGCAAGCCGTCTCAACTAAATGTCTGCCTGACCGTCTGTCTATGCGTATGTGTGTCTGTGTGTGTGTGTGCGTGTGTGTATTATTATTTATCATAGCCGCATTTTTATTTTTGTGTATCTATGGAATGCAGCAGGCAGGCAGCAAGGCAAAGGCAAAAGCAAAACCAAATGCAAAGCCAAAGCCAAAGGCAAAGGCAGGCAGCACTCGCAATCGGACTGCAACTGCAACTGCTGTTTCGAGCATCTTCTTGATGGTCGTGTTTTGGTTACACACACACACACACACAGGCAGGCACACACATGTAGTATGGAGTGAGGTACTTGGAGATACACTCAACGCAAGTCCATTGGGCGAGTGGCGAGCTCAGCATGCAAACGCAAAACGCCATTATCATTGACCGATAATGATCATATGATCATCACAGTTGCTCATCATCATGATCATCTCTGGCTGAGCTGCTGATTTTTATTTTTATATTTTGTTTTTTGTTTTTATTTTTCTGTTGATCTCGCTTTGTTTGCTGCTGCCGTTGTACTTGATTGTGGCATAATTTCTTTCTCCACCTCTCCGCACCGCTGCCCCCGCCTGTCTTGTCATCCTCCATCCCATCCACTTCTCGCTCTCTTTTTAAACTACACACTGCTCTTCGCTGCTCCTCTCCGCTCTGCTCTTCGCTGCTCTTCACTCCCATATGGGCGACCATCAGGCAGCGCATAAATTTTTTATTTGTTTGGTATTCATCTTATTTCGTTTAATGTATTTTTATTTTCAGCTTTTGTACATACATATTTTTTTTTTGTTTCTGCTCCTCCACCTCCTCCTTCGCCGCTTTGGCTCTTCTTCTCATCTGTTGTTTTTATTTTATTCTTTTTTTTGTTTTCGGTTTTTTTTTTCTGTTCAGCTTGTTTGGTGTTTTTAAGGTAATTTTTTCTGTTGTTGTTGTTGTTGTGTATGAGTATTTTTTGTGTGTTAATTTTTGTAGCTGTTGTTGTTGTTGTTGTTGATGTTGTTGTTGTTGCTGTTGTTGCTGTGGTTGACGGGTTTGTTCAGTCAGTTCAGTTCAGTCATTCAACTATATAAAGCATTGTCGCTCATTTGTTGTTGTTGTTCTTGTTGTTGTTCTTGTTGTTGTTGTTTTTCGTTTATTATTCGTTTCGTTTCGATTTCATTTATGTACATAATACGTATGTATGAATGTATGCACATACATCGGATTGTTGTAGTTGCTGCTCTTTTGGAGTGAGTGTCCCTGTGTGTGTGTGGTGTGTGTGTGTGGGGGGGGGCATGTGGCATCCACTTTGTTGTAATTGCGTCGACGGGCGACTGCATGAATAATTATTAAGTTGTACGCAAAGCGACATAGACACATTGCGACAAACACAGTGAAAGAGAGAGAGAGATGCAGATAGGGGGTGAATATGGGTTAGGGGCAACTCGAGGGTAGGGAAGGGAAGGGAAGGAAGTGGAGAATCCACTTCCTCACTGACTGACTACTGGTGTACAACTAATTCAATCCACAATTGTCGCATGTTTGTATTTGATTTTCTTGTTTATTTGTTTACACTCGTTTTTGTTGCTATTATTTTTAGAATTTTTATGAATTAAAAATATTTTTAGATTGTATTGACAAGGCTGGGTTTGAGGATGTTCAGCGAGATTTTAAGCAAAGAGGAACAGACAAAAGATTAAGATAGAAAATGAATTCAAATTTGATTATCTTATTTGTAATTATTAAGTAATTACGAGCAATTAATTGCTTGATAATAATTGCCTAAATAATAATAATAATAAAAACCTAACAAATTAAATAAATAACATTTAGCTTAACTTAATAATAATTAATAGAATAATTGCTGCTCGTAGTAAACCATTATTTGCCGACGATTTATGCGATTTAACGTCTTCAAGCCAATTTGGCCATGAGTGTAACTACCAAGATTTCGGCACTGTGCAAACGCCAGAACGCCGAAGCAAACTGAAATTAAATATTGAATAGCTTTTAAGCTTGTTGGCCGCAAACACATTCAATATTAATTGTGCTTATCAACCACGAAGCACACCTTAAATTTTCCTAATTTTCGGACCAATTTTCGATTCATTGCCATATCAATTTACCACAACACTGAAATCCGTTCAAAGAGGTACAAACTACAAAACTCGAAAACAACAACAAAAAAAATCAACAACAACTGCGATTCATTCATCCCAAAAAACCAGAACGATTTCAGCAGAAGACAGAGTGGGAAAGAGATAGAGATAGAGAAAGAGGGGGAGCGAGGGAGAGAGAGCGAACGAGAATTCCTGCTTGAGTTCTGCAGTTGCAGTCGCCTTGCTTTTTGGCTTCATTCGCTGTGTATTGTTTTTTGTGCTTGGATGTTGTGTTGTGTTGTGTTGTGATATTTATGTTTTCATCAAAAGGCAGCCAACAATCAAAATGCGCTGCACTTCGCTTCAACACACACACACACACACAGACAGATGCAGCGCACAGGTACATAAGGCAGCCACACACACACACACACACACACACACACATAAACATATGTACATATGTCAGTCTGTCTGTACATACAAACAACAACTACAACAACAACAGCAGCAGCAACCGACAGAAGGCAACGCTTTAACCTCATATTTATCCAACAGATACTTATAGCGCAAAAAAAAAAGACAAAAAAAGAAAAAAAAGAAGAAAAAAAACGTTGACGACGACGACAAATACAAAGAGAGACACAACAAAAAAATAAGGCAACAGCAAGAAATGAAGGCAGTCGTCGTGTTGGCCAGCCGCCTACCCCCTAACCCCCTTCGCTGCCTACCTCCCCCTCACTGCTGCGTTTTTTTTTTTTTTTGTGTATGGCAACCCAAAAAGAAAAATTGTACAAAATGCTGTTATTGTTGCTGTTGCTGCTGTTGTTGCTGTTTGAGCATTTCTTCAGAGGCCAAAAGAAAAGAAAACAAATTTCAATAAAATATTATTACGCTTAAGTTTATCGAACAGGCCGCGCAGCTGGTGGCTAGGGGGGAGGGGGCGGGGTTGGTGTGGAGGCGCAGCGTGTATCTTACAGATACTCAGAGCCAGAGAGACTCGCACAGGCCAAGTGTTCATTCGATAGTCGCCAAGCGTTATAAATAAACCATATCCATCAATTGCTTAACTCAAAACAGCGCTAAAAGATACAAAGATACGAGTCTCTCAATATGTACACAAGTATGTGTGTGTGTGTGTGTAAGATAGAGATACAGATACAATGAAACAACAAGTACAACAACAACAACAACAACGACGACAACAACTCAACGCCAAACGGCACCCAAATAAAAACAAAAACAACGCAAAGAAAATCGTCAGGCAGCAGCGTCGACGCCGACGTCGCCCCGACTGATAAAACGTATGAAAGCAGCAGCAGCAGCAGCAGCAGCAACAACAAAATGTACAAAATAAAGCATACAAAAGAAGAACAAAAAATCTCAAAGCATCTGCCGACGCAGAGTCGACTTCGCTGCTTCTGTAACTGAAACTGAGCGAACATCGAACCAGCGACCGTCGCGTCGCTGCTGCTGCTGCTGCTGCTGCTGTTCGTTGATTTTCTTCTTTCGCTGCCTTTTTTTTTGTTTTTGTTATGCTGCACACACACACACACACACACACAGAGAGAAATATGTATGGTGTGTGAGTGAGTCGCTGCCTGCTGCTTCTTTCACTTTGTATGGGCAGGCAGCCAAAGCACTCAGCATAATATTTTTTTGTTTTTTTTTGTTGTTGTTTTTTTTGTTGTTTTTTTGCACGCTCTTTTCTCCAACGTTGCTCGCTGATTATTTTGCCAAACATCTGCGGGGCAGCAGCAGTCAGCGGCGCTGAAGGTAGCAGAGATAGATGCTCTCGGCTTGCACGTGGAAAGGTGTCTGCCTCAAACCAACCAACGACCAACAACAGACACCAACAGCAACAACGAGCATCGTCAAGCAAAGTTCATCGTTTACTGCTGCTGCTGCCGCTGCTGCTGCTGCTGTTGGCTGCCTCTCTCAGCGCTTCTCACGCATTTAACTAGCAAACCAAAGCAAACCAAGCCAAACCTAGCAACACCACCACCAACACCCCACAGCAATAAAAACAACAGTTACACAGCAGCAGCAGCAGCGGCAGCAGCAGCACTCGTGCTCTCTTTCCCTCTCTCTTCCCGCTTGCCTCCCCCACTCTGCCCGCTCTCTGGCGGAGGCAAAAATGCGCAACATATTTGTGACTGACCGACGCGACGCAGAGAGCGTCGTCGCACTGTCTGTCGCTCTGTCGGCTTGTCGCTGTGGCTGAGTGACTGACTCGCTGACTGGCAATGGCAACCCAAGCAGCCACCCACCCTGCGCCTGCTGCGCTACCCTGGCCTCTGCCAGCGTCAACGTTAGCTGTGCAGCGTTGTCTGCTTTTTCATTTTACTTTGCCATTTTTTTTTTTGTTTTCTTTTTTTCACTACTATTTTCACGCTGCTACCAACTGCATATTGCAGTAGTTTTTGTTGCTGCCGCTCCATGCTACATAATTGATTTTAGTGCTGCGCTCTCGCAGCGGCTGCAGTTGCTTGTTGTTGGTTTTGCTGCCGCTGCTGCTGCTGCTGTGCTGCTGCTGCTGTTGGCAGTTACTTTTAGTGTAATCTCAACAGTTGCTGCTGCTGGAAGAACACTCACAGGCCAAGCATCAGCAGCAGCAGCAGCAACTTCTGCCTTTCCTCCTCCACCTCCTCGGGCATCGCCATCGCCGTCGCCATCTCCTTCTACTCCTCCATTACCACCCATTGCCTCCTCCTTTAGCGCTTTCGTCTCTTGTTGTTGGCTCTGGGTTTGGTTTTGTGAAAACCAGATTTTCGTCGTTTTATGCATTAAATTGTTTTTACAGCCGCGTTTTAAATACAGGGTGACGCCTGCCACAGCGCTGAAGCTTTAAAGTTACACAAATCGTTTTTTACAACGTTAATTAAAAAACATAAATAACATGAAATATTTTGTTTATTATTACTATTTCTTAGATTTGTTCTTACAATTAGTTTTATGTATTTTCGACAAAAAATGGTATCCTCCAAACTGACAACCGGTTCACTTTTAGCACCCTGTAATTTTCCATGTGTGTGGTTTCGTCAAAAACTATACAAGTTGTTACTGCTGTTACACACAGACACCCTGTAGTCATCAGCTGTTTTAGCTGTCTCACACAGACACACCCTGTGTGCTCTAACCTTTTTCCAGATACTCTTTTCCCATCTCTGCCTCCAATTTGACCTAGCTAAATAAATATGTATGCAAATCGGACAAAGCAATGTGTTTTTTTTCGAGCAGAACACCCTGTATGCGACTGCTCGGCTCGCAGTCAGCAGTGACAGGAAGGCACACAACAGGAACAACACAACGCACATAAGCAGCCCATGACACACACACACACACACACACACACACACACAACGGCAGAGGGGCGAACGAACGAACGAAAAAACAAGAACAACAACAACACAAGCGACGCATTTACACAGATACGGATAAAGATACTTCGAACCTCCCTCGCCCGCACACACACACACACGCACACACACACACGCACGCACACGTGCATAAGGCCGATGACGGCCTACAACGCAGTACACTTCCTTTAACACACACACACACACACACACGCACACACACCCGAACAATCATAAGCATAACCCAATGAAGCTGCCATCATCGCACAACTGTCGACGTTTATTATTATTTTTGTTGTAGTTGTTTTTGTTGTTGTTGCTGCTGCTGCTGCTGCGGCTGCGGCTGCTGGCTTCGTCTCTTTCGAAGACTTCCTGCGTGAGGACGGCTGCGTTTCCTTCTCGCATTAAAATTATGACAAGGACTCTGCCAAAAATCGAAAGCAACACAACCGAAGAGAAAAGCAAACACAAGAAAAAGAAAGAAAAAAAAAAACAGCATGTTAAATAAAATAAAACATAATTGTATGGCAAAGCAACAAACACATTAACACTGCCAGCGGCAGCGGCAGTGGCAGCGATGCCGTCGTCGACGTCATCAATAAATCGCTCGACCAACCAAGCAAACGACCCACCAACAAACCAAGCAACCAACCAACCACCCAGCCACCCACCCACCGCACAAAAGCTTACAAGCAAAGACTCTCTCTCTCTCTCCATCTCCCTCTCGCTCGCTCTCTCTCTCTCCCTCGTTTCGCTCTTGCTCTATAGCAGCCTTTCTCTGTCGGTTTGCCACCTCCAACAGCGCTCGTTTGTGTTTTGAAAATTTAATCTCGATATGGCAACAAATATGCTACAATTTCATTGAGATGAACACCCGATACGGATACGCCGCTGTCAGAGCCGAAGAGTCAGCGGCGAGAGACGAATAACGAGAGCTCGAAACCGAAGCCGATGTCGAAAAGCCGAGCAGTAGTAGCCCGAAGTACGGCTGCTTGGGTATGCATTTAATTCGCAGTGAATTTCTCACGCTGTGCAGCTGCTGCTGCTGTTGCTGTTGTTCTCTCTCTCTCACTCTCTCTGTGAGAAGTGTAGTAAATACACTACTACATTTTTCTGTGCTAATTGAGTGATAAATTGGGAGTGGATTTTGGGCATGATTCGACTGTGCCGAGAGCACGAAACATGAGCGTGTGAGCGCGTGAAATGAGAGTACCTCAGAGGAAGAGAGAGAGAGAGAGAGAGTCTACTATATGTATGCATGCATGCATGTGTGCGTGTGTGTGTGTGCGTCGAGTGTTGTGTGCGGCAATTGATATGCTCAGATTAAATTGTTAAATGTTTTTTATTCGGGTAATTAAAGTATTTCAATTTTGCGGCCACTCGACAAAAGCAAACAACGAGTGTGTTTGTGTGAGCGTGTGTGTGTTTGAGCATATGGAATGTTTATATATATTTATTTATTTATTTATGCAGTGTTTATTTAGACAATTTCTTAATTATAATCGATATCAAAACTCGCTCGTAAAATGTCAACGTTTAGCCAACAATTAATTTGCATTTTAATAATCAAAAAATAGACACTCAAAACTAACACACTCAATTTGCATATGTAAGCCACAATATCGAAACTCGCCAAATTGCGCCCATGGCGGCCGTAAATCATTCAAATATCAACCACAAATCACAACAATTAAGACAAATGTGCTGAAAAATCTACTTAACGCTACCCACACACACACATATATATATACTACTCTCGTAGTACTATGTATACGTATGTGTGAGAGCCCATTAAACGCTTTCAAAACAAACCCAATAAATGTCAGCGTCGCCAAAAAGGTAGTAGAATTCTACTACGTTTTGTACGCTTTTGTACGCTAAACGTAGCAATAAACGCACGCAAAGAAGTCAAACAAATTGACATACGTATAATTATTATTTTACTTAAGTGCTCGCGCGTCGTCGCCCCTTAACAGTCAAATGAATACCAAACACAGCGACCTGAAATAAATCAAGCGCGCGAGCGAGCGAGCGAGCGAGAGAAAGAGAGCGAGAGCACACACACACAAGAGAGCCGTCAACTGTACCACGCGCAAATGCTGAATGCTGCTCGCAAACATGTTCGCAGACGACGCTCTCTCTTTCTCTCTCTCTCTCTCTCTCTCTCTAGCTCTGTCTACATTTGTATGTGGTGTACATGTGTGTGTGGGTGCGAAGGTAGCGCCGCCATCGCAGCAGCGACTGAAACAGCAGCAGCAGCAGCAACAGAGGCAGCCGCAGCAGCGGCCATCGCAGTCGACAGTTTCCCGTTCAGTCAGTTTCGAGTCGTGCCACGGTCAGCGTTGCCAGCCAGCTTCAGTTCCTTTCTGGCTGCCGTCGAATGTTGTCGTCGTTCGGTTGAAACACGCGCAAGCATTAAAACGCGGCATACGCAAAACGTTTTACAAACAAAACAAAAGATTCACGTCAAAAAAATCATTGGAATTTTTTCGAAATCCTTCAATTCGTTTTGTGACCACCTTTTTTATTCAGCTATTCAACAGCGTAGTATTTGAATGTGTATTAAAAAATTATAATTATTAAATAAACAAAACAAAAGTGAAAGAAACATATTTAGAACAAACAAACAACAACAAAAAATTAATTCTCAAGTGAGCAAACAACAAATAAACAACAAAGCACATTTTTTGGATTAAGTGCTCAAAAAAAGTTCCTGTTGCAACAAAACAAAACAAATAAACAACATAAACAACAACAACAAACTTCAGCAGCAACAACAGCAACTTGGATTACTACAACAGCAGTATTATAACACAAACATCAACAACAACATCATCAACAACAAACAACAAACAACTAGCACAAATTATTTCAACAAGTGAACAAAACAAAAACAAAATCAAATCAAAATTTGTTCAAATAATCAACAAGTGCAAAAATCTAAAAAAATTTCAAGAAAATTTTGCTAGTAACCAAAAAAAGAAAAAATAAAACAAAAACAACTTGTGCAAAAAATCATAAACAAAAGATAAAACAAGAAAACAGACCCATCAGAAATGTGAAAGCGTAACAAACAAATTACAAATAAACAAACAACAACAACAACAAATTAAAGTTAAAAACAAAAACAAAAGGCAAAAGTGAAAGAAGAAAACAAAAGTGCACAAAACAAAGTTGAAATAAACTTTGCCAAAATGTCGCTGAACCTTTGACAACAACAACAACAAGTAAAAACATTTCAAGAGTGAATAAAAATAACAACAACAACAACAATAACAACAAAAGCACACCGCGGACAGTGTGTTTGGATGCCCATGTGTTTGTTGATGCCATGCAATTGATTGTTGACAAAATTCCCATGTATTCCAAGCAAACAACGAAGCGCAATTCCAAAAAGTAAGTTTCAAAAAAAAAAAATACAAATTTATCAGTTAAAAAAAAAACAAAAAAAGGAGTTTAACTAAAAACCCAAAAGATTTCGTAAGCAAGTGAAAAGTGAATGCACAAAAAGAAGAACAACAACAGCAATAAAATTCTTAAGGTGGCAAAGCAACCAACAACAACAGTAATAATAATAATTACAACAACAGCAACAAAGCAAAAACGGCAAAGCAAAAACTGCTGTTCTGCTTTTAGTTAGTGCTTCTTCATCTTCTGCCACTTCGCGCACCTGTCCCTAAAAACAGAAGCAGCAACAACAACAACAACAGTTACAGCAACCACAACAGCAGCTACAACAGCGATAAGCAGGAGCCGAACAACAACAGCAACAACAACAATTCGCACAATAAAGCAAAACTTAGGTAAAATATCTAAAAATAAATTCCATTTAAAACAACAAAAATGAAAATAAAAAGAAAAAAGAAATACTTGAGCAAAGAAAAAAATAAATTGACGCGAGCATTTTTCACTTTACTTTTTAATTGTTCGTCAATAAATATTGCTAAAATACTTAAAAAAAAAAAATTATATATACAAAAATGTAGTGCATAAATATAATTGCTCAAAATAAAAAAATAATAAACATATATTAATTTTTTTCACATAGAGAATCGAATTTAATTGTTGTGCTTTGAAAGGAATGTGCTTTTGTTTTTAGATATTTTATGTAAATTTTGTGTGTATAACTTATGCTTTGTTTGTTGTAGTGAACATAATAACAATATAATCAACCGATAAACTAATTATCCTTATAACAATTGTCATATTTGTAAATATATATTCAAATTTCATTTGCCTACAAAACAAAAACAAACTTGCCAAAAACATATTCCACACACACACATACACTCTCAACTACAAATCAGCTGTGACAGCCGTTATACATACCTCTTCTTCCTCGTCTGAACTCCTCACTTCAATGCTGCATTTCATGCTCAGCCTCTCTCTCTATTGCTCTCAGGCTCACGCACAGCTGACCCATAATTGACTCAAATACACACACAGGCACACAACACACACACAATCACCCACCTCAACTCGCACGTAAGCCAAAGAGCATATCCACTCTCTCTCTCTCTCTCTCTCTCTCTTGCTCGCTCTGGCCTTAGAAAACATTTGCCGTTGAGTTCACAAATTTGTTTTGCGACTTTGCCCGCAGCTACGACCTACTGCTGTTGCTTTGTTGTTGCTGTTGTTGCTGTTGTTGTTTTCATGTCGTTCATGTTCTTGGAGTTTTCCATTGAACTATTTTCGTCGAAAGAAAAGGCGCACAAGCGATGCCAAAAGAAAGAAAATGTTCCCAAGACGCAACCGATCCGCTTCTCTGCCTTTTCCTCTGCCTGCCTTCCTTCTGCTTTCTGCCTGCCCTTTTCAGCCGATAGCAACAACGACGACAACAACATCAGTTCGTCAGTTCGACAATGTTTTCGCCCAAATTCTGTTATTTTTTTGTTCGAACGCGAGTAAAGGGGGAGAGCGCAATGTTCAAATAGAGAAGAAAAAAGGTCATTCGACGAAACCAAAAAACCGAACGAAGCATTACAAACTCGTCTCATCTGAGTTTGGGTCTGCTGTTGTTGCTGTTTCTTTTGCCTACCTACGCCTTTCTCTGCGTCTCCGTTTGCCGTTTTTCTCACATGCCACGCATTTTTATACAACAACAATGAAACCGAACACTAAACTACAAATAGAGTTTCTTCAGTTTTTCGTCGCTTCGCTTGCTGTAATTCATCATCTTCCAGTTAAAATGCTAGCGCAAATGCCCTGGGAACAGGTATAAACCCTAATCCATTTGTAGCCTAACACAGGTAACCTCACCAAAACTAAGATCTTAAAATCTGAAATGAAAATGGCAGCAGAGCAACACAAAATCATCGCAATTGTCGACAATTTTGTGTGGAATGCATTGGAAATTTCTTGAGAATTTTTGGGAAATACCTGTGGCAATATCTCAGAAAACTCCCTTAAATACCTAATATTCAAACTAAACGCAGTACAGTGATCACTCATAAAAGCGTACATTCAGAAATTTAAATTAAATGGAAACGAATCAAATAACTCCTTTCACTTGCAAGAAAGGACAGTCAGAAATCAGAATCGAAATAGATAACTTATATTGCACCTAAACTATCTACAGTGATCGGTCTGAAAAGAACGACAGTCAGGGAGACTTTACTAATCATTGAATCCTTGGTGTCTCTAAATAAGCAAAATGGAATATAAGCTTGGAAACTCTACAGACAAATCATTAAAAATTACCTTTAAGTTTGCAGTTAATCACCAAATTTAGCACTTTTCCACTTAAAGAAAAGCCTAAGGCTTGACAAAATATCTACCAACAATTAACACCCTGTAAATGCCACACACACCCCCTGATAAGCTAAAAGCAAAAGCAAAAAAAAAAACCAAAACAAAAAAAATATAAGAGTAAATACAGAAAACTATGCGACACACATCAATCAACCACCAAGGCAACCAAATCATAACCCATCACACACAAAGCAACCCACAACCAACCACCCGAAGGGAGCGAAAGGACGACAGGACGACAAACGTAGACGTTCCTTTTACCTCCCAGGCGACTTCCTGTTCTGTGCTGCCTTTGGCAATTTTCACACGGGAAATAAAAATGCGATACAATAAGCGAATGGCTGAAAAACAAAACCTAAACGCGGAAAACCATTTGCAAATCGCAAAAAAAATTTATATATACCTCTATATATAAACAACAAGGCGAACAACCCCCCTGGGATGAACGATAGAGCATCGAGAGACAGAGAGAGAAAGAGGGAGAAGGCTAAAGATCTTTCGCTCTCTCTGCGGCATTCTCTCTGCCTCTGCCTCTCCCTCTCTCTCTCTTTCTTCGCTCATTAACCCCAAGAGAAACAAACATTTGGCGCGTTTATTGCTATATCGAGTCCACATGCACTTTAATAAGTGCGGCCGAATATTAATAAACCCATCAGTGTTGTTACGGGGGCTGATCCGAGCAACCCTCAACTCATTAAAAAAAACACACACACACACTCACACAGAGAGAGAGAGAGGGAGACACACAGACAGACAGACACACTCGAGGCTATGACAATAGTTACACGTGTAAATCGAAACCACCCCGTTATGTGCGAGAAACCCCTAAAGACTGAAGGTCAAACAAGCAACGCTTGTCTGGCATATCTAATTGCGATTGCAATTTGGATTTGATTAGGCATTAATGGGTTAAGAGCTGACTTTTGACTCGTCGAGATGTGCATTTCGCTTCGTTTTGTATCGTTTCGTTTTAGTTTTCGTTTCATTCTGTGGTCGGTGTTATCGTGTTTTACCTATACATAGATTTGTCCTCAAAACACCTTGAAGAAGTCACATGATAAAACAAAAACCCAACCGCCCAAAAAGAAAAATGAACAAAAACAACAACAACAACAACAACAACAAAAAAAAAAAATATAAAACACGAAACCTCATTTAACGACCCAATTAAAAGCAACCAGCACTGATATCAGCCCCAGTCGCACTCGCAGTCGCAGCCCACAACGAGTCCAACCAAAAACTGAGCAAACAACGCTGAAACAAGCAACCAACCAACCAACCAACCAACCAACCAACCAACCAACACAAACACACACAACACATTCGCATTGAGATACATATAGTAAAATATATGCTTAAAACGGAAAAACAGAAACTGAAATAGTAACTGAAACCAAATTTTCAACTTGTCAGCCATGCAGATAGATAGCACTCCCAGTTCCAGTTCCACATCTAAGCGACGATATCGCACAACACACACACACACACACATCATACACACGCCACACAAACCACACACACAACACAAATCAAAGGTAACCAACTCTTATCAACAACAACAACAACAGCAACAGCTACTGGAATAGCAAGAAGAATTACAATAACAACCACAAATTATAGAACAAAGCGTTTTGTTTTTATACCCTGTATTTAAAATGTTATCTTCCAGCCAACGTAGTCCAAAAATCTTTTAGATTTATTAATGTACAAAAAAGAAACAATTGTCATAAAATTGAAATTCGGGTTTCATTTGGCTAGATTTGTTCTCTTAACGTATTTTTTATAACTTGATAAATATTGATTGCCATGACATTTTGGGGAATTGTGTCTTTAAACGAATTTAATTTTTAATAGCTTTGTTTTTTTAGTTGTTCATATTTTTATATACTTTTTTTATTTTACGATAAAATCAACAATTATAACAAAAAAATAATAATAAAAATATCATGTTAGGCGGGGCAACAAATTTTTGTTTTTTGAGCGCTGTCTGATGGCCACCAAAAGGCGAGGGAATCTTAAAGTCAAGCATACTTTTTTTTTAAAAAATGCTTGTTTTTCGTTAATGTTGACAGAGACACAGACTAGATCGTTGCGTGTGCAGAAAAAACATGAAGACATACATATATATATATATACATTTGTAGATCGGTTTAGATCGCAAGAATGGAAATTTGTATTGCACATCCCACAGAACACCCACCCTTCCGCACGCTGACCTTGTCTGCATTGAATGGAAAGCATATTCGATTTGTGAATATTTGTCTGCTGCTGAGGTATGCAGAAATCAGTCAGTTATCGCCACGCTTATCGCTGACTTTCCAGCCATACCTTCAATACCAATACCAATACCAATAAATGTATCTGACGAATACACAAAATGGCCCGTTCTGCAATGTATGAAATGCTTGTGTATTTGTGTCTGCGATTGGCATCGAATAGCTTTGGAGATTGTCAACGGTTTTTGTGAATGGAACTCGTGGCACGGCATGGAATTGGCTCTCTACTCGTATATAAATAGTATATGTAGTATAAGTATAGCAAAAGTATTTATTGCTGGCGATTACGGTCTGAAGTGCAAATCGGAATTTTGATTTACTGGCCGTAAAGTGAATGAAAAGTGCGCAAGAATTGCGAACCGTGTACAAAATTAAATAATTGAATGCACAAACGTTATTTATAGGTTGAAATTCTACCAAATTATCCCAAATGCTGGCGAAACGATTATTTGAAAATTAATTTGTTTTCTTTTAAGATGTGGTTGCATTTAAAATTCAATTAAAATCAATAATTAGGAAAATTTGCATTAATTAAAATATTGAAGAAAGCTACGATTATTGGGGAAATTTGTGTAAAATGGGGGTATTTATTATCAATAAAATATTACAAAACAGTATTAGAAAATATTGTAAAAGATTTAATATTTAGAATTAAATAAAAATATAAAAACAGAGACAATTATTGGAAAAATGTTGTAAGCCAGAGTTTTTATCTAAAATTGAATAATAATATAATATTAAAGAGTTGTCTACGGGAATATTAAAGTCATGCAAAAATATTATATTTAAAAAAATGTAAAAATGTATTTCAGAATTATTTCCTGCTACAAATGATAAAATTTTGAATTATAATTAAAAGTAGACATTATAAATAGCTAAAAGTTAGCCAGAACTTCGTAGTTTTCCAACACTAGCGCCTCTCTTTGCGCTTCTCAGAGCCATTTTTCATATCTAAAATTTTGCTGCTCATGTTTTTGTTATCAGTTTTTGCTGTACAAAAACGAAAATTTCCTCATGCCACAGTTTGTTGTCTGCCGTTGTTGCTGCCGCTTCTTTAACTATTTTGAAAGATTTCGAGGTTTTTTTTTATATGGCACAAATTTTGAGCCTTAGCTTTTTTTTTTGATTTTTAAACAAACTGTTAAACAATTTTTGGGCTTGTTTTGTTGCAGTATTGGATTGTTGTTGTTCTTGTTGCTTAGCTGTACTTCAGTAGACATTTTTGTTGCTTCAAACTGGTTTTCAAGTACGACGCTGACGTCGACAGTGGCGGCAGCAGCAACAACAGCAGCGACTGCGGCACCAGCGTCGCTGTCATCGTCGTCATCGTCGTCATCGACGTCAACGTCGATTTATGCGTTGAGATTTTTCGTCGTTTTATTTTAGCGCTGTTGCAATTTGCGCTTTGTTTTATTTTCAAATGTGATTTATGTATATTGTTTATGTGCGTTTGTTTGTTTATTTGTTGTTGCTCTTGTGTGCAAAATACTTGAGCAAAATTATTGCAGCTTCTTTTTGTTGTTGTTGTTCTCGCTGACAGTCAGCCTTCGATTTATTTTTAATGTTTATGTGTCTCTAATTGTTTATGATTTTTGCGCCGTTGGCTTTTGTTCGACTTCGACTACAACTTCATAACTCGCCTGCTTCTCTCTTCTCTCCTCTCTCTTCTTCTGCTGCTTGCTGCTGCTCTTTGTTGATTTCAACTTACGTTTGCATTTAATTGGCGATTAGATAATAAAAAAAGCAAAACCAAAATACTCTGCTGATGACGGTGACATATTATCCAATTCGCTTAGAACTTTTCGTCAGCGACAAGTTAAAATACACTATTCACCTGCTCCTCAACTAAAACAGCAACACCAACATCGACTGCGAGCTTCCATAAATTTTGCTTGAGCAAAACTGACAGATAAGATAGGCAGGCAGGCAGCGTTCCAACTCGACGTTCCAACTAAAACAAAAGGCAAAATACAAAAAAAATATAAAAAAAAACAAAAACTAAAATGTACACGGCTAAGTAAGGTGCGCAAAACTGTCGCTGATTGATAGTTGGTCGCGGGGGCAGGGGGAACCTGGAATTGTTGATTAGCGCGTGTTACAAGCAGACGACGCTCTTTCAACGACCTTTGCTGAGCGCATTCCAATTTTGTGGTGCAGTTTGCAACGCCTTATCTCCGCTTGATCGGCTCTACTGAAACCGTTTGTAACAAAATGTTACCAAACTAACCCAAAATGTGCATTTCTGCGTCTACTATTTGATTATAATTTTTTGTTTAGCCAGTTATCCAAGCCAAACTTATCCCAAATGCATTTATAGATTTCTAGGGAAATCTTCGATCAGCTAGGGTATGTTTTCTTCGGCTTGCCTAAGGCAGCCGTTCTTTCTGCTAATTTTTTATCGCTGCACGGGCGGCAGTAGCAGCGACGGCGACAGCCATCAAAGCCATTTTGGGTTACATCACAAGGACAGCCGCACCAACAACAACGAATAAGAACAACAACCACAAATGCATATACAAAAGTTGGCGAAATAATCTATTGCAAATGCAATTGTTTTATTTATGCGTTTGAACCCTACAAAATGACGCTTCTATAAATAAACACAAAATATATCTACAAAAGTTGTGTGTAGAACAGGGGACATAGCCAAAGCTGAACCTTTGTTGTCTATAATTGTGGCAAAACAAACTGAAATGCATTTTATTATTTTGTAGAAACGGTCAAAGTTAAGCTTTTTATCTAATTGTTAAAAAGCAAAAAATTGTGCACATTTCATTTATTTTATTGATAGATATTTGTTTATTTTTTTTTAGTGCATCTGCTTAAAAATAATGGCAAAAACAGTTATGTGGCCCGTGAAGTATGCAACAATATTTTAAATTCACTTAAATATTTGTTTTATAATTATGAAATAGATTTAAATTTGTAATCAGTCTGTGGCCAAATAACAATTTGCAAATTATTGTTGCTTAAACATAGTCAAAAATTATAATAGTAAATACTGTTATACAATATATCAACTATTAATATTAAAGCACAGTTATAATAATAGCAATTACTGTTTTATATTATATTCTTTTTGAATTTAATGCAGGCGACTTTATTTTCCTTGATTTTATTGAATGAATAACGTAAAATTGTTCGTGGCTCCTATTTAAACTATTATTTTTCAGACCAGCTTATTTTTCATTAGTTATGCTACTTTAATTTACTGATTTTCAGCAATACACGCTTGTGCTAAAAATAGTTCATAATTTTTGAGATTTATTTTGGCTATTTTGGGTGATTTTTGCACATGTTTTGTGTGCATTTCTACTATTTTGACAGCTCTGATATTTAAATGCAGATGCATCAATTGGATACTTAAACATGCTAATTAGTGCACACACTTTCAAGCACACACAAACACAAACACACACACACACACACATTGACTCACACTCTCCCGGTCAATTGCCATACAGCTCATATTACGTATACGCAGCGCTCAACAGCAAAACGTTTAGTTATTGTCCGCTGCTGTTGTTGTCGTTGTTGTTGTGGGCATTGTTTGAGTGCTTATTGTTGTTGTTGTTGTTGTTGTCACTGTTTGCAGTTACAGGTGGTGAAAATGCGGTGCTGCCAGCAGCTGGGCAAACCATTCAGAAATATTCCTCATACCACATGTGGTGCAGAGGCGGAGCACGCTGGCAAGCCAACACATGCTTGCATGTCCCTCTGCACCTCTGCACATGCTCTCCGCCCACCACTCTCACACACACACACACACACGCACACCCACTCACACACACGCAGACCCACCGCAAACCGGCAAAATATTTATAAAAATGAATTTAAAATCGACAGGAAAACTGCAACAGAGAAATTTTAGAACCCATATTTTACACAACGTGCGATTGTAGAATGGCAGAAGGGTAGTGCGGCAAAGGAGCTGGGGTTTGGTTTATGCCACATGCACACACACGCACACACACACACACACATAAATATGTTTTGGTCTACCTTTCGGTTGTTGCATTATTTGCATTGGATTTTTAATCAAAATTGTACGCTTTTTTCGCATTTTCCCCCATTTTTGGCATTTGTGTTTTTCGCTTTTGCAGTTCGATTTTCATTTTTGGTTGCCAGTCGCCCGACAAATGTTACATTACCCCCCCCCCCCCCCACTCCTCCTACCCCGTTTGCCCCACCCCTCAGTTGCCCATATGGGCTTCTATTTGTATTTGTATTTGTATTTATTTTGCTTTGTTGAGGGTTGCTGCCGCAGTCGCAGTGTCTGTCTCAGCCTCAGCCTCAGCCTCTGCTTCTGCCTCTGCCTCTGCCTCTGCCTGTACTTCTGCTATTGCCACTGTTGGTTGCGGTGGTTGTTGCGAGTCTATTATGCTGATTTATTTATATTTTTATTGCAATTTATGATGAACCGCTTTTGTGTATAGTACGTGTTTGTGCGTGTGTGTGTGTGTGTGTGTGCCTCTCGAGTCGAGTCCGTTGGCAAATAAATCACAAGACGATATTTATGCCTTAGCCGAGTAACTTTAAGCGAATATTCCACGCAGCGGGCGATTGGGCGCCAAGTAATTCATTCAAAACGCAGCCATAAAAGGCAGCAGAAAATACAACAGAGACACAGACAGAGAAAGAAAGAGAGAGAGAGAGAGAGAGAGAGAGAGGGGAGAGAATGTGTACGTGTGTGTGTGAGTTAGTCGTGGAACTTGAGGCGCCATCAAGTTTTTATGGCTCGCCACATGCTGTTCGCCCCCAAACATCAAGAAGCATAAAAAATAGGAAAAACTTAAAGTGCTGCATACCTGCAGGCGCTGCAAGGAAATGCAAAAAGAAGAGGAACTTGCCGCAAGCTGCCAAGGCAACGAAAAGCAATTCACAACAATGCAACGCCCGCAATGACATGCGAAATTGCTAAATTCTTAGAGCAGCTTTCAAAAAAAAAAAAAAACAATTAGAAAACCTCGAAAAACAAAAAACAAGTCAAAATACTCTGGTCGACTAGAAGATACCCAGCACTTAAACATATTGAGTCGATTTAAATACAGTTTCTAGTTGTGCACACTCAAAAAAAATAATAAAAATAAATTACAAATAAAAAAATAAATTAAATAATTTATAAGCACAGACAAACAAAACAAGATCGACTCGGCTGCTGATCAAGCATATATATATATATGTATATATACATATATTTAAGGTTGCTTGCTACATACTTTTGCACAACTTCATCATACCCCGTTTACGCATTTTCGACGGGTTTCTAGGGTACAACGAGCAAAAATTCAGGCGCAGCAATTTACAACAAATGCAATTGCATAACGGAAAGGCAGAGGAGGGAGCAGAGTTGTCAGAGGGTTTGTGCTATGCGATGTGATGCGGTTCGGTTCGGTTCAGCATTAAACACCCTTGAAAATAACTGTCAAACGCATTTTGAGAGGGTATCGAAAGCAGCAGCAGCAGCAGCAGCAGCAGTACAATGGTTGCAGTCAGGGGTTGGGGGTTGGGGGGGGGGGGGGAAGGGTTTGGTTATTGGTTATGAAATGTGAAATTGAAACGACTCCTTCCCTAACACGCTCTCCTTCTCTCTCTCTCTCTCTCTCTCTCTCTCTTCCTCTTTCTCTTTCTTTCACTCTCTCTCTTTTTCGCCTGTCGCTCAATATTTCGTATATTATTGTTTTTACACCAAATTCTGGACATAGCTCTACGTGTGTGTGTGTGTTTGTGTGTGTGTGTGCGGCTTGCTGTCGCCTTCTGTTTTTGGCACACAGTTATCCTGTGGTCCGTTGGCATTCGGCTGATGTTCCAGTGTCTGCCTGCTTGTCGCTTGCCTTGTTGCCTGTCATGTTCCAGCGTGCATCGATCGAATGTTACCCAGACGTCGAAAGCAACAACAACAACTAAACAGACACAAAATATGACACTGCTCCCGGTATCTATTGGCTATCAAAACTCAGGTTCCGTTTTGTTTCACGCACGTGTCTGGCCATCTTTTATATCTCTCTTTGTTTTCGTTGTATTTCGCTTTACACGCGCCAGCAAATGTCGCCCATAAAAGCACACTCGGCAGCAACAATAAAAATCGTAAGATAAAAACGAAAACAAAAACAAAAAGAAAAAAAACTGGAAAGACAAAAGTTTTGCACTTATTTTTTATATACATATTTTTTTTGTTTCTCTTCCGCCAGCAGTTTTTTGCTGCATTTTTTGCCGTAGACATTGCCAATCATAAACTGGCCAGCCAGACACAATATGCGTCAATATGTATATATATTTATATGTGTATGTATATTTGTTTGTATATGTTGTGCAATATTGTGATTGCCCCAACCACGCCTCAGCCTAGTAATTCATCTAAGCCCCCAACCCCGGTAAAAGAGCGCACATAAAAAACGCATATTTCATTTTGGCTGCTGACATAATCAACCCTCTGCTCAGACAAAACAAATCAAAAATAACAAAAAAAAAAAAAAAAACACAAAACACAAAAAAATTGAATTCGAATTTAATATTTCAAAACTCACTCAGCGTAAAAAAAGTCAAATTCCAAAATAGTCAAAAAATCAGCGCATCTTGAAAAAAATACACGCAAAGCTTTAACGTTTTATTTGTACAATCCCACCTGACCCCCCCCCCCCCCCCATTCTCTCGTACCCCTTTTGATATCCATTCGACGAAACAACACGGAAATCATTTGAAAAAAAAAACAACAAAAAAACAATTTTTTACGAGCGCCGCAAATTGAAGTGTGCGCAAATTTACAATTATAAACTGAGGGAGAGCGGGAGGGGCGGCATGTGACAAGGGGAGGGGGCTGGGGGATCAGATCATGCACTGATTTTCCATTTGTTTGCAGTATGAATAGAATTTGCGCCAATTTGGTGCTGTTGTTGTTATTATTGTTGTTGTTGTTTTTAGGTGTCTATTTTGGTTATTTTTCGCGATCTTTATTATCTAATCAATAAAGAAATTTATATCTAATCAAAGTACAACCAGCAAAAACAAAGCGCTACAACAAATGCCAACGACATCATCAGCTCAACACACACAAATACACACACACAGACACAAATACACTCACACACATACACAGTTACTCTTTAGTCTTTTTCTCGCTATCTCTGTCGCTCTCATTAGCTGTCATGTAATGCAAATTGTAAGTCACATAATGAAGCAGAACGTAACGTGAACGTAACGTCAACTTGACGAACCTATGTTTTTAGGTTATGAACCGCCCACCTCCCCGCCCAGTGCCCTCTGACAATCATCTTTAACAGCTATCTGTACTAAGCACGTTGAGCAATTTGTTGTTGTTGCTTTTTTTTTTTACACCTTGCACTCTCTCGTGCTCTACATAACGGCTGTCGATCACGCGCTTTCTCTCTCTCTCTCTCTTTTCGTCTGTTTTTTTGCTCATACAGTATCTAGCTGTGAAGGTTATGTTGTTTATAAGGCATCAAGCCAACACATTAACAGGAAGTTGTTCATAACGGTAACTATGTCGATACATGCACACACACATAGATAATAATGAGCAGCCGCTCAATAACATTGCATGATGTTTTAGGAAGTTGTCAACAAAGATAGTCACATTTTTGAACGGTGTTCTTTGAATACTCTTATCAAATTTAGCTCGAAACTCAGAATTCTTTCGAATCTCGTTAAATTCTAATAATTAAACATAGTAAATTTCTTCAAGTAATATTATAAAACTCTAATTAAACAAGCGTTTCACTGGAATATCCCTGCTAGCATCTTCTCTCTTATCTCACATCTTTTTATTCTTATCACAGCAGATCTTCTAAGTTTGCTTATTGGCTTTAAAGAAATTCACGCAAAGCGAACCGTGTCAAATAGTTTCATAAATAATCAAGCAATGTTGATTTTCTAGCTCAATAAAAAAAAACCGGTTCACTCGCTGCTGATGAACCCAACTGCCAAATCCAATCGACTTCTTCTAGGTCTTGCTAGAGCCAAAGTAGTTTCTTCCCTCTCTCTTTTCAAACTCTTGTTGTTGTATGCTCAGCCTTGAGGTATGCCCCCCCCCCCCCCTCCCCTCTACACTTCACCCGCCCATTATCAATCCTGTCCAGTTGCAGGTGACCTCCTGACCCGCATTTAAAGCGCCACTTGCCGCCTGTTCTTCGCTCGTCGATTAGCCGAACGCAATGCTAATTTATCGTCACAGCTACGATTGCTACAATCACAGGTTCACTCGAATACCTAAGCTCCCACTCCAACGCCACCCCGCATCCCCCTCGCACCTCTGCCACACCCCAAACCACCCTGCTGCCGGCAGGCAGCAAGCAGCGGTCGTCATGCGATTATCAACCAATCGCTTAGTGTGCTATTTATTTACATTTCCCATTTTGTTGTTGCTATTGCTATTGCTGTTGTTGTTGCTATTGCTGTTGTTGTTGTTGTTGTTGGTGTCGGTGTTGGTGTTGTGTGTTCTTTTTGTTGTATTTGCTATTTGCTTTTGTTGTGCGGCGCGGTTTTTTATTTTTTTTTTGTAGATGCGCAATTATTGTGAGCGTGTTACTTTATATTTTTCTGTATTGTTTTCTCTTTTATTTATTTGTGTTTGTGTTTGTATTTTATTTTTTTGTATTTCGTACTTTTCCAATTCGCATTGCGTTTTGTGTTTGTGTTCTCATTGGCTGGCAAATATGCTTAATTATTTTTACCTTAAAAGTCGCTTCATCAAAACGCGAATGTGAAAACAATTTAAATGGAACTTTGACGAGACGACGACGACCAGTTAACTAAAGCGGCGGCGTAACAGTCGGCAGGCAATGTGGGGCAGGGGTGGTGGGTATGGGGAATGAGCTGCTCGAGCCCTGAGCCCATTTGACATTTTAGGCATTTAAATGTCAAAGCAGAAGAAGACGCAGAAGAAGCGCAATTGTGCGACAAGTGACACAAAACAAAATGCAATTCAAACAAACTAACAGCAGAAGCAGCAGCAGCAGCAGCAACCAACAACCACATTGAATGACAATGATGAAATGTGCATGCGATGATCATCATCATCGGCGCGATCATGATCATGTTGTTGTACTTAATAATGACGAGAGCATCGTGAGCATACAGCTGACATCATCGATGAGGCACACAAAACACAACACACAACACACACCACACAGCGGACAACAAACAAAACAAAATAAAATAAAATAAAACTGTGCCCATTATAATCATCGACTTGACAATTGCAAAACGTATGAGAAAGATTATCCAAAAGAAACAGCAAGTACAGTTGCACACACACACACACATGCACATGTATATACGTATGTATGTATGTATTGTCAAAGTAGAACACAGTAAAACTGACTCACACAAATTCATAATAAATAATTATTTATAAAATTACAAAGAATTATTATGCTGTGTTTATATAAACAACTTTTTTTTATTTCTTATAATGATATATTCTTATTTTTATGTATAAAGTATTTAAATGCAAAATAAGGCTGGCAACATAAACAACAGCATTAAGAAGAAAACCCTTCGCCATCAGCCACTATTTTATGGCCTAAATCAACCACCTGTTGGCTGGCCTCTTATTCGTTTTTTTATTTTTGCCCTGCCAGTCTTGCCTCTGCCCCCTTTTTCACATAATTTTTGGCTTTTAGTCTTCAAATTGATAAACTTGTCTTGTCTTGAAAGCATTTGAGGATTGAAAACTTTCGCGTTTATTTTAAAAAAGTACTTTGCCAATTGGTAATCATCCTGATTAGCAGGAGCTGTGCCTGGAATGATTGGAGCTAATTGTTTCTATGATGTTTGCTGTGATTATTGCAGAAAAAATGATGAAATGAACCAGCAGGCGGGCTCCTCAAGGGCGCCAGCCACAGGGGGCCAAATCTCACCGCCAGGTGGCAGCACCATCATCAACAACAACAACATCAGCAGCAGCAGCAACAGTGTCTCCGACGCACAGCAGCAACAGCAGCAGCACCAGCAGCAACAGCAGCAGCAACAACAGTACTACAATCAACAGCAGCAGCAGCAATACCAGCAACAGCAACGCGAAAGTTTTTTGGCCTACCAGCAACAACACCAGCAACACCAGCAACACCAGCAGCAGCAGCATCAACATCAACAGCAGCAGCAGCAGCATCAGCAACATCAGCAACATCAACAACACCAACAACGCTCGGCGGGCGGCGGAGGCAACTTTATGCTAGGCAATGAGCTCGTCGGTGGCGACAGCCTGCGCAGTTTGAACAACACCTTCGGTCCCAATTCGGAGTTCACATCGCTGGGCGGCAGCAACTCAGCCAGTTCCTTGGGTGCTTTGAGCAACGCCAGCAGCAACTCCGGCCAGACACAAGGCGGCAGCAGCAGCAGCAACGTCAGCGGCGTCGGCGGCACAGGCTACCCTAATATGGTGGCAGCCAGCCAGCAGCAGCAACAACAGCAGCAGCAGCAGCACATGTCCAATATGGAAGCCATGGGTGGTTACAGTCAGGTAGGTGGAACGGCACAGCAGCAGATGCAGAGCAGAGGAGCAGCTCCTTTAATCCCATATTGTCTTTAACTGTTTGCAGATGGGTGGTGGCATGCATCCGGTTGCCAATGGCGGTGGAATGATGGGCAACGGCAGCGGCCAGTACATGAATGGCGGCGGACAGGGCGGCTATAATGGCCAAGGCCAAGCTGGCATGGGCATGGCCGGCATGGGCTATGGCAATGCTGCCGCACAAAGGCATCATCAGGTGAGTAAATTGCGATGATGACTTCATGCAATGTGACTGGTGACTGCAGCTGCAACAGCAACAGCAACAGCAGCGCTGCCTCTGCCTCTGCTTATGGACAGCTGTTGGCATTTAGAAATTCATTTGAGTCCATAAACAGACTGTGTTTTCCATTATGCCCACCTTTCCCCATTAACGTCGTATAAAACAGAACAGGCAATCGAAATTGAATTCCTCACAAATGACAGCTTTCAATTGTGTTAAAGCTCAAAGTCAGCAGCAGAAAAGGGAGCATTCAATGTGAATAATAATATGGAAATATTTAAAAACAAATACAGTCAACTATATTCGTTGAACATAATACAAATTACTGATTGATTAGTCTGTGAAAATTGAACATGATCTTTGTCTACGATCATTTCCCATTTGCTATAAAAAAGCGCACTTTAATAAATTTCACAGCAAAGTCATGGAACCCTCCATATATATCTATATATATCTATATATATCTGTATGTTTGTATGATTGTATGTCGTCCGGCAAGGTCATTTGAGAATATGGCATTCATATTGCGCTGCTGCTGCTCACAAGGGGCATGTGGCTGGAGGGGGCAGCGAACCAATTACGAAAGATGGGACCACTTCACGAACGACAGGTAAATCAGCCGACGGATTTGATGTCTCAACTCGGCTGAGCACTCGACTCGACTCTGCTTCGGCTTCGGCTTCGGATCTGCTGTTGCTG
Organism: Drosophila picticornis; assembly: GCA_035043845.1. Classification (NCBI taxonomy): domain Eukaryota; kingdom Metazoa; phylum Arthropoda; class Insecta; order Diptera; family Drosophilidae; genus Drosophila; species Drosophila picticornis. Next base: position 20,359,717 of record JAWNMR010000122.1, on the reverse strand, counting down.
GGCTCGGTTGGGTTTTGGGTTCTCGGATGTCGTCGCATGCTGAAGCGTTCTAGCTCCACTTGGTTGGCTGCTGCGCAGTTGGCGGCGAGCGGCTTTCAATGCGCATTCAATAACAAATTTAATTGTTTGCATGACGATGGGCAAAGTGCAACTGCAGCAGCAGCAGCAGCGCCTGTGGGTACTGAACTGTTATACAAAGAGCGACAGATCAACCGACTGTGAGAGAGATACTGAGAGAGCGAGAGAGAAAGAGAGAGTTGTGAGAATGGGGAAGTGGGGAATATGGAATTGGCTAATTACTGCCAAGCAGCGGCAGCCTGCCGCGCGACGTGGAAGTAACAAAAGTGTTGGGCAATTAGCGTTCACACAACTCGAGGAGCACTTAAACAACAACCAACCAGCAACCCACAAAAACATCTCACATTTCACACATTTAATTGGCATTGATTAAATACCAAATCCTGAGCTAGAAATAATTATTGTTTTTTGTTTTATAATTTATGTTGCAAAACATTGAGCGACCAATTGAAAGGCTGTAAAACATTTGCTTGGCAAGGAACAAATAATTTAATTTGTATTCGAATTGTTTGCAGATGACGCCAATGAACCAAATGCAGAGCATGTCGATGGGTCCTGGTGGCGGCATGCCTGGCATGCAGCAGCAGATGGGCGCCATGAATCCGATGGCCAAGATGCAGGGCATGGCCAATGGCGGCTATCCGCAACAGCATCCGCCGCAGCAGCAGCAGCGTCGCATGGCGCCCTATCCACATCCGCAGATGCACATGGCACAGAAGCGCGCCGGCGCTGGCGTTGGCGGCGGCCTCTATCCGAATCCTGCACAGCAGCAGCAGCAGCAACAGCAGCAGCCACCCCAAATGTATGGTGGCCAGCAGATGCATCCCGGTGCCGGTGGCGGTGCCGGCGTACCGCTGCCCATGCAAGCGGGTGCCGGCAATGCCTACGGACGTGCCGGTCCCATGGGTGGTGGTATTGGTGGTGCCGCTGGCGCCTACAGCCGTTTATCAGCCGGCAATGGCATGGGTCCCAACGGTGGCCCAGTTATGGGGCCAGGCGGCGGCAATCCTCTGATGCCCATGGGCGGCGCTGGCATGGGACCCGGTCCCGGCTGCATGGGACAGCAGCGCTTTGTGCCGCAAGGTGGCGGCGCTGGCGTCGGCTATGGCGCTGGCGCCGGCGCCCATCAGGCGCAATTCTATCCCGGCGGCAATGGCGGCGCCATGGGCGTGGCCGCTGGTCAAGGCGGCATGTGCCCGGCTGGACCGGGTGCCGTTGCCAGTACCGGCAATCCCTACCAGAATCAAGGGTAAGTTGCATTGTCGTCATTGGTTGTAAAACAGTTGCTTATTTTGCCTCAAACAGTTTCCAGCAAAACTATCAGCACAGTCCAGTTCCTGGCAATCCGACGCCGCCGCTGACGCCTGCCTGCAGCGTGCCCTATGTCAGCCCCAATCCGGACATCAAGCCGCCAATGGACAGCAGTAAGTGCCACAAAATTGATCACATTCCAATCACATTCTAATCCCTTGCCGCACTTGCTACACAGGCGAAGAGATGAGACTGACATTCCCGGTGCGCGACGGCATCATATTGCCACCGTTTCGCCTGCTCCACAATCTCTCAGTGAGCAATCATGTGTTCCATCTAAAGCAGAATGTCTACAACACACTGATGTGCCGGTAAGCAACCCCATCAGCAACCAGCAGTGAATGCTTGTCAGTTTAGTAATTGAATTTGTAATCTGCGTTAACAGCACCGATCTGGAGCTGCAGCTGAAATGCTTCCATCAGGACGATCGCCAGATGAACACGAACTGGCCGCACACCGTCACCGTCTCCGCGAATGCCACGCCGCTCAACATCGAGCGCTCCGAGAAGAACAGCACAGCGCTGCGTCCACTTTATCTGAAGGCCGTCTGCCAGCCGGGACGCAACACGCTCCAGCTGACCGCCAGTTCCTGTTGTTGTGTAAGTCTCGAAATCGCATCTGTCCAACTGAACAAGCTTCCTAAATCACATTTTCTGGCTTTGTTCCTTTTTGCAGTCGCATTTGTTTGTGCTGCAACTAGTCCATCGGCCATCGGTGCGCCAGGTGCTGCAGACGCTGCACAAGCGGAATCTGTTGCCGCTGGAGCACAGCGTGCAGAAGATCAAGCGCAACCTGAGCATGCCCAGCGTGGGTGCGGACGGTGTCTCGAATGGCGGCAGCCCGGATGCCGCGCAACAATGCGCCAAGATCTCATTGAAGTGTCCCATCACGAAGAGTCGAATACGGTTGCCGGCACGTGGCCACGAGTGCAAGCACGTCCAGTGCTTCGATCTGGAGGCTTATCTGATGATCAACAGTGAGCGTGGCTCGTGGCGGTGCCCGGAGTGCAGCAAGTCGGCCATCACAGACACCCTGGAGATCGATCAGTACATCTGGGCCATACTCAATACGCTGAGCACCTCCGACGTGGATGAGGTGATCATTGATTCGTCGGCCAATTGGCGCGCCTTGCAGCACAACGGCGGCATGCCGAATGCACCGCAAGCGGGCGTACCGCCAGGCAATGTGGCGCCACCCAATGGCGGCGCTGCCACCGCCGGCAACAGCAGCGCCAGCAACAATAACAACAACAACAACAATAACAGCAGCAGCAGCAACAACAACAACAGCAGCAGCGTTGGCAGCGTGGGCTTGCCAGCAATCAAGCAGGAGCTGTGCGATGACATTGCCAAAGTCATGTCGCCCGGCTCCACGCAGCTGCCCACCTGGGACAACTCACAGGCGATGAGTCCATACAACATGCACGACATGAATTCCATTGCCAACGGCAACATGATGGGCAACAACAACGCCACCAACGGTGCCCAACTGTAAGTAACAATTAAAATAAAAAGCACAAATGTTTGACACAGATTTGAATTAATTTAATAAAGATTTTATTTGTTTTTGATAAATCATATTTTTTTAAATCTTTGTACTATTTGTCGGTTGACAGAACCTAATCCTCAAATTGTCTGCTTGTTTATTTTTTTGCAGTGGCAATCGCAGCAGCTATGACAGCTTCAGTGGCAGCCACGGCGATGGCAACAGTTTGGCCAACAGCGATGGCGTCAACTCGCTGGATCAGCTCAATGCCATGGAGAAATCGCTAAGCGATCAGGTAAGCACACATAATCCTCGATGCACAGTTCTAAGCATTAACTAATCCCTGTCTGGCTTTGTTTGTAGATGCCACATACGCCGCACACTCCGGGCGCGGCCAGCCATCCAATGACGCCGGGTGGTCCACCCAGTGTCAGCTCGTCGCATAATGAGCCCATCAGCGGTGGCACGCCCAATGCCTCCAATAGCAACAACAACAACAACAGCACCGGACACAATTCACCACAAACGCCGGGCACGCCCAGTCGCAGCTTGGGCAGCAGCACCAGCATGTCCAACTCGGACAGCCAGCAGCAGCAGCAGCAACAGCAGTCGCAGCAGGAGCAGCTGCTCAACTCCTTGATGAGCAGTCAGACGCAACTGAAGTTCGAGAACGATCTGAGTGCCGAGCTGCAGAATTTTGATCCCTCCGCCGCTGGCCTGGACAACAACGGGCACGATTTGAATGTGAGTTCGCCACTTGTCAATAGGCCCACCTTAACCACAGCCATAAGCTAATCTCAATTTTGTGCTTACAGCTGTTGCAAGACATGGACCCAATGGAAATATTGTCGTACCTGGATCCGCAGCCGGATTTGAATACGCCACCGTCGAGTGGCAGCAGCAATAACAATGCCAGCGACGACTTGTTGGCCACGTTATTCGATTAGACGCGCCTGTGGTTCTAGCTGTGTATTTTGGAGAGCATGTTTTGAGAAATTCCTTAACAAAAATGATAACGAAAAACAAGAAATAAAATGGCCCAAACCATTATTGTAAATAGTATTATTAATTTTAATGAATTGTGCACTACAGCGTCCAGTCGCGTACTGCAACAGAAAAGAAAAAAAACATTTTCCTTTCCTCACACATACACACACACACACACACACACACAACAACAACAAACAACACAAAATCGAAGCAGCAAATGCAAAATTTGAATTTGCAGTGTTGAAAAACAATGAAATGTGATTTAAAAATTAATTAATTAAATTAATTGGCATTTAATTTAAAGCAAAAAGAAAACATACATAAAAAAATATGTAACAACAACAACAACAACAAAAACAACAAACAGTCATTATACCGTATAAATAATTCAGTTGAGAGCATCAAAAAATTCCTTCAATGAAATTTACGAATTTAAATGTGTAATTTTCGATGGCCCCACAAAAAAATTAAGTTTTTTTTTTTAATATATAATTTTTGTCATTTATTGAAAAAATTGCATGTGGCCCAAAGCGTTCTTCAGACATTTGATTAACATTTGCTTATATGAAATATTTCTTGTTAATTGTACAAAGTATTAAAAAAGTAAAAACAAAAAAGAACAAAAACCAATAACAACCACAACTACAACAACGCAGTAAATGATTACAAGAAAAGAGAGAAAGAAAAATACAACAAGTAAAAGGGAAGCATGAGCAAAGAAAACAAAATCCCAACAATTTTATTACATTTATAAAATGAAAACATTTACATTTTAATTGTTGCATAATTTTAATTATTTCTTAATGCCTATAAAATAAATTGATTTAGCGCCGTAAACTAAACAAACAAAACAAAACAAAACAAAAAACACAACAACAACAAAAAATTAAAAATCATAAGCGTAAAATATTAATTGTAAAATAAAAGAATTGTACTTGTAGTATTTTAAGCGCAAACAAACTATTAAAAATTTAAATCAAATTTAACTCTAGAACTTAAATAAAATAATATTAAATAATATAAACTTGTATATATCGATATGTATGTTATATGCGGCAACAACAAACAACACACACAAACAAAAAACAAAACAAAAAAATTATTAATACATATAAATAAAAAATACATATATAAAAAGAGTATTGCTTAAAAAAATAAACAATTTGGGTTTCTTTTCATTTCCATATGAGTTCTCTAATTTGAAATTATTTTTTTTTTTTTTTTGTATTCCCTTGTTCTGTTTTTATATTTCAGTTCTTGCTTTCATTTCGTATGATGTGGTTAACATGGACCAATTTTTATATATATATATAAATATGTATAATATCCACACACCGAACGATTTTTGAGCAGCATAAAACCAAAAAAAGAAAGAGAGAAATTGAAGCAGAAAGCTATTTGATGATTATGATAATTACACACATAGCGACTAATTGAAAACAAAACTAAAAATAAATTACAAAATAGCAAAATTTTTAAGCGAAATCAAATGCTTCACGAGCTGTTCAAGTTAAAAAAAAAAACACAAAACAAAACAAAAACAAAGCTTAAAACAATTAAACAATGCAAAATCTCGTCAATGTGGTAGTTAAATGAATCTCAACTCTTCTCAATGTTATATCAAACATAAATTAATATATATGTATATACATATATATATATATAATGCTTATCGTCGTACTCTTATTGCAAAAAAAAAAACAAAAAACAACAAAAAAAAAAACAAAAATCGAAAGAAGAAGAAAAGAAAAACAAAAAATCGTAGTGGTTTCATTGTAAAACAATATTTCATAAATTTACGAATAGCTTCGACATTTTTCTCGCTTCTAAAAAAAATGCAAAAAAGTACTTACCAAAAAATGATAAACTCGAGCACTTTGTTATAGCAGTGCATAGCTAACGGTTATTTTGGGCAATTCGCCACAACGATTCGATTCGATTTCGAAAACTATGCACTGCGAGAAAGTGCAGTTAAGTAAAAAACAAAAAAAAAAGAAATAATAATCGAAACCGTTTCGGGGGCAGTTTAGGCCATGGAATATGCGCAAATGTGATTTTATTCAAAATAAAATACACATAAAACAAAAACATGAAAATAAAAGATACATAATTAAAATTAATGACATTTTTATTGAATCGAGTGTGAGAAATGGATTGTGTACATACGAGTAATTACCTAACATAATATATATAATGCATATATAAATATATATATATATATATATATACACACATATATATATTATATATATATTTAGCGATTAAGCTGTAATTTTAAATGATGAAACAAAAGCAAATACACATTAAATAATATGAAATTAAACGAGAAATGATTTCGATTCAGTTTCGCTGTTTGTGGTTTCTTCGCTCTGGTTGTGGTCTCAGTTCCAGCGACTCTTCTTGGCGCGCTTTGCCTCCAGGCTGCTGTTGCTGGAGGCGCCACCGATTGCGGTCGGCGCTGGTGGCGGGGGCGGCGGTGTTGGTGCCGCAAAGACGCCCGTCTCCGGCACCGTTTGCTCCCAGGTGCGATCGCTGGAGGCGCGAAACTGTGAATTGTACTGCGAGCGGAAGGCCTGCCGCATTGCCGAATAGCGATCTGTGGCGGGTCCGGCGCCCGACAGCGATCTGCTCGTCTCGCTCGCCGGTCCCTTGCCCGGCGCCGAGCCAGTCGTTGTGCCAGCCGCAGCAGCATTCCCGGACTGCTCACGATAGCCGAGGCCCATGAAATTGTTGAGGGGCTTGCGTCCCTTGCCCTGCTTGAAGCGCGAGCTGCGGAACCAGGAGCTCTTCATGGCCAACTCCATGAGATCATCGGGCACTGCCTGATCCGCTCCTTCCAGATTGCGCACCAGATGCCCGGCAAACTCCTTATCCTTGTCGGTGACGAGGGTGTACGCGTTGCCCTTCTCGCCGGCGCGACCCGTGCGCCCGATGCGATGAGTGTGGGTATCAATGTCTCTGGCAATATCATAGTTGATCACGTTGCGGATGTGGGGTATGTCCAGGCCACGGGCAGCGACATCGGTAGCCACTAAGATGTCGCACTCCTTGCGCTTGAACTGCATAATGACTTTGTTGCGATCCGCCTGATCCATGTCGCCGTGGAGCAGCAGGCAGTTGTGCTCCTTCAGCAGCAGATTGTTGGACACCGTCTCCGCGTCCGCCTTCTTCGTGACAAAGACGAGCACGGCGCCCTCGGAGAGGAACTTGACCAGATGGCACAGCAGCCAGTTCCACTTCTGCAGCGGATTGGGAAACACATAAACATGCTGAGTAATATCCTGATTGGCCTCGTTCAAATCACCCTGGACAATGCGCACCGGATCTGTGAGTATATCGCGAGCCAGTCGCTCAATCCGTTTCTTGAACGTCGCCGAGAAGAGCAGCGTCTGTCGATCCGGACGCACATGGTTGCAGATGGAGCGCACCTGCGGCTCGAAGCCCATGTGAAACATGCGATCTGCCTCGTCCAGCACCAGAAAGGTGACACGCCGCAGATTGGTCGCCTTCATCTTGACCATGTCGATCATGCGACCGGGCGTCGCCACCACAATTTCACAGCCCTGCTCCAGAGCCTTGCTCTGCTCCCACTTGGAGCCGCCGCCATAGCAGCACACCACATTGATGTTGTACACCTTGCCGAACTTCTTTGCCTCATTGTAGATCTGCAGCGAGAGTTCGCGCGTCGGCGCCAGAATCAGCCCAATGGGTCCATCCCCTGGGCGCAGCTCACGCTGATCCATCAAGTGCGTGAGCAGGGGCCAGATGAAGGCAGCTGTTTTGCCGGAACCCGTTTTGGCAATGCCGATGATGTCACGGCCGGAGAGAGCTGTGGGCACCGCCTGTGCCTGAATGGGTGTGGGTTGTGTGTACTCCGCCTTGCGCACCGACTTCAGCAGCTGATCATCGAAGCCAAAGTGGCCAAAGGAGCTCACTGGTTTCGGTGGCAGTGCGCCGCTGACCTTGACGCCGAGGGTACGTCGCAGTTCGCGCACCTGGTCCTCGTCCAGCTGGGCGATGTCCTCGTGGGGCGTGTAAAAGTTGCGCTCGAAGGGTTCGTAGTCGATCTCCGAGTGATAAATGGGCGGCAGCGGATCAATGTCCTTCTTCTTGGGCGGCGCTATCGGGTTGCCATCCTCGTCGTAGTCGATCTCCGGATCGGAGCCCTCGTCGCGCAGACCGGCATTGGGATTCTCCTCCATGTAGCGATAATAGCTCTCCTCATCATCCTCGTCGTCAATGTCGCCGCGCACGCCCTTCTTCTCCAGCGGCGCTGAGCTGCTCTTCTGCTGTTGCTCGCTCGCTGCACGCACCTTCTCCTTTTCCACCTGCTGATTAATGCCAGCCATGAACTGTTCCAAGGGATCCTCATCGGATTCGGATTCATCAGGCTGAGCTGCTGGCGCACCTGGTGATCCCGGCGCCGGTATATATGCTTGCTCCAGCGCCGCCTTCTGCTGCTGCTGTGACGGCTCATCATCGTCGTCAAAGTAATCGTCGTCCATGTGCTGCTTCCGCTTGCCCACAAAATTGGAGGAGTTTGTGTATTGGCTGATGGACTCTAGCGTCGAGTAGCCGTGCTTGGATGTTGTGCTACTGCCTGTGCCGCCGCTGCTGCTGGTCGCTGCCACACCCAAGTTGCTCCCCCTGCCGCCCCGGTTGAAGCTGAAGCCGAAGCCGCCACGGGCGCCTCCTCGATTATGGCTCAATGCCGGCGGCGGTGGCACTGCACTCATATTGTTGCCACCGCTTGGCTGCTTCTTGTACGGAAAGCCGCCGCCTCCGATGCCGCGGTAATTGCTCATGGCTGCAGTGGCTTGTCTGCGTGTGTGCGTGTCTGTGTGTGTTTTCCCCTGGCGCTCCTTCGGCAAATCACGCTTAGAAATCAATACAACAAACGCGATAATAGAATTTGCAAAATATGCATTGTTGCCAACCTAATTAGAATTGGCGTTGCCCAGCACTGCCAATCCGTTGTGTTGACAAAAATCGATAACGATAATTGCAACAAATAAGGCAACACATTTGGCAGTTTAGAATTAAAAATTGTCTTGAAGAGTAACATTCCAATCCTATTATTATTTCAACATCATCCGATACTAATAACACTAAACGGATTGGAGAAAATGCGAGTCGCTTCCTCAAATTACTAAAATAACAATAATAACAATAATGTTAAAAAACAGCTGTTATGCTATGGCGTTATCTGATTCTGTTGTTATCCAGTTAGTTGTTTTTCAAAATAAACTAAAATATTACTAGTAATAATCCTTCATTTATTTTTGACTTCGACACATATTTTTATTAATCCTTTGCTTAGACCATTTAACAGATGACTTTGTGAACCAATTCATTTATTTTTCCCTAGCAACTTCCGACATGTTAATAACAGTTCGGCAAATGTTAAATTATTTGGGTGCCCACAACTGTTGCATGTTCATTTCCCTTTGGAAGAAGCACGAGAGCAAAACAGATAATAAAAATGGTCGAGAAGAGTGCAAAGGACTATGCAAAAATTATACAAAGCGCCGATTTGGACAGGGAGGTAGATAATCTGACGATGTAGAGTTTTGCAATTATTAATTACACGGCTAGAGTAATTGCAGATAAATCCACTCTGTACCAACATTGAGGATATGCTGGCCCGCCTGGACGAGTTTGAAACAGTCTTGAGCTCCGTAAGTCTTGCATGAGGAGAAAGTAACCACAAGGATAAAAAATAACTGTACATTAGGTGCGCGCCGAGAGCAACGGTATTATGGCCAATCACGTGTGCAGCATTCTCAGCTTCAGCGATAACTTTGAGGAGCTGCGCAATCGCATCGACAACTTGGAACAGTTTGTCAGCACGGTCAGCGAGAACCTGAACGAGGTAGAACGCTCTGTGGATGTGGCTGAGCAGGAGCTCAATATCACCGACTACAGCATAAGAGGACTGATCCTTAAACCACTTAAGGCCAAACTAACCACCGTAGATGCAAATGGAGGAGCACCACCCAAAACCAATCTGACAACTGAAGGCGATTTTCAGGCGGTGCCCATTTTCAAATCGGATGAATACTTTGGCATTGTAGCAACGGATGCGAACGTCAGTGGAACTGTCTGAGCATTATTTTTATTTATTTATTTAGTCAATAATTAGCAAATCAGGTTTTGTAAGCACTTTTTAATATATTTATATGTATTTGTATATTTTTATTTATTTTTTATATCTGGTTTGTTCGAGTTGTAACATGTCCAAGCAATTTACGTTAAGAGCGTTCAAGTTAAGGTGGTTACTTGGCCTTTTGGATCTCCTTGCTTTCCTTGCTCTCCTTGCTCTCTTCAGCGCTACTGCTGGATTTGGGTATCTCAGTGGATTTGGGCTTGCTGAAGAGCTCCGCGACGGGCACTGGATGATGACGCAGTGGACTGTGTGGGGTGCTGCTGGCCAGATCATGTACGTGCTCCACGTGAGCATGCAGGTCTTCCACTTGTGGCTTCGCCGTTTGCTCCAACTTGGGCGCGGCTGTCGACTTGACTTGGGTGGGCACCGGAATGTCGCGGCGATTGCGCTGAACAGCGGCAGCAATCTTCTGGTGATCATGTTGCAAAGATTCATGGGCTGCAACACTAGCTGGCTTCACAGGTGCCGTTTGCCTTAGTTTTGCAGGATCGTGCTGCAGTGTCTCGTGCGCCAGGACAGAGTGAGGCTTGGCGGGAGCAACCTGATCGTGGCCATGGGCATTTCCATCATGCTGCAAGGACTCGTGTGCAGCAACACTAGCTGGTTTCACAGGTGTATCACGCCTTAGCTTCGCAGGATCGTGCTGCAGTGCTTCGTGAGCTTGGACGGAATGAGGCTTGGCAGGAGCCTGATCATGGACATGGCCATCATGTTGCAGGGACTCGTGTGCTGCAAGACTAACTGGTTGCAAAGGGGATTCACGCTTCGGTTTCGTTGAGTCGTGCTGCAGTGTCTCGTGCGCCAGGACAGAGTGAGGCTTGGCAGGAGCAACCTGATCGTGGCCATGGGCATTTCCATCATGCTGCAAGGACTCGTGTGCAGCAACACTAGCTGGTTTCACAGGTGTCTCACGCTTTGGCTTCGCAGGATCGTGCTGCAGTGCTTCGTGAGCTTGGACGGAATGAGGCTTGGCAGGAGCCTGATCATGGACATGGCCATCATGTTGCAGGGACTCGTGTGCTGCAAGACTAACTGGTTGCAAAGGGGATTCACGCTTCGGTTTCGTTGAGTCGTGCTGCAGTGTCTCGAGTGCCAAGACCGAGTGAGGCTTGCCAGGAGCAGCGTGCGAATCATGCTGCAAGGATTCAGCAGCCAAAGCGGAAAGAGGCTTTGCCGGAGCAGGGGTCGCAGCTTCATTGCGCTTCTGGCGATGAAGCTTATCCCCATGCAGCAGCACAACCTTATCGGATGGCTTCGGATCGATGACAACATCCGGATTGATGGGACTGGGACGATCCAGGATTTCATGCTTAACTTCAGTTGGTGCTGGAGCCGCAGTGCACACGGCGCACAAGGCCACGAACACTAACTGGAAATGCGTACAATTAGAAATTCAAATTATGCGAAAAATTAACCAAAAGAAGTTTTCAGAGACGTACAAATTTTCTCATTGTTGCGGAAGCAGCAAAACTTTTGTAACTCGAACTGAACTGACACGAAATGTGGTGCGAACTGTTGAAGTCGCTTCGTTGTCGTGCCATTATATGGGAATATGACGGGTAGTCCCACCAGGTTAGACGTTGATGTTAACCAGCTCGTAAATTGATGTTAATTGCTGTACTAGCTGCCAAGTTTCTATATCAATATTATTGTTTATAGATATCTACGTGTGTTTGTTTTCCTTATGGACGTTTAAAGCGATGAGCGAGCTAATTATAAGCTTTAAAAATCAGCGCAACATCTTTTGACATATACAAGTTGCTTTTCTAAGTAACTATACTATATATGGTATATATATAGACTATACGTGTGCATCTGACTTGATTTGAATGCGATTGAAAAGTGGCTCAAGGTGTTGTGTGTGTCGAACTTGGCCTGGTCAGGTGAACAGAATACACATATTTAATAATGATTGTTAATCAACAAACTGTATATACGTATATCTATCATTACTGACATTTTTCCGTGATGCTGGGATCTTGGGAAGCCGGCACGTTAGTCATCTGCATTTAGCACATCGTTGCTAAAAATACTAACGCTATCGGCTCATGTCTATGAGGAGAAATTAGTGCAAATATTGAGAAGGCTAATTTAAATGTACATACAAATATATATTTGTGAAACGCTTGTAATTACAAGCAGGGCCTTACGTAAGGCGAGATCTTCGTGAATTGACAATTAATGTGGGTTGACTGTACCAGTTGGGTTTCGCATAGTCGATGTGACTGGGTTAATTATGATAATCAATTCATAAATTCAAATCGAGTAACGTTCTAGCTGCGTCAGTGGGTGCACAGCGATTTTACAAAAAAAACTGTTTTGGCTAAGTGTGTTTATTTCTAGCGCATTGGGTGTGTACACACTGTCCGTGTACAAACCAACGAAACGCGAATAAATTGTAAATATTTAGGTAAACTAGAAGTAAAAACAGCAAAAATGCCAACAGAAATTGAAAATTTAAATCCGAGCGTCTACGGCAAGATCAAGGAGCGACAAATAACAGCAAACGATGAGGACGAAAGCATTGTGGATCCCTTTGACAAACGAGAGATTTTTGGTGAGTAGAAAATTTGGATTGGGCTTCTTTTCGATTTGAAAATAACCAATCAAACAATTGCTGTAGATCTCATAAGGAACATCAATGATCCGGAGCATCCATTGTCGCTGGAGGAACTGCACGTGGTGCAGGAGGAGCTGATAAACGTGAACGACAAACAGAATGCGGTGCACATCAATTTTACACCCACAATTCCCCATTGTTCGATGGCCACGTTAATTGGACTCTCCATACGGGTGAAGTTGCTGCGGTCGCTGCCACCTCGCTTCAAGGTGACCGTGGAGATAACGCCGGGGACGCATGCCTCCGAATTCGCTGTGAACAAGCAGCTGGCGGATAAGGAGCGTGTCGCCGCTGCACTGGAGAACAAGCATCTCGCCGAGGTCATCAATCAATGCATCTCGGCAAAGGGCTAAATTGCAAAGTGTGTTTTGTGTTTTTGTTGATGTCAATAGAAAATAGAATATATTTCTTAGCATACGCATTCGTGCAGATATGCAGCAACTTTTTGGGGGTCATCAAACTAAAGGCTACAGTCCTAAAATTAACAAAACGGGCTCTTCTCACAGGGATACAGCTATTGCTGCTTGCTTGGAGGCTTCAGATTGCCGATGATTTGTGTCGGATTTTGAGCGGCATTCGCTGAAGTGCTGTTTGCGGCAGTTTGCGGTTTGGTGGGATCGTACTTGAAGGTCTTCACTAGCGGCCCCTTGCCGGCTTTGGCAAAGCGAATCTCATCCAAACGCTGACGCTCCTCGATCTCCTTGCTGATCTTCATGTTGTCCCAAGCTGCAACAGATACGAATCAGGTTCTATTCCTATAATAAAACTCAGCTGTGCAACTTACACTCCTTCATGCCGCCTACGAAACCCTTCTTCTTGGCGGGCAGCGAGCTGGGCGCATGCACCAGCATTTTGTCAATCTTGAAGTAATCCCGCACAGCGGGTATCCGCAGCAGCGCCACCTGACCCAGCGAGATGAAGTTGCTGCAGGCCCAGTATGTCAGGATAGCGGCGGGGAAATTCATCGTAAACGGAAAGATGACGATGGGCAGAGCGCGGAGCACATACTTCATGGAGTTCATGTTGGCCGCCGACAGACGAGCGCTGTCCGTGCCCAGCTCAATGGTTAGATACAGTGTGGCACTAGTAATCACGGGTAGCAGATAGAAAGGATCGGCCATTGTCAGATCGGTGAACCAGAAGAGGCCACCGTCCCGCATCGATTCCACCGGTGTGTTCGCCATCTGACGCAGGCCCATGAAAAACGAGAGGAAGAGGGGGGCCTGGGCTAATGGCACGATCATGTTCTTCAGAGGATTGACGCCCTTTTCGCGCATAAACAGCATCATCTCCTGGGCATAGCGGGCCGACTCGATGGCATTGCCGGACTGACGTGCCTCCGTCATCTTCAGCTGCAGCACCTGCATCTGTGGCATGTTGTTGCTCATCCGCGCCGCGTTGCGTTGCGCCAGGATGACCAGTGGGAAGATTAGGGTGCGCACACAAATCGTTCCGATTGCGATTGTGCCCCACCAGGGAATATCCCAGGTGCAGTGCAAAAATTCCATGCACTGTTGCACCATGCCCACCGGCGACCAGCCGCCCAGCCCAATGGAGGTAAACGGTGGTTCTCCTGAAGCATTTACCAGATTGGCAGCATCTAATAGGTTTTCCGTGGCTGGCACTACCGGCGCTTCTGGTATAGCAGGCAGGTCAACCAGTTCCTTCACTGGCCCTTCTGTGCTGGAGCTGGAGGCAAATCTGAGTGCTCCGGGCGCCACCGACGCGGAGGCGAAGAGCGGTAGCAGAGGTTTCGGCGACATTAAGGCCACTCGCCTGTGCACCTGTGTGCTCCAACTGCTGCTGTTACTGGTGGTGCTCAAGTGCATATCCCGACTAGTGCTGCACTGAGATTGGAGCATCTGCAAGGGATTCTTAATTGAGTATTGGGCTTCCACTCATCAGTCATAACAAACCGCGCTTTGTAGGTTATGTCATAAGGGAGACTGGCCGGGCGCCATTCGCCGGCGCTGTTGGCTGCGCTTACCTGTGTGGCACCCTTGTTGGATGCGGCGCTCATTGCTAGCGCCGCATGCGTCGACCTCCAAAGCTGCATTCGTTTAGCCAACATCTTGCACTAGGTTTTAATTTAAAAATTTACAATTTGACGCATTCGCGTTCGTCGTGTAGAAAGAGATAGCTAACTTTGTTCAGCACACAGATGATTGCATAAACATATGTTGTGCCAGGGCTGCGTGTTTGCCTGTGCTCAATTTTAGGTGCCCAATATTCTATCGATACAATTTATCGAATTTTTAAATTTGGTGTGTATGTGTTGGCTTTTAACTGCTTTATTTTGAAAGCACTTTAAATAAGTCTAGGAAATAGTGATAAAATTATTATAGTTACATTTTATAGAATAATAAATACCATTTACGAATGCGACATGTATTTCACTTTATATGTTTTTAATCATACTTAACAAGCAATAGGAAAAATGTTTTTGTGTGAAAAAACCGTTAATAATTTCACCTAATGGGGAGCTAGTAAAGTAAAGATACCAAAAGAAACAAACGGCCACGATCAGGTGCAGAAACAATATTAAGAAGTCGATTAAAATTGCCCTTAACATGCCGTTTACATGGCACGGAAAGAGTGCTGTTGATGAAGCTGCTGATTGAGCAGCAATAAAACTCTTGCGCTCTTTACGATCGCAAGCGGGTAAGCGATTCTTTGCTCTTAACTTCAGTCGCGTTTAGACATTTGAGGCGAGTAGTTGTGGTGCGCACGCGTAGCACTTGCACACCAATCGGGAAACAGTAAGAAAAAGACAAACTGAGGCGGCCGAATTCGAAATTGATACGTTTTTCAGTTAGTCGCGAGCGCTCCAGCGAATCGGTTACATCGCTGTGGTGAAGTCGGAATTGACAAAAGTTGCAATTTTCCGTTGCATTTTGTTTGTCGTTTGGTTTTTGTTTTTCTTTTTCTTAAAATTGGGAGCTGCTGAGTCGCTGGCGCAGCTACACACATTCATACATACATGCATACATTCATACATATATAGATACGTACTACCAAAGTTCTTTGCCGTCGTCGCCTGTCGCAGTTGCATTTTCAATAAACGCGTTTTCTTTTGGCACATTGCGTGGGCGCCCTGCCATGTGCCTCTCCGCCTCGCCGCCTTACTCTCCGTCTTCGTCTCCGTCTCCGTGCTTGTGTGCGTGTATTAGTTAATGTGTTTGTGTTGCTAATTAAAACAACAACAACAACACCAGAAGCAATAGCAGCAGAAGCAAATGCAGCAGCTAGAAACGAGAAACGATAACTTTGACGCAAGCCAAACAAAGTAATATCGATAAATGCAATTAAACTCATTCACAAATTGGAGCAGCAGCAAATGCAACATACGCAACAAACACTACGACAGGTGTTGGGCTGCCAGTAATTTTTTTTAATTCGCTTTGCTGTGGTAAGTTACGTTTTCAAATTTAAATAATATGGTTTGCTTCTATTTGCTCATTGGCACGTTATAAATAACAACTTGCTATTTGCCTCCTCATTAGCATCTGCTGCTTGCATAAGGAGACACTTGTAATAATATTTATTGGGCGATCAACGCATTTGTTTTCGCTTCTCCACTATCCCAGTAAACTAGATTAATTACGCGGAACCATAGTGCTGATAAGAAAAACGAACACCACCCGCAACCCTCCTCCCGGCACCCTGCTCCTGTTTGTCCACCAGCAAATGCAACTCGTTAAATGCTCAATGCTCAAGCTTTTCCAAACGAGTTGGCTTATGGACAAATGAAGATTATTGTGGCGCATAGTAAAAATTCATTTTCTTATCGAGCACCGACTCTTTTTTTTTTAGAATATTTCAATTTTTATCGTAATAATGCACTTACAAATTGTAATTGTAATTTACCTGAGCTTTTGTTTACATTTCGTTTCTTAGTTCGATAAAGAGATATACATTAATATAGTAAATTGGTATGGGTGAATACCATTTCAAATGATCAGAACTAAAAATCATTTGATTTCAATTATAGATATATTTTTTACGCTATTTACACCTTGAAAACGAACTGTTCTCATTTTGTATTTATTCCTTTTTTTTTTTGTAAAATAGCATTGCATTTTTTCGATGTCAAATATTTACAACATGAATTTAGAACACAAATCCGTCAGCAACGATTAGAAGTGCCTCTCGACGGCAACGTAATTGTTATTGTTATTGTTATTATTGTTGTTCGAGTATAGTTCGCAAAACTGCTGTAATCGCAAGACAAACAATTAATTAACGCAACAGCCGCGAGCTGTTTGCCAAACATAATCTTAGCTGACTCCCCCGCCACACCTCCCCCTCCCTTTGAGGGGGCCATGTAGGCCGTTCCGTTCGCAAGATCGCAAAAACGCTTATGGGCCACATTCTTGATTATCGCATTATCGCCCCGCAGCGGCATTAGAGGGCTGTCGATTTGCGCTCAGATCTTTGCCGATACAAATCAGATTCGGGCAACAACAATAAGTGGAACCCGGCTACCTGCCTTGCCAATTCCACGAAGTGCTGGTGCTTAGAGTTATGATATATTCCAGAGATCCAGACACGGCTCCAGCACACTGCCCGGAGCCAGAAAGTCTCAACGCGCAAAGCGGGCGGTTAAATTCAAATTGATTGAGTTTTCTTTTTTGTCTCTTTTTTTCAAAGTCTTTTCTGATTTTTGGCAAACAATTTGAAGTGTCAATTTGTGTTTATAAAACCAAAATTATTTATAAAGCCGCTGGCCATCGCAAGTGGGCAGTGTAAACAGTTACAAAAGCACATACATTTATATATATAGATCTATATATGTATACATATATATATATATAAATATATGTATGTATGAGGCAAATAGATATTTGTGACTTGGCTTAGTTGGCTGCAAAGTCAATTGCCAAATATGGCGCACTTGTTTGTGTGTGGTTTAATGTCACACACACACTGAAACACACACACACACACACACACACACATACTCACACACATATTTGCACACATAGACAGTTGCACAAGTTTAGCTCTCCGTTTGTCAATATCTAAGTTTTTGAATAAGGAAATTCAACTACTTGTTTCGCCAAAAGACAGCAGCAAATAGTCAGCACAGCTTTTGTTAGCTTCGATAACTTCTCGCAGATATACTATATATACATATATGTGTATAAACATTCTCTTGTTCCCTTATTGCTTGAGTAAGTGTTGAGATTTGTCTGTGTGTGAATTGGGCGCATAAATTTATTTGTTAATTGTTATCTAAGAGCTCTGCTCTATAAGGTCAGGCCAACTGAAGGCAGCTGATTTCAGATAGGCTAAGAACTTTTACTTTATTTTCCTATAAACAAATTCAGGCTTATTATTGTTGTTTTGTTTTTCGATTGTAATATTTGCTGACTAATTTGTTGAAACGTTGATTAATTCAGCCTGGGTTGCAGTCAACGGAATTGCTAAAGCTAATCTTAAAACAAAAAAACTCTGAGTATGGCTTCTTGACAAAAGTGTTTTATAACATGATTATTTAATTTTACTTAGTCTAAAGTCTTAGAATAAGTTCTGTTTTTGATTATTTCCAACTGATATCTTTCTGTATGTATAAAACAGAGCGCTAAATACGAGTCTGATTGAAGCAAGGGTGTATTGAGTATAAAAGTGTGTAATTGATTGACATGTTTTGTAAGAATTTCATTTAATTATATATTTATATTACCCGCATAATAATAATATATGTGTTGGAGTACTAACAACCCGTTGTTATATTTTTCGCAAAAAATGCCATCATAATGTGAAAGATTTTTGAACGCTTTTAAAATTGACTTTTCTATGTATCATGAACTGCATTATAATGACATGAGTACGAATTGTTAAAGTGCTCGACGACGTTGTCAACTGATTAATGAATCACAATACTAATTGTCAACTCGGACAGGTAACACTGTACAAGTTTCTGAAACTCCATGTGAGTTGTTGCACTTGCCCTTTGGGTTGCCCACTTGGCGCGATTTCTTTGTTTTACGTCAACAAACCAAATCGAGTATACAACGTGAAAAGAAGAGAGAAAAACAACAACAACAGCAGCAACAACAACAAGAAAATACTGCAAATAAAAAGCTGCCTCGCGTAATACGCCGTCCAACCTACAACGTTGTTCTTTACATTGGCGGCAGCTGCTGCCGCTTAGAAACTAACCACATAGCAACAACAACAACAACAACAACGAACAACAACAACCAACACAAATGCATTGCTTCACTCTCAGTCTCAGCCTGTGCTTCTGACTCTGCTGCAGCCTCTGCCTGAAAGCAGCCGCTTATTTAATATGCAAATGAGCGCATAAAAGCAATTCATTTGCAGGGGCAGGGCGCGCACACTGAGGGATAGTTGGAGAGAGAGAGGGGAGTGATATTTGTTAAACAATAAATAAAAATGGCAAATGCAAAAAAATATAAATATATAGATAAATATATACACACACACATCGAATAACATCTAGTTAAGTATATAATTGTTATTCAGTTGCTGATGAAGAGGATGAGCTGTTGGCAACTGAATTGCTAGCTTGATTTTTGATGTGCTGCCCACGCAGCAGCAGCAAAGATTTGATGTGTTGCCACTAAGCGATAATTATGCGAGCGCATACGCTGCGTATGAGTAATTTGTGTGTATGCAATTAGAAGCAAGCGCCGACGACGACTGCGACTGTGACTGCGGCGTGTGTTGAAATGTTCAAATTGCAACAATTAATCGCGTATAAAAACAGTAACAGCAACAACAACACCACATTAAAGAAACCACAAAACGTAATAACAAATGCGGCCAGGCAAAAAAGAGCCGAAGAGAACATTATGAAAAAAATAAATAAATATTCAAGAAAGAACAGTCAACTTGAGCATACCGAAGTTTAAACACGCTTGCAGATCCCAGTCAAACTGTCGAATTCGACATTTAAAAAAACCCATTGCTCTGGTGGTATTTGGATACAAGTAACTGACTCTATATTCGGAAAAAGACGTGCTTAACTTTATTATTAAGAAAGTATATTTCTGAAAAGGAATATTGTCTTTTTCAAATTTTAATTTTAAGGTACATTTTTTCTAAAAGTTTATTCTTTTATGCATTTGTTTTTTGTTTCTAAAATTATTATTATACCTCAGTACTTAAAGACATTTACAAACATTTGAAAGAGTTTAGAATTTGGGACCCTTCGTTCATGAGTTGAATGACTTTCCACAGAGCCATTTGACCTCTAAGTCAGACAGCAGCTAAACTTAAATATAGCAATTCAGAGAGCCAATTTCATTCCATTTCTCCCCATTGTTTTTACATTTTGACGAAGTATTTTGGATTATAAAAAAAACCTGACTGAAACTGGTTCGTATAGAAACAGTGAAAAAGGCTGACATGAACTCGTCTGATGTTGATCAACATATTTAATATTAATAGATTCCAAAATGTCGCCTTTAATTCACACCAAAATTATAATACCCTCTGCAAGGGTATAAAAAATAACAAATCCAAACAACTTGACAAATGCTGTGGGTGTTGTACGTAGTACTTGTTGCTGTTGTTGTTGTTGTTTTTGTTGCTGTGCCCACGTTTAAAATTAATAATAAAGTACGCAGCACGAAAAAAAAAATAAAAACAATAAAAGAGTTGGCACTGAAACGGCAGCTGTAAGAATTTTCGTTGTTATTCTGATTGTCGCTTTTGTCGTTCTTGTTGTTACACACTCTGCATACATAAAATAAAAACCTTAAACACAATTTTTTTTGGAGCAGTAGCAACAGCAGCAGTAGCAGCAGCAGAAGAAGAAGAAGAAGGCGGTTGCTCATCAAATAGCCATAAATCAGCTAATTTAAATGTGTGTTTTGTGTGTTTAAAGCGAGTTGCAAGTGGCATGTAAAAGGTGTAGATAAATAACCGTAAATAACAATCAGAGCAGCAGCAAACAAAATTAACTTCATTTAGTGCTTCACTTGTTGCACTTGACAAAGTCGGAAATGAAACAACAGCAACAAAATTTGTGTATCTATTAAATAACTAACCGAGCTGAGCAGGCAATAAAGTTGAGAAGAGTTTATTAAGTGTCTTTGACTATGCAAATGAAATCATAAGAGATTGTAAGCTGGCTATTGCCATATATGGCAAAAGAGGTTCACTCGATTCTAATCGGACAATGCGTCGTATGCGTAATTCAAATGCTGACCCATTGCTCAAAAGAGCCGCCCACACGCAGCAGTTTAAACATAAATTACTTGAACAGAGGCGGGCTAGGAAATAACCAAAAACGCCAAGACGTCAGCAGCTTATAAGTTTGTTGTATTATTGTCGTTGCTGTTGCTGGTGCTGTTGTTGCCATGTCCATTTAAGCCTTGCCAATTTTGGCAACTTGTCGGCCACTTGGCGCTTTGCCGTTTTGCTGATGATTTTACGCCTTTCAGTAACGCTTGAGAAGAGCAGCATTTCAGCATTTCAGCATTTGAGCATTTGAGCAATCGCGAGCGATCGCGAGACCGCCCATACAATTTATTTCCCATATTAATTTATCATTTAGAAACGATTAATGTTATATAAATGAAATTGCGCGCCCAAAACAAATTAAACTAATAATAGGAAGCGCTTTTCACGCTTCGTTCGTATTTTCATTTTATTTAATTTGTTGTAGAATTGGCTAATTATTGACTTAGTCTCGTTGGCTTTGTATGAAGCCGACATATGGCCGACATTTACCTACCTACCTACCTGCTTGCCAATGACCAATAACTGGCCAATGACTAAATACACATTTATTATTTGTTTGCACTTCCGGCAAATGGTCTGCGTTTATTTGATTGTTTTTCGGTTTTTCTTTATTTTTTCTGTTTTTTTTTTTTTTTTGTACTGCCAACTTTCTAGGTTGCTCCCTTCATTAGGCGGCTTTGCCAATTTCTAGGGCAACTCTGGCCATTTT
The DNA here is from genome assembly GCA_035043845.1 of Drosophila picticornis. Lineage (NCBI taxonomy): Eukaryota > Metazoa > Arthropoda > Insecta > Diptera > Drosophilidae > Drosophila > Drosophila picticornis. Next base: position 20,338,141 of record JAWNMR010000122.1, on the reverse strand, counting down.
TGGCCATCTCGCGGTGATTGCCTTGGCCCGCCTTGTCAACAGGTGAAATTTGTTACGCGCCTGCCTAATTTGTTTACCTCGCCATTTTGCATAATTTTTCCATATTCCATATACAAATTTGCATTTTTTGATCCCAAGCAAAACCTATTCACAGATACAAGATATATAAATAATGCCGTTATTTCATGTCAAATCAGCAACGAAGGTTGCTTAATAATTGAGCATAAATGGGGGAAAAACAGTGTTAAAAATGAGTCGATTTATTTGGAAGATGGTTATCAACCTACTCTATAGAGAGAGCTAAGAAATCGATATGAAGTGGATACTCTCATAATTTGCGACTGAATTCTAATTAGCATTTGGAGTTGTGTTCCCTCTGAAAGATCAGATATAAGGAAATAATCATGTTTTGGTATCTGTTAGATATGCTTAACAAACAACCGTATAAGAAGATAAGTTCTTTAAAAAAATCTTAATGATGCGCTACTTAAAAGTCCATAAGAAGCTGGGAGTTTTATTTTATAGACATGACGTCTTCATTAGAATCAATTTGAAGAACTCATCAACTTGGATAAAAGCCATCAAAGATCTTCAACTTGCCAAGATGTTTGTTGAATTTGAATTTGAATTTAAATTGGGCTCCTCACATTGAATACTACTAAATCAATTTTAGGTACTGCACGTAATACTTAAGTAGCTCATTAAATTCCCTAATTGTGTGTATAACATTTTATCTAGTTATGTCTGCGCAATGATCAACTCGAGGTATTTGAGATTTGTCAAGATCGCAACTCAAGAATTTCAATTATCTTTACCCCCGTGGAGACAATTTAAACTATTCACGTAGTTAAAGTTGGCTCGTTAAATTACATAATTATGTGCATGCCTTCAGATGTGATATCTGCGCAATGATCAACTTGAGAAGAGCAAAGTAACATCAAAAAATATCGCTTTGTGCTACGCATAGCTAATGCTGCTCATTCTTTATTGCCCAATTGTGAAGTTTAATGGTGTATAAATATTTATTTGATTTGGTTGGTGGATGGAGGGAGACAGACAGAGAGGGTGAGAAACAGAGAGAGAGAGAGAGAGACAGAGAGAGTTCGGGGAGATCAGCAGACACATGTCTTGGAATCTTGTGCTCAAGGTCAGAAGCAGACTTCTTGGAACATCAGAAACAGCAGAGATGATGCGACGATGTTGTTGCTAAATGCCTCGCCTGCATTTTGGCGCATTATTAAATTTTTGCTGAGAATTTACGAGCAGCGGAAACTCTCAGCTAATCGCTGCCGGCATTAGTTCGAGCAACTTGTTTACACTCCAATCCAACACAATCCGATTTAATTCGTTTCAATTCATTACGATACGATCGCTCTCTGCGAGTGTTTTGGCTGCTGCTCAAGTGTTTTTTTTTTGTTTGCGGCGGCGCCTTTGGGCCTGGGCCCGTTTGTCGTTTGTCTGATTTGCGGTTGCGGTTTGGTTTTTTTTGCCTCGAGAATTCTGTTTAAGCCAAAAACAGAAAAAAAAAATCTATTCGTCTATTGATTTGCATCTATATTGCCAGGCACTTAAGCGGGGAACTTGTTTCACCTACATTATTTTTCGTTTCCGCAGCTGCGTGTGCGGCTCGACTCTGCTCCAAGTGCCATTTGTATCTGTAGCTCGTGTCTTTTGCTCGCATCTATCTATCGACTGCTACACTGTTCAAAAAATACCCATTCATTACTGCGTGTTCACGCAGTCCGTCGCAAGAATAATATGTGGGTCCAAGGTTCGGCGCCCATTTGAACTTTGGATACGTTTGCCCAAAGCTCTTTAGCATTCTGACGGATTACCGTTGCGTGGCTGACGCTTCCATCAAAGCAAACAAAAAAAATAAATAAATAAATAACCCTCGCCTCATTATATTTGTCATCGATCAATCGGCGATTGCACAGTGTGAACCACCCAGCCAGATTGTGGGCCAGTTGCGGAAGCCACCAAGCGCTGTTCCCTGCAACGTAACAAACAAATAATTTATGCGTATTACAATAATTCAAAGTGCTGCTTCAAAAATGCACAACAAGCTGGCTCTTATGGCTTAAAAAGTGCGTAAACTTTTCTCTTGTTGTTGTTGTTGATATTTCTTATTTGTGGCTTCCCCATAAATCGTCAAGTGAGAAACAAAGCTCAAATTGGCAAAGCCAATGCCGTTTTGAGAGGTGATCGTGCGTGCCGGGGATATGTCTGGCAACTGCTCATAAAACAACAACAACAATAAGAAAATCAGCAAATACATTCATTTATTTTCATTAAGCTCAACATTTGGGACCAAGGGGGTTGCGGGTGTTGTGCCTAAGGCCAAAAGGGTCTTCAAACCATTAAAACACAGAACTCAAGGCCAAATTTGGTGAGTCGTAATTTCGGCAACAGCATTTTAGCTCCAGTTAATTGATTGTTAACACGTAAGGTGCGAAATATGTATAAAAACATTGGCGATGCTTCATCAAATTATTCACAGAATGTAACTATTGAAACTAGATTGATGACCGGGAATATACGCTTGATAATCATTAAGCATTTCAGAAGTTACATATAATTAGCCACATTCGATTAATGTCAAGCTTTAATCGATCATTATCATACAAATTATTTGTTACAAGCAAGACTTTACCATACAAATTGTAAATTTAAAATGATAAATTCTAATGCCAAACCGGATAAATTTCCGAGAACGAGAGAATTATAATTTTTCAATTTGAACATCGCTGAAATAAACAAGTTTAAATATCCCGATGACAGAGAATGAAACTCTTATTTGAAGATATGTTTTTGTAAGCTCCGAAATTTATAATCTTAGATTAAATTCAAAACGTTTGCATTCTTTAATTTTAATAATATAAATTTTATTTAGATAGGTTTTTCGCTGGCTTCATGTCAATTTAAGGGAGCCTTGGATTATTTTTAAATTGATTTACTTCTGCCACAGTTTTTATAGCTTAAAAGTAAGAAGAGTATTTGATAAGATAAGACTTTGAAGTGTTAATCTCAGCACAATTAATTGCAAACTTACCCATTTTTTGATGACTCTTTTTGTGTGATTCCACAATCAAACGGGTGACTTTGGGTCTAAATCTATTGGTTGGGGCATTTATGGGTCACGCTATCCAAAAACAGTCAGACAGCTGCAGCTGACGTTGAGTGAGACTAAGTTCAGTGCCTCAGCAATTGGTTGGCTATGCGCAACACGTACGCGGATATCCGTGCTCAATCCGATACCCAAATCCCCCCAATTGTAATTAAACACGCTAAGCAATGGTGTGCAATGGGCAGAGCGAAAGAGAAGGAGAGACAAGGAGGGAAAGAGAGAGAGAGAGATAGCGATAGAGATAAAGAGGGAGGATATGGAAGTGGGAGCTGCTGTTGGCCCGCAGGGTAAGTCAGTTAACGGCGCCTATCAACTGGCCCATCTATCGCCTCATATGTGCTTCATCAAATTGAAATTATGCACGCAGCTGATCGACAGCCAGACAGTTAGACAACGATGGAGAGGGAGAGATCATGCCCGCTTATGTAATAGTAGTGCTTCATAAGTCTGGGAATGGGAATGGGAATTGGAATTGGAAATCAACAACAACAATAATAACAACGACGACGCTCGGCTGACAATTGAAGACAGCTAATAACTTTGACGAACAGTGAGCAAAAGCCCATCGCAAAACTCAATTCCCAATTCCATAGATAGTTGATCATTTATCGTTGAGCTGCCTCTCTGGGAGACATGCAAACACTTCCTCGAGCATCGAAGTTTTCAGTTTTCAGATTTTATTTTTCCATGTAACAGCTATGAAAATAATTTACACAAATAAATCAAAGTCATAAAATGCAGCTCTAGCTGGAGCAGTCCTGACGATCGTCGACTTGGTTAAATTGCTTGATTGGAGTTTGAAGATCTGCGATTTGCTGTTACAATGCTTAAAGTTGTTAGTTTTGTTGCATTTGTTGCATTGGCGTGTAGCTGCTCATTGCAGCTACTTGCTATCGCATAAAAGAATTTAATGAAATTTAATGACAAGTTACTCGATCGCAGACACGATCCGATCGTTTGTCTACTCGTTTTGTTGCAATCGCTGTGGTTGCTTTAGCCATTTCTGTTGCTGTTGCGATATGAATATGAATTTGTCTCTAGGACATTTTCGCAATTAATTGAATTATCGTCGTGAATGGCAAAAGGCAGCCATCGATTTGCTTGGACGTTGGACGACGAGCACTGGGATCTGTTTATTGTAGCCGTTTTCTGTGTTGCCCCAAACGAACAATTGGCAGATCGCCGCCGATCTCTGTCTAAGCCTGGCCCCTATGGCTGACTTATGCGCGGCACGTTTTATGGCATTTTGGTTGCAAGAATTCTATATGGCAGTCGACCAATCGATCGATTGATTGTTGGGGTGTGGCACACACACACGCACACACACACAAATATACTGACGATTCACTTGCCACGCTGCAAAAGTCGCTGCTCGTGTTAAGGTTAAAGCAGAAACCAGTCAGAGCTATTAAATTCAGCCACGCTCCATTAGATGAGGCGACTGCGCAGCTGACTGCGCTGTCAGCGTCATTTACGCCTAATTAAACAAATTATTGCATGTTTATGCTGCAAGTGCTGGCAGCAACACCCAGCAACAACATCAACATCGACAACACCAACAACTACAACTAACAAATTCAAAGCGATTCGCCTGCGCACATTGCGCATACGAAATGTGGCCCAGGAAATCTCACAATGAAATCTTAATTGTAAGACAATCGTCATTCGCAAAGAAATAACACACACATTGTTAATAAATAGCGCAAAACGCAAGCAAAAGCAACGTTAGCAAGACAATGCAAGCAACAACAAAAAACAACAACGAAAATTGCAAAAAAAATATTAAGTTACAAGTTGGCTTACAAGTTCACGAGCCAACAACAGCAATGAGTGGCAAATTACATGTCCGCAGCACCGAAACTTGAATGCTCTATCAAAAATGCAAAAGATATTGTTATATATTGAAAACATGGTTTTTAAAAATAGTTAAGGCTTTATGTATAGGAGATATTTTCACTTTTATTGATATCACGATAAGCGAACCCAAAAGGCTTATTCCAAATATCGATTGGCAAGCAACGGTCTCTTTGTATAAGCTGCCTTATATCAATACCAATATCTATGAAATTAATAATATTTTTAACAGATTATTTCAATAGCAACAATAATTGCAATTCTAGATAATTACGAATGATAGAAATTCTTACAGAAATAATTCATAATAAAACCATTTAAGTACTATCGTCCAAAGTTTGATGGCTATTAAATAAACAAACCTTAACTGAGATTGGGTGATACGTGTGCTGTATGTGTTAAATTACACAATAATTATATTTTTCCACAACTTCATTAGTAAATCGTCTTATTAAAGCTTAATTAACAAATGAAACAAAAAGATAAATATTTGCAGCTGAAGCAATGCATTTATATATACATATTCTATACATCTTTATCTGGTTTTTTTGCAAGCTGCATGTTCAACTTGTGATGCCCTTGCTGTGGCAAAAGTTACAGATACAAATGTATCTATGCACATAGTACTTTATAGTATCGAGGGACAACAAAGCAAAGTAAGACACAGCAAATAGTGCTGTGGGCGATTCGGCTGCCTGGAGATCACTGATCTGTTGCCTCGCTGTCCTCGTCTTTGTCTCCCATTTTGCGCTGTGTGTGTGTGTGTGCATGTGTGTGCGTGTGCCCCAAAAAGCCAACAACATTGGCCAACTAATTCGCCTGTCACGTGGCGCTGTCTGCGCTTAAGCTGAAATGGGAGCAATCTGCGCAGCTAATTTTCAATGTGCAGCGCACTCATCTAGTTCAAGTTCGAGTTGGCACTGTGAGTGCGTGTTGCCATTGCGCAAGCTGTATTTTAGGCAGGCCAAAAGGTAAAAGTGGCACACTCCCCACTCAATTGAAAGCTCAAGACCTTTGGCAAAAAAAAAGGAAAAAAGAAAAAAAAAAACAATGCCTGCACTCGCTCGCTGGCCTTTAATCTCTGACTCGCTGCCATTTGGCTGGCAATTTTCACGCTTGTCATTTGATATCTTACTATTTATTTGTTATGCACATTTAATTTATGCATTTGTTTGTGCTTTGTTTAAACAACAACAGGCAGCAAGTGCAGCTGTCTAGAGATCTGCAAAATGTTGAACTTACATAAATGGCAGCTTGTTTCCGAGTTGTGCTTTCAACATAATTAAACTAGATGCGGTTTACATTTCAATGCCAAGAAAAGTTCGACAATGGGCGTGATGGACAAACTAACTATGATCTATTAAGTGAAAGCAGTCTGTACTAAGTACTTACATATTTATTTCTATATCTTATCCCAAATCTAAGCCTATAGCCAGGTTGGAATGTATGATTCACCAACTAGCACGTAGGCGCATACAGAGCTATAAACTCGTCTAATATTGGAGCTAAATATAGTCACTAGATTTTTGGAGGAGATAAACATTAGACATATGATGAATGGCGCATGCGGAAGTACAATTTTGGATGCGCCACAGCCCCGAAAACCAATCAGCCACAGTCAAAGATACAAAGATATCTGAAGGACAAATACCTGAGCGTGAGTACCACGCAAAAAACTGTGGCAAGAATCGCACCCACCAAGCAGCAGCAGCAGCAGCAGCAACAGCAGCAACAGCAACAACAACAGCAGCACCCAAAACTTAGCTGACTAATCAGATATAGAGATAGAGCCACGGAGACCTGATCTTTTTGCTGAATGAAGTGAGGAAAACAATTTGCGCTCATGATGGAGGAGCCCACACACACAGAGCAACTGAAAAATCAAATAACACGAAATGCGGCAACGGCAACGGCAACGGCAACTGAAACCACAAGTCAATGTCAGCTATCGTTGGCGGCATCTATGGGGCTGCAGCTGAAGCTGCGTTTCAGACTTTGAACAAACGCAAATAATAACAATAATAACAATATTATTTGAATCACATTTTTCTATGTTTGTAGGCATTGAGAGAGAAAGAGAGAGAGAGAGAACGAGAGAGAGGTGCCGGCAGGCAGGGGGCCTTTTGTGTTGGCCAGTTGAACTTTTATGTTTTGACAATTCAAAGTTAAGGTCAACAAGGGATTTGAAATGCTGCATTGCGTGGGTTATGTTTTTGTTCGGTGCATTGAACCTCATTTATGTTGACCACAATTCAACTCGACTGAACCGAACCCGAACCGAGCATAATTAGCGTTCATTGTGCGCAGACGGCCCTGAAAACCGTTTCAATGGTTTTTTTTTTTGTTTTTGCGCATACCGCAAGATTTTTGGCACTCGCTATTTCATTAGCCATTCGGATTGTGTACCAGGTGTGTGTTTGCTGTTTGCTGTTTGCAATTTGTTCGCTTGTTAGCTGTCATAAGAGCCAAACATATTTATGCACTTTACAAGAATTTCGAACAAGTCTCCAGCCAAGTGCAGCTGTAACGCTTATGCGATTTACATACGTCTATTTACAGCTAGATATTTGTAACCGCATTTTATTTATTTATTTATATCTTTGTTGAGCCCAATATAACTTTCGCTTTTCAAGCGTTGTGTAAGCGTGCATGAAAATTGCCTATTAGCGCCTCATCTTTTATAGGCTTAAGCACACACATACTGACACACACACACACACGTACACACAGACGCTTTAACTAACCTGTTCCAGTTTTCATTTCACACTTGCTCGACGATTGCGCAAAATTCACAGATCCCCTTGAAAACCCTAAAGACAATACCCAAAAAAAAAAAAAAATAAAATTACTCACTGCATTTGCTTTTCACACATTTCACGGAGTTTCCAATTGCATATGGGCATTGTTATGTCTACTTAAACCAAATGTGAACTCATCTATGTGAACATTCATTCATAAATTCTCATTAAGGGAGTCACTGTTGCCCCTGCCATCTCCCCACTCCTGTCAAATGTCAACAAGCGCCACGCGGCGTTCTGAATGAGGCCTAATGAAGAAGTCGTGGACAAGGGGACAACCTTTAAAGCGTTCCTACATTTGCGCGCGTGCATTTGAGTGGGGGTCTATGTGTGCATCAGAGATGACAATGTGACGAAAGCAGCTTTTCTTAATTCTTATGATATGGTATAACAGTTCTTAAATCAACAACTTCATCAATTCAGACATAATCAATCTTCGCTTCAATTGAGGAAATTATACGAGTTTTCATATTATATTTGACTTGGCTGACTTGTGGATTGTACATATTTAAAAAATATTAAGCGTATATAAATATATATCTATACTTTTATACCCTTGCAGATTGTATTTTTAATTTGTTTTCACATTTGCAACAATTAAAAGATGAACATACCAAAGATGACTTTTAAGTGGCATGTAGGTCAACGACTAACACGACCAAATACGGTCGAAGAAATTTTGATATAAGGGTATTTAATCTGCGGCCTAAGATGCCTATCTTTATTGTTATTAAAATAACGTTTATATAAAAGGTATTTTGAAAGGTTGTAAAACATTAATTTTTCAACTAAGTATTTAGAGAAACATAAAGATGTTAATTGTAGAGACATTTGAAATGAACTTCGGTTAAAATAGCTGATGAGGTCTTTCCAACGGTTTTTAAATAGTTGTCTTCAGACTTTTTTTTTATAGAGCTGCCCCTCCAGAGAGTTTCCGCTCACGATCGCAGTGCACGCACTCGCCACTGCAGCATTAGCATAAGAAAAGCCCATATCTAAATTTGTGACTATATACATACTTATTTACGATATGTTTGCATCTGAAGCTTGCTGGTGACGAGCTTTGGTTGGGTTTTGTGGTCAGTTGGAGCACACGACGAAGTCATCGTCATCAAAATGCAAAACCTACGCATTTTATTTATATTTTTTTTATACTCATTTACTTTTATTTTTCTCTCACTACTAGCCGTGGGTTGTTTTTTATATATTTTGTTATTTATTTATTTTTTTGTAGCTGTAGTCAAATGTTCTTTTGTTAACCGCAAGCGCATACAACAATAAAACATTTAAAATGTAAAATTTACCTTGCTGCCTTTGCTGTTGATTGCTGTCGATTTTTGGCAGTTTGGCAGATGTCGAAAACGCCCACGTTGCAAGTCCAACTAACTGAATTGCTTGACCAGCTGTGTAAGCAGAGTGTTAATTAAAGCATTAATCGTTTCGCACGAATGGGCGTACTGTGCCAGGCCCAAATTGCTCAATTTGCAAGCAACTTGACCTTCAATCCACGCACTTCAACCTGACATGTGGCCGAATTATCCTCAAAAAATTGTGGTTGTTAACTTGGCCAGTTGCAAGTGCAAGTAAGTGGCAAGGAGTGGGGCATAGAGGGGCGGAAGCTACAAGGTAAGGGGCGGAGAGTGTCGTCTTCTACTCGTCCCATGAATGAGTCGCATCGAATGCATTGAATTGAATTGTGTGTATGGCAATCACATACAATGAGTTATAAAGGCAATAAAATGCATCCCAATTTCAAGTACGCGACATCTCTCGACTTGGCTTTTGTATTTTTAGCGCATATTGGAAACATATCAAAACGAACAACGTAAAGCAGCCGCAACAGCAACGGCAACAACAACAATCAACAACTGCCACATGGAGCTGTAAAGATGTTTTTACCGATTTTAGAAGTCATAAGGTCAATGCTGAGTGCGCCAAGCGCCAAGATCGTGTTTTGATTGTGAATCGCTGTTGTGTTGCGTCTCGCCTCGTTTGTTGTTGCCCCGTTGTAGAAGTTGTTGATGTTGCCTGGCGTCGTCTCTTGTCAAGTGTTATGACTCGTCCAATCCGGCTGTCCAATCTGTCTGCGTTAGTTTAAAGCTGCAGCCAACAAAGCGGCTTCACTGTGCTTAATGCGCTTGGTTCCCAGACAGACCCAAACATGATGTTTCTGTTGTTGTTGCCGTTTGTTGTTGATAAGGCAACATCAGCAACAACTCAACAGTGAAATGAGTATGAACATGAAAATGAAGTTGCTCATAGATTAAGAACACATTTTTAGATAATGCAAGTCAAAATTTATGATTGTACTTAATGGACAAATAATCCGCAAACTCTGAATTTAAGCCCAGACTGCAATATGTTGTTTTCATTTTCCTACAATGTTAAAAATCATTAAGAATTTTACATTTGTTTTTAAACTTCCATTTTTTAGAATTAAAAATTCATTGATTCAGTATTTCGATATAAATTTAAAGAAAATAAGGCACACAAACGTGGCTTGGAAACAGCCAAATAATATACTTATATTTTCAAAGCGTTTAATTCCTTTTCCAAATAAAAAATTTATAAATATTGTATTAGGAGTATTTTAAAATATTCTGTACTTACAATTGTTTGTTGACGCTAACGATCTTAATTTAAACCGAGTGCATTGTTAAACTGTTTAAATGCTGACTTACTTGTTCTTCTACAACTGCTTTAACTTATGCCGTCACAGCTGGTATTCAAAATAAATGTAAACTTAATTGATATTCAAACTATTGAAACTTTGAGAAACTTAAATAATCATAATCTCCGCAGACCTTCACGATTGCAGTGAGGGTGCAAGATTTTGCATTGTGTCGGTCAATGCTGCATTTAAAAATTTGTGTAGCTGAATCAGCGAACTTGGATTTATCAATTAATAGCCAGTTATTGTGCTATTGTTAAGTACAAACACTTTGCTCAATGACCATTTATTTAATGTTTGTTGTGGGACAAATCGACGCATGCAAATTCGTTACGGCTGCCGCCTGCAGCTCGTAAAAATCCAATAAAAGATTATGAAAATTGTGCAGTCAGCAACGAAAACAGCAGCACCAACAACGCCTACGCCTTCAATCGGAAAAAATAAAATAAATAAATATAGCTTCGAACACTCCCATAGAAAATTAATAGAAAATGAGCGACGGCTACTTTGAAGAGGCTGCAGCTCCGTTTGCTACAATTTGCTACAGGTGGCAGTAACAAAAACAGCAACAACAACAACAACAAGCAACAGAAGCAATAGCAACAAAAGTAGCTAAACGACCTTGCGCTTATTGCAACAGTTCTGCTGGCGTCGCTGCTGGCGTCGCTGCTGACGTCGCTGCTGGCGTTTTGCTGTTTACATATTTGTAAATCTGATCATGTTTACTTTTATATTTGTTGAATCTCGTGTGCTGCTTGTTGTCTCATGTCAAGTGTCCTACGTGGCGTATGCTTAATTTGTGAACAAGCCCCGAAAGCAATTTTGAATTGAAAATTGATAAACTATTTGAGGCATTCCCAAATGCACTTTGCACAACATTTAATCACATTAAGCGCAGCAGCTGTGTGAACAAACGGCCTGTGAATTTGTTAAAGAGCCCGAGCATAATTTATACACAACATTCATTATTAAAATGTCGCTAAACATTGAAAGCGACAACAGCCGCACGGCCCGAGAAACGAGACAGATGGTTAGACAGAGGGACAGTGAGACAGTGGGATAGTGAGACAGTGAGATAGTGAGACAGTGGGACAAACAACAAACCAAACGTTCGCTGAGAATTGAAAAGTTTTGAAATACGTGAATTATTACTTGCACTTTAACTTGGCTTCGAGCGAGGCGATGACGATGAAAATATTTTACAATCTCAGCGCCTGCCAATTTGTATGCATGTGCGCCGCAAGTGTGTGTGTGTGTGTTTGTGTGTGTGTGAGTGAGTGTGTGGAGTTGACATTTTATAGACGGGCGACGGCGACACCAAGTCGCCACCTGTCGCTTGTCTGAACTGGGGGAGGCGGGGTGCTGAGTGGGTGCAGAGGACAACTTCAATATGACAAAGCCATTTGCGCCTGTCAACGCCCCGCAATTGTCTCCAGTTGGGCTTTAAGCCAAGATAAATGAGTCGAGGCTCCAGTCTGAAACTCCAAAAAATCAAAAAAAAACTTCCAAAAGGCAAACAATCCAAAAGCAAAAGCCGACAAAAGAAAAGATCTTTGTACCTTTGACAAAATTCTAATTAGTCTCAGAGCAGCTCTTTCTTTTGAGTTCATTAACATTTTAGTTCACATTTCGCCATGTGTGTGTGACTGAGTGTGTGTGACTGAGTGTGTGTACTGTTCTCAGACATTTCCGTCGGGTCGTGCTGCCAACTCTGTTTACATTTCAATTAAACTCTCATTTTTCGCTGCTCTGCTTTGCATAAAACAAATTGACAATAAATACCTGGCCATTATTACCACATTCGACTAGCGAACTACGTCTCTGGGCCTAATGGAACCAGTTTAGTCGATAAGCATTTAATTTATCGGCCCAACAGGCTCGCATATATAGCCCATTCATACATATGTACATATATTGATACATATCGGTTAACTATATGTGCATATATAGAGAGCTTTGGCTGCTCAAACTGTTGTGCGGGTGTTGATTCGATACAAAATTTAAGCAGCAGCTTTACTACACCATTCAACAAAGTTGATCTTGCTTCGTAAAATTACTCTAGTTGAAGAAATTCCAATTCAAATAATTTTGATTTTAAATAAATTAGCGTCTAGCTAAAGTCTGCTTCTTAAATTTAGTCATTGTTTTGGCTGAAATACAATCATTATTATAGCTAATATTTCTCAGAAATATTTTGCTCGTTTTTCAGTTGCAAAGTGTAAAATTTGCATTTATTAATGTGTCAATAGATGATGTGTTGTCAACTTGTTTTACTATTAAACTAAAAACAATGTCCTTCTAATCAATGGACAACTAGACATTTAATGTGTAGTCGACATCTTGATCTTGATTCTAACGCAGTTGTGTTGCAAAATGTATGCTTTTAAATATTCATTAAAATTTCAATTAGAAAGACAGCCAACGACTCTGACAGCAAAAATCGCAAAATGTTTCAACATTTTGATTGAGAACTTGTTTCCAGAATGTTGTCTGCGATTTAAGGTATTGTCATATTTAAGATTGGATAGATTATCGGAAATGTTCGCCGCGAGCACTTGCGATATCAAAGTGGCATATCTAAAGGATGTCATGTTAAAATATCTGTCATTTATGTTATGTTATTTTATTCGATTTCATTAGCGACGCCGCTCAAAGCGTCACACGGGCAACAGCAACAAAAACAATGGCAACAGCAAAAAAATAATAATAATAAATACAAAAACATGGGCATTTAGCGCACAAACAAATTATAATTTCAAATGGCACAAAGTGCCACTTGAGATCGCAGCTCTTAACAAAAATGTTAAACATTTTATCGGCCTTTTTGGTTGTTTTTGTAGCTATTACTGCTATTGGGTCTGCTGTTGTAATTTAATGAAAATGCTGTAGTTTAATATGCGAAAACTTAAATGTCAGGCTTTTGTCGGCGTCTTGTGTATTAACACTTTTCGACTAATTTTTGTTTTGTTTCGTTAGCAACTAATCGAATGCGTTGCATGCCTTAAGTGTAAGCAAATTAACAAGATCATTTACTATAATTGAGATGGCGATCTCGAAGGCGGAACCCCGACTCAGATGGAGAACGGGCCTGGCCGGCTAACAGCTTTGATCTTGGCTCCATTTTTGACCGTCAAAAGTGCAGTTGAGAAATCAAAGCAATTGGCTCCAGCCAGCAGCGCCCCCTGGCGGCTCAATAGCCAAAATGAATTTATGGGAATATGGAATATGGGCTTGGGGTAGAGAGATCATAAATTAATTAAGAGCACTGCATGAACGGCATTTCAAATATATATATATATATATATATATATATATATATATACATATATATAAGGAAAAAATATGGGACACTGCCTGACAGAGGCCGAGGGCCAGCCACAATTGATTAGCCCACGAAACGGGTGCACCCCCGGCTTTTGTTGTTGTTGTTGTTGTTGTTGTCTAATGCAATCCGAACTTAAATCTATATTCATGGGCAACATTTTTTCATCTTATTTACAGATTCAGCGCACGAGAGAGGCGTTCGGCATGACGGAAACTGTTTAGGCATTCAACGCGGCGATCAGCAACCAAGTCCATGTCCAAATCCAAGAACTGAGAACCTTTGCAACTAGCCGCAAATAAATCGATCGAACGAATTGCGTCCGAGCGGCGTGACAAGCACCCCTCCCATCTCCCGCATCCACCCTTCGACCCCAGCCCACCGAGTGTAAGGCCACAAAAATAAAGCACAGAAATGGACACATGCATCGGCCTGGATTGCATAGTCGAGAATCGTGACTATATTGCCAAGTGGGGCTCTGCCCTAGACACGCAGAATGTGACGGTCAAGAAGCAGGTCTTCGAGCTGCTCGCAGCGCTCTGCGCCCACAACTCCGACGGCTATGTCCGTGCCATCGAAACTCTCGAGTTTTACAAGGTATATATAGATATATAGTGGAATACCTTTTATTTTGCCTGCATAATCATATCTTTCAATATTCTTTCACATTATTCGCGTAGAATCTCAAAAATGAACGATATCGCTTCAAAATTGTCATCAATGAGTTGGAACAGTCCTGTGCCCTGATAACGCCTCCATTGGACTATCAAAAAGCGTTGCTGATTTTCATTAACTGCGTCATCTTAAAAGAACCCAATCTGCAGGAACGCATTCGCATACGCAACGAGTTTATAGGTAAGATCGCTGTTTTTTTTATATCTTTCTTATTTATTACTATTATTTGAAATTGAAAACAATCAGAGTTAAAAGATTTATCCATGATTCATTCATATGATTCATACTTAGAGAACTTTATAAACCCAAGTCTCCCATGATAATAAATGCCTCTAGTACATCCCCAATTTAAATTTGTGTTCGCTAATTGTTTACGTTGTTAGGTTTGTTTGGAGTTCCGTTTCTGTTTATGCTTTCTGCCAACGCTGATAAGCAACAAATCATATTGATAAACACATTAGGCCAACCATACAAAAAGTCATCAGTCGACCTCTCTCCGCTGCCATCCTCTCCCCATCATACCTCTTCACCCAAATTTCGAGTCAACTGCTTTGGCCCCTTGGGCTTTGCGAGCTGTCTTCGATTTCATTGATTTGATTGATGTGCCCGCTGATCCGCTAACGGCGCCGCTGATCGGCACTGCCCTTGACCATATACCATAGAGCAAACAACATATGCCCAGTTGAAGTTGGTTAACTGCATGTCACAGCCACGCCAGAGACCCTCGGGGTACGCGGTGCTGTGGGGGATTTGGGGGTCGTTGGATAATTATGATCTCGGCATCCAGTTTGCCATACTCAACTAGCAATCGTCGAATCGCCAATTCGGCTTTGTCTCTTGACGCACTCCAATTGGGTAACCTTAGCACGTGCCAACGATTACAAGGTGCGTCTTTAAAGTAAATATCGGGTTCGTAATGCTTTACACATTTTCTTGGTCAATTAAAACTCACTCGTGAAAAGCCCATAACTAGAATTTAAGTAATTGTGAAGCGTGACCGGCGTTAAAAACCCCAAAAACGTGGCTTGGATATTTTGGAATAGAGATAAAGGAAAAATGCCGTTATCTATTTTGACTGGACACGTAAACATAGTTGAAAAATATATTTTTGTTAACTCTGGGCGTGTCCAAAGTAATATGAATTTTCCAAGTTAGTTAAAATCGAATTCAGCATTACAAATTATGTCTTATAGCAATATGATAATTTTCATTATAAAAGCCACCCAGCATATTGAATCGGAAATCATCCAATGTCTAAAATTAAATAAAGATGTGTTCCCATGTTTGACTATTAAAAATAATTTGAATATGCTTGGTCATTAAAAAAGATATTAAATGTTTGCTACATGAATATTCTCAGGCACAGCGTTTTTGATCGTTCTTGTGTGGTGTCTACCAGCTGTCGTAAGATTAAAACTAAGGGTTGTCCAGTGAGTTACAGCAACAAATTGTTATTTAATTCTGCCTTGTCGGGTTCTACTTGAGAGCTCTGCAATATCAACAACATAGACACGTAGTTAAAATATAATAAGTCGCCTTTATTCCACAGTTGTTGACAAACAAGGGACGCACTCACATCCTGTCCCTGACATTGCATTCAGCTCCCCCCTCTCAAGCCTGGCTGCCTGCTTGTCCCCACCGCCTTTGCCCCCCTTGGCAAAGTTCATGAACTGTAATGACGCCTTCAAAAACTCCATCCTCCATCTGCAGTCGCGTCTCTAAATGTGCTCGGCAGTCGTCAGACCCGCTTCTCCTCGTATGATTCGTATGACTTTGATTGAGCGCAGTTCTGCGTGCAACGCAGTGGCATCAGCAGCAGCAGCAGTCGCAGCAGCAGTCGCAGTCGCCGCCTGCGCAAGCGCAGACGCAGCACCAAATGTGGGGAACATTCGCTGATGCGTTGAATGATGGCTGCACTTGCCGCATATAGCTGTTGGAGGGGGTGCTGAAGGGGGTGGTATTTTATTGTTCTTAATTAAAATAAATTGAGCTGCGCTTTTTCAGCATTACAAGCAAATAATAAATAAAGCAGCTGCGACAAAATCGACAAAATCTCAACTGTAAAATGTAAGTCACGCACTCCACCTCCAACTGCAGCACTCCGAGCAGGGAACGGTGTGAGGGGGAGGGGGAGGGGGGTGCCGGTTTGGGTTTGGTAGCACATTTTACACAAATGCAATTTTCATATCGACTTGGAACATTCCTCAGCGACAGATTTGACAAGCAACGGCCGCATTTTGTTTGGCAATGAGATGATGTATTCAGTTTCAAGGCTGATGGCCCCCAATGCTCATCCGATCTCTTGTCCCGCTCCCTTCTCCATCGGCACAACGTGCATACCAATCTCTGAGTTTCCAGGAACGCCCCAGCATGATAAATATTTGCATATTCTCAGTTTTGTTGTTTGTGCTCTTTGAAATCTGCTAATGCCACTTAAGTGCCCAATTATCAGCTCAATTCCTCTCTCTCCGTCTCTATCTTCCTCGCTCTCCCTCTCTCTCTCTCACTCTAAGAATTGGAATCCGTGCAAGATCTGGTCATAGTATTGCCATCGTATCTGCTGTATGTCATCTGTCAAGTCCATCGCTGCCGGCTGTGCGGCGTTTACTGATTTATGCCCCATGATTTTCCACTTTGGCACGCTAAGTTTTTCATAGTTTTGTTGTTTTTTTTTTGTAGCTCGGACCGCGCCATAAATTTATTTATTTAACAATTTTCTCATTTAGTTGGCTGGCAAATTTCAATTTCAATTGATTTATAAAGCGTCAACAGCTTAACAATAAATACACATAAAACAAGGCAAAAAAAAAAACACGACATACACAAATATTCAAATCGAATTGATTTTGATTTCAATTTCTGTTTTGATTTTTAGTCTATCTTTTTCTTTTTGCTCGTTGTTATGGCATGTTATTAAACAATTAATTGTAGATTTTGGGCGTGTCCCATGCAAATTCCTTGGCTGTAGGGCATGAGTACAATTGAAGCTGGTTATTATTTTTAAGATCGGTTCTCCGAGCTCTCTCGATCCGCTAGTCAAGACCACGACTTCCGAAAACTTGAAACAATGCCCGGACAAAGAAACTTTAACACACAAACAGAAACTGACACACACAAATTTTAATTGTGCGCCTTTTATGGTTTTCAATTTCAAATAAATGAAACGACAACGAAACACAAAGTCGTAAAATAAAATTATTAACGTCAAGGCGCCAAATACGGCAATCACAGGGTGGACATGGAATGGGGGGATCGAGCAGCACAGAAGCTACAACGACTTTCACGAGCATTTTGTAATTAAGTTTTTCTTATAAATTTATTTACAATACTATACACACACAATTAAATATGCCTCTGTGCTGATTGTAAGTGCGCAAATAAAAGCAGGAGGCGAAAAAACGAGCTTGACCGGAAGCCACTTTGGGGAGCATTGGGCGGTTAGACCCAACAGCCAGTCCCCAGCCAGCAGTGGGAGTTGGGCAGTGGCACACGTTGAGCACAGTTATAAAGATCTTGATGACAAAAGAATGTTGGCAACTTTCTCAAACTTTCTGTAAGTCTTCAGAAGTGTTCCTTCTTTGCTTTGCTTTGATTTTGCTACATTTTACTGCGTTTCCTCAACATGTCTAAGCAATTAAACTAGGATATTCATTTGCTCAACAGAGCACAAATTTAAGTCTTCTTCTGGTAATGATTGCATTAAATGGCACACTTAATCTAGAATTTGAAACTTCTGAGTTTTAGCGATATTAAAACGGAATTAATTCTTAGGCATTTACTTCCCTTGGTTACTTTTGTGTTTATTTAAATAATCGAATAAAAAATAGAACGTGAATTGGTAAATTAATCATATTAATTATTATTAATCCGACAGTTAAAATCATTAATAGGAAAATATTGACAGGATAAAAGCTAAAATAATATAGCCATATCTATCGCTCATCTGAGACTATAAATAAATCTAAATATATTTAAAATCACTTGGTATTTATGTGTTATTTTCTTCTCTCTTACAGGCCTCAAAATATTGCCGCTGCTGAGCAATCTAAGGTAAGTGCAAGATCTAAAGGCCATTTCATGGGACTTGAGTCTAGTCTTTGGGGGATGTCCCATGTGTTAGTCAAAGACATGGCCAAGCACCAACACAATTTTAACTGACTTTAAGATTTGTGCATTTTGCCATGTATGTGCTGAATCAAGACAATTTATGCAATGTTTGTTAACTGAAACCCTGAAACACACCCACTAAAGCAACGGCAACAACAATTATAATAGAAACTGACAACATAGTCCAAATGAATATCACAAACAATTTAAAGCAAAATCGTTTTGCTATTTTTTTTATTTTTTACACATTGAAATTTGCATGCAGCACTCAACTAGACAAGATCAAGGTCCGATCCCCTAGAAATTCACATGGGCATGTGAAGTGGCCCATCCGTGGTATAGGTGCCATCATTAACGTACGCCTAAGTGTGGTGGCCAAGTTTGGTCGATTTTGACGCTTGTCAAACATCCATCAAAAACAGCAGCGATCCGAAATAAATTTTATTTAATCTTGTGTTTTTGGTTTTTATGCAAATAATTTGCGTCGGTTTTGTTTTTGTTTTTTGGTTTTTTTGTTGTGAGTCTGTCAAGCAATTAATTCAATATTTAATTAGTCAACAATAAATCAATTAGTTAGCCTTACCCCCTCCCACCTCCCCCACCACTCCGCAAGATTTTAAACTGGTTTATTAATGGGCTTGGGCTCAAGTTTACAAACAAAATTTGACGCTTCAAGCAAAACTAAAACAAATTCAATTAATTTTTTGAAATAGTTCAGAAATGTACAATAACAATATGGCATTTAGGCATGCCAGTCAATCAGCTCACTGCCCCCGCTCTGTTGTGCTAACCTCCCCTTGTCCACACATGTTGAGGCAGCTTCTTCGGCGTCTCGTCAGATAAAATGCTTAATTGATTGTTCGGTGCCATTTGTCTGCTGGCTCTAGCTGAGGCCAAGTGAAGCCCATCCATTTTGTCATATGGCAGTTGACACGCCCCCCTCCCCTCCCCTCTTCTTTCCTTCTACCTACCCTGCTCATACACTTTGCTTAAATTAAATGCGTAGTTTCTCGCGCTTTTTAATTTATTTCAAATTTCAAATCGGTTTAAACGTTTTCAATGATCCGAACAGCGCTTTGATTTCAGCGCTCCTTAAGGGAGTGCTCAGTATTGAAGTTGTTTTGGGGGGAATGGGGCTGAAGTCTCAGTTAGGTGCTATAAATAAACAGATATTCATTTGAGATTTTCGGCTGCGTAGCTTGGAAGCTGCTGTGTTTGCTTAAGCGGATTTTAATTGCTGTCAAAACCAATGGGTTCTAATCAATCTGAAACGTAACTGACGTTGGCAAGATTAAATTACACAAATTTTGTTTAAAAATAAATACTTATGTTTTGTGCTTAAGAATGTCAAAGCAATGAATAAGCAAAACATAATGGATAAGGCTATTTAATTTTGTGTAGATTCGAAGTATCTGAAAGTTAATTAGAGTATTTTATACACCAGATCTCTGATAACCTATGTTCTAGTTTTTCTAGCTTGATTTTTAGAAGGGTTCGTTAAGCGCTTTTTTATATCGATTTAACGGCTCTCGACTTTGCCGGTGTGAATTTCATTTACAAACAAGAGTGCTTCAGTCAAAAGAGTTCGACTAGAAGATGCCCTCTCATCAAATATATACCTATCAAAACTTAATATTTACGCCTAAACGGATCCTCATGAATATTTTACCATTGATCAATTTAATGGCCGTGACATGTTTCTACAAAAACTTGATCAGCTTATAGTATACGATAAGTTTTAAGTACAATTGAAATTTATGTTAATACCAGCTCCTTTACAAACGGATAGACGGACATGGGAAGATCGACTCGGCTCTTGATTCTTATCAGGAAAATATGTATTTCTGCCTTGGACTTGTACAACTCACTGATGTCCTTTCCTATCCAATTTTAGTACAGGGTACAGGGTATAAAAAAGGCAAACTCAATAGTCAGTTATATTTTTCACTCTCTGGCATTTTGGCGTTTCGTTTTCGTTTCTGTAATTTGGCGTGTCAGTTTGCTCAACTTCCTCGGTGCTCATGGCAGAGCACGTTGCTCAGTTTTCATTTTGCCGCTTTCGTGGCAGCCACATTTCGTGGCAGTATGATAAACAAAAAAACTTCCGTGACGGACCAAAATAGAAACCCATGCCAAAAACAACAACAACAATGTAGCATCACGTGCCGATGTTGTTGACGAAGTGTCTCGTCAAAATAAAAGAGCCCAAAGAGTTTGCGAGCTGTCGTTTTTGGCCAGGCAGTCTCTTCATAAATGCCAAGTCAACTTTCAACTTTGGAGAAATCAATGCGCGCGCAGCACGTGGCAAGGACAATGACAACAACAGCAGCTACGCCAACTAGCGAGTTGCTCTCTCTCTCACTCTCTTGCTCGTTCTCTCTCTCGCTCTCTGTGTGGCTCCGTCTGGTCTGTGCGCCGTCAGCCACTGGCGTGTCCTGCCTGCGTCCTCGTTATTGCCATTGCCTTTGCCTTGCTTGCTGCTGGCTGTTGCCTCGTCGCACGTTTCACTCGCCACACCAGAAACACAATTGAAAAGCAATTACAAAAAAAAGTGCCACTCGATTTATGGATATCAATTCACACAACCATAATAGGAGCCAATCTGTACAGGGACACGGCGCAAGGACATAAACTGCCTAACGCGCAAAACCAGCAACAACAACAACTCGGCCAACAGCAATTTGAACAATAATAAAAACAACGACAACTATCGAATATGGTTAACTCTGGCGGCTGCCTATAAACGTCGCGTCACATTGAGTCGCATTGTGATTGCCAAGGCTACTGCAAGGCAGGCAACGTGGAGTCATCATCCGAGTCCGATTCCGAGTCCGAGTTCGCGTCTCCGTTGCCGTTGTCACTGCCATTGCCATCGCAGCTGCAGCGCCGCCTCACGTTTTGCTGCTCGCTGCAACTAGTGCAGAATCTCAAGTGAGTCGCTGGCTGGGTGGATACCTGGTTTGTGTGTGTTTATTTTGTTATTTTTCTTAAGCACTGAACCCCCTTAAAATGGCCAAAAGGGTATCACGAAGTTGTGCAAATGTATGTAACGTGCAGAGCAAAGCAACGTCGACCCAAAATACACTCACATTACTGATCAGCAACAACAGCCCAGTTGATATATAGACATGTTCGTCTGGCTGACCCTCAGTGGGTCCGTCTGCTTGTCCGTATAAACCAGTCAAGCTTAGGGACTATCAGAGCTAGAGATTGATAACAAGCTTTGATTAATATATTTACATTATTGTTAACAAAATATGAATGAAAATGATAATCGATCAAAACCAATTCGAATGCACCTTGACATAAAATGGGTAAACTGTTTATTTATTGACACTCCAGGATATCTCCTCGTCGAGCTGCTTTGACTAGAGAATTTTTACATATATAAATATTTCTACATATATATATTTTTTTTTTGGCAACCTGCTCAATGTCAGGGCGAACACAAATTCGAGCTGTTGCTTTGCAGCAAAAAATGCAGTTGATCTGTCGGATTGAGTTTTTTCAGGGCTTCCCCAATTCTTGCAATAAATGTTTACATTTTATTGCCCTCAGATTTTTTATATTCTCTACTATTCATTCGTTTTAATTGTAGTTTAATTACTTTTAGATGTAGGTTATTAATTGTAACATTCATTTGTGTTTAATATTAAATTTTTATTTTATTTGTAATTATTTTTAAAAAATTGCAGACTGTGTTCTGTGAACATTGAATAAATAAAAGAATAGCTAAGTACTTGGGGCATATGAAGTATAGCAATAAATTACAAATCAATTAGTCTGCACAATTGTGAAGTGCAGGCAGAACAAATTGCTAATGGCTGCTTGAATAATAAGCACATTCAATGTGCAATTTGCAATTTGCAATTGACACATACATATGCAGATGCATTAATGCATTAACATGTATTAACACTCATTACAATTACAGAAAGGTCGCACAGAGTGTGGGCGATATCATCGAACAATTGAACGTATTCGTGCAGCATCAGGATGCCGACGAGGCGCAGAGCCTACAGGCGCCCGATGGCATCAATCTCAACTCGCACCTTGATGTCTTCTATGCGATACTGCGACAGGTGAGTGTTAACTAACTAATCAGTATAAATAAAGACGAACGATGAATGTCAACACCTCCAACAGTTTCCCCTTTCTCTATCACCTGCCTTGGGGCGCATACTTATTATTCATATACCAATTCTAATGGATTTGCATATATGCATTTAATTTATAGTAAGCATACGTGCCCTAGGCCCTGGCTTTGACTTAGGCTTTGGCTTAGTGGTGTGCGTGTGTACTTGGGTAGGGTAGATAAGGGAGATAAGGGGGGATGAAGGGTGCTTGAAAACTTGCTGGTGGCGCTTAGCCAAGACTATCCAATGCCAAGGCGGGCATTGCACGCGAACTGGGATAAATGTCAACGGGCAAATAAAGAGAAGTTTCATTATAATAATCATATCTAATGTAAATATCTAAATATCTAAAAACAATTTTTGAAAATAGTTAATACAATATAAACAATATTTGATTTGTATTGTAGAAGTTTATAAAAGAGTTGACACAACTGCAACACCGGAAATATATATTTATTAATTCAGTTAGATCTCTGACATAAATAAACAGTGTGTTTTAAGCCAAGGAAAGGAGGTTTTCCTAAATTTAGTGGAATGTCTATTTTTATCAATTATTATTCGGTGACTTACATTCTTAATTGTAAATCTTTCGCCCTCTGCGCACCAGGTGGCCGACAAGCCACAGGAGGGGCCCTTCCTCAGCATATTGCAACATCTCTTGCGCATCGATTCGAAGGATCCGTTAAGCGATGTCATCTGGGACACCGCCGAGCGGCTGGTGCATCGCGCATCGTTGCTCGAAGCTCCCGAGGGTGCAGAGCGTCTGCTGCGCCATCAGACCTCTCAAAAGTTTACCTGCCCCAACTGTCGAGCCGGCGATGCCAGCAGCCCCACAAGGAAGCCCTCACAGCCGCATGCGCTGGCGGCGAAGCCACCACCACCGCCAGCCGCACCACCTGCACCACCAGCACCGCCGCCGCCACCCGTATCGTTTACAGTTAATGGCGCAGCGTTACCGCCACCACCACCGCCGCCGCCGGTGGGGAATGGAAATGCACTCCCCCCGCCTCCGCCACCACCCTCGGCGATGCGTTCAGTGACGCCACTGCCGGAGACGGTGTCGACTGTGCTCCTGCCACAGCAGAATACGCCGATGCCGACGACCAAGATGAAGTCAGTCAACTGGGGCACAATATCCGACAACAAGGTGGTGGGCAAAGATAACCTCTG
This sequence comes from Drosophila picticornis, assembly GCA_035043845.1. NCBI lineage: Eukaryota > Metazoa > Arthropoda > Insecta > Diptera > Drosophilidae > Drosophila > Drosophila picticornis. Next base: position 20,314,281 of record JAWNMR010000122.1, on the reverse strand, counting down.
GAACCAGGTGGCCAACAACCATCGCGACGAAGAAAAATGGTTCGATTTCAGCAAGATGGAGGAACTCTTCCGCCAGCAGCCCACCAGCAGCGAGGGATCACCCAAGCCAACTACAAAGATCGGCAGGGATACGTTGGATCGCAAGGTCAAGAAGGAGAACACAGAGATCACGCTACTCGATGGCAAGCGAAGCCTGAATGTTAACATCTTTTTAAAGCAGTTCCGCAACAGCAACGAGGGCATCATTCAGCTGATCCGGCAAGGTGCGCACAAGGAGATTCGCGCCGAGCGGCTACTCGGATTGCTCAATATTTTGCCTGAATCCAACGAGCTGAACATGCTGAAGAGCTTCAATGGAGATCGGACGCGTCTGGGCAGTGCGGAGCAGTTTCTGCTCCAATTGCTCGAGGTGCCCAAGTGAGTTCCTAATTCGTTAACCTCTAAATCAAAACAGCATATTTACTTCTTTCTTTCTCTCTCTCTCTCTCCCTCTCTGTCTGTCTGTCTCTGTATCTCTCACCCACACAGCTACAAACTGCGCATTGAGAGCATGCTGCTCAAAGAGGAATTCCCCACAAATATGGCCTACCTGGAACCCTGCATCAATGCTATACTCTATGCCGGTGACAACCTGATTAGCAACACGGACTTACATGAGGTCCTCTACATGATCGTCTATGCCGGCAATTTCCTCAACTCTGGTGGCTATGCGAAAAAAGCAGCTGGCGTCACACTCGCCTCTCTGCACAAACTCACTGAAATCAGGGCCAACAAGCCAGGCATGAATCTCATACACTTTGTTGCCATCCAGGCTGAGTGCAGGGATCCCAAACTGTTACAATTCCCAGCACAGCTGACTATGCTTGAAAATGCCAGCAAGTAAGTATCAAAAAGTTGAATTCATTTTTGAGATTTTTTAATTTGCAAGAAGACTTTTTAAAACTGTCAGAGTAGTTGCCTTTAGAATTGCAGAACCAAAAGGAAGTTTATTTAAATAACCTTTACAAATATACTGTAGGTTTGCAACACAAGTTTAAAATGAGTTTCACATACAGCCCGGTATTAATTACACGATTTAAATTTTGTGAACACTGTCTAAACAGACTCATCCATAACTTTTAACACTTTACACATAAGAAATGAGAATACAGCCTAGAATATTATTTTACAGACTTCAATCATCCTATCCACAAACAAACTGAATTATTAGTTTAAAAACCAATCGATTCTTTGAATGGAACATTTTTTAGTGATATGGTAGTTTGCTGCTGATAACTTTCGTTCTGTATTATTGCAAATTTTAAGTTTATGGCTCTTATAATTTTTGAGACCAGCTTGTTCATGCAGACGGACAAAAGAACATGGTTAATTTGATCGGAGTTACTAAAGCCACAATAACAATTCAAATGCAATTAAGGTTCACACTTATGTGTTTCCTCCCTTCTTCGCAGAATCAACTCGGAGCAAATAAATAGCGAGATTGGCACTCTGGCAACTCGCATCAGGGGGATCACACTACAAATTGAGAAGCCCGCCACGGATGTGGATATAAAACATCAGATGTCGGAGTTTCTGCTGGCCGCCGCTTCGGATGTGGCTGTGCTGCAGTCGGGCATGAAACAGGTGGATTCGCTGCGACTGAAGTTGGCCGAGTTCTTTTGCGAGGATGCAGCGACCTTCAAGCTGGAGGAGTGCTTCAAGGTCTTTCACATTTTCTGTGATAATTTCAAGCAGGCAATCAAGGAGAACGAATACCGTGTGCAACAGGAGAAAAAGGCCGAGAAGCGAAACAAGGAGCAATTGGCCAGGAAATCAAAGCAAAGTGCGTGTCTGCAGCGCGAAACCAACGCAATCTTATTAACATATTTTTTTCCTAATCCTAATCGTTTGCAGTGGGCCAAGCAGGCACGCCCGTCTCCGATTCGGATTCATTTCTGGGCGATTCGCTGTTCGATCCGCGGGCCAGTCCTGCTTTGAGTCGACGCCATCTGGGCTCTGGCGAGATTAGCAATGGCTTCATACGCAACGAGCAGGAGTACAGCGGCTCGCCAGACATCACGCCTAATGGTAGTGTGCGTCAGCCGTCCAAACCCTTTCTGGCTGGCAAGGATGAACTGATGGTGCTTCTACTCAGCCCTGGCGGGCCATACGAGAAACAGGTCAAAGGCCCCTACGGCAGCCTTGGTGAGTATCTTCTCCTCATTCCGATTTTCTTTATTCCTTTGTCACTTGCTGATTCTGATTCTCATTGACCCTCTTCCCTCCACAGATCGGTCTTGGGCGCCTCGCCGCAGACGTCCGGGCCTGTCTAGCATTGACTTTGGCGTTGATCGTGAACGGACCACCTCGCCAGCTCCGATGCTGCATCTGCAAAAGGGGCCGGATCGCCTACAATCGCCACTAGCCAGCAGTGGCGCAACCACACCCACATCTCAGGCCAGTACGCCCATCAGCAATGGGCCAACGAATCTCCAGCAGCAACAGCAAATGTCCGCAGCGCCCAAGGAAGGGAATGCGAGGTAAGGCTTTTGATTCTTTTACACTTTTTCAAATCCCTTTCAGAACTAAACGCAAAACAAATTTTTTTTACAAATTTTGTTAATTACAAAATATTTATGTTTTTCATTCGCTTGCACAAGTAAAAATCCTTATTAAAGTTGAAATATGAAAAGAAAATAACTCAAAAATTGGTTTGCAGCTTATCCCCTGAACGGCGCAGGAACATCGAAACTTGGCTGCAGTTCAACGGCAAGGAGGAGAAACCGAACGAAGAATCCAAGCGGAAACGTCGCCTGGCAAATGAGAATCGGCGATCGCTCGAAAACGAAACTGGTAAGTATTTTATGCAGCTGGACGCGTGCACACTCCTTTGTATATAGCTAATCCAAACCTCTCTATACGTCACGCAGAAAACGAACGAAAACTGGATCCATTGCCAGAGGAAAAGATAATGACAACAGCAACAACAACGACGGCAACAACGCCAACGACGATTACTAATTCGACAACTAACAACCAAAGGAACGCGGAGCAGTCCAGCAAATATCAGCGAGTCTATGCCGACTGGAAGCCGTCCAAGACACTGGAGAACACAGATGTCGTGGGCAACATCCAGGCCATACAAGATGCCACATCAACAGCAGCAGCCGCCGAACAGCCTGCTCAACCACATCTGACCACCGCGGAGGAGCTGCGTCAGTACCGGCGTCAGCGATCGCAGGAGCCGACCCAAAGTGTTAGTCCATTGCAATCGATTGCCGAGGAGGATCGTCGTAAGGTCATCATACAAAAGCTGGGCGAAGGCGATGGCAGCACTGATCGACTGAAGATCTATGTCCGACGACCCTCCAACATGGACTTGCAGCCTGGCGCAGAGCTCAGGCGAAGTGTGGAGAAGGACACCTTTACCAGTCTGCTGGATCATCACAAGAATCACAACGAGGCAACGCAAAATGCGCCATCCGCTTCCTCCAAGGAGATCGATGCGGACAACATTGAGACACCGCCGGTGACACGACGCGTCATCGCAACGCCAAATACGACAGTGGTAACTGTCAGTCTGACGGACAAGCCAAAGCGAGTGCCGGAGGAGAAGAGCAACGTGGCAAGCACTACTGCAGTTGGAGTAGGAGGAGCAGCAGATGCCAAAGAGCATGACGCACCCGGTCACTTTATTCGCAACACGATGGCTCGACGGACGCTGCGACACAAGCCACGCACACCCACAGACTACAGCAGCGGCAACGAGGAGCTCATCACTCCTACTCAGGAAATCAAGCAGTCAGCGAGCGCCAGTGAAATACTACGCCAGCCCAAGGATGAGCCGCAGCAGCCGGCAGAGAAGACGCGCACCATAACCAAACTGGAGAAAGTGGGGCGGCACATTAGCTCAATCAACCAGGAGGATGTGCGAGAGGCCATACGTAATCTGAAGTCCCCGACAGACACACCTGACCGTCCTTGGAGTCCGCCCCGCGATCTGACGCCCAACAAACTGAAGCTTAGCGCAAGCGGCCATCACGAGCTCAACGACGAAGGCTTCGAGGAGACGCAGAGTCTCGTCTCGGACACACCGTCGCATGGCAAGGGCGAGAGCACCAATTCCTCTTGCAACGAGGCGAATGAGGCGCCCACGCTCCAACGCTCCCGCCCGCTGGCCAAACAGAGGACCAGCACCACCAGCATCAGTGCGATGGGCAGCCGTCTGTCGGATCGACTGCAGCAGGCGCGATTACGTGGCAGCTCAAACAACCGGTCACAAAACCAAAACCAAATTAACACAGCGACACAACCAACAAATCCCAGTGTAGCACAGCCCAAGCGCAGTCTCTCCGCAAGCCGACCGTTGCGCATGCCTAATGGCAATCCGTTGCAGAGTGCCACGCCCACGATAGCACGCTCCTCATCCACATCAGCAGCAGCGGGTGTGCGACGTTCGCCCTATGAGCCGCCTCAATTTGCGCCCAAGCAGCGCGACGTGGAGCGCAGCAGTTCGCGGAATAGTTTACGTTCCTCCTCCTCCATAAATAGTGGCGCCTCCACACAGACAGTGGTGCGTCGTTTGCCCTCTGTGCAGCGTACAGCCACCGTCTCTGTGGATTCTTCGCCCAGCAAGAGGCCGTTGGCAGCTCAGAATACAGCACGCACGGCAGCCAACAACGGACGTGGTGTGCCCGCCAGTCGCAGTAGTAGCAGCGGCTCCAGCGTCGGACCCAGTGTTATACTTGTGCGCAGCAAGCTAGCAGGAGGCGCGCAACGCAATGGTCAATCTCAGCCGTTGGGCAACAGCACCAGTTTCAAGGAGAATCAGACGGCACAAGCTGGTTCAGCAACTGCCTCCAGACTGACAGCGGCGCGCAGCGTAATGCTGGTGAAGAATGTGATCAATCAGCAGGCCAACAAGAGCAGCAATCACAATAACAACAACAGCAGCAACAACAACAGTAATCAGCAGCAGCGCCAACGTTCAGTTAGCAGCTTTATGCGTCCAACGGCCAGCAGTGCCACCAAGCGGCAGAAATAGGCGAAGTGGTAGAGGAACAGCAACAGCCAACGTCCAAGTTAACGTCCCAAGTTTACAAACTCACACACACAAACACACATGAAATTACAAATCAAGAAATATGCATCTAATCAAAGCCGTCCAAAAAAGCAAACGACATCAAAACAGTCAACAAAAAAAAGATCCAAGAAGCAAAAATAAACATTTCGAATTTCTAGGCAGGATTTTGCACAAACTATATTCCATATAATTGTTACACAAGTCGCACAAAAGCCACAGTTTTTAGCTCGCAGCATTATTTATGAGCAATCGATATACACAATGTAGCCATCTAGTTTAGAGTGGGTCCAATCATTTGGGTATCCGATGATACCCAGCACATTCCAAAGTAATACTACACATATTGAAATATTCCAGAAGGTAAGCCCCGAGAAGCAGAGGTGCGTTGTGGTTTCGTCACAAATGTGTTTCAAATGCGAAAGGTTTTCTTCTTATGCGCTTTTCATCGTTTCCAAGGACCTCTTACTTTCTAATTGTTGAGCAAAAGACAAATACTGTTAATATTCTTAATCATATATATGTATTTGAAACAAAAAAAAAATTAAGTAAAATACTAGATTGTAAAACTACTCAACTCTAACTTAGCATTAAACACAAAAAAATAAAATAAAAATAAAAAAAATAAGCTAATGTTAAAGTCTTTTCCATATTAACATTAACAACTAGTTTTAGACATTATTCGATTATACATGTGTAGGAAAGTTCTTTTTATAGAAGCGCGTTATTTACAATTGAATAGTTGAAAACAAAAAATCATAATTGATATATGTATTGATATTGATACTGATGAACAAATGACAACTACAATTCTTAAACAAACAAAAAATCAAGCTTTAAAAATGCATAATAAATAAAATACGATAATAAAAAAAGGGTGTGCAATGCGTATAATTTAATTGGTTTCGTTATAAAACTCGACTTTTGCCAGTGTTATCTTTTAGCCGGTATTGTCCATTACCTATGTTGTGGGATGCTCATAATTATCCTTATCAAACCATTCCTTATGGTTCTCCAAGTAGCTGAAAGCAATGATGAAAATTATTATTATCAACAAGAAAACAACATTGACTGCAATTTGACTTACTTGATGAAGGACTCGAGATGTGGGAGCAAATCTTCGAGCTTCTCATTTGATATCGGCAAATCATTGAGATATTCGGGCAACATAACTGCAGAAGCCAAATAATTATGCAATTTGTTTAAGCAGAGAAGGAAGAGCTAAAGCTTACCCAGCAAGCGTGCCAAATGTGGTGCTCCGAATACCATGGACTTCTCCGGCGGAGACTCGGTGGACAGCAGACTCCAGCTAAATGTCTCGCAGAGAAATCCGCGCATTTCCATGGGAAGCTTATAGGCAGCAGTGTACGGTGATGTGCGCTGATCGTATGCCTGTGCTATATTATTGTTATTATTTTTCGAAATGTAAAAAAGACACTTTTGAAGTTGCTTCTCGAATTCAATGTCGCCCAAAATTGCATCATCCACGCCATTGGTGGCATGCAAATCATCCATATCATCGTCTTGTACGATGCGCACATTTTCACCGTTGGGATTTATGAATTCATAGGATTTATTTAATCCTGTGCCACGGCTGTTATTCATGTTGTTCACAAAAAGGTAGCGCAATACATGACTCTTTTCCTCTTGGTAAAGCAGATCATCCAGATGAAACTCAAAGTAGAGGCGCAGACCATCGACGACTTCCTTGAGCATACAGACGCTACAAGATAACACAGACCGTCTGATTCAACAACTCACAGATTTATGATTATAATGAATACTCACTTGGACATTACACGATCGTATTCACGCTCCATGCGCGCATTGCGGCTCTGTGTGTTGCGCGCTCGCGAGCTGTCCTGCTTAATGCTGATGGCCAGCTCGACGGCTCGCTGCTTGACGAAGTTCTCCAATATGGTGACGATAGGCATGCGGGAGGGCAGGCTGTGCTGCTTCTCGAACTTGGTGATCATGTTGTAGTCGTATTCCATGTACTCACGCAAACGTTCGCTCAGACGCAACACCACCCGATCCTCCATCTGCATGTGGCTTTCTGCATTAACAACCCCCTTGCTTTTCGGTGTGCTGTGCATGTTAAGCCGAGACCTTTTCGGTTCAGCTTCACTGTTAGTTTCTGCAAGATGTTTGCGACTGCCACTGTTGTCTCGCGACCGACTGCCGCTATCATCCCGCGATCGGCTGTCGTTCTTCTGCTGCATCGGTAATTCGGGATCCGGTGTTGAGGGCAGTTGTGCCTGGAATATGTCTAGGGGATCAGCTGACAGCTCATCTGCATGGGCACCGCCGCGAGTCATGCGTTTCTTCTTCGCAGCTGGTACTGTCGGCGTCTTTGTATCTTTGTACGAGTAGCCGCCGCTTCTGCAAAAATGTAAACAAATCATTTACACACTCACTCACACTCACACACAAATGCACACACACTTACTTTTGAAGTTTGGCTGCTTTTGCCAGCTCTCGTTGCAATTTGCGATTTTCTTCGTTGTCTTTTAACAGACTAATGGCGCGCACATTTCGATCCCACGATGAGTTCCAACCTTGAAAATGTATTTTGTAGTCAAAGTAGCACCAATTCGTGGCGTCTTTTCGCTCATAGACGGCCAAAACCTAATGTGAAAAACAGAATTTACGCTGTGAAAAATCGTAAGAACCAAACTCGTTTGCGGCATTTGTGTATTTGACATTTCCACATGTGTGTGAATCTGTGTGTGTGTGTGTGGTAGCTTTGGTTACCTTGCTGTCGTACAAGACCCTCGCCTTCGATTTGTCCGGCTCGTAGCACAGGACCTTCTCGCCCCTGTTAAAAATCTGTAGCTCGTTCTCACGTGTCGTCATAACTTTAGGATAAAAGGCGACCACAATTAACCGATGCCCTTTATATTACTATTTATATTTAACATTCGTCGAGACGCTCACGTTGTTGCCTCTGTTAGACATTCACACAAAATACGTTCACCCCAGGGCTGCAAATGTTATGCTAGAGAACAAGCTCGACTAGTTCATTTTGGTTGTTGTTTGTTTATTTGTTATGCCCCTTGCATAGCGTTGTTGTGTTTTAAATGAACGACATCAGCAGTATCAATTGATTATTATTATTGTTTAACAGTTATTTATTCATTATAAATTATAAAAATTGATGGCATGTTGTATGCGAATACTGTGATTGCCATTCACTGATAGCTGTTTGTAATCGATAACGATTGTTCATGGCGCAATTTGAAAACATACTGTTGCTAAGGAGAAAAACCAAAACAAAGAATTTTATAAGAAATCATCTGTTCCTTTCAATTGATCTCGTAAAAATATTCAGAAAGAAGACTTATTAAAATGGCAACTGCATCAGCATCCAATTGGCTGCATGTGGACATCGACGACGAATCGCCGCAAGTCCTTTCAACTTTATCCAGCTGTTTGACGCTCAGCGACGTCCAATGCGATGGATACGTGCGGCTTTTGGCGGTGGACATCTCCTTGGAGGAGGATGACGAGATCAGTGCTAAGCTGAAAGTGTTTCGCGGACTGAAACTTAAGCAGGAGCAATCACTGCCCGGCATTCCAACTGCCATTGAGAGCCTCTACGTAGACGAATCAGAGCCAAAGACGCCGGGTAGATGTTAAATTCTAGCTACACATTTGTGATATTTTTCATTTATCTTTCTCCATCCTGCAGTAATTGCAGTGGCCATCGCAGAATCCGTTCTGTTTTATAGGCATTCCAAGCCTTATTTTAAGTTTACCATACCCGCCTTGGATGCGGAAGAATTGGAATTGGAGCTGTGGCGCAAACTGCCCGTTATGAAACCGGAGTCGCACAAGGAACTGCTGCAGTTGCTTAAGGATGTTGATCATGCCAAACTGTCGCGTAAAACGCAACGACTGCTGCAGCTGCCAGAGCAAGAGAGAGCCGTAAACTTAATTTAAATATACATTTTACTCAATCACTATTATCCATGATTTTCCCATAGTCTTTTATCAGCACTCACAAGGACTCGCCCGTGGGCCGCGTTGGCAATATTGTTGCCATGTGTTGTCTGAGACGTGTGTCCAGCAACGTCAATCCGCCCTCGCACTTGGTGCTGGCTGTAGACACCGGTCGCGTATTTGTGCTGGAGCCGCAGGGCTTCAATTTGATTTACCAGGCGAAAACGTGCAGCTATGAGGCAGCTGTCCCAAGCCTAATATCCGTGCACGGGACTTATGAGACGGATTTTTGCATTGTGATTGGCACGCGCAATGGCGGCGTCTATTTGTTGCGCAAGTCCAGCAGCGAGGGACAAGAGATCATCAAGCTGTCGACCCCGCTTACGGGCCTGATACTGCTGCCCGTTGACCAGACAATCGTTATCACCTCCATGGAGCCACGCTATCTGTGCTACTCGAAGCGGGGCAAGCTGCTCTACCAGGTGCAACTGGATGCGGCGCCCGTCTGTATTTTGCCGCTGACGCTTGCGCATCTGGGCATCACCCTGGTGGCCGTGGCAATGCAGGGCGGTCGAGTGAGTTTCTTTCTGCAACGCCATGTTGTGGAGGAGTTTGTGGTGTCACAGACGGTGGCAGCCATGCTATACGGTCGCATGGGCATGGAGGATCATGTCTTGACGCTGATTACGCAAACGGGTGAAATAAATTTCAAGATTCTGCGACGCGTCACACATTTTGAGCCCGACAACAAAGTGCTGGCCTTGACCAACAAAGGCTCAACGAAGTCGCACCCAATTGTCGACTCCTCCATATTAGACAAGTCCAAGAAGAGCTCGATATTTGTGGAGCAGGCGGCGCGTGAAAAGCACCAGGCGAAATGCAAGTTGAATGTTTATCTACAAAACGGAGCTACTTCTAATGCTGTGTTCTTTTTCTATGCAGCCAGTTATGGCAGCTTTCAGGTGGAGCTGTGGCGATTGCGTCACACTGCTGCACGCGCCACCTTAGATGCCATTAACTCCTCGGAGAGCACTATTTCAGGTGACCTGACGCATGCGCCTGTCAAGCTTTCGGCAGAGGTTTGTGGCAGCGGACCCGCTTTTCGGCTTTACCTCACCGTTCAGAATCTGTCCACATTTAAGATGGCCTCGAATTTGGTGGTGCTGCTGCACGCGGATCGACGTCACTACACCATACAGCAGTCCGTGGCAAGACTGCCCAGCGTTCTGCCTGGGATACCGCTGCGCGTCGACTTTGAGGTTGTTGCCGTGCTGGATGCATTGGATAAACTGCCACCGGCCAGTCTCACGCCGGACAATTCCCAGATACGGGTGATGCTGCTGAAGACGGGACAGACCAAGCCGCTGATTGCAGCCGTTGTGGCCATGCCGCAATCAGAGGCAGCGTTTTAAAAGTGCTTCGCGATTAATTAGCCACTGTTTGTTGTTTTAGGTAAGATTTAATGTTTATTGTGCATTCAATTGTATAATATAGCTAGAGCCTTGCTTTTAGCGCTTAGGCGTATTTGGGCGCATATTTCTCGTAGACCTTGATGTAAGCTTCCTTGGCGGCATCCTTGGACAGGCCCTTGTGTGAGCTCCAAGCCTCATACATGGCCTTCTTCTTCAGATCCAGCAAGCCGGGCTTCTCAATGTTGACATCGCCAACGGTGGCCTGCTTAAAGAGGCCGTAGAACTCGAGGAACTCCGCATCTGTGGGCTTCTTGCTGAAGTTCTTGGCGAGTTCGCTTGCTTGCTCAAAGTTGACCATGTTGCTTGGCTAGAGTACGATACTGAATGTGGCTAAATTTTATCCAGCTAGCTTCTTTTTATAGTAATCCATTTTGGAACACTCGTATAATTTAATTAAATTTAAATTGTGCCCAAGGCTCATGCTAATTTTAGTAGTTTAGCTATCAGTATCTGCCGCTTTGGAGATTCTTAATTAATATTCTGAATAGCTACTGTAATAGATAAGAACTGTTGCCTGGTCTACGATTGTTGCAAACACCGTGAATCATTTAGACTTTAAGCAAATGTGACGTGGCAGAGAATTGGGCACCACCTAATCACCAGAACAACCAAAACTCATTAATCAAGTCATCGAGCTTATCTTTAACACCTGGCGGGATTGAATTGTTTTTCTTTCTTTTTCAAACATTCACCAAATATTCATGCTAATCTTATCACTTAAGTGCATAAGGCGCCTGCCCATATTTATATTTGTATATAGGTATATGCTTAACTCAATGATTGCGAATACATAGTTATTTTATTTTTGACACACTGCAAGTGAAAACATTCCAAAATCAGATAAGCAAAACTCGTATGGGTTCAATACAAAGTTATGGACTGCTACCATGCAGCACTCACCACCACCTTATCAGCATAGGATTTAAATAGAGTGATATATGCATATGTATGATATATGTATGTATATGTATGATATATGTATGTATATGTATGTATATATGGTGTGTGTTGTGTATTATCAGAAACGGGAAAGGGAACGGGAATGGGAAACAAATCAAACCAAAAACGCATTCTCCTGCATGATAAGATTAACCAAAAACAACTGCTGACTTTGTTTGACGCATAATATATACATATAACTAAGAAATGTATGAGCTCCCACAATTTGTGTTCGTTAGCCAGGCATAATAAACCACTAAAACACAAGCATGTTGACTGTAAGTAGTAATATTAATTGACGATATAATTTGAATAACACCGAAATAACTTTTCGATTTCTAATCGTTTGCAGTTTGAGGAAATCGTTGAGAAGGCAAAGAACTTCACCAAGACTGTCAGCAAGGAGGACTTCTTGGAGTTCTACGGCTACTACAAGCAGGCCACTGTTGGTGACTGCAACATCGAGGAGCCCACGGATGCGGAAAAGAAGGCTCGCTACGATGCCTGGAAGAGTAAGGCTGGACTTACCGTCGAGGATGCCAAGAAACACTACATTGAGGTGTACAAGAAATACGCCGCCAAATACCAGTAGAATTTGCATTTAGAGAAGTTTGCAATATCGACTTTTGTGAACTTGTCACACAAAAATATTTTAGACACAATTCCCGTTGTTGAATAATGTATTTATTCTTTTTATGTATATGTTAAAGTTAATAAATCCGTAAGCATTTAAAAAAATATCAATCATTTATTTTTACAAAAACGAAGTTCGGTTTAAATTCAAATTCTAATCGATCCAAATTACGTTTCTTTTAAAATAAATGTTTTATCGTTTCTTTGAAAACAATTCAAACTTGACTACAAAAAAATTATATGCATATTTATTGTTGCAGTTTGGAATAGTAGAATAAATTTATACAGTCGATATATATATATATATATATATAGTGACGATCCGTTAGTATCGAAGGGATGGATTCTAAGAATGCCACGTCGAAATGATGTAACTTTCCTAGGAAAAGCGACTTATCGTCGGAATTTGAACTAGGAGTTTTTGAAGACAATTGAACTTTGAACAAAATTGGTATCAGAATTAATAGAACTCAAATCAATGTTAATAAATGTTAAGTAAAATTAAGTTGAAGGACATTATTAATCTAGAGTCTGACAGAAGGAATTTGAACCCGGACTTTAGATATTTGGAATGAAGATCGGTTAAAACATTATACACGACAAATCGCAACTGGTTGCTGATGATGTGAATCATACATCGAAATTAATTCAGTGGTGACTGTACATTGAGAGATTGTCACGATAAACCTGCTACTTTTCGATCTAACGGTATATACATGTAAAAATCTTTTCACATGATCGAATAAGGTCCTTACTCATCTATATGTGTTAATATACATATATTTTTTTCGATAAGCTTTCCAAAATCTGATAAGCTACCACCAAAATAATCGGCTGCATGAAATCATATATAACGATGTGTATAATAATAAATATATTGTATTTTTTATATCAACTGACTGTATTTCGAATACATAGTGAATAAATGATTTCACGTTTGCGATTAGTTTGATGTATGTTATGATTCAGGAGTATGTCGTTTATTGAAAAGGGGGATGGGAACTATTCATTTTCAGTCCGAGCCATGATAAGATTAGGCGTCAGAACCTATTTTTTTGTAGTTGGCTTATGGTACTATATAAATAATCGATTGTATGAAATTGTACATTTCATTTTCGTTCGCCAAGCTTACCAAACCACCAATATACCAATATGCTGAACGTAAGTAGAAATATTAAATAGTCCAGAAACTCGGATATCGATCAACAGGCTAATTTCACTCGATTCTTGTTTGTTGCAGTTTGAGGAAATCGTTGAAAAGGCTAAGAAGCTCGACATAACCATCACCAAGGAGGATGTTCTGGAATTCTACGGCTACTACAAGCAGGCCACAGTTGGTGACTGCAACATCGAGGAGCCCGAGGATGAGGAAAAGAAGGCACGCTACAATGCCTGGAAGAGTAAGGCTGGCCTGACCATCGAGGATGCCAAGAAACACTACATCGAGGTGTACAAGAAATATGTGAACAAAGAATAATCAATAAACATATATTTACCTACGTATCTTATATATTTTCTTGAATGATTTATCCCATTAGCAACAACAAATAATAGTCGATTTCTAGTTGAACCTAGAATTTTGAATCAAATTAAAACGCAGTAAGCTTAAACAGATACTTCTTAATCAGCTGTTGTGTTATTTTGGTTACCATGATAAAGGTTTAAAATGTATAGTGAAATGTTTCCAATAATAATAATAATAATAATAACAATAATATGTATTATATTTAAGGTAAAATAGCAATTTCTGTCTGATTATTTTATTATTTGGTAACCAGATTTTTCGCATAAATATCTCTGAGATAAGTGCCATTGTTGGGATAATAAGTAGCAAAATTGAGTTTAAGTATAGAATCCATTTTTTTGTCAGTAGCCAGAGAACAATACAAAATATTTAATTGATCTCTGGTCCAATCACTTAAGCACAAAATTTAGAAACGCTTAAAAGTATGCCACGATTAAGTGGCACTAAAGTTTTTAAAGCTTAAAAAAGGCAAGTATTCAAGACATATTCTGCGAATACGTTTTTTAAATACCTTATACTTTCTGTGCAAATAGTAATCTCATATTTAGTCAATTTTTGAGATAGCGTCATCAATACCTTTGAACATCTTACCTAAACCTACCACCCATGTGTAAATTTGAATGAAGATGTCGCCTCCAGCATAATAATAACTTTTCAAATTTGACATTTTTTAAGGATCTCCCTTTTGGCGAGTGTGATGGCATAAGAAAGTTGGAATTATAAAACGAAGAATGTTCTGATTAAGCTAGCAAGTTGCTCTATTGAATATAGAATGCAGCTCAACATGGGATCAGCAAGCAAAGTCCATAGAACTATCTAGGGGAAATTCAGTTCTCAATAATTATATGGCCTGTTAGTCAGTGCAACTAAATCGTGTATACGCTGAGTGATTAACTTCTGTGAGCGTGGTGAGTGGACTTACACTTTGCACTTAGGTAAATATTCGTGTTGCTACTGCAATCTTAATCAACATTTGAACCACATCCACTTCAATCCTCAGTGTACAAAAATATTTGTCTCCGCCTCGAGAGTGATAAAGAGTGTCCAAGCAACCGATTTGTCAGTAAACTTTAAACTTTATAAAGCTCGCGGAATTGCGATAATGGACGCTCCACAGTTCCATAAACGATGAAAGCTTTGTCGCACACAACGATCGTGAGTCGCGAAAAGACTTAAATTAAATGTGCAATTGAGACTCGGATTCAGACAGTGCCGAGTTCTCTTACCGCCCAGACGTCAAATTCAGCGTAAGTGCGTCCAACCAATCGGCGAACAGCGACAAATATGTCATGTTACAAGTGTTTGCCGCTTTATCTTTAAATTAACTAACACAAATGTGTGTTATATGTACACAATGAGAATACACACAGAGTTACATGCGCGTGTAGTTGTTCAAAAGATCAAAATCAAAAGCTTGTGCAGATAAGGGCAAAGTGTTCTGGCCAGCAAACCCAAATACGTTCGATTAATGAGTATGTTTGGCACGTATACGGCCCACGCCCAAAATGCCGTATTTGTGTCGGGAATCGTATGACTCGCTGATTCGCCAATCTGCTCCGATTCATCAAAGGCCACGCAATCTGTTAAATACTTTTGTATTTCTTGCGACTGCATACGCAGCCTCATAATTTTCATTAATAATTTTATATTTTTATTGTGCGGATGCCGGTGAAGTTGTTTTTGTTGTTGTGGTTCATGCCGCTTTGGTGAAAGTTTATCTGTGTGGCGCCTCCAGAATTGTTGCGACCCGAAATGTTCTCAAATTGTAGGTTGTGTGCCAAAGTTCACCTGGCCAGACACTTTTGCAGCAGCACATTTGACCTCAAATGAACAGTTATTTTTTAGCAGTAACTAAATGGATAGTTTTTTGTTATGTCATTTCCATTACCAGATTATATAGAGTTATACAGCATTTTCATTCTTTCAATCTAAGGTGCTCTACAATTTAATTGAAGTCCATATTTCTTATTTACAGATTAAAATCTAAACACAAAATGGCCCTCACCGAGGTAAGTGGCAGGAAACTACCCACCGATAATATTGATATTTCTAACTTATGATAAGCTCAAAACTTATCAGTTGCTCTTAATCTGGTAATAATCAGCGAATGCTGTTTGTTTGCGGTTACAGCAATTCAATGCCGCCGCCGAGAAGGTGAAGTCTCTGACCAAGCGCCCCAGCGACGATGAGTTCCTCGAGCTGTATGGTCTCTTCAAGCAGGCCACCGTCGGCGACAATGAGACCAGCAAGCCCGGCATGCTCGATCTGAAGGGCAAGGCCAAGTGGGAGGCATGGAACAAGCAGAAGGGCAAGACCTCCGAGGACGCACAGAAGGAGTACATCGCCTTTGTTGAAAGTCTCGTCGCCAAGTATGCCTAAATTCGCGCTGCGCTCATATTCAAACTAAACTAAAATGATTTTAAACGAAAAACACCAGAGAGACTAAAGCTATTTATATACATAAATACATATGTAGTAGAAAGTAGGAACAACCAAAAAATAAAAAAAATATATCTTCTTAATGTCTAATAAAATTTGATTGTCATCTTTTGTAAACTGAACCCCGCCTCACACCCAGTAATCTTTCAGGTACTGTCTTATTGCGTTTGCTGTGCGAACCTGGTCACCTCTATGGTTCGACTTGGAATTTGAGTAAATGGCTCAACTTATTTGCAAGGCAAATATAAATAAAACTGGGCATGGCAGGGCACCGATATGTGAGGTAAATGAATACGGACACGTATTCGTTTCGATTGCAGCTTGTGAGTGATCTTCGGACGCTCGTCTGTCCATTAGCGCTCAACTGTTAATAAACTCATCGGAACCGTCTTGGTCAGAATTAGTCGAAGCCGTTAAGCATTGGCAACGACCTTGAGAACCCAGCTTCGGTTAAGTGCGTCAGATCAATGTCCAAGAGTGCAGCACATAATGAATTTCACATATTCATATTTGTTTCTCGTTTTCTTAATCGCAGAGCAGTGTTTACAGTGTCACAGCGTTGAGACCAGTTGTTAATGGCGGAAGTTTAAATGAACCCAATATTTAACTTCCGTGTTTTTTAGTTTTTCTTTGACTGCAGAATGAGTAATATTCAGTGTGTATAAGAAAACCTGCGTGTTTTAAGTAACAAGCAGCATTTTTATATTTCTATATCTTGTTTTAATAAAGATACACACTCAATATTTGATGATTTTAATAAAACTAGATTGCTATACATAATATGCTAAAACTTTAGAGTTTACTTAAGTTATTTTATTTATTTTCAGCGTTGTTAAGTTTTAAAATTATGTATTGTCTAAAAGTCAAATAAGTCAATTGAAACATCATTTAATAAAGCAATGGAATTGCATCGAGAAAGAGCAGATTAAATTATTATACAGGAAATATTATATTTGCTTCCTTTTCTAATGCATTAGCAACTCTGGGAAATGCCGTTAAATTCAAAAGCGAACCGATAGCAACATTTCAATTGCTGCTGGCAACACGCAGTGTGTCCGCGTCTGCTGCTATTGTTGTTGTCTGCTGCGCCGGCTGCTCAACAGGTGAGCACAGGTGAGAGGCAGACAGAGTAGGTAACAGGGGCGAAGCACACAACAACAAAAATAACACAAGGCGCAGCGCAGCGCTGCGCTTTTTGTTTATGAATGAAAAGCGCAAAGGCAAACTGTGATAAATGTGTGTGAGCAAAAACGCGCAGCAACTACATCAATGTGAGTAAGCCCACCAACAAGTTGCCAGATCGAGATCGCCAGCCAAAAATTCAAGAGAGAGCGAGATTGAGAGAGAGAAAGAGAGAGAGAGAGAGAGAGGGTGCTAGTGAGCGAGCAAGCCTCGAGAGAGTGGTAGAGAGTGTTCTAGAAAGAGAGCAAGTGAGCCAGCAGCAGCAGAGCAAGCCAAAGAAACAGTTGTTGCTCTGGGCAACTGTCGACTGTCGACTGCTCGCATCAGTTTAGTCTACGTTTTGGCCTAAACGCGTTTGCTTGGATCTGGCCAGCGCGCATGAGCCGTCGGTTAGTCTGCTCTTCTGCTGTTTACCCTCTCTCTTTCCAATTCTCTGTGTGTGCGTGCGTGTGTGTGTGTGTTAACAAAATGTGATTAGCAAAAATACAAAAGAAGAAAAGAAGGCAGCGCGATATAAAAGCAGCATTGTGGCAAAAACGAACAGATAGTGCGAAAGTGTGTTAAAAATAACAGCAACAAAAAAATATAAATAAAAATACACAACAAAAACAATATGTTTTTGCATTTATTATTTTGCACAAAGTACGAACCAAATACATATATATATATTAAATACTAAAAAGTTGATTGCGCTGGCGCTGCAACAATACACTAGGGCCATACAAATATATTGTTAACAGCAATGCTGAATTTTGTGCTTTATCGGCAACGGCAGCAACAAAAAAATTCATATTGAACAACACCCAAAAGCCAGCGCCAAAAACAACAACAACAACTACAACAACAACGGCGCAACGGCGGCTGTGCGGCTGACTTGGCCGACAGCTCACCAACACCAACAACAGCAACCACAACAACAACAACAGCAAGCAAAGTCGTCATCTACCTTTTTCGTGCCTTTTCAAGTGTGTTTTTTCTGTTCACTGCTGCGCCCCCCGCTCAGCAGAGCATAGAGGCCAAGAGAGAGCAAGAAAGAACGGGAGCGAGAGAGAGAGATATAGCGCTAGTCTGGTTGGCGCTGTATTCAGTCTCGACTTCGACCAGTTTTCAACTCCGTGATATGAACCAGCTGTGTCTGCCTGGGCCTGCAGCAACACACACAAACATATGTACACACACACATATTTACATCTATACAGCTACACATAGTATGCAATTTCGGTAAGTCTAACGTTTACCGTTAAGGCGAACTCCGCAAAGTTCGCTTGGACGATTTGAGGCTTGAGGCCAGGCCAAAAAGCTTATCTACCTGTTAGTTCAGTGGCTCCAAGCCACACAGCTAATCAAAAGTGCTCGCTATAAAAATGTGCTAGAGTCTTTTTTATGAATATTTTTGAGAGTTGAGCAACTTATTTTGTTCTTTTCTTCTTTATTATTATTATTCTTTTCCATTTTTGTATTGCTGCTGCTGCTGCTGTTGTTGTTGTTGTTGTTGTTATTGTGGTTGTGATAATCCGAAGCATTTTATTTGCGGCTCTTTTCATTAATAAGTTTCACGCGCCGCTCATTTTTCAACAAGTTATCCCCACGCCCCCTAAAACCCATAAAGCCCCCGTGTAGATATCTATCCTTTGCTTAGCTTGTGTCTGGCTCGGATTACCGTGTTGATTTTGTATTTACTTATGTATGTATGTATGTATGTACGTCCAAGAGTGTGCATACATCTACATACATTTGTATGTATATTTCTTTGTAGGGAATAATATAAATTCGGTTTTCAATGTTTTCGGCTCTTTTTTGTTTTGTTTTGTTTTGTTTGCTAATTTCTTCTTATTTGGGTTCTCACGCTGTGGTTTCATAAATTTGCCAGACAATTTGTATGGACAGCTATGTGAAGATAAGCGACACTGGTAAACTAAGTACTTGGCAATTAAAATATAGTTGTTGAAGTCACACAGGTAAAGAAACACATCTGAAAAATTTTTAATAAATATTTGTTTGTGTTTGTTTATGTTCTAATATAATAGAAAACGGAATTATAAATGTGCTAAATGGCTAAAATAAATCTGGTGCAGATTGATGCATATTAGTTGATTATTCTGCATAGAAATTGTATATATTCTGCTGATTTATATACGTACAACATTTGCATTGGTTTATTTGTATTTGTATTTGTATTATAGAGTTATCTGAAAACATTTTGTATGCTTAGCAAAATAAATTCATGCTGGTTAAATGAGCTTAGGATTGTCCAAACCAATTTTCTGAACTTGTTAACTTGAGCATCGCATTTGAGCTAAATTCCTCTCTCGAGAACAATCCATTACCAACTCCGGCAATGACAGTCTCTCCGCAACTGTTTAGGGTAGCCAAAGGCCATAAACTAAAGCCAAAGCCAAAGCACGACCAGAAACTAGTTTCTGCCAGACAGCAAGAGCAGTAAACCAAAGATTGTGGCCAACATAACAACTAAACTTATAGGCTATGAATCTATGACTCGGAGTCTGTCTGCAGCTCAAATTGAGTCGAGTCGAGTCGAGTTGTGGTGACTTGCAACTTGGCCAGGCGCACGACACTTGACGCTCCTCTGCCCAGGTATTTGCAACAACAGCAACAATAGCAACAACAATTGCAAATGTACAAATAACTGTGGCAAGGAATGCGCAAACAAGAACAAAACACTTGCCATGCACGCAACGCGAGTGGAAATCGAAATATTGGCATTTCTATTGCAACACGTATACGCACCGTGTGCTAAATGGTTTATTTAAATCGATATTGGTGATGTGTAATATGAATATATATATAAATATATATGTATGTGTATGTGTGGTTGCAACGGGGAATAGCGGAAGTTGCCCCCACGATCATGTAACCAAAGCCAAACCAAAGCCTTGCCACTCGACTGCCCACTTGGCCCTGTTTAGACGTTATGGTTTCTATCTCCCTCTTATAGTGTATCTTTGCATGTGAATAGGTATCTGTATGTGTGTATCTGCAGCTCAGTTTGCATCATCATGCAAATTGAGTCATTTGCTAATATGTCAACAGGTTTCCATTCTCTCACTTTGAACTTTGTCATTTGAGCAATGCAAATCAATTCGAATTCACAATTAAATCTTCTGATTTGTGCGTTTTTATTCTATTCAAAATTTTCAATAACTTGAATATACGAAATCCGTTTCAAACACCTTCTCCGTATGATCGTTTCTTTGTATTTGTGTGTCTGAGTGCGTGTGTGTGTAAGTGTGTGTGTGTATTTGTGCTGGCTGACTGACTGGCTGGCTGGGCTTGTGGCTGCTTGCTTGTGTATTAACCTGCCGCACCGGTTTCGGTTTATGTTTTAGCCAACGCCATCATCATCATCATCCATTACTTATACTTATGCACATACAAACACACATAAGTACACACACACACATACATACACACACACGTACACACACACACTTACATACTTATATATTTACGAGTATTTCTATTTCTCTTTTAATTTTCTCTCGCGCGCCGAATGTGGTTGTTGTTGGTGCTGCTGCGACTTGTTGCTGCCTCTTTATTTATTTTTTAACCAGTTTCGTTGCTGCAACCTGAGCGCGAATAAGCCATAAATAACAACAACAACAACAACAACCGCAGCAGCAATCCAAGTGCTGCGGCTGTCCCGATTTCCAGGAAGCAAATACAAGTCTGTCCCCCTTGTCGACTGTCTGCGTCTGCAATTCGCGTGTAGAGCGAGAGAGGGATAGAGCTCCTACCACTCCACCTCCTCCTGCTGCTCCTACTCTTCTAGGCCCATGGATTATGCAACTTTTGGTTTTTATTTGAAAAATTTAATAAACCACAGCGCGTTGGCGTCGCTTCCTTGATGGCCAGTCAGACAGCACTCATAGCTCACAAGCCGCAACAGCAACAGCTACAGTTAGGGAAAGAGACAGAGTTCGAGACAGAAACAGGGACAGAGACAGATATAGAGACAGAGACAGAGAGAGAGAGTGCGAAGCTTGTGCAGCGCCCACAAAGCGCATTCCATTGTTTGGCTGAGCTGTCTTAAGGCTTAAGTCTTAATTCTTAATCCCCTCGCGAATGGAACTGTGGAATTCTGCGCATCTAATCAAAAACCAAATGCATTCCGCACTTGGCCAACAAACAGTTGACTTTTTCGTTGCATTCACGTCAACGTTTCACTTTAACTGTGGGCCGTCGAGAGGTCTGAGTGATATCAGAAAGCAAACAATTGCTCATGTGTTTATTTTGAACACTTTTCTCAGACAGCTGGTAGCAGCTGTTTAGGGAATCCCCACGGAACGAAACAGAACACAATTTTTAGCGCCAAGGCTAATGTCAATTCTAACTTCTATTCGACTATTATTAGGCTTACTTACTTGCCGAGTGCATGTGCAACGACTGCCGAATCGGTTGAAAATCCAAAAACTACAACATGAATATATACTTTATAAAGATATATTCCGTTAAACTTGACCAACAGTGGCTGCAGATTCTACTTGCTAGTTGTAGCGAATATTGTTAACAGTTCGCAAACCATTTTATTTGTTCTAATTGATAAAAATGTTGTCAAGTGCAAATTTTGATATTGTACATAAAAATCAAAATTCTCCGTAAGGTCAGTTACAATGCCACTGAGCGCAAAGCTGATAAGCGAAGTTTTGTGATAAGCGCTATAAAATGAGTGTGGGCCTTATCGTCTATACTAGATACTTTATATATCCGAGATTTTAGCAAACAGCTTTTAGTGTGGAAAAAAGTATCTGTTCAAAATTAAAATCAAATTTGCTTGGCGATAAACAAAAAACTAAGGGGTAAACAATGCAACAAGTATTTAGTTGCACCTAGAGTCAGTCTATTTATATAACTCCATATATAGTCCCAGGCGCTAGACGCTTGCAGCGAGACCGATAAAGAGTAAGAAAGAGAGAGAGAGAGAAACGGAGAGAGAAGATAAACAGAGAGAGAGAGAGAGAGAGAGAGAGAGAGAAAGATAGAGAGTGCAATAAAATTATTGCAGCAAATATTTAGTCAAGTGGATATGGAGTTGCATTTCAGTTGGCTGCTTAGTCCCATTTTACCCTTACCCCCTGAAACGCTCATACATTTCCATTGCCAGGCGATAAGATAAAAATCACGGCGCCTGAACTCTGGGCACTGAGCCAACGGCAAAAGAGCTGGCAATGAAAATACTTAAATAAATAAATTCGACTAGCAGACCAGTGGTGAGTGCGAAACTAATGTCCAAAACTGTCATCCATTGCAGCCCATTGCCCAAGGAAATGATTGACTAGACCCGAGCACCGTTACAGAGCCGAGGCCACGACGCACGACGCACGACGACCACGATGCACGAGCTGTTTACAAAAGTGCTCGCCAAGCGCGATCTGTCACGAGCCGGAGATCTATTCTCAGTGCCCGATGCGGATATTGTGAATGATATAACGGAGGTGGTAAGTACAACTGCTACACCGCTACACTTATCAAAAACTATACACCCTATTATCACCAATTTGGAAAATCACCCTGAGAAACTATTTTATTTATATTATTGTGTAATTCACAAAGGACACTTGATCAGATCAGCTTTATTTCAAAGAAAATGTTTTGATCAGAATATAAATGTATATTAATTTTATTATTCATAAAATACATTTCAATATGCTTTTCAACCGTCGGGCGGCGGGGTGTGGGTGCCTTCTGAAAATGTTTATGCCGATCTTTTAAGGGTTACCCTCCAATTTTAATGACGCTGTCTTTAAAATTTTGGGAGATATGCGGATTTATCGATTTACACTTTCCGAAATTCGATTGCGGGATCGAAGTATAAATGGAAATCACTCTCAACAAAAGTTGAAGTTCTGATACAATAAAGAGTATTACTAATTGTAATATAATTTTGTAGTTAAACATTTGATATTACTGTAGATAGTAGATAGTATTATATAGAGTATAAAAGTGATAACGAGTTTCTGCGTTTTTAACCTATTTGACATTAGGCGAATAAATATTATATCTTGTCCATTTCAGTTGTCTGAAATCAATCCAATCATCTCCCATGCGGACTACGTGAAGAACAATAATGATCAGAGTGTGGTGGAGATTTGCGTCACCCGGGTTCTTTCCTGCATACGGGAGACACGCAGCGCTGAGCATTATTGTGCCGCTCTGGTGGATCTGCTGAGAACATGCCTGCTGTGGAATCTACAGCCGGTGTCGGCCACCAAGGAAGAACCGCCACATGCCAAGATCGCCGCCGATATAATCTCCAGCATATTTTTGGTGAGTTTCCATTGATATTGCACACGAGTTGAATTCAACATTTCGTCATCTGTTTCTCTCTGCGCAGAACTATGATAAGAAAGAGCTGATGAAAATAGCGCTGCCCATTGCCGTGCAGTTTCTGCCCAAGGGCAACAAGGAGCTGTCGCGCAATCTGGCCAGCTATCTCTCCCTGGCGGCCATTGATTATGCCTACCTGTTGATAGATATCATGGAACCCATCATGGAATCCATACTCTCTGGCAACTATGGCCTACTACGTGTTCTCTCCCAGGTGTACGAGGTGTCGCCCGATACGGTGACGCCGCACGCTCCTTTGCTCATCCCGCTGCTGCCCCAGTGCGATGCGCAGGAGCGCATGGCAGTCTTTCAGCTGTATTTGCTCATCGTGCAAAAGTCGCCGGCGGTGCTGGAGTCCTGCGTACCACAGCTGTGTGATTGTCTGCAGGACAGCGACACCTCCAACATCACCATGCAGATTCTGTTGAAGCTGGCACAACATGCCCCCCATCTACTCGTCGATCATTTCGAGCAGCTGCGTCTCGCCGCAAAGACCAATCCGAGCACAATTACACTGTGTGCCCAGATACTGACCACTGCGGGCATTGGCAGCAAGGAGACAGCACAACAGGCTCTCGATTTTGTGCTGGAACATCTGCCCGCCCAGGCACTGCTGCAGCAGGAGGCAACGCGCCTCTGCTCCGCCTATCCGGTGCTCTTCACCGACAAGGTGCTCGCTTGCGTGCGCCAGAAGAATGCTGCACTCAGCTCCCAGCATGATGTCGGCAATGCTGCTGCCGGCAACAAGATCTCTGGGGGCATCACCATTGTCAGCCTAAACAGCAGCTCCAGTCCTAGCCCCAGCCCCAGCACACAGATTAAGCCAGGTAAACTTTATATATATATATATATATAGATGTTCTTCATCAATAGCAACAGTCGAGTAGTTATTTTATATTTTCTGCAAGCTCGTCTCTCAACTCGTTTGATTACACTCTGCATAGTCTTGTATTTTACTGAGGCATTTTACGAATCAGAATATTTTATCAAATAACTGCCAAATAATCTTTTTGTTAAGAATGAAGTTCTATTTAGCATTTAATTATTATTTTGCAAACTATTTCTTTACTAGTGATATAATGATCTGCAGATATCGGAGTCCGATTGAGTACTTCTTGCACTCAATTTTTGTTGTGTTTGGAGATATCTTATCGAAACTCATCTGTTGCAAATAAACTAATGCTTCTTCAAATTTTGATGGCTCTAAATTACTAATACATTAGTTATTGTAAAATATCAAACCAAACCCAATAAGTTTGATCATGAGTTTCTATAACAGCTATATGATATAGTGACTCGATTCAACCTCCCCAACCGACAATTGCCTTCAGCAAAATAGACTGCATTCCGACTTAAAATCACGTTTTCAATGATTTAGGATTGTAGGATTGATCTAGACGCTTAAACGAGGTCAAGAAGCCCTTCTTTTAAAAATCGGATCAATTTGAAAAAGTTAAGTTAATTCTTAGGGTAGAATATTTACATGGCTTCCAACCTGAAAACACGTTTTTAACCTTTAATGCAGGCATAGAAACAAATAGACAGACAGACATGGCTATTCTCGGTTAGTGATGCGGATCAAGAATTTATTTACCTTATGAAGTCGAGGTCGTCTGTCTTAGTGCATTACAAACTTCACTTCACAAAATTCGAATACCGATGGATATACATATATGTATATCTATATCTATATATATATCTAATCTAGTCATCTAATAATTTATTCTGTTATTTTATTAGCACCTTTGGCAACACCCGCCAGCAGCTCAACCAACATTGTTCAGCAGCCAGGCACTGTGAATGCCACGCCCACACCTATTGCCGCGGCTACGGCAACTGCCACGCCCACACCAAGTGTAGCTCCCGCGCCGATTGCCACATCAACGCCAGCAGCTGCCACGCCCAGCGTTGTCACGCCCACGCCCCCTCACACAGGCTATACGCGCCGCGTGAAGCTGGGCGATTCGCGCAGCACGGGTCGACTGCATCCGGCTAGTAACACACACAGGAGCGTGACGCGGCTGAATGTGGCAAGTGGGTCAGTTGGCGGGCTGCACAAGAGCATGACGCGACTAAGCAACTCGCAGATCAGCCAGCAGCCGGGAGGCAGCTCCAACGGCAACGTGGTGGTGCAACAAACGGGTGCCATGCCCAAGACGGCCACATCATTGAGTAATCCGCCGGTGACACCAGTGCCGCCGCTCAGCAACGATGTGATCATCACCGGGCACAACAAGCACGGCATACCGGTGACCTCGGGCGGCGTCACCGTGACCACGTCGCCCTCCAAGGTGCGTCCGCACTCGCAAGGACCCTCAACGCTGCTCAACTCCAGCACGGTGCTGATGAAGTACAGCACAGATGCACTCAATCAGTCGGTGGGCTCCATATCCATACCACATGCGACAACCGTGGCTGGCGCAGCAGCAGCCGGGCAGCAATCGCCGAATGCCGTCTCCGTGCATCATGCATCGCCAGCTGTGCCGCAATCGTCAAGCAATGGCAACGCCAAATCCGTTATGAAGCTACCCGTAAATGGCAATGTACGTACGCAAAGCAAGTGCACATGCTCTCAGCGTGGCATGCTGCAATTAAATCATCCCTTCTTTCTTCACTTGCAGAGCGAGGTGATCGTTTCGGGTCCCACAACAACCACAAATGTGGCGCCTCGACGCAGCGACAACACGAGTCGAACGCTGCTGAATGCCAACAGCGTGATGGATCAGCGCATGAGCACCTTCGAGCCATATCAGATAATGCGTGATCCCGTGCAGCAGTTCTGCGAGAAGAACTTCGTCTCCATCAAGTCATATATGGATGAGGTGTCGCAGCATCTGCCGCCGCCGACGCGTTGCAGCATTGAGGGTAAGTCTCCATACATTGAAGCAGTGCCAGCCACTGCTTTGCCTGGCACTGCTTTAAAGTACACTCTCCATTTCAACTGCTTGCTACTTACTCTCTACAACTCTACACTCCTCACACACACACCCGAACATGCACCACATCCGTCACACACACAGTTTCTAATGAATTTGCAGAGCGGCGCAAGAAGGTGGCCAAGCTGCACTTCGCCTGCCAGATACGCGGACCCCATTGCCTCTACTCGAAGACGTGCTTCACGATGCGCACACGCAATCCCAAGACATGGATACACATGATATTCCTCGACTTTCAAGTGCGCCACTTTGTAAGTTAACGATGCTCTGTGATGCACTCAAGCCCAACCAAGTGGACTAATTTAAGCAACCATTTTGCTTGACAGGTCAAGGAGAAATGTGTGCTTAGCACACGGGAGCCGGGCATCAGCAATCTGAAGAATATCTGGCAGATACTTAAATGCGAAAATCGCAGCTTCACCGAACTGGTCACCAGTCAGTTTCCCCAGGTTAAGGTAGATGCGGCCAGAAAATAATGGAAAACCCTACAGTTTTTCCAACTAAATAAGTTATATTTTAGGACCGTGAGATACTTGTGAATGAGCTGCGCCACTCGGGCTTTCTGGACGTGTTCGAGGTGTCCAAAACGGACAAGAGTAATCCGAATTGCAATGAGCTGGAATATCAGTGGGGCTGCTTCCTGTGCAATCATCCGGACAAGGCTGTGGGCTTCCTCAATGGCAGCAATCAGCCCATGATCGAGGGACAGCTGAAGGAGAAGAAGGGCAAGTGGCGACTATTTAGGCGCTGGCGCACACGCTACTTTACGCTCTCTGGCGCGCATCTCTCCTGCAAGGGATCCGTAAGCTTCACAAAACTTAGACCTCCATTTCAACTTAACTGAATACGAATGGTTTATTTTTTCTTTTTTAGAGCGGCGGCGAGAGCATCGATGTGAATCAAATACGCTCCGTGAAGGTATCGCGTGGAGCACGCAACATACCCAAGGCGTTTGAGATCTTCACTGCCGATCAGACCCTAATACTCAAGCCCAAGGATGGCAAGAATGCCGAGGAATGGGTGCAGTGCCTCAGCATTGTGGTCGCCCACTCGCAGGCGCGCGACAATCCCACGGTGAAGACGAACAGTCTGCCGGCCCGGAGCATTGGCAGCAGCAAACCCTCCTTTTAGCCAGGCCATGCCAAATCCGCCCTCCTCCCCCTCCCAACCTGAACCTATATTGTGAGATTATTTGTAATTGTAAAGACAACAACATAAGACATAAGCGGCTGCCGCCAATTCTAGCTGTCTATATATATACACACACATATATATATATATATATATATCTATACAAGCGAATACATGTTATACATAAACGTATTTATGCATATATGTATATGTATATGCCCATACTTATAGACTTTTCTAGCAAGTACTTACCACTTCAAGGGATTTTTCAAAAATTTTGCGAAATTGTTTTTTCTACATTAGTTGATTAGTTGATTTTTTACATTTAGTTTATGCTTATTTATTGTACGTGTATTATACAAACAACATGCTATCGAAACAAAATCAGAAAAAAAAACACTTTTTTCATATTCAATGCAATAATATTCATTCATATATTCAGTTTGCTTCAGCTCTGCCCATAAGATAATATTAATAATACTTTTCGAATGCGTTGCATAAACCAAGGCGCTGCTCAAAAGTATGCAACACAAGATTTATTGGAGCGCAAAGGAGAAAGCAGCACCACATTTAAGATTTAAAAACAAATCGAATTTAGTTGTAGCTATAATATTTGAATACTTCTCTAGGCATTTAGCATGAAACATTAAGATTTTGATTTAAAATTGAGTAGAGATATCTGATTAGTTTTTCTATGTTGTTAATTTGGTTTTATGGCAAATTAACATAATAGTTGCATTGGCTGAAAGTTTGCTTTTAGGCTGTTGCATAAGATGTTTTCGAATTGGACGCCAACGTTTCTAACTAACTACTTGGAATTGAACAACTTTTAAATACTAATAGTTAACTAGAGAATTAACAACAAATTTGACACAATTCAAGGCTCGGGTGTGCCATTTGCATTGTGATCGCGCTCCTCCGAAAGGTCCACGAGCTGACTCCAATTGGCATTTAGACGCACGATTTCCATGTCTCGACGTAGCTGCTGCAGTGGATCCCCTTCATTCAAGCTCTCACAGTCATCTAGGACGCGCGTCACATGCTCCAGTTGATTGGCATAGATGCGCAGACGTTCCACGTTGTTGTTATCCTGAGGCGGCGCCGCAGTATTGACCTGGCCAAGGATTATATTGAGTTAAATTTGTGACAAGTGCTTTGAGGACTCACCATTTGCTGACTGCCGTTAAAGTTACGCAAATAGCTGCTGACACGTGCATCCTGCAGCTGGCCGCCCTTATGCCACATCTTTAACAGATTCAGAATGCCCAGAACGTCGCCCTGTTCGGGCTCCTGATTGGGCGACAGCAGCTGCATGGGCGGAAACTCCGTGGTTGGCGACAGCTTTTTGTAGCTGCTGCACAATGTGCTTAGCGTGCAGATGTCCTCATTGAGACGCTGCCAGCCAGCCAGCCAGAAAGCATAAGCAGGTGCAGGAGGAGGAGCAGGAGCAGTGGCAGTAGCAGTTTAATTTGTGATGATTACGAGTAGAGTATTGGCAATTAGTTAACGGATTTCATTTCAAACGAAAGAGTGCGGTTTTGAACTTGATTTGTGACTGTGACTGTCCATTGGATGATGAACATGAATGGTTGGCATGAGAAACAAATGACAAGAAATTATAGATGACAAGATCGTAGATGGTAAACGAATCAACTCAATATATATATATAAAGTAGGCCAAGAGTTTGAGTTTATTCTAATCAAATAATACGTGTAATTGTATGACTAAGAATACGATTAACATAAGATAAGATCAGCTGCTCGATCGAGTGTTTAACATATGAAAATATATCTGGCGACTAAACTATAACGATATATAGAAATGTCTTCGAAGGGGTGCGCAACACAAAAAAGTCCAGGAATTAAAAACAAAACGTGGCTCAGAACCTTACGTCGATCTCGTTGCGATGACGCTGCATTTCCGATTTGGCGCCACTCAGATCACTGCCCTTGATCATTAGCTCCTGCGTGGCGTCCATGAGCTCGTCCTGCAACTTCAGATTGACGTCTTCCAAGTCTTTTAGCTTCTCCAGCATATCTTCCTTATGCTGCTGTAGTTTGTTTCTGCAAAAAAATGGGTAGCCAGATTAAATCATTTGCATCACTTTGGGCAATTGAATCGCACTCACTTGTCCACGATCAGCTGCTGAATGCAATTGTCGTTGTCCAGCTGTACAAGTCGCAGCACCTTGAGCAACTTCGTGACCAGGGTGTCCACCTCAATCACCTGGTCGACAACCGCCTGTGCTGTGCTGTACTCCATCAGCGATGGCAGCTCGGCCAACGAGTCGTGACAGCTGAGCTCCTCAGTGTTGCACGGGTCGCGATTGCTGCTGCAAATACATAACAATTAATGTGTGTAGAGGTGAAAGATGGAATTAAAAATGGAATACTCACTTCATTGGCAGCACGCTGAGCTTGTGAACGTGCAGTTCCATCTGCTGACGGTTGGTTATCGCTTGCGAAAGCTGCTGCAGTGAATCATCCCCATTGGCCGTCGTTGGTTGCTGGCTGCATTGGCTGATTAGCTCCGTGGGCAGCTCGATTTGGGAGATCATGCCCGTGCACGAGGATACCATGTTGTGCGAGTGCGAATCCGGCTGCACCACATCCTCCAGCACGTTATCCATCATGAGCAAACAGGGCTGCAAAGAACGAAAACAATTGGATTTAGCACAATATTAAAATTGGCACAAATGCTGCTGGTGACTGACGCACTTACCTCCGTTTCCGAGTCCAGCATTTCCGTGGAATCAGAGTCGTCTGTTTATAAGCAAAAATTAGCTACAATTTCAGCAGAGACCGTAATCGCTATTATTTGCTCACCTCCATTGCCATTGAGATTGGGCTGCTCGTTGCTGTTCGTCGTTGTTGTGGTATGTGCTGTGCATGCTCCAGCTCCAGCTCCTGCTGCTGCTGATCCTCCCGATCCTTGGCCATTTCGTTTGCCCGCCTGTCGCAGCGAAAGACGCTTGCCCGAATGGGTAGTCGCCTGGCGTATGGCACCGATGACGGCAGCTATGAAGGACTGATTGCGTTGCGGCGACAGTGAGCCGTCGCTGGTGAGGATCATGGTGTGCAGCTCATCACCTGCCATTGCAGGACTCAGCGGCAAATCCAGTCCATTGGGTTTGAGGCCGTTCTGGGCGTGCTCCGTCTCCGCGGCGAGCGACTCCGCCTGGAATCGTATGTCCTGCAGAAGAGCAAAAATAGTTTAGGTAATGTGTTCCACTCACACAGCATGATGTACAACTCACCTCTAGATCCTGCTCGGAAATGCTGTAGGAGCACACCAGCTGCTCCACTAGATTGTCCAGTCGAGCATGTAGCCCGGACAGAGCTGTCGAGGCACCAGCCACAGCTGCATTCTGCTGATGGATCAGCTCCCGCGATTTGTTCTCCAGCGCCGCATATTTCGTTTGCAGCAAACGATTCTCCTGTCGACGCTGTTCGTTGAGACGCACCAGATGGCGGCACTCGTCGCGCAGCACTTTCGCCTCGTCCTCGCGATTGGCCAGCTGCGCTTTAGCCGCCTGGTGTTCCGTCTCCAGCTCGCGCAGTGCATCGTACTGGGCGGCCTTCTCGTGCTGCAGGAAATCCTGCAGCTCGCTGGACTCCAGCTCAATGGCCGCCTTTTCCTGCAACAGCAGCTGCTGCGTGCTCAGCGAGCGACGCATCTCCATCTGCAGGACGCGGCACAGCGCACGCAGCTGGACAATCTCCTGCTGACGCTCGACCAGCTCGTGGCCACTCAGTTGGATCTGGGACTCAAGCATGAGCAGGCTGTCGTGACCGCTGCCATCCCCACTGTCCTCCGATGTGGGTGTGCCCGCACTGGCACTGCAGACACGTGCCATTTCCAGCATGCCCATCACTCGTTCCGTATGCTGATGCAGCTCCTGCTGCATGGCCAGTTTCTCCTCGCGTTCCCGCTGCAGCTTGCCACTCAGCTGGCGCACCTCCTGGCGCAACTGTTCAAGCTCATGATCTCGCTGATCAGGTTCCGCTTGCGTGCTCTGATCCAGCTGCTCCACAGCGTCCAAGGCGCGCGTCTGCAGCACACCACCGCCGAGCACCTGCTCCAAATCCTCGCTGGTCAGTGCCGTCTGCACCGCTGTCTCGTGATAAATGCGCGTCCGAATCGGCTGCTGCTGTGGGCGACGCAGCGAATTGACCTTGGCGGTGGCTGTGGGTGGCGCCAGGCTGCGTCGACTTGTGGGCATTAACATCACCGACGACGTCATGCGTGCATCCACAACAGCCGCCCGACTGATGGAATTACTGCGCGACAATCGCCCTACACTCAGATCCTCCACAGACTGTTGCTTGCGCCGGCGAGGCAGAGTTCCGCCTGGTGGCATTAAATAGATTGATTTATGCAAAGACGAAAGGCAATCGTGACGGCTTACCTGGTGCTGGACTGTGTCGCAACCGGTTGGCCATCACATCCGGGGTGACGGACATGCCACGACGGGCACCTGCAGCGCCGCGATTCGCCGGCCAACGTCCGTCGTCGGAGGGCGTGCCGGGTGTGCGGGCGCGACTGAGGGATGGGGTGCGCTGCATCTGCGCCAGTCGCTGCACGGATTGGGCGCGATTCAGGGCGCTGGGCAGCGTGTCTGGCTTCTGTGGGCGTGGCGTGCGCATGGGCGTCGCCACACTTGACGGCACACGGAACGAACTCGAACTCGAGATGCGTGGCTTCTCCCGGGCCGGCGTTGCCGCTGTTCCCGTTGCGGGCGTGTTGTGCGCGCCGTTGCGTGGCAAACTGGCGGCCCTTTTCAAATTGGCCACACGACCGCGCAACTGCTCCGGCGATTTGCCCAATGATTCCGGTCCGGACTCCGGCTCGAACATGGCCACCTTCTTTTTGATGCTGCCATTGCAGCGACGCGGCGGCGGCGTCTGCTGCGAGCACTCGCTGCTCTGCTCGCTGGGCGAGATGTTGCTGCTGTTGATCAGATGCAGCTCACAGCTGTCGTAGATCTCCTCGAGGCCATTGCTACTGGTGTAGCCGCCGCTGGTGCTACTCAAGCCCCGCTGCAGCGTCTGCCGCGACAGGCAACAGCTGCTGGGCACATCCAAGCCACTGTCGCTGCCATCGCAGTTGCTATGTGTGGTGGTGGTGGTGGTGCTGCTAGCCACCACTGTCATGGTCATCGTTTCGCTCTCGCCCAGCTCCAGGCTGGCCAGGCACATTGCCAGCTGCTGCTCCGTCCCGCTGGCCATTTGCTGTTGCTGCTGCTGCTGCTGTAACTGTAATTGTGGATCCTCCATTTCGAAGAGCGTGCCGGACATGACACAGCTAACCGGCTAAGAGAAACAGAGAGAGAAAGAGTGTTTGGTTATTGCGAGTGATTCACAGTGAAGCGACCCAAATTTTGTATGCGGCATGCGCGTATTTTTGGGATGCATTTGGCATTTTAGTTGCATGCCCCCCCACGCCGTCTCCCCGCTGCGGTTCCTGCCCGCAAAAACGAGTTGCACACGACAACGACCTTTTGGCAAACGGGGCATGCCGCATGTCTCGCTCACTCTCCCCTTTTGCGGTCAAGTTGGACGATCGGCGTCGTGCTGACAACTCTGGCCAGCTGCTGGGCCAGGCTCTTGATTGACTTAAACTAGTTCACATCTGACACTCGACTGGGGACACACAACGGGGCCACACTGCATAAGTTATGAGCTGTTCCTCTCATCAAACATTTGGCAACATTTGTGAGACGCACACTTGTCTTGGCCCCAAAAATTCGTGCCACATTTCGGTCACCTTTTTGAGTTACCAATTCAGATTCACATTCACATCCACATTCGTATTCACATTCCTATTCGCATTCGTATTCGTATTGTTGTCCCCGCAATTCGTTTCACAGCCCATCAACATGCATCATCATCTATTGTAGAATATTTATAAACCTTGCATGTGGCATTTCAATTTAGCCCACGATATTAATAAGTTCAAGAGGCAACTATCGCCTTCTTACTACCCTCAAGTTTGCCAAATTTAAGTAGACCAAAATAATGGGATTGCAAAAAGATCTATATTTTCTATAGATATGAAGATATATCTCTTTGCTTATAGTTAGGACTAATTTAAATTCCAAAAGAAGATGTGAATAGAAACATAGAACTAATAATTTCATAAAAGTATTTTTGCTTAAATTCAGGAAATAAGTGAATTTTAAAGCTCTTCTCAATTTTTGTTATACATATCAACTAATTTCATTGTTTTTTTTTTATAGCTACAAAACAATAAAACCAAAATCGACCTAATCATTGGCGTTTAACATTTGAACTTTAATAATGCTTTAAAAAACTATAGTTGATGCTTACAATAGATTAAAAATAAATTATCAAAAGATATAAAAGAAGGCTTGATGAAAGAAGTGTTTGACATGAAGCTAGTGTTTCTTGATCCTATTTTGCATAGTAAAGAAAATGCATATCTACAATTTAATTCAGAGAACAGACCACCAAATTAAGTTTCGTATTGTGCTCAAAACACTTTTCAATATATTATATTAATTTAAAATCTATGAGGAGCATGAAGAGCATGTTTTTCCACTTTCCCAATTTATGAATAAGAAAGAAATTGGGTTGTTTTCATTTTTAATAGGTGAGGGCATAGAAGGTTCGTTGTACTGCCACCAACAATTAGTTGCTTGTTATTGTTTTGTTTGGTTCCAACACGCATCATTAGTGGCTACTTGTTATGCGATCTGCCAGAGATTTTTGGCCAAATTTTGTAGATTTCATCATCCGCACAAGCTGAATGCGAAGTCATAATGAAGTTGCTCCAGTTTTCAGTTAATTGGAATTTCATTTGTGGCTAATTGCAATTGAAGGTATAAATTTGGGCGTAGCTATAACTATGGGAGGAAGCTGAGCTGAGCAAAGAAGAAAAAGTAGGAGTTGGAGTTACCAAACTAGTTTTGAGTATTTCATAGAAACGAGATCCTGTTAAACGACCTTGGCTAGAACATGTTAAAAGCTGAAACATGCTTTAAGCTCGTTTGTGCCATGTGGCAGCTAAAGTGTTGTTTTGTGGCAGCCAGGCATGAGGAAACGAAGAGGCAGGCTAGAGACGATAGCGGTCTAATGAAGGGCACTTCAAGCGCGCTGAACAGGCGACAACGAGGCAGGCTGCCTTTGAGTGTCGCACAAGGCAACGGCGTTGTCTTTGTGCCTCCAGCGAGGCATAGCGAGGAAGCGATGCAAGAAAAGCATAGCGAATTTCCATAGCCATCAAGCCACACAATACAGACACACACACACACACACACACATACACAGACACAGATAGATAGGCACACACACAGCTGCAGCGCAATTGTTAAAGCATGAAAAAGTATCTGGTAGATTCATAGATGCAGATGCACTGTAAGCACAGCGATGCAACATCGAAGCCATCTTCAATTGTCTGGCAGCGCTTCGGGCCGGGGCTGGGGGCTGGAAATGAAGTTGTCGCTGCCCATCGATCGCTGTTGCCCTGACAATGAAAGATTGAGCTGTGAGCTTGTATCTTTTTACTCTTTTTTTGGCCTGTTGGTCTGTCTGTCAGTCGGAAACTCGTTTTGCTCAATTCTATGCCAAGGGAAAAAAGCAAAGAATGCTTTTGCATAAACCGGAAACCCAAGCTGCATTTGCTGGCCATGCTCAAGGCGAAAGCGCCGCCCACCCAGAGGAGGAGCAGGTGGCCGCAGCAGAAGGGTGTTCCATGTCTTCATCAACTTTACGGCTCATTAACTTCAATCAATGACTGATGCTGGCGGGGTCAACTCGGTTTCCTACTTGCTGCAATGCGCTTAATTCGATTAAGGCTGAAGTAAAGCTAACGGGGACAATTCCAGCGACATTTGCCAAGTTAATTAAAGCAACGAGCAACGACTGCGATTAGCGTGTTTTAAAAGCGCGTAGAGTTTTGCTCTTTAGTTAGCAAACTAACTTGTGGGTGGGAGGGGGTTAGTGGACGGGGAAATAACACTGACACTGCAACACAGTTGACAGTCAGACGCATTGCGGCAACGTGAATTGGATTGCCAGTAGACAACTTTCGATTGATGTGAACAACTCGACCAAGTTTAGAAAGTTCATTGGCTTGTTTTAAGATAATTGTAAATTTAAATATCTGATTGACATTTTTTTGAAACAAAGTGAATATTTACATGTTGCCTAAGGAGGAAACGCTTTGACGGAAATGGATAGAAAATATGTTGACTTTTAAACCATTGTAAAGGTTATTATAATTTTGTCGTAAAGTTTGTAATGCATTGAGGAAAACGTCTCCAACTCCATAAACCATATATTTATTTAATTTTGACACAAAAAGATACAAAAAGTGGAAAATATATTAAATTGAACTGAAAATAAAATATAAAATTTCAATTCAAATAATAAATATTTACATTATTTGTCATGGTATTTAAACGCAAAATGGTACACGTTTTTCACGAGACAAGACGTTTAAATTTGAGTTTTTAATTATAGAAATAAGTGACTCTAATTTAATTACTTGGTGAAGTCTGTTGAAATCATTACAGAGAACTCGAAAAGATTTATGCAAGGAAAACTTTGTAGTACAACGCTTAAGAGAAAGCAGGAAGGAAGAAATTAATTTGGCTCAACAACTTGGTGGAATCGATGTCACTATTTAATAATTTAAATACAAATATAACAACTAGGAAATAGCATAACACGATAATTAGTTTACAGAGTTTATATTCTTAATCAGCATCATTAGCTGATTCGAAATAGCCATGTTATTCCATCCAGTTATTCTTCTGCAAACTAGTTGCTCAGTTTTGTAAGCCATCTTAATAAAACGTGGCAAGAAAAAGGTTTATTGTCTGCAGGCATTACATATGTCGGCGCAGATCATGAATTAACACTACATACAACTTATAGCTGCCACAGTCGTCATGGAAATCATAAGAAATTCCTAAGGTAAATCTCCTAACCAATACTTATATTCAATTGCCTAATCTGTTTATATTTGCACTTAAATTGATTTCAACTGAACAAGTTTGTTGACATAATATTTTATATTCACAA
The DNA here is from genome assembly GCA_035043845.1 of Drosophila picticornis. Taxonomy (NCBI): domain Eukaryota; kingdom Metazoa; phylum Arthropoda; class Insecta; order Diptera; family Drosophilidae; genus Drosophila; species Drosophila picticornis. Next base: position 20,277,630 of record JAWNMR010000122.1, on the reverse strand, counting down.
ACGGGAATAAGTGCATCAAGTTTAACAAAAATAATCTTTCAACTAAGCATCTGGTTCGAATTGTAAAGAAAACAGTTGCAATGACTCTGCAAAACAATATTGAAAAATACTACTAATACTCTCGACTGTGCAATACTCTGTTTTCAGTGTAAAAACAAGGCAACACAGATGATTTAATACATAGATTTATTGGATTTATATGTAGTGCATAAACTAAAAATTTCGGGCTTATATCTTTTCAAATAAAATTCAACAAATATAAATTCGCTTATAGCTGTAAAAACTGGAAGTACTTTAAAACTAAGCATACAAAATTCAAATTTATTTGGAAATAACTTAATGCATTAAATGAATTTTCTTTAATTTATTTCGTTGTACGTTTATTTGCGGCGCAAATACTCAATTTTCTATGCTGCTTTTAAATTATTACTGAAATTTCGTGCAAATCCGTTTATGAGAATATTGGAGCTAATCAGAAAAAGGCAAATAAATTTCACAATGAGTGAAAACTCAACTCAGACTGAGTTATGGGCCATAAAAACTTGTTCATATTTGGAGATATACATAGAGAAAGAGATATATAAATATTTATGCACTCGTTTAGTATTATCATGCAAATGTTCATCTCGATTGTGTGGCATAACAAATTCTGTGCCACATGTGGGGCAACTGTGTGTGTCTCTGAAAGAGGGAAATACGTTCACTTGCATAAATTTCTCTTAGCTCATTGTTGCTCTTGTTGTTGTTGTTGTGGCAGTTGCATTGAAAACAATTTATATCCATGCCTCGCATTTATGGCAATTTATTTTGTGCTGTCTACTGAGGGGCCAGTTCTCAGTTCTCAGTGGGCTCCTAATTCCCCCGTGCCCACCTCCCTCTCGCTTCTTCTTCTCTTTTTTGTTTTTTATTTGGGTAGGTGGATCCAAATGTCGCGACTATTTTAATTGATACTGAAATTGGAATACGCTGGCAATTCTCACGCTTCGACAAATCGACAAACAGGTGGACAACAATAATAAGCTGCAGTGTGTGTGCGTGGAGGGGGGGCAAGGGAAGTCGCCACGCCCCTGCTCAATACTCACTGCTGCTGGTGTTGGTTTATTGAACACTCCTCGTCGTCGTCGCAGCACTTCCTGTGCCAGCAGCGACAAAGACGATGACGACGACCCACGAAACTCAAATGAACTGAAACATTTGTGCTGCGAATTACAATCGTGGCCCCGAGGCCCGCATTTGACGCAGCATGCCCCCCGGCCAGCTGTCCCCTTGCCCCGTTGCCCCGTTGCCACGCTGCCCCGTTGTAACGTTTCACAGTTATAATGAGTTGCAGTTGCAAGTTGCGCGCCCAGTTTTGTGCCGCCTCAGCTATTGAAAATTGTGCCCAGAGTTTCGGCTCCAATCGGTTTGGAAGGGAATGGGGCGGCCGGAGGTCGGGTGGGGTTGGGTGGGGTGAGGCAGGCAGACAGGCAACGTGGCACACTCTTCCGGGTTCTATTGGGCTTCTCTCTCGCTCTCTCTTTCGCTCTTCTACTCTCTCCCTCTCTGTTAATGTTTTGGAGTTTTCATTTGATTGCACCTGCAGACTGCGAGCGCCAGCCACAATTTCTAATTTTTGTTGTTTTATGTTTGACTCTCTGTCTCCTCCCGCTCCTCCCCTTTGGAGTTGTTTTGAATGCGCAGCGCATTTTGGGTGGGGGGTGGATGGAGGGAGGGGAAGTGCAGCGCTGCCCCGTGTTTAATGAATCAAAGAGAACAGAGAAGTCGCAAATCGGGCGGCAAAGACGCATGGCTAGGCAGGGGGTAAAGGGGGGGAGGAGGGGTGCAACGTCTGGCGTGGCCAGCTGGGCTGTCACGAACACGGGTTTGGCTCTGACTATTGGGTAATAACAACAACAACTACAACAACAAACCAAGCAGGAAGAAGCGACCAACTGAATCGCTGCGCTTTTTGAAGTTACTCTTGTTATTGTTGTTGCTGCTGTTGCTGTTATTGTTTCTGATATTGATGTTGTTGCTCACTAACATAAACTATAAACAATTTTTCGGCGGCTTCTCAGTCAACGGCAACGGCAGCGGCACGCAAAAGTTTCGTTTTGCATCTGTTGAAAGTCGAAGATTGAGCAACCGAAGGCAAATTGCAAAACACGAGGCAAAACAAACCGAAAAAAAAAACAAAAAAAAAAAACAGAACTGCGTTGAAGTTGTCCCGTCTCAACTTATATAGAATCATGAACTGTGCCACAGATTACACCGTGCAACATGCAACACATAGCAAATCCATCAAAACAAAGCACGCCTAACCCTGTTTCTAAAAATCCACAAAACAAAAAATACCTAATCAGCCGTAACAAAATTTATTGATCGTTGTTTTGGGGAATTTCCCAATTGATTACATACATATATATTATATTTATAAGTTATATATATAAGTGATATACCCGATACCAAATTATTCCATGCTCGCTCAAGTGTATTCAAACTGTATGTTTGATAATCTGTTTTTGTATATATATTTTATATAGATATCTATTTATACAGATACAGATACATGGAAATAAATAATTCATTTGAGCCAGTTTGTGTTTACCAGCAAAAATTTTAGTATTTTATAAGCCTAAAAAAGAGGTTTCTTCACTTGACTTAAAAGGTCTAAAGGCTTTTCAAAGTTTTATTTTGCAAAGTTTTGTAATTTACAATGAGGAGGTCAAAGAAAGTTTCAGTGTCAGTGTACATGGTATATTTATTAATCATAGCAAGTAAGTAAAGTTATAACAGCGATAAAGCTGGATAGATAAGATTGATGATTAACGCTGATCAGTAAAGATGAATTAGCAAGACTACACTTTGTAACTAACAAAATCGTTTTCAAATCATTTTTGATAGATTTAGTTTAAAAACTCGATACAATAATTACACTATTTTAATGAAACCCACATGGGATCAATTATGATACAACATATCAAGATACACACATTTTTCGTTGAAATACTCAAAGATGACTAAATTTAAAAAAGTGAATCTCGACAGAAATGCTCAAGTTGCTGTTAATCAAAAGCGGGTTGCACAGTGTGCGTTGTTTATTTAGCTGTTGTTGATTTAGACCAAAAAGAAAGAAGAGAAAAGCATGAAAAGAAAAGAGAAGAGAAGAGAATTCCGCAAAAAGTTCTGTTGCTTTTTAGTTTAGTTTTCTTAAGCTGCTGCTGAGGGCGGATCGTTCATTGGCCCTGCTACGCTATAGCTCGTATCATATTGGAATCATATTGGAATTGGATGACTAGTGTTTTCCTCTATCTGAACCTAACTGTCTCACCTTCTGTCTGTCTGTCTGGGTGTGTGTGTGTGTATCTGTGTGTCTATTTGGTTTCATTAACAGCACATTGCTGGGGCAATTACGCCAACAGCCGAATTTGTCTTTCGTATGGCAGAGAAAGTCTTTGGTTCGCTTCATTTTTCTTTTAATGCTCGGCAAGAAAAATAAAACTCTTTATGACATATACTTAATGTGTACACACACACACACACACATATATATATATAGATAGATGTGTACATATATACTCTTCACAACCAATGCGCACATATAACTAACTATATTATCACAGTAACAATAATGGGAAGCCCACTTCACGCTTGGAGGGATTCCTGCATTATTTTTATTTTTTTGTAACTTTTTGCTTTAAAGGCATGCGCCACATGACACTCTGCCAAAAGGCGTTGAGAGGGGAGGGGCAGGCGGAGTTGGAGGTGGAGCTGGAGTTGGCCAGAGATGTGTGAGAGCCACAGTCTACAGTTTGACCATTGACCGACTAGACTTGCAAGGCAATCATCATATAAACAAAAGCAACTACAACAAAGCGCAGCGAAAATAGAAACTGTCTGAAAAGTATTTAAAATGTCGACCAAACGAGGGGCAGGGGCAGGGGCAGGGGCCGGAGACGGCGTCTTGTCTCGGCTGAGAGCCTCGCTGATTGTCAAACAAAACTAAACAAGGAGAACCTTCAAGCAACATATTCTTGAAATGCAATGCCCCAAATCCTTTTGTGCGACGTAAACTGAGCCTCAACACAAAAGCCAAACAGTAAAAACCATTTAGTCTCAAGTTCTTCGGGTTCTCTGGCAGCTGCTGGGCATTGCAATGCTTTGCTCCACTCTAATATTTAGCTGAGATTTGACCTTGAAATTGGCAATCAAAACAGCAAAGTCAAAGCTAATTTATGTGCATAAATATCATCATAAACAAAACGTTGTCAAGATTTTTTGTCGCTACATGTTTCGATCGAAGAGCAGTTTGTCTGAGAAGGAAACCGGAAAGGGGCGGCGGGAAAGGGTGAGCAGGAGGAGGAGGGGAGGAGTGCGATTTCGAACTGTGCAAAATTCGCACACTCTCAAAACAAGTTCAAGTTTCAATGGCACTTTTTATCACACTTAATTTGGCTGTGATTATCAAAGCAGCAGGCAGCAAAGGGTGTGGAGAAAACTGGAATACAATTCAAGTAAGTATTTGTACATACAATTGTGGGTAATCGTTCATTCATATATGTACAGACATTTATTTATAAGACTTGTTATCGGCCTAGATAAGGCAACAGGCCACCCATCAGAATGCAGCCAAAAGTGGAACAAAAAAAGAAAGAGAAAAAAACAAAATAAGGTTGGCAAATTTTCGGCTGATAAGATCGATTCATTTTGCAAATATTTTCATTTGTCAGAGAAAATTTGGTGCTTTGCAAATAAATTGAAAACATTAATTAATGTCGGAAAACATAAACAAGTATTAAACTAACCTGTTAATAATTGTAAATGGTTAGTTCTGTTTTTCTTTGTATTTTTAAGTTGCATTTTTTTCCCCGTTTTGCGCAGCTTTAAAAAGTTATAAATAAGCTGCAGCTTAATCAAACGAAATAAGAGAAAAAAAAACTTTTTATATTTTTAATAGACTTTGGCTTAAGGTTAGTAGTTTTAAGTACATCCCCATTATAAACTGAGCAGCACATTTGATTGTAGGCTCAACTCTCTAATCTTACTTTTCACTTGGCACTAAGTTGACGCCGCGTCATTTAAGATTTTCTCTGTCAATTCGAACGACAAACGGATTAATGAAGCTAAATTGGTATTTTCCTGAAGTGGCTGCTGCAACTCTGCCGCCGCCGGAGTTGCCCCCAGCCACGCGTCCCTCGCCCACCACCCAGCCCAGCAGCAGGCGCCTCAAATAGGCGCGGATGCGTAATTAAAACGGTTCGCACATCCGCTCCTCATTATTAGCTCAAGCGCCGATCATTAGCTCAATATGAATATGCTGACAAAACACAAACGACAAAAACGTTTAATAATCGGGGCAAATGGCTGACTGGCTGACTGACTGATTGATTGATTGATTGATTGACTGAAATTGCACTCTTCCTGATTGCAGCCGTTTGCCTTGCGTCAAAATCGATTAACGCTCAAGTCATGCAACGCAAAATGAGTTTTGACGCTGCATAAAAATAAAGTCAAAGTTAAGTAAATAAAGTCACATCGAACGTTCAGAAGGCCCTTCCTCTTTTGTTGCCACGAGCTGCTCCCCCCCACTCGCTTGACCTTTCAACTAGCCAAAAACCAACAGAAGAGACCAAGTAAATATCAAGCCCCATTAGGAGCGGCCCACTAGACGACAATGCGACAATGGGACGCCAGGCAAGCCGAAACGCGACCGCAAAGAGCAAATAGCTAAATAACTAAATAACTGAACAACTGAATAGCCGAAACACCACCTCTGACCGACCGCCCACCAGCATGGAGACCCACACTCTCTCGGTCGCTGTCCCAATCCCCATCCCCAATCCCAGTCGCTGCTTCAGCCTCCATCATATTCGATAACAACTTTCTACTCGCTGAAAAAATCAGCAAGACACAATTGAAAGGCTGAACAATGCACTGTAACAAGTTAAATAACAACTCAAATCGGAGATTTTCATATTTATCATTTGTTGCAGCCATCAAGGATTTTCATTAAAATTAATGCAGCAACACAAAAAACAAATTTTTAAAAAGACATGCGATAGAAATGTTCATCAGTATCATTTCTTCTTAACTTTTAGTTTAACAGTTTTTGGATGGATCAAGTTTGTTTTCTGAACTTAGGCAATAAATGTTGAACCATTTTACAATTCAAAATTTAATTTATTGTTTTCTTAATTTTTTTCCTTTTGAAATTGAATTTAATATAATTTTAATTTGAAATTTTAATTTTAATTTTTTCTCAAAATAAAATAAATCGAGTTGTCAACTTTACATGCATAAAATATTAAAATGTGAAAAAATCCACTTTCATGTAGGTGGTAAGTGGGCGTGGCCCACTTAAACTACGAAGATCATCAGTAATGCAAAAGTTTGTAATGAAAAACGTTTCAATCATAAAAATGATTAGAATCAGCTTTAAAAGCATTCGAGTTGCAAACTCGCTTAACAAAAAGCGAAAAAAGAAAACAGTGTATTAAATTTGTTACTCACCCACAGAGAGCAGCAAGCAGCAGTAGGAAAAACTATGCCAGCGAAGACACTCAGTCAATTGAGTTTTTGTTGCTGCTGTTGTTGTCGATAGTTGCTGGTGCTGTATTTGTTGTTGTTGTGGCTGTTATCGTGTTGGTGATTCCTGCAGTTGTTTTGCGCTGATGAAAATGTCAGAGGGTCTCCCAAGGCATACACACACACACACACACACACACACATGTAGAATAGAGTCACCCTTCTCTTTTGTGTGTTGATTTTGTGTGTGTTTGTTTTGGAGTTGAGAGCAGAGAACAGAAATGGATGTCTGCTAAAATTCTATTATTATTGCTCCCGTAGCAGCAACAACAAAAAAAAAAACCAGTAAATTTGGATGGTAAATTGCGTTGTTGTTCGCGGACGGGCGGATTCTAAGCGATTTCGCGATTTGCAAAACCGTTTATAAATTAGTGCAAATTGAATGCACAAATATTACACACACACGCACACTCCCAAATGGCCAGGTGAATGGTAACGGACATTGTACTGTTGCTATTGTTGTTGTTGTGGCAGCTGCGCAGGCGACAGCTGGGCAGGATTTTAATTCAATGGCGCGCTTCGCTGCTGCCAGCGGAACCTTTTGTCTGCCTTTGCAGCAGTTTATAATTATGTGCCTGTATTTGTAAAGGTCCTAGCACACACACACACACATTCACACACACGCCACGCACACACAGAGACGAAGGCACATGCAGAAGACGCGTTTTAAACAGCGCGAAAAATCGATGGCTTGGACAATATTTCGTTGTTGTCTTAACGATTCACTGGCAAATAGCGACTAGCAGGCAGCACTAGCAGCAACAAAAATCATTTTAGATTGGACGGCACATCGATTAATTTGAAAACGTTGCACTTTTTATTTTGCTTCTCACGAATTCAAAGGCTTCAAAGGAAAACCCGTTCAGGCAAAAGCGCCGCAACCAACAGGACAATTCCGAAACGCGCCCGCCTGGGCCAACAACAGCGGCAAAACTGTTTACAGCAGTGCGCTAGCAGACTCTGCTTACAGTGCGTTCAATTAACAGCTAACGGCATGTTAAACAAACCGAAGCCGGGTAGCCGGTGAATAGTGTGGCTGCAAATTGCTCGAGAAAATATACCACAAATATGCTGGTCTGTTTTTGGCACTTATTATTGGGCAGCAAGTGCTGCCAATCACACTAACTAATTTAAATATTTATACGTTTTCTTAAAGAAAATTAATTTTGCTTAAATTAAAGTTTTTACTTTACTTAATATGTGCATATATCAGTAAAATCCAATTAATTTCAATTCTAAATGTTTTTATTTGCTTAATTGATCAAGATAAGACTGAAATTGCCTTTCGTAGTAACATTCCAGTTGTCAATTTCTTACATCCTTATTGGGGATTTTATGCTTAAGTTAAGTATAAACAATTTGAAGGAAGCGACTCCCACATCACATAATACACTAATGCTCTCAATTAAAGTGATAAGTGAAAAAAGGGACGAAATATTTTAAACAACAGAAATCAATTTAGGATCAAATTTAAAGAGAATTAAGCAAAATGTATAAGCAATAAACAAAACAAAAATGGAATATAATTGGAGAATACCCATAAATATTTACATACAATAGTTATTTTGATCCATTGCAAATTGCGTTGAAATTAATTGTTTAGCCATTTATTAGTTTTCGTACGATTTAGTTTTAGTTTAAGAGCTACATAAAAACCCGGGAGAATATCACTCGGAAACTCATAACTTATGAGATGTGCTTGGGGCCACTAGTGAAAAAATTCAACATAAATGCCGCAAGGGATACAAAGGGGAAGTCGCTTAAAAACAAATATATATATAAATGTATATATATATATAATATACTAATAGTACATCGATAATATGCTCGTAATGGATTTGCTGGCTGCGATAAAGACGCTCGCCGAATGATCAATGATCGATAATCAGTGATCGCTACTCGACAATCGATAATCGAAGATCCCTTACTGCAGATATAGCCTATGGTAATCGTTGGCGCCAAAGGCGCAGTTGCATTTGGGGCACTTGCGCTGCCGCGTCTCGTATCGGGTGCGCAGGCAGTCGTAGCAGAAGACATGGAAGCATTTGGAAAGAACTGCATCCTTGCGCTTCACCTTGCATGAGGGACACGTCAGCGTCTCCTTGTATTCCCTGATCTCCTCGATCATCACCTCATCGATTGTTGTGCCCGACATTTCCATCTTCTTCATGCGCTCCGCCTTTCGCTTGAACTGCGCCAGCTCCTCTTGTAACCGCTTCGTTTTGTAGGCCTCCGCCTCCAAGGAGCTGGTTTTCTCGGCGACCACCTGTTGAGCCTCTTTCATTTGGGCATGATACTTCTCCAGATGCAGCTTGAGATCCGCTGCCGATTGGGCCGATTCGATTGCTTTGCGCTTGTGCATCTCCATCGCCTGCTGCCGTAGCATCAGTTCCTTCTCAATGGACGCGACGGTGGCCTGCAGGGTGCGCTCTTTTTCCTCCAGCTTACGCAGCACAATATGCATCGCTTCAATCTGTGTCGATGCCGTCGCCATTTGATCCTCAAGCACCGTTTTCTCTTCTCGCAACAGTTTGTGCAGCTGATTGGCCTTAATCCGTTCCGACATCAGCTTAAAATTGGCATCGTCCTTTTCCCGCAGCTGTTGAATAAGCCGCGAGTTCTGCTCCTGCATATCCTCGAACGCCTGACCCGTCACCTCCATCTCGTTTAGCAGCGCCTCTTCCTCGTGCGAGCCAACAAAGGGTCGGTTATAATTCGCGCCAGGTTGTCCGCCACCTGGTCCTGGCGCACCGCTCCACGTATTCTCCGTGGGCTTGTGATTGGCCACCTGTTTTTGCAGCTCGTATTTTTGCTCTTCCAGCTGCTTGATCTTGCGCAGCGCCTCCTCGTCGGCCAGCTTCTTGCGCTCCTCTCGTTTGCTCTCCTGCAGCTTTTTCAGCTGTTGTCGCAGCTCCTCGATTTCGGAGCGCAGTTTCTTTTCGGTCGCCATGAGCTGCACCTTGTCGCGCTGATCCTTTGAAACACCTTTGTACATGTCCAGCAACAGCTTCATCTCTTTCTGATCGTTAAACGCTTTTCTGCAAATGGAAAGTGCGAACAGTGAATTATTTTGTGTATTTTTTAATGGATTTTAATCGAGTATTATTATTAATCCTTACTTGAGTTGCGCTTTCAGATCCCGTACCGTTTCACTTTCGGCGGCTTTCAGTTCCTTTGCCTTGATGCCATCCTTGGTGTCCTTGTCAGACTTAACGGCATTTGTGCTGCCAGTTGTGGTTGCCGTTGTCGCATTCGCCGGACCGGGTGAATCCTTTTTCTCAGCGGCTGCCGCTTCGCTGGACGAGAGCTTTTCCTGCTTGATGCTGGGATCCTTGACATCCTTGCCGCTCGCCTCATCGTCCAGTTCATCCTCGGCAATTGCTGAGTTCTCCTCCTTAATAACCATGTTGGCATCGCCACTGGCACTCCCAGAATTAGTGAGACCCGTGGCGCCGCCGGCTGAGTTGTTGTTCGAATTCTCTTCCTTAATATTGGCAGCGGATTCCTGTTTAACTTCCTCGCCAGTCGCCGCTGCAGCCGCCTGCTGTTGCTGCTTGTTGCCCTCGAGTTTGGCCTGTGCCTCCTCCAGATCCTTGCGCATCTTGACCATGTCCGTGGAGATGTCCTTGTACTTGCGCTTGTATCGCTGCACCTCGCCCTTCAGCTGACCATTGTGATTCTGCAGCGAGGTGATCAGATGCCGCATCTCCCGATTTATCGGCGCCGTCTGCTCGTTGGCGGCCATATTCTGCTCGAACTCGATGCGTAGCGTTTCATATTCTTTGCGTATGAGCGCAAGGACATCCTCCATTTGGATCATGTCGCTGCGCACCTTCTTCTGGGCAATCAGCTCCTCGCTCTCCATCACCTCGATCTGGCGCAGGTGCTGATTCTTGCTCGACTGCAGCAGATTGCGTGTCTCATCTAGCATGGTCTTGATCTGCATGGACTCGTTGTACAGCACCGAGAATTGCGACTGCAAGCATTTGTATTCCGTTGTCTCCACAATCACCGACTCGGGCAGTTGACGGATCTGCAAGGCAGAGCGAGAGAGAATATAATTTACAAAATTTAAAAAGTATTAATTCTATTGATTGACTTACATCCATTTTAAGTTTCTCGACTTCTTTAAGGGTTTCGCGATGCGTGGCATGCAGTTTGTCCAGTTCCTGCAACCGATTGTTGGCCAGCTCGCGATGTTCCTCCAGCTCCTTCTGCAGCTCCTCCAGATGCTGACTATTTACATTGGTCGTTGCACTGCCGCCGCCGACGGTGGCGGTTCCAACAACTGAGCTGGTCTTGTTGGTGCTGTTGCTGCTGCTCTTGTTAGGATCCCCGTAGATCTGGTGGTAAGCCTTGAGCTTCTCAATGGCCTCGGCCAAATGATTCTCCAGCTTATCGTTACGACAATGGATTTTCTCCAGATCATATTGCAACTCATCGATTTGGTTTTTCAGTTCAGCGTTCTCCGTCTCTTTGGCAGTGAGCGCGTCCTGGTATTCCTTCATCTTCAGCGACATCGTGTGGAATTTCTCGTGCAGCGACGTATTCAAATTTTGCAGCTTGTGATTCTCCGTCATAATCTCAATATGCGTTTTCTTCAGCGTCTCCTCGAGCGCATGGATGCCCCCCATACCCGCCGCTGACGCTGCATCCGCCTCAGCGCCGGCCTTGGCTTTCTGCTCCTCATCTCCACCTCCTCCAGCGGCAGCAGCTGTGCCCTGCGCCAAACTATCGCCACCTTTTAGAACAAGCGTTATCTTCTCATTCCGTTGCATTAATCTATCAATGACCTGAACTATTTTGGCGACGGCACGCTTCGACACCTGTACCCGATTGGCCAGTTTCTCGTCCAGTTCCTCCTTGTCCCAGGTGGATAGCTGGGTGAGAAATGATGTGGTCACCTCGTTCTCATTCTTATTCTCTAGCTCGTCGGCCGTCTCGGCATCGAATCGCTGCAAGAGCACCCTTATATCCTCATTGAGTTGATTCCAATAGCGATTGACCACATTTAGGACAGCATCGTCTTGCGTCTGGCGTTTCTCCAGTTGCTCGATGCGATGCCGTTGTTCGGCCTCGCAACGCATTCGCTGCTCGATGCGCTGAGCAAGCTTCTTGTTCTGAAACTCCAACACCTTGATGTCCATCTCCTCGAGCGTCGACACCGGCCCAATTAAGTGCGGCTCGAAATGCACCTTTTTGATCGGCGGCTGACCAGCGGCCGCTGCAGCAACCAGGCAGCTGCTGCCACCGCTGCCACTGCCGGTGCCGGTGCCGCTGGCATCGTCAGCGCTACGTTTTGACATAATTTCTAAACTGTAACAAAAATATTATGCAAAAAAATCGATTACTCTCCAGTTTTCATAGTATTATTGATTTTCGAGTTTCGTGGCTGTGGTTGTGGCTGTACTCCATTTTTTTACTGTGTGCGGCTCGACGGACGCTGCCAGCTGGAACTGGGCGCGCCTACTGTCAATTGTGTCGGAGCTGCAAGGAAAATGAACAAATGGAGTGTGGGGCGCTTACCTTAATTTCTGGTTTGTACACTTTTTAGCTTAACATTAATAAATAATTCAACAGAGCGGCAGAATTCTAAAAGAGTTTTCTACTAATTACTTGCTGTGTGTAAAGAGTTGCATTGTACATGATAGAGCGTGGCGGTCAGCCGATCACTAAAATCCAATAGGCTCGATAGTTTTTGGAACGTATGCCATAACTAGTTCATTTTACTCGCAGTTGGCAGCCCCTATTATTAAAGACAACCCAATAAATTAAGAAATATAAATGAATATTAAGTTAATTATACAATATTTCCAATATAATGTAATGGTTGCAACGAATGCAATAGAAAAAGCTACAATATCACTTATATGTTTACAATAAGTTAACAGCCTTCGATATTTGCGTAACAGACCGACGTATTTGGCCTTATTGGCTTATGTTAGCTAACATTTCATAATACACATCGATACCTACCCTACAAATGTATCGAATTGTGCAAAGCAAATTGTAATTAAAAATTAAGGGGCAGCTCCGTTTTCTTGGTAACGAATATAATTTAACTTCAGCAGAGTGAGGAGATCTTTGCCAGACATGCGATGCTGAGTGATCGCGTAGTGTAACCAATCACGAGTAACTTCCTCCGTGAGATCTGCGACAATGGATTCTCTGAGATTATGTTATCGGTGCACTCACAATTTATTCAGAATTACAAATCGTCTATATATGCCAAGACATGCCCAAGAGAATTTATGACTCACTTAAATTATCCTGGTTAAGTGTTATTGTTAAAATTAAAAATGAGTCAATATGTATTGTCACTAAATAGAAGAAAAGTTGAAAATTTTGAATATGTGATTGGTTGACCCCATTAACGAGGCCACACATTTTACACATGCATCAAAACTGGAACTTCATTTTATACAAATTTGAGGCTTTTTTCTGATCTGAATATTTATCATTGGGCCCAACTTTATTAAATGCATTTAAAACACAACTAAGGGAAGAGTGTGCCCCATATTAATATTATTTTGCCATTTTGCTGCAACAGGTGCATCGATACTTTTAAACTTTCCAGTATATCGAGTATAATATAATTTGGTCAGAGTTCAGTCTTTTGATTCCGCAAAGCAGAGCAATAAATGAGGAATATTGGCTTGGTAATCTAGTGGGATTTGCAAAACGGGCTACAGCTTTAATGCTTCCAATGCATTTAAATTAAAGCTTAAGAGAATTATATGATGTGGTTAAAAAATAATTAAAATAAAAAGGTTTCACCAATCGTAAGCATATCTCATTAACTGAAGGCTGAAAAGATAGTTATTATTTGACAAAAATAATTGTCCTAAAAACTTTAAGGAAATAATAAAGCTATGAAAAATAGCTCGAGGTCTATCTATCTTTAAGCTTGGACTACTTTTATTCCCTATAAGAGACATTATCCGAGATATTACTACAAGTGTTAATTCAGCCACTCAATACTGCTCTAAATAAATAAACAAATAATTTCGGACATATGCCATGATTTAAGTGACGATGAAGGACAAAACTTTAAAATTATTTCAATAATATTTATATATAGAATAGGAAACGAGAACTAATCATGAATAAACTTTGAGTTATATAAATAATAACGAAATAAGCTGGTAAACTTCTCTAAAGTCCAATACTGTCTGACTGCCACAATTTTTGCTATAATTTATTTGAGACAATAATTTCGTGACAGCAGGCAATCAAACAAAACAAAATGCATTAAGGATTGTTTGCATAATTCGAACTGGAAGTGAGTTTAAATTTATTGAACATGTACATTTTGACAATTTGGTTGTATTGAACGAGGCGATCGATGCACATGTAATTTATTTTGATTAAGTTGCTTTGTTTTGAATTGTTTTTAGTTGAGAGAGTGTGTAATGGAGATCAATTAGTAGTGGATGGAGTGGAATGCACTCGAACTGGATGAGGATTGCGACTAGAACGATGAGTATTTGAGTGCCTGGCGCAGGGTCATGCAGTCGACCTCGTCAATCTTGCAAGTGTTCGCCTTGATGTTGATCTCCTCCTCCTGCATGACCTGGACATGCATCAGATACCGCATGGATGCCTTGTTCTCATTGAGCTTCTGATTCAGCTTGCACACGGATGCCTTTAATGCCTGCAGCTCATTATATAGAGCATCCTGGACCATGTCACAGGTTAACTCCAGCCCGGGGCGATGGGCACGATTGCTGAGACGCGTCTGGCATAGAGTGATCGCGCGCTGCTTGTCGCACATCTCGCGCTCCAGTTCGTTCATGTTGCGCTGCACTTGATGGATGTGATCCATGGTGTCCTTGTGCTTGTTCTCCAGGCACTGCTTCACGTGCTTCGTCTCCGCGATGCGCCGATCGAACGCCTCATTGGTGCGATCCGTCTGATTCTGCATGTCCTCGCAGATCTGCTTCAGAAGCAGATCGATGTAGGCGCGCAGCTGTCCGGCGGAGACCAGAGCCTTGGCGTTCGCCTCCAGATTCTCATACGTCTGCGCCTGCCACTCGGTCAGCGAGAATTGACTTGGGAAAACAGGTGGACAGCAAAAGCATTAACAGTATCTGAAATTAAAATCGTATTTGATCTGACCTACCAGTGCTGCTTGGACAAATCCTGACCCTTGCCAAGGTCATGCTGGAAGTCCTTCAGCTTGAGATTCTTCTCGTCAATGGCCAGCGACTTGTCCTTGGCTGCCAGATCCTGATCCAGCAGAAACATGGCTGCACGCAATTTGCGAATCTGCTCCTCGGCCTCCTTCAGTGCCGCATCGGCCAATCCCTGACATCCCTTGATAACCTTCAGTTCGCGACGCAGCGACCGATCCACCTCATCGTCGCACAGATCGACACCAATGCGACCCTCGCGCAGAATCATGCACTGCTTGCAAATGGCCAGTGACTTCTCTTTGAGGAAGTCAATGGCGCTGAGGACACGATTGCGATAAGTGTTCAGTGTCTCATCCTCCAGAGCGGCCGTCTTCTTCTGACGATTCAGTTCGTCGACCAGGAATCGAATCTCGCTCGTGCGCTCGCGCATATGATGCTCGACCTCGCGCTGCCAATTCTTGGTGGTGTCCTTCGTCTCATCCACCACGCGACGCGACTCCCTAAGCAGTTAGAAGGAGGAGTAGCAGTGAGAGAGAGTCGCTATTGCAATTACTTACTCGACAATACGCTCGGCGAGTTTCTCCTGATCGCAGGTGATGCGAAACTTGATCTTGTTATTATAATCCCAATCCTCCTCCGAGTATCGAGGCGGGCACTTGGCCACCGGACCCAAATGCTTGCCAGCCAGCTGCAGGCCCGTTATGCGGCGCGTCTTCAAATTCGGCAACATGGTCAACAATGATGCACTGCCTCTGCCACTCAATCGGTATCTCTGCCTCTGTCTCTAACTCGTGTTCGCTTGATATCAAAAATATATATACTTATATTTATTTATATAGTATTGCGTAAGATTTGAATGCAAATGTTAAAGGTTACGTGTGCGATTCTTTGCACTCATTTAATGACACTTCTCGACTTATGAGTGTTCTTTTGTGATTTGGGATTACTTGTTTCTTGTTTGATTTTTTCAGGAAATCCTTTGACTGGCACACTTTGCTTTCGGTTGTGTGTGTAATATGAAGTAGTATATTGTAGTCTACCTGGCTACGTGACGAGCTGACGACCTGCCTCCGAATCTGTAACAACTTCAACTGCCGATTCAGCTGCTGCTGTTCCTCAAAGGTGCAGTGGAGTTCGTTAAATCGATTCATGCTAAGGAATTTACGGTTGCCTAGCGGTATTTATTATTATGCCATTCCCTGTTCACACACACACACACACACACACACATACAGATGTGTGCATGTGTGCGTGTGTGTGGTAGTCAGGGCACCTGTCTGTGCCTGTGTATGTGGCTCTGTCACCTGGCAGTCAAATTGGGTACAAACGCAATCGTCCCGGAGCTGAGCTGGGGTTCTTGGGCGCTCATTCAATTGCAGGATTCGGTGGCAGGCGCAACTCGTCCTTGTGTTTTTTTGCCTTACAGTTTAAAAATAGCTGTGCATGACTTTCAAGCAGCCAGCATGGATCGATTTATGTATGTTAACATACTTTCGTTTTTTGCCTTTATTTTATTGGCAAGTGTGCAAAACTTTTTCCTTTTCTTTTTTGGCATTAACTTATGCTAATCAACGGCAGCTGCGTGACAGGATGGGCATTATCCCAGTGGGCGGGAAATAAGACGCAATATGCGGAAATTGTGAACGAAAATTCATATATATGTAGGAGCACCGTTCGAAAGTGATTGAATACATTTATTTTGGCAGCAGCGCTACATGAAAAACAGGCTGAAGGTTAAAAGTAGGTGGTAATTTGCAATTGATACCAAGATGCATTTTAATGATTAGGAATGAAAATGCTCGCAGCAAAGAAAGAATTAATCATTTTAATTACAATTTACAATTAACTAATATTAAAAAAATAAATGTTTTTATAATAAATATATTGTTTACTCCTTAGCCTATGCGAGTGTGGTATGTCATCTTCGCTTTTCAGCACTTTATCCAAATTTGACCCGCCATTGGCTTCAAAGGATTGTAAGGTTTGTAAAAGAAAATGTATCAAAAAATGTTAGGGTAGGTCAAAAAAATGAGTAACTTATAATAATAGCGCCAAAATTGGCTACCCCAATGAAAATCTATCAAACAGCAGATAAAAAGAGACGGACTTAAAATTGAAAATTTCTCATGAATCGGTGATATTCTCGTAAATGATGTTAGGCAGCCATCTGATTAAAGCATATCCAAATTTGTTTGCTTAGTTTAGGAAACAAGGATTTTCTGACTACGTCGAATTTCTGCTCCCAAAACTATGCCGCAATTTGAGAGAAATCCTTTTGGGCAATTTAGCCAATACAGCAACCTAATCTGTGTCACTGGTGAGTGTACATGCTTCCTTCAACAATAATCTGCAAAGAAAATAACATTTGATACACCTAAAAAAATCAAAAATAAGCGTTTGTTTGATTGTAATAATGGTAGAGACGTGAGAGATTTAGTTAGTGTGTACAAACAGCCAGAAAGAAAGGTCACAATGATCAATTTATTTACAGCACTGGCATTCACCAAATACAAAAACCAACCACAACTAAATTTTAGTCCAGACTTCAAAGTATTATATTGTTTTTTATAAATTTGAAGAAAAATTGTATTTGCTGCATTGTGCAGCATTTGTGTTTGTGCAGTGGCTCAAGATTCTTTCCCAGTCCGTTTTATATATTCAGTCTATTTTTGTTTCTGTTAAAAGCGCAAAAAAAATTAACTTTTGTTTTATATATTCTGAAGTTGATCGCAGTTAAATCATCTTTGGTACCTGCAGCTAACGAATACAAGGTAAGCTCAGAAGATGTAAGTATTCATTACCAAGATATTCAATCAATTTAAATCAGTTTTGTCAGGCATCCCGGACAGAGGACGAACAATGCATAGCTTATGCCTATAAAATTATGAAACCCTTGCTCAAGAACATAGTTCATAGCTTAAGGTAGAATTAGAGACTATTCAGAACGCTAATACGGACAATGTAGCTATAATTAAATATTTGAGAGATCAGATTGACTTTAAAAAAAAGCCATTGACCAAAATAACAAGTTAGGTTAGAATACAAATTAGGATCAAATCAGCAATTTGCAAGCAATCAAGAAAACAGTTCTTTGCGTTTACCTTAATTTAAATATGAGGTTAGATAATGCGTGATCGCTCGAAAAAATAACAATGCTTACATATATCCAAAAAAAATATGAACGTAATAAATGTTCTGTGTTTTCTACACCAAATAAAATAATTAGCACCATTTTTGATGTTGACTTTCAGTTTCCGGAGCATGTGAATAACTGAATAAATCACCAGAAACTATGCATAGCTTCGACGATTTCAGATTTTGAATACCTATTCTCCAGAAATCATTACATCCTCTGACTACTGGGACTATGCCACTGCTTGATCGATAAAAGTAACCCGGAGATGATTGTTAGACAGACGGTTACAATTATTATTAATATTATTTTTTGTATTAAGTGTTTTTTAAGCGATATCGAAATAATTTCTACAACTTAGGCTTAGATGGCTATCGAAAATCGATTATTGTGGAAATAAGAGAAACTGGGCAAGTTATCGATGAAAATGATATATTCTTGATATGCCTGTGCTTTACGAGAACTTAAATAAAATAAAATAATCGGTCGTTTGACATTTAGATTCATCAGCTTGATTTTCGATCGATGAGAATACCGAATAAAAGGGGCTGCTTAACTTTCTTTCGACCCGCATATTTTGCTTTAATTAACAAGTTTAGTTTTTTTGTTTTTTTTTGTAAAATTTAGTTTGAATTTATTACGATATACATTTGTTGTTGTTGCCAGCATATATATGCATGCAAGTACATATATGTCTGTATATGCATGTACGTGTGTATGTAGTTTGATGTATATTTATATTATGCACTGCACTTAAACTTTAATGATAATAAAAATGTACAATTTAATTAACTAGGATCTGTTGATGTTTGCATTATTAGTTTTCAGTAATTTGTTTCCAGTGTTTTATTTGGATTTTTGTGTTGTTCTGCTTCTAGTTTGGCTTCGACAGGCTTTGCATCGCCCCCCAACCCTTCTCGGTTCGTCGCCCCAACTCCCCAGATATGGCCTCAAGTTTGAAGAACTGTTTAGCATTTGTCGTTCAACGTAGTAATTAGATTAATTAATTTAGCTAACATACATAGTATCTGGCGCTTTGAAAATAAGTGTTACTTTATGCCAGAGTTGCCAATGTGATCGCGTGTTTAGCGCAATTTTAATGAAATATTAACAGTGAACTTTTATTTGAATTACTTCGTTCTATAATCATTTGAGTCATTCGCCCAAACAGTTAATTAATTGTGTAATTATTAGTTCTGTGAACTGTACATATATAGTATGCAGATCGCAACTCTACAATCTATGCGACATTTCATTTCTCATTTCTGCTACTTTGAGGCAATTTATTCTCAGTTTGGTGTTTGTTTTCATCTTCATATTGTGTTGTCTGCTGGGTGTTTCTCTCAATTGTTTAACTTGGCTATCTACGAATACAAACTGACATTATTATTATTCTGTTTTTTTCTTCTTTTTTTGGTTGTTAGTTTAATATAGTGTTTATCATACTTGTTTTAAATTCATTTATTTGCTCTTTGTTTTATTGTTGTGTTCTTTTTTTTTTTTTAATTTGTTGCTAGTTTCTTGTTGTTTCCTTTTGTGTAGGCAGTGTTTTATCATTCTTGGGTGTTGCTTGGTTTTCTGTTTTGTTTTATTTTCATCATCTGCTTAGCATCGAATATCTTTATCTTTTTTTATACTTTACATATTTCTTAAGTTTTAGCACAATTTCTTGTTGGTTTTCTTTGCTTCTCTCTTGCTGGCTACGCTAACAAAGAAAATAAGACATTTCTTATTTAATTTGCAGGCGCCACATTAAAAATAAGATTTTCCATTTGCTTATTTGTTATTGTTGTATAACAAAATCCAAAATAATGCAAATTACAACAAGCAAAACTTTCCAAGAATTTTGTAAATCATACACACAATCAAATAAGTTTTACAATCCAAAAAGAAATATATATTTATATTTATGTTTACAATTTGCATCTTTTTTATTTAATCGCATACAAACATTTTTAACGAAATATTTGTTGCCTTCTTTCTGTTTACATGTTTCATTTTTATTTTTATTCTTTTCCTTTTTTTTTTTTTTGTTTAGCTCATATTATAATTTAGTTGGTTTTGCATTTTCTTTTTTTAACAAAAATAATTGCTTCTGAGGTATTTCCTTTTTTGTTTATATAAATATGTTTTTATACACATAACCATTATAAGTATTTAGGTTTTAGTCGTTCTCGATTTCAATAGTTTGTTTTTGTTTTCTTTTTGTATTGTAGTTGTCTTGTCTTTTTAAACAATTCAAAGCACCTTTTGATTATATTTGACATTGTATTTTCGTTTATATTCTTTTTTTTTTTTTTTTTTGATTTTTATTTTTTTGCAATAATCAATATATTGATAATAATAAAAAAGTCAACTGAAACAAAATATAATCAAAGTACATACAAAATTTAAATTTTACATCTATTCATTTAATTCATTATTAATTTTACGTTTCTATTTCTTCGTTTTCGTTTTTATTGATTTATTGTTTGTTTTTGTTGTGGCAGCGTTTAGCTTCTCAGTACGCGGTAAATGGGTTTAAATTATTATAGCATCATGGGGATTTGTATTTGTTTTATTTTTGTTTAACTATGCCGCTTTGCTTTAAGAAATGCCTTTTTTGTAAACGTTTGAAATGGGCAAGCAACTCTTTAAGTCAAACTACATAAAAAGTTGCCGCAACTGAAAGCGAGTTTTCTTCGTTAAGACAAACTATCAAATAAATAGAGAAAAAATTGGCTATGCAGCAAGTGCGATTTACGACTTTCACGCTGGAAACCTTTGCATTCAGCTTCATATATTCACTTTTATTATTATTATCATCATCTTTATTCTTATTATTATCATAATTGTTGTTGTGTGGTGTTTTGTTTGTTGTTCTATAAACTATGGTCACTATACACAAAGGTCTATCGAAATTACTAAATGGCTAGACAAGAATTTAAAGCTCGCATCTAAGCAAAATGGTTTGCATAATCATCTTAATCAATGCGTTTGCATTTCTCGTGCATTTAAGAATACATGTATATATATAAATATATATATATATATATATAAAAGAACTCAAACAGGTTTCTCTCTTTTCATGTGCACACTCATTAAACAACACAATAGTAATAGTAATTGTAATTGTTGTTGTTGCTTTTGTTGTTGTCTTATTGTGGTTAAGTATATGTTTGTTTATTTGTTTGTTTGTTTGTATCTAAATAATAATAGTATGTGTAAAAAAATCAAAAGTTTGAAGTGTACATTTGAACTAAATTGTGTAAACCTTCTTGCCTATAAGTATAAAACATAATCAATAAGTGGTAAGTATTTATACACGATCTGGAACTCGCTCCAGCCAGCTACTTTCATCATCATTAGTGTCTCACAATCTACATGCATACATATACCATATATATATGTATATATATAGTTATTTCTATATAGTTGGCTATAGCTATAGCATATGTTGCATATATATATGTCATATATTGTTTGTGTGTATATGTCTAACTTTAGTATTTATGTATATCCAAACAAAACGTTCATCGTAGCACGCGATCTCAATCGCCTTTTTCTCGTCCTTCCTCCTCTCTCCTCTCACTGTGTAATAACAAAAACAATCGCTCCTTCCTCGTTAGTAACCTTAGACCATTGGCAGTCCCTGCTGCACATCCATCATCTCGTCCTGCGCTGGCGATGGTCGCGGCGCAAACGTTTGCATATGAAGCGGATGCGGATGAGGATGCTGGTGTTGTTGCTGCTGCTGCTGTTGTTGCTGTTGATGTGGTGCCGTTGCCCTTGCAAACAGTGTTGAACGTTGCATGCCCATGGCGCCCACAGTGCCGCTTACATTTGGATTGACGGATGGGAACTGCAGTCGAAAACTGTTATCCGGATGCTGATGCTGTCGCGGAGTGCGTCTCGGTGAACGCGCCGGCATTCGATTTGCCCGATGCATCTCCTCCAATATCGATGGCGCAACGTAGGTGAAACCCTGCAAAAACCCAAATACAATTATATATTGATTTCAGCAATTGTTGTAACTAAATGTGATAATTTTTCTTCATTTTCCAACCACCTGAATTGGCGGATCGCGTGCGCCATTGAATTTGGAGCAGAAATTCGCTGTCTGGGTTCGGTTCGGTTGCTCAGGCTCGGACTCGGTCTTGGGTTTTTGTGTGCCGCATACTAATAATGCCCGGCCAGGAATTATGCAAGCCGACTGACTGACCCAACTGCCTATGTAACACATTTTGCATAATTTCTTATTTCTTTACAATTTTTTTTTTTACTTTTTATTTGTCAGCGTGAGAGACACTAATTAAAAATTGACGAAATTCCAAAACCACAAAAAAAAAAACAAAATCGTAAACCAAAAATATAAAAAATATTATATGCAAAATGCAATAAAATAATTAAACAAGCCTCAGGGGTTGGCGTGTAAATTCATCTGGCACGCTAGACAGCACTCGGCGAGCAAGTGAGGAGGTTGGAGAGGGGAGAAGCTGCAGAAACGCGTGACGCGTCCAATTGGAATGGAATAAAACTGTACGTGAGCGCAATGGTAATTGAAACCCCATTTTGGGATCTGATCATATCATCATATCCGTATCACAGCACACTCAACAACAGTAGCAAAGTCGTCGCTGACCCACTAAACTCTTCAAGTTGCGGGCGTGCCATGTGAAAGCAGCTAAATAATAATCCACGTTCTAATTGTAAATATCACACATATTAGCAGCAGTTTGAGTAGCACTGTGATGTAAGTTAAAGTTGAACTTATACAACTGAGAACACGACTTGTAAAACCATCTTTCAATTAGCAGCGCATGCAGCCACAATGCTGCTCAAACTGCATGTAAATTTAGAAGCAAAAGTGCTACTTAAACTTACAATTGGTAAAAAGAAAGAAACATCGCTATCAATGCACAAGTGAAAGAAAACAAAGAGAAAAAGCCGCCAAAAAGCAAACGCAAAGCACTTGTCGTCTGTAAACAAATAAACTGCTGGGCGAGCAACAACAAAACGGTAATCTGCAATTAGCTCCTCAATCCAAAAAAAAAACAACAACAATGGCAGCAACATCAGCAACAACAGCAACAAAAACAGTAAGCGCAACTCTGCGTCTTTTTGGCCACGACCATTTCTCAGTCACGATCGTTGGCCAGTCGCAAAGAAACACTCAAACTGTGCGCACGCCAGCAGCAGACGCCAAGAAAAAGCAGAGAGAGAGAGAGAGAGAGAGAGAGAGAGAGAAAAAGTTTAACTTTCGTGTTGTATATAATAAAATTGAACAACTCCTTTCCCTCGACGTTGAACACAATTAACTTTATAAGGCGTGGAGAAAGGCTCAAGTTGGAATTTGCAAAGAAAAAGAAACACACAAAAAAACGCATGCGAGAAGCGTTTTAATTTCACTATGCAAATGCATTGACATTCATTCTTGGAAACTTCAGGGCTATCGGGTTGGCAGCCACACTAAAAAGACCCAGAGCCCAAATATAAAACCTGTTCAAGAGCTTGCAGTTCACAACAACAACAACAATAGCAGCAACAGCTGAGAGACGGAGACAGAGAGAGAGCTGGAGAGAGAACGGGCAGAGAGCGGGACGCAGGCGCACGTGCAGAAAGCGAGAGCGTAGCAGCTGCGTCTGCGTCGGCGTCGCCTTCTTAATTGGGACAAGAACCGTTTGAAGCAACGCAGCCGCAGCAGCAGTGCTTGTCAAACTGCGTGTGCGACTAAGTTGTGAGCGACATTGCATAATTGTCAACAAGCAAGTGTCATAAAAAAAAGAAACAAAAAAACTATCGAGCTGCTAACAACAATAAAAAAACATGTGCAAGAAATCTATAATAAAAATTGCCAAACTATCAATTTGTGTGAAAACAGCAACAGCAGCAGCAGCAGCAGCAGCAACAAAACCAACGCCGCATAAATAAAAGCGCAGCTTTGTTCGCCCATTGTAAATGAACAAAAACAGCAACCATTCCAAAAACCACAACCACAACAACAATAACAACAATCGCATACACCAAGGAGAAAAAATTAGCAATCAACGTACGTTTTTCTTATTGGTAAAATGTCCAAGCTGTTGAAAATAAATTCACTTTCGTTGCTGCTCCTGATGGCAGCAGCGCTGCCCCCCCAACAACAGCAACAGCAACTGTTGCCAGCAAAAACAACAACAAACAGACTTTTTAATGCAACTGACGGCGCTGGCAATTTCATCGATAACAACTATAGCAGCAGCAGCAACAACAACAACAACGAAGACTCCACTGTCGCCTATGAGCAACAGCAAAAGCAACAACAACAACAGCAACAACAAACATTGCAATATGCACAAGTAACGGCTTTAGATAAAGAAGTAGGTATGCATACGGTATCTATCAGCAGAAACAACAACAAAAACAGTAGCAACAACAATAATGGACGCAGCTGAGCTGCTGTAAGGCGCATTTCCTATACCCTCACTTTGAGTAAGATCAGGTCAATATTTTTAGTATTCACTTTTAGCTTCAATATAATGAATTAAATACTTGTTTTTTTTTAAGTGTCTGAGTAAGATTTTAATCAGCATTTAGACGAATTTAATCTGGGCTGTAAGCTAAAAAAAATTTGAAAATTTAGTTCTTAAAAATTGAGTTTCTAATTAATTTAGTTTTCTGCCCTATTTTTTCTTTAAAAGAAATATATTGATTATGATTTAATTTAATCCGTTAGCAATAATAACTAACAAAATTTGAAACAATTTTAAATAGATATTTATAAATTTTTTTGATTGATATGTTATATATATTTCCAAAAAAAAACAAACAACTTGTGTAGGCAAAAGTCGTTATTCGTGTTGCTCACATTTTGTTGAAATTCAAGTGAAATTTTCGACATGATTTAGTTGGTTAGTATATGTGTTGTAGTTGTAGTTGCCCCTCAACGCTGTGCCACCAACAACAAAGTGCGTTTTTATATGGAACACAGCAGTGGCCAAACCTGAAACGAAAAAGCGCCTTGGCTTGTGTTTAATTTGCAAATTAGCTGCAGCATTAACAACAACAACAACAACAGCAGCCAAGTACGAGGGGAAGGGCGACAAATTGTCGGCACGTTAATTTCTTGGGTGGCCTCTTCGAGTGTGTGAAAGTGAAATTTATTACACCCGAATTTGAAAACGAACGAATTTAGAGCTAGACACAACATGCATCACATGCCGACCAATGGCCTGCACTTATCAGTGTGGCTGTGTGTATGTGTTGAGTAATCGACAGAGAGTAGAGCTAATTAAAATCAAGTAAATGACACTAATCTCGTTTTCATGTCTAGTTGAACGTTTGATCAAGCAATGGGCACCGATTGTTTGGCTGGCGCCCGAGGAGAAATTCATGCCGATGGGCGTCGAGGAGTTTCTGCAGCATGTGCATCCCATCATGGACAAGGATCGCAGCTTTACGCCGGGCGTGCCCTTTAGCGAATACTCAACGAAATCGCATTTGGTTACCAACGGTCAGGTGGAAGATTTGTTAAAGAACAAGCAGTCCTTCATCTATGGCCGCAATCCCAATGAAGCACCCGTGCCCATTTACGGTGTGGTCACACTTTGTCCAGCGCCCCCAAAACGCGAGCCGGAACCACCAATACCTTTAGTGTCGGCCAGCACCCGGGGTTCCTACATACCCGTATCGATTAATCCGCTGGAGGAGCGTAATGACACAGTTCGTCGTTCATCTCGTCTGTTTCCGCTGTTCCAGCGCGTAAAACGCGAGGCGCCCAGCAGCATGCCAGCAGAGTATGCACCGCTCAGTGACTATGATCTGGTCATGGGCGAGACGCAGTTAGCCGGCGCTGCGTTGCCAGAGACCGCAGAGATTGTGGAGCAGCAGCAGCAGCTGGAACCCGAGCTGGACAATGGGCTGCCGGTGAACAATTTTATAGCCAATCTGGCGGACAATGTCAAGTTTAGTGGTGGAGTCGATCTCGATGATAATCTCGAGGATAACAACATTGGTGATTTGTCGGCGCACGAGAGGCAACCGATGAAGGGACAACTGCCTGGATTCCATGTCACCTACTGGATGTTCTATCCGTATAGTCAGGGCAAGACAATGTGCACGCTGAGCTTGGGCCCTCTGGGCCGCATACCCTTTCCGGCTGTTTACGGCTACTGTTTGGGTCATCGTCGTGACATTGGCAGCCATGTGGGCGACTGGGAGCACATGAGCCTGTACTTTAACGGCGATGCCGAGCCGCAGGCCATGTACGTCTCGGCACACGATGCGGGCGCCTACTACGGCTACAATCGGTTGACTGGTGCCTTTGAGTTTCGACGCCAGGAGACGCGCAAAGGCATCCTGCAGCGTCCTAACTTTCCCAAAACAGTCACAACATTCAAGAATCATCCGGTTCTGTTCGCCGCCAAAGGCTCCCACGGCCTGTGGACGGCGCCGGGCAAGCATCGATTCGTTAAGGTGGCTCGGCTCTATGACATCAATGGCTTTGGCACGCCCTGGAACACTTGGAAGGCCGTCGACATCAGCTATAAGAATCTGCGCTCCTACGGTACGTAATTACAATCTTCTATTTTTCTATCTTATTACACGCTCATGTAAATGCTTGTTTGTCTGCAGGTCGCTCCTTGGTGCCCGACTGGCTGACCTATCGCGGCAAGTGGGGTAATCCGAAGAGCAAGTGTCATCCCTTTCGCCGTATCGGCCTCAATTTCTGCGAGTTCACGGACGGACCCACGGGCATACCCCTGAAGGAGCCGCACTTTCAATGCGGCGCCGAATATCGTTGATTCTAGGCTGAAGATCGAGAATTGGATTATCCTGAATAGCATTAAGCGTAACTTTAGTAAAGTATTTATTGTAAAAATCACCTCCTCCCCCCGATGGTTTGCCCAAAAGCATTAAAAATTACCTAAGAAATACTGCTCAGCAACTGAAATTATTGGATAATCCTTGAGTCGAAATTGTTCGATTTCAATAGTAGCGAAATTTAAGTTGCGTCATTTGATCTTTGAGACCTTTAGTAATACAATCTTATATCAAAATTGAATAAAATCGCCAGCAGACCCATAACAGATATATATTATAAATGATCTTGGCCAAATAACGTACTTTTTCTCCATCTCACAATGAAATGATTGTGTTTTGATTAAGAACGATTATTTGTCAAGTTTCAACAAGCTACTCAGACTGATATATCTACAGAGATCGAAGAGATCTTTCTCAGTCTTTTGCAAAGTTTTTGCCATTATTAAAACACAAGAATGTAATAAACTAGCTGCAGAATTAAGTTAGCTCCTATTTGGAAAATTAATACGCAGTGCAAATTTAAGCAAACACTCACTTGGAAAATTAAATTGGCACTTTCGCTGAGGGTTGTATCGTCCGGCGAATCCACGGGAATTTGTCTTGTGAATCTCGTATCAAACTGTGAGACATCGTCCTCGCTTCGCTGTTATCGATTAAAATCGAAGGCAAAAGCGGAATATATTAATATATATCCCAGTCTCAATGGGTACTATAGAAGTCTGTCTTACCAGTAGCGGCTTAATGGGCGGCTCTAGGCGTCGATTGACTACATCGTCCCAGTTGACATGCTTGAAAAATGGATGTGTTCGTACCGCCGCCGCATCTGCGGGTCCGCTGCCCAAACGTTGTGACTCCTGTCGCTTCATTAGGCGTCTGACCAGATCTCTGGCATCGGGTGTGAGGTAGGCTGGTAGATTAAGCTTCGCTTTAAGAATGGTCTCAATGGTTTTCTTGCGATTCTCCGCAGTGAACGGCGGCTGCAAAATTATATCAAATGCCGGATTAGCTTAGCAAAATGTGGAGTTATTTATGTTATTCCACTTACCACACCCGTGAGCATATCAAACATGAGTGCACCCAAAGACCACCAATCGACGGCTTTGCCATGACCACTTCTAGTTAGAATTTCAGGTGCCCTGTAAATATTGAAAAGTACTCGATAAGTTCAAGTTTCATGTGGAATTTGTGGTTTCGGATTGGAAAAAGCTTGGCTGTCGCGCACGCACATGTACTCAATTGTGCCGCAGAAGGTGTGGGTGACAATACCCTCTTGTATCTGCTCCTTGCACAGACCAAAGTCTGTTAGCTTCACATGACCCTGTGCGTCCAGCAATATATTCTCCGGCTTCAGATCACGATAGATGATGCCCAAATTGTGTAAATGGCCCAAAGCCAATATGATCTCGCTCAAATAAAAGCTGCAAACCAAAAACATTGATTGATTAGTGGTCAAGTTGTGTGAAAACAAGTAAGAGCATTCATTTACCATGTTGTATCCTCCAGAAAGATGCCCTCACGCTCCAAATGCATAAAAAGCTCACCGCCACTCAGATACTCGAGTATCAGATACAATTTACCGTCTGTTTGAAAGGCATACACTAATTCCACAATAAACGGATGCTGTAAACAACAAAAGTAATTATTATAGTTGTTTATTGAAAGTCAGTGGGAAGTGTTAACAACTATCAATTGTTATTACTTATAAAAATAGGTACGGCATACCAAACTTTATTTGGAGATGTCATACAATTAGATTAAAAGACATGTATTTAGCACCAGGAAGTGATTCAAATTAAGTGTTGTGAATTGTAAAATAATGTACATAAAAAATATGTATTGCAATTAGGTTAAAAGTAATCGATACACTTCAGTAAACAACAGGAAGTGATTCATATTTAGTAGTGTGTAGGTTTGATTAAGAATAAGAACAATTAGATCAATTGAAATGTCAGAAAGTGACTCAACAAACAAAGTTGTGATCGATGAAATAATGTTGTATTTTTTTTTATCACATTGAAAGTTCAAGGATGCGTTTATCTCACCTTAACTGCCTCGAGTATATTTCGCTCGGCTCGCGTGTGCGCCGTGTCCTTTTGATTGGTCACTATGGATGCCTTTTTGAGCACCTTCATGGCAAAATAATTGTTGGCATCACGTCCAGCGGTTTTGCGCACCTGTCCAAACACAAAGAGAGACCAAACGAGGTAAAAAGGCTATTGTTTTGGGATTTTGGATATTGAGGCGCCAGCTTACCTGAAATACTTTGCCGTAGCCACCTTTGCCGAGCACTTTTTTGAGCTCAAAATCCGTTGGGCCCAATTTGATTTTGCCTGGATTGACATTCTCCTCAGAGAGCTGTATGGTTTCCTGGCCCTCAGTACTGTTCAGACAGAGAGAGAGAGAGAGAGAGAGAGAGAGAGCAGGCGGATCAGATATATTCTTATAGAGACACGATTAGTTATTTAGCCAGAGTGTTTAGGTCAGATTGTGTGCAGTTGGCGTGGGAAATGAACATCCCACGCATTCTATAAATAAGCCAGTGGCAAGCACGCGCCAATTGGCGCCCCCTAAAACGCCCCGTCAACGTTTTTAGCCAGCCAGCCAGCCCGACTGTCCCACTCCATGAAACTATTGAGTGTTTGCACACTAGCTTGGATAGCTTGCTTAGCTGACATATTGGGCAATAGACGGGGAGACAACAACAGCTTGTTTGGTAGTCAATTGCCAGTTGTAAACACTTCTGTCGCCGACATGACAAAGCCCGCCGTTGCGTTATCAGTGCGGTAGCCAGCCAGCGCCAGGTGCCTGGCAATTATCTGACGCCGGCCGGATGGACGGGTAGGAAAAGTCGCGTCAACATTTGTTCAGCTGTTTTGTTCCCCTAGCAAAGCAGGCTTCTCCTCGTCATCTTCCGCCGGCCACATAACTTTGGCATTACTCACTCTTGGTGTAGATTTATGCTCAATTCCGGTTCTAGGTCGACCTGCAAGAGAAAAAATACAGAATGCGAGAGAGTGTTATTAAAGAGAACAACAAAACAATATGTAAATGAGTCAGCAAATACAATATATATATATATATATAAGTTGATAGCTGATACTAACTGCACACAAGATACGCTCATTTATACCAAATGCTTTCTAACTTTGAGTGTAAACTGGTAATTAAGATTTTATGCGAGTTAAATTTAGGCGAGTCTGTTTTATGTAATGGCTAATGCAAAGGTTGCTCTGCAGTTGTAAGCTTTTCCAATTATCATTAATTAATACGAATCAAATTTATTATAATTCGTTTCTTGTATCTGCTTAAAATTTTCGCTTGAAAATGTTAAACAATCAATTTTCTTCTATTGATTATTTAAAATTATAATTTACGACTCAAGACATAAACAAAAAGAAAAGTAATCTTTGAATTGTAGAATTTCTGATTAAATTGCGACTGCCTGGAACTGTGTAGAAAATATATATATATAATGATATAATGATGTGCTCGCTCTTTACAGAGAAAGTGCTTTTGGCATGCAGAGAAATCGTTGAAAGCGGCGACGCCGACGCAGAACAAGCCTTACACTAAAAATTCGGTTTTTTTTTTGCCTTGGGTGCGTTCGTAGTTGATCAGCTACAAATATATATAATGTATAGATACATGTGTCTCTATATAGAGACAGACACACTTCTCCACACACGCACACACACACACACACACACATACAAAGATGCATACGCATACACACGCACACCTTCTCTTTAATGACAAACTATAATTAGAACTCGGAACAATGCCAAATACTCTGGCGGCAATTCTGCTACGGATGCGTCTGCTGCGGATTCTTCTGCTTCTGCCGTTGAGGCGCTTGCTTCTTGGGGAAAACTTGGAGACTTGTAAGGCAGCCGCATCTTGAAGTGGACTCGATACTCAGCAGAGCCTCGAATTTGAATTTTAAAAATTCATATTCTATGCGGGTGTTAGAAGTAAATCAGTTTTTTTATTTGGGTGTCAGAAACTGGTTGAGTATCGTTAATGTTGCTGGCTGGCGTCGAAAATTCCAATTAACAAATTCGTCATAATTTCTAAAGTTCACAATTCGAGGGCGTTCGCCTTCTTGCCTGAACTATTTATAACAGTTATGACAAAAAGCAAATATAAAAACAGCTCAAATGCATTTTCAATTGCTAGGCAATAATAATAATAATAATAATAAAAAAATTAAATAATAATAATGATAACAATAAAAATTAAAAAACCACACTGAATACGCAGCCGATTGACTTGATTTCCAAGTCATTTGACATTTTCTTCTCTTTTTTTTCGTCTTATCAGCAGAGAACGTTTTTTTTTTGTTTTTTTAATTTAACATTATTCGCTGATAACAATTTTTCATTCCTTTTTAAGTAAGAGTTTAGCTCACAGCGAAATAAATGAGTGTGTTTTAAGACCCAGCAGCATTTATTACCGTGAAAAATGTGCTGAAAATTACATTCGTTTTTCAACACTCCTTGTGCACATTTATAATACATTCAAATTAAAAATTAAATATAAACGTCAACGTTAACTCTGCCTAAGATATTCTAACAGATGGTATGAAACAACTATCAGAATATTATATTATTGGTATTCTTTATCAATACAAGACAAGTTGATTCATTCATTTTTTCAGGTACAATAATTAATTGGTTGATCTAAAATTATTGAAGCTCATTGATTAAAGAAAAAAATTTCGACTGGGTTGAAATTGTCAATTTGATACTGGTGTGTGTGTGTGTTCATAAGTGCGGGTGTGTGTGTGAATGACTGAACCAAACTGATACTGATTTTGTTGAAGGACATTTGACAACAAGAGTTCGGTTGCCCAAATAAAGCGGCATATTAGGGAAAGAGAATATTTGGTGATAATGATGCAACAACAAATGTGTTTCATAAGATGAGTCGTGCTTGAGAGCTGCAACTGAAGCTGCGATGATGAGCGTTGAGCAGTGAGATTGTTGAATAACCTGATGACGACACCCTGCCCGCGTATCTGGAGGTGGACTTTTGCGCAGCAGATAAGCTTCGAGAGAGTTCGAACAGCCGAGAAAATGCCAGACACAAAAGCGAAGAAGGTAAACAAAGAGGAAAATCTTTGCGAGTGGGTGGAGTGCGGAAGGGAAGTGCATAGAGGAGGGTGGGTTGTTGTGGGGGTTCTGTTGCGTAGTTTCTATTGCTTTGTTCTTATACTCACATCATCCAATTCGATCCTGTCGTCATCCGAGTCTCGCGCTTTGTCATCTTCGTGCAGCTCGAGATCGAAGACTTCACTTGTATCACTTACGTCCGCCATTTGTCGTTGTGTTTGTCGCTCACACAAACACACGCGCTCTCTCACTCACACACTCGCACAAACACTTTTGGTTTTTGCTTTTTGGATTTGTTGTTGTTGCTGTTTCAGCTTCTGCTGCGGAAACAATACGGAAACAGCGCAACAAGACGCACTTTCTTTTGGGCAATGCTATGACTTGATTTTTGGCTTTGGCTTACTCGCGTCAGGCGCGGCCCCTGAAGGTTATTTGTTTATTAGTTAATAGAATTCTGAATGGAAATGGTGGCGCAGCAGGCAGCAATGGCAGCAGCAGCAACGGCAGCAGCGGAGCGCCAATGCCACAGCCACACAATGCCAATACACAGACACACACGCACACACACGCACGCACACGCACACGTACGCACACACCCACAGAGGCGCGCACTCACACTCATGCGGAGAGAGACGTTGACGCGACCATGAGACGCATACAGTGAGGCGCACGCAAGTTGCTTACACACACACACACTCACCCACACACACGGCTCGGGAAAAACAATGCGAAATGTAAAAATTAAATGAATTGTGAATTTAATAATAATTAAAATTCACTTTTTCTTTGTTTGCAACCAGAACACGAGGTATGTTGGGACAGCGATTGCACTATTCGCGCTTATCGATACTCGCCAGGTATCGAACCATGTATCGATATCGATGCCGTGAATATCCCACTACGACCCGCTAGTGATGGCCAATATATCGATTTATTTTTAACCTGCACGCTAGCAAGACAAAGCTGAAAAAAATAAAAGTTTATTAATTGCATTCTATGTAAATACAAATGCAGCAATTATGTGCACAAATGAAAATACAATTATGTGCACAGGCGGTTCACCTAGCAGCAACGGTTCGCAAGCCGGCGATGATAACGAAGCCGAGCAACAACAGCCCCTGACGGATCAACAGGGACTTGCGCAGAGAACAGCAATCGTTTCATTAACTCCTGAAGAGATTCTTGCCGAATATGGTGAAAATCTCAAAGTGCTCACTCTAAATTCTCAGGTGTCCGAACTACTGACCATTATACGTGATAAGTAAGTAAGCTTGCCAACTGAATTGCAGCAGTTGTCGTTATGTATTTAATTCCACTTCTCATGCAGGAACACCACACGGAGTGATTTCAAGTTTTATGCTGACCGGCTTATCCGGCTCGTTATCGAGGAGTCGCTGAATCAGCTGCCCTACTCGGACTGCGACGTGGAAACACCGACGGGCGCCATATATGAGGGCCTCAAGTATCGTTCCGGCAACTGTGGAGTTTCCATCATTCGCTCTGGCGAGGCCATGGAGCAGGGTTTGCGTGATTGCTGTCGTTCCATACGCATTGGCAAGATTCTAGTCGAATCGGATGCGAATACGCATGAGGCCAGAGTGGTCTATGCACGTTTCCCCGACGACATTGGCAGTCGGCAGGTGCTGCTCATGTACCCCATAATGTCAACGGGCAACACAGTGCTGCAGGCCGTCAATGTGCTGAGGGAGCACGGTGTTCCAGAGAAGTGTATCATTTTGTCAAATCTTTTCTGCACACCCATCGCCGCTCGGACCGTTGTCAATGCATTTCCCAAACTGAAGATACTCACGTCCGAGCTGCATCCTGTCGCGCCCAATCATTTTGGCCAGAAATATTTTGGTACTGACTAAGTAGAGATAGGTATTCATAGGTATCCAACAGCAAAAAAAAAACCAAAAAAAGCTCACAGACCAACTTGACAACGAAGCTCAGCCTCAGCTTGGGATTGTAGGTAGACAGGTGTGTTCTGAATCCTGTTTAGCTCAAGAACTTAGAATTAACCGTAACTTTAGACTTGTTCGCTTTGCTTAATCTGTTCTTACTAAAATCTGTTCTTCTCTAGATGGTGCTTGAATTGGAGGACGCGCGAGAAGTTCCAATAACAACAACGACTTGCACTTATCTGCCCCCTTTCAAATTTGGCTTTTAATATATAATTCGCAAGAAAAAAAGTGACTTGTTTAACTTATGTATATATATATCTAAAATGTAAATACAAGCTGAATAAAATCACTATAAAAGCGTAAATGCTTATCACTTAAGTGGACATCTTGTAGTTGACCACAGTGTCCACTTTGTGCAGCCCGGTGGAGAAGGAGCGCAACTGCACCGCCTGCGCGTTCTGTATGAAAACGGCGCCAGTTTCGTCCCACTGTGCCGGCACCTCGGTGTTCTGCAGCGTGTGGATCATCACATCAAACGTACAGATGCAGTCCAGCAGTGGTAAGTAGCTAACCGTAGCCGATATCTGACGCATGACGTCCCGTATCTCGTTCTGGATGCGGGTCAGCTGCTTCGAGGAGGTGAGCTTGGTGGGATCGTTTGTCTCCCCGTCGCCTGCCTCCGCTTGCATCTTGAAGTCCCAGCACTCGAGCACCTCTTTGGTGTGGGCATTCGTGATGACCATCGAGATCTTGTTGATCATATTCTTCGATAGCCATTCTGCAAGGAAATGTATGCAAAATAAATTAATCCACCAACGAGAAGCGTTGCAATTTTGCAGCTAACCTTTTGTTTGCGTGAGGACGTTCTGCAGAAAGGCCGTGATCTTGGGATCCTTGGACATGAGTATGGTCAGGCCATATTGCTGGGTGCTGTCAAAGTTCTCCGCCGGATATATGCCACGTTGGAACAGTATCGAATTAATGCCGTATTCTATAAATTAGCAAATAAATAAAAGGCAAGGACGCCATTAATTAAAGCGCGCATTTATTTTGCCGCCGCCTTCTTTCTTTTTTTTATTTACTCAAGTATTCGACGATGATTTGCGCTGAGCCTTTTAGTGTTATGCAGTTCTTGGTTGCTTGAGTTGTGGACATCTTTCATATGTGTTTTCTCGATCTTTTCGTAAAATGACAAAATTTTCTACAAATTTAAGCCGCTAATTTTGAAGCTGTTTTTTTAGTTCCACTCGTGAACAAACTCGTCAGCTTCGATGAACCACTTCTCAATGCAACCAGTTCGCTAGCTGGAACTTGAGTAAAATGAACTAGATAAATTAATCGATAAAATCAGGTGGCACTAAAATTACAGAAAATCGGTTATCGATAAATATACCGAAATATCAAATCGAGCGGGTGTTATGGCGCCAAATGTATTTGTATTTAAATCATAGTTCTTGATAAGAAATAACACAGCAAAGTATTTGCAACAAATACATGAGTTTTATTTGCAATTTTTTTAAACTACAACTAAGCATGAGATCCAATAGCTGGCAAGTGCAGGTATTTGGTATGGGATAGCCGTCTACTTTGCACTTCTTCTCATCCATCGATTGTAATTGTTGCCGTAGACCATTTTGTAGGTGGAACCTGTAGAAAAACCAAACGAACATGTTTTCAGCTGGGATAATTGCAATGTTGAAAAAGATTTCAGTATTGCTTTCAGCTTTAAATCAACATAATAAAAAACATATGTTAAATGAAAAACCAACCAATATCGTGTGTATTTTTTTTATATTTTTGATAATTGTTGTATTTGTATTGCTATAAATAATTTAAATAAAGAAAAAGAGGAACAAATTAAAATCAATCAAATTTGTAAAATCTGAAGTGTTTGAAAATTTTTAATAAAATTTTTTCTTACGCATCATTTTGTGTGTGTGTGTTTTGTTTTTAATAAAAATTAAGCTTTACATAGTATTTTTGGTATAAATCTTTCAATAATTAAATTAAAAATTTTGACTTAATTTAATTAAAATAATCTCTTCGCCAGCTACGCCTACAGTAAGTACAAACTGATGTCAACATATACATAAGAACAAAATTTGCATGTGTATGTGTGTGCATTTGGATGTGGGGCTGTGTATGTGTGTGTGGGGATTTATGTACGAGTTCTTAAGACAAAGATTTAAATTAATTTTTCATAAAATACAAAATAAATTATGGTTAAGCTCTTTTATAACTTAGCTGAAATGTACACAAAACTTATCGTGAATTATAACAAATATACGTTTATATATATATACATGGTTTATTACAAGTTCTCGGCTACTTTGTAAACTTTCGTTCTCTATATACGCTATATATGTATGTATGTGTGTATTTGTATGTGTATGTGTATGTGTATGTATGTCTATAGTACAACAACAAAAGCGCAACAGTGTCAGTGTCAGGGTCAATCTGTATACCTTTCTTTATCATTAATTTTTTCTATATATTTTTTTTCTCGCCATACAAAGTACAAAGTAAATAAATAAATTCAGATTTTGATTAATTCTCACAATACACAAAACTCTTGTCACCGCGCACAAACGCCAAAAGAACGGGAAATGTCAGCCTGCATCTGGTTAATTTTCTTGAAATAATGCTCAATTCTTAATCCCCTTTTCTTAAGTAGTTGCAAAAATTTTGAGCGCAACGCTTTCACTTGCCAAGCACTTGTCTTGGAGTGAGCGATACGAAAATTTTTAGTGAGTGTATTTTTTTGTTGTTTTTTTTTTTATATATTTTTTTGTGTGATTCAACAAATTGTATCATTTTTTAAACTAATACTAAGAAATTACATTTGTCGGCGTTGGAGTGCAGGGAGTACTTTTGTTTGCGTTTGTTTTTTTTTTTTGTTTTTGTTTTTTGCTTTTTGTAATACAAATTCTATGCATTAAAATAGTCATAATTTAAGGTATGTATTTGGCCGTAGATTGCAACAAAATATCTGTGAAGAGATTAAATCATAAATAAAAATTAAAATTAATTGGATGTTCTTTTAATTTTATTTTTAATTTTTTTTTTGATAACTAGCTGCCCTAATACCATTTCCAAAAGGGAATTACAAGCAATAAAAATGCACTAGTAATTAAGGGCTCCGATGGGAGCCAAAATATTTGTCATGCATGATTTGTTTTTGTTTTTTTTTTTTTTTTACAAAGCTTTATCATCCTTTTTGGAAACTGTTTGTCAGCTAAGCTTTATTCTCTTTTGCGTTAAGAAAAATGTAGGAATAAAATATTGGAACAGAGTTAACCAATTGAGAGATAAAAAATAAAAAAACAGTGAGGAAACGCAAAAGATTACTTAAATTATTGGAAAACAACCACCAGATAAAAATAAAAACAAAGGAGCAAAATGAAATTGTTTTTTGTTTGATTTGTTCGGTTTTGGTGTTTTGGCTTGTCAAAATCTACAGCCAAAATGTTAATAATGTTTCATAGAATAACAAGAAACTATAATAAAATGTATGTACGAGTTCTAAACAACTAAATTAATTGCAAGAAATAATTTTTGTTATTTAATGAAGTATTATTATTCATGTTGTTACATCGCATAGAATTTGTTTATTGTGTATTTTTTTTTATTTGTGTTTTTTATATTGATCTCTTTGTTTTTTGTGTATGTGTTTTTTTTTAATATTGCAAACTACAAAAAAAAGAACAAAAAAAAAATTGATATCGAAAACAAAACAAAATTTCGGTTTGTGGTCAGTGCTTTTGCGTGTGGTGACTGTACTTTGGCGACAGCTATTGCTGATAGGGTTGCCATTGTGTTGCAAAGAATATCTAACTTAAGAGAGCCTCTGTTTACTGTTATTGTTATCGTAATCGTTATTGTTATCGTTATCGTTATTGTTATAGATAGAACGTAATCCATATGAGTGTAGGCTGCGCCAATTGAATGGTTTGAATGCATATTCGACAAGTTATTCAGTATTTGGTAGGTATTCTGTTGTGATTCGTAATTTTTGACTGTCTGTGAGTCTGTGAGTTGCATTTGAAATTTGTTTTGTTTTGTTTTGTTTTGCTTTGCTTTGTTTTGCTTTTCGTGTAAATGGAAAATAAAATCGTTTTTAACATTTACTTCAAAGAGATATTCAGTAAAATTTGTTTTTCCTATGTAATAACTATTTAAAATAAACCTTCTATAGCACCATTTGTTTTTATTCGTATTATTAAAATATTCATTTAACTTTAAGTGTATTTTTTTTTAAATTTATTTTTTATTTGATTTTTATATTAACGTATAATAATAGAGATTTTAATTAAAAAAAGAACAAACTTTTTGTTGTTAGTTAGTTTTAAGACTTTGCTTTGTTGCATTTTGGAATGTGTTTTCTAATAAAAATTCAAGTTCATTTTAATATGTGTGTATGTATGTGTGTGTGTGTGTGTGTGTGTATGTAAGAGGCGGATAGCAAATGGAGGGGGGGGGGAACTACTGAATCTTAGGCTTGATCTCATATCCCGTTATTACGTTCAATTTTCAAGCTTCGGTTGCTGAGTTATAGCCGATATATACTGTATTTGTACTATGTGTGTGAGAGTGTGTGTATATATATATAAATATATATATGTATGTATTGTCAGTTATCAACTATATTTGGTTTATTTCACATACTAATCTTTATGATAGATATGGGCAGATATACTATGATCATTCAGCTATTTCAAAAAATGTTTAATTTTGATACTTGTTACGGTTTTTCTTTTTTTGTGTGTGTTTGTGTTTCTGTTTGTGTGAGTGCAATTTGAGTTCAGTTCAGTTTCGGCTCAGATTTTGGCTTTGATTTGTATCTGTTTCTGTATCTGTATCTGTATCTGTATCGAGTAACTCAATCTAAAACAATCGATGCTATAGAAGTGCCTATTTTAGCAGTAATAACCTCCATAATACTTGTTGCCACATTCGGGATTATTGCTGTACGTACTGTCTAGATGGGAGTACTCGCAGCGCTCGCCATTGAATCCTTCTGGGCAACTGCAAAAGAAAAAGAGAAAACAAAACCAAAATAATATTAAAGATAAAGACATTTATAAATATTGTATTTAATGCGATGCATACACTTAAATGTACTCCCACCGATCCATTGAGGTGGCCATGAACTGTGTGTTCAGCATTTCCCTCAAATACTTAAGTATAAACAGCAAAAGCGAAAGTCCCCTCTTAATTAAGAATGTTTGCATTTGTTTATACCCATTAAAAATTGAAGAAAAAAAAAATGGTATAATGTTTTGGGCCTGGGTGTGTAACAGGCGGAGGGAAGCAATTCCGACCCCGTCAAGTATATATGTTACTGATCAGCATCAAAAGCCGACGTATTTTCATATTGATGTCTTTGCTAACGGCAGGCGCAATCTATAAATATACATAAAACCTGCGTTATTTTGACCCTTCAGCATCCTGTGCCTTTCATAAGAAATGCGAGCAATTTTCCACCTGCTTACATTTGAGTGTGCAATGCCTTTCAAAAAGGGAAATTAGACAATTAAAATAAAATAATAATTTTTAACAGCCGGCTACAGGGTATGTAGTAGTCGAGCTCATTCGACTGCAGCGTTCTAAGTTGTTGGTTTGTGCTTTTTGCAAAACGACCCAAACGAGAATTGGAAATGAAAATGAAAATGGTTTTTTCACAGATAAAACAGTACAATGCGCTTCTCATTTTGTTTTTTTTTTGTGTGCCAATGAATTGATTTGGATTGGTTTACATATACGAGTCGATATACGTCGGGCATGCAGGCAGTACGTGGATAATGTATAAAGCGAGGCGCTGACAGATATTATTCACATTGCAGACACACTCACACACACACACATACCCACAGTCTGTCTATGTATGAGTGTGAGTGCGAGTGCGAGTTTGGGGAGTTCTCAAAAATTTAACTCGATCGTGTAATGCGATGCCAAAATTGTACATCCCATCGACAGTTGTTCTCAAGTGCTGCTCTCAGTTGGTTTAGTTTAGATCTTATTCTAGTTTTCTTTTTCTTTCTTCTATTTCGTATTTGGGGGTTGTCGCTCTGACTTTATCAGCTGTCACACGTTTTATCACACAGCACTGCGCAGCCAGCCACTTGACTTTTGGGTTCGCCATGCTGAGGTCGTTAAGCAGAGGAAGCAGCAGAAACGAGGACAAAGACTAAGATGCCACAGCAGCTGTATCAAACCTAAAATGAACTGCATATAGCACACTGACTTCAACTTACTTGCAATAGTACTGATTTAGATCCGGTATTATCATGCAGGTGCCGCCCTGAAAGCAAATATTATTATCACATGGATAGCCATAGCCCATGCTGTGCTGATCCGGTCGCATCGGAACTGCAAATACGTAAAATAATTAAATTAAATCAAAAATCATAAATTTCACAAGAGTCATGTATACACTCAGAAAAAAATTAACAGTTTTACAAATCGCTCTGAACTATAAAAATGTTCTTAATTTTCAAATTAATTTCTAAATATACAATACATAATTTCAAAATATTAAAGAGGCTGGTTTTATATTTTTTAGAAATATATTTATTAACTTTAGGTAATTTTCTAAAAACTAGAAATGCAAAAAATTTCCTAAAATGAGAAAGGTTTCGTTTTTATTTTTCAGAAATATTTCCAGAATATAAGCAAATATTTTTAAAATGTCGACATGCAAACCCATTTAAAGTCTTTCTGGAATTCAGAAAATAGTAATGACATCTATTTATTTCCTAATTTTTCATAATACATTAAACTTTACTAATATTTAATAATCTAGTGTTCTATGCGTATATATATTAAAACACCCCGGAAACCGGACAAAAATAAAGTTTGAAAAAATATTTCTTGGAATTCTAAAAAAAAAAACTGTAGTTTTTGAAAAGATACAGCCTTCGACTTAAAAACATAATTTCTGAATAATAAGGTGAGTTTCCTTGACGCTTCTCTAAAATTCAGGTCGATTTTTGTCTGAGTGTATCTAGATATAGATGTAATATGTATGTTGAACTGTGCATGGATGTCGCCTTCGAATGTGCCCATAAATTAAAAATGAATTGGAGCGGTCTCCAAACTGTTTGAAAGACACACTTCAAAGTGCGTGAATTGACATAGATATGGTGATATATATAAATCTATATATATATATATATAGTGATGATGTTGAAGGTCTTACCTAGATGAGCATTGATCATGATGCGTCGCTTGTCGATAATTTTGCTGGCTTTGTTCTTGGCACGGCACTCGTATTTGCCCGCATCGGTGGAACCGTTAAAGGAGCGCACAATCAGCACGGAACGTCTTCTGCACAGACGGAGGCAGACGCAGAGAGAGCGAAAGAGAGAGAGAGAGAGAGAGAGAGAGAGACAGAGAGTGTGTGAGTGAGTTAGTGAGAGACAGAGAGAGATTAGTGTTGGGCATGTGCTCACTTGAAATGCTTAAATTGGTAAACACGGCGTTTGCGATTTATCGACTTGTCGTCCTTGAACCAGGTCACCTTTGGGGGCGGCTCGCCCCCCACCTCGCATATGATGAGCAGCTCATCCCCATTCTGCATCGTTGCGTTGCTCGGCGTTATCCTCGACGTTGATGTTAGCCCCTGGCCATTCCTCATCGTGCCGTTGCCCTTAGTCCATTGGATCGACAAGATCGATGCGTTCCGTGCTGTAAGGCAACAACAACAAAAATAGCATTAGCATTAGACTCACAATGTTAAAAAACATATACATATATATATATATATATATATACGTTATATCTATATGTATATATCTGTAGTACACATACACATGGATCTTAAATTTTAATTAATTTTGGGCATTTTCATTGTTTATGCGAAAAAAGCGATGTTTGTGCCTCGGCGCCATAAACAAATGATTATGGAATTTATTGAGATTCTTGAAGTTTGTTTTTATTTTCGATTTTATGGGCAGACGCGACGTCTGCTCAAATTGTTCAACTTAATCGTAAGTTGTTTATGGACTCTGCTTCCATGGCGATCGTTAAACTAAAATATGACATGACCTGATTTTCAAAAACCAACTCAAGCAAATTTGCTGCTTTTAGAAATTTATGAACGATTTTCGAGTTGTGTTAAGGAACTTGAAGTCAAAACTATATTGTAGCTTTATAAACACAAATTTCATAATCACTCTTCAATCAAAGAATTATTTTTATCATGCTATGATTAATTTAGCATAAAATCTTTAAATTTACTGTTTAAAATCATGGCCCAAAATTCAGTTGAAAATCTTTTAAATTCCTACTAAGCCGATTTGAAACTCTATTCTCTTCAGGACTTGTGTTTCATTTTCATATTTATTTAAAATTGATAAGGAACATGCGAAACACATATTCAAAGAATTTTGTTTATTTACTTAACTAATACTTGCTTTTTTAGTTTAGTCATTATTATTATTATGATTATTAAATGATTCCCCATTTACTCTCACGTGCTT
This sequence comes from Drosophila picticornis, assembly GCA_035043845.1. Taxonomy (NCBI): domain Eukaryota; kingdom Metazoa; phylum Arthropoda; class Insecta; order Diptera; family Drosophilidae; genus Drosophila; species Drosophila picticornis. Next base: position 20,235,522 of record JAWNMR010000122.1, on the reverse strand, counting down.
GTTGCTTGCTGGCGTTAAATTGATATGTTTAGCATTCAGCTTAAATTTAGGTTGCTTATTATCGCATTTGCAGAAGCCAATCGGTTGTGGGCTGCAACATGTTGCCAAAAAGTCTCCTTCGCAACGACTGGCTCTGAGTCATAAGTGTCGAGAATTTGGCAATGAAATAAATGCCTCGACTAGTCATTTGCCATTTGCCACGCCCCCAATCGCAGATTTCTTGCTTTAATTAGCCGGCATATCACGTGTCTGGGTTGGGTGCTGGGGAGGTGGAGGTGGCGAAATCAACGCATCACATGATAACCGAGAGTCGAGAATTGAGAATTGAGAATTGCGTGAGTGCTTTGGCAATGAATGAATCATCGACACCATGACAAACAATTGGTCAAATTTTTCTATTTATCTGCTCTATCTGCTATTTCCTCTGTTCTCTGCTATTTTGAATTCTTTGGTGGGCGGGTAGCTTTCGGTTGAAATGCACTTAAAAATTGCATGCGAATTTCTCACGGATTATGCAATCGCATTACGCACGCGAATTTTCCAGTGAAAAAAAAAACACCATAAGAAGAAAAAAAAAATTATATATATATATATATATATGCGACCAGCTAAATGAATAATATAAATGATAATTATAAAATCCGACGAGACTGTATATAGTAGCAATATTTATGTGTTAAAGTCGTGGAACGCTATTTATATATTCAACACAGTCTGCGAATTTTTGATTTAATGCTAAGCGAATGGTAATTTATGCGACTCTCGCGTGGCCCGGCCGAAAGGAAAATGTATATTGTGTATAAGCATATATATATATATATAAAATGTACATACACCGGCGATATTTATTCTATCAAATGTTACATATTAAAAGATAATTTATTGTTTATAATTTATGTTTTCGGCCAACGCGACGGCCCATAAAACAGCATTTTAATTGTGCGCGTCACTTTCTCACGCTCCCAAATTGTTTGCGCTGCCTTCTGCTGTCTTCGGTTGTCTTCTCTGCTCCCTAAATGTGGAGGAGCTCCATACCAAATAAATACAACAACAACAACGGCAGCAACAAATACAACACCAAACATAAAAAGAATAAAACGGCAACTCACAAGTGGCTATGGACAGAAGGCGATTAAAATTTGAAGGCAGCACGCAAACAAGTTGACAATTGTCATGCCCAAAGCCCAAAAGTGAACCAAGTACATTGAACGGTGAAGGGAGTGTCCCCTCCAAAGCCTCAAACACCAATCACCCTCCACCCTCCACCCTCTGTCCATAGGTTGATTGTACGGGAGCCCCAAATTCAGCACGCAGTTTGCGCCGGTCGAAGCCTTTTCAAGTTTTTTGCTTTGATTCCACAATGAAATACGAGTCATAATAATAAGATGAACATTTTATTTGCGTGTGTGCGTTCCTCTACACTTTTTTTGTAATATTATTTTTTATACAATTTTATGTCTTCCTCGTTGTTGTTGTTTGGTTTTGGCATATCATTTCAGTTCAATTCAATTCATTGTTATTATGACTTAATTATGCGCTTAAGAGATGATTATCAAAGCGCTGTGGCCATTGGTCTTTTATGGATGGAGAAGTTGCGTTGATCAAGCCAATCAAAATATTAGGGAAGATCAGTGTGGGTACAATGATCTGTTACAGTAATTATGGCTTAGTGGGCTTATCGAGTTATGAAATACGCTTATATATATTTGTATAGTTATGCAGTACTCTTGACCGTAGTGCAAATTACAAGTGAACAAGAAATTGAAATACAGCAAGTGAAAGCGCTCTAGACGAGAGAGAAAGAGAGAGAAAGAAGTAGAGAATTGGAGTGATAGTTGGAGAGAGAGAGAGAGAGAAAGATTTCGATTTTCCACACTCGTATTTTGGTCACTACGAATTTATTGATAATGATTTTATGGACAACTTCTGTGTTTTGCAAACGATCTTGATGAAATTTGCTACAGTAAATAAACATTATGGCAATGTATATTCCTGCTGGAAAGCCATTTTAATAATAATAGTACAATCGATGTTAGGGACCCAGAGAAAGTTATCGATAAAATGAGATAAACTTGCTTAGAGTCTTTGGGATCGGCTCGCTTATACAGATGTGCAGAAGGACAAGTGGACAATGGGATGGATGCACAGATATCGTTAGTTGTACCTTGTTTGATATAGATTAAAATATGTTGTTGTCTTATGGCAGCAGTTGCACCTTTTTTCTTGATTCTAACTCAAACAAGAGTATTGCAGAGTAAAGCATTGCACTGTAATCAGATATTCATTCGTTTATTTATCTATTTTTTTTATATTTTTTTTTGCGAAGCATTTTGCTGGCAGAGCTCATTCGCCCCTTACGAAGATGCTAACACCATTCTGTTGTTGCTGTTGCTGTTGTTGTTGTTGTTTTTGATGCTGTCTGTTTTTTGGGTTGTGTGTGCGTCAACACTACGTCAAAGCCACAGCTGCTGTCGCGCCGCGCTTCCGGAAAAGTCTGGCATAACAACTGTGACAAAAAGGCAAAAAAAAAAAGAAGCAAAATCGCAAAAAAATAACAAAAACAAAACGTAAAAAAAACGGAGAGGAAACGCTGCCAAAGCAATGGCAGGAAAAGTGTCGTCGGTTTGGCTGCTGCCTGTCGCCGATTTTAGCACAGGAGATGGGAGGCGCTGTGGCCGCATTGAAATAACTTTCCATACATGCACAATGCATATATACGTACATATATGAGATATATGAGATATATAATAATTTTTCCTCGTTTCTGCAACTCATTTTTGTGCGATTTTCCTTCGAGCGTGACGCCTCAATGATTCATGCAAATCCATCAAAATGAGCAGAGAATCGGAGCGCTGAGCACGGTGAGAACGGTTAGCAAAGAGAGAGAGAGAGAGAGAGAGAGATGCAGCAGAGAGAAGAGATTGCAACCGGCGACAACATGTGGTTTTAGCACTCGAGCGTTGCCAGCTCTGTTGCAAGGGCAGTGGTGGGGTTGGGGGCACGTTACGTTTATTAAGATTTTATTGAATTAATAAGCAAATTGCATGCGACACGCTGCTGGCGCCATCTGTCGTTCAAATTGCATGCAATTTGCATATTTGCCGTACGACGATATCATTGTTCTCATCTGCCGGGGTTATTCCCAATGATTTCACTTAGGCCAAATTAATGAGATGTGCAACGTGAAATGACTGAATATATTTTTCCATTTAAAAATATGATTTTTTTTACGTCGCCGTGCGCTGAAAGACATTTTATTTTGGCAGTTTCTCTAGCCTCCCTTCTCGCTCTCTCTCTCTCTCTCTCTCTCTCTCTCTCTGTCTACCTCTCTCTCTCTATCTGCCTCTTTTTCTGGTTGCTCATTGTTTGACCCACATTCGATAGCAGGCAGCGAACGGAAGTTTTTCCTCTTGTTGTTCTCCAAGATTTTACGGCGTGTTTTTTTTTCCATATGAAGAAAATGCTGCTCGGCTCTTCTGCATTTTCTTCATTTTTTTTTTATGTATATTTTTTTGTTGGGTTTTCTGTTATTTATGATTTGAAATGCGTGCGCTTGTTATTTATTTTATAATTTTTGATTCATTTTTATTGGGGCGCTGGGGGGACATTGTGTCATTCCTCGATTGTTTTAAATAGACTTCGGCAAGTGATTTATCGCATTAGCCATAAAGAGGCGAATGTATCATAACACTCACATTATCTTGTTTGAACGGATTTCTTCTTTTACAATTGCTGGCAGAGGGCCGAGCACGCGTCCCATCAACTTGGATGAACCGTGACACTATGGAACGGGGGGACTTTTAAGAGCCGCCCATAGAATATATTAAATATTTGCATACGTATGTGTTTTTATGATTGTGCAATTACGTTGATAAGATTTATATGGCTGAAGAAGATACTCATGACCACCACCTGTCTGTCAGCCATTTGGGAGCATTGAACATTATGCATACGCATGGTAGACCCGCCTAAATGTAAACATTGACAAATTGCTGGTTTTGTTGTTGTTACCATTGTTATTCTTAACTGAAATTGAGCTGGGTAACGAGTAATTACAATTACTACAATAATTCGACTGCTCTTGCTCAACTTTAGATGGTTCGTTGCCCTTTTGGGTGAAATTACTAGATTTATGTTGAAAATTTGAATAACAGTTTTAGTCGCCAATTTTTTGCCGTTGGTTGTCAAATTAGGTGTACTTTATGGATTACCTGACGAATCTGGTATTTCTATTTATATAATTGTTTTAAAAGTTCAATGTTCTACAAAATCTGAACATTTCAATTCGATTCCATGGGAAAAAAGCACCTGCAGACATCAACAAGCTAAAGTTGTTGCTCCTGTACGGAATCAAAGCATAAGCAATATAAATAACAACAAAAACAACAGCAACAACAAACGACAAACGACAACAAGCAAATTATGTTGTTCTAATGCCCAAAGCAAGAAACCGGAAAGCTGAAGCAAGACAGACAGCCCGTGAGACAGACAGACGGACAGATGGACAGATGGACAGACAGACAGTCGGGCAAATTGAACAAGTTCTCTCAGTTGACTATCGGATGATGCCTGGGCCCTGGGCCTGAACGCTGGCAGATGAATGGCCGGCACGTGTGGCCAAAATGTTCGCAATGAAAATGTCTTGAAGGCGAACGTTGGCACAACTAATAAAATAGAAAAACACCAATACACACAGGGAAACAAACACAACAACAACAACAAGAACGGGAACTTAATGTATGCACGATGATTGTCGCCCGTTTTGCGATCTGTCGATTTAGTCCATGTTTGTTTGGCGCAATCGCTTGTTTATTTGCGCATATATTGCGTATACGCAATGTGATTTCCTTTGAAGCGACTTTCACGTTGAGCTTGTCGTTGTCTGATTGCTGACAACTCAACCAAATAGACAGCAGCAACAGCAACAGCAGCAGCAGTAGCAGCAGCGTCAGCAGCAACTATGAATGTTCTGCATGCTCCTTACAAAGTTGGGCAACGTTTTCATTTTCAGTTGCAAATTGGCAACAACAACAACAACATCAACAAAGACAAACTTGCTTAGATCTAGAAGACTTGATAAGTTAAGATCTGTTAAGATAAGCGATAAGTTAGTAAGTAAGTAAGAAGCAGATAAATGCAAACACACGCAAAATCATGCCAACCCCTACCCCTCCCCCTCCCCCCTTACCTATCTACTCCTCATACTCTGCCCATCTCACTCTCAATCCTTCGCTCTCTTTCTCTCGCGCTGTTTCGTTCCCTGTGCGCTGCTTTTCGCTTTGAACTTCGTCTCGTTTTTTACGCCTTGCCATCTATAGACGGCCCCATATTTATACATACCTACACACACACACACACACACACACACGCATATATATATGTATATATAAATGTATATATTTTTATTTCACTGCCTGCCCCGTTTAATTAAGTCAAGTGAGTGAGGATCGTTGCCTGCCTCTAAATGCCAAGAAATTCAGCCCGCAGCTGCCGCCTACCTCCTCTGCCGCCCCTTTTGCAACAGTCCCCCTCCCTCCCGCCAGCAAGCACCCTGCTCCTTGTACGATTTGCTGCAGCAGTCGTATTTGTTTTGTTTTGTTTGTTTGATTTGATTTGCTTTCTTTGTTTTGCCGCCGTCGTCGTCGCTCTATTTTTGCAATGAGCTTGCAAATCTGCTCGCCCAGCCCAGCTGTTGAAGCAATCCCCCATGTGTCTACAAATGTATCTGGCCGTACTTACTCCCATACAGCAGCAGCAGCAGCAGCAGCAGCAGCAGCAGCAGCAGCAGTAGTACCGTCATCATCATAATCATCATAGTTATCATGAAGAGCACGCTGAATGCGTTGCTTTTCTAGCGGCGGTTTTCCCTTTGCTTATCTTGGCGCATAGTTTCTCACGTTCTTCTGACTAATGTCAAGCGCTGCAGGTGGCTTATCGCTCGCTGATAAGCTAAGCTCTGCTCAGCTGTTGCTGCTGCTGTGGCTGCTGCTGTGGCTGCTGCTGCGGCTACTGCTGCTGCTATTGACCGTGAATCATGAATTGTGAATCGCAGCTGAGCAACAGCGTTCACCGTTTAAAAATATCATTCATAATCGTTTGCTATCTTGAGTCAACAAGAATATTTTGCATGCCTTGATACCTCTACTGAAATATGAATACAAAAATCTTTGTTCTTGGCCTTACAACAAACATATCTGTCATAAGTCATTTCGAGAAACATTCTTCTTTATCAGTTGGAAAAAAACAACAAAACATTGACATTTTAAAATATATATTTCAAGCATATCCGCAACACTTTAAACGTGAAACATGCGATGGAAATCTAATACTCAAGCTACAAGCAACAGCTGACAAAATGTCTTCAAAGTTGTATAAATAAATATAATCGCTTTCGAAAATTCGCCAGCAAATTGTGTGGTTGACAGCACGTGCTTGGTTCTTTGAGTGCTCCACAAATTATAAGACAAACATTTTGGGGGCTCACGTTGTGTTTGCACCTACCGATTATTATAATAAATTAAGCAAATATGAAATAAAAATAAACAAATATTTTAAATGGCATTTAGCTTTACTTGGGCACTGGAGGGAAATCAATATTGGCTATCGTTTATATATACAACTTGTATAATTGGCAGGTGTGAACACAGCTCAGCTCATACAATTTGTTGCATGTTGTTATCAAAGTCAATGAAGCTGTGACGCTGGCGCTGCAGCAAACAAACAGACAGACACACAAACAGCAAACTGACAAACACAACAATTGATTTATTCTTGAAGAGAAAACAAATAAAACCGTCACAAATTTTCCATGACGTGATTTGAAAGTGCTCAGCTACACGATGACGTAGCTTTGCCAGTAGCAGTAAATGCCACTGATTGCTGATCATGTTGCTGCTGTTGTTCTTGTTGTTGTTGTTGTTTTGGCCCACCTTGTGGCATGTTTTTCATAAAACTGTCAAAATGTTATGCAAATATTTGATGTCATTCTATGTAAATCCGGTAGCTAGAACATTCTTTGTGGCCATTTAGAATTTGGCTTTTCTCGCTATTTTCATTGTGGTTGTTTGCTAGTTGTGTGCGTCTGTTTGTGTGTGTGTGTTGGTGTGTGTGTGTGTGTTTTGGGGGCGTGTGAATGAAAACAATGCGGCAGTGATAATGCTGATAAGAGCGAATAAGAAAAAAGTGCTGTTGTTTGTTCGTTTTGGGGTCGAGGGCTGAACAAAAGATCAGCACATTGTCTACAGAGATTTTTAATTTTAAAAACAATTTCGAAATTAAAATAAATAATTTTCGAAAATTAAATGCTTTAATTTGATATTCATTTCATGTTCTTAATATGGTAGGCAATAATATACTTTATAAAATAAATATATTTTGTTTTTGCGAGATATAATGAAATTAATATTTGGCACTCGATTCACTTTTTATTAAATGCAGTATTATGCGACCTATTCAGATTAAAAACAGACATTAATTCTTTGTTTAAGACTTAGATCTTAAGTTGCTTAAAACATATTTTAAGAGAATCATTGCTTTATGCCACAGCCCTGAAAAAGAGCGACATCGAAGTACGTCACATAAACAAATGGCTTTGAATACACTCACAAACGCATTCACTCATTCACTCATACACTCATACACTCATACACACTCTGGTTGCCCTGGCGACAGCGTGTGAAAATCTACACAAATGCATTAAGGAAATGTTTTTTTTTGTTGTTATTAATTTTTAATTTTTTTGTGTGTGAGATGGTTTGTTTAATGAGAGATTTGCCCAAGGCCAAGCAGCTGTCCAGATATAATATTCCCCATCTTAACTCCTGCGCGAATTGCGATTATCGCGTTTGCGGCTAACAGTTGTTGCTGTTGTTGTTGTTGTTGGCCAAAATGCAACTGGGCAAAAGTCGTTTTGATTGCCAGCCTCTGCTTGAAACAATTTAAATGTCTGCGGCGTCTGCTGTTCATCATTGCTTTGCTGTTGTTGTTGTTGGTTGGCGCACAAAGCGCCTGATTGCTGATAGCCATCAGCAGCAGCAACAGCGACAGCAGGAGCAGCAAGGCAACAACGACAACGACAACGACGACGACGATTGCAATTGTTTGGCAATGACAGAGCGCACCTCCCAGACGGCCGTAAAGCAAACAAGCCATAATTAAGTTGCACTCGACCTGGAGCAGCAGCAGAAGCAGCAACAGCAGCAGCAGCTACTTGGCCAACTTGGCTGTGCTGGAGTTTAGTCGTTCACTAAGTCAGTGAGTCAGGCCGTGTGTGTTGCTGTTTTGCCTTTTACCGATGATCTTAATTCCATTTAAATCGATCAATTTCCACTGACGACATTATTCTTGCATGCCCAGCCCACAGGCAAGCACAGTTCACAGTCCACAGTCCACAGTCCGCAGACAATCGTCGTCTTGGCCGGTTTGAGTCAGCGCTTGGGTTACGTGGGTGAGCTGCCAACAAGTGGAATGACTAAGCGCTCTCTCAGCTGCAGTTCTGTCTCCATCATCGTCTCAGTCTCAGTCTTTGAGCCTGGCAGCTTATCGCCCAGTTGTAGATCGGTACGCGCCCTTTTTTTTAGCTTTTGTTATTGTTAGTATTGCTCTAAAAATAGCCACAAGGCTGTTAACTTTGTCATGATCATGATCATGATCATGATCATCGTCATCATCATCATGAGCAAAAGCAGCAACAGCAGCATTATTATTGTTATGATCATCAACATAATCAAGAGTTTGTAATCTAGAGCAAAATGAGTTGAGTCAAGTCCATTGCCAATGGCAAATATAAAAAGCCGCAGCCAAAGTCTAACTTAACCCAATTTTCCCAGAGCGAGCCGCATAAGGAAAATGAGCACATTACAAGAAACGAGCTGCACAGTTGGTGAAAAGTCGCTCTCACGCGCCGATCATCTTGGCAACGTTGTGGGATTTCAGCCAACTCCGACTCCGACTCCGACTTCAGCCTAGCTTCAGCTGCAGCCTGACACTGACATTTGTCAGTCGCTTATGAGGCGAATCCTTTTTGGCCGAAAGCCGCACAGCAAACCAACATCGAAATTGCTCACTTTTGTTCTTAATCAGCGTGGGAATATCAGAAAAAAATCACAACAAATGAACTTTGAGAATGGGCGAGAGTGAGACACAATGAGTGACCTTCAAACTGATTCGGTTCACACCCACTGCAAGCAGCAGCAGCAGTAATCGCAAAAAGCACCGCTAGGTGGCGCTGTGGCTGCAGCTGCAGCACCTGGCAAACTATATAAAATTTGGTGCATGTTCGCTGATTGAACACAAATGATACGGAAGTCGGTCGCTCGCCAAGCCAAACCGCAGCCAACTCGAGCCCGAGTTAAGGCAATGAGTAAAATTCTCACGCTTGGCCACTTGGATTACCCGCCAGATTACATGAAACGCGCCTACACAACAGCAACAACAACAACAACAGCAGCAACAACAGCAGCAACAACAACAACAACCACAAAACAGCGACACCGACGACGGCGCATAAATCAGCTGCTGGCCCGAGACTGAGCTGAGGCTGAGGCTGAAGCTGAAGCTGGATAGCAGGAAAAAGCCGCCAGTTGTACGCATGCCAAAAGCGGTTTAAATGTCCAAAGTGGGCAACAACAACAACCAACAGCAGCAGCAACAACAACAGCAACTGCAACTGGTGAGTGGAAATTGTGAAAATGTGCAGTGAAAAGTCAGCTGGCCAAGTTCTGCTATGGGAAACTATTTCGGCCACTATTGCTTCGGCTGATCGGAGCCTGCCGCGCGAAAACACTATGGAAAATTAATCATACGCCCCATTAAGCGGGTGACGCAACCAAGTGTGTTAGCCATGATTCGTGCGCTTTTCGAACAAATTCAAAAGCACTCATCGCATCTTGTCAGAACGTTGTCTAGGCGTAGATGCCTCACTCCCAGTCATACACTTACACACACGCACACACACACACAAACATACACACACAGGCAGACGCAGACACACGCACCAGTGTTGAACGCGTTGACTTCTTGGAAATTGCAGCAATGTGCGCAAAAATAAATTTCTTTGACACGCCACATAAAATGCTCGCGCCACTGCGGCGGCGTCCAGATGAAAAGCCGGCAACTGGCAACTTAAGGCAGAGGGCCATGGCTACAACATGGCTGGCACTTGCCACACACACACACACACGCACACACACACACACACATAAACATATTGCATTGCCAATTTTCGCTTTTGCATTTTAATTCACTTGCTCTTATTTATTATTATTTATTTGGCTCCCTTAATGCATCCGTTTTTGCCAACTTTTCTTCATGTGTTTTTTTTTTACATTTTATTGTCTTCTTCTTTTAAACCCATTACTGTTTACGGTTCTGTTTTGACTGCTGAAATGTTTATCGCTCATATATTGTAAGCGTCTGTCAGCCATTTGTTGTTTCTTGGTATTCCTTTATTGTTGTTGCTCTTGCTTTTTCTTATTATCTTGTAATATTTATATTCGTGTTTTTGGCCGAAAACTGCGCATGTAACTGCTGTAAAAATAAATATCTGCTCTGTCTTATCTCCTCTACTCTCAGTTTAATCTACTTAATAATTTTAATTATTTCTCGAATCTAATATAGATCTTTCGATTAGCCTTGAGTGAAATATTTACATTAAACAACATTTAAATACTGGATGCAAAATAAAAATGTAATCAATATTTATCTGCATTATAACAAATTTCGACGTTTTATATTTATTTCTTCAAACTGCTGTTCCGAATATAGTTTCGGGGCTTTTTTTCCGCCTCTTATCGAGCCCCAAAGTTTGCCAAAAACGAATAGTTTGTATAAAATGTTGAACATAATTGATCTGTTATCTTATTTGTGCTTGTTTAACATCATCTCACACAGTTTTTCTGGGAACTTGACAGATGCACCAATTTTCTAGGTTGACTGAGTGCTTTCACTTCCCATTTTTTGACACGGTTCTTTAAAGATGGGGCTTTTTTAATTTTTTTTTTTTCGATTTGTCATCCGATCGTTAAAATTTCCACTGCTTCCTTCCATTAGCTATTGTGTGCACGTAATTCATTAACAATGTGTTGAAAATGTGATTCCCAAAAGAAAAATGAAATAAATTCAAATTGGTTCACATTTACAGTTATGCATGCACATACATATATACATATGTGTATATATATATATATATATATATATTTATAGAGACTGTTACGCCTGACTGAAGTCGTATTCCGATTCCAATTCCGAAAACGTATTCGAATCGTTTGCCCAGAGCCAAAGGTTTGGCCGGGCCCCGTTGCCACTCCCACAGAACAATGTTGCCAGTGTTGCCAGCTGGCTGCCAACAAATTGCACAACAACAACAATAAACAACTTGTGGAACAGTTCGTCAATCAACTGACGCCGAAATTCGTAAAAGCAAACGTTGCGAAAAATTGGTTGCCATCAATATCGGAATGTTTGTTGTAGAGCCGAGCCATAAGCAGAACAAATAAATAAGGTGCCAAACTACAGATTACAACATTTGTGATGTTTATTAATACGAAATTAAGTAGCCACCGTTAAAAACAACAATAACAGAAACCCGCCAAGGTGTTTGGGTGGGTGGGCTGCCCCAGTCATGGGAGAAGGGGGCGTGCAGTGGGAGCAGAAGTAGCGCTTTCATCTTTTTGTAATTAGGTGTGCGCAGAGACTGATAGATAGATAGTTCGATGGATAGATACAGATCGGATTTTGAATACGTGCAATACATATATGTATATGTGTGTATGTGTGTATGTACTCCTATTTATATGGGGCAAAGTGCAAGAGAGATGAAAATTAAAACAGCAGCCCGGAATGTTTACATTGTATTGCAATGCGGGGAACACTAGGCCAACAATACAAACGAAGGTATTTTGATTTAATGAAGGCGTTTGTGGCACTTTGTAGACATATTTAATACATCCGACTAATCATCACCATAAGTTCTAAATGTTATATAAATGTTTATATTAAAAAGTAATATAATAGTTAAAATCTTGTGTTCAATCTTAGATTGAATATTTTCCGATCTCTATTTGAATTATAATTTTGACTTGCTGTACGATTGTTTATTTATTGAGTTAAGTACTAATCTATGTAAGTCCTCACAAGTGAGAGTTAAGAATTTAAGAAATGTTTGGTTTTTAAGATTTTAGTTAGCATCAGGAAGTTCTACATTATTGATTGTTAATGCAAGTTGGGATCAGTTTTAACATTGAATTGCGTGACGAATGAAAAGTTTTGTGCCTTGGTGTGCAAAATAATAATACGAATTTGATAAGCTTTTTTATTTCTTAATTAGAATTTGTTATTAAATATTTTTCAAGATTAAAATTTGCATAAGGAAGTTGTAAAATAATTATTTCATTGATTGTGAATGGAAATCGGAATCAGTTGTAAAATTAAAATTTCTAAGAAATTTAGAAAGAGTATAGAAACGTTAAAGTAATTTTTGGCTGTGGATCTTGTACGAGCTGTAAAAGGCTAGAAGCAGACATCGACCAACAGCTGTCGATACACGCACACACACATGTGTGACACGCTGAGGCTTTTGTGGTTCGGTTGTTGGATCTCATTGCGGCCGCGCCGACGGGGGCGTTTATAATTAATTGTAATTGTCGTTGAAAGATTAATTTGGTTGCGCTTCAATGGCGCTTCATTGTCGGCCATTGCGCGGGTGGGGAAATCAATTTTATATCGCTTTTTTCTCTCTCTCTCTCTCTCTCTCTATTCTTCATTCTTATATATGTACATATATTTCTTTTTTTGGGTATTTAAAATTTTTTTTTTAATTTGTGTTCTGTTTTGGCCTTTTAGTTGTTTCGTTTGCTGGCCGCAGACATAAATCTATATTTTATGCTGCGAAAAGTGCAATCAAGTGGTTAGCTGTGTGCTCTGGATGAGAGGGCGGGTGGTGGGGTGACGAGGGGGTTATGGCTAGGGGCAATCTTCAAAGGGGCAAACGGCGGCGGCGTGCGCCGTCTACGTCGGCCTATTGAAATGGAGCATAAAAACTGTGGGCTATAAATAAAGACCCTGTAGGAACTGTTTTTTTTTTTTTTTTTTTGGTTTGCTGTTGTGGCGATAGTTTGTGTGCGTGCTGAGGAGGAGAGGGGGAGGGGGCGTTTGAGGGAGGGAAAGCAGTCTGCTTGTAGTCTGCATGTATGTACAAATCAAATTCAAAGTTGTTGCTGCCGAAACATTTCCGCAGATCAAAGTCACAGCTTGACAAATTCTGGAGAATCAGAGAGGCAGCCAGGTCGCTGCTGCTAATTGCTTTCATATCAATAACAATGCCCCACCCTGATAACAGCTCACAATTTGTATTTTCAACACCTATAATGGACTGGGGGCATCTTTCGCACAATCTCCAATCTGATAATTATCAACAGAAGCAGCAGCAGCAACATCAGCAACAGCGGCAACAGCAGCAATTGTTGCACAGTTCACTGATTGATATGCAAAAAGATCGGCAGCAAGAGCAACAGCAACAACAGCCCCCGCAGGGCTTAGCAAATAAAATAGGTGGAAACATTTTGTTATATTGTGTATTTTGAAGGTGGCGGCCTCTAGCGTTCAGTTTTTGCGCAATCGGTGACGGGCGCCGACAGAGGGCCTGCAGCTTTCCCTTTGATCTCTCGCCTACCGTCCTCTCTGCTCTTTTTTTGGCCAACTTACATGGCGCCATATGATGTTGCTGTTGTTGTTGTTGTTGTTGCTGCTGATGTTGCTGCAGCTCTAATTAGGCACACTTCGTGCATGGGGCAGACCAGGGTCTAGGGTGTGTGGTGTGGGTTGTGGGGAGTGGGGTGTAGGGTGCCTCCCCCCTTGCGGCCTCAACAACGTCAGCGTCTGTCAGCGTTGTCGTCGCGCCGTTGTTGTTCTTGTTGTTTTTAAAAATAAATTGCACATAAATTTATGAAACATGAAAGATTTCAAATAAATATTTCGTCGTTTTGTCATGCCCGAAAGGCTCGCAGGGAATGGTGTTGGGTGCTGATTGAGAACCGCTTCTTTTAATTTAATTAGTTTTTGTTTTCGGTCTTTTCCAGCCCTAGTAATTTGTTGACTACTAATCATGGGTAGAATCAGTCGAATTTCTAATCTAAATATACAAAAGCATCGATTCTGTGGAAATCGCAAATTGCTGCAATTCAAAATAGATTTGCCAAAAATTTTCGAGCAAAATATTTAGATATTTTCACCGGCAGCAAAAGCAGGAAGAGTAGTATAGAAAAACTAACACCCACACCCAAACACTCACAATACACACACTAATACAGAGCCAATAACTAGTTGTACTTATAACAGCAACTAATTGCCAATGACATATAAACAATCGCTGGCAACATTTGCAGCAACAAGTTGCTGGCACAACCGTTTTGGCCAAGTGCAACAGCAGTAGCAAAGTTGGCTCGAATCTCTACCCAGTCTCTGGCACTACGCACAGTCCGCAGAGAGTGACTGGCAATCATCATCATTAGCCACGGCCATTTTTGGGTAAATAGTGCAACCCTCTTTGCATAATAATGTGGACAAGGTTCGCATTTGGTGAAAAGCGCGCAACATGCAACATTGTTGTGTCTAAATAAAGATGCGAGATGTCGTCTGACAACAACAAAGACAACAACAACAACAGTAACCACAATAACAATAACAACTTTTGGTCGCAGTTGCAGCCTGTTTGGCCAACAAACCCGGTAGTAGTAGCTGGCCGATACAGTGTGAGTAGTTGTTGTAAGTGAGTATTTATAACACGGTACTTGTTACTCGATGCCGCTCGATTCGCTTAAGTAGTTTCTGATCGATGGTTGGCTTGATTTCGATTTGATTTCATTCAAAACCAACGATTTCATTGGCCTTCGACATCGGTATTTCTTATTTATTGGCCCAGAACCGAAATTTGTTTCCGTTTCCGACCGTTATTAGTTGATTGCTTAATTTATAATATTGAATCATAACCGTAATTATGTCATATCCTGTAAATATTTCGAGATCTCTAATTCATTGTCGCTGTTGTTGATTGATAAAATTCATTAGCGGCTTATCATGCCTATACGTCACATGTGAATGCCGGAAGAGTACCGTAGTAAATACGTAATCGGCTTGAAGTTCGCCGAATTCTGTTATCTAAGAAATGCGCACCGATAAGCGAGGCGTCCACAAAACAGAATCACGAGATCTTTTAGCACCCACTATGAACTGCTTTCGCATAAGATCGCTCTCTCTCTCTCTCTCTCTCTCTCACTTTCTCGCCCTTCTTCTCTTTTTCATTGTCTATTGCCCTCTATCTCTATGGGATTTGCCTGTCACGCTGCTCATTTGCAGTCACGTCAGCGGCGACAGGCTTCAGACGCCGAGCAATGGCCCCCAGAAAAAAAAAAAAAACCAGAAAGGCAAACGCAAACGCAAACTTTGGCGTCACATTTTGGGCAGCAAACTGTCATAGACTGGCGCAGATTTATAATGGGGCGCCTAACAACCCAAAAGCAGCAACAACAACGGCAAAAGCACCAACAACAGCAGCAGCAGCAGTAGCGAAAATGACTTGGGCGTCCATGCGGCGGCTTCAAAGTTTTTTCATTTTTGGTATTTTGCTTCTTTTCTGCTTCTTTCGTTTCATTTTGGAGGCATCATTAAAATGTACAGAGGAGCGCACAATTTTTTTTTACAATTTATTTCCTACGCAGCGTGGGAATTGCCCCCGTCAATTGTTTAAAAGGCGCCAACAGTCACAACACATATTTTTTCGAATTGTTATTATTACTTTTCGCATTATAAACGCATTAACTAATGCTTGAGTTATAAAACGCCGAGACTCATGAGTCAACAATTAAATTGTTGTTTGCAACGTGATCGATAAATGTCCCAAAAAAAAAAAAAGATGAGACATCAGACTACATTGATAAGTGAGTGGAACTCATGAGTTTCAATCTTCGGCCAGTTGACAGTTGACAAAATGCCAAGCAAACATCTACACATACGCATATAATTTAGTTTCCTTTTTGGCAACACACTAAAATACTTATGAAACTAGCAAAGATTGTGAGTATTTTTTTTTCGAAAAAAAAGTGAAAAGCTGGAATAAGTTTGTGAGTACACAAATTGTCATTAAATTGTAGTGAATAATTTCTCAGAGAGCTTAAGCAGTAGTTCTCTTTGAATACTGTCTCTATTTTTGAGCGGTGTTTCTTTGGTGAGGTGTATATATTTAAATAGGTTGCTCATACGCACCGTTTGCTTTTGGCAGCCTCGTCGTCATTTTTTGGGCTAGTGAGAGCGTGGCGGGCTTTATGGTCTATGAAACGATCAAAATTTCTACGCTTTGGGCTTAATTGCGAGCAGCAGCAACCGCAAAACAGTTGGCAAGCGCCGTTAACTCACTTCTGCCAGACAACAACAGTAACAACAATAACAACAACAACTATTCAACACAACACATTTCTCATTACTTTTTCATGCTGACGGCACGTGCAAGTTGCTGAAGTGCAACCATTTTGCCGTGGCTGCCCATCAAGATAAAAAAAGAATGAGCCACAGAATATGACCCATTATCAAAAACTTATTAAAAACTATACTACAACAACAACAACAACAAAAACAACCACAAGAACAGGCAAGCAATTTAATGACAATAACAACAACAAGAACAACAACAGCCGGATCCTAAACTTGAGCTGCAGGCAAATGCAATGCAAATTGAATTGATGTTGCTGCATGCCTGAAATTATAGCATAAATAGCTAAGGCCGAAGTCCGGGTTCGAAGATAAAGCAACGGAGAAGGTAAAGGAGAAGGAGAAGGAGATGGAGAAGGTGACCAACAGGTGCCCAAGTGCCAGTTGGTAGTTAAGAGTTTTGTTGCCAGTTGCCAGTCAGTTGGCAACACGTGCCCAGGGCGATGCTGCCGTTGCTAAATAATTACGTAATAAGTGGTTGGCAGCCAGGCAGGCAGGCTGACAGCAAGGAGCCAAGTGGAGTCAGAGTGGCCAGGCGGCAACAAGAACGGGCAACAGGCAGGCAGGCAGGCAGGCATGCTGGCAAACTTGGCCTGTCAGCCAAACTATGCCAAGAATTTCATATGAAAGCGCGCGCTGAGTGGCGGCCAAAGAAGAAGTGAAAAGTCTGTTAGTCTACCAGACAGAGGGACAGACAGACAGACAGACAGACAGACAGCCTGTTAGCCAGTTAGCCGGTCAGCCAGTCATCTAGGGAGCAACGTTGTAGCTAACATTACAAACTTGTTGCCCGCTCAATTTTCATCTTTGACACGTGTGACTAATTCAAGCGAGTTCCAGTTAGTTAATTCTACAAGTGGCTAAGTCTAAAATAATTTTTCGTTTAGTTTAGCAAAAGACTTTTGATAAATATACTGTGTAATATACACTACTCTTTGAAATTAAATCATTATAATTGTGCAGTGTGTATTGTTGATGAGAATATGAGTTCCTTGTGAAACTAGTTTACAGTTGACCAACACCAATCCTGATTAATTTCACTAGTTGTGGAAGTTATTGCCTGACAAAAATTATGCAAATCGGTCTATAATAACAACAGCTCTATAATAACAATCAGCTGGTTCTAAGAACTTGTAATACAATTTAGATGTGGACAGTTACTCAACAGTCTGCAAGGATATGTAATCGTTCAGTTTTCTTCTTCTCTTACAAAGATTTTAAATTTTAAGAACAACATTTTCATGTGAAATCCTCATTTAATATTTATACTGGCAATAAATATTCCCGAATTGAAATAAAATACTTGTTTATTTCACATTAAACCCATATATGAAACCATGCAGTATTGTTGCATCTAATGCCTGACAACATGTTGCTAAGGTAGCTAGGAACAATATCGTGTTGCTGTTGTCATTACTCCAGCAACAACGCAGCATACAATCAATAATCGCAACGATAAAGATCGTTAAACGAAATGTTTTTATTTTAGGCCGATGACGACAACGACGACGACGTATGTTTCGCAGCCAGCTGCTGCAGCAACAGCAACAGCAGCCTAAGTTGACTACTTGGACAATTGCAACTGCTGCTGCTGCTGCTGTTGCTGCTACTGCTGCTGCTGCTGGCGAGTCATGAGTTATGACGACGTCCTCGTCCAGCTGCGCCGTTCGCACGCCGCACATGCGCAATGGCAATGGCTCATCTGACTGCCCGCCACAACGACAGCCAGACACATAGACGGCCAGCCCGACTGCTTGCCACCTTGCACACCCCCCTCTCCCCACCCACTTTGTTTTCTTTCTGTTGTGCGTCTGGCGCGCTGTGCGGTAAATTCGCTTTATGGGCTCCCGACGACGACGATGACGACGGCGACGACGACGACGACTGCGAAAACTGCTCTATGCTAATTACGTCATGGGGGACGACGCTTCGTACCTAATTTTGCATTGTGGGAACCGAAAACTGGAAATCCAAGACACCCAAGCGACTTTATTTTTTTCTTCTCATTTTCTTTTTTCCACTTCTTCAGTCTTTTGCTGCATACTCCTGCCGCTGCTGCTGCTGCTGCGGCTGCTGTTGCTGTGGCTGCTGCCGCCAAACCCACCTCTCTGCTTGTATTTCCCATCTGCGGCAATAAAAACAACAACAATTGCGCACTGCAACAGGCGGCAGCGGCAGCCAAACGAGCAACAAACGACAGCAGCAACTGTTGCTGTTGTTGCTGCTGCTGCTGCTGTTGTTGTTGTTGTTCAGCAAATGTGTCGCAGCCAAAGCCAAAGTCGCCGTTGACGTCAGCAGCAACGTCGACGTCGCATATAATGACTTTTTCGACTTTGTGACTCTGTTGTTGTTTAGCGCTTTTTATGCTTATGCTTTATGCGCTCGCCCCGGACGGCTGGTCAAGTTGTTGGCTGGATAGTTGGATAGTTGTTGCCCAGTTGCCTAGTTGTTGCTATTTGCGTTCCTCCTCCCCGGTTTGTTGTCGTTGCAGGAGGCAGCAAAAAAACAGTTGCCGTTGTTGTTGGCTTGTTTGCTATTGCTGCTGCTGCTGCTGCTGCTGTGTGTGGCATGCAGAAACAACAAGTTGCCAGGTAGCTGCTGCTGCTGCTGCTGCTGCTGCTGGTGGCAACTTGAAATAATTTTGTGTGTGAAAATATTTTGAAATAGGCGCGAGGCAAGCACGGCAGCAACATGTTGCCAACTGATTCATATGCAATTTCTAAGTGCAACATGTTGCCATGTCCTTGAATGCGGCCAGCAGCTCAATTATGTCAAACATTTGCTGCTGTTATCACTTATAAATATGGTTAAATATCACAAAACCCACGAAACAAGTTAGAATCCTCTTGTCGACAGAGCTCGACGGAGACATACCCTGAATCATTGTTTTTGTATAAGTAGTTTTATTAAATTAGCAGAAAATGTTTAATTATAGCTTCAAAAAACAGGGAAAGTTATCGAGAAAATGAAATAAATTTGAACTGCGAATGGTACAAGAAAATTTGAAGCCATCAGATCTTATAACCCGGACGGACATGGCTAGATCGACTTGGTTGCTGATAATAAATGTACATTGTTTATGGGGTCGAAGATGCCCTTCTGTCTGTTACACACTTTTGCACAACTTCATTATACCCATTTAGACATTTTTTAATGGATTCCTAGTATGAAAATAATAAAAAAGAGCCACACGAAAAATGCGAATTAAAAGCACAAAAATTACATTTAGACACATTTAAATACCATTTAAATCGCTTTTGGTGCACAAGGTGAAGCTGTTGCCGGTGGCCAGTGGCCAGCAGCAGCAGCAGCAACAGCAACAGCAACAACAACAGCAGCAGCAGCAAATTTGTGGCCAGCGGCGACGAATAAAATGCTGCACAAAAATGCTGCTAAAAATGCAACTTTAACTTGAAGTTGTGTGCATGTCCGAGTGTGTATGTGTGTGTGTGTGTGTGTGTGTGTACAAACAAAGCATGGGAACCGAAAAAGACAAACACGCGCTCAGCTTGCCCCAGTGGCACTAGTGGCCCGCGCGCGTTTATTGTCCAGCAGCCAGCGGCAATTTTATCTGCTGTTTTTTTGCTTCGCATTTTTGTTGTGTTTTGTAGCACACGGTCAGATTGCCGGCCGGCCGGCAGAGAACGGCTGCAGGATGATTGGACGCAATTTGGCATTTAATAATACACATTTTATATAATTTCCATAAGCGCAAATGTTGCACTCGTTGGAATTTCCGGGCAGTGCGGCAGTGCCCGGAAAAACCCGCCAAGTGACAAATACACACATAGCTCACAATTCATCATAAAAGGCAGGCTGGCAAAAGGCGCGCGGGGAATTTCCGGCCAAACATGTGGCAAACAACATTTGTGTGTGTGTGTGTGTGTGTGTGTGCGATGCACTTGCAACCGCCCCTTACCTGGCGACATAACTAACAGCTTAGTGCCCCGATCTTAAGATTTTCCCACGCAGGTAACCAGCAAAACCAGCCCGGCGCCCTTGACTGGACTAGAGAGCCAAAGAGCCAAAGAGCCAAACACACTTAGTTAGTTGGCCAAATGCTGAGCTTCTGTCAATTAATTAATTAATAAGTTAAAACTCAGTTCAATCGTACAGATTAAGCGATTTAAGTGGCAACAACATCATCATCGGCAGCAGCTGCAACATCAATGCGATTATGATCATGAAATCGACTAAATCGTCAGCTAAAAAGAAAATATTGTCTGCAGCAGCGGGAGACGCAACAGGCAGACACATGTGGCAGAAACTGGAATCATTGCAACATTCAGTCGATATTAAAGGCAAATTTTTCATCTTGGCAGAGGGCAGGCGGACAAGAAGAAGATGAAAAACAAGTGCTGCTGCAGTGGCAGCTTTAAGATGAAACGGGAGAAGGAGTTGAGGCAGCAGCAGGCGATAGCCAAGAAGGTGTTGCTGCCACTGAAGTAGATAGATGAGCATGCTTGTGCTGGCTGCGTCCACAGCCTGGCCCATGTCGTATTATTAATGTTTGATGTAATTAATGCGTAATTAAGATGACCACGAAACATAGTCAGGAAGCATACATAACTTGCTGTTGCAGCAACAACATTTGCAGCTGCCACAGTTCGGTTCGCTTTTCGCTAAATGGTGGCAAAAAAATAGCCTCCACGCCTACCTTTCACACTCCCCCTTCGAGCCAGTCGAAAGTTCAAAGTAGCAAAGCCGCCAACGCAAATTGCAGTGTTTAAGTGGAATGTTGCCAATAGAACAAAACGGTTAGTTCGATCATTAAGGCTGCAAATCGTACCATGGGAAACTAATAATGAACTAGACGAAACGATTTCTCAAATATTACTCGCCGCTCAAGTATTAATCAATTTCAATAAGCTGCGAGTAATATTGGAGTATTCATTAATCTTGGCCGCGTGCGCAACTGTTGAAGCGTTTTTCGAAAGGGAGATTGAAGAGACAGGGAGAGAGGCAGAGAGGGTGAGCGAGAGAGAGAGGGGGTGCCTTAGTGGAGCAGAAGTTGGCCGAGGGCAATGCGTTTATGCGGGCAGAAATTAACAGTCAGGCAAAACAATTAGTGGCACCACAAACAGCAACAGCAACAACAACAACAACAACACTCATCTTATCATTTATCTTAGCTGCTCTGGCTATTTATTTGGAATGTGCCGCAAGTGCCGCGAAAATTAACGCAAAAATTTGGACGCTATAATTGAGGCTCGGCTTTTTGGCCATAAACATAGAAACGCCAAACTGAAACTGGGAGTCTAATGCATATCTCAACAGTTTTGTGGCACTTCAAAAATAAACTTAGTTGTTGAAAAAGCCATTGTTCGATTTATGCAAATTATATATTTATGTGATGTTAAATCTGTGTACTTTTTATCTGAGCTTATATATGAATTTCTTTTTAGATGATCGCCAAAATTGTTGGGCAAATGAATATGTAATAATTAAAAAAGAACTGAAAACTGAACTGAAAACTTCAAATTTAAATAAATAATTGTGAACGATATTCTACATTCAAATCGAAAACTACAAAAGTTTCCTTCAAAATTTTAAAAAGTTTGGTAAGGCATACATTTTGAATAAATAAAATTCTGTTCTGTTTAGAAGGGGAATTCAAACACATCTTTATGGTCAGTTTGTTCTCAATGGGTTTGGTTTGAAAGGCATTCAAGATTCGGTGCTTTCAGCTTGTTAAGCTTTTGGGGGAAGCGCCACCTGTGGGGCATGCATCCGTATGCCATTGCTTTCATATCTCCGACACAGATCTGTATCTCGACTAGACCTTAGATGAATGCCATGCGTTATATGCACTTTGGGTTGCAATGGATAGCCGGAATGGGATTGAATCGGATTGTCGGATTATGTCACATCCGGTGGCGAGTCTAAGACGGATGCTTCCACGCTAACTTTGAGTGCCTGGCCATTAAGATCGAGTGGACGCACTTGAGGCCAAGAAGAACAGTGGCTGCCATTGATGCCTGATGACTTGAGTGAGTTGTGTATGCGGCTCCATTAGCGCCACTCGAGGCAAACTTATATGTTATAGGTGTGTGGTGCGGATGCAGTGCGATGAGAGATGCGTTCGTCTCTGATTTCCAAATGCGAATTACAGACACATGAACGTGGGCAGGGCAACCGGGGGATGGGAGATGGGGGATGCTCTATAACAAGCATCATATTTTTGGCGACGACATCGATGTCTTCCTATACTCGAGAGATGCTTTTCGGCTGCCCATTGCTGATGCTGTTGTTGTTGTTGTTGCTGTTCTTGCTCTTGTTGCTGCTGTCGACGGGGCCAGAAATAGCGTAAAACTCATAAACGGCTGGCGGCAAGTGGCGAGCAGCAAACCAACATGCGATGCCATTTGAAAATTTCATTTCATTTCATTTCGTTTCTTTCAAAATATTTTCTATTTCCCGCATGCCAAACGGCCTCTAGGTACCGCTACCAATGGGGCCCCCACTCGCCCTTCTTTAGAGACCCGATTTTCCGCCCCCTTAGCTGGTGCCCCCGAAGCAACGTTCTCTCCCCTTCCCCTATATCTCTGCCTCCCTTCCTCACTCTCTGTATCTTTGAGTAGTTGTTCATTTGGTTTGGTGTGTCTAGCGCCGGCATTCATACTTAATTACCAAAAACGAAAAAGTCGAAGAATCGTCGCAGTTGTCGTTGTTGTTAGTATATTAGTTTTTGTTGTTGTTGTGTTTGTTCTGTTTGTTGGAATCTTCTCTGGCGTGACGCTAAATGAGCAGCGCCAAAAAAAAATCTTCTTTTGACCAGGTAGCAAACACCAGGCCCACAGATGATGAATTGTGGGTGCCGTTGAGTAAGTTTGTCTCTGCAACGTAGGCGTTGACCTAAATAATATTGTTGCTGTTGTAGCTGTCGCTATTGCTGTTGCTGCTGCTGCTGCTGCTGTTGTTAAATTGTTTTCCGCTTGTGCAATCGCTTGCTAAACATTCTGCTGCCGACAAGTGCAACCAGAGTAGTGAAAATTAAGCTGCTTTTCAGCTTTCCGCTTGGTAAATCGAAACTCACAGTCAAGGTTTAAAGCAACTGCAATCTACTTTTGCATAATGTATGCTAGATATCGAATTTTATATATATTCTTTGCTAGCTGCTTGGCGATGTGACAAAAAATAAACCGAATAAAAATATAAAACCGCAAAGTGATTTTCAATGTTGCATGAGGCATTATTCGTATTATATAAATATATTGTAAATAGATAGAAGAAGGTTGCACTGATTGAAGGTGTTGCTGTCGTCACAGCTGTTGTTGTTGTTGTTTCGATTGCTGCTGCTCTTGCTGCTGTTAATGTGGCCTGGGTATACGCTTGGCGGCATTTCGAGCACTGCCAGTTTGTCTCCGCTTTTAACCAAAACAAACAACCAGCAGAAACAACAACAACAACAACAATCGATGCTTCTGCTGCTGCTGGTAACGACGAGCACACAAAGGCAAATGATGTTTTATGAGCAGCTAATTTACTTAACACCTCAACAACAACAGCAGCCGCATGAATAAAGATAAAGAAAAAATTTCAACTATAATAGTCCACGCAAAAAAAAAAAATAAAATATATATATATATATATATATAAACAAAAGAGAAAAGAGCAGAATTAAACATTTATTTTTATTTATCTTTCACATGGCCAGTTTTTCTCTGTATGTTTGGAGTCACAGTTGTCATGGCTGTTTTTTGTTGTTTCTTTAGCTGGATCTGTGAGAAATAAAGCCATTGCGTGGGTGCAAATTAGACATTAAAATTGACCAGTCAATTCATGAAAATACCGAATCATTCAAGATCGGAGGCATTCTAATTGGTTTTAAGCAGAGCGTACAGCTCGGCTTTGGATTAGCGCGTCACACGGTTCGTATGATTAACGGACTTGAACCGGTTCGACATGTGCGTGTTTCTGTCAGTTTGTCGAGCTCCTTGTGTTTATGGATCTTCATCATTTTCGGGTTTTTTTCTTTCTGTGACATTGATTGGCTTGATTTTACGACTGTGTTTTGTTTGATTCATTTTATGAGCAGATGGTATTGATATGCAAATCTGAGGCGAAAAGTGAATGCTTCTGATTCAGGTGAGGAGCGTGGGAGTTGTTTAAATCATAGCTGGTATTTTAGTATGCAATTGTGACATGGATAGCATTTGGATTAGTTTTGAGTAGGAATTTACTGATTGTAAACGCTATTGCAAATCAGCAGCAGTTCGCTGCTGGCAGAAGCCAAAAAACACACACACACAATAAAAAGGCAGATGCAAATTCATTTCGCTGCGTTTGCAAAACAAAGCGAGTCCAACAAAAGCCCAAAGCAAAATAAATCAATCTCAACGCAAAAAGTAAATATCCTGTATGTGCCTCAACTTACCATCCCCATCTCTCATCTGGCCCAGTGTTCCATTCATTACTGCTGAAGCTGAAGGAACAATTGCAAACGTGGGGGCAGCAAAAAAGTAAATAAACACAAGTTGAGAGCGAACGCGAGAACAGCTGATTGCAGCTGATTTCTGATTTCATACAAAAAAGGGCTGCCACCGCTTTAGCCCCTCCCCTCTCCGTCTCTTCTATATGTGTGTGTGCGAGAGCCATGACGGAAGCCAAAGAAGACGCAGCAGAAGCAGCAGCAGCAGCACAAAAAATGAATTAAAAATCTAATTGCGACCGCGTAGAAACAAAGCAAAGACGGGCAAAAGACAATAAAAAAAAACAAAATGAAAAAAAAAACACTGAAACGCGACAAGCGAAGGCGGCAGATTCACATACACATACATATATGCATAATATGGTTAAAGTCGGGATCTTGTTGAGCGCACTTAGTCGCGTTACAGACGCAAACGCAAACGTCATGAACCGCAACGCAACAATAATTACAACAATAACAACAGAAACAACAACAACTACTTAGGGCTGGGTATGCCAACCGCAAAGGTCGACTGCAGATGCCAACGACGATGAAGAAGACGTCGACGTCGACGCCGACGACGACGACGGTGACGGCGACTGCAGATGCCAACGACGACGAAGGCCAGTAGAAATGAGTGTTTCAAAGTTTTTCCAACTTGGGGAGCAGCACAAAATTAATGCGAATTTAATTAAAATGTGCAACTAGCAACAGCAACAGCAACAGCAACAACAATCGCCTGGATGCGGACTGCGTTTGGAAAATTGCAATCGTCGGCGCATGTGCGACGGCTCCAACACTGTGTATGTGTTGTGTGTGTGTGTATTTGTGAGCGAATACAAGTGTGTGTGTGTGTGTGTGTTGCATAAAATTATTTCGGTCTAGTGGATATTAGCAGAGCGTGAAGTTGGCAAATAAGAAATTCAGCATAAGAAATAAGGTAAATTTTCATTAAACAGCAACAAAAAAGCACAAAAAAAAAATAAAATATTGGTAGAAAGAGGCGGCTACCAGGCAGAAACAGCGCTGGGCAGCGGAAAGCGAGTGCAACGTAAAAAGATTAAAATGTATCGATAAGATAGTTGGCCAAGTCTCATAAAAGTGTATTTTTATAGGTGGTAGTGAAATGGCATTTCTGGACCGGAAATCGCAATCTAATCTTAGAAATATGTCAACGATTTTAATTAAATAAGATAGATCATATCATATGTAATCCAAATTGCAGATCTTTACCAAGGCTCTTTAAGCATCATAATTTTCACTTTTATAAAACTACTTAACAAATCGAATCCTAGCCTATTCACAAAAATATGTCAAATACTGATCACATAAATCCAAGACTTTTATAATATAGAAAAGGTTGCAACTCACCATAACTTTCATTCACAGCCTTTTGGACCGAGTTGAGCACCCGATTCGTGACGCGTTTTGGCTGTCCGAGGATGGAGAAGTTGCCGGGATTCGTTTGCTGTACGAACATCATGTAGTTGATGTCCGAGGACTGCTCCAGTTTGTTGCGTCGCACTAGGCCACGCGGCAACAATCGCACCTGATAGATGTCGCATTCGCCGCTGTCGTTTGTCAGCGCGAACTGCAGCCGGACGAGCTGTGGCAGCTGCAGATCCCGTTGCTGCTTGTACACATGCAGCACCTTCATCGTCGCCGAGAAGTTCGCCCGCCGATCCGCCGTCATTGAGGTGAAGACACCGCGGAAGACGGTGGGCGCCGCATATGCCAACTGAGCGGGGTCGTGGGCTGAACAATACGGCTGTTTGTGTCTCCGATGTTTGCCGGGATGTTTTTGACGCTGTTGCTGCTGCTGCTGCTGCGATGAGTGTTGTCGTTGTTGCTGGCGCTGACTGCGTTCCTCGCGCCTTTCCTGCTGCTGCTGCTTGCGATAGCCGCCAGCGTTGCTCCGATGTTGCCGTTGGCTATTGTTGTTGTTGTTGTTATTGCCAAAGTCACGCCGATTCCGAGCCGGATCCGGGCTGCTCTCTGGCACTTCAAAGGACACAATGAGATAGCGCTGCGTTGCTGCTGTTGGTGCTCGCGCTGTGTTGCTGCTGTTGTTGTAGACGGCAGCTGTTGCAGGTTTCTGCTGCTGCCGCGCAGAGCTGCTGAGTTGGTGTTGTTGCTGCTGCTGTTGTTGCGCATGTCGTCGCGTTTTACTGCTCGTTGAAACGCTGGGCATGCCATTATATAATAATTTATATTTTTGACTATTTATTAGCGTATTTGGAACTTGTTGCTGTTGTGAGTGTTGCGTTGTCACCGCAGCAATATGCTGCTGTTGCTGCTGTTGTTGCTGTTGTTGCTGTACAGCCGCATCGAATACTGTTGCTGGCCTTAACTTAATGTTGCTAGTGCTACTAAGACTATTGCTGGGCCGTTTAAACAGCCTACTTAAGATATTGTTGTCGATGTTGCTGCGGCTGCTGATGCCGACGCTTTCACTGCTCCCTCTGCCATTGTCCGCCAGCTGCTGCTGCTGCTGCTGTTGCTGTTGCTGCTGTGGTAGTGCAATATAGTAGCTACTTTCTTCTGATTCCCATAATCTTTGCTGCTGCAACTGCTGCTGCCGCTGTGTGGTTGTTGTTGTTGCTGCTGCTGTTGTCGTCGGCGCACATGTGATCAATAGCAACATGTTGCTGACGTAGATTGCTAGCGATATCAATGGCATTAGTTGCGGTTGCGTTTTTAGACTCCATTTGCGCACATGTTGCGCATACATGGCGTCCTCCAAAGTTGTTTGTTTGCTGTTGCCCAAGCTTTATTTACAAATCAACAATCGATTGCTGTCGCTCTCGCTTATCGGTTGCTGCTTGCTCGTTGCTGTTGCTGCTGCTGCTGCTAGTTGCTAGTTGTTGCTGCTGCTGATTGTTGCTTTTGCTCTTGCTCTTGCTCTTGTTTCAGCTCTTTTTCTTGCTGTTGTCTCGTTTCTAATCGTGGCAAATGTTGCCGCCGCTGCGTCGTCGCTGTGCTTTATCGTATTTTCGTTTATCCTGCAAATACTTTCGATAGTTTTGTAGCATTTTGAGCGACAGCAAAAAGGGAGACGCAACACGAGAAAAACACAGAGACAGAGGGGGGAGAGAGAGAGAGAGGGTGAGTAAGAGAGCGATAGAGAGGGAGAGAGCGCGCGCGTGAAGAGAGAGAGAGAGAGAGAGAGAGTGAGTGAGTGAGTGAGATAGGGGGAGAGATAGTCAATATTTGACAGTTTCTAGCATAATATTTTTATGAGCACTTTGAGAAATTTGCCGACTGTTGCTGCTGTTGTTTGTGTTGTTGATGCTGTTGCTGTTTCTGTGGCTGCTGTGGCTGCTGGTGCTGCTGTTGCTGATGATTCATTTTGGCCCGATCGTCTGCTTTGGCAATGCAAAAACGTATACGCGTTTATCTTTAAATAAATAAATTTACTGCTTGTATCTTTGTTATTGTTATTGTTGCTGTTGCTGTTGCTGTTCGTTTGTTTCGTTTGGTTTCGTTTTGTTGTTGTTTGCTGTTGTTGTTGCACTTATTTATGCTGAATTTGTTGTTTAGAATTATTTTGATTTCATTTAGATCGCGTTCGAAACCGCGTTCGCATTCGCGTCTCACTTGAGCGCCTTGGAAGTCGACGCACTGTGCTCGCTGGCCACGCCCCCCTCAACTCTTCAAGAGACGTAGACTTAAGGTCGTCGCGTGGCGTTTAGCTTAAAGTTATTCTTGTTTTTTTTTATTTTGTTTTTTATTTATTATATATTCGTTGCTGCTTCTGATGTTGCTGCTGTTGCGCGTTTTCACGACGTTTCTCAGGCGACGCGTTCGGCTGTTCGTTCGGCGGCCGTCGGCTGTCGCCGATTGGCTGCTTCGATGCGCTCGTGCGAATGCGATGCGAAGCGACGCAACGTTCGTGTGTCGCTGCTGCTGCTGCTGCTGTTGCTGCTTGTAATCCTCGCTGCGCGCGCGTATCTTTGAGATACAATAATGTTTTTGTTGTTATTTTATTTCGATAATGTTAATGTTTGTCTCGCCGTATACGCGATCTGTCTATATAGACGTAACCCGTAGTCGGAGTCGTAGTCGTAGCCGCAGTCGCTTGCCTGATTCACTCGAGTGTTTTCTGGCACACAAACACACACAAGTTGAGGCGCTGTGTGTCTCTCTGATGACGATGATGATGATGTTGATATAGCAGACACAGGCGCACACACACACGCGCGCACATACATACACACACACGGTCGCACACACACACACACACCCGACGAGCACAACACACACGTTTTCTAATTTTAGACAAAAGTAATTATAAAAGAAAAAAAAGCAGAGCAGAGTGCGCCTCGTTCAGCTCGTACGCATATATCTTCTACTCTGCCTAGATATATATATATATATATATATCTGATATATAACGGTGTCTGTCTATATGTCTATATATGTGTGTGTGTGTATGTAGAGGATCGTCGCTGCAAGTATGTATGTATTGTATATATTGCACACGCACACACTAAATCGATCTCGATCGTTTTTATTTCTTTTATTTTTTATATGCATATACTATATATAATAAGTATATATATGTATACATATATATACAAATGTATCAGGCGCAGACAGACGAAGTCAGTTGTTTGCTGGACGGAGCTGAACACGATGTTGTTGCCTATTAATTGCAGTTGCTCTTCTTGCAGTTGCAATTGTTGTTGTTGCTGCTAATGTTGTTGTGGGGTT
This sequence comes from Drosophila picticornis, assembly GCA_035043845.1. Classification (NCBI taxonomy): domain Eukaryota; kingdom Metazoa; phylum Arthropoda; class Insecta; order Diptera; family Drosophilidae; genus Drosophila; species Drosophila picticornis. Next base: position 20,205,920 of record JAWNMR010000122.1, on the reverse strand, counting down.
TTTTTTTTTTTTTGCAAACGCTGGCTTTTTGTCACTTATCAATGGCTAAATATGAAACAGTTATTGAACTGGAAAACGAAAGTTCTTTCACGATAATCGTAATTTCTGTTATCTCTTCACCTGCACTCGCAAATTGGCTTGTAAAATTGTACCGTTCATTAAGTGGCGCAACTTAATACTGTCGCCCGGTTTTTGATTTATTTAATTTTCGTAATTTTCTTTTATTTCACGCACCGAAACGAAACGAAACCAAATCAAATTCAATTTGAAATTCACATTTGGATTTAGACGCGCAGCCTCAATGTCTCGGTTTGCAGTTATCTCGACTCAATATTTTTTATCAATGCTCCTCGGTTTCGGTCTCTGAAATGTATCTTTCGCCGTATTTTCTTTATTTCTGTTTTTTTTTTTAATTTTTTATTTGTTGCGGTTTGCCGACACGCGCGTATCTGATCCGTTGCCGATGAGTGTTTGCCGCGGACTAACACTGGCACGTAACTTAACACGTAAACGCTTACGTTGCGTTGCAAGTCGAACCACCAAAGCAGCGTAACCAGGCATCGAACCGAACATTTAGGATCGTTAGCAGTCACTGATGCTTCGAATTCTTGACGTACAGGATTAAGCAACATAATTTTATTGGATTCTATTGATTACTTTAAAGTAATTGCAGACAATTATAAGGCAAATTATTGTAATGTTAATTCAAAATTAATGATAAATTTAAATGGCAATTAACATAGACTGTTATTATTGTATGTTATGCTCGAAATGGATATGTCAAGCTCAAAATGGCACTGTTAAGTGGTTAAACTGTAATTGGCTCGAGTTCGATGTCTGAGCTTGATGTTGCATGCAGCGTATGGGTGAGTTGTTGCGCCTCATACGTAATTAAGGCCATTCAATGTTTGTATGAACTTCAAGAATTTGAATGAAAGCGCGCGAAATTGTGCGTTTGAATTAAATTATTGTGTTTGTGTTTTTTAATATTTATGTTGCTAATGATGTTCTTCATTAATTATAAAATGTACACTTACTCCATTTACACTCCATTACACTTCAAACTATATGAATGTTATCATTTTTTATTTATTATCACGCTTTTATTTGGTAGTGAAGACCAATTGGAAAACCGTAGCAGAAATTGGAATTTATTATATATTTGTGCATATGTTAAAGTTTTATTAATCGAACCAATTACGTAGCAATTGAAAGCGTTGTTTGTTTTGAATTGTTTATGTTAAAAGTTAATTTAAAGGATTTTTTTGCCTTTCTAAAAATTTATAGCACAGCAGTCCAGCTATTCACAAATGTGTTCATAATCAAATAATTCAAATTAACTTACTTGGTCGGGAGATATTGGCAGCAAGCAGAAGTGTTTCCATGAATATCAATGTATAATTTATTTTATATCTTAATTCAACTCATTAGTTCACTTCTCAAGTCTGCAATTGCAAATAAATTACATTGGCACATTTTTCGGTATTTATGCGAAATGAGCCGGTGCCTAAACGCATGAATGGGACTGATAAGCAAAAAATTACTCACATTGATTACGGTCTACTATCGATGGATTAGTGTTTTAGTGTTCCTATCTGAGCGTTTTGCTGTTTGTTGTTGTTTATTATACAAAAAAAAAAAAAACGGCAGTAACTCCGGATCGAAAAAAAAATGGTTGGATTTTTTTTTGAATTCCTGACTTGTAATCAACTAAAGTATTGCAAACCATTTTAATCATTTATATATATATATTTATATAAATATGTATATATATAATAAATATAGACCCCATTTTGTGAGTTAAATGTTTTCATTTTCGTTGACTACCGGCAAGCCAAGTTAGCTACAAGCATACATTTGCTTATATATATATACATATATTCAGAGAGTCAGAGTGAGTTGGTATCCCAGCTTTTTCCCATGATTATTTGCTTTATTGTCAAATGTCAAGCCCACAGAACAGGCGAAGAAGAAACAGAAGAGGTAGTAGCAATGGAGGAGGGGGGATCGGGTGCAGGAGACCGTCAGGTGAAGCTGTCGGCGGTTGGAAGTCGTGTAAACTTAACGTTTTTTTTGTTTTTTTTTTTACCAGTTGCTGCTAATGCTGTTATTGTTATTGTAATTGTTGCTGTTGTTGTCAAACAAAGCCTCCACTTGTTCTACGCAGCGCGCATAACAATAAAAGAGGAGAAGCGATGAAGAAGAGCGGAAAGGAGAGGTGTGGGGTAGGCAAGCAGGGAAATGAAGAGCGAAGCACAAAAAGATGTCGTCGCCCCAACGCTTCTGCTGCTGCTGCTGCAGCTGCTGGTGACAAGTGCGGCAATTGTAAGAAAACCTGAACCTTAACTTTGGAGGGGACCGGCCTTTGCACTACAGTAAGGGCTGCAAGTCGGCCAAGAGGCGTTTTAACCGGCCAAGGTTATATGTGTGCGATACCAAGCATTCGTCATAGTACTTATTCGTCAAAAATGTGTGTATTATCTTATCGGTTATCCGGAACTGGATGTGTTGTTGCGGAAACTGTGATTGCGACTGTGAAGTGGATGGCAGTAGATTAGGCAGCACCTGTCGTCGTCAGGTAGCATCGGAGTAAGAATACATCTTTAAAAAACGGCCAAGTGCCAACTGGCAACTAGCAACTGGCAACTAAATGCTGCTGTGGAGCAGCAACAATCGCACAGCATTGTTTGCCACTGGGACTGGGAATGAATTGCTCTGCATCCGAGTTGCGGAAGTGCAGGAAATACTCAAACTTGTGGACCTCATAAACAAGCTGCTCAATCCCGGCACAGACAGACATAGAGACATGGCCATGGAGATGGAGACGATCAAAGGGGATGGTGTCGGGGACGGGAACGGGAACGGGAAGGGGGACGGAAAGAGAACCTAGCACACAGTAGACGGCCGGAGACGACAGCTGCCAAGCGCAGCGTCATTGCATCATCAACAAATACACATACTCGCTCTCTCACACACACACACCAAGAAATTATAACAACAATAATAACAGTAAAACGCACCGCTGACCAAAAAAACCCACAACAATAACAAACATACAAAAACAAATTTTCCAAAAGCAATTTTGAAATATGCACAGGCGCAAACGACGTCGACGTCGACGTTAGCTGTGCTGCCAGCGTCAACTAAAGACACAAAAAAATAGGGAAATTAAATGGCTAAAAGCAAAACAACCAAAGGCAAGCTAAGTTCTTTTCTGTTTTTTATTTTTGTTAGTACTTGAAAGTCACAATGAAAATAAATACAAACACTACACAAATGATTGTGTAATTTTCCTAAATGACTTTTCACACACACACACACATGTGTACACAATGATATAAACGAAACAAGTAAGTTGGGGTTGTGGCTTTGGCCGGCAAATATCAGACTGTGATCCATTTGCTTAAAATTATATGTCAAGACAATTTGAATAACTAAGTTTAAAGATCGCTTAATATGGATGGGATGTAATCAAGACATGCTTACTGAATATAACAAAAATTGCACTTTTAAATTGTACATTCTACACTGGAATAAATTTACTAAGAAGTCCCTCAACCAAAGTAAATATTGTCAGTAGCGAACTCTGCGATTTTTTGATAATAAGAAGGAATCCTCAACGCACTTCATATCCAGAAAAAGATGTAGTATCCTTAACCTAAGCTCGATGGACATAGATATCCTCAACTCGGCAATATTCTCTCAAACACGCAGTCGCAGTGCATAACTTATTTAACAGTTTTAAAATAAATTAGAATTATTTCATGGAATGCTTATTAATTTGTGTATCCATTTTCAAATAAATATGTATACAATAATGATAATTATATTAATAAAAAAATTATAATAATAATAACACAAATAATAGTAATAATAATAAATATATTCTAACAACTAACTCTAACCTAAAATTAAGCCATTACTCACAATTTATGCTGTAACTTGTTTTCCTTCAAATCACGCATATTTTTCAATACATTGAGAATTATCTTAGATTAAAAGATATTTTAAATCTTTGAGTACCCCCAATTTTTATACCAAAAGGACGATGTTGTTTTTATTTTATAAAACTGATAAATAAAGGTAGTGTTCGCTGTTTAGTCCTTTTATTTCGTAGCACGGCATTTTAAAAATTTTGTTTATACTGTTGCTCAATTGATATTGTTAAAATAATTTAGCAACATTTACTTAAAGAAAGTAATCTGAAGAAAAAAACCTTTTCAAATGTGATTCATACTCTTGGCAATATTCCAAAATTATGTGTTAGTCATACAATATTGGATTTAGTAATAGTTTAATAAAAATGCTATTCAAGCGTTAACTGCTATGTAAATATGTATGTAATTCAAATTCGACTTTGGTGCTCTATTTAAATAATGCTAGCCAAGCTTGCTTTTTAAGACTAGTATGGTGGTTATTAAAATATGAATATAAATAATTTATTTTATCATTTAATGAGCAATCAAGTTCTCATAAAAAATATTTAAGACGCATCTCGTCGATCTGTTTTTATGTACGCTGGTAATCATCGTTTAATATGTTGTTATTCGCTGAAACAAGTTTCAATGAGATAAGCTTGATAAAATAGTCTTTTAATAATGATATCATTTGTGATGTTAGTCACCAAACTAACTTACGCTTCGATCATCAATCGACACGCGCATCAAACAAACAAACAAAGAAACATTAAAGAAAGCAAAGTGTATTTCAAAGCATTGCAGGCAACGTAATTGCTTTTAGTTTTGGCTTGTTCAACAGCTTGGCTCCCCGGCTGAGACTCTTTCTTTTTATGCTTTCTGGCTATCTCTGTCTGGCACTTCTGCTGGTGTGTGTGTGCTTGTGTAATTACAATGAAAGTAAATGAGATTCAAATTTGTTTGCTCTTGCACTTGTTGAAGCCACCAAGTAACCCAAGAAGACAGCGCCGTTATAGGTGCCCCTACCCTAACCAACCTCGACCCCCCCATACTGTCACTTTTCAGGTGGCACCCTTGCGATCATCAGCCGCCACAGCCACTAAATTGTGTTAAAAACTTGCCAGCCAGAAGTACAGAACGCAAAAACCTCAAGATCTGAGCGAACAGATAAGCGACGCCCGGTGCCGCGAGAATGGAACGGAACGGTTCGGAACGAGGTTCAGACCTCAGACAGAGTCGGTGCAATCTTCCGCATTATGAGTAGCAGCAAGCAGCAAGCAGCAGAGGCAAAACTCACAGCGCGAGGAAATGGAAATGAAAATGCACTTGGCTTACGAACAGAAGCAACAGCAGCAGCAGAGGGCGGGAAGGGGAGGGGGCGAACTGAGACAGCTACAAAGACGAGAGAGAGAGAGAGAGAGAGAGAGAGAGAGAGAGAGAGAGAGAAAGAGAGAGAGGGCATTCAGGTTGTTAGCGGCGACATGTGGCTCTGTGTCTCAGGGTCTGACACTGCGTCTGTTACTGAGCTCGGGGCTCTAATTTCAATTGGGTTTCGTGGTCGTGGAAATTATTCAACAGTGCTAAGTACACTCTGAGCTCTGAGCTCTGAGCAGTGAGTTGTGAGCTGTGAGCTCTCCGACTCCGACGCGGACTCAGACTCAGGCTCGGACTTGGACTTGGACTTGAAGTGAACAGAAAAGTGCAGGGCACCCACGCGTGACGTGACTCTTTGGTTTGACTTTCTGTACCTTTATCTGTATCTGTACCTGAGCCGCTTCCGTAAAAAGTTACCGCCGCTTGCCCTCTTACCCCTTATCCCTTGCCCCGTCTCCAATCTCCCCGACTGCTCCGCTGCTCTTCAAGTGCATTGAAGCAGACTGAAGGCTATTTTTCAACTTCAACTGCTTGCTAAATGACTTTTGATGATTTGTGGCTAGCTCAGCGCGAGGGCTCACAGCCGTTGAGCGCAAAATAAATTAATGAAAGTATTTACTTCAATTCACTCGCCTTTAAGTGTTGACTTGCCGTCTAATTAGCCCAACGCAGAGCCATGCTCAAAATCGATGGCGGAGAGCCAAAACAGATCTACAACTTTAAATGATTCTAACATTTCACAAAAATCTAATCGATAACCAATAAAGGATGCGCACATGGGATATTATCAACAATTCTAATGTTTACTCAAATTGAATAACAAACTTACGTAATCTGATTTGAATTTGCAATAGATCAAAATAACGGTTATACAAATCGAATCTGTTACTTTTATTAAATGAAAATGAAACATACAATTTTACAGAAACTCAAAATTAAATATAAAAAATAAACAACTGATAGCTAAAGCAGCTCTTTAAGGTTGCATGCAATCATCATTCAGTTATTAAGTTCAAATTAAGTACAGCATTAAAACATCTTGAACGCAATCAATAATAATAAACATTCAGCTTTATCTAATCACATCTAATCAATAATGTGGCACGACCTACACCTATAATCGATAACAATGAAGTCACTTCAATGACTAGGTTAGTCCTCTAATAATAAAGTGTCTAACAAGCAAAATTTTTGACAACTGCTTTGGCAAACTTTTTGTTGGGCAAACAGATATCAAGAGGGCTACGACACGTGCTTTCCAGTGATAATCAGCGTCGCGTCTAGGCCCCAAAATAAACTCCATGTAATTAGCCCCGCCAAGTGCCGGCGTTGTTGCTTCTCTGCCCTATCTATTTCTACCGGGTATGGTAACTTAGTGCTGCAATAAGCCATTGTAAAAGAACATTTATAAATATATATATCAAAAAATTTGAACAGGTGAATTCATTTACTTTGTTAATTCGATATATTTTAAATTATCACATTACATCAAATTGTCTGTGGAAATTCTATAACTAATATATAGTAATAATAATGAGAATGTTTAATAAATATTTATTAATTCTTTCTTATAACACAAATGTAAATTAAATATACCATATATTCTTACGATTTAAAATTAGATTTGGTTTAATCAAGTGATTATCTTGAGTAAAACGAAGGGTTTCTTTTTAAAACTTAATATTATATACAGCTATAATTCTGTAGAAAAGTTCAACAAACCTACACTCCTTTTATATAATATGGAAATGTAAATTGAAATTCACTACACTTTATAACGATATTATTATTAACTACATATATTACATATATAAGGTAGGCATTATAATTACAAAACATATAGAGCATTTCATATTTCTTATGCTATAGATGAAATTTGCGTTTCCAGTTTCCAGCTGTAGCGTCTGGAGCAAAAATAGCCAAAAACACGTCGTGTCGCGACAGGCGATGGATGGGCTATAAATAAGCAGGCTGCAGACTGAACTGCACAGAACTGGGGAACATAACTGACTACAGACAGACCTCCGAGTCCAGACTCATAGTATACATATATGTATTTATATATATATTATATATATATGTATATGTATTTGTATGAGTGTGTGTGTAAGTATCATAGACTGACTCACCAGCTTTGGAAATGCTCGACTAATATTTCAATTAGGCAACCGCTCATAACAAAAAAAAAAAACAGAAAATAAGAAAAAATCAAAAAAGACTAAAAGCAATAGCCCAAGCTGATGACATGCCCAACGTTAATAAAAAGCGGCAGAAATGTGTGCCCCAACCAAGGGGGAATAAATTCCATGGGACCCTAGGTGGTCGAATATTTTAACACTACCGGGCACAATCCAACGAACAGGAACAGCTTCCAGCCTCCAGTCTCCCATCTGCTACATATAGTCCAGTGACCAATGACCAAGCCGTAGACAGTGGCAATCTCTGGCGCTGGCGTCTGCCTTTTAATGTAGAAAACTAGTCGAGGCGCATAATTTACGACACCGTCTGCCAAGGATCACACTGCCAGTGGGCGGAAGTAGGGAAGGGCAAGGGGATATACATAAATATATATATGTGTAGCGGACTGAGCAGCGGTGTTGACTTGACTTATCAATTTCACGGGAATCCAATCGATTTTTATATGAGAGCGCGCAGATAAACCGCAAGAATCAAGCAATAAAGTCGCTTCCCAAGCAGCAAAAACGAAAAAAAAATGTTAAAGCAAGGCAACAACAAACCACTAAAAGCGGGAATGAGACAGAGGCCGAGTGCAAAATGAAGAGCAGCCACAGAGGCTGACACTGAGACAGCGACTGAAGCTAAAATTGAGGCTGAGAGAGAGAGAGAGAGAGAGAGAAAGAGAGAGAGAGAGAGAGAGAGAGATAGAGAAGGAGAGAGAGAGAGAGAGAGCGAGGCAAAAGTAAAATACCAAAACGGCAATAAATGGTGTTGATATCCCGCGAAGCGTGTGAAGACGCTAACGATGCCGCCAAAACTTGTTAACCACAAAAATTATTGCATGAGATGAAATAAATTAAGGTGGCGGCGTCGACTGCAGCAGCCGCAGCACCACCAACAACAGCAACTACTAAAGCAGCAGCAGCCACAGTTAAAGTCCAGCCAAACTATTCACAGTGCTTCCTATTGCTCGCATCCTTGCGCCGACGGCGACGGCGACGGTGATGGTGACGGAGACGGTCTCTCCAGCCAGGCGTTCAGGCCGCCAGTGGCGACGTCATCCTCACTACTTGCCCCTCCAACGTTGCCAACATCGCCATCGTCTGTTGCGGCTGCGACTGCTGCTGCTGTTTGCAGCCTTTGTTGTTGCTGTCGTTGTGTGTGTGTACTTTTGGTGAAATGAAATGACAGACACGGCCCCAGATGCAAATTTAACTATGGAATGTAGATCAGACTATAAAGAAACGAGAGCACCCTACCATTTAGTTGGCATCTTAGTCAAAAGTCTCTATTTATTAGTATTGGTATTCGTATTAGTACTAGTGTCAGATTAGTATTGGAGTCTTTCTGAATTTTATATTTAATCATTTTCGTATGGGTCTCAATATAGACTTGCTGCAACATCTTAAATCAATCATGCTTCCGAAAATAATTTTTTGTTTAATTTTACGATTGACATTGAAATAAAAACATTTTCTCTTATTAATAGCATTATCTTTCTTTTTGTTTCGCTTCTGTTGGTCTCTCATCTTAATATTAAACATTGATCAACTTTTTTAATGTCTATAATATCAATGAAAAGGTTGAAATAAGAAATAGAATATTCTTGAAAAAAAAACTGCTTCTTACAGTAAATAAACACTTTATTAATTTCTGAGATCTCAAAAAAGTTGAACTTTTAGTTTACATTTCCCAGGAGAAACATCTTGCTCATATTCTGGCTCTATATTTTTATATGCAACAATATAAATGGAACATGATTGAAACACTTGCAACCATTAGCGTTGCAAAGGTAGCGCATACTTTGAGTGAGTGCAACCCGATTGATACACATTCGAAGGCATTTGCACTGACCAACGTAAAGCTCTTTCAGCACTCTGTTCTACCAATTCTGGGCACCCTCCTCTTCCCCGCTGTCGCGCAGACAGCTGCCGCCCCCTCTACAATGCTGTTGCACTCTCACAGCAGTCGCCTGTCGCTCTCTCCTTGCCTCACACCCTCTACCCTCTTCAGCTCTGTGGCATGGCGACGGCGGCGGCGGCGCTGCCGTTTTAGCAACATTGCAATCATCTGAAAATTCCATTCCAATCAAATTAAAAACTGGCGTCTACCTTTTTATCATTTTCTTATCAGATCTCAAGATCTGCCGCAGCGATGCCTTCTGCTGTGCGCCTTTTATGCGGAGTAAACATGTGTGAGTGTGTGTGTAAGTGTGTGTATGTGTGGATGGGGTCTGCAACTGTGGCACCGACTCTGGCACTGGCTGTGGCTCTGGCTGAGACTTGGTTAGCTCGGCGGCGGCGGTCGATCTGGCTCTGGTGCGACTCTTTTTGTTGCTGTTTTCGTTTTTTATATAATAAGCAGATCTTTGTCCCAAAGAAACCGTGGCCATAATATATCAATATAAACTCACACACACACATACATATGAGTTGGGCAGTGTGCGCCTGGGAAGCAAAGCACATTCATGACTCCGACTGGAGTTGGAGGTGAAGCTGAAGCTGGAGCTGGAGGTGGAGCTGGACATTGACTTCAACTTCAGACACAACAGTGGGCTAGAGGAGGAGGCCAGGCAAATGCGGCGTTGACGATGCGAACGACGATGAAATCCATTAGTTTTGCACCTTTGCAACACGTTGCAGCGTTGCCGAGTCGCCAAAAAAATACTGTTGCTGCTGTTGTTGGCCGCGCAAAAGTTGGTTAAAAATTAACACGCCGCTTTGCTCTTGACCAAAAACGGTCACTACGAAGCCCATTTTGCTTTTAGGCGTCTGTCGCCAAAATTCCTTTCATGACAAGATCTCCCCATCAGTCCAAAACGTACCTGTCCCCTCCCCCACCCTCCCTACCGTGCTCGCGCTACATGCCACTTTACGTAGCATTGGCCATCTCATACTTCAATTTAATAAATTAATTGGCTTTGTGTCGGCTTCGGTTCGTTTGCCATTTTTGAGTCGCGTGTAATTTTTTCGTAATTCGACGTTTTTTTTATTTTTTATTTTATTTTTGCGATGTTGGTATTTGGAAACGTACAAAATCTGCCATGGAAAGATAGAAATCAGATGCAGCTGATGCTGCTAGAATCGATATAAGCACAATCCCTCGAAGCACTGCTTCTCTCACGCATTCCTGATTTTATATTTAATTTTTTGAATTTTTTTGTTTATTGGGTTTCTGTTGATTGGGGCTTCCTTTTATTATCTTAGGTGTTAATGATTTCATTTTTGGCCACCCAATCGTCTTGGCATGCCTCGCTGATCGTTCGTTATCTACACCGCTGGGCATGTGCAGGTCCCAGACTCAGCCTCAACCTCATCCTTGTCTGTGTCTTCGTCTTCGTCTGCATCTTCGATTTCGTCCTCGCTTCGGCTTATCGCTTTAATCTCTTTTGACAGTGATTATTGCTGTTTGCGGATTGTGCAATTGATGTGCGAACTTCGACACCGTCTAAAAATGAAGAAGAGAATAACAAAAAATAAATAAAAAACAACAGCAACAACAACAACTACATCAACAAGGCAACCAGTATGCTATGGCGATTGCGAATGTGAATTCGAATGAGAACGAGAAAACCAGAACGAAATTGAGCTCAAGATCAAGAGACCTCTACCATCTTGGCTGTCAGCGCCAGGCAGCTTTTGCAGTCTCTATTTACAGCCAGGGGCGGCTCGCTTTTAGCGCCCAAATATGATGTCATGGCCGCGGCCTCTGGGCCTCAGTTCAGCGTCCCAGGATCTGCTCGCCGTAAGTCGAAACCCCAAAAAGGGCAATTTTTGAAATCATACGCCAAACATGGCGCGACATAGCTGCAGAGATGGGTAGCTGGGTTAGCTGGGAAGTTGGGAAGCTGGTTAGCTAGCTGGAGTCCAGGCCAGGGAGGCTGGAGCATTGTTCTTTGCACTGTCGCTTTCGCACTTCACAAAGGGATAGACTTCAATTTGGTTTTGTGTCTGCATTCGAAAACAAAAGACTTAAGCAACGAACTTGGCTTTGCTGCCTGAATTTTTTTTGTTTTATTTTTATTTTTTTCAGAGGCTGCTGCAGCTGAACTGCCGCTGCAGTGAGAGTATTTTGGACCAAAAAGGTGTCGCTGATTGTCTTTTAAGAGATGGCATCGGCGGCGCCGCCATCGCCCGGGCGCGCGTTTGACAGTTGTTGTGATTGTGATTGTTGTTGTTGTTATTGTAGTCGTTTTGGCCGCGGCTTTTAGACTGCGACTTTGGCTGCCGCTCGCATTGTTGTTGCCGTCTGGAATGTGACCGTCGCCTCCTTAGGCCGGTGCATTCAATCGAATTCAATTGTTTTTGGCAGTCGCACCGAAAATGCAAAAAATAAACACAAAAACAAAAAAAAAAAAACAGACCACAGTAAAAATTGCAAAACAGCCGGCCGCATTCCCACACAGATCAACGACGAGAGCAGAGCAAAGCAGAGTGGTGTGGTGTTGAAGCAACACAGCTCGGCCGCATCCACCCAGAAGTGAGAAGCAATATGTGTGTTTTCTTTTTCGTTTCGATATTTTTTTTAATGTATGTAAAATTGGGCCTGTTGCGGTAGCTGCCATAATCATGCTGATCATCCTCCAAAGCTGGCGCTAAAATCTCAAGCGATAATCGCGCATCAATTCGTTTCATAATGATGACGAGCAAACACACACACACATATACAAATAAACGGAGCTCACAGAATGCTGCAGAGCCCAGACAAACTCGATGATTCGACGATGCCACAACGATGCCGGTGGCACGTTTATCTAACGCTGGCGATCTCCATGCCCAGCGCCAAGTGTGAGCTGAGCCAATTGGTTGCCGCAACTCGCTGCTCACAGTTCCCAATTCCCAGTTCCCAGTTCGCAATTCTTCCCCGTCTCTGGAGACCTTGAGCAGTTTAGAATCTTCGCTGGATTGCCATTATACGCTCGACCAGCAAAGGCATATTAACTTTTATAAGAAACATTTGTATAATCCAAACTGCGACTTTATTGTAGTGCTGTTTCGAATCGTTTTTGTTTTTACATTATTTATATAATAGTTACCCAATATAATATTGTAGCTGTGAGTTGGATGGTATCTGTCATGATAAATTCAATGTCCTTTGATTATGTTCCATGAAAATATATAAGTAAATAGCTTTAAGGGCTTAAGCTTTTAGTTTCTGAATAAATTGTTTTTAAAGTCGTCATCTTTTCATAAATATGCATGAATGTACTTTTATGCTTATATATATATAAAAAACATTTATTCTTGTACGATAAGCGGTATAAAATAATTTGATGATATAATATACCTTCGGGAATTCGACATATAAATTACCGTAAAACTATATATAATAAAATTGGGTTTGAACTTAATTTCAGGTATTAAAAAATTCGAATAATTGACATAAAGAGTATTCAAGATCCGGTGTGGTATTAATTGATTTTACCTATGCTGCCATGTTGTTGTTGTTTTGCCATTAAAAGTTGTCGGCCACAGTGGCCAGCCAGCCAGGCAGACAGGACGGCAACCAGTCCGAGCTGGAAGTAGTGGTTCCATCTCTTAATCTTTGCCTTTGCCCCTCCCGAAGTCGGTGGCAATAGAATTCATTAGCAGCCTCGACGTAGCCTCCTGGTGCTATCTAATCTGCGGTTTCGGGTGATGCTCTGGCGCTTGCGTTTGGCTACCTCTTGATTTCTGTTGATTTAAGGCGCTGATTACTAATTTTATTAATTTTCCGAAGACCGGCAGAACTGTTGGCTGTTGGGCTATATAATCGTTTTCTTATCGTTGTTGTTGTTGTTGTCATTGTTGACGTTGTTATTGCTGCTCCACTGTGGCCATGGCAGTGGCTCCGTTCCTTTGGGTGCTGTTGTCGCTATTGATTTAGTTGATGTCTTTATGAAGCATTTGAAACACGACACTTTATTTTTTCGGGTAGCGCCGTCGAAGCATTCGATGCTAATATTAAAAGTGATTTCATTTAACGGTAATCCGAAGCACAGCAGAGGCGCCCCTTTTTGAAGTGGCATCAAATGATTAAGCGTCGACGTTTTATACGCATTCCTTCACTGGTCGGCCTGTGGACAAAAAAAAAAAATTAAACATCTCATAGAGCAAGGCAGCTGCCAAGCGAGTCTTAACCCCTTGATGACCGAGAAACGGTGTTAATCAGATCGTTTACACAAACGACACGCACATCCACGTCAGCAAAGGCAGCAAAGGCAGCCAAAGACAGCTGCCCCTGACCCTGACCTACAAGTGGGAAGCAGCCAGCACGAGAGAGAGAACTATCATCATCATCAACACCATCACCACCAGCTAACAGCCTAACAGCTAACAGTCTAGCGTCTGCAAGACGGCTAATAGAAATGCCCAAAACACACACTTGCACACACACACACACAAACGCATACACTAAATATGAATCAATGTCAGGGGCAAAGCGTGCGGCACAAAGACGCAGCTTGCTGGGCGTCCTGCCAGGACACCAGTGTGTGCCTAGGCTACCGAAACGGCACGCAGAGACAAATTGAATGCAAACAGGAATAACAACAATAACAGCAAAAGCAACAGCAATAGCAACAGCAACAACAACAACAAACAAGCAACTAATTCCAAGAACACACACACACAGAGCAGACGAGCAGCAGAAGAAAGGAAGTAGCCAAAACTGAGACTCAATGAATGAAAAATGAGAAGAAAAAAAAAGGAGAAAACCGAAATGAAAGAACTCAGATCGTGTACGCAATATCAGCGGATAATTGAGCCTAATAGGATTTTAAGTGCACACACAGACAAATATGGGTACATTGTATGTGTGTGCGTGTGTTGTGTGTGCGTTGTGTTTTGCTCCCACTGTGCCTAAGACCTTAGGCCTTAGACCACAGGAAGCTGTGTGCGAGGAGTGCGCGAGGATAACGGCTGACGGCTGACGGCTGAAGCGTACTGAAATCCGTTCCGGTCATTAAACGTACCGCCCCAGAGCCAAATGGTGCCAGCGTTTCCAGTTTCTCAGTCTCTCAGTTTGCCAGTTGCCTCAGGTTTCTAGGCTCCAGACAGCAGATGAGTCAGCTGACTTTGCTTTTGTTTGTGTTTGTGTTTGCATTTGCGTTTGCATTGAGGTAAATTGTGCGTGTTGCGGCATGAAAATATCATAGAGCAAACGCAGCCTTACACTGAGAAAATAACAACACTTTTATTATCATTGTCGTGTACGTAATGTGCCAATTTAAAAGTAAAATCTCAATTGGACATACCATAGTCCGATATATTTCAAAACTAAAGTGAACAGGTTACCAAAAATAAATTGAGTTATTTCTGATGATTTAAAATATACAAACTTTCACACTTCACATGTTTAAAATACTGTTTTTAATTTATTTGATTTTGAGATGTTTTGTCACTATTAGATAATGTTTTATTCGCAGTGTAGACAACAGGGAAGTAAGAGTGAGGAAGGAGCGAGTGTGCGCAGAAAGAGATAAACAGGAAGAATGACCTGCTGCGTCGTCAACGGTCAGAGACCAAACCCAGGGCCAACTCTCTTACCCAAACTCATTGCGCCAGCAGAGACGTCAACGAAGACGAAGACGAAGACGACGACGTCGGCTTATAACGCTCACACACAGTTAGACAATTAGCGAGTACAATGAGATTGAGATGCAGACGAGCGGCTTTGTGCCCTCACCCTACATATCATTCAATGCTTGTGTATTCGTGTGTGCGTGTGTGTGTGTGTGTGTGTGTGTGAGTGTTCCGGCAACGGAAGCGAGCACCACACACACAGCAACTAGATAAAGTTGTCAGCTAATCTTTGGCCAGATGAAATGATGATGCGCAGGGGCATTTGTTGGGGAGGGAGGGGGGCTGTGTGTGTGTGTGGCAGTGTGCAGTCATTACTACCGACGGCCGACGATCGACGATCGACGACCGGCTACCGATGAATGATGTGGCAATTAATGCAGCACGGCAATATTAATTGAGCCCAAGAACTAAGCAGACAGACGAAAGAAGAGAAGGGAAATATATATATGGAAGAGGCAAAACAATGAGCCGCCAAAGCGCAGCCTGGAGGAGATTTATTGGCTAAGCTCGACAATGATCAAGTGAAATTCGAAAAATGCTCAGACAGTCGGCACCCAAAAGACAACATTGACAGACATTGGGACATTCAATCAAACAGAAACTGAAACAGCAGAGCAAGAGAAACTGAAACCCATGATGAACTGAGTCTGAGCTAATCCAATTGAAAGCGAACTCAAAGCTTGCAGCGAAACAAAACAAAAGAAATTCCAGACGGGTCTTGTGCTAAAATTTATGCAGATGATTTATGTATAAATCATCGGCACAAATGACTCAGAAGTTCTGCGACCATTATCTCTAACAAGACCCGAGCCAAGTTTGACTATAAAATGAGGGGAACTTAACGATCGAGAAACTATGCTGATAGTTTTTACATCTCTATGCCGACAATGTAGTGCCGTTTCAAACAACTCAATTAAGCAGCTCGCAACTTAAGATCTCTCACTCATCTAAACTCTTGACTCTCTTCCTCTCTCTCTTTCTCTCTGTTTTACTCTCCGAGTGATTCCCTGCATGCCAAGCTCATAAAATTTAATGACAACGCTTAATTATAAAATCAATAAGAGACGCCGCACACATGCTCCAATCACTTGCTGCAGAGGTAGAGGTAGGGACATCGTCCGGAAGATCCTCGCTGCCATAAGTTTGTCAATTTATACGCAAGAAACCAAAACAAAAAACGAGTCGAGAACAGAAAACAGAAATCACGTTAAGCGCAATAAAAAGCGCGAAAC
Source organism: Drosophila picticornis (assembly GCA_035043845.1). Classification (NCBI taxonomy): domain Eukaryota; kingdom Metazoa; phylum Arthropoda; class Insecta; order Diptera; family Drosophilidae; genus Drosophila; species Drosophila picticornis. Next base: position 20,189,657 of record JAWNMR010000122.1, on the reverse strand, counting down.
ATTTTAACGCGTCGAGGCGATAAAGTATCTGAAAACATTGCCCCGACAATGTCCAATTGAGGCGCTAAGCCCCTCGACGCGAATTATCTTAAGTAGCGTTGAGAGGGCCACACGGAAAGCGATATGCGATGCGATGCGATACGATGCGATAATTTGATGAAATGATGTCTCAATTAACTCATCTCACAAAAAGCAATTCAGAAAATAAACGAGTATTCGGGGGGAATGCTGCATTCTACATTTGCGTTTAGATTATGGGCAAATGCGATTGCGTGTGAATTATTGAGTGGCAAATGCAACGGTTTTTCACTTTTCCAACCCCTCGATCGGAACATTTCTTCCAATTCATTATGCGTGCTGTCCAAATATTATTGAATTGAATGCGCGAGAGAAACAGCGAGTGAGAGAGAGGGGAGAACCCTTAGCGAGGGGTTGCTTAGGCTGTTTCATAAATTTCCATGCATAAATCGTAGTCTCGTAATCGTAATTAAATTAAAAACTCACAACAAATGAGCCGAAATCAAACAATGGCCAAACAATAATAAATAATGACAACCAAAAAACCAAAAACCAAAAAAAAAAGAAGAGAAAAACGAACTCAAGCTCAAGATGAGGCAGGCAACAAAAGCAGAACAGGCACAGGCAAAGGCACAGGCAAAGGCAAAGGTAAAGGAATAGGGAATAGGAATATGAAGCAGCTGTCGCAATTTGTGCTACACAATGGAGGATATACTGCGGCAACGGGCACACTTCCCGAGTGACCTTTTTATTTTTACTTTATTTTTTTTTTGGCAGGAGCCACAGCAGTCCTGGCTGACTGACTGACTGACTGACTGGAGCGCTTGTGTCCAGAAAGCAAGAGAGAGAGAGGGAGAGAGGGAGGGAGGGAGGTAGAGAACGCCACATGCGCCACGTGCTAAGTCGTTGATCCTGCCAATGCCAAGGTAAAGGCATTGAAATAAAAGGAACAGAATAACAGCTGCCAGCTGCACACAAAAGCAGACGCAGCAGTAGCCAGGACCTGTGCTGCAAATATATATGTGTATGAGTGTGTGTGTGTGTGTGTGTGCGAGGCAATCTGTAGCACCTGCTTGAGGTTATGGGGCGTGTGCTTTGCTCTTAATCAGAATGTCACTCGCCAGCCTGGCAACAAATGAGCAACAAGGTGCCAAAAACAACAAGCGACCCACCCAAAAACAAAAAGAAAACAACAAAATAGAAGCAGGAGCATTTGCTTCTCGCCATCTTTGCCGGGTCCCTTCGACTGAGTGTGCGGCTAATTAATGAAGGTAGCCGCTTTATCAGCAAAAATGTCTGATGCCGGACCACACGAGCGTGGCTTGGATTCGGCTCGAATTCTCTGTTTTTTTTCTTTTTTTTGGCCAACGGACGATGACTCACAATCTGGGAAGCAACCCTTGAAATTTGTCTGTGTGTTTTTTTTTAACTTTTAGCACGTAGTGCACAAGTTTGTCTTGCAGCTGCAGTCCTGTGGCCGTCCTCCTGCACCTGCCACGTGCCCATTAGCCGCACTGATCGATAGCTGTGCAACTTGCTGTTTATTTGTGAATGTGAAGAACGTTACGAATGAACACTCGAAAAAGCCGCTTAATAATTTGAAGGAATATCGCATTCGCGTTCTCTTCGCCGACTAACTGCATTTTATCCGTTTCGCACTTGTCTGACCCATTGGGGAGAATGACACGCAAGGGTTGTCATTTGGGATCTGCAAAGTCGGACTGACTTCTCCTCAACTTAATTAAGTTAATCTACAATAAGTTCCAATATGAGAAACACACAAACCTATAGAGCTGGTCATCTTCAGTATTTTGAACTTCGCTTTCCATTTAGATCATTTATTTATTCAAAAAATAAGAAGTAAAAAGCGGGGGAACTAAAATATTTCAAGACTATATTTAAAAATTGCAATGGGATACTATTTAATAATTGATTAAAATGCAGATGCCAAAAATGAACCAGAGCAGAGCCCATAGCGCGCAATCCATTGGCAAATTGTTTCAAAGTTGACTTAATGAAGGCAGCTTGTAGACTGGAAATAATGAATCGCCAAAATATATACATCAAATTTACAATAAATCCCTTTTTTCTTAAACAAAAAATATGAAAACTTTACTTTACTGCGAATTTGTTGTTAATAAATTAAGTTCTATATATAAAAAGAAGACCACAAATCATAAACTGATTTGTATTCCTTAAGAAAACTAAGTTCAGTGAAGATTTTGCATTTAAAATTAACTTGAAAGCTGTAAAGGTCTGAATAGTACAACAAAAAATTTAAAAGCATCAACAAATTACACGTTTTCAAAGCCCGAGAATGGATAGGCAAAGAAGTAAGTAGTTTACAATTTATGGGTAAACTAAGTAATATATTTAGCTATTAATAGGCATTTGCTTTAGGGGCAAACCTTTGTGTATGGATATCATTTCATTTCGTATTTGTCTACTCCAACAGAGGCAAAACTAAGGCGATGTCTTCGGTTTTTATACCATTGAAAATGCCATAAGCGGGCATAATGAATCTCTGTAAAAGTATGTTACAGGCAGAAGCACAATCGCCTTTCTAAAATTTATATAAAATACATATATACATATAAATATTTACCATGTTCCCCCGTCTGTCCATTCGATTGTACGTAATACTAATATTACCAGTACCAAATTACTCAGCGTTAAGCGCAAGAATCTTTCAAAATATATGTATACCTAAAGCGTTTACGACTTATGGTGGCTGTGAACTTGTATTTAGGGTATTTCTTAACCGAGCTCTCTCGACTACAGCATCTTTTTATGTTTTTATTTTTATTTTTTTTTTTGTTGGTGTGTTTGCTGATGCTGTTGTTGGTTGTTGTTGCTTCTGTTGTGGCTAACCGTGGCCAATGCCAATAAACAATAATTCCCATGACTGCCACTAAGGCGCAACTTATACACTGACTTCCCAGACACTGCGACGACACAAACGCAGACGATGACGATGACGACGACGACGATGGCGGTCGACTAGACTTGTGAACTACTCACGGCAGCAATAGCCACAAAAACAACAACAACAGGTGGGATGTGTTTGCTGCTGCCACACCGAAGCTGGTTTTTTTTCAACTTTACGTTCATCATCATCAGACAGCAGCAAAAGCAGCAGCATGAACAACATTTGCTACACACACACACACACACGCGTACACACACAGACTTGGCGACTGTGGGCAGACTCGGAGCTGGGGCAAGTTGATCTGCGCTTGATCTTGTCATTAAACGTAGCTCGTAATGATGTTGCTGCTTCAGCTGCTGTTGCTTTTGCTGCTGCGGCTGCTGCTAACGACAAGTTGCATGACCGTCGCTAGCCACCTGGCTTATTGAAATTTGTCTGCATCATGTTGCAGCAACATATTGCTGCTGCTGCCAATGCTGCTGCTCCTGCTGCTCTTGCTGTGGCTAATGTTGCTATTGCCGCTGGTTACCAGTTTTTGTCGCAAACTTCCTAAACCAAATAGCTTACAATTTGCAACGAACTTTTCTCATTTCCACACTTGCGGAATGCGGGCAGGCTGGCCGTCCTTGAGGCGCTGCAGTTGCAGTTGCATTAACTGCTACTCCCTACCAGCCATCGCCATTGCCATCGTCATCGTCATAGTAAATAACTTGTTATGGTCAAATATTTCAACGTTGCCAGCCATGACATGACCAGCAAGTAACAGCTTCAACAGACTAGCCCCAGTGCTTAGTCAAGTTGACTGACAGCAGACTCGTATACAGCCTGGATGCGTCGTCTTTGCTCACTTCTAAATATCTTTGCTGTCTGCTGTTGCTGCTTCTGTTGCAATTGCTGATAAGCTTGCCACTTGCCAGCAAAGGCTGCCCCAAACCAGACAGCCTTCAATGCAATATGCAGCTGTGGTTGGTCTTGTTGTTGTTATGATTGCTCTAGACTGCGCGGCGTCCGAGCATTCAATTCAGCCCCCTCCTCCCCAACAGCCTCTCTCTACTTTATGCGCGGATCGAGGCTGAGAAATCTCACCGCTGAGAAATGTTTGACTGTCTGATCCTCAAGTGTCAGCAAATTATATCAATTGCTGTAATGTGCAGTGACAAAAAAGAAAAAACAAAAACTATTCAGATTATTGCTCAACCTAATCAACTGTAGTCCGAGGAATTTTCTCTAGATACTTTTACGACCAATGAAATGTGCAGGCTTCCTTCATATAAAATGTAACTCAATTGGAAATTCGATTTGGCTTACATACGAACATTTTAAAGACTGTCCGTGTGTTACTAATATTGTGAAATATTTATTTATTTCGGTTATACATATTTGTTTTCTCTCAAAAAAGCGTAGCTAGTAAATATAATTAATCGTTTTAATTACTTCATTCATCGTTAATCAATAGAAATTTACTTAAGAATATTGTGAAAACGATTGAATAATAGTACCCTTGTGAAAACTCAAAACTGTTTATATATCGATGAAAGTAAATATTAAAATTGATTTGTGTTTATGCTAAAGTATTTATGGTTGTGATACTGTTTATTCATGCTAATATGAATAAACCACTGGGCGTATATATAATTTTAGAAATCTTCCCGTACCAAGTTACATTGTTTGTAGCTTTGCTTAAGATACAATTTTATTTCAGTTTCTCAAAATGCCTTGAGAAAACAAAACCCAACTGAAAAAAATAAAAGAACAAATTAAACAGCAAAAAGCAACAAAAAAGGGAAAAGGCAAGCAAATCAACCCAATTGCCCACACACTACGCTACTGTTCACTGGCCAGCAAGATGCTCCAGTCCTGGGCCCATTGCTGTCGCCTGTCGCCTGTGGTCCTCTGGTCTCTGGTCTCTGGTCTCTGGTCTGTGGTCTGAGGTCTGAGGTCTGTGGTCTGGAGATCGCATAGCATAACAATCTCCAGCGTCACGTTGAAGATTTCACTTGAAGCTCGCGAAAAATCACCTGATGACTAAATTAAAGTGGCGCTGGTATGCTTTGGGCCACATCTGCCTTGCTCCCTCCTCCTGCCGCCTCCCCCTTGCTCTCCCTTGCCACCCGTTGTCGGCTTGTGAACTAATTTCGCAAATTTTTCGAGCTGCTCTCATTCCATGCACAATGTTTTTATTTTTATGTTTTGTTTTATAAGTATTTGTTGGTGTTGTTTTTTTTTTTTGTTTCATTTTTGTTTTGGTGGAGTTGTTGCTGGATTTTCAACCGGCTTTTTGGTCAGCCTGCCAGCAGTGACTCTCAGGCAATACACTCACTCGCACACACAGACACACACACTCTTGCATTTTTAATGAATTCCAATGAGCGGCTTCTTCGGCTGTTGGCCAAAACGCGGTGTGCGGTCGCCGCTGCCGTTGCTGTTGCTGTTGCCGTCGCAGCCATCCCAGCCCCTAAATGGGCGGGCGGGCGAGCAGAGCACTTCACTTAACTTTTGCTGCAAGTTGTGACTGCGATTTGGTTAGTTAGTGGCTGCTGCTGCTGCTGCTGGGGCAGACGTCGCAGCTAGCGTCGCGTTGCATTTTGTGCGCCTTGTTAAGAATTTCATTAAAAATGAAGACCTGAGACCCAGAAGAATGTATGTTACTCCCTCTCTCTCTCTCTCTCTCTCTCTCTCTCTCTCTCTCTCTCTCTCTCTCTCTATGTGTGTGTAGCTGCGACCAAAAAATACTGATGCTGCTGCGTTGTTGTTGTTGTCGCTTTTTGTTAGCTTGCCACCGTGGAGGCTGTGCGCCGGCGTTGCGCCTGCGCTTGCATATCTCCAAGACAATCAACAGGGCAACAGCCAACAGACAACAGTCAACTGGCAGCATCAACAACAATAACAACAACAACTGAGAGTGCTCTAGTCGAGATTGCCCAAATAGCAAATACTCAGTAATACACACCATAATACCATAAGAACACAATGATAAACACATTTCTATTGATTCTAATCGATTCTAAAATACTTAGTTGTTTATTTATTATTCATCATGAAGTTACATATTCAGGAGGCTATGCGGCAACCACCAACTTTTATTTCATTTGCATTGATGCTGATTATCGAATTTTCTTTCAGGGAAGTCGCTAAGAAATTTCTTGTTGTTACACATCCTCCATTATACAGAGATCTTACTTAGTGAATATCAATTTATAATAGAAAGAACATTATTCTATGACGAATTAGATCGTCGGATTTCGAATATCGGATATCTGTTACATTCATTTCTAGAAATGGCAGACACCCGATGTAGCTATTTGGATTGAGTAGAGGGTATGAACAACACACCCAGTGGCGCTTTGTGGCCAGTGAATGCCCACCAGCGCAGCAGCCTCATCTTCGTTTTTGGGTGCAACGAAACATTTTTAATTGGTTTTGTTTCATTTTGAGCTGATGCCGCCGAAGCAAGGAGCAGTAAAAAGGAGCACTGGAAGAGGGAGTGAGCGAGGCTGGGAGGGGAAGAGCAGTACGAGCCAAGTTTGCCCCGCCACAGTGGCTAGCATTTTGGCATGGCAAATGTGCATCGTCTCTGGTCAGAGACGAGCTGCGAGCAGAAATTGACGAACTGCCTTAAATAAGCAACTCAAGGTTGACTGCCAGTTTTCCCTAAAGACGCTGACAGCCAAAGAGAGGGCGGGACGGAGAGGAATGGAGATGAACTGAAGTCGATCGGTCGCCACATCAAGTCAACAAAAGATTGAAAACTCAATATAGCACCGACGGCAGCAGACTAAAAGTTGAGGGCTGAAGAGTGAAGCTCCTCATTCGCTAAATGGTAAGTGGTAGATGAAAGATGGAGTTGAAATTGGAGGCTGAAAGGCTGGGAGGCAAGCGAGAGAGAGAGATAGAGAGAGAGACAGAGAGAGGGGGGACAGACACGCAAAACATTCGCCAGTTCAAATCCCAAAATTGGCAATTTATCCTTTATGAACTTACAAAATAGCCGCCGTTTATACCAAAACAAGTTAATTCGTCGTCAGTTCAGACTGGGACTACGACTGCGACTCGGAGTGGGACTTCAAGTCGAACTCGAACTTGGGCCATTGCAATTGGAATTGGTAGTCGCAGACGTTGTCTGGCTTTGGCTTTGGCTTTTGCTGCTGCTGCTGCTGTTGTGGAAGTAAGTCTCTTGACGATGACGAAGGGCCGCCAACGAAACAATGAAAACAGAGACGAATGCACAGCACAAATACTGTGACTAGGGACAACGAGACGACGCGAGGGGCATATGTCGTGGGGGCTGAAGGGGTCGTGGAGGCCCGCTACGGCGGCGCAATGAAAGCCAAGCCGAAAATGCAACGCTTGACTCTATGTTGTTGTTGTCGGCGGCAACTGTTGCTGCTGCTGCTACTGCTACTGCTGCTGCTGTTGCTGTTGCTGCTACTGGCAATGGAGAGTCCAAGTAGAGCCGCCAGAGATGGCTTTAAATAGATGTGCCCAAGTTTAGACAATAAAGCCATAATTGTCCATAAGTGCGGCACATGCACACAAGCACAAAAATACACTCACAAATATCTGTATACACACAGATATAGAAAAGGATTGAGGGCCCTGTGAAACACAGCAGTGAACTTAGTTCCCACAGCTTAACTCTTCAATGCTGCCCATGAAAGTGAAAAAGATTGCGAAAGTAAGCAAATATATATTTGTATGCATTTATGTACACATCCAGTAATTAAACGTTACGTTTTGTGTAATTTAAGATTATCTCAAGCCTAACACACTGTTTTTCAATCCGGGCATTATTTATTGTGGTCTCATCTGATGCATCGCATGCATTGACTGGAGTTATTATCAAACAGAAATGTTAATTATAAATTAAATTAAATAATGAATTAAAAACAAATACATATGTAAATGTAAATGCCATTTTTGTAGTTCACATTTCATGTATTTATAATTCACACCGTGTTAAGCTACATTAGAGTCAATAAAATTGGGAGAAACTCCGTTCCAACCACATTTTTCCAGTAAAAGTTTCTTTTCGCAATGTTTAATCTTATCATAGTAGACAACCTTAAGCCAATAATGGGTGTTCTTTACATTCGATCTTTATCATTTTAAGCACAGCTAATTAAGCTCATTAAACATAAATATTAATTGTAATGCTTTAGTGTGCTTATGATCGCATGTGTTTAATAGTTGGGACATGTATTCATTTTACACCTTTTCAATTAATTTGCTTGCTCAGTCATAATTATTCTAATTGTCGTGGATTTTGTCGGTGTCTCAGTTCGAGTTATTTACTTTATCTGATGCATCCCTAGGGCGTCAAATTCTGTTCCATTTTCATAGCTGCTTGGCCTGCAATCAGCAGAGAATATCTTTATAGCACTATGCTCGGCTGCTTCTGGCACTTACGATGGAGACAGACCGACAGATATGCAGACCAACTAATGATGGCTTTAATGGGACTACAGGGCAGTAGTAGAAGTCATGTCAGTACCTTGGTATCGAAAGTCTACAATGGATTCGAGCAGAAGATATATCTGTGAAGTACTCCCCCTGAAGCGGCTTGGGTGCTGCCTTGGCTAATTGCACAAATCTGTTAAGACAACCGCTGCCAGTTGTTTCATTTTGATGATGTTTAGCCAGCCGGCCAATCAGCCAACGAGGCACAGACAGCCCGGGAGACGGAGGGACGGACAGCAGCAGCAGACGACGACAGGTGCCACACGAAAGCGCCAAAAAGGCAGACAGAACAAGCACAAAAGCTGCAATCACACACATACACATACACACATACACACACACACACACACACACACGCACACATAGAGATTGTTCAGCTATGATAATTGCACACTTATGTATTATACATAAATACACACATACACACACACACATATATATATATATATATGTATTTATATTTATGAGTTAATTCGGCGACGTGAAGATCGCGTGTTGCAGTTACAGTAAAGCTCCGCTTGGGAGCACTACCCCCTCGTGTGTATCTTTTTTATTTTCAGTCGCCTTTGCGCACATCACGCTTCACAAATTCGCAGCTCTCATAATTCTCAGTTGCATTCGCAGTCCCTGTTTTCTATCCCCATCCCTGCGTGTCCACACTGAGAAAAAGTAGTTCTTTTAATTTAGAAAATTCACAAAAAAAATATATACAAAAAAATTAATGTATTCTGAACAATTTGTCCCTATTTAATTATTTAAAGTGTTTATAAAATCTTCTTTTGACCTTACTGCATATTTATCACAAATGTGTCTGTAAAGTATACATTTCTAGAAAATCTCTAAATAAATTTCATATTAATAGAAAATTCTGTGGAACTAAGAAATTCAATTTTGAAAAATCAGAATAATCCTCCAGGAGAATTATAAATGATAACCCTGGTTCTTTAATTTCTTCTATCTAGTACAACCATGTAAGCGCATTTTTTCTGAGTGCAGTCCCTGCTCGTCCCTAACAAGCGTCATCGGCAGCTTTGTTGCGGTCTGTTTTCGGTTTGTCTCTGCCAGTGCCTCATTCATTTCGATTCGCTTTCGGATCGCAGTAACTCTGCCTCTGACTGTGACTGTGAATCTGGCTCTGGCTCTGGCTCTGACACTGCCTCCGAGTCAGAGTCTTGAGTTTGACTCCGAATTGCGACTCCTCCAATTCGCACTTTGGTTAAATTAGTTGCGGTCTGGGAAGTTTGGCCACCATAATTTCCCGTGGCGTTTGCCGACCCGACAACTTCAACTTAAACAACAACAGCAACAGCAACAGCAACAACAGCAACACTCCACTTAGCCGACAGACGCCGCCAAGTGTGTGACCGGAGCGCGCTGATTGAAGCCGCCTGCATCAACGCCATCAGAAGAGATCGGAGATCTCAGATCTTCATTGCCGTCGCCGTCGCCGTCGCTGTTGTTGTTGTTTTTGTTGTTGTCGTAGTTGTTGCTGCTGAGATTGTTGTTGCCGCCTTCTGCTCACGTTCCAAAGTGGGGGCCCCCGAAAATTACAGCATGCTAAAGGATTAACCTCAAATTTCTGGCTGGCGGTGTTTGGCTTTCAACGCTTAATTGGTTGTGAAATCATCATTATCACATGGACATGCAACACGATGACGAAGGCGGCGTTGGTGATGTTGTTCGTTGTTGATTGTTGATGCAACCTCCTTCATCACTTTCAAGTTGTTGCTGATGATTGTTTATTAAGCAGCGCCAGCAGTTCCCGTTGCCTGATGCGTGTCCTGGCTGCCTGGCTGCCTGACTGACTGCTTGACTGAGCTCAGCTGCTGCCCTCGCTCCCTGACACCCTACAGCTGCTGGTCTCTGCCACATTGGATGGCCATATAATTTGCGCGTGATTCATTTATGATTGAGAGGGCAGCTCAAGTTGGGACTTGTTTATACAGCTGGGCCTGTGATAGCTTTTGCCGGCACGATCGCCAGTTGTCTATCCCAAGCGCGCCGATTGCAATCGTCGGCCAAATTATAGGCCAAGACCACCAAAGCGTTAACTGAAATATTTAGCAAGTTTGCGTTTTATCTTTTTTTTTTGATTTCCAGGAAGCGGCCCCGCATCGCAGTCAAATGAGCGCCGCAATCGCGCTCTTTAATTAAGCCCTGCGCCGCCAGGAAGTGCATCAAAGTGGCCAAAAAAAATGTAGCTCTTGTGAACCTTAGTCGACTATTAGATACCCTACGCTATAAGTTTCCGTAATATTTATGGGTATTTATAAAAATATACAAAAAACTTTTTGTATAATTCAAACTTTGTTTGATGATTTCTCTATTAATTACAATTATATTGCACCAACTATTGCGTAGATTTTAATTTTAAGCTTAGCAACCAAATACCCAGTTTAAAAATCAATTAGAAATCAGTTTTCTTCTTTAAAAACTAATTTTTCAAATTGAAGTCCATTTAAATCCAAGTAAATAAGTGAATGAAAGAGCAAAGAATAGGAATGAGTGAACAAATTCGCTACATTCCAATTTTATACTGACAGAAGGACACGCCTGAATTGACTTAGCTGATTGATATTTTTATTCGTATGTGAATACTCTACATACTCTAAGAAGCCACCTTCTATCTCTTAATTACATTCCCATCACCTTACAATACCTTTGCTCTTACCAATTTCAGTAAAAAAAACAGGGTATCCACAAAAAAAGAAGGAAAACAAAACTGAAAAAATCGAAAAGCAGCAGGCTGAAAACAGTTGCCAAAAGGCTAACTCATGCTCATCGAAGCGTTGACAAGATCTCCCATTAACCCTCCTTCGCCTCCTCCTTATCGTCCTCTCCACACACTCCCCTTTTCTTCATTTCTTCCCGCTGGCATGCCAAAATGAAAGAAAGACAAAAAAAAAAAAGAAAAAAACACCAAAAAAAACTGCAATATGAAACACAACGGGAGGGTTGCCAAAAATGGTACGCGCCGATTTTTCCAAAACAACATCGTTTTGAGCCCAACTCTGCAGTCGTCTCGGACTACGTAACATTAATCATAAATTACCAGGTCGTTGAGTTGGCCAAAACGAACACAGAGACCGGACAGAGACGCCCCAACGTGTGGCGAGGTGTTCGCACAGCGCGTTTATAAATTTTGCCAAGCGCCAGGCAAAAGGCCACTCTGAAACTCAAACTCGAACCCCGAACTCCAAACCACACGTTCACCCCGTACCCCCTACGCTCCGTACCAAACCGAATCGCAACACTCGCAAAACTGCAGAGTGCCTTCAAAATGATCATCTTCATCATTTGCCGACCACGTACTAAAGAAAGAGTAGAAAAAAGAAAAAACAACAACAACACAAAAAACAAGTCAGAAAATGTGAGATATGGCGGCAGCATGCCAAGGTTATAATTGGCCCAAAGCGGGCGCTGAGACAAACGAGTGGCGCAGCTCGTAAAAAAGCAAGCGAGAGGCGGCAACCACAATAATCCAGCAGAGCCGCCAAACCACAGCTAGGCGATGGACCAACAACTTCAACCTGTGGGCTGCTGCGGATGGAACGCACGTGCTTAACCTCTGACTTTGTTTTGGCATCACCAGCAGCAACAACATCAGCAGCAACTGCAGCAGAAGCAGCAGCAGCAGCAACAGCAGCAGCAGCAGCGGCTACTTCAAGTGGCTAACTGGCCAACAGGGCTGACTGACGATTAGCCTCGGATCGTTACCGGGAACTCGACTCGGAGTGCTTGTTTATGGGCGCCCCCCTTCCAGGACACGCCCACTTGATGTGAGCATGAGAATGCTAACGCTTATGCAAAGCCTCTCCTCAGACTAAGACTCAGAGTCAGACTCAACTACGACTTCTTAATTCATGGTTGAAGCTACTCAGATTCAAATTATTATACTCGGCGATCCTTAAAGCAATTTCATATTTTTACAGTCTTTACAAAAAAAATGGGTCAAGAAACAATTGGCAGTTGTTTAAGTGATCCATGAAATAGGAGAAAATATCTAACGAAAGCGTTTAACTGCTAGATGCTCTATCCACCTGTCTAACTATTGAAAACGTTTGACTGTTGAAGAGCTGGAATAATTTTGAAGATCTTTACATATCCAGAACAAAAAATTGTTTCTTAAAAGGAACATTAAAATTAATTTAATATTTATCCATAACTTGGAGCTGTTGTATTTGACACAAATTTAAATCTTCCAAGCCATTGAATCAAGCCAAAGTTTGGTAAGACATTGCTTCTTGTCTTAGCTATCTTTTTGATTATTGAAATTCTTGAACCAATTTTTCTGTTTATTACAAGAACTGAATAGTATCTAATCACTATTAATCTGAGAACAAAATTACCGTCATTTGGAACTGTACATGAAATTAAGCCTTTGTTATTCCTTATAAATCCATGCTCAAGTTGCAAAGTGGTTTATTATTTTCTTATTTTAATTGTATGCATTTTGTATGAAAAAAACATTTATGTTCAATATAAAATCAAATGCACCTTTGACACTTAATAATTTACATGCTTATTGAGAAATCATCAAACATGATAAAATTATCATACAAATGAAGTCGACAAGGATTTGGGTTATGTAATCTCTGTGATGACGCAACCAGCTCAACTCAGCGAAGCTGTGCGTGTCAGTGAACTCGAAACAGTAAACGGCAAACTGGAAGCAATGTTGGCAAGGAGCTGAAGGAGCTGCCACGCGAGACGAGGAGTTGCCGCCCACACAAGACGCGTTGAAAGGACATTTTGTGGCAGCAGCGGAGAATGCAATCAATTTGGCCATCCGTTGACAGGACAGCAGTTCCTCCAATAATAATGCTTGCAGGACATCGCAGGACATCGCAATTGCAGACGGAGTCGCCTCGCTGGCTGCTCGCCAGGCATATTTACTGCATTTGGAGGACAGCGGCTGGGATATTGGTCGTAATGTTGCCGCTTTAATTGCGCCGCAAACTGCGCTACAAATTCAATTTAAGCAAAGTACAAGATAAATGTGGGCTTGGACTGCTGCCTGGTGTCACATTTCCAGGCATTTACCAGAAGAAAAAAAAAACAAACATGCGCAGACAGTTGCAATCTGTTCGTTGCATAAATACGCAAATTTCCCTATTGAAGCGGCTGCAAATATTTTGCCAAGACATTTCCATTTATCCAAAAAGTCACTTGACCCAAACCAAAACCCAAAACATATACACACACATAGAAACATACAAAAACAGGATATAAAGCCAAGGGAAAAATCACAGAATATTTATCTGCAACTGGGATAAATGGCGTCGCGTTTCAGGAATTGTGGCGCCAAAAAACTACTAAAAATAAAGTTTGCATTTTGTCTATTTGTTTCCTGTCGCCTTGTCCCAGTCCCAGCCTTATTCTCTAAATCCCAACTCTTTCCACATCCCCTGCTCGCATGCTAAAAATCATCCACAAAAGCACCAAAATGAATTTCGCAGCTTGACATTTGTTACAACACAAGGAAAATAATACACAGATGAGTACTAGCGGAATGAAATAGTTAAATAGCAAAATTATGAATTCAGCATATTATAAATATTTACTCCAGATATTTTCGTTAAGTTAAAATAAGTTTAGTATAAATGCATTCAATACAGCGTAATAAATAAATAATGTATTTATTTAGCACTTTGTTTTGAAATTGTATTTTAAGTTTGAAATTGCGTTACTTTTGGTTCAGTTGCTTGCCGAAGGATGTCGACATGTCGATAGCGCCATCTATTAATGCGTTTAACATAACTAAAAAATTTTAGACCGGTAGAGAGCGGACAGCAAGTCGGTTCGTTTGTGAAGCACAAAAAGTTCGCCGCTAGATGGTGTAAACCAGCAGCGTCATCTGTTGCAAGCACAATTTAACGTAACATATACACGTTCCGTCACGTTTCGTAAGCGAAACGTAAGAGGAAATCAAATTTGAACAGAAATTGGACAAAGTTTTGAGGTGCAAACAGATCTTGTGGAAATGTTTGCTGGATAAACAAGGATACGTGATAAAAATACCAAATAAGTGTTATGCAGCAGGTCAGTTCTGAAATAAGTAGAAACGCTGAGTAAATGCAATTTGGAATTAATTACGCTCGGCCACTTGTGACTTTGGCGAGAAGCTTAAACAAGCCCTCCTTTTGATACCCCCTTCGAGAGTCCAGCTGCAAGTTAGACCAGCTTGTGCTGAGGTTACAAATTCTCATATGTCGACAGGGCAAGGACTGGCGGACAGACGGGCATACAGACGGGCAGACAGTCAGTCAGGATTGGCAACAGTTGACACTGAGCATTTAACGCTTCAGCACGTTTTCAATTCAATTTACACAACGCAAGCAGAAGTGGGTGCCACTGGGGTAAGTGGCAAGGGGAAAAGGGGGGTGGGGCAGCGCCAAGGAAGTTTAGGCGTCGAAGCGTGCAAAAACTTAAGCAGACGTGCACAGAGCATGACAAACGAGAATAGAAAACAACAACAAGAACAACAAGAACAATTCCCAAACATAATGCATAATAATAATGATAATAATAATAATGACGATGAACACTAACCGTAGGCGCATTATGCAACAGATAACAGGTTTGGGGCTGCAAGTAAAGTTGAAATTGAAATCAAAGGAGAATGCACAATAAATCAACAAATTACGCGTGGCAGCAGTTGCAGGAAGGGTTTGCATTTGTATCTGGCAGATACTTGGATACTGCTGTAAGCAAAAACAATAAGCGAAACGCTTAAAAATGCATAAATCAAACGCAAAACGCAGTCAAGGGAAGTGAAGCAACAGCAACAAGAAAGGACAGTTAGCTCTGAGTGGTCGCATATCAAATACCCTTGCAGATATGAAGAATGATGCATATATAAAATTTAATTATTTATACTTTTCTCATACTTGCCACACATTAGTTTCGTCATATGAATAAGCAACCCTCAAATAATGACCTACTATTCCTGGAAAATGTTGTCAAATTCATTTGCGTATGATTGATACATACTCAATTGGTGCCTAAGTTTAAGGATCATTACTAATTTAGTAATTTAGTAATAGTTCAGTTCAGCTAAGACTTCTTTGTTAACAAAAAGGATGTTCATAAAAAACTGATCTTTTGAGTGAATTTTAGACGTCTTGGGAATTGTTCAATGAAAGTATTTATGATATCTTCATTAATCACCATGTCATATTATCACTTAGTTCTTCGGTCTCGATAACTGAGCCATTTTCGGCCAGCAGCAGATAGTCGCATATGGATAAGGTTAAGTTAAGCTATTTTCAAAACAAAACGCCGTTCAATGCTGATCCATAACACTTACAAATATTATGGATTGACTCCTTACCCAACAAAGTAAAAATATCCCCTGCAAGGGTAGAGCAAAAACATCACACACACAAAAGACAAAGAACAAGTGCGAGAAAAAGGGAAACAATAAATAGAAAATGAGAGATGAGAAATGAGAGGCGAATGTCAAAATGATAATCGGCAACAACTGTTGAGACTGCGTGTTGACAAATGTAGTCGAGTGTAAGGCACAAGGGGTGGGTGTGGGTGTTGGAGTGGGTGGCACAACCCTGACCAATATTCAGTGTTTAGCGAAGGGACAGGCCGAAAAACACATTTCACTTATTAGGCAGTAGAAGGGGAAGGGTAAGGGAAAGGCGAGGCGAACAGGGGAATTCGAAAGCAGCGTCATCTTGACAATAATCATAAAAACAAATGCAAAACGCAAAACGCAAAAGCCAAGGCAGCGTGACAGGCGTTGCTCAGGATTATGCGAATGTGGCAACAATCCCCCCTTTCTGATGGTATATTTTTATATATATTTACGTATAACTCCTTAATCCACTTGTTTCTGGGCTGCTTATTGGAATAGAGTCGGACAACTCGGACCACTTGCGCAAATATTTGCGATATGTTATTGAGTGTTTGTTATTGGCATACAACATGGCTTAAATCACACAATCTGATTATGGCCATAATCAGGGGTGGGCATGGCCATTAGTTATGCCAGCAAATAAGTATTTGAATTTGGACACAGTTGCAAAGTGTTGCCAATTAATCGATGCACGGTTTTATATAAATTGATAAGGAAAATTGTCAGTAAATTATACTACAGAAGCTAATGATAATCTGATGACTTTGATAATAGGAATAAATACTCTTCACCAGGAAAAAGTTCTGTGTCGATGCCTCGACTATAAAATCTTCTTGATCTGCTTCTCAATTTAAGCGATTTTCGGAAATTTAATTATTTTAGTTACTATATTAGTTGTCATTTATTTTATCTATTATCGTTAATACACAAAATAAATATTTAATTTTTGTTTATTAATTTTTGAAGCAATCAGCACACAAAATTGAAATTAAAAATAATCATAAGATAAATTACAATTGTACCCATAGAAGAAATACACTTTTATTCAAATTAATCAATTATTGCCAAAGTTATGATCATAAATAAGTCCCTATGCAAAGCGAACTCATTTAATAATGCAAGTTTCAATAACAAGGCCAAATCTTAACGGCCAAAGTAACCACGAGAGTCAACACAACAGCAAACCCAACACACCCCTTCAGGCAAACCATTAGAGACTTTGGCTTTGCCACTATAAAATATATGCGCATATGTGATAAACCGCCAAACAACCCCCACCCGAGTGTGGATGTTCAAATAGCATTTAACACTTCATTTAAATGGTGACCCAGTTTAAAAGACATTTGCAAATAATACGCTAAACATTTGCTGTAATTGCGAAATTCCATTCGCAGCACACATCGAGAGCATTGCTTGATATCCTTCGTAATGCTGGCTTGTGACACATATGCGCGAATCCTTGTCCCTAATGGATGCCATAAGTGAATTGCTAATTCTGCGCTAATGTTGCAAGAGTCTGCCTGTGCGCAGCGTTGGCAACACTAACAAAAGCCAAACTGTATATGTGGAAAATGACAACAGTGCCGAACTAAGCTCATAAATTACCATGACAATGGAATTATGCTTTAATCCACCCCGAAAAAGTTATTGAACTCCAAAGCCTAAAGCCACGAACGTAAATCTTTGGGAGCTGTCATAAATTTTGCTGTTTTCGCGTTCGATTTGGAACTCGAATTGGAATTAAATAGAATATTATTTATACGGTTGGGGGCAGCAAATCGGAATCGAATTGATATTTTAATTCAATTAATAGAAAGTTGAAGAACATAAAAGGAAGAACGATAAATACGAAAATCCCAATAGAAATGTGTTTTTACACTTTTTCCCCTCGCCTTCTTTGAATTTATCTATCTTTGTCTGCTATTTGCACACACTTTCTGGCAAATGTAGAGTAAATTTATTCCGCATGATTAATTCAAGATTCGATTTTCAGAAATCAACAGCAAACGAGAGCTGCAGCAAGCTAGGCAAGTCCCCATAAAGTAAAATATTTGTTCAAGGTGTTTGAACTTGTGCGCCAAATGCCAAACGAAATCAGCAGCGTCATTACATATGATAATGCCTTCCACCACAAAAAAAGTAAAACACAAGAAAGAAATTTGTAAAATGAAGGTAAAACCAATTGCAGCGCAAAACTAATGATATGAAAATACGATGGGGAGAATGAAGCAAATCATCAATTGCCATAAAAAGTGAGCGAAATTCTTACAGAACCATTTAACAGATTGGCTTTAAATGTGCTCCATGACTGCAATGTAATAAAAAGATAATATTACATATAAGTGCAATTAACGCGAATTCGATAAAAAGTATCATTTTTAAAAATAAATAAATTAAAATATTTTTAATTTAATATTATTTGTTTTAAATATGTATGCAGGCAAAACTTATACACAAATATATATTGTTGGCAGCAGCAGCAAAGATCTTTTAATCTTAATGAATTATTTACTTATTATGCTTTGAGTTTTAATTTCACATATTTTTATTTATGTTCCGACCTCAAATCACGTGTTAAACTTTAAATGTACGATTTATCTAGAGGCCTATGCCGAAATGCCGATTTTCTGGCTAGAATTTTTACCTACCTAAGACAACTGTTCTATTTATATACGCTTTTTTTTTGCTACACATTTAATCGACATAGAAAAGTAGATCTCCTAATTTGTTTACTTATACTTCATCAAGTAATAAATGACTTTGTTCACTTTATTCTTTGTGAGCAACGTTTAGACAAGCGTTACCCGAGAGATGTTAGCCTCTAAAAAGAAAACGTATTGCTACATATTAATTTCTCAATTGCATAGAGTAAGTTACTAAAACGCAAGCACTTCCTTTTTTTATATTTTGAAAATCCATAAGGAATTTGAGATGCCAATCTAAAATGAAGTCAATTTTCAATGGAACTAAATAGATCTGAATGAAATGGAATAGAATGGAATACAAGGTCTCGTCAGATGCAACCGCAACTGATAGATGCACGGTCGCTTAGAGCTGAGGCGAGGGCTGGTCCAAAACTCAGCATATGTTGATGCCACATTAGATGTACAACTCACTTGTCAGGCTGTCGAGTTGGGTTGCGCTGCTTATCAATGCACCAGTTCCAATCAGAGAGTCAAAGAGCGAAAGGCACCCACGGGAACACCAAGTCCCTGGCCCACTAACCAGGCTCTGAGCAGCAGGAGGGGTTACAAGGAAAACCCGCGGCGTCGCACATTTTTCCGCGCATATGTCAGCATTTTCGAATTGGAAACGAAAAAAAAAACGAAAAAAAAAAACAAAATGCTGCACTAACAGCATTTTGTGGTTTCGAGCATAATTAAAGGCAGACTGGCAGACCCCAGTTCAGTTTTGAGTCGAGGAACACAGCCCTCATTGAGTACCGCCCCGGACAGATCGAAAATGTCGAAAAACGTAAGGTGCGCAGGGTTGCAATTGAGAATTGTGAATTGTATATTTGAATCGTGTAGTGAGATTCATGAGGACATGGCGCGAGCCGTTCGGCAAGTTAACAAAGCCATCAATGGACCATAAACTAAACACTTTTTAAACGTCGAGGGTGTGGGCTGCCCCGATCCTGTTGCTATTGCGCCCAGCAAAATCGCACAGATGTTTGTGTTGTGTTTTTATATGTGCATTGCCCAAGACAACTACAAAGAGATGTAGTTTATTAAAGGGTAGTTTTCATCATTTCCGCAGCACAGTTGGATTGAACGCAATTGGAACCGGGACGCATCCCGCTAAGCAATGCTCTGATTAGATTTGAATCTGATTGCACTGGCAGAGACAACGCAACAAGGATGGAACGAAACAGGTTCGTTTGCACAGGGTCAAAAATTTATGGCACCCGAAAACGTATTGTGCAACTTTAAATGCGGGTCAGCTGGATCTGGTCTGAGTCTGACTCAGAGTAAGCCAACTGATGCCGGTAATGATGGTGTTTGCTCTGCTCTGGTCTTGTCTGGTCTGGTCTGCTCTGGTGTTTTGGTGGTGACTTAGCGGTCGCTTCATTTGTTCAGCTTCGCTGAGCATACGCTGCACATCCGCATAAAGCAGTCGAAACAGCTCAAGGATTCGCACTCGACAAATGTTTGTAGCACACTTGCTCAAAATATGCTTTATAAAAAATGCAATAAATTTTATTAAAAGTCGAAATATGAATACCCTGCAAGGGCGAATGAGAGGAGAGCTAAACAATTTTGTGAGCATGTAGAGATGAGATGTTTTAAGGGTCAATGGTCAGAATGAAATAAGCAAGTGAAAGGGAGGAGTACTGGACTGACGGAGAAAGTTCGCCCAATAAAACGTAAAGATGTGGAGAAAAAATAAATTAAAAATTAAATTAAATTAATTGATTTATTAACAAATATTTTTTTAAAACAATTTAATATTCATCCTTCCGAATTATAAGTATTTCCTCCAAACAAACCACAAGTTTTTTAGGCTCCTAATATTTTGTAGAACCTTTACGATCATCAGACTTTTATATTCAACTACAACAATAAAATCTTGTCACGAACTTTAAATATATAAATAGAATAATAAATAAGAAACGATTCTAAAGCAGATTCTTTTTTAAATGAGAATTCATGTACAATAATATATATAATATATTTTATATATGTAAAGGTAAAAGGCAAAGGAACTGAAGAAAAGAGAATAAATATTATCCGTGGAATTGAAGACAAGCAATCTTATAGAGAGGCTTATGCGCTACATGGAAACAAAGGCTCGATCGGGTTATTATACCCACTTGAAGCAAACAGCTAAGCTGAAGTGGCCTACAGTAGCTGTTCCTGTTCCCTTTCCTGTTGCTGTCCAGTGCCAAACTGAAGTGCACTTGACATTCTGGCTTGGAGCCCCTATGCTGAATTTAACACTTGGCAACTGGTAACTGTTGCAAGGATTGTTTAGGTATTTTATCAACCAGAAATTGCTGGCTTACAGGCTTGTGTTTTGGAATATTCACGTATTGCCACATAAGATTTCGACGAACACATAAATATTTATACACCATTCGATTGAAAGCTGCCCGAGCGTAAGTATTTTAGATAAAGCCCGTGCTTCAGTGGATGGGGCGCAATGAGGCAGCCGGAACCATTCCAAATGCTGTGCTTGCAGGTGCAGGTGCAGATGCCGTGGCAGATACTGAATCATTTGAATGCTCGTTGGCATTTTGCATATGACAGCAGAAAAATTGTCGAGCTTGATTATGGCAACGTTGTGCTACACCGTGCTGATTGAACGCACACGACGCCAGCAATCGAATCGACAACAAAAGCAGCAGCAACAACAGCAACAATAATATCAACAAGGACATTGCAATTGTTGTCATGAGGCGATTTGGTAACCAAAACAAGCTCTCTAATCCGCATAGCTCTGCCGCTTGGGCTGCACATTAACTATAACTTCAGAGCACTAAACCACAAGAGCCACCACCAGCAGCACCACCACCCGAGGCAGCAGCAGCAAAGACATGCCCTTAGGCCTTGTTAGCGACCCTCGTGCTGGATTTTTAATCCGTTTAAATGAATGACAGTCTAATTGGAGGATTTGAACGAGAACAAGGACGACCAGACACCGTCTAAATAGTGACAAAGTCCTTGCCATATGCTTCGAAAAAACCACATGTTATTCACGGTATTTAAACAAACAGCAACAGGGGCAAAAAACAACCCTCCCAGAACACTCCCGAACCCCCCTTCCACACATCCCACCATCAAATTAGGTGCTCTGCTCTGAAATCCAATTCGAATTTTTATATAATGCGCGAAAAGCACTTGATTGAACCCGAGACCGAGACTATAAATTGGACCAAACCATAGCATGCATACTCCAGGGACACTTCACTATATAAAACACAAGGGTTGCAAGTGGCAATTGGCAAGTGCAGGTCGGACGAAATTATGCACAGCACACGATGCAATCTGCATAAGCAGGAAACTTTCTAAGCAGCCAACTTCCGAGCAGCAGGCAGCTGGAAGCTGTTCCATTTTCTAGGTAAACATAAAGCCACAAACCACGACGAGATTACGAGACAGCAGCCAAGGCATTAACATTAACAATAACCGTAAGAAAAGGTGTCGGCTGTCTCCAGGATGTACCAGTGCCAACTGCTCCCTGCTGCCTTACTCGACTCCAAGTGGAAACAATTAGCATTTACATTTTACTTATCTTTGCCGGTAATTAAAACCACCAAAGAGACACGGCATAAGGAGCACGTAGCTGCCGTCTAAAACTTAGTCCGGAGATTGTCATCTTAGTTTTCAATTCGCTTTTCCGAGACATTCAGTTGTATTCCCATTTTCCACTTCCATTCCCCTGCCGTTTGAGCGGCTTGACTTAATCACACAAAGGCAATTTCACGCCTTTTTGGCTCAGGCTCAGGCCCAGGGAATCACTTTGTCACTTGGCAGTTTGATGTATCGACAGCGGCAAAGACAACAACAACAACAACAACAATCCTCCACCCCTATTTCAAACTGACAGGGCAAACAGTCCGTCAGTTTGCTGTAGTCGACAAGATCTTCAAGGGGAGATTAGCAATTGGTTTGGCCTTAGCAAATTTTGTGCTCGATTTGTATATCGTAGGTTTGCGTTAATTTCTGCTGAAAATACTCGTATTCGACTGAATGGTTCTGAGTGTGTTGCGATTTACACTTGACTCAAATTGCAGTCACGTGCCGCATATGTGTGGCAAAGACTGTGGGGAGTAAATATCTAAGCGCTGCCAGTGAAATAGGTAGAGAATTTAGATTATGATTTCAAAATTAACTTGACATTTGTTTATGGGAATAATTGTATTTAACTAAAAATAATCCAGAATAAAAGTAAATATTTTGGAGGATATTTGAAGAACTTAGAATATATTCAAAGCATAGAAATATTAGAAATTAGATAAGAAGAGTTTTGTACAAGTTCGTTTGTATATTATATATTAGAATATTTTGAAATTAATTCTAAAACTTATCAGTTAACTACAAAATGTCGAAATATTCAGAACTAACAAAAAGAAACTTGAATGATTCCTTAATTAATCAGAATAAATCACAACAATTCAATGTATATTGAGCAGATATTTATCCAATTCTTAGCTCCAAACGATGGAAAATCATTATGGCAACAGCTTTAATAGTTCCACCGGCAATTAATTAATTATAAGCTTAGCAATATTTTTAATGAAATGCCAATGCCGAAGGCAATCATGTGTTTAATATTAATTTTTGTCGACAGAAAACATGGCGACCAGTCGAATTATAGGCCTCAACAAATACACTCACACATACCCACATACACGCACGCACTCTCACACACAGAGAGACAAATGCAGATAGTGGCAGCTATAAATTTTAATTAAAAATTCAGCTCATATGGTGAGTGGAGCAATTAGCACCTGAAAATATGCAAACATTAAAATGCCAACTGCAGACAAAAAGCAATAACAAAAACAACTACAAGAACTGCAATAAAAGGCGTGGAATTCCAATAAATTGTGGGAATGTACTGGACATTGTTCCTGGCCAACATAACGTGGCCATAACAAACACATATTTTGGCCTTGCAGTGGGCACATCCTGCCAAAGGACTAGAGAGCAGAATAACAGTCAAAAAAGCGGCTGGCAGAGCGAGATGCAAAGCGAACGGAAAACATAGCATAATTTGTTGTAATTGTTGTTGTTGCTATTGTTGGGTATTGTTACTGGACAATGGTCGACAGTTGAAAGCTATTTTTCCCCCATTTTTTTATATATGTACATGTGTATATGCAGCGACATGCAGACGGATAAATATTTTAGTTTGCAAAATCTTTTTGCGCTCAACAGTCCCCTACATGAAACCCAACTGGAATCCCTCGCATTGGGTGTGCATGTATGTGTGTGTGTGTATGTGTGTGTGCTTATATGCTCTCAGACAATATGTAAAAGCTACGCGCAGCATATATTCAAAATACGAACACAACAACAACAACAGCGACACAGCAGACATGAATACATATTCAGACAATCTCGCTGGTGCTGCCAAAAAATCGACAAAAACAACCTGTTCGGAAACACTTGCAACAAGGACATCAAGAATATAACGTGCAGCAGCCACAAAGCGAAAGAGAGGGAAATAGATAGAACGAGCGAAACAGGGCGAACGAGATAGCCAACAGATTGCCCGTCCAGGGGGTTGGCAGTGAGAACTGAGAGCGCAGGCAGGATTCTAAGCGCCGCCTCTTTTCGAAAGTATGCCACAATCCGAGTGGCACAGTGGAGTGAATGTCGACTGTTTCTTACTTACTTGCATAAATGTGGTTTATTTAATATTAATATTTAACTTGTCTCAATAAGATTTATTGAATATTCAAATAAAACTTTTAACAGCTGTTATTGAAAACTAATTCGAAACAAATTTGATATTTTTGAGTATGGAAATGTCTGTTCAAATTTATGTGCAATTAATTATTCCAGTTTACAAGAACTATTGTTCAAAGAAAATAAATATAACTATCCAAATAAGCTTTATAGATGATATAAACGCATTTTAAGCTAATTTGAATTTTCTGAAAATACTATTTTCAAACTTCATATTGCAATGCTAATATTTTGAATGTCATTTTAGGCAATTAATAGTTCTTTGGGGTTAAAACGAATTCGTCAAATATGTATGTGCAAAAATAATGAAAACAGAGAGAAAATCTGAAACAAAATAATTTTAAGTATTTAATCATTCTTTAACCGAAAATGGAAGTATACATATAAATGTAAATCTTATGCCAACAAAGAACTTAAAGAATAGAAAATAAACAGTACCGTAATATATAACTTTGTATTTACTTAAATTATATACTTTGTATACAAAAATCATGAAAAGTATACTATAACAAAGAAATGTATAAAAACAGCCAATGCTTTTCATAATTTCACAGGATTTTAAAATATACTTGCCAACCACCTCTGCAGTAAATAAGTAAATAAATATTAAAGGAGTATTACTTTAATTATGACTAACCGATTTGTATAAAGCTTATAAACTTTAACCACTGTGCAGTACATGATATACAATGTGGAAGGCAGTAAAATATAAAAGCAAAGCCTCTGCAGGCTGTGACGCTCAAAAGCAGCCAGCCAACCAGGAGGCGAGCCCAGGCGCTGTTCACACAATAAAACCACAGAATATGTTGGCAACTGGCAAAGCAGATGGGTCGCCAGAAAGAGAGCGGGAGAGCAATAGCAACAGCAGTCGCAACGGCAGCAGCAGCAGCAGCAACAGCAACAGCAGCTACAACCACAACAACAACAAGAGCACAAGACATAAGGGTGTAGATTCGAATTTGACTCTCTGCAGTCGGAGCAGACTCTGGCAGGGAGTCGAAACAGAATCAGGACAGATGTGCGAGTGCCACGAGTTTGGTGCGGAGAGTTTTCCTTTGAATGGGACAATATGAAAAATTCCAAGTGGACTCGCTGCGCTCCGCTGGTGGTGGGCAATGCTGATGAGTACTTAAAGAGGAACAGATTGCGTGCGGGCAGCAGTCGAAACCAGAGCTTCGAATCGAACGGAACACACCAGCTAACAAGTGCACATAATCAAAATTAAAACATTAAATCGGAAACCCATCGCTAGGAATATTAAGTGTTCAATTTCCAGTGCGATGAACTTGCTCCTGGATAGCCTGCCGTCGCATGCGAATAACGGTGTGCGTCGCCAGCAGCAGCAGCAGCAACAGCAACAGCAGACCGAGCTGCGCATCTCCACCAGCCCCACAACAGCAACAACAGCAATGACACAGCAACCTACGCACAACAACAACAACAATAATAACAACAACAACAACAATGAGACGCCCAAGACGACGCTGAAGCGTTCCTTTGACGTGGCCTTTCTAATGATGCCCGATGAGCGGATCAAACAGAAACAGGCCGAGAAGCAGGCTCGCCTCCAGGAGGCTATGCAGCAACACCACCAACAACAACAACAGCAGCAGCAGCAACATCAGCAACAACAGCAACAACAGCAGCAGCAGCTGCTCCAATTGAATCACTATCCCACGGATCTGTCCCCGCGTGCTGCCGCCTCACAGCCCCCCTCGCCGGCGGCCATGGAGTACATTAGTCTGCTGGAGGCGCGACAACGTTATCCACAGTTGTCAGCCATACGCTCGCCGCGGGTATATGATGATCCCACGCTGGTGATTCCACTGCTGGATTCGCCAGAGGCAACTGTTTCACCACCGCCGCCGCCGATGCGCAGCGCCTTCACCAAGGTGGCGTCCTCGTCGCTGTCCAGCTCGTCGTCACCGTCGACGGCGTCGCGTTTGGAGTCACCACCGGTAGATGTAAGTGCACCACCTCTAAGTCCGGATCAGTTGAGCTGCCATTCGATGAGTCCGCCAGCTGCCACGCCCCCACCGCCGCCGCCTCGCACTGGTAGCGGTGGCAGCTGCAACAATATCAGTTTACCCAATCCCATTGTATATCATAACTTTCGGCCCGAGTATCAGTTCAATGGCGCCTTCCAGGCCGTCAATCCCATGCAGGCACTACAGGCACAGCAGCGACTCAAGCAACAATTGCTTTATAGGCCACCGATAGCACCCAATGGCCACAGTCCCAATGGCTGCTCGTCGAATCCCTCATCCCCGCCAACAGGGCCACCACCCGAATTTCTACATGCCGCGTATCCGGGCTTTGGTCCGCCACCTCATCCCTTTTCTGTTGCTCAGCCGTTGCAGAATCCGGCTGCTGCAGCGATTCTTTCGACACTGATTCCACCGACGCTGGCATCGACGTTCACGCTGACTGCACAGAATGTGTGCGCCAAGTGCAACATTAGCTTCCGCATGACCAGCGATCTGGTCTATCACATGCGGTCCCATCACAAGAGCGAAGTGGCCTGCGATCCCAATCGACGCAAGCGCGAGGAGAAGCTCCGGTGTCCGGTGTGCCAGGAGACATTCCGCGAGCGACACCATCTCACACGGCATATGACGGCACATCAGGACAAGGCCAGCGACCATCAGCCCACGCCGGAGGAGTCCAGTGATAATGAGATTATCAATGTGGTTGGTGGCACGCCACCCGGACGCAGATCCGGCGGTGGTTCCAAATGATCCAAGCATTTCTTCGGATACTTTTAAGCTAACAGTGTGTGTGTACTGTGTGGGTGTATGTGTGTGTGTGTTTTTTGTTAGTCTAGTCCGTAAACGCTCTCCCCCCAGAAATGTTCTCATTGTGATATTACGTTTAGTTGCAGCGCTCCCATATTTAAGTTTCTCCCTTTAGCCATAAATATAGTGCAATTGATATCTTAAAGTCATGCAATCTTACAAATCGATTTTTCCATCGGACTAGCTCTAGAATAAGGCAATACACTTTCCTGCAGTCCGGTTTATCATTGTAAAGTAATAGTCTTAAGTTTCAGGCTCAACCCATTTAACATTTGATGTGTGACTTAATGTTTAAATAAATATCTTCTTGTTATTTAAATCAAAAATATACCGTCTCTCATATTTATACAATGAAAATGTGGGAAAACTTAAAAACGTAAATAGCCTTTCAATCATGGCACATACATGGGATATGTATACAATTTTATCTTTCAGCTCAAAGCCTATTAAAAGACATGTCTATTAAAATGTTCGTCTCATTAACTTGTACAGTTGGAATGGAATTAGAATTAAACATGAACTAAGTAGCCTTTCAATTATAATATGGGATATATTAACTAATTCCAACCAGCTTATAACCTTTTAAAATATTTAGCCCTTTTAGAGTTAGTCAAATTGTATTTATTTATTTGTAGTATTTATTGTATTTATTTTAATATTAAATTAAATTTATTTTTATATCTTTTACGAGTTTTTGGCTGTAAAGTTTTCACTAGACATCTTTTGACATTCTAAATAATTTGTCTGTACTTTTTTAATGTTCATCACTACAAATTTGCAATGAGTTGTTGAATGGCAAATTGAACAATTTTTTAAATTATTTTACTGGCAGTGATTTTTTCCCGATATAATCTAAAGTTTGTAAATAAGGGAGTAAATAAAAAAGTTTGTCTGTAATAATGTTTATTTTTTTTTAATTTGATTGTACACAAAATATTATTCTTAATATTTGTTTACTTAATATACCACAAAACATTTCGAATATTTTTTTTATTTTATTCCAAAAATTCTGTTCACAGCGGCGACAGTTGTCACCAAGTGAAAAACATAGGTTCCCAGGCTTATAAAAAGAGCCACATGCTTTAGAGAAACATACGCCATATGAGTGGCCGAGAATATGTTGGCCTTGTTAGCGCAGTGAAGCCAAAACAGGGCAAAGGGTGGGTGGGTGGTTGGTATATGCAGTCCAAAAGTCGAGCAGCGTATGCAGCAATTAGATGCGGCGACAAAAACTGCCAAGGCGACGCTAATGAGCTGATATAGAGACTGCGAGCTGTGTGTGGGAACAAGGCTGCCAACAAGATGGAATGCGCATACAAATTAAGGGTAGTCTCCAGACCGACACCGCTAACAGAGGATAGACGCCGCAACCAATGTGGCATACTGCTGCCGCATTACTTGGCAAGCACTTCTCAAGTGCTTTGTTGCAAAAATGATTTTCGAATTTCAATATTTCTACACTCAACTGATACACAGCGGATTGCCTATGCGGCTCTGTGGCATGATTCCCATGAGCCACGAATTTGTGGCATGTCGAATTCCGACAAAGCGCAGCGAATTTCTTGGGTGGTGGCTGCCTCAAAGGATGCCCCGTTTGCTGCACTCAAATGAGCCACAGCGAATCGCGTTGATTTAGCGTGGCCAAATCCTGTTAGCTGTGCGCCACTGTGTGCCACGCGATTCTCACAGGATCTGTGTCTGGCTTTATTAACTGATGTATCAATTGATAGCGTGCCTAAACGCAGCTCCCCTTCCAATTCCACTTTTCGCATTGTTCCCATGATGGGATTAGCGTTTTATGGCCTTGTATTCACTGCCACTTGATAAAGACATTGAAGAAAGTCAGCTTTTGTGGTTGGAAGATGAGCAAATTGAAAAAATGGAAGGAGAAGTTAATGGCAAGCAAAATATCTAACGAGATTACAGCGCTGAGTAAGGAAACTCTTATTGACTCAGCAGGTGTCTTAAGCAGCTGATTCAACAAGAGAGTTTAAGGCTTGTTCATTTTTACTTTGTGAGCATCCTAGACTAACTATCCCAAATGAAATCATTAAATCCTTTTGAAATATATTTCACTATTCCAGTTAAACAGAAACTTAAGTGTTTGCCAATCATTTTTATTTATGAATAATACTTGTATACTAGATTATCTAAAAATAACTACACATTTTTACACAATTTTTACTATTCCAGTTAAACAGTAGGAAAGAGATTGATTTTCCTTTTTTAGTGCTAATACGAGTAGTTTAGGTATATGACTTACGTGCAAGTCGAATGTAATTTGTTTGGAAAATGTGTTAAGTGAAAATATTAAAATTCGGAGGGAATATAAATTCTTATTGACTCAAGAGATGTGTTAGGTAGCCGAATCAACAGGGAATTTTAATGCTGGTTCATTTGTACTTAAGAATAAGAAAATCATATTAAAGGCTAACTAACTGAGTCAAAAATAATCATGAAATCTATTTGCTTAGTGAAAACCTTAAAATTTGAAGTATATTAATGTTATTGACAAGGAGTACTTGATACAAAAACTGTTTTTAAACTAAGTTGTAAGCTTATAAAGTTTATATATATTTAATATATATTATATGTGTTTCACTTATCTAATCACAGATTTTATGTTAAGAGTTTAAAACTAAATTGCATACTTAACTTGCACTTAGCTAAACTGTAATTTAATCACTTCTGTTATCATCCAACGATCGACATCCAGCTTGATTCGCAATAAAAATTCTCCCATCTGTATCATATTTATAGTCGTCGTTTTATGACTTATTCTTGTTTCATTGCACTTTACAATGGACTGCACTATTGGCTTATTATAGCTATGCCAGTGATTTATTTTATACATTTCCCCAACGAGCAATTTCAACTTCCTTTAAAAACAATTACAACTTCCTTTGCACCCGCAATCACACTCACACACTTATATGAGCACACACAAGTGGCTGTTTGCTTCTCGTTAAGCCAACACATCGTCAAAATCACATTTCCTCATTTAAGCCAGAAGAGCGCCCTGTTTGCCACCCGGCGACTCAGCAGCCACTCACTCAAAACGACGCCCGGAGCAACCGCAGTGGCACAAACTCCACATAATAAGCCTCATCATGACTTGGTGTATATATATATGTATGTATATGTATAATAGCAGCCATAATCACATTTCAAATTTATCACATTTTTACGCCCACACGCAGCCGCCACAAGGAGCGACCTGCGCATTGTTTGCCAACGCCTAACCTCGCAATTTGACCGTAAATAAATTGCTTGCTCATTTGGTAAGTACTTGCTAACCCCACAACCCACACCCCTCCCGTAAAACTCAAACTCAAAGTTGCCCCATACCTACCCCCAAAGTGAATTTCCCACCAGTTTCCCTTCAAATTCGGCCGGGAGCATTGCTCCACCCTGACGAGCGACGACGAGTCGTGTTTAAATACGTTTAAACACAATGCAAATACCGTTATAATAGCACAACAACAACAGCAACAATAACAAAAGGAGCGACAACAAAACCAAAAACCAGACAGCTTTAGCGCCCAGAGGCCTTGTTACGCCCTTCCCCATCCCCTTGTTCAACCACGTAATGGAGACGTGTGCGTATGAGTGATTTTTCTCAGCTGCGCTTAAAAGTATGCAAATGTTTTTTTGTGTGGGGACTGCTGACGAAGGAGCGAAGGGGTTGTTTTCAGTAGGGGGCGTGGCTGTATCTGACTTTCAGCTTATGACTTATGCAGTGCAGTTGTTGTTTTTGCTGTTGATGCTGCTATTGTTATTGCTCTTGCTGTTGCGGTGGCTATTAAGGCAACACAGAGTAAAGTGTTTTTAACTGCAGGCAATTTAATTTGCGCCGGTTTAATTTTCATGTCGCTTATGCATTCTGATTAGCTATATGGACAGGCCGAGATTGGCCGCCAGGTATGCGATGCCCAGTTCCAAGTCGACTTAAAAACACTGTCCAGTCAAAGCTGAAAAACAAGCGTGGAAAAAAACAGATAGACTGTTGCAGTCGGATGTAACCGACTGCATAATATTCTAATGGAAGAGAGAGTTTTTGGTTATGAAATTAAATACTTTTTAGATATGACTGACAGCCAAATTATTTTAAGGCTATAAGATACAGTTACCATTAATCTATACTTAAAACTGGTTAACTCTAGCTGTGGAAGCTTAGTTACAGATTGTTATTGGCTGTCTTGCCTGCAATTTAGAATTTTTGTACAGTAAAGCTACCAACAATCTACCTTTAAAATTTATTGAGTCTAGCTTCATTGCCGTCTGATGAATATAAATTTCGTAATTTATATATTGAATGAAGGTCACAAGTTCACCTTATAAATAAATTGAGTCTAACTTGAAATCGGTGGGATAAATAATAATATAAGGTATACTTAGAAATACATATTTATTTATCCCCCCTATAGTGGACTCAGCTAACAAACCTTACCAGCATAACTCAGTGGTTTTCAGAACACACTCGTTCAGCTGCAGCATCAGAGTATAAAATAACCGAACGACTGACAACCAAGCCGCTTAAACTTTGAACTTTGTCATTTCAATTTTCGCCAACGGATGGGCTTTGTTTCAACCCAGATCAGCTCAGTTCTACTGTGCTGTGCCGTGCTCTGCTCTGTGCGGTGCTGAGCTGAGCTGAGCTGACTGTGCATCCCTGAGCCGCCGGAAACATTGAGCCTGACAATGCGACTTTCATTTGGCCAAAAATTGTAGATCTGTGCGGGCTTCCACTGTCTCTGCCGCAGAGAAGCTGTCCGCCATTGTTTTACGAACAAGGCACATGATGAAGTCCTGGCCATGGACAGGAAGTTTTTCATGCGCCATGACACTTTTTGTGCGCTGCCGCAGCCATTTTCTGAGTGTACGTCTGAGTATGTGAGTGTATGTGGCAGTGCGACTGTCTACCTTTACGGCGGTTGCCATAGCCGGATTCCGAGACAGAGACAAAGACAGCCACAGAGACGGAGTCGGAGATGGAGTCTCGTTTTGGTTTTGGTTACGTAGCTTCATTGAAATGACTTTTGGATGCATGGAAGCTGTTTGGATTGCCGCAAGACAGGCGGCTTACTGACTGAACAGCAGCTGAACGCAGGACAGCGGCAGCAGCAGCCCGCACAACATCCGCGTGTCCATGTCCGTTCGTCCTGTAATTTATGATGTGCGCTTCCGTTTTTTGCCGCAACGGTAGCGTTGCCAGTTTTTAGTTCGGTGCAACTTTTGCCTGTTTTCTGCTGTCATAACTTTGTGCACATAATTAATAGTTGTAAAACCAGCGAACAGGATTTTTAGTTAGCTTTTGGCGTGCAACTTTTATGGCTGCTTGTCCGGAGTTGTTTGCTCAATTAACTTAGCAGGTAGTTAATTTTCAGAAGCCACAGGACACAGGACACAGCCAGACCAAAGGACTGTGGGTGCTAATTGATTTACTATTACTTCCCCACAACACAGGCGGGGCAACACATCTTTAAGATGCTTTAAGCGTGCCATTTCATTTGAAAGCCATTGGTATTTATTGTCAATTGAAGCGTAAGTCGCTTTTGAAACACAGCCAAGTTGCAGTTGAGTGGAAAAATCAGCAATAAGTTTGCATTGCATTTGATATATCACAACTTGTTTATTCCAGCAATAAATTTGTGCGCCACTCTGAAGGGTGGCACTCGTAGTTCGCAGTTCTTAATGAAGCAAACACCACAAGACTCCAAAGGAATTGCCCCTTCTGAGCTTAAGTTCAACTTAACAAATTTCTTGTGGTGTGTTTCGACAATCTGTTTGAATTGGGAGTGAAGCTAGGGAAATGTATAAGATTATAAGGCCTTACAAAAAGTTTAGCAAACCGGAACTCCAATGATTTATATATTCTGATATTTAGTTCGATGATTTACAGAATTGAAAAAAACTACTTTAAAGTGTCTTCACAAAAATTTACAATGATAATATGTAAATGTATATTATTTTTTTGTATAAATAATGTTTACATTTCAGATGTTTTAACTATATAAATCTTACACTTACTCAAATTGTTGATTTGGCAATTAAAATTTGCCTTAAATATACCACAGAATGAAATTTCTTTCATAATGAATATAAGAGATGCTCCCTGTAGTATTTAAAGGACCTGAAGAAATATTTAAAATTTGGACTTCTCAAAAACCGTTATCATTCAAAGTAAACATGTTGAATTCTTAAAGCAGGCATCGCTGAAACCACAAAAATGCAAAGCATTTCTTCACTTGGACCACTTCGGCGTTTAGTTGGCACACTTGGCGTATGCGCGATTTCTGTTTTTGCTGCCTACCTGGCTAAAGAGCTGAAACCACACGCGAAATATTTAGCATGTCAAATGACATATTTGCGGGCTTTTTGTCCCTTGGCAGCAGTTACCAAGTATATCATCCACTTCTTCCTTTTTCTCCTCTAGCTGTCTCTCTCACACTAATACTCACAATACACATATGTGTGAGTTTGTAGTGCTGTCTCTTTCCATGCGAATGCGAAATCTGTTTGCTTTGGCTGTCGCCATTTTTGCTGTTTTGTGCTTCATTTATCACTTTTCAGCATTTGGGAATTTCCATATACTCAGCATATTTGCTGGCCACTACACTCGAGCACACGAGCATGATATATGACTGTGTCTTTAACCCAGCCAAGCCAAAGAACACAGCATCATCAGAATCATCCTCCACTAAGCCGGGGTAGTGTGTCACATCGTTCAACGACAACGCTGCACTGCACCCACCCTCACCCTCACACTCCCCGTTTCTCACACATGGTGTAATTTAGATAAGTGGTCATTCTTCATATTTATAATGCTCATAATTTCATAATGTGCCACGCATATGCAGCTCTGTCTCTCCCTCCCTGATGCCCACTTCTCCCCATTCCCCTTCCACTACGGTAAATTAAAATCAGACATTTAAGCAACAAACTAAGAGAGAGGGAAAGAGAGAGTGGGAAAGAGACTGGGGGGACTGTAAACAACATGGTCAGCGTCGAGCATTGCCTGAGCCATTTATTTTATTTGGCACGAGTTCTTGTTAGCCCAGCCACCTTGCACTGAATATGAATATGTGGAGCTGAGGAGGAAAGAGGGGAGACGGTGCCTATGAATATGGAACATGTGAACTCGCGATTGTTGTCGCTGCCGTTTTTTCATTCGATGCCCACCGTTTGTCGTTGCCCCTGATTTATGAGCCACATAAAAGTTAACTTAATTAAATGGCTTTTGGCTCGTCCTGAATATTTATGCGTGTTGCTTTTAACGTACAGACACACAATGATAAAGAAATTTGTATGTGTAGGAGTATTGATCTAATTGACATTATTCGGTATTCAGTATCTTTCATAATGGCAATGATTTCAAGCTAGCATTTCAAACTTGTTATTGAAATACAATTGAAACCATCGGAATACGGATATATCCATCCTATCCAATAGTCAAGCAGTCCAAACGCTATAATGGGAACCAAGATAACATTGAAGGTAGTTGATGAGGTTCGTTCAAAGCTAGACCTACTCGGGACTCACAACAGGCTTACCGTGCGATGGGTTCGGGGCCACAGGGACATAGCGTGAATCGAGGCGGCTGATAAGCAAACAAGAATGGGGGCAGAAAACCCCTAACAGGACTGGAGCTTGCAAATGAGGAGAGACTGAAGCGGCAACAGAGCTGGTCAGAGGCAGTAGGGCTCCGACAAGCCAGGCGTCTCCTAAGTGGTTATAATCTTGAACGATTTAAGCAAGTTATAATCTTGGGAAATAGCAGCCTTAAGTTATTTACCGGTCTATTGACTGAACACTGTAGATTAAGAAGACAACTAACTAAACTAGATATTTATAGTAGCGATCTTTGCAGGTTTTGTGAAAATGGGGAGGGATCCTCGATGCACATCCTAGTAGAATGTGTCGCATTAACTAGAAGAAGACACAGCATCCTAGGTGTGCATGTTTTGAATTGCAGAGACATAGAAGACCTCCACAAAACAAAGATCCTCACATTCGTGCGGGATCTGGGGCTGATGGAAAAGCTATAGGCTCAGAAGGGGGCACAATAGACCTAGTAGGTCGCGGTGCAATGCCATTTTGAGGTGATCGCTACTTATTTAGACTTGAATTTAGGCCATTATCGAGATAAGGATAAAACCGGAAAATCTCAGATTTTTACATAAAAGACGCACTTCACCTCTAAACAAATTATGTGTCAAATGATTTCTATTTAATTGTAAAGAGTACATCAGATTTATAATTGCATTATTTATTATTCATTAAACATTAAATTATAAATTGCCTGAAGTTTCTGTCTAGTTAAGAAACACATTCTCATAAGTATAAAACACTTTGAAAATTAATGGTGAATAGATAGCAATTTTTAAGCCCACTTTCTAAGAAAAGCAAACAAAGTTTGTCTCAGACAAAGTAGTTTATCTAGTCGGCGAATAGAATGACCTCAAAAATAATTACAAATATTCAAGCAGGGCGATTCGGCTTGCGTTGCCACTTAAGCAGTCGCGATAGTCAACTGTTCAAAACATTTGCTTAAAATTTACGATGGAAATATTTTCAGATGGAGACAACCAACTTTTTAATAGTTAAAATTTGCAAATTTTCTTTGGCAGCGATAACAAACAGGTTCGCCAATAAATATTGACACCATTCTGTGTTTATGTGGTAGAGTTGGAAAACTGAAAACTAGCAGAGCTAAAAGCAGTCAGATAACGGTAACCATTATATGTACTTATGTAAGGCAGACAAAACATCAGCTCGAAACTGGAACTGGAAACTAACAACTGAAACTGTTTCTGTTTCTGCTTTTTTTCAGAGCGCAGAGAATGCGAATCGTAAAAAATAAAATTATGCAAATTTTTATTATTTGATTATGCAAATGTTCGCGCTTGACGACCCTTGGCATAAGGACGACAATACCAGATCCCCGCACCTCAAACCCAACACCAAAACCTCCACACCCCAAAACACAGGCGGACACTGAAGCTTCCGTTCTGAGTACGCGAAGAACACACACAAAAAAAAAAACAAAATCAGTTAGTTGGCTACCATTTTACCCAACTGCCGACGGGCTCCCTACAACTGGTAAATTTGAATTTTCGTTGGCGATTTCGTTTTTTGTGGCGGAGTGAAGAGGCGGGAAGCAGTTGGGAAAACAGCGCGGCAGTGGCAGAGGCAGGGTGCCACTGTGGAGCATTGTCATATGTGGATGGAAATTTTGAATCTGTTTGCAACCCCTTCGAGCGTATCCGTTTCCTTCTGTCGCGTGCGTTTCCATATCTGCTCCAACCCCCTCTTTACGTCGCACTCGTCGTATGCGTATTTATATTTTCTCATGTTCTGCTTTGCTATTGTTGCTCTTCCTGCTTCTCCTCGTCCCGTGTGCCGGTCGCCTGGTCGCTCTGCGCTTCGCGCGCGATTTGAATCTTTTAAGCGAAATATTGTTGAAATCACTTTATGCCTGACTGGCTGTATATTTTCGGGGGCTGTTGAGATTGTATGTATGTGTGTGAGTGTGTGTGTGGGGGTACACCTTAAATACCGTAATTGATATACAACGCTAAGTCGCGTAGCTCTTCAGTCAAAGTAAGAAAAAAAGTCACGCAGTAATGGTTTAAATTATAAAGTTGCTGATAAAAAATAGAAAGCGCGCTCGTAAAAGCCCAACTGATAAAAGTTGAGCATTCAGTTTTATGGCTGCTCTTTAATCAGTTTGAATAATTGCTAAAACGTGATTCACGAAACTAGAGGAATGAAATCTTAACAAAATTCGTGCCAAATAAAAATTCTTAAATGGTTAAGCTAAGTTTTGGCAAGTAATGAAAATATGAAGCAGGGAGTAAATGAAGGGATTTGTATATATTCTTGCATTTAATTAAAGATGTAGAAGGGTAAGTCCTGAATAATATAGTCAGAAAGATAATAATATTAATGCCTATTTACTAATTTAATCCTTTTACGAGAACCCTTAACACCTTCTTAAAATACAACTAATGAATAATTTTTACTTGATTCAAGATTTGATATGCTATTTATTACTTAAAAGAGAATTTGTTGTTTGAAATTTAAAGAACAAAACGGTGTAGTTTTCATCAGGCCTATCTCGAACTACACACCGTGATTTGCGCATTTTCAGTTAATACAAACACGACTTATAGTTATCAATAGCTAAGCATAATCTGTAAGCGGCTAAACACACACCCTGAGGCTCAAAAGTTATGAATCTCGTCAAACTGATGAGCAAACAACTGAAGCACGCTCATCAATCACAACAGCACAGCACATAAATCAAGCTAAGAGGCGAAAACCTTTAGGAAAAACACCCAAAAAATAGTTGTAAGTGGAGAGAAGAAGTAGGCGAGAGGACACTTAATCGCCCAGTGCCTATAGGCAGGGACACATCAACTTTGATTGAGCAACAGTCGTCCAACTTCCACTTCCGGCAGCAGCAGCGCCATAATATTAAGTAAAACGCGTCATAAAAAAGGGCAAATGCTTAGAAGACGCAACAAACAAAAAGAAAAGACTCACAGAAAATGACAGCTGAGGAGCCAAGGGGCTGGCCCCACCGACTGTGCCACATATACCACAAAGACAGTCTGTTTATTTACGCCGCATCGTATGTAGAAGCTTACATATGGGCGCCTCCAGGCAGAGTAGGGGGCGTTGCAGAGGGGAGGGGTAGGGGAGGAGTATGCGAAGCGAGCTGGTCCGGTTTGTTGCGGTCTCCATACGGCGGGGCACACATCACACATGTTGTTCCGAGTACACACGTATGTTGCCTGCAAGCGATAGCGTCAACGTCAACGTCAACGCCAGCGTCGACGTCGACGCCACTGTCGCCATTTTTTTTGGCCAAAACCAAAGCGCTCGCAATCTTTGGCGAGCTATCTGCAAGCGGCGGCACATATGTGCAATCATGTGCAGCCGTATCCCAATGAAGTGTAGACTCCATTTTGGTTTTGCCATTGGCGCTGGTCGCAGAGACACGCCCACTGCGCTGGCAGGCGCATGCTCAGGCGCCAGTTCGAAAACGATTTCGAATTTCGAGTTGCGAAAAGCTGTATGTGGCAAGTTCTCTCAGCGCCTCTGCAGCTGCTTAGTGCGAAATGTGTGAAATGTGCCAAGCTGTACAAGCGAATGGCGGATGCACTATTTTTAATCAAAACTAGATAAGATTTGCCACAATGACAATGCCAAGTGCACTTGTGGGACAGATTCACATCAAGTCCGGCAAATCCAGTGTGTGTCTGAGAATCACAAGCGCGTTAAATTGAAACTTGGGATTTCACGCAGCTTAAGTTTTTTAGCAATTATAGCTCAGCTAAACAAACAACAACAACCACTAAAAATGAAGAACAGGC
Source organism: Drosophila picticornis (assembly GCA_035043845.1). Lineage (NCBI taxonomy): Eukaryota > Metazoa > Arthropoda > Insecta > Diptera > Drosophilidae > Drosophila > Drosophila picticornis. Next base: position 20,151,291 of record JAWNMR010000122.1, on the reverse strand, counting down.
ATTAACACTTGTCAGCCGCAACAGGAATATGTCACCTGCACTCAGAAGTAGGTTGAGGGGAGGGCCAAATTCGACTGCTGATAGGCAAATTTAATTCTCTCTCTTCTCCACTCAATGTCCAATCCTCCCTCAGCATTTGCCTCACGTATAAATATCTCACATAAATTCATATTTATGGTCGAGCATTTGAACCTTTTTGTTTACCGCACTCACACACACAAGGCACACACACAATCAAAAGTCGATTAGCATGCAGCATGCCCCGGGGGCAGTTATGAACCCAGCCCAAAAACTCATTCGCTGGCAACAAGCAACAAATAGGCAAACGCAGGTAATCGCATTTCCAAAAATATTTGCCTCTGCCACCGAAAAACAAACCAATTTTCAACCCCTGCCCAGCGCAAAGTTTGTGTTGAAAATCTGCTGAAACACAATGAAAATATTTTGCCTTTTGCCTGAGAGGGTGAAGTGGTGCGGTGAGGGGGAAGGGGCATGGGATCTGTGGCTGTGACAAGTACAAGCCACTTGTGCGTTGATGATAATTTTTACATTTTTGGGGCAACGACAGCAGCAGCAGAGAGCAAGGTGGAGAGGAGGTTGGATGTTGGATGTTGGACGGTGGTCCAGATATCTGAAATCGGCTTATGTCGCCTGCATTGTGCTGACAATGCTGGAGGAGCTTTTGTTTTAGCCATGGCCATAACATGGGCAATCAACGGGGCGGCCACAGCCTGTGCGGCCAGGCATTGTGTGATTTATGAGCAGTTTTAATTTAAAAGCAATCAATTTTAAAATATGTAGCCAAAAGAGTTTGGATGCCAAGAAAAGTTTAAGATAAGTTCTGCATTGTAAGATTATAATACAAGAAGTCGGGGAACACTTTTGGAAGTGTCATCGATGAGAGTAGAAATATAAATATATATAAAATAAATAAAATATAATATAGTTTAGAGCAATAATTCCAAGTTTTACACCAGCAATTATTACAGTTAAGACTCTCTTAAATTGATTTTTGCAAAGATGCAAGAGCTAAGTATAATCTCCATTCTAACTTAACGACTACTTGTTTATTACGAATTATAAATTAATATACCCAATTTTAATAATAATAATTATTGCAGTTGCTTTAGCACTTTTTATAAAAGGAGCCATTTTAAAAATAAATAAAATATAAAAAAATAACATTAAACTAATATCAAGGGCAATATTCTGATTGCCCAAGTATTACAAAATTGCTTGTGTTTTGGTAACTGTTTCAAGCCAAAAGTCTTACCATTAGTTTCGGTTCGCGAGTCTGGGTTTCGATGGAATCGGAACATCTGAAAATGAAATTGAATTAAGTACACTTTTGGTAAGTTTTTTTCTTTTTTTTTTTTGTGTGGTAATCACATTGACTCTAGTTTAATTTGATAGAATAATAAGAATGCCCTTATAGATCGGAGACGTCTAAATTTAATTATAAATTTATAAAACCGATTGAGATCTCTTAAGAAAGCCATTTGATGTGGTAGTTTGATGTTAATAGTTTTTTTGTTAGGAAAGTTGTTAAGCAAAAAAGTTTTCTTATAAAATCTCATTTTAACCGATAGTTCCTATGGTAGCTATATGATATAGCGCATTCTGCAAACTTGATAGAATACATGTTATTAATTTAAATTGAAGATGACCTGTCAATAATTATGAAGTCATGGGTCGAAAGTGACCGTCGGTTGCTTTTCTAATGAGCCAAGTGACATTAGCAGCAGTCTGACAAAAACAAAAGCCTGGGAAAAATCATTAAAAAATGTAATTATGTCAAACATTCAGGTATTATCTTGATGCTTTATCCTTGGCTAATGAGCCGCACTTGGCCACAACAACAGAACGGTAAGTTGTCTCAGCGATGTTATCGCTTCAAGGAGCGCCAAAAGTGAAATCAATTAAAATTTATCACTTTATTTTCATTAAGAGACAAAAGTCAAGCGGCGGCATTCGCCGCTGCTGTCCCCAAGGTACAATTCGTTATCAATTCGAGGACAATGGCGGTCAGGATGTGGCTTAACTGTAATTTGTCCGGGCGTCGACGCAAAGTTGCCAGCGATGAAGAAGACGACAATAAAACGCCACAACGTTTGTCGCTTTAAATAATAAAAACATTTGATTTGCCAAAGGCGGCACGTGCCACAACGACGACTAAGGACGAGCAGTGATACGCTGGGCTGGCAGTGCGCAACCAAATCGCAGATAAAGCCATCGCGTAAATTAATGGGCGGCACGTGTCCTTGACGCTGCCACAAAGAGACCAGCCACGACTCGAATTGGCATGGGGATTGAAATTTGGATTCGCATTCGGCTGCGGATTGTCATTGAGCTTTGGATTGGGCAAACTGTCCACACTGGGTGGTCTGCATGTGTGAATTTGGGAGCAGCTTATGGACAGCAAATTATCGGCTCTATATGGGTCTTGTTTGTGCTGCGCCTGATAATTGAGGCGTAAATGTTGCCACACGTTCGCACACTCGTCCGCAGCTCATCTTTGCACATTGTCGCCCTTAACTGACTCCAAAGTGAAGTTTATGATTTGTGACAATTGCCACAGATTTACGAGCAGAATGTGGCTTGTGAGTTTGCCTCTTATATTTTTAGTGCAGCCATTCGGTTTTAGTATGAATTTTGCTGGCAACTAAGTTGTTGATAACTCTGCAAAAGTTTTGTGCAGGATGCAAAACGCATTTGCGAAGTGCATAAAAAAAATTTAATAAGCTTCCCAGATTTAGTAGCAATGAGTTGAAACAAAGAAGTTCACATAAACAAAGGATGCTTTTGATTTTCCAGCTGATGAGCTGGTTTCAAAGTGCTCGACAAAACCTTTGACCATATGCGATAAAAAAATCACAAAATAAATGCGTAATTCGTTGCTTACCTTTAAATACCCTTAAAAATTATTAGATATATATTTACAAAATATTTAACACAATGAGAAATGTATTGTCAAGTAATTCAAATTCTAAGTATTTGTTGTAAACAAAATAAATTCAAGTATATTAATTAATGTAAGTTTTTGTTGGGAAGTTTGTGATTTAATTTAAGAATCAATCTCAGATCAGGTTATATTAAAAAATTGACAAATTTATAATTTTTATTTTAAAAATGTTAGTATATTGCTGATATTATTCATTTCCCAAAACGTATTAGCTTAATGATAGTTACTGTCTAAATTCGTTGACTTGAAATTATATTAAGTAAAGAATGTAATAATTAATAATGTTAAAAATGTGCGTAATATATATATTATTTATTTCATGATAGTTATTAGCTAAATTCATTGACTGACTATAAAAGACTATTTGCATGGATATGAAATATACATTAAACAATTTGAACTTCTGACTTTTTCTGACTAACTGAACAATCAATCAAATATTGGCTTATATAAGTCTTATTCAAATAATTTCCCCAACTGAGCATAATTTATAGATTATATACAATTAATATATACAACCGAAAGCCTCATAAGCAGTTTGATCACCTTATATTAAAGAGTATACAATGAGTATTTAAAATTTACACAAAACACAAAAAAAAAAAATAAAAATAAAAGTCACACCACAAATGCAAGGGGAATTCTTGGTGATGATGAAAAAGGGGGAACAGCAGACATATGGCCACTTGGCAGCGTTGGATAATAAGTGAAGGATATGCCAACAAGTCGAGAAAGTCGCAGGACAGGCGAACAATTGTCAAATAACCACAGGACATGCACTTCAGCGCATCTTGTGTGTGATTGAAACAGGATGTGTGGAAGAGTTACAAGGTGGATGATGAAGATGATGATTCGCTGGTGGATAGTCTCCCCCGGTCCAGTTGCTTTGATCCTTGATTGGAGTTGGCTGGGCCACTCGAGGCGCAGCTGTGACACTGATTGATGAGCCGAGGGCCCAGCGATTTGAGTATCCGTAAACAGCTTTGAGGATTCCGCATCAGCGATTGCTTTAATCGAATATCTTATGGATTGGAAGGGGTTGTGGCTCGCTGAAACCATGTAAATGGTGTCAACTGTGGGCACCATAAAAAATAATGACCAGCAGAGATAAAATATATTTTATGTTATTGCTCCACTTCGCCAATTTCAGCAGTAGCAGCAGCGGCAAACAATATTTACATTTTAAAAGTTCCAAATGTACCAGTTAAATGAAGCAGAAGCAAGATTGTCGCTCTGCCACACAAATGGTTCACATTTTATACATTTAATGGTGCAGGGGAACGCGGAGAGGGGCGGATTCAGCAGACGCTTGCAACAAAATCGAAAACAATGGTAGTCCAACAACAACTAAAAAACGGATAGACACGCCCACACTCCGAACCGCCCTGACAATCGAATTTGCACACTGGACACATTTTGTAAATTGATACATTGGACTCTTCTTAGAGCTGGCAACGAATTTGGCAATAAATCATAAATCAATACGAAACGCTGCCAGGCAAAGCGGCAATCGGAAGCGCCTCACTCATGTCCTCATGTCCTCATGTCCTCATGTCCTCATGTCCTCATTTCCTCGTCCTGGGCATTGGCTAATGATGTCTTAAAAAACGATTTTGGGCCCAGGGTGACCAAGAAAAAAAAGTGGCAATGTCACAAAACGAGGGCAATTGATGTCCTCAGGTCAAACGCATTAACAAAATTGCCATTTCAGCTGGCGAAACTCTTATATTTATAGTATATATATATACATGTATATATATATATATGTGTGTATATGTGTGTGTGTGCGGCTGGGAAATTGAATTTCCACGGCGCTAAGTGGAGACGGAGCAACAATATTCTAGCAAATCGGCTTTAAGTCATGAAAAATAATAGACAACCCCCGACGAGTAGTAAAAAGCAGATTGCGAGGCGCGTCAGCAGCCAGAAAAGATTGTGGAACACATGCTGTGCCGCATATGATGACTGACGAGGACGGCAAAGAGGACTAGGACCAGGAGCAGGACGAGAAAGGGAAAGAAGACGACTTTGAGCGCTTATCAACTGGGAAACACGCATGGGATGTGGAGGGCGGCCAAAGCAACATGTGAAACTTTAAGTACACATATATATATATGTGTACACAAATGTATATATGTAAATATACATTCTGAGAGCATTTCCATAATTAGTCTAAAAGACATTAATCTGATAAATAAAAGTATGCTTTTAATTTAATTTAACTTACTGACAACTAAACTTAATTGTCAGCAAGTGAAAATTGTTTCAAAATTAAATACCAATATCCACTTTTCTAGATATTTTCTTTTATAACTTGGCTTTTGTCATTTGACTCTAAAAGTTAGTCGAAAAGAAAATAAAACCATGACTGAGATTAATTTTGAGCCCAGTGTGAAGAAAACACTTTTGATGCAAGAATATTCAAATAATAATTGATAAGACAATATATTTGTAAATCGTTTTTATAAGGACGTTTTCACTTAACATTTTATTTTTAATTTGTAATTATTATTTTTATTTTTACTATTACTTTCAAACTTATTTAACGCTTATATATAGAAGCCACAAAGCTAAAAATCATGTAAATCATTTAGAATGTGTTACTCCAAATAAAACTAAAGCAGATTTACATTAAAACTATTCCAAACATTAAAAAAAAGATTTACTTTGCAAAACAGAGACGTCCAGAAAATTAGTCTCACATGTTTGATGAGCTGGGTTAATGAATATGGGAATATATTTGTAGTTTTGCCGGAAGCATTTTATGCACACATATTTCGTCAGCAGGATCGGACCACTTTTACATATAACTGAAAATCGTTATAATTACTGTTACAATTATAGCTCCTCCACCAACCCTAATTGTTAATCTAATGGTTGAATCTTTGTCTGGTTGAGAGTGTCAATGTTTTTACAAATTTCAAATGCTTTTTACATATTTACACTAACATACCAAATAGCTCCCATATGAAAAATCGGTTGGTCTTTTCAATTGATAATTAAATGGTGGATTACGCGTAAGTTAGATGTTCTTTCCTGTTAAGAATTCTGACGAAAACTACATTTATTTATTGTGCGTCGGAAGTCTATAAATAAATACTTAATATTAAGTGTTACCAAAACATTACAAACAAGCAGAAAAATCGTTGAATTCTTCAATATCAAGGACAAGTTTCGCTCTGGGGATGCTCGTCTTAAGCTCACTTCGGGGTAGTGATGACAAATACCAGGGATTGGTCACATGCAACTTAAAGGCAAATGTTCATTTCGTGGATCAGCTCATATCTATATCACCGGGTATCTCGGAATCCTCAATGGTGCGCGTGGCAGGTATGTAAACCTTGAAGGCAAACTTGGACTTGACAAAGGAGCCGGTGTTCAGCACCGTACAGCCATGCTGAGTGCTGGCAAAGCTTTGGCACGAGTCACCCATCACAACGAGGTCGGGCAGTGGATAGAGCCACAGTGCTGGATCATAGTCCCAGTGCACGGGCATGGCAATGGGATGTATGGGCACCAGATGACCTTGGCAGACAAGCGTGCGCGCAAAGTGTTGCTCAATGTGCGTCGTGTCCGGCGGAAAGTGCAGTGTATTGCGACAGAACTTCGCCATCAAATCCAAACGACAGACGACAATCTGCTGGGTGCAATACTGCAGCCGGCACGGATTTGTTGCCAGCTGGGTGCGAGGCCAGGCCTTGAGCAGTCCAGCAGCCAGACACTCCGGCAACGGAGCACGTGGTAAAATGTTGGGAGCTGTCGGATCCTCAGCAGAGGGCACCAAAATTAAATCGGTTTGCTTCTTCAACTGATCGCAGCCGGCAGCCAATGCGCCCAGCGCATCCAAATGCTGACGCAGCTCATGATGATTTCGTGAGCTGGCCGTAAAAGCGCCCATTAGCACAATGGCCTGTGGCGGACAAGAATCATATCCGACAAAGAGTTGGCGCAGTTTCTCCATCACAACAGGCAAATCCAAGCGCACATCGGAGAGGAACACGAGTGTCGTTTCCGTATTGCTGCGCTCCACTTCTTGCAGCCGAGGTGAGTATTTCAGCAGCTTTGCAGACTCTCCGCCCCAAGTGTTCCCAGTGCCGAAGAAGGCACGGCTGCTGCTCGCCGGCTCTGCAGGTGGGAAGCCTAAACCATCAACTGCAAGAGATTTTGTAAAAATAAAGTTTAAGCATTTAAAAAAGATTTACCTTTTAAAATGCCATTTGCATAGCTGCCCTCGGCGAGCACAAAGCAACCCTCGCAGAAGAAGCCTGCATGATAGCGAGCACCGCTCAAATCAAGCTGCACACAACCGGTCGGATCCTCCACATAGAATTTGCCCTCCTTGAGCTGTGTCAGTAGACCCAAGACGACGGCCTCCTTCAGATTGGATGTGGCCAGCAAATTCTCCGCGAATTGCAATTTGAATTTCTTTGTCTGCGCATCGGAGGCGACGCCATCTTGGATGACCGCCGGAGCAAACAGATCATGTCGCAGCGTCTTCTGCAACAGCATCGCATAGCGCTGCTGCAGGTAGTCCGCTTTCATGCGAGGCTCGCTGAGCAGGCTACGAGGCTGTCCATCCCGCTCGAATTTCTTGATGCGCGAGTTGTAGCGAAAGCGGGGCACTGTGAACGCATCGATGAGTGCAAAGACAGTCTCGCCTTCGTCCAGTCCGACGCGATTCAGCTCATTGATGGCCTTCTCTAGCGCTTCGCGCTCCACATGCGGCGTCGCCAGCTTCTGGCCCTGCAGATTCTCTGTTATGACCGTCATCCATTTCTCGCGCTCGGCGGGCTCGAAGGGCAGTAGCTGCTCAGCCAGGTAGATGCTATTCTCGGATCGTATAAGAAAGCCGCTCAGCTTGAATGAATTTGTGATGCGTTTACGCAACTGCGTTAATTCGTCCATCATCAGCGAAATCTTGTTAAATTTAACCATAAACACAACTTGTTGCGATTAATGTTTATGATTTTGGCGCCATTTGAACTAGTGCGCGAGCGAACCAATGCTGCTTGTACTCTCCAACACTGTAGAGGTGTGGTGGTTGGTCGATTACATCACAAAATGATCGGTATCGACATTTGAAATTGGAAAAGAATCAATGCAGAATAATTAAAATTTACTCTGCGAATTTGGCCTCAGTTATGAAACCTTTTCACCTTTATATTTATATTTATGTATGTATATATATATAAACATATATATGTATTAATATATTTTTATTTTAATGTATACAAATTAAAATCGTTTTTATTTAAATGTATAATATCCTGATGCATCAATAAATATAATCATTTTGTATGTTTTACTGTATGGAATACAAATCAAATTTTGTATAATAATAGTCAATCATTTTAAAGGTAGAGACAATAATTTAAAAACCATCAACCGTCATAAAATTCTGTTTGTGGATTTGATTCCCAAATACAGGTAAATTGTAAATGATTCACATTCCGTATAACAATAAACATATTTTTAGATCTATCACCTTTTTTTTTAGAAACTTTCGTTTATCATTAAAAAAAAAAATGCAACACAGAATGTTGATCGTTTCACTGGCAGTTTTCCAGTGGACTGGCAGCTAATTGCTGCACACATTGCTCGATTATTTTGTAGACAATATCTGCAGTTTGTGCCGTGCTGAAGGGTTCATCAATGCACGGAACATGAACGAATAAACTCCGCTTGCTGTCCACATCCAGGGACTTCAGATATATGTAACCACAGAGGAAGCCGCCAACATTCTTAGACGCCTTCGTCGCCGATAAACTTTTATCACCCGTTGAACGAGCTGGCGCCACGCACTCCTCGCATGTTGCATTTACAGCCTCCACAATCTTATCAACGTTGAGGCCACAGCGCAAAACATTTGCCTTGCCATTGTTTGGTAAACAGCAGGTGCCTTTGCTCAAGAGTTGGCCAGCATTATCGCGTCGACGAAACTGATGATTATACGCGAGTTTCTCCACATAAACGCACTTGGCAACGCCCGAGACGCCGACATGCACCACCAGCTGTGGCAAATACATAAAAAATGGATATTATGGATGATGTCAGCGCTGCTAAATTAAATCGACTCTGCTCACCTCTGGCTGAAGCTGCCAAATTTCTGTAACTGCCTCGTCTACTGCTGTATATTCCACGGGAACCATTCTCTTCTCCAACTGGTACTCATTTCCCTCGTGGCTCAGCTGATCAGGCAGCAATTTTACAGCCTCCCAACTGGCGTTGAGCTCTTCATGGCCCAAAAATGGACCAAATCCAGTAACGATAATCAGTTTACGCTCCATTGACGACATGATGAGAACTGCCGCCCACCATAATAAACAGCGTATTTCGCATTCATTTGTTTGTGTGTGCGTACATTCGACAGTGTTGATAAACACACCTAAATAAAAGAGAGTACGCTGGTTACATATGACTGGACAGCATATTGTACATTTATACAATTTATGCTTTTGGAAACCTTTTAAATAACTTTTCGTGGACCAATTAATTATAGCAGTGCTTACAATTATTTGCAGCTAAGATAGTTCGAGCGGTTATTTTTGTTTGGCACCAAATGCACCAGGGCTGCACAGCTCATTGGTTAGTGCTGTGAAACTTTCACTGGCGTTAAAAAAGCGATCCTGTCTTAATAGTGGTTCGCCTGCCCTGTTAAGGCGCAAATACACAAAGAATTTCCAGACAAGTGGTTCAATGTTAAAATCAAATTTCTGTTCAAACTAAAACTAACAATTAATCCAAGTATGTTGAACTGAAAAGGAAAACACACATATAAAATAAACACACACATTACATTCCGCAAGTGCAAAGTGCAGGAAAAATACAACAAATAAAACGCCGCAAAATCAAGCCAAGCCAAGCGAAATCAATAAACATTTCTCTTCACGTTACAAAAATAAAACATAAAAGACTGGACGAAGGTAATATGTAAGTATTTGGTGGGATATTAAGCTAATCTAATCTAAACTGACCAAAGCCAGCTACGTGGTTCATACACATACCCACACACCCAAAAATACACACAGAGACACATTTGAACTTTGTACACATTAATAATTTATTCACATTTTGTATTATTGCAGTTCGTGGAAGGCGCGAAAGGAATTGGAGAAATTGGTGGCAACTGTTGGAGCAGCTGCTGAATTTCCCAAGAGAGGGTGGAGCCTTAAGGGTGGACTGTGGTAGTACGAGGAGCAACAAAGAGAGAATTCATCATGTTGTCGCGCGTGCAAGATTTTCTGTCACGCCATCGACGTAAATTGATTGTAACCGGAGTCCTGGTGGGTGGTACCATCTATGCGGCACGCTATGCCCAGCGCAAGCTGGTGGAGTACCAGGAGCGGCAGGCACGCGAGTTCTTTGAGCGAACACGACGCGTGCATCACTTTGAGTCGACGGAGCGCACCTGCAACCAGGTGATACTCGGCATGGGCGAGGAGATGTGCCAGGCAGTGTTGGCCGAGTGCAGCACAGACGAACTGCTCGAGCAGCTGCGCCAAAATCCCGCCAACAAGTTGGAGCTGTGGGAGCAAATGAAAATTGTATCGTTCACGCGACTGGCGACATTTGTGTATGCCTCTTCCATGCTGACGGTTGCGCTGCGCGTCCAGCTAAATCTGCTTGGCGGCTATATCTATCGGGACATTATGACGGAGCAGCGGCAAATCACCGATGAACTGAAGCAGCAGTACTTGTCACTTATCCGCCACTTCATCACGTTCGATGGCATCCGTGATCTGGCCCGTTTCATACGCACCCAGGTGGTGGAGGTGCTGAAGACGATGCCGTTGACACGTCAATTAACTTTGGCCGATACGGAGCAGATCTTCTGGTCACTGCAGATGGCCATCAATGGGGACACACGACACGATCCCAATGCGCATATGAGCAAGTATCTGTTGCCGGATCAAATACGGCTGCAGCAGAGATCTGATTGCTCGCCGTTACTGCAACAGATGTACAACGAGACGCTCGATCTGCTGGAAAGCGAGGAGTGCATTGGTGTCTGTGCGCACAATGTGAGTCGCGGCTTTGTGCTCAGCTGCGATGCCATTGCCGAGTCTATGGGGCAGACCTTGCAGCATCTGGCACCTGGTGAGCTGCAGAATCAACAACCACTGGGCAGTTCCAGCAGTAAACCGAGTAACAATAACAATCTATTAAATATCAATACGGTGCTGCTAGCACTGGCCAAATTGATACCCATCGTGAGTGGACTCACCTCGCATGGCTACGATACCGCCGCGAGGCCACAAAATCTGCCCACCCAGCTGCTCAGCTTCTACGTGGTATCGGAGAAGACGAAACTGTTGGGCGCCAATGTTTACGAGACCTTCAGCTCCGGCTAAGCGGAGCAATCCTAATTGTAAAATGTGCTAAGCTAAGAATATACTCTATAGACGTACATATATGTATACATATATATGAACAGATCCGATCTTGTGTTTAGTTTTATGTGCATGTGTTTGTAAGTCGTAGCTAAGTTAAGGAAAATTAAATGCAAAGGGATTAGCTTAAGGCAACCAAAATTGAACCAAACATTCGAAACAACAGCAACACAAGAAGGCCTTCAAAAACCGTATGTGTATGGAAAAGTATTGAATAGCGAGTTTTTGTAATAAATCGAAACAAATTATAAGCAAGCAAATCGGTTAAACTGGAAAAGACATTTATTAAATACATAAAACACGAAAGTGGGAAGTTTTTATTCTTTCATTTAGCACGGACACACACCGAAAAATTCCCACTTACAATGGGGTGGCAAAAGGAAAAAAAAAACCGCCCTGTCGTTGATAAGGCGAGCGGTCGCCGACAGCTGTCACCGTCGCTGCCGCCGCATCGTTTGTTTATATGATTGTCCTCTTTTCTCTCTTCGTTACGCTCTCTCTCGATGAGCGCTGGCAGCGCATGCGGATTTGGTGCTAAACAAATTGCAAGCACAGCTGCACACACACACAAGCAGTAAGGTATCTTTTAGGCGCAGCGATAAGCATTCGAATGTTGCTGTGCTTCTTAATTATGCTCATAAATAAATGTGAATGGAACAAATTTGATGGCGAGTATTTTTTCACCTAAGTGCTTGCAAAAGTCAAGTCGGCATGTCAAATCTTTATCCGCTCTCTCTCACTCTGTGTTGGGTATCTAACCCTCTTTGTGTCTCTGGCTCTCTCTCAGTTATTGCGGCTGCTGCTGCTGCCCAGCTGTCTGGCTGGAGTCTAATTATTATATACATCGGCAGCGCAGTTGTAAAAGTTACGTGAAAACGTAAAGGACAAAAAGACGCGCCTTCCTCCACTGCTTGCTTGCCTCTGTCTGTGTACGTGTGTGTGCGCGTGTGTTTGTGTGTGTGTCTGCATTGTGTTTGCAGAAAGAAAAACAACATCATAAAATGTGCAAAAGCATGCAAAATATGTTTAAACTAAACAAATATCGAGTCTGCTTTTAAGCAGTAAAACATAACAACAACTGCAACAGCAACAACAACATCAAGAATCAACATCCAACATTTGAGTAAGTTGAAATTTGCAAAATCTAAGAAATTTGTAAAGTGTTAATGTTGATGCCCTTTGAGGTTAAAGGAGTCTTTAACCCAATGCTTGAACAACACTATTATTGATTAAGACAACTCAGGCACACATGACGCAGACAGACAGACATTTGCGTGCCTTACCATTAGCTCCAAAGGTTAAAAGGGTGAGTTAGGGGGTGTCTATATATGTGACACGACACCCTAACAAAACTCGCAATGCAAACCGATAACTTATGCGTAAACAGACATACATGTGTGTGTGTGTGTGTGCGTGTGTGAATGTGAAGCTAAAAATATGTAGTTTTATTATTAACAATAGCAGAGCGAGCCAAGAAACTAGCAATCCAAAAAAAATACCAACTCCAGGACTAACTCAGTTATTTGGCCCCATAGGCTTTCTACAAGTGAGCAAGTCAAGTGTGACAACGTGCAAAGTATAGACAACAATGGGGCATACTCCCTACAAGCAGTCCAAGCACCCCTAGACCCCAAGCACCCCTACACCCCTACAATATTTATGAAAACAATGCATGCAAGCCAAGAGTTGGCCGTCTACTCGAGTATAGGCATATTGACATACTAAATGCAGAAGGATCAAGTGGCTTGACAATGGGCCACGCACTACAACTATAAATATAAAAATAAATATAAATATATATATATATTCACTTATGAGTTGAAGGTGCCTCACATCTTTACATATGGTTCTTGGTTTTGGTTTCTCTAATTGGTGACTTTCTTGTAGTTAAGAGACCTCAAGGCAATTAGGCATGTGTTGCTGTTTAAGTAGCTTCTTCGAATGTGATTCTAGCATGCTTTTATAAGCTCTCTTTAATGAATGATGTATGCTCCACATATTCCTAAATGGTGTATTGGAATTGACTATAAGTTGCTATTTATGGAAAAGGTTTTTGGAGGCAAAAGAAAAAATGCTGACTAGCGTCAATGACCTATTATTTTAACTGTTATTATTGATTTATAGTAATATTAATTTAGATATGTTCGCTCTTTTATGTTTTCTGTTTTTGTTGCTCTATTTTAGTGGCACACAGTTCTTTCCACAAATAAAATGCCGACATATGCTTTAATTAAAAATATAAGTCAATAATCAAGGTATTTCTCGTACTTATTTCAAACTGATAAAAAAAAATCAGTTACCAGCTAGTACAAAGGTAAAGATAAAAGAATGTCTTTTTTAGCAAGATTTTTCTGTTATTATTAAGTGTTTGCCGATTATAGTTCGACTATGAGTTTTTATCAAATGCTTGAAATATTAATTTCTTAGAACAGTTCGAACTAAGAACCACAGAAATGATTGGGTGTTTGATATGTTAGGCTTATACAATTAATTTGCCGAGTTGGAAGTGATAGAAAAAAGAAAAACCCAATCAATAATAACTACTGAAAGTCCAAAGGACACTTTCAATATTCTAGCACATATATATTCATCCACCACTAGAAAACAGGAATTACCCCATGTCAATCAAACACACACAAACAATGAAAATGTATGTGTGTGTGTGTGTGTATTTGGTGGTCTCTATCTTTACGCTGCTTTGTATGCCACTAAAGTCCTACTTTTGCAACATGAATGAATGGCTGTAACTGCATTTTTTATGAGAGTGAAGTTGGTTGACAGACCGAAGCCTTCTTTCGGGGACTGGGAGTGAGCCTGGGTTTTATTCGTCGTCTGTTTGGCTTGTCAAAAACATCAAAATGTGCGATAGACAGGAAGACACAAGCACCCTGCCTTACCAACCCCCTCTCCCCTTCACCATCTGTCCTAGAAACTAGCGAGTGGTTACTTAAGAGTCCTGCCACAACAACAACAACAGCAACCACCCAACTTACCACTCTGCCATACTGCAAACCGTCCAACTGCAAGCTCAACGTTGCAACCGCAGGGTGGAGCATAAAGTAAACCTCAAAAGAATATGTAAAATAGTGCCACAAATGACGTTTGATAGATGGTTGTGGGTTGTGCACGGACTTGTCCCAAGTTGGTCGCAGCTTGGGGCATGCATCGGCTGATTAGTTGAATGCCTCCGTTTGTCAATACGCTTAATGATGCTGACTAAGCTGCCCTTATCCGCTTGCATTCTTAACGCTCGACTGTAAATAGATGCCCCGCGGTGGCAGCTCATAAACATATTCCTATAGCTTGCCCTGATTTCTATCTAGTTTTCCTCCCTTTTTATTGCGTATACGTCCCGTTGTTTTATTTGGCACATCTCCTCGAGGCAGCAGCTACTTAAACCGGCAAAGAAAATAAAAGCAAACAGTTTTATAAATGGATGTAAGTCATAGAACAGAAAACGCAGCAAATAGACTAATGACTTAACTGATTGCTGATTGCTGTATTTGTTTTTCGTAGGTGGAGTAAATGACTTTTTAAATAGTTCAGCTGCAGTCAGTATTTAAATTAACTTAAATGTTCTCAATACAACAATTGTGCTGCATATAGATGGTTTATTAATCGTCTGAGTCTAGTAGGAAGTTTGTCCATTTATTATTTTCATGCATAACTGATTACTGATTACTGATTACTCAGCACAATTCTGTGTCTGTATCATTTGGAAATCTGACATTGACTTCTTTCACGCATTCTCGATGTTATATTCCTTCATCTTTTAATTACACATTCATAACTGTCGTACACTTATCTCTATCTCTTTATATCTGCCTTCTCAAAGTTTTTACTTTAATTATCACTAAGCTATCAGCGCATAACAATTTTATGAATTTTTTCGGTTTCCCCAATAATTTCAATAAATATAGGAACATTTTGCATTATGAACCCCCTTGATTTATTTATAATAAACTTTATTAATTTGATTTTTATTTCAATATTACTTTTAGTTTGATTTCTCAATTTTAATTTCAAATAGAGTTTTGAATTGCTATTCTCAAAACATTTAACTGTGGACTTCTTTAAGTTCACAAGAAATAAGTAAAAAAAAAAATCCATAATTGTTTGTTTTCACGGGTGCTTTAAGCATTTTAACAGACACACTGCCAATTCTTTGCCCAACTGTATGCAAATACAAAAATGACACCTTTATCAGCTTTATCTAAAACGCCCTTAGTCACATTTGGCAATGTGTCACAGTTTTGCAGATAACTTATAGCAATAAAGTTGATGAAGCGCCACCATGCCACGACTGCGATTACGAGTAGATATCGACTCAAATTCTGTTTCAGTTTGGTCTCCAAGAGCAGTTATGCATGTGAAAGCAACCGAACAGCAAGCACCACATGACTAAAATAGATCGCGGTGACAATACTCGATTCGCAGTGCGAGCAACTTCGTACTTAGGTTACAATACAGATAATTAACATTGGTAATTAGTCTGTTGCATTGTTGTTGCTATTCCAATCTACTCGATCTCCATAAAAATTTAAAAAATAAAATGAAAAAATTACAACTGTACTATCCGCATAGCTATTGGTTTGCTAATGTTTAAAGTTTGGAAACATTTCAGAGCAAAATGCCCAAGTTAACTGGCTGAGTCGGTGGCCAGCTCCAAAACGCTATAACAGTAAGTGACCTTAATCACGCAAAAACAACGTTACGGATAGCAGACACAGAGACGGAACCGGAGTAGAACGGAGCTGGATTCAGAATGCGACGACCAAAAATATCGCTGAAAAAGTATTTCTATTTTACATTGATTTGCGCGCTTCTGCTGATTTTTGGCTTTAATCTCAAGTGAGTGACATTAACACTGATTTCCCATATTACTTATCTAATCAACTTTCCACTTTCCACCATAGAGAGTACGAGATATGGAAATCGAACCGGGAGCCGCGATCCACCTTGTCGGTTACCCAACAGCAGCAGCAGCAGCGGCAACATGAGGCAATAAATGAGATGAAAGGCTTGGTGGTTTGGGAAACCACCTCAACATACGAGTCAGCGCCGCCAGCTTCGCCCGTGCCGGCGTCCGACCAGGATCACCAAATCCAGGAGTTAGACGCAGAGGAGGAGGGAGCAGCGGGAGATAAGCGTGCAGAGACAGCGGCTACAGCTAAGCCCTGGTTCTTTCGGAATGGTGAATACTATCCGAAGCCGGCGAAGACATTTAGCAATCGCAAGGCAAGGAAACTGCATGCACCGCGACTGTTTCCACAGGAGGATCAGCACAGTGATCGTGTTGTCAACCAGCTGATGTATGTGCCGCACAATTACGAGCAGATCAAGGCGAGTGGCAAGCTGAAAACCATCTTGCTGTATAACGGCCTGGGGCCGTGGAATGTGAAAAAGGGGCGCGAGGTGTTCCTCCGCTCCAAATGCCCGGTGGACACCTGTGAGCTGACTGCCAATCGTGATCTGGCCAGCGTGGCAGACATGATACTCTACAAGGACACATACATACCCACTGGGATTCGCCGGCCCAACAACCACAAGCAGGTCAACATGATGTACTATCTGGAATGTCCATATCACACGCAAAACGTCAAAGTGCCGGATGCCATCAACTGGACGGCAACCTATAGGTAAAAGCTAACGACTCGAGTATTAAACTTGGCATTTGCTTGATTTGGTTTATTTTACTTGCATTTCAGACGTGACAGCACTGTGATGGCGCCCTATGAGAAATGGCAGTACTACGACAATAAGGTGCAGCAGCAGGAACAGGATCACAACTATGCCCTCAACAAGACGAAAAAGGTTGCATGGTTTGTGTCCAATTGCGGGGCACGCAACGGCCGACTGCAGTACGCACACGAGCTACAAAAGCACATTGAGGTAAGAATTGCAATTGCATGTCTAACACCTTTTGAACTTTGCTAGTGGTTGCCCAATAAGGAAACTTCCTTGGCTGAGCAGTTAGTCGAGTAACTAGACTTTAGTTAGTCCGTCCCAAATGCTTACAATTTGCATTGAGTTTATGTTTTGTTTTGTATACCCATACGGTATCTATATATATATATCAAGATATATATTATTGATAGCAGGACAAGCTTATTGAATGCCTCCTTGACCTGCCTTTAGAAGTCTCTTTATTGTGAAACTATGTGACTTATCTTGCTGGGCTGGGCTGAATTGTAGTTTGGTGGCTCATTCATAATATGGTTCATTAACCGCAATACCAACACCGCCTGCCAAAAGTTCCCAACACATTTTATTTACGATTGGATTTTTAATCTCTAAACGATAAGGGCATAAAAAGCCATAAATAAAGCCAGCAACTTTTAATAATTATATATATAAATTTGTTAAAGACAATGTGGGAATTTTGGAATTCTTTTGTGTTTTCATATTTTGTAATCGAAATCGAATTTAAAACACAGCTTATCCGAAATTGTGAGACGGGAAATGAGAAAACACAGATACAATCCGGCCCATAACAACCGACCACATTGAGGCTGAAGCAAATTAATTTCAGATTGTATCTAATAACAAATTGACTTTAAATTACTATTATTATTATTATAATTATGATTATGTTAAATAAAAAACTTTGTTCCCCAAAATAGTTCACACAAATCGCCAATAATAGGTTTGACTATACTTTTTTTGTATATTGCATAACCGTGTCTTAGCTCACATAGGAAACAACTTAAGTAAACTTAAAACAATTAAGTTGCTTGTATAAACAATATCTCATACATCTTCAAGAGTATTTCAGTTCAGTTCAGTTCAGAGTCTTATTTTCTCTTCCCGGTAATATGTGATGAGAAACAGATTCGCAAAGCTACATGCGGCTGTAATTTAGTTCATTTTCGTAACAAAATTCACATTGGAATTGTATATCTAATCATTTAACTTGCTTTCCAGACAATTACTTAACATTCTCACAAATACTTATTTTTGCCAGGTGGATATTTATGGGGGATGTGGCAATTACAAATGCCCTCGAAGCACTGCTGATAGATGCTTCGATATACTGGACAACGATTACAAGTTCTATTTGGCATTCGAGAACTCCAATTGCCGGGATTACATAACGGAGAAGTTTTTTGTGAATGCGCTGAATCGCAAGGTGTTGCCAATCGTAATGGGCGCTCGCCCCGAGGACTACGAGGTGAGTGCGCCACGTCGCTCTTACATCCACGTCGATGAGTTTGCCTCACCCAAAGAGCTGGCCGAGTATCTGCACATACTCGACAAGGATGACGAGCTGTACAACTCGTATTTCAAGTGGAAGGGCACCGGTGAGTTCATCAACACATACTTCTGGTGTCGTGTCTGCTCCACGCTGCACAACGAGGATCAGCTGCGTAAGTCGTCCTGGTACCATGATGTTAACGATTGGTGGCGTGGTGCTGGCATTTGCACCTCGGGATCTTGGCGCAACTTTAAGGCGCGCATGGATGTGATTAGCGATGATTGAGATGGGGTCGTTGTCCAGATAGTGGACGGCGCCGGTGTCATTACGTAATCAAAATCCAATATGTGTGGCTAAATTGTTGTTGTTTTAAGTAGGTATGTTTGTACTATGTGTAAAAATTTCCCTATTCGCTTTTATCGAAGCACTCCGGGCCCGGGACCCGAAGTTAAAACACTACTTGTTTTCTAGCTAGAACTAAGTGCAACTAATCGCTTCTAGTGTATACATATTTTACTGGCGTACTATTTAAATATTAAGCATGAGCAAATCGAAAATCAAACGAGCATGGGGCAAAACAACAAAAACAAAACTCGGTTTAAACATGTTCCTTCCAGGATTGAAAGAACCGCTTATCGAATGTTCAATACAAAGACAGAGCGCATAGAAACTAGCCTATAGACTAAAGATCCCAAGAAGATCATTGTAACATATACAATACCAAATAAATAAGAGAAATTAGTCTAGTTATACAAATTATATGTACTTATATATAAAAAGAAATGTATATTTTAGTTGTTTAAACGGCAAGTCCAATATAGAGCATAGACAAAAGACCGAATGGACACTCACATAAAAACACTCACACCCATAAATGTTCAGTAGCTTAAATAGGTAGTAGCTATTTACTGCAGGCATATAAACGAGTACATTCATACTTTAGCTACATATAATTATAAATCGTTTTGTAAGCAACATTTTTGTAAGCAACAAAGTCGACATATTTTCATTTCGTCTGCTCAAAGGTTTTGATTTGATTAGCTATGCTTTTTGTTGTATTAACTTAATAATTGCTGAGGCAAACGCACAAAGTCGCGCAATAATCAGCCTTGTCTGATCTTTATTCTCGTGGCAAGCTTTATTGCTGCAACACTCAACAAAACATTCCTATTTTTATACACTTGCTAATTTGAATACTTAGCCATGATCGTCACCTTTGTTCAGTTGCCGCTTTCAACCTAAGTCATTGTTAAAATCGTGCCATTTAATAATTATATGTGTACCACTTATTTATTATGTGCATACATAGCTGTTAGGATAGAGTATTTAATCTTCGGATAAAAGCTTTGCTGACTTACTTACTGCGTGTACAACTATGTGTACTTAACTATCATTTGATTTTTGTATTTTCAGTATTGTGTGTAATTGTTAATTTTAGTTGTGAATTGAACTGTGTGTTTTACAATCTTTAGCAATATTTATTCGATAACATATTATTTATAAGCATTTAGTAATATCATAAATGTGTATTTTGATTGTGAATTCAATTACTTTTAATTTTTACTGTGATAAATCAAATAAAAAAAAAAACAATGGCAAAAACAAAATACAAGAAATGGCAACATTGCGAATCATTTTTGGACAACTTAAATTTTAAAAGAGAATACTGTATATAAGTTAACAATTTTTTTTTCTTCATAATTTAGAGTAACATATACGTAAGATATTTTAAGCATTTTAGCCAACGCAACCAGCTGTGCAAACATTTAAGCAAAGAAAAAAAGAAATTGTTGGCTGTTATTCTGAGCCTCCACTTTTGAATGTCATCATGTCGAATGATACTTTATGAATAATACTAATGATTTGTTGCTCAAACATGGCACATTTTCAGCTGCTGCAACAGATCCATTAAGTTATTTAACTTGTCTTGCTTTGATTTCGGTTCTCCCACCGATGCTGCCACAATTTTGGCAGTTATTTTGCGCTGCAGAGCAATGGCCTCCACTTTCTTAGATAGCTATACGAAGATTCAGAGAAGCACCAGTTATAGATCAAATATTAAATGTAAAGTCAAAGCAAAACTTACCTCGTAGGCACGTTTGATAATGCCGTGGGACATGCCAGCCAATTTGGCTGCATTGAAGCCGTACGACTTTGGGCATGCACCCGCTGTGTATTTGTATAGGAAGGTGACCGTCTCCTGTGTGGGATCTGTGTTGTCCTCATTCTCAACCATGCAGGCCATATGACCCAGCGTGATCCTCTTATCCATGTGAAAGAAGTCAATCAGATTGTGGTAATGCGTGGAGAACAAACTGCGGCATTTCAAGTTGGCCAAAAAGTTGACTACAGATGCGGCAATAGCAGTGCCGTCGTAAGTGGCCGTGCCACGTCCAAGCTCATCGAGTAGCACCAGCGAATTCGATGTGGCATGCTTCAATATGAGCGACGTTTCATTTAGCTCCACCAAGAAGGTGCTGTGACCGGCTATTATATCGTCCTGTGCCCCAAGCCGCGTAAAAATGCGATCCACAAGCGACAAGCGGCAAGCGGCAGCAGGTATGTGAGCACCCTGAAAAGATGGACAAAATTAGGTTTCCATGGATATTTCATAATTTCACATTTCATTCCACTTACAATTTGAGCCATGATAGTCAGCAAACCCAGTTGTCGCATCAGCGTGCTCTTGCCGCCCATATTTGGGCCAGTTAACAAGGAGAGGGGTGCCTCCGATTCAGTGCCCAGTTGCAGCCCATTTGGTATGTAAGTGGATGGATTCACACACGGATGATAGCCCTCCTCCAGCTCAATGAAGGGCTGTGTCTGTGCCGAGACCAGCTCGGGCACACAGATGACCAACTGTTGGCGTGCATACTCCGCCAGGGCGGCAAGCACATCCAGCATGGCCACACAATCGATGCACTGCTTCCATTGCTCATAGTGATTAGAGAACTTTTCAAAGAGGCGACGAGCCAAATCCTTGAGCACTGCATTACGCACCTCCTCCGCCTGCTGCATGTCCTTCAGCAGCGCCTTTGTCTCCGCTGTGGTATAGCGTCGAGCGGGTTTCTTGCCCCTTACCTGCCCTTCCAGCGCATATGACTTGTTCACTTTGTGCGCATGCGTCTCAGGCACCTCCAGCTGATAGCGTTTCTTGTCCGAACCGAAGTAAATGACACGACAGCCAAAGTGACGCTCCTGCTCCGTTAGATATGTTTTCAGCCGTTGCTCAACGTCAGCAATGCTCTGCTGCACCTCATCGTAGTCCGAGTCAACGCCAGGCTGAGGTGCAACGACGCCTGTTTTGTCAGCTGCCTCATGATCGAAGGCATGCTCAAAGAACTTCAGCTGCTTGCTGAGATCGGGAAAGCTGCCTCCATCGGTTGGCAACTGCGTCAAGCGTTGCAACAGCGATGTTTCGCAGTCCTTAAACATAAGCGGCAATTGAGTCAACGTTCCAAATCCCTTGAGTATGCTCATGAAACTGCGTAGCTTCTGTTTGTTGTACAGCTTCTCTTCGAAGAGAATGGCCCTTGAATCCGGATGATCTGCTTGGGCCACACGCTTGTTGCCAAACAGATGAATCTGAGCCAAATGCCGCTCGAAATCCGGCATGGGCGCCAGCAAAGCTCGCAGCTGCTGCAGCTCATCGGGCTTGCTGAGAAGCTCGCCAATCGCTTGCTGTCGCTCGCGAAGAACAGTTAAATCGCAGCTGGGCGCACAGAGCCAATGATGCAGCAGTCGTTTGCCAAACTTGGTGCAGCAATTATCCAGCGTTGACAGTAATGAATGCTCCTCGCCAACAATGCGTAAATTGGATAGTGTGGTCGCATCTAGCACCATGTGTGAACGGCGCAACGTAGAAGCCAGCGCTGCTGGGATATTTTCCGGCTGCAGCTGATCGGGCGGCACATACAACTGATAACGCGCCATTGGCAACACTTTGGGCTCCAGCTTACACTTGGCTATGTAGTGAATGCACTGACCAAGAGCCTTGAGTGCCAGCTTGTAGGTATCGGCAGGCGTAAGGCCCAAGTGATCCGTATCCGATTGCATGCTGCGCAACACCAGTGGCCAGTTGTCCTCGGCCGGCCCACTGCCAGCAAAGTAGCGTTCCGCTAACAACTTGAGTGTCTTCTCAGCGCTGCAAAGCTGTGTGCCAGCGGCTGGCAGCTGCTCCTTGAGAATGCCGCCTAGCACTGTGCGCAAAATCTCTTGGGTGCGCGCACTGAGTGCTGATTTCTCGTGCAGCAACTAAGGATAATATCAATCATGGATAAGGATAATAATAGTAACTGGTAAGAACTGCCAAAACTCACCAGGACGGGCATGTGATGGGAGAGCAGCGTCAACAGGCGGGAGCAGCTTTTGTCATCATCGAATTCGCCCACATGAAAGTCACCTATGGAGGTGTCTATAAAACAGATGCCATATTTGCTCCAGGTGCCCTCATCCTGCTCGACTACGGCCAGCATATAATTGGGCTGATGATTGGGCCCAATGGCGCACTGAGAGCCAAACACTTGCGTGCCCCTATCCGTAATCTGGCAGATCTCACGGGCAACAACCTTATCGAATTTCGTTGGCTTGATCTGTTTGCAGCGCTCCGTCATCATGTCCGGCGTCTCAGTTTGCTCCACGCGAGCCACCTGCGCAAAAGATTTGTTTTATGATTATGCAATTAGATCCATCGTCCTTATACTCACCTTATATCCCCTGTCTATCAATATGGTGGACATCTTGTCGAAGGAGATCTCTGGGAAGCCGGAGTGAGCGAATTCACCGCGCATGTAGGTGAAACCCAGCTCATTGACACCCACGTCGGCATCGCCGTGATACAGCTCATAGAACTTGCCCACCTTGAAGAAGAGCACACAATCGTAGTTGTCCGACTTGAGGACCCACCACTGACGTACACCCGGCGACAGCGAATTGAGAAACTTCTCTGGCACGTGCAGTGTGCTCTTATCGTATTCGGGATGATCGGGTCGTCTGCCAGCCTTATCCTTAATTTTGTCAGGCTGAAGGAATTCCAGTTTCTGATGTGGCCACACAACAGGCTCATCCAGATTCGAGGATGTCGTGGTCACAATCTCATCGTAGGCGGCATCCTTTTTTGCATTGCTCTGCAGCTGCTGCAGCTTCTCCATGAATGTGCCACCTGCAGCCAAAACAGTTGCGTCCATTTTGGTTTTCTTGCTAAGAGGCTCATTGTTATTATTGTTGTTGTTATTGTTGTGGTTTTTGGCGGACTTCGTGCGACGCTTCTTGGGCGTGAGCTCCTGCTCTGATTCAGGTTCGCTTAGCTCGACTTCATCATCGCCACTATCGCTGTCCTCGCTGACGCCAGCCTCCTTGCTATCATCTGGCTCAAACTCGGAGCCATCATCGGAAAAGTCCTCCTCCGATTTGGATTCGTATTCCTCCTCTTCGCTCTCCGATTCGGGCAAAATAATGCGCTTACGCTTGAGTTTCCCAATCTCCTCCTCCTTCTCACTGTTTACCCCATTAGCAGCTGCGCTGGGTGAAATTGACAACTTGCGCTTAGCAGCTGGCTTCGATTCCTTTTGCCCATCCTTCCCGTTTCCATTCTGTTGGTTTTCTTTTTGCGACTCGTTCGCTCTGCTTGGTGTAAGTTTGTTTTTGTCCACTGCTGGCGACTTGGCAAAGTAATTGAACAAAGTGTTCTTCGGAGTGCCGCCAGCACTAGTATTCAATTTCTTGGACATTATTCAAGTGTCCAAACTGGCTTCCAAATCGCGAATGACGCCAAAAATCTGCGCCAAATTCGAGCGGCAAATGTTACCAGGGCTCTAACATAACTATTACAGGGCACACAGCAACGATACTCTTGATTGAGACGGTGTGGCAACGCTAAAACACAACAGCTGTTTTGAGAAGCTTGCAGCAAATTAAACGTTTTGTTTACAACAAATAGTCGCAAAAGAGTAATAAATTCAAGTGCAGATATGTCTTTAGCGGATGAGCTACTTGCCGATCTGGAGGAGGACAATGACAATGACATCGATGATGCGGAAATGGCCGATGCAGACGATGTGGAGCAGGCAACACTCACCGAGGAGCTTGCCGAAAAGTTGCTGAAGCCAACGCCAAATCTGATGGAAGTTGATGTTTCTGTCCAATCTGTGCGAGAGTTGTGCAAGCTGCGCGATTCGGATCGCTTGCAAAACACTCTCAAGCAGATCGAACATTATGCGAGCAGGCAGCGAACCGCTGCCGAAATGCTTGGCAGCGTGGAATCCGATCCGGAATATTGCCTCATTGTAGATGCGAATGCAATTGCAGTGGATATTGACAATGAGATATCCATCGTACACAAGTTCACCAAGGATAAATATCAGAAACGTTTCCCCGAGCTCGACTCACTGATTGTGGGTGAAATTGAGTATTTGCTGGCCGTAAAAGAGCTGGGCAACGATTTGGATCAAGTGAAGAGCAATGAGAAACTGCAGGCGATACTCACTCAAGCCACCATTATGATTGTCTCCGTCACTGCATCCACTACACAGGGGTAATTAATAATAAATATTTATTGTTAAAGCTGTTATAATTGCTATTTAATTCCAAGCACCATGTTGACGCCGGCAGAGAAGGCTAAAATCGATGAGGCCTGCGAAATGGCGATTGAACTCAATAACTTCAAATCAAAGATCTACGAGTATGTAGAAAGCCGCATGACCTTCATAGCGCCCAATCTTTCCATGATAGTGGGCGCCTCCACTGCAGCCAAGCTCCTGGGCATTGCCGGCGGCCTGACCAAACTCTCCAAAATGCCCGCCTGCAATGTGCAGGTGCTGGGCTCCCAAAAGAAGACTCTTTCGGGCTTCTCGCAGACGCAAATGTTGCCACACACGGGCTACGTTTACTACTCCCAGACTGTGCAGGATACCGCGCCGGATCTGCGACGCAAGGCGGCGCGACTTGTGGCCGCCAAGGCGGTGCTGGCAGCACGCGTCGATGCCTGCCACGAGAGCGTGCATGGCGAGATTGGACTCAAGTTCAAGGAGGACATTGAAAAGAAATTGGACAAATTGCAGGAGCCGCCACCGGTAAAGTTCATCAAACCGCTGCCCAAACCTATCGAGGGCAGCAAGAAGAAGCGCGGCGGCAAGCGTGTGCGCAAGATGAAGGAACGCTACGCTCTCACCGAATTCCGCAAGCAGGCAAACCGCATGAACTTTGGCGATGTGAGTATTGTCTTATATCTTGGCTATATGTATATTAACATTTGATTCTATTGGTAGATCGAGGAAGATGCGTATCAGGGCGATTTGGGCTACTCGCGCGGCACAATTGGCAAGACGGGCACGGGTCGCATCCGCTTGCCGCAGCTGGATGAGAAGACGAAGGTGCGCATTAGCAAGACGCTGCAAAAGAATCTGCAGAAGCAGCAGGTCTACGGCGGCAACACGACAGTGAAGCGCCAAATCTCTGGCACAGCGTCCAGTGTGGCGTTTACACCGCTGCAAGGCTTGGAAATCGTCAATCCACAAGCGGCGGAGCGGTCGCACACGGAGGCCAAATATTTCTCGAATACATCTGGCTTTTTGTCCGTGGGCAAACGGACAACTTAAATCAATTGGAAATTATTAATTATATTTTCCTATAAAATCAAGCACATTTATTTAAATAGTTGTCTGCATTGTGAGAAATAAGTTTCGATACGGAATAGAGTTAGGCCTAATAAAGCTGGAGAGATTCTTGAATTCCAAAGTTGGTTCGCTAACTCAGTTTGCCCACCTCCAACTTGCGCTGTATGGCCTCCCACGAGTTGTTGAGGAGCACAGCCAAAATGCCCGCCACGGTGAAGACACCTCCAACAATGGAACAGCAATTTGTAGCAAAGTGGCCAAAGGAGCTATGCAGAAGGGAGAATATCTTAGGAGTCTGGGTTTTATGGGATTACTTGTCGTCTTCACTTACTTGTGCCTCTCGGCATATTTGACCATCAGCGGCGACAGCTCGTAGCTGAAGAATATGCCCGGCATGCCCCGTTCGCGATCCGTTAAATCCTTGCGATGCCGAGTGACGGAGAACTGATTTGTGTAGATGGGTTCGCCGTCGGAATGACGCTCATAGAGCGTAGGCACAATTTTCAAATAATAATTAAACATTTCACTCTTTGACTCTGAAACGAGGCGTTAAAAAATATTTTGAAAAAATTATAAGTAATGTTTATATTACATTCTCTAAATAGCTCTCTTAATAATTTTCTTAAATGGTTCATATTCTGTGATCATGTCATAGTTTTAATTCTGAAAACTTCTTCCTTAAAAACTTAAGCAGTTTATATTTCTCAGAGCAAGGTATAAATAAATTATTAAAAACGACCTCGTTTAAAGAGATTCTAGCATAGTTCAAATCTTGAAAGGAGCGAGTCGAAGGCCTGTCTTAGTACTCGCTAATAAGTCATTATACTTAGGATTATTATTGCTATTGCTAATTCATAATTTTGTGAAATAAAATGAAATAGGTATATTTAAAAAACTGCATCGTTTAAATCCTCAATTACATTTTTAAAATTAAAATGTTATGAAAATGACAACATACACAGAGGCGCCATCTGGCGGCATGCAACTGAAGTGTGACGCCAGGGCTGCTTTGGCACACATGTTTAGATTTTGACAAGCACTAAATAGGGCCACATACAAATTTGTTGTTTTTATGATGAGTCGGCGCCGACAAATCTAATATAATTAGTTTTTTTAAAGGCATTTTTAACAACAAACCCAAAAAACGCATCCAACTATACCAGATAGACTGCGTATATTGTTAGCAAGTACAACGGAAAAAGAGAGCGCAGTGTAGATTAACAAGAAATATGCCTTTACCCAGCGGTTCCTTCAGCCAAAGTGGTCCCACATGCTTTGACAAAATGAAGACTGGCTTCACCATTGGCTTCTGTGTGGGCATGGCTAGTGGCGCCCTATTCGGCGGATTCACGGCGCTCAGGTGAGGTGCAACTGATGTGTGAGCTTTAATTAACGTTGTATGACGCAAGCGTCGCACTCCATTGGATTATGTAATTGCCGGCTAAACAATTGAAACTGTTTACTTTCAGATATGGACTCCGCGGACGAGAGTTGATCAACAACGTGGGCAAAGTCATGCTACAAGGCGGCGGCACATTTGGCACCTTCATGGCCATCGGCACGGGCATACGTTGTTAAGGGTTCCCCACACACAACCTACTTGCATTTGCATTGGATTAGACTAGAATCCCCAATCCCCCACATAAGCCCCTCCCCTCGACAGATGCTAAGTTTTCAAGTTATCATAAAATGAAAAATGCTTTAAAAATTTACGCTATGTATAAGTTATTGAAATAGAAGATTTGTTAAGACAGAAACTCCAATTTTAATTCGACCTTTGTACTCACCCTCAACGTCGACTCGGATTCCATCTAACGGATGCGTCTTGGCAAACTCGATCTTCTCGCCAAACGAGAGATGATTTATGGTATGGGAAAGCTTCACGTTGGTGAACTGAAAGTCGTGTATGTGGAACTGTCGTATGGAGAAGCTCTTGCCAGGCGCAAAGTGGAAACTGCCAGCCATCTGGGCAAAATACTTGCATATTAATTAACGTTCACTTCAAATAATGTTATCTTTGTTTGTCTCTTACCCGATTCACCTCCAGATGGCCCTGAATGCGACAGCCCTCCTTGAAGGCATCCTCGTCGGTACGCTTGTATTTGCCCTTGCACTGCTCGATTTTGTCCACCTGCATATTCCACTTGCGAATGCGATACGCATCCAAAACATCCTCGCAGGTGTTGCAGCAACTACAAGTAAAGCGTAAAGATTTTAATATATATATAAGGACGGAAACTTCTTTCTTCGTTGGTGAACTTTCAGTATTAAACAATAAAATTATAATTATATTTCTAAATTCTTCTGGGGTTCTGTTTACTCCAAGAAGGGACCTCACTCACTGTGTAGAATTGTGCTCGGCGCCGTAGCAGCTGCCACAGGTGCTATTTTTGTTGGGCGGCGAGACAGCAACAATTTCCTTGATGGGCGTCTCCTTGAGGGGCTCTCCCTGCAGATCCAACCGATGCTTGAACACGTCGTGATCCACGCGCAAATGTGTATCGCCCGAGGAGTCCATCGCATCCAACGATATATAATTACATGCCAAATTGTGCAGGGTGACGTCCAAATTGATGCGCAGCTTGTGACCACGTGTCGTGTCCACGAATAGCTCCTCGGTCATCGTCGGCTTCATGTAGTTGAGGAACTCCAGCAGCACAAGCAGACTTATTATGCTGCTACTTATGATGGTCACTACGAAAATACACGCAAAATGAGCCAAGTTTTTTGTTTATTTGTTTATGTTGTGTACAAAACATTAGAAATTACCGGCGGCGCCGCCAACTGTGCGCACGCTAAAGTCATCCAAGGTACGTGGATATGCATCCAGCCGTCGTAAGACATCAGCGAATTTCATTGTTTACACACGAAAAAAAAAACGAACGAATACAGCGGCTAATGAAGATAAAAGATAATTTACATGGTTTTTTTAGTATGCGGCGAGCAAATTGGCGAAGTGACGTGGTTGGTAGTCAGCTGTTTAGCAACAACAAATACATACGTCGAAGTGGCCAAGCTGACATCTTGTAATGGTGTTGCCACATCGCTCAAAACAAGTTGTATTATGGCTAGACAAGGCAAAGTAACGTTTATTTTTTCAAAATATTTATGGTAAATGTGAGTTGGAGCTGATGGAAAAAAGCATTTTCCTTTAGATGGAATTCTTAATGTTTACATTACAAATTTCTTTAAATTAAGAATTTGCATTAAAGGTAAATATATACATAAGGCACGTGGGTTCACACTAAGCTAGATTAGTTAGTAATAAATGAAAGGAATTAATGACTTAAGCAATTCGTTTATGGCAAGTGGAGGCTTAAGTGTTTTGGCTCCGCCGTTTACTCGCTTAATTAAGAACAGAAACCGGCAAATGACAAGTCCACCTTCTCCATATGCTTTTGCGACTGGAGCATATTGTTTAATAGTGTTGTCATGTCTTGAGGCTGTGGTTGCGCATACATTAGTCAACCTCTATATGCCACGCCCACTCTTGGGCGGGTGGTGTGGTCGAAGAGACCGCGTCTAATTTTATAATACATGTTAAACAGATGAAAGGTTAATTGAAAGGAACCACAAGTTTCGACAGCCCACGCAGCGCTTAGCTTTTAAGGGTTGTTGTTATTTCCGCAGCCCCACAACAACAGCAAATACAATAACAACAAGGAACAACAACCAAGAACAAGGGGGTGAGTAATCGGACAGCCTAGGGATTTTGGTTAAAGTTAAAAGTTTGTGCTTAAATATAAATCACCGATGGCTTGCCTGACTGACTGACTGACGTCGAACCTCAACCCGCACATGACCGTAAGACGATCCAAAGATACGCATACCGCGAATTTGTGTAATTAGCAATTAAGCTTAAATCCGTAAAAGCATCGTTGGACTTGGGCCTGCTCTTCCTTTGTCCGCAATTGAGATGCTCGTAACTTGAAAGCTTTTGGCGTTCACTTTGTCGAGCAATCCAAAATCAGGCACGGCACCAGATGACAAAGATTAGCAGCGTGCAATTTTTCTTATTTTTTCCGAGCGGACATACAGTTAGGGTATGGGAATGAGACCCTGGATATTAACTTGTAAGTTAAGTCATTTTGAATACCAAGAGTTTTGGAATTCGAGAGAGAATGACCGACAGAGAGAGAGAGAGGGAGAGATAGAGGGATGTTTTTGTTGTCAGTAGAATAATGATTCAAGTTTTAAACTCTTTTTTAATTGATTTTCTTTTGAATTTTTTTGATTTTTCGGAATGAAAGCTTTTCTTTAGGAACATGTTGAAGTGGATTTATTTGGTTTAGTTTAGAATTCGACTCTGTTGCGTATTTCCCCCCAATTCTGGTGTCATCTTCTCCACTCCTTCATTATATTTCTTCGGCTAAGGTTTCTGTATCACTATATGCATAGAAAATGCAGGGATTCGCTGCTGACCTAAAGGACATAGAGCATTCGAACATTGTGATGTCCTCATCTCTATCCAGCATCTTTTTTAACTGGCTGCTTATCTGGTGTGCTATCGCCAGCCGCAGTAATTTGCATTTCTAACCATTTCGTTCTAACCAATTCGCGTCGTTTCTCATTTGAAACAATGAACCCAAGAACAACGAGAGTCATTGTGCTCTGTCCGGACAATAAAAGCCAAGAAACCCACACAAAGACTGAGAGTGACAGAAAGCAGAAAGAGAGAAAGAGAGAGAGAGAGAGAGAGATGGAAAGAGTGTAAGAAACTTGCCAGCTGTAAAGCAGAAAAGAACTTGCCGTAAAGCAGCTTAAGCAATCAGGACCGCCTAATGGATATTGACACTTTAATGCCCGATGCCCACCAACGTCTACTCCTACAGAGTGCGGAGCCAACCGTGCAGATGTCGTCCTGAGATTTGCCTCAGTTTCTTTCCACATCTTCTTGGTTTTTTTTTGCTTCTGTTTTATGCGGCATTTTGTTCTTTAAACAAAAATTGCAGTGCCGAAATTAATTATAGAGCCGCTTGGCCATATTTAATTAAACGTGAACATTTTAAACTTACTCAAGCAACCACCCTGACTAACCCCTCCCAACGCCCTTCCACCATCTACGCCTCTGCCTGAATGGTGCAGACCAAAAGGCGTAATTAATTAGTGGAGACGTGCCAAATAATTGCGGCAAAAGTAACTTTTCTTTTTGGTTGGATTTCTTTATTTTTTGGTCAAGGAATGTTTCAATTACGTGTATTACACACCAGATGGTAGAACGGGGTATGTCAGGTTAAAATTTGTTAGTAACCAGGGGATAAAAGTGGGGTTGGGGTATTTTGTCAAAGTTTCTGTCATTTCG
This sequence comes from Drosophila picticornis, assembly GCA_035043845.1. Lineage (NCBI taxonomy): Eukaryota > Metazoa > Arthropoda > Insecta > Diptera > Drosophilidae > Drosophila > Drosophila picticornis. The sequence goes on along the minus strand of JAWNMR010000122.1, from coordinate 20,119,829 downwards.
CTCAGGTGGAAATTAATTAAATTAGCAAGCGTCACTTGAGCGCGCAATTAAGCAAAGTGTCGTGCAAAGACTTGAAATATTTTACAAAATGGATGACATACCCATACCCATTTACTTGTGCCTATATCTGTATATACAACTGAATATATCTAACAGTCTATGCTCAACATTTTTGCATACATCTGTAAAAACCACTCACTTCCGCACTGAAAACCAAAAACGTCATTTCCGACAAATTAGACCAGTCAACTGGCAACCCAATATTGCTGGACTACCCATTTGTATCTACACTATTCGCTTTTCAATGTGTATTTGTATTTGACTGCCTGGCAGCGACTAACAACCGACACGGCTACGTTTTAAGCATATTTCCTGTTTTGTCGAAAAATGTGGCCGATGGCAATTGAAAACTGCATTCAACAACTGGACACCCACAAAAGTTTCAGCGACGTATCCATAAATAAACGGTTATTTCAGCAATTGTTGCCAAAACTCATAGCCTGCAGTATCCATAAAAGACTGCGAGTCTTTAACTGTATTATTGTCTCCACAATTAGGAATTACAAAGGAACTGCTATTATTATACAGAAACAAATCACATTGGATATGCAAATTTAAATGTTCGCGCAGAAAAAAAAGACTTGAAAACTGGAAAGCAATAGAAATGGAAATGTGTCTAAATATACGCAAAAAAAATGTCTTAAAATTAGATTGTCTACTTTACAGAAGTAGATTTGTTAATTTTAGAAAACATTTAAAAAAAAAGAGAGATAAAATTAGTTCTTAAGCTTAGAAAAGAGTAATGAAATAAACTGTTAGACTTTAGTATTTCAATATGTGTATAATAATAAAATACACATAAAAAACACTCTGCAAAATGGATTCATATTTCTAAATATTGGAAAAATGTGTCATTGACTTAGAAAAAGAATAATCATGGCTTTTAGAAAGACATAACCTGCTGTTGTATAAATATACCTTATGCACAATAAATAGACTTGCCAGAGGCCCTAAAAGTATGGTTATTTTTTAAAATTCAGGCGATGCTATCGCAAAGTGTTTGCCCATTTCATGTCTGCAGCCCTTTTTCAAAGCACATTTCTTCATTACTGAACTAGGTGTCTGTACATGTTACCTTTTGAGTATCGTGCCCTCGGCTAAATATAGTTTCAGCCCTTTTAAAAAAGCTATTAAGAATGATGATGTTTTGCTGACTGTCCGTCCCTATGCCTGTTTCTAAGCTATCTTATGCACTGATCTTCACTTAAATTAAAGCTTTTCCCACCTGTTTCCAATTGAGAAGTCGCAACACGTTGACATGTCGGATGTAGTTCCTATTAATTGCTTGGTATTTCTTGCGACATTATTAACTGTCAACGCGCATTAAGTGCATTTATAGTGTGTCATAATTACTGCAAATTAAATGCTTTTACACTCATTAAACCTCTATATTTTTACAACAGACTTGGGTATTATAAAAACGTACACACAGGAAAAAAATCGTTCTGAATTCGTTTGGCACTAAGTGTAACTCACCTTACCATTCAGAAAAGATACTTCTTAAATGGATATGTTTATCCAGGCCACATTTTTCATAAAAATATAAAAATGTATAAAAATGCTTCACTTCCAGAGCGTTTTTTCTTAAATGTGTACACATTATTGAATTGTATTGAATATCATTATTATTATAAATTAAAATAAGAAAGTTTAATCATTATCGCGGTCATTTTTTTTCTGAGTGCACTAGCAATTATAAGAAGAAACTATTTGTGTCGCGAATTATGCAACAATTAAAAATTCTCGCACTAACGTGTGTTTTAAACATTGACAAGATTAATTTGAGTTATTAATTATTGCTTTGATAAAATCGCTTTAAGACTTTTTTTCTCTATGTTGGAATTGGAATGGACGTGCCTTAAGCATTTAATTTCAAATTAAACACGTTATAATTATGTCTGTGTACTTTTTTGCACTTATCATTTTAATTTGAAAATTTGAAAAGCCAATCTTGACAGTTTCGACCCGCCCGACTACAATAGAATATATTATATTATTATTTATAACATGTTATATAATGTATTATAGTTAATACTAATAAATAATTAAATCATAAATATTATGACTTGCTCTATTTTGCTGCTTTGACAACTTATGTTCAACACTTTTTACTGCTTCACTTATTTTGTTGAATTTTTTTGTGTGACCAATAAAATTGTTCCAACTGGTTGGTCAATTATATTTTTTTTATAATTTTCAAATTGTTTGTTTGTCACTTATTTATTTCAGTTTAATTAATAAATAAATCAATATTGAAGTCAATTATTTTTTCAGCACTTCGCATAAGATTTAGGAAAATCAAAAAATTAATAATTACGGCAACTATTATTTATGTCCACTTCAAAGACAGCGGCACCTTGGGCTAAGTTTCAACGGCTATTTGTGCATTTTAATCGCGATTTATTTTTGCTTAGTAATTGTGCTTCTGCGGTGAAATCGATTGTAAAATTGTGTCAGACACTCGTGCAAGTTGCAACTTTGAATTGCATGAATGTGCAATGAGCTGTGAGTCAAAGGAAATGAGCATTCCAATGTGGAAATTAATTTATTGAGTAGATACTTACATGCGTGCATATTAAGTAAGTGATAAGTAAAATGATAAGCCGAGCTTATTAACTATTATAATTTGCTCAATGTTAATGGCACTCTTTCTTATATGTATGATGATATAATCAATATAATAGGCGTTAAAAATATTATATTAGCTGATTTCCTCACCGCTATACAGAGATATAAATTGCTGTCAATAACTGGTTGGTACATTTACTGTAATTTGTTAGCACTATCTGGGCCAAGCTTAAACTGATGATGAAGTTATATAATCAGCTAGTGCCGTTTGAAATTAAATATTGAACACTTTCCTTAGGCTTAAATCGAGTTTATTGCATTTTGACGGCCGCACCTTTTATTATACTTTGATATCGAAGGTTTCATAGTATATTGGTTTTGTGCAATGTACGTCATTCTGTCTGTCTGTCAACTTTATTCACCCTTGAAACTTAGAGCATTTACTGGTCTGTGCACGCGTCAGACAAAGTGTAAAAATTGAGTGCTACCTCCACTAGGGGACTAGCACATTGATCAAATCGATATTCTCAAATAGAAAAAGCCACATATCTCCTCCAATTTTATGGCTACATTCACATTCAAATTTACAAACCGATAACAAATTTTCATAGCCACGCCCACACGTAAGCCCATAATCGCCAAAGCCGATATTTCGGAAATTGTAAATTGATAAAGCCGCATATCTCCCACAATTTTGAAGATGGACTGACCAAACTTGGGAGGTAACTTGCTGGTAACATCCTCTGTACTCCAAACAAATTTTTGCCACGCCCACTCTCGCCCTGAAAATTAACAAAATCCTATATCTCCCGTAATTTAAGAGCTACAGTTACCAAACTTCAAAGCAATTTGAAGGCAAACTTGGACATTACTTCTTTGTTACCTGTTGTCTGCTGGTATAACCTGTGGTATCAAAGTATTTCGCAGTCGTTTACGCCCGACTGCAACGTTCTCTTGTTGCTATTGGACTTTCATAGGGGTGGACGTAGGCAACTGCTGCGAGTGAGAGAAATCAAACTTTTGGTTGATGTTTTGTGCGCGCGTTTTATTGACGGAGCTGAGAGGAGAGCAGCGTGCGCGAGAGGAGTGGGCGTCATGGGTATGGCAGTCATGGTCACGTCAACCAAAATGCATTTTATACATTCTGATTCTTTTTGTTGTATGTCCTTTGCTGCTGCAGCAACAACACGAAAAATTATTTACATAAATATCCGCGCTGTCAATTGTGTGTTGTGGCATGTAAAGTGACAGAAGCACACAAAATGGCGCCGCTACCGCTGCCGCAGTCGCAGCCAGCGTTGACGTCGCGTCGCTGCCGCGAACATTTTTTTCCCCGTATACGTTTTTACTAGTGTGCAAAGTGGGCGTGGCGATCAAATGCAAATGTGCAAACATGTATGTGTGTGGTGTATGTGGGTGGTCAGAAGTCAACGTTATGGCTGCCAAAGTTTTCAATTTTCCACTTAATTGCTTTCAATTAAGCAAAGAGTCCTCTTTAGTCCCGTACACACACACACACACACACACACACACACATACACACACAAATACACAGTAGAGCAGCCCCATTGCGTTGGCCGTTATGTCCGTTCAATTAAATTACACACTAAAGCGGCGTGTCCTTAGCCCAGCTGCCGCTGCATGTCAACCCTCATAGCCAACTACTCTTCGCATTGTGTGTTATCATTGTCAAGAAGTTGAAGTTGCAGCTCCCCATCCACCTATCGCCCGTGTGTTGCAACATTATTCGACAGCTATCCACAGTGGACGAAATGCAAAACAAGTCCATTGTAAAAATTGATTACGACATTTAACTGTTTCAAATTGTATAAAATACATATGTCTACTTAACATAATTTATTGATTAAATTATGTTTTTTTTTTAGATTATTTATTTAATCAATATATTCAACATAAGTGTTAGGTAGGCGCATGTGGGAAAATATTCTAATGCGACTTGTTAAGCATTTTTTAAATTAATATGATTTATTTTTATTTTATCAAATATTAATGAACATATTCACTTATGCATAACTTGTCTCAAAAAAACTGGAATTTAGCTTTGCATTATGGTTTATTGAGGGAATAATAAGGCTAAGGAGAATATGGGAATGTTTTAAAAATGTGAGTATGTTGAATGCTGAACATATCTTTTATAACTGAATTTCCTGATGTATACCACATTTTAGTGCACATGCCTATAATTAGTATTTATTGTATTTATTGGTTGGAGGCATACATTTTGTAGGAATTCAAATAACAAAAGAAATTATGGCCATGCTTAACTGTGAAATACAAAACTAAGTTGTTTAAATATTTACTTTCAGAAATTCCATATAATTTAAAAATTTAATGAGAATGAAGAGCCCATGACATATTAGAAAACGGAAAAAATACAAGCTTAAATTGTCAGATGAATTTAATGTAGCTTTTGTTTATTGTTTGTTGGCCTCTGTAACAATTTAATTATTGATACATGTCAGTTTTATGTCTCATATCAGGACAGCCAGGAATGTAATACAAAACTGTTCTTGTTCTGAATTTGTTTACTTTTTGAATTTATTTATATATAAACCTTTTAATATTTTTACATGATTTCCACTGTGCTTCTAGGCCAGAAAACTGGACGCACTTAACTTGTGCCGCTTCTCCTGTGCGTTCTGTTGTGTCACGTTGCGTTGCGTTGTTTGTTTGTTTGTTTGCTTGTTTGTTTGACTGCGTGTTTTTGACAGTAAGCAGTTTGTGTGCGCCTTGATTGTTGCACTTGCCTGCGCTAAAGGTCAGGCCCGACGTGTGTGCAGAGAGGGCAGCAAATAAACAAACATTAACCTGGCTCAAAGTGGAGGCCAGCAGCAGACCAGCAGCAGCAACAGCGGCAACTCTTTTGAGCTTGCCTCTGACTCAGATGCTGCCTCGGATTTGGAGTCTGTTTGGGCTTTTCCATTACACAATATGCAAAATAGCGTGTAATGTGCCTGTGACTGTGTCTGAAAGCAGCGGTAACAGCAACAACAGCCGCAGGAGAAGGATGAGAACGAGTGCAACACAGCAAGTAGTACAACAACTGGTCTGTGTGGTCAACTAATGCCACAGAATTGCTCTCCGGTTGCCCAGGTGGACTATTCGTCGCCTTTACAAAGGATATTTTAATTACATTTACGCATACTGTGCAATTGAATAAAGCCATGGCCAGGCGCTGAAAGGATGAATATAAACATATATATGTATTTGTTGTATGTTGTATATAAGTCGGTGGGCTGTGAGAAGTGTTCGGTTAAGCTGCAATGTAAACAAGTGGGAAGCATTACTAGAACAGGGCCAAAGCGGTTTAAGTGTGGACTTGGGTGTGTTACGACAGACCCTGTGCGAAGTTGTGCCATATTAAGATTACAGCAGATGAATCAAGCATTAAATTATTGCTCTTTAAGTATCTAAGGGAATGCTGAAATGAACAGCTTGGCTTTGATGATTTTCTGATCATCAATAATGATGTGTTGCAGCTGAATTCTTTCACATTACTCACAATCATACATTATAGATCGGAGGTGGGCAATTTTTTGTAAACATTTCGCTAAATGATTAAAGAATTTTTGACTTAGTTATAATATTCGTCACTTTCCAAACCCACCTCACAATATTTATCAAGCATCTCATCCACAACACATAAATTATTAAAAGCCATAATTTACTAAAAATTTAAACGACTTTTAGTGTGATCTTATTATTAGTTAACATTCATAAAAATTCAAATAATATTTGTTGATTATATGGTCAAAAAATTGCAGCAAATTGTATCTACCAATACAATTTTAATAAAACAATAAAAAACAAACAATTTCTCTATCTATAAAATGTATTGAACTATTTTGTCAAGAATACTGACTTGCTATAGCAGGTTTCATTGAACAGATTATTAAAATAATTACAACAATCAGATTGGTTACGCTTTAATATCGTAATTTAACTTTGAAACCTTTTTCCAAGTAGTTTATTAGCTAACCGACTGTGTAATTTATATTATCCAACATATTGTGCAGTTAACCCATAGCAGAAGTTGGAGCTTACAGTATTTCGCCAATGAGTTAATAGACAAATTCCATACATGTATTTGCTAATGCGTAGGTAGGACAGAATTCAGCACTCAGCACTCAGCACTGACCACTGGGGGTCTTAGTTAGCCCACTCCACACCTACATGGCGCACAGCAGTTGGCCAGTCCAGACTATGCAATCCCAACCCATATCATCCCAAGGCAAGGCATGGCAATCGCAATCGGAATCGCAGTCCCAGGCCGCTAAGAAAGGCCTAATCGAACACGTTTCATATGACTGCGGCGCTAAAGATTACATTTTAATCTCTATGGCACCCCGCCGCCCCCTCCAATGGCGTCTCTTCATGCAACTAATCAATGCCTCGTACTTGATTTTAACTTGCCTGTAATTGGGCAACGATGGAGCTCTTGGCGCTATAAAGAAGATGAAGTTCGGATTTCTACGCTGCTTGCAGCTAAAGCGTCGACAGACGCTCATAGAGCTGGCGATAAATGTCCGAAAAAATTCCAAACGCGTACACGGCTCTCTCCCTTCCTCACTCTGCCTTTCCCCTCTCCCTCTCTCTCTCTCTCTATCTCTCTCTCCGACATACCTACTCTCTCTTTCTCTCCGTGTCTCTGTTGTTGTCTAACGCTTGACGGTGTGAAATTACCGTTTAATGAAAAAAGCTGCACTCTCAAAGCTACAGCAACCAGCCGCCAGGAGATAAAAAACACACACATATAAACATATATATATATATATGTGTATATATATATCGCGTAGGTAGTCAGATATTTTTGCTGAAATGCTACAAATGGCCACCGCTGCCAACGTTGCACAGCACGTGACAAGGTGAAATAAAATGAGAAGCTTTCAGCAGACAGCGGTAACAACAGCGCCAGAGGCAGTGGCTGGGGCAGGGCAAGGGGCAGGGCAAGTGGGAATATACCAATGCCCCCAGGCTGAGTTGTTGTTGCAGTGTTGTTAGTGGTCCAGTGTAGCTACGAGATGCACAGCGATGCAAGAGATACAACATCTTATTAGTTTGTAGTGTGAGAATGTTTACATTGGACAGCGGGCACAGAGGGGCAGCAGTTACAGTTACAGCAGCAGTTGCAGGTAGCAGGTAGCAGCACCTCCGGTTGCAGTTGCAGTTGATTTGCATAGCATTTAGTTGCTTGAGCTGCATTCTAGTGTTTGTCTTGTTGTTCTTTTTTTTGTGTAATCCGTTTGTCCGTTAACTACTACATATCCTAGTCCTGCACAACAGCATTGGGAGTGTTATTAAGCATTTCAAATTATTTTGACATTCAATTTCTTTACAGATTTGTTGTAAATGAAATTAAAACAGTTAACTACGCTGCTTCATATTGCAATAGTTGCTCAGCTGCGAATGGAAATTCTTTTAGCGAGATTCGAAGCAGTTTGTGCTTAACAAACAGGTAATCTGCGGACTGCAAGGGTTTGTTATCTTTGGTATGTCTGAGATTGCTGTTCTTTCTTGTTACACGTTTGCAGAGGTAATTATAATTTTGTCGTTAAGTTCTTAACGCATTAAACCAGACTTCTCCGACCCCAAAGAGTATAGTCTATATTCTCGATATAGCCGCGTCCGATTGTCTGTCTTTTTTTTTTTTTGGCAAAACTAGTCCCTCAGTTAAGTGATCAAACTAAGTAGCTATTCGTATTTTGAGTGCAGGTAGTATATATGTCGCAATCAGCAGGATCATATTACTATATCGTATAGTTACCATGGGAACGATCGTTCGAAAGATGAGTTCTTGTGTGAAGAACTTTTTAGTTCAACAACTACATATGTCATATAATTTTCATCACAACAACCAGTTGTTTTTTTTTTAAATTTATTGTACACAACTCTTGGATTCGAGCACTCGACGCTGTAGATATAATTATAAATGTACCACGCAGGACTTTTATATTAGTCTACTTCCGTTAGATTTCGTAATTGTTAATGGTTTTTAGTTGAGCAAGTTGCTGTTGACATTTTAGTGCAGTCGATTAGCATATTTTGCACTTGCATGCATAGTTTACTGCGTTGATAACTCACTTGCACTTCCTGCCATTGACTGCATTACTGCACTGAGAGAAACCCTATTAACCTTTAAATTTCAGAATGTTAACTAGAAACGGCAGGGGTGCTTCAGCTGTTGCAGTTGCTACTCAAAATGTGCCTCGGCTGGTACTTGAGTGGTAGGTTGGTCGTCTGTTTCTTAGCCAAACGGGCACATAAATTACCATTAATTAAATATTTCTGCGCTAATGCCGTCGACCATCGGCCAGGGTAATCACTGCACCTTTTCAGATAGCTACCGACTACCACAACACAGAGAGTCGGCGAGTGACACCAACCAACGCCGACAACGACACCAACAACGACACCAACAACGACAACAACACCGACAACGACACTGACACCAATACAACTAAACACGTTCATTAGGCTTAATGTAGCAGAGTAGCAGAGCAACTGGTCAGCAACGATGCGAACCGGGCCAAGACGTTTGCATACATACATATGACAAATGCGGGTTAAAGACTGCAGCTGCTGTCCAAAAGTCGGCAGGCGCGTGGCCAGGCCAAAAGGGATACAGTCCACTGTACCGGGTCTACCAGCCAGGGTCTACCTTCAATTTATGGAATTATGAATAATATTTTAAGAGGGCCCCGAGGGCGGCCACCGGGCAGCAACTGGCAGTCAACGTTGAGTCGGATGAGTCGTAGTTGGAGTCGGAGCTGCAGTTGGCAAGTTAGTTCTGCTGGCTGATTGCCCCGGACGGTGACGAATCGATTGATGTCTCGCTTTGAGTTATCACGTCGCTTGTCTTCAAAAACTTTAACAAGCCATATAGGAAAGAAATTATACACACACACACACACACACAGTTAATAAAATATACTTATATATTTATTTGTATTTGTATCTGTATCTTTAACTGTGGCTTGTCGTGCGCTGCATTTTTGATGAAAATCACTTATAATCCCATCAACATTCCCATGAGTTGGGCCTCCCTCGAAAACCAATTGAAAGTTAATGCCTTGTATAGACTCGGCTCTTCTTCTTCTGCTTGTTATTGTTGTTGCTGTTGTTGATGATGTTGTTGTTGTTTATTTGTTCTGCGTTCGTTTGCTTTTTATTGATGATGTCTTTGTTTATGTGTGTTGTCGCATTGTTATTTGTTGTTGTCGTTGGACGCGCTCCAGCAATTTGTTGTTATATATATCAAAAACCAAAAACACATCAAACGCCAAGCGGAGCCAGAGAACAGCCAGCAGCGCGCACTAAATAATTACCAAACAACATCCGGTGCCCCGAGAGGACATAAGGCGGCTGTCGGTTCCCATTTTCCCAACCTCATCCGTTGCCTCCCTGTGCAGCATGCGACTAATACACAACGCTCTCTGCCTCAATCCCCATAACATCCTCACTGCCTTCAGCTCGTCATTGTCGCCGTTGTTGTTCTGGGTTGACAAAGTGTTTCACTTAATATCGCATGACGCCTCGTATGATGGCACTGAAGATGAGCACAGCTACTCAACTGATTTTATGGAATTCTTCAATTATATATATACAGAGGTGCCACGGGATTCGCTTATTAACTTGAGAGTCGTATACGTTCAAAATAATCGAACAATATTGTTTTAACGACTCGGTTATAAATGCTATAATGCAACATAAAATCGGTTAACAAACATGTATGGAATTTTGTTCCTTGTAAAGAGCTGTTTTCTATTAGTATATATTTTACACTTGATCCAATAAATATCGGAAATTCTCCATAACAATTAAATAGGTAATTCATCCAAAGTCTACATTATCTAAGACATTGAATTAAATGTCTGCTTCATATTAGTATTCTTGTAAAATTTCAATATGTGCGATAACTTTGATTCAAGACACATTGATAATTGCTCACAAAAACTCCATTTCGTAGCCAAATGTTGCCATTATGCCAAATGAAGCTCGTTGTTGTTGGTATGAGCTAATTGCCAGTTGCAATATGTAAGCATATCAGTGAGGAATTCGTATTTATATGGCATTTGGCACGCCCACTTATCTAGCTGTATACGTATTTGACAACAAATTATAGTGTGCATGCCACAAAAAACCCGCTCACTCCAAATATGCTTCTCTCGCTTTTTGTTGACATTTTGCCGTATGATTTCCATAAGTTGCCACCACAGCTGCCAGAGACAAGTAGCTCTCTGCCCAACCAAATCCCCCCCTTCCCATTACATTCACACACACTGAGATGCACATATGTTGCTTATTTTAGGCTATAACATAGCATAGAACAAATCCCCAACACCGCAACGCACTTAGCGTTGACTGTGCAACGCCGCGGTCGCAGCCAACGTCAGCGTCAGCGTCAACGTCAACGTCAGGCATCGTCGCAGCCGCCAGCTTGCAGTGACAATTGTCAATGAAGTTTCCGTAATAAATTTTCGTCTTTTGGTTGCTTGTCTCTCCCCAGCCAAACCAAAGCGAGCGACCAACTTGACACGTCTGTGTGTTTGTGTGTTGTGTGTGCCTGCCGGGTTGCGTGCAACGCAGCGTTGAGGCAACGGCTCGTTTGCCACGCCACACGGATTTGGTGTCGCGGCTTTTTATGAGGATCAGCTGCAACTCTGGCCATATAAAATACTCAAGCAGCCCCAAATTGATCTCTTCAAATGCCGCAGCTGCAATACCCTACTCTCAAATTCCCTACTAATATCTAGTCTGGCGTTAATTTTGTTGCTGATTTTTTGCCAAAAATATCATCAAAATTATTTTTAAGTACTCAATTACGTCGGCATTGATACTTGTTGTGCGACGACTATTCGCTGAGCGAAAATAAAAAGAGATGCTGAAATGTTCATATAAGTTTCTTCCACTGACTATGTAAACAGTCATACAATGTTTTCCATTCAATTACAAAAAAAAAAAAAGAACTGTTGGAAGAAAACTACAGCTATAAATAATGATTTATTAATTTGAAGTGTGAAAAACTTTTATCAAATATTAATTTTAAGTATAATCAGGTTTATGATTGATACCTGCTCTCTGCAGAAACTCGTATGGGGTTTTGGAGGAATTCAATCTAAGGATTTGAATAATGATTTTGTTAAAGTGGATCCTTTTTGAGTTTCCCTAATTCTTGAAACAAGTGTTTAATACATCCAAATTTATTATTCTATTATTGTTATTCTATTTTATTTGATTTAATTACTTTCTCTAAAAGCCATTAAAAATATTATTAATTTAAAGTTGGAACAACTTTGATCAAGTATTAAAGTTACCTTAAATCAGATTGACGTGTACCTCTTACGTGGTTTTATTAAATATTAACCTTAATTTGATACAACAAGAACTTAACAACGACTATTGTTCATTTAATTTCAATTAGAAGTTTCATCAAATTTATGTGCAATGCCTGCTACTCATTAAGATCAAATAATTTATTTTCATTGAAAAGTTTATTGCAATAAAATTTAATAAACGTTTTCAAGTACAACTGTTACCCATTAATTATAATATGTGTTAATGTTCGAGGCAGGATTGGCTAATTAATGAACTACTCGTTAACCTTATTATAGCCTTGCATGCTTAATCACCCCGTTCTAATACCCTGCGAATAAAGAAACTTAAAAATACCTCGTCAGTTGAGGGGGTGAGAATCTTTTAATATGCAAAATTCACAGTATTAATTACACTTGCCGCGCATCGCTGCTGTCTTTGAAGCCGTTATAAAACGCGGCAGGCTCTTGGACGCAGACCCAGACAAAAACTGGCACCGTCACTGTTGCAGTGCGAAGCTGCACCACTGCTACCCCTTGCCCCCTTGCCCGTGGCTCTCCCCATTGCGGATAACGTTTCCCACTCAATTACCTTGACGCTGCGCCCGCCGAGGCATAAATCATTTACCATAAAAACGTCGCCTAGTCTACACTTTTCCTTTTCGTATGCCAAAAATACTATAAGCGAACGCTTACGAAACACTTGAAACATGAATCGCGTATCGGGTATAGTTGTGTGGCCAAGAGAATGGAGTGATGCCGGCAGAAGGAGCGATGATGGCGAGGGGTTTGATGGGGTTTGGTGGGGCTTGTCTCACCCACTCTTGCAGCCCCGTGAACATCCATTCAATAATCGTCAACCATTGCGAGATTTTCGAGTGCTCTGCCATGTTCCGATGTCTATTTTTGGGCGTCGCACGTTTGGCTCGACTCTTTTTTTGGATAAATGTCTGCGATTCGTAGACATTCGAGGCATTCATAAATTCCCATGCGAGTGCTGAAAAGTTGCCGACCAGCCCGGCTAAGTTGAATGTTTATGCCACAAATTGTTGCCGTTGTTGTTGCTTTTGCTGTTGCTGTTGCTGTTGTCGTTGCGGCGATTTTGCAAGGCGCATTCGTAATTCAATCAATTAATAACATTACTTGATTGTCCTTTGTTTGTCTATCCGTCTGTGCGGTGGCAATTAATTACAGTAATTAGAATTTAACAAGCTTCAAAAACAACTTGTTATTCAAGTTGTTGTTCTATGTTTACTTCTGCTACCCCCCATCCACGCCTCGTTGTTCTTGCTGCTGTTGTTGTTGAACATTCCTGCCCAGCTGTTTGTCTTCCATTATTATTTAGACATTGGGGGAAGCACGCTCAGCTTCATCGATTTTTTAGTGGAGCTGTCTCAAATTGCGTTTGCTGCTAAAGGTCACAAGTTTCTACCGTGTGGCATCTAATTCCCCATTTATTGGATGCTGTGCGAGGGAGGGAATCTCTTGTCTATTGGGAATTGTGTCGAGTAGTTTGTTTAGTTTGGTCTTGTTGGCGTCAATTTATGGTGGGAAACAAGTAGCTCATAATGTTGTTTATAAATATATTATAAGCAAACAAAGCCACTGGAACTCTGAAAAATGTGTTTTTAATAAAGATGCTAATAGCCTGAAGCCTCAATGATGCGCAGACAAGATTTAGTAGCGAAAGGGGCATATCAGCATATCAATTACATGTTGGAAACTAGCTTATGTAATCCCAAGTGAATAAGTTTAGAGTTTGTTATATCTCATGAGTAAAATTAGTCGCAAAGAAGCAGCATAAAATGTGACAAAATCGATTATTCAAGTCATTTCCAAATAGAAGCAATGGAAGCAAAAATGAGACTCTTTGATATAACAAAGTTCATAAACAGAGTAAAAGCAAAGAAAAGAGCACGCTGATCAAGAATTTATTTATATCAAAAATGGGTCTGTGAAGGTAGATCTTTAGATATGTCCCTTCCTTCTTTCTCGCTTAGCGATGTTATCCGCTTTATATATCCAGCTTTGTAGGTTGTATATTGTCTACGATGTGCATCAAAACTAAAATTAAATATTTTTCTTAGCTGCTAAATGCCAACACAAACCCTCTGTTTAATTTTTAATTCACCAGTAAATTACAAAAAACTTCTGAAATTTGTAACAGAATGCACCGATCTGTGGTTAGACAAGAGCAATCGAGACTATTTTCTAATGAGGTAACCATTTAATTGATATAAATCGAAACGTTCTTAAGGACTTAACGTTTACATGGAATTTAAAAACCATTTGGTTTTTTTTTGGGATAACAGCTGTCAATTTGATAGAGATCTGCCTATCAAAAGGCATTAAAACGAGAACTCGAATGGAAACAAAGCCAAGTGCTTGCCTGCCGTGTAACTCGTTAACGATTTGATGTACTCGTAATCACTTAATGAAGAATCCAAAAAGAAATTCACATCTAACTCATTACAGAGTCACTTAACTGTTTTGGCCATTTGCCTGTTTACCCAGCAACAATAAAGGAGTGTCCAAAAGGGACAAAACTAGCCGAACAGCTGGCTCACTTGCTGGTCTCCCCGGTTGTAGATCAATCCCTAAATGAGTTACACGAAAGGCACACAGAGGAAGAAATGGGAAACGCCCTTGCATGATCATTTTAAAGTTGGAACGTTCTGTTGCTGCTGCTTTCTACACAGGCGGAACAGAAACAAAAATAAAAAAACATAACTTATAAAGTTACCTACCATTAACATGTCCCGATGCCGTCAATGCGCAACTTCCGCACTAAAGGTGACAACTATGAGGTTGGGTGCTGAGTGCGGGGTAGAGAGGGGGGCAAAGGGAGAAATCAAGCCATATGTTCAGTGAAAATTACAAACATTAAAACTTAAAAAACAGGCCGCGCTAAAAGCAAAATTCGATTCTTGCCATTTTCACTGACTAACAAACAACCGTTGCGAGCCGTTCCAGAACCAGAACCTCGGACTGGGAATGGGACTACGACTCGGACTCGGACTGGTGCTGGGACTGCGACTGGGACTGGGACTGGGAACCTGGCGTTGAAGTTGCGAGTTGGACCCAGTACGAAAGTCGTTGCATGTTTCTTACTTGATTTTCTGCTATAAATTAAAGGACTTTAATGACACTTTGGACGATGGCGGCAGCGATCGCAGCGAATTCGAATTGTTTGGCTAAAAGTACGCATAACAGAGCAGCAACAGACACCAAGGCCAACACCAAGACCAACACCAAGAGCAACACCAAGACCAACACCAAGACCAACACCAAGACCATGACCAGGCAGTAGGCAGTAGGCATTCATGGGTGCGAAAATGCCACGCAATGGACAACAGGGTTCGGGCATTGTATGACCAATAGAATGCGGCTTTACCTCCTCTCATCTCTTGTCTGCTCGCCTCTTCTCTCGTCCCGTCCCGTCTCGTCTCAAGTCGTCTCGTCTCGCTGCTTGCTGCCTGCCGCCAGTGAGTGCAGGAAATTCATTAAGTGTATTTATTGCTTCGATTAAGATGGACACTTCTCACCTGCAAGCGACACTGGACCTGGACTTTAACTCGTACTCGACTTGGACTGGAATTGGGACTGGAACTGTGTTTGGATCTGGCTCCAACTTTGGCTTTGGCTGTGGCTGTGACTTTGGCTCGGTTCGGTTAGGTATTGTACATAAATTTTGGTCGCGCACAATGTTTACACAATGTCGTCGGTGTTGTTATTGCTGCTTTGAGTGTCGTTTTTCTTTTCAGTTTTTTTTTTTTTTTTGTTTTTTGGCATCGCAGAAATATGCAGATGAAATCACCCAAACATCATGCGTTGATAATTAAGGCAAAGAATTCAAACTGACGCTGTCGCCTCGAGTCAGGCAGAGTGCCTTGCGAGTCCCTTGTGACACAAAATCCATTCAATCTTTTCACTTTAATGGACTGTGATGTTATTTTGGTTCTGTTGAATGTTGAATATACGTCGTACTCCTCCGTGAGGAGAAAAGCACTTAGGATGGGTTGCCTTGACTTTTTGGCAAAGAGAAAATATAAATATAAATGCATTCAATAAACGTTTGTGTCAGGATCATTAACAGCACCGTTACATTAAGCAGTATTCGTTTAATTAAATTGAATTAATCGACATTCAGTTAAATGTTTGTATTCTCGTTTCATCTGAATCAATTCTGCACACGATTGAGAATTGAATTTGCGTGTATTGTAATTAAAATGTAAGGATCGATTTAATAGTATTGTGACAGATATAAATTTATTTATCTTATCCATATTTATTTATGCGAGTGTGTACATATATTTTCTTAAAACTGTATAATGCATTGGTTAACCTAAACTCTCTTAACTGCTGCATTCTTTACTGCCTTAAATGAAATGACTAAATTACAGCAGTTGTATATGTTATAAGTAATATCTGTATTCTCAAAAAGATGCTGTAATAAAATAATTATTACCAATAAAGCTTGAAGCACACTGCAGGAATTTTAACAATATCATTATTATAAGGCCTTGCGTATTCTGATAATTTGACATGGTATAAGAGAACAATTTATTTTATAGAAGTGAGGATTGTACAGACGGTAAAAGATACTCATTGTTAATCCTTTTCTGTTCAGATAGAGGCACCTTGAATGAATTGTTAAATGTAACACTTTAAAATATTTAATGCTCTTTTCTTTGAATACCCTGCTCCTAAACGCCCGCTCTCTTTTTCTCTCTCTCTCTCTCTCTTCTCTCGTCTCTATCCCTCCCGCTTGCTGTCCCTTTCATTGGTAATGTTTTAATGTGCCTGTTGTTGGTTTTATGACTCAGCGGCTGATGCCGCAGTAAATTTTAACTTGCAATTGTTTTAATTGTCCGGGCCGGTCGTGCTCGCATATTTATGGCATAACGGAAATGAGTTAATAACAAAGTACAAGCCAGGGAGACCAGAGCCAAGTCAAGTCCAGCCAGATTTAATACCTGACAGGGATAAATGTTTTGTTGGCCACGCTACCCTCTCACGTCGCCTCGTTTGCGATGAGCTTGGCTTGTTAGTTGGCTGTATGTGATATGGGGAAGAGGTTGGGGGTGGGCGTGTGGGGCTGTCATTTAAATGAAATTACTGTCAGATTTTACACAAATAAAATCTGGATATTGCGTTTGTTTTATGTACTGCCCCTACCCACCCCCACCCAGCATCCCCCATTCCCCAACTGAATCTAACGGGTCGGTTCTATGTTTTTCCAACTTCCAAGATTGGCTCGTTGTGTATCTTCATGTTGTGCACAACATAAAAATTTATGACCATACATTGGACAGCATAATTTCGTGCAGACTTTGAATTGTTTGTTTTTGTCTGGTGGGATTGAAAACGCTTTGGCCTGGCAGGGATACAAGATTAGCCAGTTTAGAACCGGACACAGATTTTGTAATTGCTAAGGCTTGCAAGCGCCAAAGTAGCAAATTTCAGCTAGTAAAAATTATTATTGCAATACGACAGTTGACCAAGTAAAATAACACTAAAATTATACGAAATACTTATATGATATCTGTGAAGCCCGTTACATTAGTGGAATGCATAGTATTTATTTAGTTACTTGGCTTATAATTTCAGCTGTTTTAAATCAATTGTTAGAAACACATTCAAACTGTGGTGCCACAATCGAGCTGAAAACACTGTGTCTTTTGCGAATCGCCTGAAACACACACAGATTAACAGAGTGACAGAGAGACAGAGAAAGAGAGAGAGAGAGAGAGAGAGAGAGAGATAAATATGCAAAATATGTCTGTTTTAGAACTATATTGAGCAATTGTTATATTTAAACAAAGCAGACTGTTGTTTTAATGTTGCAGGGCTCAAACAAAAAGTGAATATCTGTCACCTTCACTTAGAATAAAAAGTACCGCTGAAATCTACAAATTTCTTGGAAGACGTGTGAATTTCCGCTGTTCTACGGCAAACAACAATCAAACTCTGAACTTTAGAGAATAGATAGTAGATTATAAAAATAAGTGCAAGTCTGTAAGTTCTACAAATAGTTCCGTCGATAGGCAAACTGAAAACTATCATAGTAAGTTTGTTTTCTGATAGTTTTCTGTCTTTTTGACGTAATGCGGTTTTCTATATTTTATTCTGATTTTGTTCCTAAGTGTACCCGATTGATATGGCAACAGAATTCATTAAATCAAAGAATAACAAATGCCAAACGACACAGTCAATTAAATATCAAATATTCGAGTTTGAATCCAAGGCCTGAGTAGGCATGTTGTACTCTTATAGACATTTTATTCTTATATTAATATTCTTATTTAATTCTAGAATGCAAGATTAGCTTATCGATTCTTAGTAATCCAGCAAGTAACTTATTTATTTAACAAACTATAACTTTAATTGTCCAGTTAATAGAATTTTCTACCTGTGGAGCGGCAATACTCAATCAGCGGGAGCTTTTGTGTGCGACCTTTTGCGGCATAAAATCCGATTTGGTCCGAGTTAAGCATTGTCTAGCATTGATTGAGAGGAGAACAAAGCGCAGAATTAACTGCTTACAAGCATTACACAATTGGATATAACCCCACAATCGGGCCACGTTTCATATTGAGTTGTTATTGCTGGTCCGAGGGCATTAAACAAATCCATTCATTGGCTGGCTGGGCAACCAAAAACCACACGCAAATCTTGATTGAATCAACTTAATTTAGATCAGAACTCAGTGATTCGTGCGGTCGTAAAAAGCGCGACATATTGGGCAACGACTTATCACACGTGTATGTTAGCCCCACCCACACAAAACAGATATGTACTTATATATATAAATCTATACATGTGCACATACCACTGACCCAGCGACCTGTGTAACGGTAACAACTCGTGCCACAGCGCGCGTTGCTCGGTTCCTGTGTCTGTAAACTTTTATGACACGTGCATTTGCTGGACCGGCGTCGTTACATGCCCAGCAACAAATAATGCCGGGCACCGAGAGTTGTTTAATAATAATAAAAACAAATGAAAGAGCACGTAGTTGAGCCAACAATGGCTACAAAGGGGAGCAGACAAAACAGCAACAGGGCCAAGGGAGACGGGAGCCCAACGGCTTTCCATGTGCGGGAAAATGCCATTTTGCATGTTGCTATAACTTTAGTTGTTGCTATTGCTATTGCTATTGCTATTGCAATTGCTGTTTCTGTTGGTGTTGGTGTGACAAAGCAGCAACCAATTACCAAATTCGAAAAATGACAACTTGCAACAACACACAAAACAAAACACAACCAAACCAAACCAATACAAACCAAAAACAAAACACAGAAAGCACTAAAAATCCGACACAAACCAGAAAACAAATACAAAACCAAAAACAAAAAAAAAATAGTAAAGAGAAAAATTATTCGAACAACGGTACAACAAAATGCAAACAACAAGGGGAAAACTTCAACCGCAGCTCAAAACATTATCCTGTGCCACCAATTTGATTTGATAGTTGCACAGCCGACGTCCGAGAGCAATGCCGCTGCGCCCCCAAACCACCACTGGCACCAGCACCAGCACCACCACCACCACCATTGCCACCACTCACTGTAGCAATTGACACGTTAGCTTGGAGCTTGGCAGCAGTTGGCACTACAACGGTCAGAGCAGACATTCAGCTGGCTTGTTTTACGAGCATGTTGCACCTACCAACCATGCAACACACACCTACCTACCAATACAAATTACATACGTACACATGCAAGACGTGTGTTTGTTGAGTACGTGCTTTCATCAAACGTAACAATACAGCGACATAAAGAATTTCGTATTGAATGCAAAAATTGTGCAAACTCGTGAATACAGAAACACTTTCAGCTTGCGTGGGCTCACATGGCCAACTTGCAAAGAACTATCTATTTTATTTGTTATCTCAACCGGTGGCCGTCTCACATCTGGCCACGGCTTTCCCTCAACTGTCAAAAACTTAAAATGAAATCAGAGCCAAACGCCAAAAACCAACAATGACCAATTTTTGGCCAGCAACAAACTAAATTATATTTTTTGAGTGGCTTTTCAGACACAACCTTTGCTCTAGAGATGGGTATGAATTCGATTGGTTTCACATGACTCGAACACGAAGATATTGAAATCAATTTTAGACATTTTAATATTTTTTATAGAAATATTTTTGTTCATATTTAATACTTTCAATTTATGCGAAAGTATTACGTTTACAACTTTGTGATCGTAAGAACTTTTCATTTGCTTTTATTTTATTTGCCTTAGTTATTTTAATACACTTCGGAAGGGATATGACTACTAAAAGTAAACTAGTGATTAATATAGTGGTGTTAATGATATAATTATTATAATAATAAATTATAATTTACTTTACTATTGTGTATATATAATATATATGTGTATATGTATAGACAGCTCCTTTGTAAATATTAATAGATAATATTCAATGTACTAATTAATATTTATTTCGAATTTAATTTCTTTTAACGGGTTTCGTAAACATCGTATTGACTCCTTAATTAAACAAAGCACATCACGTGTCAGACTCTAATCAAATCCTAGCCAGTCGGACACACACAGTAATTGTTTTCATGCGTACGTTTTGATGTTGTCAAGCAATTAAACATTGCTGTGCCAATATCATAATGGAAATTGTGCTAGTTTTAGTGACAATCATCGTTTATTTAGTCCGTTCACAGTCAGTGATTGACGGACTGAAATGCAATTTGATTCCAACACGTTTGATGAACAACAGTTCAAAACAATAAAATAATTTGCACATTTGGGGCATTCTGTTGAAAGGGGAAAGTTTTTGGCAGGTGCTTTTAAAAGTTATTTTTGTGGTGCAGTAAATTTATGACATTTGTACATTCAAATCGGAATACAATTTCAACAATCTGCTGATATAATAGACTAGTGACGGAACTAACTTATTGCGTAGTCGTAAAAGTATTAAAATTGAAACAAGTATTATTGTCGAGTGCCATCCATTTTTACTCTTATTAAGTATTTCCTGACTTGCTTACTGACTCAGAAAAGCTTCAGCTCAAATAGCAGCTTCGTTTAGTGGAGTCAATTGAAATTATTATATTTGAATAGATACGTTTATTGCTGCAAATCTCAAAAGTCAATTATATTTTAATGACCTTATAAACGTTTGTCATATGGTGCGTGGAATGTGCGTCTGCTGTGTGTCCAAACATTTAAATGCATTTAAATTTGAGTCAGCGAAATCTTTGCCATCACATCGGCTATTATTCCCGACAATATTAACGATCAACGGTTTGGCTACCTGCAAACACATTTAAGCCTATGCCCCCCATTGCCAGCTCTTAGAGCTGCTTGGGTGTAAAAAATTTACCAGCACAGAGGCTTAAACCAAAACTTCATTTGCGATACGAATGTTGCTCTCTGGAGTCTGAAGTCGTTACACTTTTTATGAGCACCGCAAATCGCATTAGTTAATCCGACAGATACACATAAGAGTCGAGAACTTGCAACGCGAATGACTATGGCGACTATATATATATATATATATATATATATATGTATATCAGTACGTCTGTAGCCAGCGTGTGTATGATGATTTCATTGAATTCGTTTACATACCCTATAAATTAATAATGCTGGCTAGATTTATGATGAAGCTTTGCATATGTTTAATGCCAGCAGCACAAAAGAGTGCAAACTTTCAAAAAAGTAATATATTATATGCCTCTGTTTTATAATGATCTAATTTGTTTGAATTCCGATAGATCAGATTAATACCAATATTAATTTAGTAGGGTATCGCTTGGGTGCGAACTGTTTTTGATGCTGCTGCAGAGTCGGCTTATTTAACTATTTACCACTTCCTTCACACATGGCAGCAGCTGGAGCTAAAGTGGATATAGTCGATGGTTTCAGCTGATTTATTGTTTGTCATACGGTTTGAAATTGCGCTTTAAATTTTGCGCCGGCTTCAAGTTGCAACAATTACATATCCATGGCTTTGGCCACGAGGCCATGCCAGCCACTTGCATTGTTATCTTTTGCATGGTTAGGATTCCCACCCCCCGTACCATCTGTACCTCTATCCCTCTCTCTCTCTCTCTCTTTCTCTCTCTTTCTCTTTCTACATCTCTTTGTCTCTGTCTCGCCGCTATTGACTACTTTTTTTCGCGCTTAAGTTGTCGTTGTCGTCGTCGTCGTTATATTCCTTCCTGTCTGTTTGCTGCAGTCGTCAGCTTTGAATTCCAGAGCCGGTCGTCGTTCCTGTGATTTATAAAAGCAGAAGGTAGAATGATTCTTCGACGTACGTTCGTTGGGCCCAAAAGAATTTGCAGCTACACACACACACACACAACCCACACACACACACGCACACACAGGTGGTACACACACTTATACAGTCACACCGCCAAGAAACATGAAGAAGCTTTTAACGAACTCTTTTCATTTGTACTCGTACTCGTACTCGGCTATGATGACAAGGTTGGTTTTTCTTACATTTTTTTTTTTATATTTTTCTTCTTTTATTTTTGCAGCTCTGTTGTTTTTGCTTTATGCATATGTATCGCCTGGGATCGCTTCAAGCAGCGGCTTCGATTTGGTTTTTGTATTAAAATTTTGCTAAACTAAAAAAAATGTGTGTGCAGTGGCTGGACAAGAGGCAGGAAAAGAACTGGCTCAGCTTGGTGGCGGGTTTTCAGGCTGTCGTCACACACACACACACACACACTCACACACAGTGAAAGAGAGTCGGTGGTAAGGAAGACCCCTGGTTGAAGAAGTGATGACAACAACGACGTATGAGCACCCGAGTTTGTGCCGCATTTAAATTTCAAATTGGTTCGTTAACATGAAGTTAACATATCTGCTAATTGCTGATTGCCAAAGTCGCTCGTAGTACAGAGAACACAGCACCGAGAATCGAGAACAGAGAGCAGAGACCGAACTCGAACTCGAGCATGAGCCAGAGACCGAGGCCGAGACCGAGACCGAACCTGATGCCACAGCCTTAGCCTCAAAACCAGAGGCAGCTACTTGCTACCAGTGTAGTTGGGCCTGTATCTTGATGCCTCTGTGCAGGCAGCATCCACACAAACAACAAACTGCAACAACAAGTGTATGTGTGAGTGTTTAGGTTTGTGGCAGGTAGACCAACGCGCACGAGCCTTGCATATTGCAGTTTGTTGCAAAGCTGCGTATCTAATAGATACTCGTACTTACAACACGCAGCAGCAGCAGCAACTGCAACAGCAGCAGCAATAACAACAACAACAACAACAATAGCTGGCTTTTCCTTTTGCCTTTCTTATGGAAATTTGATGTTGTTGCCAAGTTAAGTTCATTAAGTGTTAGTATTTGAACCTCTGGCTGACAGTCGTTTGCCTTGCCATCGATACAATCTCGACTGATGCCGATGACTTCGCAACGTTGAACAAATTCCAAGTGGTTTTGGCAAATGGCTATGTCTGAGGTGGGTCTCGGCCGAGCTCACACACATACGCCACACACACACACACACACACACACACGCACGCACACACACACGCACACATGAGCAAACACCTATGATAAGCTGGCAGCGCCTCACATTTAACCAATTTGGAGCACACGCCCCCTGCGTCAGGCTAGGCACAAAAAAAAAAGAGGAATAAATTGTATCACAGATGAGCTGACAGAAAGACCCCCAAGGTAAATATTTTAAAGTCCTACAGAAGGGGCCAGGCCAGCACTTGTACTATGGAAAGTGATGAATACTATCGCACTAATTACAACAAAGTTTCTTTGTACCCAATAAAAAAGTGCAAAAGATGCCTTCAATCAATCTTTTCTGATGGTAATGCGTTTTATTTATGACTCCATAACAAATCTTTTAAGAAACAAAATCTTGAGCATGGTTTACATAATCAAAGCTATTGCTAACATAGAAAGCCTTTTTAAACTCTGAAAGGTCGAACTCGAAGTCTACTATACTTACTATTCTATGTATATATAATATTACTCACCCGCATGTTCACACATCGTTTGTTTGTCTTCTGATTGCATTAAGTTATAAAACATTTAATGAGCAAACCAGGTTAATTATGTAATTCCCACAACGGCCAACACCCAACCTGAATCGACTTGCAACTACTTGAAGAGTTATTTATTTTCATTTTAATGTGTTACTCAAATTTAATTAGAATTGCAGTCGTGTGACCGCATTTTCCACTTTCCCAACTCCCCAAAAGACCATTAAAATAAAAAGAAAGAAAAATAAAAATAAATAAAATGATCCGATGCAATTGCATAAATAACGAATTCCCCAACTGGTTAGGCTGAGCTCTCAGCCAGTGTGAGGAAGAGTCGGCAGAGTGGCAGTCAGTAGCAGTTACTCATTCCCTCTCCCCGTTCCCGTTCCCATTCCCGTCCCATTTATCCATTATCATTATTGGTTAATCATCGCTGGCAACGTCATAACATTAAAAGTAAATAGCACATTTCAAACGGGTTTTTATCATCGAGTGCCTTAATCAGCTGCAGACACAGTCATATGTCTGCAACCACGTTTCTCCTGGCCTGCCAAGCCATCGTTGTTATCTCTCTCGGTCCAATTGGAGTCACACGGATTAGCAAACGGTCTATTTTGAAATTAATTACTAAGTCGTAATTTGAATAAAACTTTGTTGGTGGCAATGTTCGCCATAAAGCGACAACGGAGTCGAGAACGCCGTCGATGTGGAACCGATTCAACAGTATGACTACGTAATTTGATTTTTCTCTAGAATCGTAAATTAATTTTTATCCGTAAATCTTCACAGACTCTGACGCTGCTGTCTCTGTCGCAGTGGCAGAGGCAGCAGCAGCAGCACCAACCATACAAAGTAGTTTGTTTTTTTTTTTGGTTTTTTTTGGGCTACGCTCGCGTATAAACCATCTTATTTCGATATAATCGTAAATTTTCGCCAGGCGCAAAGAACCACACACCAAACCAGAAAAAAAAATAAAAATTGAAAAAAAGTCACAAAGAGTCGACGGCAATAAAATAGCTGAGCGGCGAGTTGCGGAGAGTCGCAAGAGTTAAGTCAAGTCGACTCGAGTCGACTCGACTCGACGATCTTGAGTCGCCAGTTGAAGGCGAAAATGTGATTAAGTTGCGCGCAAAATCCAATTTTTATAACTGCAGAATCACTTGGCCTTTTCCCTCCCCCACTCGGCTCCAGCAGAAGCAGCAGCAGCATCAGCGCCATTTGGGCTAAGGCGAATTGAGTCCGCTGCTCGTAAGATGTTTGGCAGGGCAATAATCATAAATTTAGGCAACAACAACAACTGCATCGACAACAACAACGGCGAATCGGCGAAACGAGCAACCGGCAGCCGCAACATTTTTGCCCCGCCAACAGTAGGCAGACAGCCTGCCGAGAAAACGGATACCTAGTGCCATGTGTGTGCTCCACAATCTGCCCTGGTGCTGCTCCATGTGCTCTGGTGCTTCCTGCCTGGTTACCAGTTACCAGTTACCATTTGCCAGTTGCCAGTTGCCAGTTGCCAGTTACCAGTCACCAATCGTATGCGGCTGATCCGACGTCGTCGTCTGCTGGTTTTGGGGGTCGCTCTAAGCAAACAAATGCTTAAAGCATAAAATATTGATATTTATATTTTTTGCTTTGCTCTTACCCTTGCGAAGGGTATAACACTGTTTTCATTAGCTGTGAAGAGCTTTTAAGTAAACATCTCTGACTGATCCGTATCAACAGCCGATTTAATAAAATCTTTCTGACTCAACGCAAACCAGAATCTTAGAAACTTTGGATATAAACATAAACAGATATTCATGTCGAATTAGGTGTATTTATATGTATAGATAAGTATATATTTTTAAATCAGCTTAGCTTAAAAGACATCCAGCATTTTAAATATTACATAAAAAAAATTCAATTTAAATGTGCGCTCTGAAAGGGTACTTAATCTGCGGCTTCTAAGAACATACCATTTTCCCTTGTTGTTCTTTCTTTTTTTGGAGCGCAGTTCAGAATCGATGTTCGATGCCTCCCATTGCCCAATATGAAGTTGTATTTTTATTTGATTTTAAATTGTTTATTGCTTTGCATATTTCATAATTCTCGTGTTCGCTTTTTTTTGCAACTAAAGCATTGGGAATTCGCATATTTGTTTGGCCTTGTGGCAGAGGAGCAGAGCATGTGTGGCAGATGCACAAGCTGTCTGTGTGTGTGCGAGTGTGTGTTTTTGTGTGATCCAATTGGGAACAGATTGTTTAAATCAAGCGATCAGACATGTGAACTTAAAGTTAAAGGTTATGCAAGAATATCAGATTTGAATGCCGGCTTAAAACCGTATTTCAATTAACTTAAATAAAAAGAATTGTCCTTCTGTTGTCGAAAATAAATACACATTTTTCTATTATATTGCTTACAAAACGATTACTTTTTATAGCATCGTAAAAATGTGTATATTAATGTTAAAACCGCAGGATATTAATGAAAAACAAAACTATCAATAACTTTATATTAGACCACATAAAATTAATGAAAACAAGAAAGACGCGCTTTTATATTCAAAACACCAAACAAATTAATGTAACTTAATCTATAGTTTTATGAACAGATTCGGTCAGTTAAGTTATATCTCAAAACACAGCAAACCAAACAAAAAGCGTTCGTTCATGAAGGTTCCCATAAACTAAAATTACACCCCGCTCAAGCTCACATTTTGTAATATAACAAAACAGATAATAATAAGCCAATAAGGAAATGCTTAATATTCGCATTGAGTGCGACTAAAACAAGGCCTAACAGCATAAATAGTTATGCGTCTTGCGTCTTTTAGATGCGTTTGTGCAATCGATAAAACGTTCGTGTTTAGAGGTTTAACGATTAGTTATGTGATAGTTATAGCTGCCATATATTAAATTGCCAGTTACTGCCCAGAGTCGTGAGAATTGCCAGCCATACCAAGCTAACGGTTTATGCAAAACTTGGCCCTAAGTACAAATGCAGCTGTTTGCAGTACAGGTACAGGTACACGTAGATAGGTAGATAGGTAGATATACATATGTAGCCAAGTCAGTATGTAATTCCCCATGCCAATTAGCATGCAGAAAAAGTGCAAGGCATTTGCAAGAAGATATTATGGGGGATATTACATTGGGGACTGGTCATGCATTGTTAAGCTGTTAGCTGGTCAATGACGAAGGCAGCCCAACCATTTAAATGAATTTACGTCTATTCGAAACACTTTTCGGGCCTTGTAATTGAATTGTGTGTCTGTGTCTGTGTTTGTCTGTCTGGGTGTGTGTGTAAACATAAAATTAGGTTTTCACGGCGTTAAAAATGCGTTGGCCAGTCAACAATTTTAAATTTCCGACGAAAAAAATTCAATTTAATGCATTTCAAGTTTCAAGTCTGCGTCTTTTATTTTTATAGCCGCTCGGATCGGGCGCATAAAAGGTTATCGGCATTTAAAAGGGCAAATGCGAGTATAAAAACAATACAAAAGAAGAAGGCAGTCCAACTATTATGTGGCATTGTTTTGATGTAGCTGTGGATGGGGTCAAAGTGCGTGCAGAGCCGCGTAATTGGAACAATGCATGCACATAATGATAACACTACGACTGCGACAAGTGCAACCCACAAGTCGCTAGACAAGATTCTGACTATTTTATTTACATTTCTTTCTTAAACGATTTTGTTTCTATATGTGTAGTTTCTTTGTTTTTTTTTTTTGTGGGCGTATGTGATTAGATATTGCGTGACAGGGCCAAGGGCATGGCCAGAAATGCTCATAAATATATTTAATAATTGGCCAAATGCCTCGCTGCTCAATTATGATAATTGCATAATTCTCGTTCTAAACAAGCCAAAATACATGAACAAGAGCTCAAAAGAGCTCATATGACAGCGCCATAAATAAACGACTACACTGAGCAAAACCCATTAAAAATAAACTACAGCGAATAGATAAAAATATGGAATGATAACATTTAATTATAATGTTGAGAGTCAGTCTGACTAAATTTACCTTCGAATTAAATAATTAATTTAAAAACATTACGGATTTATT
The DNA here is from genome assembly GCA_035043845.1 of Drosophila picticornis. Taxonomy (NCBI): domain Eukaryota; kingdom Metazoa; phylum Arthropoda; class Insecta; order Diptera; family Drosophilidae; genus Drosophila; species Drosophila picticornis. The sequence goes on along the minus strand of JAWNMR010000122.1, from coordinate 20,091,837 downwards.
AATTTTTATCTGAGGGAAATATGTAATTTACAAATAATTTTAAAAACAAAAATACTACATTTTTTTAAGCTACAAGTTTTATTTTTTTTTTTATATTGAATTTTAAATTATATGTTCAATATAGAAAAGGAAATACCAGCTAATAATTTGTAAAATTATTATTTTTATTTTTTTTATATTATTAGCTTTATTTTTTCCTACAAGAATTTTAAATTATACATTCAAAAGATAATTAAATAATTAAATTCCAATGTTCCTAAATTATGATTATCAATTTCTCTCTCTGCACATAACTATAGCTAAATTTATATGTTTACTGTTGGATTTATGTCTTGAGACGCCGGCGCAGACGTAGCAGCCGCATCAGCAGCAGCCGAAGCAGAAATAGCCACCACAGCCGCCAGCTCAGGTTCAGGTTTAGGTTCGGCTTTTGGGTTCGGGTTACCGCGACCAGGAAACAATTATCAATATGCTTGTTTTTGGGGCGCTCGGGCACGGAAGCGGTAGCGTGGTCCAAGCACCGATAGCCACCAGGTTTGGCGAAGCCGGTGAGGGTGACGGGGAGCGAATGCGTTTAGCCTGCGGGTGCTGCGCATGCGTTTAATTTGCTACGACTTCAGCGAGTTGAAACTCTCGCGACTATCGGGGCTTGACTGAATTTCAGTTTCATTTTGGGACAGCGTAAATGAGCGAGAGGCGGTTGATTCAAATTAGCCACGTCTCCAAAATAAGAAAAAAAAAACATAAAAAAATGTATCAAGCAACAAACAATGGAACGAGCAGGCGGAGCCCCAGAGGCGTTTACCAGGCTAACTCAACCAACCAGCCAACCAAACGAGCCACGACTACGCGAGTTGACCGATCTGCCCGTCTCCGGCTCCGTCTTCATTCCCGTCTCTCCATATGTGCATATGCGTCTCACTCGTTGATTATGGGGTCGAAATTGCCGGGTTCAACAAGATTATTAATGTGCGCCTCGCTCTTATTTTTGTTGTTGTTCTTGTGTTATTTTTTTTTTATTTTTATTATTATACACATACGAATAACTGGAACTTTGATTGTGGACTGCAAGTCCATAAAGTGAAACTGAAACCCCAAATAACTTTGCGAGACACGCTGCTCTTTAACTTTTGTTTGTTTAACGTGCAACAAATTAAATACCAGCACCACAGCATTGACAACAAGAAAATTAAATGGAAATGGCAACGGTTATGGTCACGGCCATTGGGATTGGCTATAGGTGTGGATCTGTGTTTTGGATTGGATCTAAAAATCACCCACACACACACAGAGTGCGAAAATAATGTTGTAAATATATTGTTGTCCAACAGATTGGTGTCTGCGTAGGCCGGTCTCAAACTGTCCCGGTTAGGGCTTAAAAACCACAACAACAACAATAACAGCAACGTCAACCAACAACAAAAAAATCAACCAAAAAAAAAAACATTGTCTGTTCTCAGTTTTTGAGATATATGTTCGTTGCTGACATATCCGCAATGTGGCAGCAGCATTATATAAATTGACATTGACAGTTGACATTTGTGGTACATAAATATTAGCCAGGGCTTCAGCTATATCTGGCATACATCAACACAGCCTCAGCCTCAGCCTCGGCCAGGGCATCGGATCTTCAGAGTTAATTTCAGTTAAAGCGGCAACATCAGCAACAGCAATCAGCAGGCGGCAACTTACTTATAGACTTGACCAGACTCTGTCAATCCGCTCGCTTTCTTTGACTTTGGCTGGAAATTGTTGAACTTTTTTTGTTTTGTGTATTTTGAGTTAATTTGTTGTTGATAGGTTGACATTTTCAATTGGGGCATGCAGCACTGCATGAGGTGGGCAGGCAATTGGCTTATGCATCGCGCTGCAGATACGACAATTCAACAATTCCATTGTGGCTTACACAATAACAGTTGATTGAATTGCTCTGAATATTAATTAAATTTATCCGAATGGAATTGGAATTTAAAATTGAATGTACAACATTTGAAACATTTACGAATAATTAAAGAGTTTCAGATTAAAAATGTTACTTTCATTTTCATTTAATTCGACAAATATAGTAGCATTTTAACTTATTAGTAGATAATTAAATGTTTAGTCAGATTATAAGCTTTGACTTTGATAGTCTGTGTGAAGAGTGAGGCTGCCTTTGAGTATATAATAAATAAATGTGAAGTAATCTATGTACTTACTTTTCTAATAGATTTAAGCTAATTAGGAAAATTCTCAGATTTATTATTTACCCTTCTTATTAACTTGTCTTGTCTGCACCAAGCAACATTGCAAACTTTAATGATTTCTTCAATCAAAATGTATACACATTGCACATAACAATTCAATGCAACTTGTTATTTTAATTCTTCAATCTACAAGTGAATAAAATTCAGATAATATATATCACTTTGTTAAACAAATCATCTAGATTAGTTTCTTAACTTGACTTTATTTCTTTAAAGTGTTTCCATCAGCTCTACTGATAATAAAGATAAGAACCATATGTCGGCCTTCCCCATTACGCAGTGCTCAAAGTATCCTCATTAAAGACTTGCCAGCGCACTCAAATTTCAGTTTTTGGAGCACCATCTTCCCATGGCAGGGGCTGGTTTACCTAAACAAAACCTTTCTGGGTACATCACTTGGGTCGCTCGGCCACATAAACAATGCGAGTTTAATGCTTCCTCTTGGAGCTCAGGGACAGAGAGAGGGACTGAGAGACTGAGAGGGGGAATAAAGGATCGAATGAACAGGCAACACTTTTATTGATTCGGTAAGTAAATCAAACCATTGCAGCGCATACTTTGAAATACCCTCGAGCTAATTAGTATGCCCGCTCATGCCTGCATATAAAGCAGCTAGCGATGATGAGGCGACCTGCATGCCAAAAGGATTCGACTGTGTCCCAATGATGGTGATCCCAAATGTGAAATTAAAATCAAGGCAACGGCAGTCAAGCAGTCTGCACTGTTGCTGTGAATGGGGAACTGGGATTCCTGCTGCAGACACCGTGTCTATGGCATAAATATGTTAATTGCTAGGGACCCGGGCCAGCCTTATCAATGTGGCGATGTGGCGATGTGGCGACGCAAGTAGTCCATTACTCAAACACTTTTTGATCCTTAACCCCACCATGCCACAAACACACACAGACACTAACACACACTGCGCCCACAGCAGACGTTCTGGAACCGTTGCCCGAAATTCATCTTTCATCTGCTCCGCGCCGCTTGAAAACATGTGCGTGGTAAATGAGACGCGGCGGGGTTTGTCAACGGGTCAGCAATGGAAACTCAATTTGATTTCACTTTAGATAACAATCAAACGGTTCGGTGCTCTCTCTCTCTCTCTCTCTCGCTCTATATATATATATATAAATATACCCCCAAAAAACATAAAAATGAAAAGAAAAAAAATAAATAAAACTAAACTAAAATTTATTTAAATGAACGAAGGTTATGGTAGAGTAGTTCGCAGTGCGACACCTTGCCCCAAAGCACGAACATTGCATGCAACGCAACAGCGCACACAAACAGCAACAACGCATACAACAACGACAACAAGGAATAATAATAACAACTGAAATAACAATGGAACATAATGTTATAACCCATCCAGGCGGTGAAAGAGTTGAGCTGCAATGTCCGTTGCAGAGGTGTTTCCGAAATTGTCTCTGCGCCTTCGAATCGGAATGGCATTCTTACTTTCTTGTTGTTGTCATTGTTGTCTGTTTATGTTGTTATTGTTATTTTGAACTTGTTTCGTATCGTAAATTCAATAATTTTGACATTTTATTGCATTTTTATTGCGTTTGTGACATCATTAAACGTTTTTATGACTCTTCTTTGTCGCTATTTGTTGCCTGAACTTTGGCTGCGCTCTTTTTTTAAGTATTTGTGGATGCTTTTTTAGTGTATTCCTTGGGGTACCGACGAATTGTAGAATGTTATGTTTTATATAGAAGACTATTTCTGATAATTTCTAAAATCTGTGAGTTTTTAGCTATTAATAAATACTCCCATCATATTTATTCATAGTCTATCCAATTTAAGTAGTCTCTACAATCTTTGATAATCTTTACAAACTATTCCAATTTCATGCAGAAAACTTTGAAAACGAAATCGAAAAGCTTTGCCTTTTTCGAAAATTGGAGAATGCCTATAAGTAAAAACAATTAAGTAATAATTGGGGCATCTCCTTTATTTGACATTTTTCTATATAATTGTAATTTCTCCTAAGTTCAAGTTTCTTGTGCTGTAAAGAGTATGCATTCTTTGTCACATTTATATCGATTGCGTAGCATTCTCTACTTGTTTGTTCTGGCTACTCTGATCATTGTGCTTGTTGTTGCTGTTCTTGTCAATAATAAAAGTCTGTATTTTCCGATGCGACTAACGTGCATATTTAATGCGTGGTACGTGTGTGTGTGTGTGTGTGTTGGTGTGTGTGCGTGTGTTGGTGTTATTGTGTTGTGTGCATCTTGCGCGACCTTTTGGCCATGGCCCTTTCGCTAACAGCCATGAAATTAGATGCGACTCTTGCAACTTGTCTGGGAGTCGGTTGGCTTCTAGTGCACATGCGACTCAAAAGGGTTCTCCACGCTGGAGGTCAGCATTATGGCCCATTGGAAAGTAAAATTCGAACTTAATTACCTGGCACCGGGAAGTTTCTTGGTAACAAACAGCTGACAGTTGGGCTACACCCGCGCAGTTACCAGGCCTAATGGCTAATGGCTAATGGGTAAATGGCTCTCAATCCTCTTCGATTTTCTCATGTGTAAAATTGCTGTAAGCCAGCCCAGCCAGCTATTCAGGCATTTTCTTCTTGCCATTGCCGTTGTGTTTTGTTAATTTGTTTAATTGTGTTGCATTTGTTGTTTTGTATTTTTGTGTGTGTTGTGTTTTTGACTGCGCTTCATCTGTCGAGTCATGTGAATGTGAACAACTTGTGCGGTGTTGAACGCAATGAACCCTAAAATGTACGCACATCCGTCATACAAAACGAACCATACATTTTTTACTTGACCTGGCCCATTGTTGGGCTGCATTAACTGACTTGACTGACTCGCATTTGACTCTGGTATTATTCAAAATAGTTGTGTACACCTCCTGTGGGCTCGCTCCATTGTTTGGATCGGTGCCCATGTAATGGGCTTCCCAAAAAATCAAAAAATCAAAAAATCAGGTGTACACAGTCGACTCACTAATGAAACTTTTCAAAAGAAAACTTTTTCTTCTTCGATTGATGTTGAGCAACATATTTGAACGGTTTCTATTATTATTTACTTTTATTTTTTTGAGTTGGTCGTGTCCTCACGGCTGGAGACATTGCATCGTCTTGGCCGCTTTTGTGTTGAGCTGTGAAAAGACCAACAAAAACACCATCAGCTATTGGAAGTACAACAAGCGGCTTAAATGGCGCTCTTTTTCGAGGAGGGCCTTGAACAATGGCCAAAAGTCTTACCTTGCAGTACAAAGCGCTCTACAAAGCGAAAACATGCTACAAAGCATTGAATGACTATAACATATAAGCAACATTTAATATGGTAATTCATAGTGTTGGAAAGCGTGCGTATGAAATACAACATGAGTTCATTAAACTGCAATAGTCTTATTAGCTTTTCTAATCACGAGGCTTATAAACTTGATAATGTGTGATGGATAATAGATCGTATTCATATTAAATTAATAAGTATTGATTCACTGTATGAAATTGACTTAAGCGAATGCTTAACTTTTGTTAATTCTAAATTTGACTTTTCTATTTTTATTCGTTTTGTATAATATACATTTAAATGTTCAATTCATTTACATAATGCTGGAAGTTTGAGATAGAAGTAATAAGTCGCACATAGTCTCGTGGCTCTTAATCTGGGCAGTAAAATTGATAAGAACAACAATTTTCAAACGCTGCGATTAGTGGCACACAACATCTGTGGTGCACCTGCCACCATTTTTTTAGTGGCTCAGAAAAATCTTAAATATTTGGTGTACATATTTCATGTTTATGCATGCACCTTTCCTACTTTAACAAACCATAAAGTAAGTCTGAAATATTAATCAAACTGTTGGGCTTTAATTCTAATTTATGCATAGCTGTTGATTTGCCACCAAAGGGGGTGCATTTGTTTCTGTGGCTCATAAACCCCGCGGTGTTCTAATTAAAATGACACGTTTTGCAGATATATTCATTAATTTTCGAGCTTTTTATCATTTGTCAGTGAAATTGAACAAATTAATAAATTTCTCATGTGCATGATAAGCGTTAATGTGGACAGTTGAGTGAAAAATTAGGCAGTTGTTGTTGCTGGAACCACCCCCCACGCAACCCCTAGATACCCCTATAAATATGCTAATTATGTAAGATACACAACAAGGCTTTAATAAAAATGTTATAATAATTCACTTTGAGGAATTTATTGACCTGCTGGTGGACGGGTCGGACTGTCAGTGTTGTAACCAGAAAGGCTGCACATGCTCAATGGTCGACATGTGACGGTAACGGTGACGGTGATGATGATGAGGACTGAGACAGGGACAGGGACAGGATGGTGCTTACGGGGGTTAGTTTTTGGTTCGAGCTGAGCTCGAGACACGCAACCACATGGAACCAAAGTCGGTTCGGGACAGACTGTATAAATTTAATTTAGTCGGTCGGCTGTTTGCGCCTAACAATTAAAAGGCAAACTTCAACTAGAAACAATTTTCAAGATGAATACGACCAGATAAGAGGCGGGCCGAGCGAACTAGGGTCGCTTGGCATTTACGCATGGCATGCAGTTGACGCCCGGTTCGGTGAGGTTTTTCTTTTCTGTTTTTTTTTTCTCATTTTTTCCTTACTTGGCATCGTATCGGGTCGGCTCGAAACGGAACGGATCGGATCGGGGCGCATACTATGCGCCGGCGTCTCTGTCTTTCACTCAATGACACAGCAAATGGAAATGTGGGCATGCGTGTGAGTTGTGTGTGTTCGGGTTCTCTGCCCCTCCACCCCTACCTAAGACTACCTCGCGCAAGTAGTACCTGGCGCAAAATGTTAATAAAAATCATTTAGACAAAAAAAAAATAATACACCTATAAATAGATAAAAAAAAAACGAGAGGGAGAGGGAGAGAGAGAGAGAGAGAGAGAGAGAGAGAGAGAGAAAACGTTGGGAAGTGTGCATTCAAATTGTGTGTGAGACCATTTCTCAGCTCGTTTCTTAAGCGTTTCAAATTTTCCGAATTACAGCAAGAAAAAATGTTTGGCCATGGAATATTAATTTGGGACAGGTAGTGGCGAAGGGGGTGGGTGTCGGAGTGCCTAGCGAGCTACCAGCTAGCTGCGATATGTAAATGAATTCGTTTGAACGTTAATGAGTTGAAAAACGCCTCCTGTCTTTGTTTTTTGGGTTCTTCTGTGTTGGGCTAGCGCTACTGAAATATTCACTTCACTTCAATATTAATTAAAGAAAAAGATTTCGTTGTTCGTTTTTTCATTTGCTCGCTTCTTATTTTTCTGCTACTCATTCTCGTCGTCAGCTTTTTATTTCCTTTAATTAATCATATGCAATTTGAGTCTGTCTCTTGAAGTCGGACTCGGAATCGGAGTCTGGGACTGGGCATGGGACTGTCTGTGCCTCGGCCGTTGATCAACTTAATTATTTAGCAATTTATTCTCACAATTGTTAACAATTTTTTTTTCTTTCCGCTTGCACGTTTTGCGTAGTTTGGTAGCTCGTTTGTTTGGTTTGTTTGTGGCTTTGTTAGTTTTTTGCTTCGTTTTGCTTTTTTCATCTATGGGTTTGGCCATATCTTTCGTTTGCCATTAAACTAATGAAATTAGGAGAAACGGTTTATGCTGATAACACAAAACTATTAAGGTTGTCTCTCTCTCTCTCTCTCGCTCTATATGTATCTCTCTGCCTGTCTCCTTCTTTCACTCGCTGCTTACTTTTTTATTTATATGTTTTTTATTTTTAGGCAATTAAACTGTAATTAATGGTTGCCTGCGAATGTGTGTGGCATTCGCTCTGGCATGGAGTTGTTATGGAGCCTGGTGTGCGATTAATCAAGATCAATTAAAAAGAGTTCAAGTATTGAACCTAAATCGTTTCATGGTAGCGTAACGGGGCGTGAGATAGAAATTTAGAATGCGCTGTAATCATGCAATGCCTATGACGTGATACGCTACGTATTCCACATACGCATTACGTAATAAGCTGGTCGAACAGCAATGATTTCTTAGAATATATCGGACATAGAATTTGTCTAGAAATTCAAATAACTTTTTACAACAGTACTTAAAATCAGTTGTACTAATTAATCTGTATGAAGGAAATCTGAAAGATAACAAATTAAATTTAAAGTGCACAGGATCCAAAGAAAACTGTTGCTTTTATTAGAGTATTACGTAAGTGCTTACGTTAGAGTATTACTGTGTTAGTTAAGTGCTCACCAATTACGTGTTACGTAACATTTGATGTTGTTTTTTATTTTATTTTATCAACACTTTCTTTGGCGCTTAAATTTAATTGAGATTTGTAAATGCTTTAACTATTAAACTATTAAAAGACCTTTAAATTGTTGAAATTGCGCTATTATCCCTATAAACTTTAACCGCATTATTTAAAATTTCTCATTTAGAGTTCAGATGCTTCAGATGAGTATGCTTTTCTGGGGTAGTTGCGGCCCATGATTGAAAGGTGATTGAAAATAATCGTTTAACGCATTGGCAACAGCTGGCAATTCACAAAATGTGTTGATTAATTTTGCACAAAAAGCCGAATATCAATCAAATTGACATATAATTGCCGATTGTTGTCCATTGTTGTTGGCAATTTCAATTGACATACAATTAATTAATCGACTTTAAAATTTCCGTACCCAAATGCTTATCACTTATTAAAAATCTATTCAAATCGAACATCGAACACAAATTAAATACACCAAAAAGCCAAAACAAAAGGGAGCGTGTGACAGCCGCATAAATTTAATGTCTGTGCGAACCAGAAAACTAATAAAATTTAAATTGATATATAGTTAATAAATTAACTAAAACATCGTCTCTGTCAGTTAGCGGCATTTTAATTTCGCTATAAGCTCAAGTTCCAGTTTCACATTCTGTTTCAATTTGAAGTTCCAGTTTAGTTTGGCTTAGTTTTCGGATAATCTTGAACTCTCGCTCGGCCCCCAGTTCAGATTGTTTGACAGTGATAAGCTGGGGGCGATGCTGATGGCGTTGGCCACACGCATTAATTTTGCGTGGATTTCATTTTAAAAAAAATAACAAAAAACAAAAGCAACAACAGCAACAGCAACATTAAGCGGCCAGAGTCGGCCAAAGAAAAATGTTTTATGAAATTGCGTTGGCAGTGCTCAGTTGGAATGGGGGGATCGTCGGGGATCGCCTCGTCGTTTTGGGGCTGGCAGCGCTAAAAACTCGGACACGCCACATTCGCATTCACAACGGGTCTTCAAGTAGGATTGCGACTTGGAACTGCCAGTTTGCTGCTGCTACTTTGTGTTTGTTGTTGTTGCTGCTGTTGCCAAGGTTTTGTCTTATGAGTTTTCTGACGCACGATGACGTTTAAATTTCAAATGATTGATTCCCCGCTGGCAAGGAAAAAACTTTGATTAAAGCCGCAGCAGCGACGGACACGCCCAGTTGAGTTACCCGGCTTGGGTTACCAGCACCGAGCTTAGCCTATGGCCAACTCCGGCTAACTAGCTAACTGGCCAACTGGTTGTAAACTATCCAACTGGCCAGGCCTACTATTTGCGTGTTTAAATATTTTAATTAAGAAAAAAAAAAAAGTAAACATACACAGAAACACATACAAAAAAAAAAAAAAAACAGAAAATAAATAAAGAAAAAACCAACAACGGAGCCAACGTTCAAAATATTTTGGTGGCTCTTTGCCTGCGCGTGTTTTAATTGCAGTTTACATGTCTATTAACAAGCCAGCAAGTTGTTATTGCTCTGGCTATGATTGGTGTTGTTGCAATTGCAATTGCTGCTTGGCTTGGTACAACAACTTTTTAGTTTTTAATTGCAACTGTCAGCATTTGTGGGTAGCAGTAATTGACGCGCCTCGAATAAGTTGTCAAAATCCTAAGAAGCAACGCCCCTGCCCCGGCAGAACATAAATATGGCTACTCTCATAAGTGAGAGAGACACAGATGTCTCTCCGTCTCTGTCTTTGAGCTGGGAAAAAAATGCATCAATTTCAGAAAACGATAATCAATTAATCAACAGATTGTCAGGCGCATAGCAGCCTCATAAAGCGCTCAAATTACACTCAGCTGTCAGGTGTTTTATGACAAAATACCTCAGAATCACATTAAAAGAAATAACAATAAAAAATATTAATCGAAATTTCTCACGTTCTCATGTTATGCGAAACCCGTTTTGGAGAATTGCCAGAATTATGACAAAATCATTTCAACGCCTGCAATAAATTGCATGCAAAGTTAATTGTTGAGTGATTGATTTGTAGTTGTATACCCTGCAAAAGGTAACAATTTCTCAGCCAGGTTATTTAATAGTTATGATTAATTAACTGACAATAAAATATAAATAAATATATATTTAGATATTCGTATGTTTATATATATGAGTCTGTGTACAGAAGCTGAGTCCAAGGTACAGGGTATGACGCAGCAAAGCAATCTTCCTCACTTATTTATTTAACTTAATTATTCAATATGATCTCTTTTAATCAGCTCGACTTAAGATTGATTTCAGCTTAATTGTTGTTAGTTATAAATTAATGCATCCAATAATATATTAATCATTTATTATTCTATTTAATTTTTTAACAAATATGAGAGTTTTTAAGCATTGCAGTTATTATCAAACTTTTAAAGACTACAAAGTTTGGATAAAAATACAATTAACTTTTAACGGGGCACTAAAATATTACCAATAAAAGTTTGCATTTTCGTTTAAAAATGTTGTTTTGTCTGAAGTAGCGATAAATTATATATGAATTTAATATAATTATCGCTTAAAAAACATGTCGCCGTTTGTCATCAAGGCCACCTTGCAACAGCAAAACCAACAACAACAACGAGAGTACGAAACCGCAAAGACAACTGTTAATGGATAATGTTTTTAGGGCTACCGCAGACGCAGACGTTGTCGCAGTGCCTTCGTGTCTGGTCCATGGAGGTGTGAGGTGCCATCTGAGACCAACAAACCAAAAAAATAAAATAAATAAAACAAACAGAGAAGTCGCTTGGGTTTAGTCATTGGCTGCCGGCCACCGACTGTGTGCCCCCCTCCCAACAGCAACTTCACAACTTTGCGCGCTTATCTTAATTGTTGCTCGCATATTAATTTCGTACCTGCTGTGCTGACAAGCAGCGAACCAGTCAACCTGGCCAATGAGCCAATGAGCCAACCAGTCAACAAGACAACTTGGCTAACCAGCCAACTCTGACTAAAGCTACCGCTCAATACGTCTGCATTTTAGAGTCGTTATCGCCTCTGTCTCCCTGACTCCACCTTCCTCTCCGTCTCCATCTCTGTCTTCATTTCGATCTTCAACTCCATCATCAGCTGCAGCTGCAGCTTTTAGTGCTCTGCTCTCTGGTCTTATTGACGCGTCCCATCAATGTTCATGTCTTGTCTGTCGTTTGTCTCCCAGCCTCATTTTATTGTTGACAAATTAATAGATTGCGATGTCCATATTAACACGTTTACGTGTTGCGCTTCCTTCCGGCCGTGTTGCACATTAAAAATGTATAAAGTTTGGGCGCCCGCGGTCTGATTAGTATTGAAATGTGAGAGTGCCGACGAATGCATTTTATGGCATTCACACAACTTATTCATAAGCTGATTTTAATTAACACAAGCGGCTCAAGCAGCCAGCCGGCAGCAGAGTGTGTGATAAGCGCTTGATTTAAGAGTCAAGAGCAGAGTTAACCGGAAACGGCTACGTGTTGACATTCAGCGAGCGAGAGAGAGAGAGACAGAGAGAGAGAGGCTGTGGAGGCCGCTGAAAGCTGCATCTTGTCGCATGCCGCTTCCCAGTGGCAAACTGCTGCCGATCAGATAAGCAACTCTTAATGATTGATTACGAGCAGGCAGATAAGCATTCTGATTACAAAACAGGCCACTCAGCTAACCAAGTAAAATACTCACCATGTGAAAGTCAACGTCGAAATGTCGTTTACTTAGCCGCTAGACACAGCAACTGATAATGCTGACGGCCAATGAATTTCTTATGAACATCGAAACAACAACAATAACAATTTTATATAATAAAGTCATCACGAGTAAATATACGAAATTCTGCTTACCTTAATCAATTCATTGGGGCTTGTCGTCAACAAATAAATTAAGGTGCTTTTCATTAAAATATTTACATGGCATTTATAAAAGTGTAATAAGATTATATAATATATTTTACAGACTGCAGATGTCTTCGGCCGTGTCGAGTGTTAAAATATTTTAATAATTCAAATCAACAAAATGGTTATTTACGAGTGATTTTTTACGTACAAATACTTTTGGTAAATAATTGAAAAAATGTATATATATAAATAAATATAAATATATGACATATATATATATATACATATTTACATTTCATATATTTCAAATCCCACCGGGGTTCGTACAAAAATTGTACGAAATATCATTTGCTGCAATTTTATATTGTATTTGCACAAATAAAATAGCACATTGAATTATTGTTAACCCAATCATATTAAAATGTCGATTACTATTTTTTGTATTTATGTATGCAAGTACTACTTGTAAATATATATATATATTTATATATTAAAATATAAAACTTAATTCTTATGTACATTTTATTAAGTAACAAGGCCAAATGAATACATTATGCAATCAACGTAATAAGTAGTATTATAACATTATAACTCTAATGACAAACTGTCTTGCCATACCAGGAAATGGAAATTAGCAAATTCCCCAACTAAAATTTGGACATTTCACGTGCTGTGGCTGGAGATGCCTTCAATCATCGTTCATATGATATGTAGATAATAGGTTTTGTTGTGTTGCAACAGCAACATCAACATCAACAGTTTATCTGCCCTAACCTTCAACCTTTCGCTGCAGCTCACCAATCAGCCCCATCAACAAGATAGTGTGGCCTGGCAACGTTGCAACCGCCCCCGCTGCCCGTTGCCCGATTGGCCCTTCACTCAGCTGTTCAACACCTTAGCTGCTGGTGCTGGTGCTGGTGCTGGTGCTGCTGTTGCTGCTGCAGTTGGGGAAGCGGACAGCTAACTAGAGAGACAGGCCGCCAAGAGTGTAGACAACTTAAATCAAAGTGCTAATTTTAAAATAACAACCCTGAAGACAGCCTAAACACACAGGCGCAACAACAACAACGGCAAAATCATATTGGAAAAACGTTTACGCGAAACTGCTTAACTGCTTAACTAGCTTGCAACAACAACAATAACAGCAACGACAGCAACAACAAAGACAGCCCCACAATTGAAAAGACAAGATGAACGGCACGAAACAGGATGTTGGAACGTGGAGCTCGAAATTTGCAAAAGCAAAAGCAAAAGCAGAGAAAAAAAATACACAACGGCGCTGGGAAGAGCCCTGTTGAAGACGGCTACTTCATCTTCTTCTTCGTCTTATTCCTCGTGGAGTCTTTGGTGGGTTTTGCAGAGCGTCAGACTTTGAGTTATCGCAGAGATATTAATTTGAGCTGCCGCTGATGGTTAGCGAGTCTCCCGGCTCTCAAAAATGTATCTTCGCACATTCGCAGCTCGTTGGTACATTCTAATTGACGAAATATCAGTGAGACAGACAACAGAACGAGATCTCCATTCCCGATCCCGTTCCCATTCCCGTTCTCGATCACAATTCCGATTCCAATTCCGCAACCCTTTCGTCTTCGCTGTTTGGCAACGCTTCGTAATTGTTTGCACATATTTCTGAAACACCAAAGCTGCCATTTGCCCATTGCCGGCGTCGCTGGTTGTTTGCCTGGCTGAGGTTGAGGTTGAGGTTGCCTCATTCTCTGATTCCTTGGTATGCGCTTCGTTCTTAGAAAATTGCCGTCCTCATTGAAATGAAATAACGATCATTGCGAAAGACGACCAGCGAAATGCTGTGTGCCAGATGAAGCGAAATGAAAACAAAAGCAAAACCAAAAGCAAAGCAAAAAAAGTCCACATTCGAAACGATTTTCGGCGATTTTCGCATTGAAATATTTGGCGTTGTCCGGTGCGAGAAATGCCAGAGTCGGGTTATTTTTTATATAAACAATAAAAGGCATATTTGTTTGTGACGTTGTGGCAGGGAGCCAGGCACTTGATTTATTATTGGGTAACAATTCATATGCCTTTATTGATATTTTTCAATTCCTGTACGTCTCTGCGCGTGTGAGACACAATAAATTTTGAAATAAATTGGATTTCGCAGTTTTAATCAGCAAAAGGGCAGCGCCTGATGAGAACACCCGGCAAAAGGATACAGCAAACGACGGGAACAACAACAACAAGAGGCAAATGTAGTCCGGAGACCTTCACATCTCAGACTCCATTCGAGCTGCGTAACGTTGACGCCATAGCGCTGACAGCCAGGGATCGGCATAGGGATGGGGATAGGGATAGAGATAGGGATGGGGATACTGGTCAGAGAACTGCGGCAGAAGTCGAAGCTGGACACGTCGCGACGTCTAGGCATGCCCGACCGCTTAAACGTTGGGGTTGATATAAAATACCAGCAAGGCAAATTGCAGTTTTCCAAGCCGAAGGACGTATACTCTATTTAATCGTATTTAGCTTATGGGAGAGGTGAACTGGACTGGAGCCAAATACTTCCCAAAAGTAGCTTGCTTATACCTGGTTATAATTCAATAAATCTTATACACTTTTTAATCGCTGGAGTCAAATACTTCCCAAATCTTCATAAAAACAGCTTGCTTATAGCTTTTTATTATTCAATAAATATATTTCAGTTTTTATTGCCAAATTTAAATGAATGTTGTATGAGCAAGTTAGTTTAGATAAATGAGTAATAATTAATACAAATATTTATGAACGACCGGTCGAAAGACGACAAAAACTTTTTTGTTTAACAAGTTATCCTAACCAAACTCACCAGTTATGCGTATTATTTGGTTCCCAAAATTTGGACGCACAACTAACTGCATCGACGTACCCTATCATATAGCTGCCATAGGAACAGTCGGTGGGGTCTATAATTTATACTTTAGATGATGATTTGAATACGGTCTACAAGGGGCTACAATATTCGTCACGCCAAATATAGCCGTTCTCTCATCAAGTATTATTGATAATCTTTTACTTAAAACTAATATGCTTGTGTTATAGACTACTTCAACACAATTTTTTATTGGCAACAACGTGACAAGCTGCAGTGAAAACGCATTGTACCCGTTGTCAGAGTAATGTGCATTTATATAAATAGTGCGTTGTCTTCAAACTCAAACCAGGGACAGTGCCAGGGCCGTGGGTTTTTGGTGCAAGCCAAAGTGTAAAAATATGCTGCCAATGTTGCAATTTATTTATTTATTTTTCTTCATTTTTTTATACACGCTTCACTTTGCACTCTGGTTGTTGCTGTTGTTGCTGTTGTTGTTGCTGTTGTTGCTGTTGTGTCTGGTTGAGCACAAAAATGTACGCGCAACACGAAGCAGCCCAATGGACGACGAGAGTTACGTGTGCACATTGTTTATTTCACACACTTATTGGCCCGCAGGCGCTACTGTGCACACCTCGACTCTCTAGCCCTCGAGTGCGGCGAGTGTGGCGAGTGTGAGCAGCGTCTCCAACACCAGCAACAGCAACAGCAACTGCAACTGCAACAGCTCCGACTCTTAAACTCCATCTTGAGCTCGGCCTGCAATTGGCTTGTCTTGTCTTGTCGTACGTTTTCCAGCTAAGATTGGCGACGCCATGTAGTTAACGCGTTCGCACTTTTTTTCCTCATCCACACACTGCCTCGCTGCCTGTTGTGGACTGCAGAGGACTGGCTTGGCCCAGCTTGGCCTGGACTGGCCTGGTCCATGGGCTCGTGTCTACTCCATTGAGCTTTCATGCCACGCAAACGCATCGCTACGAAATTGGCTAAAAATGACACTCGTTTTCACTGCTGCATTCAAAACGGTTGATGAGGCAAAAGGAGGGGTTTGAGGGAGCAGGGAGTCTGGTATCTGTGCGACAGAAGCTGCTGCTTATGCATATATATAGTACTCTGTTCATACTGTATATTGAGGTGGGCTTGGGCATGATTTCTGATTGGCCATAAACACACAAAAGTATTGAGTTTTATCAGCTGCGGGCTATATGGGGAGCTTGATCGGTAGACACCCTACCCCTTCTAGTCCCCTACCCCTAAGCCACAAAAATTGCTTTTGATAACCGGGCGCGGATTGAAGACTGAAAAGTGGTTTTTAGCTTGCGGTTCGCATTTGACAAAGCAATTGATGGGCCTCTTAAATTGGCAAAGGTTTTAGTCATAGCTTCAAATAAATTCATGTGCTACATGCATAAATTTTTATAGTGAATCATATTGCAATTATAAGTGGTATTCCAACGCTTTTGACATGTAATCAGCGACAGGCATTTTAATAACTGACATGTAAATGGGGGCTTTTAACGTACGATACCCATATCAATAGTTATTTATAAGTCCCAATAACAAATTCACAGCTAACTATACGAACGATCTGAATATCTGCCAGAATTCCCGGCAGAATTCTTAATATTTCGGTGCATAAAGTTGTCCTTAGAAACAGTGGAAGATATATTTTAATTATAAAAAAAGAGGTAACCAAACAATAGACAAACATTTGTAAGTAACTTTTATATATCACATGATCGAATCATATATATTATTATATTATTAGGAAAAAATATATTTGTATAAAATATAAATAAATACGACGATTTGGGATTGTCGCCTAATGTTAAGCTTTCTTTATTTACGAAACACGTTTCCAATTAAGATAAATTTAACAACCTAAAGCCACATTTAATTCGAAGACTTACCACTTATTTCATTTGAGCAAATATATTTATATTTTTAAACTCAATTTCTGCAATAAAATTCGAGCGTGGTCAATTTGTTAATTTGTTCAAACTGACTTGAGCGGACTTCACAATAGAGAACGAAAACCAGTATATCTTTAGAATGCATAATAATTAAACAATGAAGTGGAGTTTTGCCCAATTCAATTCGCACAAAATACGAGAGATATCCTAAGAACAAATCCCTATCAACGTCGGTTTGCTTTTTCCAGAATAATTAAGAACAATCAAGGCCAGTCGTTCAAGTGCAATCTAACTATTGTAGGCACTCAATCTCCGGGTCTTTGCTGACTTGCTCAGTTTAAATATCATTATGCAGACTTCCTTTTGAAAGCCACAATTAGGTGGAAATTCTATTATAGCTTCATTTAAAGTTTCGTTATCAGCACTTACCCGCGACTAACATGAAAAACATGACAGTTTTTCCCAGTGTCCGTCACTGTGTCCGTCAGAATGAAGAACTCGAGGCATTTCTTGGCAACACCATCGATTTATGGCGTGTGTGTTTTGTTTCTTTTGCACAGCTCAGCACACAACCCCTTCTACACTCGGCCATTTATGAGCAGTTAGTAATTTCGGTGGCAGGGATTAAGATTAAAAACTGGGTGCTACATCAAATGGGTGTGAAAAACGCAAATTACCAAGAATTTTTGAGCTGCATAACAACGGGACGTTGGCCCTGCAGCCAACAACAACAACAGGAAACAGGCTACATAGTTGCAACCGTCTGAACTGAGACCCTGCCAGATAGACTGGCGGGCAGACGAGACTGATGGGTGGACAGGCGTACAGTCGTACAGACGGTCGGACAGGGGGACGGACGGGTCGACTAACTAACTAAGGGCGTGTCAGGCAAGTCGAGTCGTCAGTCGTGTAACTTTGAAATATGTTGAACACACAGCGATAACTGGCCAGGTAACACTGAGCCCAGTTAGCCGCTAACTATGCAACTGGCAACTGGCAACTTGCAACTTGCAACTTCCAACTAGCAACTTGCAACTGGTAACTGGGCGAGTGTGGTTGGATTGGTTCCTTAGGCAAAAAAAATGCATATGCATATTTTATGCCATTTAAGCGGCATTTATGCAGCTTCGCGTGTTGACAAAAGTTGTTGGCTGCTCGTAACTCAATCTCAATATTTCAGGCGACCGAATCGAGCCAGCGTTACATTAAAACGTGACTTTGACAGTAGCAGTTTGGCTTGACAACAACAACAACAACAAGAACAAGAACAACAACACGAGAACATCCCCATCGTACGTGAGCCAACACATAGACTTGGTGAATGCAAAATGCATTGAAGCATCTCCCGTTCCATTCCATTACAGGCATTCAGTCAGCCAATCCGTCCGTCAGCCCGTCTTGTGTGACATTCGTTAAGCAAAATATGTGCCATGGATTAGACGATAGACGACAGAAGGGGCGGAGGGACATTGCAGGTAACTTGTTGCCTGATCTATTGGTTTTTGCGTGGCAGCCGTTTTATGGACAGCCAGACAGACAGTGAGGAGGAGAAAAAACCGCAACATATTTTCGTGGTACGCGATACAAGGCCTAAAGTTCTTAGCGCACTCCGCTGCTGCCCGGTTTTCCCACTGTTTTGGCTGATTGCATGCATATTAGCCATAGCCATCAGGCTATGAGGCAGCCACTAGAGTTGTCGTCGATCTGCGCGTATTAAACAGAACAGAGCATCCCAGTCTCTCCTCCCCTTCCATCCCCTCTGATCCTACTGCTCTGGCTGGCCTGCTACCCTTTTATTGTTGGCCTGACCGTGGCAAGAACAAGACACGATTTTTAAAACGAAATCCATGTTTTACTCGACCGGGAGAGAGAGAGCAAGAGAGAGGATCGTCGAGTGGATCCGTTTTTTTCCTTATACATTTTTTTGTATTCATCTTCTTTTATTTAAGAGTGCCTGGTGCACTTCATCGACTTGTCGAGCTTTGGCTGCCTAGCGTTATTTATAAAACATGTTCGAAATGCAAAGTATGCGACACGACGAAGCCTCCAATGCCCTTTACACAAGTGCCGCATAGCACAGATTCTTGACAGATTATTCCAATGGCTTAAGCCCCTCCCCCCTTATTTTTCCATTTTCCCCATTTGTTTGTAGCGCTAACTCATTATGTGTAAAGCTGTTGCATTTCTTAATTAACACCACTGAAATCTGTTGTAGCAAGTGGCAGCCACAATTTTTCGACAAATTTAATGCAGTAAAAATTCTTTTGCTTTTGTTTAAAATAATTTATTGATGTAAGTTCTGCAGCCAGAGCTGTAAATTGTGTGCCTAAATTATAATATTCATTAAGAAATCGATGTGTCTCACAGAATATAAAAGTATTTCAATAAAAATTTAGGTTTAAGAGAATTTATTTATTGAAATATAAATAAAAATATGTCTTATATAAGATATAGAAGGACAATAAAAGCATATAATCAACAGATTAAATCTGCTAAAGGAATCCCGTTTTCTTTCTTTTCTAAACGGCTAAGGCATCTACGGAGTAACCGTTACTAACTAATAACAATCAAGTGCATTTTGGCTAAAACTAGACCTGCAGTTATTCTGATGAATCGAACAATAAAGTTTCATTGATCTTTAGGCGCTTAACTAACAGCACGTATATTAATTTAAAATTGTACACACACATTCTGTGCACGTCGATCGACTTAAAGTCGAACTGGGTGATCACGACAACAATCGATAGCTTGTAGCTACATGGCTTGGCCTCTCATTAAAGAAAACAATTGCACTTGCTTTTGAATTATGGATCCTGGCTGTTAAACGTTGCCAACAAGCCAAACTCATCGCTGTACCCAGCCAATACTGAAGGGCATAGCTCCCAAGGATCGAACGTAAGTGCAACACATATTTTGCATATGTTTTGGGCTCATAACCCTTTAGCTACTACTTGAAAAACAATACAATGCTAGTTCCGCTGTTTGTTTGTAGCTACCTCCACTCTCCCCCTGACACCAACGTGGCCGCTGCTCCTGTTGCGCACTGTCAATGTGCGTAACAATTAAATCGTGTGGCTTCTTCTTTTTGTCTGTTGTCTGTGTGCCTGGCTAGGGACTCCAATCCCACACACACACACACACACACACACACACACACACACAATTTGCAAATGATCGGCTGGCAAGCGTTTAGCTGGATGCCCCATTGCGTGGCCATGCACCTAACTTCATCACGATCCGCGACATGAAAATAGTTGCACTCCGCACTGCTGCCTTGGCTAAGTTGCAACCAGAGCGCCGGCAATTGCAACAGACCGACCGACAGACCAACCACAGAGTGGGAAGCGTCACATCACGAAGTCGACGCCAACGCCACCGCCACCGCCACCCGCTTTGTATATACACTATGAGTGTATACTGTAGCTGGTAGCTGCTGCCGATGCCGATGCCGGAGTGAGTCGACCATTGTCCATGCGGACTTGCACCGAGTCGCTTTGCATATTTAGCAACACATTCCCGATGGTCGTAACGAAAAACGGTTTCATTGTTGCCGACGCCGCCGACAACAACATAAAAGCCTGCGCTCCTTTGCCTTGGCCTGGCCAACAGGCAACAAGAAACAGACACACACACATACACTTAATAACAAGTTAGAATAATCTAGTAGGGAGTTCATGACTAGCAGATACCCTACCAACCATTATACAGCAGCTTATGTAAACATTCGTAATCTTTATTGCTCCCTTTTAATTGTTAATTAAAGTGAGGATTTAAATATTTTTAATATATTTATAAAACTAGTGATAGTTTGTGTTTATAAATAAACTATTATTTATCGACAGTTCCAATATTTTAATTAAACTGTGATTGAAACTGTGTGTGAACATAAACATAATAAATAACATTTTAGAGAAACATTGATTTTTATCAAAAATAAAGGTTTGAAGCCACTAAAATTTAAGCTGATATGAGAACAGAGAGGAAGAATTAAAAAATTTGAAAAAACTTGAGAAGTTTTTAGAATCCTTGCCAAGTTTACAACATCAGTGCTGCTGATCAAGAATTTATTAACTTTTGCAATGTGGACGCTACTCAACCACTAAATCTCCACAACTTTATGATATAGTTTTAGTTAACAATTTAATGGGTACAGGGTATAACAATTGACACACACAGCGTGAGAGAGAGGGAGAGAGAGAGGACAGAGAGAACAGAGCGCAAACCAGACCAGAGACCAGAGACCGAAGACCATAGACCAGAGACCAGACCTGGCCGAGACCAACCGACAAGAAAATAAGTTGAATAAAATTATTGTGAACACGTCTCGTTGATTTATTGTGAAATCGCGCATGAGTAATGATCGCATATTTGGGTATACTTGTTGGCTTGTTGGTGGTGCTGCTTGTGTTGCTTGTGGTGGCTGTGGTGGTGCGGCTGCTGCTGCTGCTGCTGCTGCCGCTGCTGCCGCTGCTGTTGTTGGAGAGAAGGTCGATCGATTGGTCGGTCCTCGCCAGCGATTGGGGGTACAGTTTTTGGTTATTGCTCATTTTCGTATCGATCGCAGCGCTCGGTGTTTACATTTGCCGGCCTCCTATTGTTGCTCTAAATGGCAGCGAATGAGTTGAAACTTTTTTCCTCTTGTTTGTTGTTCCTCGGTATTATAATCCAAAAACAGCACCGACACACAGCACAGCGCAGGAGGCACACAACGTACAACGTACAACAGACTACGGACAACGGACAACGGGCAGTCGGCCAAAGAGGCTGCCTGGCATAATAAAACATGATGATGGGCCACTTGCTGGTTGTGAATCGACCCGGCTCGATTCGACTCTGTTTGGCTTGGCTTGGCTTGGCTTGGCTCGGCTCGGCTCGTTTTGGGCTCGCTGGTTATCTAATCGGCTTTTATAATTGGGAACCAACGAGGCGCAGATTCAGCGCGATCATTGTGTAACAATTAAGGTATAGAATCAACACTAGACTACAACAGCAGCAACAACAACAACAACATTAAGAAGTACAACGCAATGTGTGTGTATATACATAAGTAGCCAAAATGTTGGCATTAACACACATTAATACCATTCGTAGCCAGGTACTACATAGGTGGGTAACTGGCTCCCCAGAGAGCAAAAGAGGAACAGCCGGATCGGATGAATTTGCAAAATCGAAAATTAATATGCTTGAGCAGGTTTCATTAACTTTTACAAAGAACTCAAAGGTCAGAATATATAAGGGAAAGTCATGAATCGTATTTAAGTAACAAATAATTCTTCAATTAAAACAGTTTGAAGCAATGTTTTGTTTGCCCAAATCCTGAAAACATTAATGACAAATCCCTTAAGTCGATTCGGTTAAATCAAAGATAACAGGGATATAGTTTTGTAAATATAGATATAGATATAGATATAGAGTTTGACATATATATAGATATCGGTATAGTCCTTGCTTTTTTTAAAGACAATTGAATCACAATCTAAATTATATATTATTTTGCTTTGTATTAGACATAAAATAAGAGAAAGAATCGTCACTGCACAATTGGCATGGCAAAACCAAATTCGTTTGAAAAAATTGAAGGAATAAGAGCAGAAATAATATATTTATCTGTGTCTTTCCATTAGAAGTGTTGTCAAAGACGTAAGTCTTAAATTATATATTATTATATATAGTAAGAAAACTAATCTCAAAAAGTTCACGAATCAGCAAATATTTACGGTGTTTTTTATTAAACTGTAAACTAAAAATCTAAACTAAAAATCTTACAAAAAAAATAGTATTGTTTAAATTCAATGTGATGTTGAGCGTAAGTACCTGGAAATGCATTACTTTCAGAAAATAATATATGATTATAACCACCTCCTCTCATCATTCATTTTCAGGCAAGAAATAAGTGAAGAGAAGAGTTGGAATCGACTATGTTGCACAGTGATAACGATGAGAGCTGTTGAGGGCCAAAATGGTAAAAGTATCTTACAGTACGCAGTTGTAGGCATCGAAAATTGATGATCGCGTGCCAAATGTGCATGTTTATAAACATATTTCTCCCGCTCTCTGTCTGCGTTTGTTTCTCTGCCTCTGTCGCTGTCGCTGGTGCTGTCTCTGTCTGTTGCTCAGTCAGACAGTTCGGCTGAGTGTGTATGGCATGTCTGTCCAGTGGGATGATCTTGCATTTGATCAGTCGCTTTGTTGATTGCTTGAAACTTGTGTCCATGCAATAAAACACTCAAAATGCCAACTTTATTTTGGGTCAAAGCCGACCAAACACGCAACGTTGCCTGTCTGAGACTCCAAAAATACTGAGTACTGAGGCTCTCAGATAAACGTTGAGTCTGCCCCGTTGCGGCGTCGCACCATCTGCGGGCTTCCACAAAGTGGTGAGCCAATTTTGCGTTTGACCTTTTTCGAATCAAGAAGCATTTTATACATATCTTTCACACAAAACGTAAAACTCTAAAAAACCTGTAGAAAATGGGTTATAAGTTATAAAAATTCCAATGCTCCCAAAAAAAAAAAAAAAAAAAGGGGTACGACAACCAACTGTGCATTTGGCGGAACTTTGCGCCACATGCGTCGCATATCTTTGACACAATCCGTGGCGCCCACCCGTTGTGCTCTCGAGGGCAACCTTTCCACTCTCCGCACACCGATCTACACTCTTTCCATACCAAAAACTGAAACCGCGACCATGGCTCAAATTAAATTAATTCATAATGAACGAAATTATTAGAGCCAACTGTTGTCCAACGGTGTCATTGGACTGGTTGCTTGACTAAACCACTGCCACAAGAACTTAAGAAAAAAAACTCGACAGTTCCACAGTTCCAATCGCTTCAGCTCTTTACAAGGGCGTTACCAAGTTGTTAGAGAGGAGAAACCCGCCCGTTCTTGTCCGACCAGATTAATGGCCGTGCTGACAGTGAAAATCCTGCGGTTATAAGTTTTATAGCCCTTCGTCTCCACATTGAAATGGTTGCTGTAGCAATTAGAGTGTTTGCTGCCTTAGAAGCAAAGAAGGGAGGGGTTACACATTCGCCTCTCTCTGTCTTTGGGAGAGATCATAAACGATTTTCCTAGGAATTTCGACAGGCATTCTGAACTCGAGGTTTACAACCGCGCTCCTGAGTGTCATGGCTCATTAGTCGCAGCCGCTGTGGGTGCGTGGGCTGAAACCTTTGGGTATGCCTTTGAAACCGTGCTCAGGGATAAGCTGTTGGCGAAGAGCTTAAACTTTAGTCTGCTGAGCTGCATCATCACTGCGATTGTGTAGAGGTTGACCAGTCCTAATTACAACTGAGAACCAAAATGGTCTTACCAAGAAGTGATTTGACCTCAATTCCCGGCTAAAGTAAACAAATAATATGCTTGAAAAATATAATGCAATTGCATGAAAAATGCACACGTATTAAGAGTGCTTGGCATAAAGGTGAGAATTAGTTGCATGGTTTGTGAATACCCAGAAAAGGTTCTAAATATTATACAAGGAGTTTTTAAGTTAACTTTTTTGCTGTCTCAATTAAAACTCACCAAAGAAAGATCATTCGAAATCAGATCAGATCATTAGGCTTGAGGTAAATGTAAGGTTGCTGGAAAATGCATATGTGTCAATTAAGAATTCTATTGCTTTAGACACGCTCATCATTCATTCATTCATTCACTTTCCACAGCAACTTTCCGAGCTGTGAGAAATTCGATCACTTCCTCTGCCAGTTGATAATGGAACTGATATATTTCAACACAAAAGAAAAACTTGCTGTCGTTGAACTCACAAGACGCTGCTGCTGCTGTTGCTGTTGCTGAAGTCATCACTGGCTTTCCCAGAATGCCCACCAGAGACGCCAACACAACCAGCACAACAAACACACACACACACACACACACACACACACATATATATATATGCTTATATACAGAAGAGAAGCCACAATATTTCCAGCTGAAATATGATTAATTTTTGGGTTTCTGTTGCAGACATAGTGCCTCTGTCTATAAGTCATGCCTTTTGCAATTGGCTTGTAACACGTGTTTGCCACCACTCTATCCCTCTCTCTCTCACTCTGTTTCTCGCTCTCACTCACTCTCTTTTGTGTCTGTGTGTGTACTTCCTCTGTTTTCTCTATGTTCTGGCATTCTCGAAATCGCAGCTTTCACTCATGCGTGGAACACGATTCTGCGATGCGACTGGGGGAAATGCGCATGTGCAAACGCAAATGTTGCATGGCCAAGTTTGGGGATGGAGACGCGACAGCAAACAGCGAATAGCAAACAACAAACAACAAACAACAAGCAACAAACAACAACAGCAACTACATGACATAGTGCCTGTCGTCTCATTAGGATTAGACCCACGTTATTTAATTGCATGTTAGGGATTCCAGCTTATTTATAATGAGTTAGTTAAATACACACGCACTGAAACTGGCATTGGGACTGCGACTGCGACTTGAACTAAGACTGAGACGGGGACTGAGACGGGGACTGAGACGGGGACTGAGACTGGAACCTTTCTTGCCTCGTTGCAGGCGTTGCCCTGTCCACTGCCAGGGAACAAATGATTAATGAGAAGAGCGCGCGTTAGGCGGGTCCACTTTAATCTCCCTTTGCTCTCTCTCTCTCTCTACCTTTTATGAGCATATTTAGGCGTACACAGCAAAAAAAGTTTAGGCGTTTTAGTTACATTTAAAATCTGCAGACATAATTTGTCTCGTATGTGGGTATTCCTTTTTAGACTACTTTAATCACAATTTTTAGTCAATTTGATCTTATTGATATTTTATTATTAAATTAATAATCAGTTTTCTTAAAATTAAAAAATCATATATATTGATGATTTGAATTTCAAATTAGTTTCAATCGTTTTCTATGTTAAACATTATTTCTGTTATGTTAAATTTGGTATTTAATTAGCTTTTTTCAATTAAATTTCATAAATTAACTGAATAAACTTTAAAGGCAAAATGTTGATGGCCGTCTCTTAATTAAAATTGTGGTGTTATTGTTATACATAGAAATTGTTAATTTAAATCCCAATTGTTTATTGTGTACACATCTCCCCGCTCTTAAGCGCTGTGTTTGTTTTTCGTGAATTAATTTACAAATAAAATTATAGCTTCGCCCTTGCATAACCAACTGGTAAGACAACAATTACAACAACAGCAGCAATACCAGCAACAACAACTCGGCTGACCATTTAAACACCCCATAAACAATTTGCCATAATTTCGAGCAGCGTCAACGTCACAAAGTTAAGGATGACGACGACGAAGTTGGCGCTCCCTCATTACAAAATGACGGCAAATTGCAATTTTCGTTGAAGGTTGAGTTGAGTGGAACCCGCGTGTCAGTAGCAACAACAGCAACAACAGCAACAGCAGCAACGACAGCAACAGTAGCTGTTGCAGTAGCCATCGACAGTAGCCAGATCCCAGCTTGGCAGTGGCAGGCCATGCAACGATGCTGTGACAATCAACGCGCACGTCCCGCCCGATGATGTGATGTGATCTGATGTGATGAGTGCGTCTATCATATCGTCGATGTGCGTCGTCAAACTCAAACTCAACCTCATCTTCTTCGTCATCGTCGTCGTCACTGTCAACGACAACATCATCATGCAGTCGCAGCCGCAGTCGCAGTCGTTGTAGTTTGCCTTGATCTTGATCAGCCCAGATGCAGTGATGCTGGCAGCGATGCAAGCAGCGAACCCATCATCGTCATCATCGAAATTGTCATGTCACGAAAGTTGGCTCCCAGCTGCTAAAGCTAAGCCTGCTGGGTTTAACAACGGCAACAGGAGGCGGCGGCGTCATCTCCGTTCTTGTGGTATTTGAGGCAATCCTCCGCCAAAATGGGGTATAATTATTTTGTTATTAAGCGTGTGCCCTGCACGGCTATTAAATGTTTTATCACAAAATGCTACACATCCTCTTCTAATTGTCAAACATTCACACCTCAGATCAGAATAAGAAAATGCACACAATTAAGCCGTTTCACTAATGATAATTCCAAAAAGTGCTTTACTTCACATAGTTTTGAAAATTTTAACCTGATACAGTTTTTGATAAAATTATCTTATATTAAACATGAAATGTGTCGGTATTTAGCAATTAGTAAATCAAGACCAGGAATCTAAAGAATATATATATAAATATATAATTACAATAGGAGCTGAATTTGTTTATCCAGAATTTTATTGAATATTCTCAAAATCTTTTTAATCCATTACATTTAGCAGTTGCTTTAAGAAATATTTGTATTTGAAATTAACAATTATATAAACAATAAAGAATTTTCATTCTCATTAAGTTCACACAGATCAGAAAAGTAAATCATAAATTAAATTTAACTAAAAATAATAGTATTATTTAAATCTTAATTAAAAACAAATACAATTTTTGCGAATGATTAAATGTAAAATTGGTCCACCATTTGTTGCGAGGATTGGTTTAAGATTATAAAATAAAAGCAAAGTGAATTTAAACTGACTAACTAATTACTAACTTGTCTTAGCCAGAAGAAGATTAGTATCCCAGGGAAACTTGTTTTCAGCTCGCTCAATCCGTAAATTGGAGTCGGTGGGTTTTATACCTGATGTGAGATGCGAGCGTATTCAATATTCGTTAAATTGCTGTGACTTTGGCTCACTTGTTGTAATTGTTGTGGCATCTGCTGATATTGCTGCTGGTCTTGAGAGTTTGTGGCTTAAATGCCTTTTAAATGCAGCTCCCCACGGGAATATGCCGTCGCCAGTCTGACTGCCCCTTGTTGTTTGTTGTTGTTGCTGTTGCTGCTGCTGCTGCTGCTTCTGCTGTTGACATTGTGATCAACGATAGCGGCTTGACAACTGATGGCAATCACTTGTCGCGCTTCAGATCATCCGCTTGTTGCCCTTCGCCTCTGCCGCTGCCGCTGCCTCTGTGTGCCGCCCGCCGCCTGCTGCCTGCTGCCAGCTGAATGTTGAATGTTTGATATTGAATGTTTGCTGTTGCATTATTGTTGCTGTTGCCCATGGCTTGACACAGATTTGTTGGCCAAAGTTGGCGACAACGTCGTCGCCTTTTTAGGCCCAGGCGTCTAAGTTGCAGGCAACTGCTTGTTGCTTGCTGCATGTTGCCTGTTTATCTGCTTGCCCCTTTTTGTCGCCAATTGACAATTGACGCAACATCAAAACTGTCTAATTAAAAACATTGCCCGCAATGCGTAACTGAAATCGATGTGAGGCGAAATGCCGACAAAGCATTTGACTTTATGACATTTGGAAATGAGCGAGCGAGATAGCAAGTACAACATGGCAAATAAATGAAGGAGACGGCATTTGGCCAACATGAGGCACTCTACTATTTATTTTGTAATTTTTCTCAGCGTCTTACTTCTTTTGCACGGGTGTTGTCTGTGTGTGTGTTGTGTGTGCTGGCTAAATTATGGACTCTCGCAGCCAGGCTAAACAACAGAAAATAAAAAGAGAAAAAATAAAAAAGAAACAACAATGATTCGTATAAATTGGAAACATTAAAAAAGCAATCAAAAATGTTCGGGCCAAGGCAACAGCAACGACCACAACAACGGTCTTGGGTCAGTTTAACCTGCGCTGGCGTGTTAACCTGTTGCTGCCTCTGCCACGCAACAGTTGAAATTTTAGAAACGACACACCAAGATGCTGCAGCTTCACACGATTGTAGGGAGGGGTGTGGGTTGGGGAGGGGAAAGGGGCATAGTCGATTGAACAACGATCGAGATCGAGGTTCGAGTGGTAAGAGTCTTTGGGGCAACTATGCTGCAACCTTACTCAAACTGAGCTGCGGCGCGTTGACTGACTGATATGAGGCAGCAACAACAACAGCAGCAACAACAACAACAACAACACAACAACATCAACAATAACAACAATAACAACAACAGCCCGTCGATTGTTAATCAGTTAGATATAAAACAAAATACAGCAAAGGAATCAAACTGGAATCTCTGCGCCTATCTTCGACATGTTAATGATGTTTCTTCTTTCGTTTTTATTTTCTTTTGGTGTTAGATAAAAAAAAAACGAGTGAATAGGCAAAGAAAGACAGAGAGAGAGAGAGAGACAGAGAACGAAACGAATAAGAATGTTTCGTAAAATCGTTTCGACCACGTTTCCTAGAAGTCCAAAGCCAGCGCGTTCTATTGATGTTATTTATGTGAAATGTCTGTGAAATTATTACCCTTTTTTTTGGGCTAGCAATTTATTTGATTCGATTGTGTTTTACTCGCTTTTAATTAGCAGTCGAAACAAAAAGTTCACAAAACCCAAATGACAGCGAGAACGAGCAGGAGATAGAGAGTGAGTGAGATAGACAGAGAGAGAGAGAGAGAGAGAGAGATATAGAGATAGATTTGTGAGTTGAAAGAACACAGATGGTAATTTTATCTGTGATTCGTTATTTCGATTTCGATCTTGATTCACTTTGGGCACTCATCAAGTAGTGTCTATGGAACTTTAAAAAACGATTACTATTGGTCTATTGATCGTTTCGGTATTTTATTTAATTTTTATTCTACTCTTTTTGTTCTCGATCTTGGCCTTATCTGTCGTTAACAGTTTCGATGCTGTTTTGTTTAGTTTTGATTGCATTTAGTTGCAAATTGATGACATATTAGTGACAAAAGGCGCACTTTAAGAAGTTGGTCCGCCCATTATTTAAGATTGTAGATAGATTGTTGTGTGAGCCGCACCCTGATTAGATTTGAGTTAATCAGTGTGGGTATTTGGGTCAGACAAAAAGGAGGGACTTAAATATGGCTAAGACAGTGTGAAATTGCTTGTAATTATTTACATTTGTTGGTCAACTTGGCTTAAGAAATAGTTTGTGTTTTCGTAAGTTAATAAATAAATCGATTCTAGTTTATTATTTTTTGGAAATTTCATTAACATTTTTTTACTCTTGTATATGTTATTTACAATATGTTTTTAAATGCCGGACGAGTCTTTATATTTCAGCAAGGATTTACAAGGACAGACGTGTCTAAGATGTTTATATATATATTTCTACGGCGATTAATCGCTTTTTATTGTTTTTATTCTCAATCTGTTTTATTTTAATTTTTCTCATATGAATAAATTAGAAATTCATCTTAATTATATGTAGCAAAGTAACACGTTAAACAAATACAAATAAAAAAATGATACTTGTATAAATTTAATTTTTCTTATTTGTTTGCCATGAATCAAATGTTTGAAAAATACAGATTTAATACATTAATTTTTAATAGATTAGTCCATCTTCTAATAGATTTCTTTGATGGCGAGTTAGAAAATATTTTTCAAATGCCAACTATAATCATTTCTGACAACTGATCTCATCGCTTTGAGCTGCTGTCTGTCTGGAAGACTCATAAAGGCGACAAGTTAATTGAATTGATAGAACTCATTTATAGAGCAACTTTCAATTTTGACATTTACATATGACTGTTTATATAAATATGCACACACACACACACACACACACAAACACACAAATTTGTGACACAGACACACACACAGTCATTATTCATGCTCATTTCCTGTGACAGACTTGTGACTAACCCATTGTTAATTGCTAATGAATGGAAATCAAAGCGAATGCCACTTGGCATTCGGTTCGCACAAGTGAATCCGTTCTATACTCATTTGACTAATTCCATCAAATTTGGAGTTCTTATGCTAATTCCAATCGTTACGCCCAGACAATGTTGTAGGCCGTCTTTACTTGCTACATAGTTATTATTTATAGGGCTGGCAGTCTTGGTTAGGGGGCGTTCCATTTTATTATTGCCACAGAATGTTGCAAGCACACATATGTGAATATATATACATGTGTGTGTATGTTAATGGTCAGTTTGGACTTGGCAGTCAGATCAAGGTTGTTTGACGTTGCTGTTGTTGTTGTTGCTGCTGCTGTCGTTGTTTGTTCATCAAATTATATAGAGCTACCAGTCAAGCTACTCGGTATCCTGTGTATTCGCTCCTGCCCGGCCTGGGCTGCCCTGGCCTGGCCTGCCTCTGGCCAAACCAGCTAACAATTGGCTCATACACACACAAAAGGTGCAGAGGACGACGCTTCTCTCTACTTGACTGACTGGCGAAGACTTACAGTGTTCAGTGTTCGAGCTGCTTGTTTGGCCGTGTCGTCTCAACGCGTCGTCTGACATCGTCTCTCTGTGCCGTGTCCACAGCATTGATGTGCGTCCAGTCGGAACGCAAAGCCCAAAGCCCAAACCCAAACACAGCCAGCAGAGAGTATAGATGCACCCAAAAGAGCCAAGAACCAAGTTGTAGTTGTAGGTAAACACTCGCGCCTAAAAATAAGTATCCAAGCATAAGCTCTTGTCGTGCAACAAGTTGGGCAACCACTTTGTAGCCAAGCCACTGAGAGTCAGCTCAACGCAACTCAAGTCGATTCGACTCGAGTCGACTCGAATTGAGGCAGCTGCAACGCGCTTCGATTAGTTGCCGCGGCGGCTGCCTGTCAGTCAGTCATTCAGTCAGTCATTCAGTCAGTCATTCAGTCAGTCATTCAGTCAGTCATTCAGTCAGTCAGTTGCCCGGTCAGGTCGGAGCAGACAAAAGGCGACGCTGACGTCGCTGCTGTCTTGTTAATTTTTTGAGCTATTTATTTTGATGTTTTCGCTTTTACGCTCTCGTTAAGTCGCACCAGACGCAATGCCAAAGTTCTACCAACAACTCTCGCAAAACACACACACACACACAATAAACGTATGAAAATAACTATGAAGAAAAAACACCAAGAATGAGTGCTTTAGTTGGGAGAGCTTCACTATCAGCTACCCTGTTCTCAAATCTCTTAATCGAGTGATCATTAGAGTCAACTTAAATCGGAGTATATATATTTTTTAGTTAGCATAAATTTATTTTTACTATAATTATATTATATTTTATTTATTTAATATGGATTGAAATTAGTTTAAAATAGTTTTGGTTTTAAAAATAATTTAGTTACTAATTGAATTATATGAAATCAAAAGTGAATAATTAAACAAAAATTAAAGTGGTAAAAATGATATACTACGCTATTTGTTAAGAGTATCTTCTTAGACCAATATATTTTATTATATTTATGTGTGCAAATTTTAAATAAATATTTTTTATTTTATTTTTTTATTTTAAATGTAAATTTAGCTATACGCAAATATAAACTGTTGCTTTAGTTGAAAATTAAATTAAATTCCTAAATAACTTTTTTAAATGCTAAGCTATTTTTCAAATTATATAAATAAAATATTATTATATACTATTTTAAATATTTAAAAGGGCGGAAATTCATCTTCTTCACCTCTATAATTTATTGTGCATAGAGCCTTAATTAAACCCTATTTATGTGTGCCAATTCTGAATGGGTATCGGGTATTAAAAATAAGCGAAAATATATATTGTGAAATTCGCTGACCCACGCGAATGCGAATGCGAATGCGAAAGCTCAAAGTGGTCTTCTGCTGCTTCTTCTTTCTCAACCACTTCTTGTTCTTCCTCTTATTTTTTGTATGTGTTATGTTGCCTTCCAGTCTGTGTGTGTGCAACGTTGCATCACGAGATAGTTAAAGAGATATGCATACAAAATTGGAAATGCTAATTAATATGTTTTGCACAGCAGATACGAAGCGATACGCGAGAACTGCGAGTGGATCTGTTTACATAAGCGTTAACCGCACACCCACCACATATTGAAATACACACAGACAGACACACACACACACTCGCAATACACGGACAAATTATATTAAATTTTATTAGGCGTCAAGCCATAAAGAACATAAAGAACAGCTGAGCCGACTGCTGTCGTCCGAGCTGAATGAATGGGAAGCTCACATGACAACGCTTTATAATTAAGAACAATGCCGAGTTATTCAAATAGAGAGCGAGAGAAAGAGAGAGAGAAAGAGAGAGAGCGAGAGAAAGAGAGAGAGAGAGAGAGGGATTTATATAGCAAATAGAGTTGCGGAGGGGTGCATTCAGTTGCACTCATAAATTCCAATGCTGTGACACATATTAATTGTAATTGCAAGGTTTTCTTTGCACGACATCCATTGATGAATAATTCTGGAAAACGCTTAGCCATTACACAAACCATATTTTGGGTACTGTGTCCTTGATATTAATTTGTAAAATTGATTTGGTAAGAAAATGATTCCTTATGCATTTAGTAAATTTCTTAATTAATCTCATTTTTCTTTTTAATAAATATAATTATTATTTAAATAAGAAAATCATATATTTTTTTCCTATTTATACAGCACTATGTAGTTCTCCAGATTGCATAAATAATGAAATTAAATAAACTCATAGCTAAGATCAAAGGATCATAAATTTGAGGCTTTGGTTTGTTTCCTTTCGACAAGCTCCATGTTCTCAGATTGTTGCAATAGATACTTGCCCAATGTATCCACAACAGATTTTTTAGGGTTGTCTTGCGATTGTTCGACAATTCATTGTCATTGATAAAGAGCAATGGCGATTTACAATACGCCGAATAATTTGCGCAAACAGCAAGCAGCTGCTGCCAAAGAATGTATGTGTGTCTGTGTGTGTATCTTGTATCTACAGATGCCATGACTCATAAAATAACTGCGAATGGGTCTGAGACTGTGACCCAATGAGCAATATCAACACACACACATATATGCATATGCACCTACAACACGAAAGACTTGGTTGGGCAACAATAACATCCAAGACAAGCGAAACGATTACAAAGAAAAAATAATTTGCGCAAATTGAATGAAGCAGAAACAAACTTCGCAAGTGTGCGAGAGAGAGAGATAGATAGAGAGAGAGAGAGAGAGAGAGAGAGAGAGAGAGGTGGCAAGAGAACTGAGAATAATAGCAGTGATCAGTCATCGAAGCGAAATGTTGCTGAACTCGACTAATCTAATCAAATCGAATCAAAACGAATCGATGCCCGTATACAGTTACAGAATACATATATATCTATATCTATATATACAATGTTGATCTGACATATTGTGCAATGGCAAGAAAGAGGACTAATCCTGCAGCACTTCCTGGCTTACGTTTGCACACCCAACTTGGCTAGATCAATCGATAAAAGAAGGCAGCCAAAGCAAGCAGGAACAAACAATTGAGAGGATCGCTCTTGAAACAAAATCCTAGATAGAAAGATACGCACCTGAGAGAGAGAGAGAGGGAGAGAGAGAGACATAGATATAGGAGGATAGAGAGGGGGAGGGAGAGTGCAAGCAAAGATGTTTGCACGGTCAACATTCAACAAATTGGTTGGCAGCAGGTAGTTGATGTTGATGCTGTTGGTGTGGGTTTTCCTGAGAACAGGCTCAAGACTCAAGACTTGAGAGACTCTGCTAACAGGCTGGCTGACAGATACGCATCACTGACAGAGCCACTGAGGCTGTGTGTGTGTGTGTCTGCGAGTGTGTGTGTGTGTTTGTTTAATCAGCACCTGTCGCGGTGCAGCGGCGTCAACAGGTACACAGAAAAGTTAGCGGCAATCAGAGTACAACAAATTTGGAAAAGCAACAGCGGAAAGTGTATCCACTACAACCAAGTCACATGCGTAGATCCCGCTAACAAATCATCTCCACCTATAAAACAAGAATCGCAAGCACAATTCAGCAACAACAAACAACAAACAGCAACAAAAAACCAAACAGAAACAGATCGTCAGTCCGCTGATTGGAGTAGCCGTTCAGTTCCCGCGATCAGTGATCGGCGATCGGCGATCAGTTAAGGTTCAGGCCCAGAAAGAGGCCGAGGCAACTGCTCTCATAAATCAAGAAAAATCAGTCAATTTTTTTTTACGTACGTATATCAAACTGACATTGGCTGAATTAACAATTGATTTCAATAATTTTTTATTATTATTATTTTGCCTCTCGTCGCTCGCTTAAGCCGCTGCCAGAGATCAGAGTCAAGCATTCGCTCACGTTCAATTTGACTCAGTGCTATTCAGCGGCACTCTCTCTCTCTTTCTCTCGCGCACTCACGTGCTGAATATGAAGTGCACTCACTTTGACTTTGGCTCAGTTGGATAAAAAAGAAACTCGTTTAACCGGTGTGACGAGTGTCAATGTCTCATTGGCAATTGTTCGCTTGGCGTTGACGCTCAACGAAACAGACCGGGGAGACATCGTGCACAGTGGGGCAAGTGTGCTTCCGATTAGATTATTGAGCGGATAACATAAAAAATATTCTAATCAATCAGTTTTTATTGTTTTATATCTTATTTTTTATTCATGTTTATTTTCTTAGATTCTTTTTTAAACTACGACCACAAATTAAAATATATATATTTGTTAATGGTACTAAATACTCTTAATCAAAATGTCTTATTGCTAGGTATATTTGTTCTTAACATATACTGGTCTTATAAACTTTTGAATGTGAAATTCGAAATCACTTCATATTATGTATACACATATAATGAAATGTATTAAAACAACAATTGTGAAAACTTTAAAGCTGGCTCTGGGAGCCGTCGATTATGCAAATGTAGAATTTACGATTAAGCATTTAGATACTCTACACAGCTTCCATATCTGGTATATGTTTGATATTATCTTTCGCTGCTCATATTTTATTTCATGCACTAATCCAAATTTGAGCTTCAAATATCACCTGTTTATCTTTCGATCTCACTTCCTCCACTTTATCTCATCTTACAGCATACAGCACTTCCTACTCTCTCACACTCAGCAACACACATATTATTTATTTGCCTATTCACTGCCCACATACACACACACACACACACACGCATTAATCTTGCTCTCTCCTTGTAAACATTTAGCCCACTGTGCAATGCGTTGCGCTTTGCCTCGTTTGCATTGCATAGTTTTGTTTGTTCTGCTCACCCTTCTCGTTTGTTAGCTCTCTCGCTCAACGCATGTGTGTGCAGTTAGTTTTCTGCTGTCACAGTGTTTGTGTGCGTGTTCATTGAGTGCTCGCCCCGAGGCATAATTTGAGCAGCACGAAAACTCACTCAATTGCTGAGCGCGATGCTCAGCTGCACTTGCTGCTCTCCGACATTCGCAGTGTGCGATCAGTTTTTGAGCAGACTTTGAGTTGAGTGCACGCGTTGTCGGTAAAACGCAACGAAACGAAACAAGACGAGACGCGTAATGAAGAATCGAGTGCTTCAAAGTTACCCAAAACAACACACAATCTACACATATATTTATCATAGCTAAAAAAAAAAGAAAAAATATATATCATCGCTATCGCACCCCCCTCTTGGATTACGGTCAACGCGCGAGCAAGCAAATAAAATTGAATTAAAAAAAAGATATAACAAGAAAATCATAATAAAATAGAGCCCGAAAGGGAGCTATATATTATATAAATTTCTGATGTGTGTGCTGTGTTTTTATTGATATTGTTGCACGATTGTGCAAGCAACTATAAAAAAATATTACCCACAAAATGGGCTGCAAATAACGAGCAACAAAAAAAAAAAAAACCAAACCAATATCATCAATTCGACCCAAAAAGAAAGAAGCAAAACCAAGTCTAGCTAGCTAGAAAGTTAGCTAGAATCAAGCCAAAAAAACCCACACAGACATAATGCTCGCTAGCCATATGCTTTATGTCTTAATTGCAAGCTGTGCCATGCCCATTTTCGGGGCGGCACTGAGTAAGACGGTGCTGTATCAGGCGCCCGACGAGTGCCGCTGGTCCGGCGGAGGGGAACACGACATCACCTTGGTCTGTCATCTGCGGACGATCAACTCGGAGCTGGAGAACACCAATTTTAGTGTGATCCAGCCACATAATACGGTCAGATTACGCCTCGAGTGCAACGATGCCCTCTTCTTCCAGAGCAGTCTTAGTCCGGATAGCTTTCGCTCTTTGGTCGAGCTGAGGGATTTGACCATTGAGTATTGCAAGCTGGGCAATCTGACGGAGGGTTCCTTTCGTGGCCTGCACGAGTTGAGGAATCTAACGATCCGCACCCACAATGGAGATTGGTCAACAATGTCCCTCGAGATGGCCTCGAATAGTTTTGTGGAGTTCCGGCAACTGGAGAGATTGGATTTGAGTCTGAACAACATCTGGCTAATACCGGATGGAATGGTTTGTCCGTTGAAGTCGCTGCAACATCTGAATGCCTCGTACAACAAGATCCAGGACATTAGCAACTTTTACTTCAGCAGCGCCTCGCTGACCTCCTCGAGAAAGTCCCGCATCTGTGGATCGACGCTAGAATCCCTCGATCTGAGTGCCAATAAAATGGTCAGTTTGCCGTCGGCCATGTTGTCGGCACTGGTGCGTCTGACCCATCTAAATATGGCCAAGAATAGCATGAGCTTTCTGGCGGATCGCGCATTCGAGGGTCTCGCATCTCTCCGGGTTGTAGATCTGTCCGCCAACCGGTTGACCTCACTGCCACCGGAACTCTTTGCCGAGACGAAACACCTGCAGGAGATCTATCTGCGGAACAATTCGATCAATGTGCTCGCACCGGGCATCTTTGGTGAGCTAGCCGAGCTTCTGGTGCTCGATTTGGCCAGCAATGAGCTGAACTCACAGTGGATAAATGCGGCCACATTTGTGGGGCTCAAGCAGCTGATGATGTTGGATCTGTCCGCCAATAAGATCAGTCGCCTAGAGGCGCACATCTTTCGCCCATTGGCGAGCTTGCAAATACTCAAGCTGGAGGAGAATTACATCGATCAGTTGCCCGCTGGCATCTTTGCGGATCTGGGTGAACTGCACACATTGATTCTCTCCAACAATCGCATCTCGGTGGTTGAGCAGCGAACCCTGCAGGGTCTGCACAGCCTTCAGGTACTCTCCCTGGACTACAATCGTTTGAGCAAACTGGATCCACGCTCGCTGGTGAACTGCAGCCAGTTGCAGGATCTGCATCTCAATGATAATAAGTTGATGGCGGTGCCAGACGCACTGGCTCATGTGCCACTCCTCAAGACACTGGATGTGGGCGAGAATATGATCAGTCAGATTGAGAACACGAGCATTACACAACTGGAAAATCTCTATGGACTTCGCATGACGGAGAACTCGCTAACCCACATACGTCGAGGTGTCTTTGATCGAATGAGCTCCCTGCAGATACTCAATCTGTCGGGGAATAAGCTGAAGTCCATCGAAGCGGGTGCACTGCAGCGAAATACCCAGTTGCAGGCCATTCGCCTGGATGGCAATCAGTTGAAGAGCATTGCTGGTCTGTTCATGGAGCTACCCAATTTGGTGTGGCTGAATATATCGGGTAATCGACTTGAGAAATTCGATTACTCGCACATCCCCATCGGTCTGCAGTGGTTGGATGTGCGTGCCAATCGCATTACCCAACTGGGCAATTACTTTGAGATCGAGAACGAACTGAGTCTGAGCACCTTCGATGCCAGCTACAATTTGCTCACAGAGATCACAGCCAGCTCCATACCGAACAGTGTTGAGGTGCTGTATCTGAACGACAATCTGATTGCCAAGATTCAACCGTACACGTTCTTCAAGAAACCCAATCTCACCCGTGTCGATCTCGTGCGGAATAAGTTGACCACGCTGGAGCCGAACGCGCTGCGATTGTCGCCGATTGGCGAGGATCGCGAAATACCCGAATTCTACATTGGCCACAATGCGTACGAGTGCGATTGCAATCTCGATTGGCTGCAGAAGATCAATCGGGAGTCACGCACCCAGCCGCAGCTCATGGACCTCGATCAGATCCACTGCAAATTGTCCTATGCACGCGGCTCCACCCACGTCTCCCTCATCGAGGCCAAGTCCAACGATTTCCTCTGCAAATACGAGTCGCATTGTTTTGCGCTCTGCCATTGCTGTGATTTTCAGGCCTGCGATTGTAAAATGGAATGCCCCGATCGTTGTGCCTGTTATCACGATCAATCCTGGACCTCCAATGTGGTCGACTGCAGTCGCGCATCCTACGACCGATCCCTGCTGCCCTCGCACATCCCAATGGATGCGACACAGTTGTATTTGGATGGAAACACATTTGCCGAGCTGCAGAGTCATGCGTTCATCGGACGGAAGCGCTTAAAGGTGTTGCACTTGAATCACTCACGCATCGAGACGTTGCACAATCGCACCTTCTACGGCTTGCTTGAGCTGGAGGTGTTGCAGCTGCAGAACAATCTGTTGCGCGCACTCAACGGCAACGAGTTTCAAGGCTTGGATAATCTACAGGAGTTGTACTTGCAGCACAATGCGATTGCTACGATTGACACGTTGACCTTCACCCATTTGTACCATTTGAAGATCCTGCGACTCGATCACAATGCCATTGGCTCCTTTGCCGTGTGGAACTTCCTGCCCAGCTACCTCAACGAGCTGCGTCTGGCGGGGAATCCGTGGAGTTGTCGCTGCGAGTTCATCGACAAGCTGCGCGACTTTATGAGCCGGCATGAGTATGTCTTGGATCGCCAGAAGCTCCACTGCGAGATGCCCTCGAATAATACCCAACAACAGCAACAGCAACAACAACAACAACCCGTACAGATGGCAATTTATGGAGCAACGGGAGATTCGCTGCCCGTGGTGCAGTGCAGCCAAATGCTGCAACTGGGCCTGGACAACAACTTCAACTACGCGGAACGTGGGGCAGCAGGAGGCAACGATGCCAATGGGGACTCGATGCTGAATGGGAA
Organism: Drosophila picticornis; assembly: GCA_035043845.1. NCBI lineage: Eukaryota > Metazoa > Arthropoda > Insecta > Diptera > Drosophilidae > Drosophila > Drosophila picticornis. The sequence continues at coordinate 20,052,221 of JAWNMR010000122.1, read as the reverse complement.
TATGACGTCGACAAAGATGATCTTGACACAGCCACCGAAGCAGGATTATATACCCATCCTGGTGGCCATATTGACCGCCTTTATCTTCATCATGATCTGCACGCTGCTGGTGTTCATCTTTCGCCAGGAGATGCGTGTCTGGTGTCATGCCCGCTTCGGTGTTCGCCTCTTCTACAATGGCCAGAAGGATGTGGACAAGAACGAGCGGGAGAAACTCTTCGATGCTTTCATCTCGTACTCCTCCAAGGATGAGCTGTTCGTCAACGAGGAACTGGCACCGATGCTGGAGTTGGGCGAGCAACGCTACAAGCTCTGTTTGCATCAGCGAGACTTTCCCATCGGTGGCTATTTGCCGGAGACAATTGTCCAGGCCATCGATAGCAGTCGGCGAACCATCATGGTCGTCTCCGAGAACTTCATCAAGTCCGAGTGGTGTCGCTTCGAGTTCAAGTCGGCGCATCAATCGGTGCTCCGGGATCGCCGCCGGCGTCTCATCGTCATCGTGCTCGGTGAGGTACCGCAGAAGGAACTGGATCCCGATCTGCGTTTGTATCTGAAGACCAACACCTATTTGCAGTGGGGCGACAAGCTCTTCTGGCAGAAGCTACGCTTTGCTCTGCCCGATGTTTCCGCCTCCTCCGCCGCGTCAGCTGCAGCAGCGGCAGCCGCCTCATCGCATGTCCAGCGTTCTGGTCAATCCTGTCATGCGGCCGTCAATCATCCCGCCTATCATCATCATCACCATCATCATCATGTGCAGCAGCAGCCGTTGCCGTTGCCTCTGCCACTGCCACTACATGGTGGGCATCCAGGGCAGCATCCACATCCGCATCATCATCTGCAACAGCAGCAGCAACAGCAGCAGCAGCAGTTCATGTTGCCCCCGCCACCGACTTTGCAGCCGGGCAGTTTCCGGCGGCAGCCTTCAACACAGCAGTCGCATCGCCCAAATGCCACAAGCAACAACAACAACAGCAGCAACAACTGCAACAATCCACAGCAGCAGGCAGCGTTGCTGATGGGTGGCGCAAGTGGTGCCAGTGTTGGTGGTGGTGCTGGCAATATGATCGCTGGCGGCGCCCAGCCACAAATGATTCCCCTGGCGGGTGGCATTCAACAGCAGAGCTTGCCGCTGCCGCCGCAGGTGACGTCAACGCAACCAACGCCAGCGTCCCGTAATTTGCATATGTGAGAGTAAGTGAGACAACAATCAGAGAGAGAGAGAGAGAGAAAGAGAGAGAGAGGGAGAGCATATTTTGGGAATAGTTGAAACAAATCAAGTTAAAGCTCTTGAATTAAGCACATCAAAAATGCAAACAAGTCAAACTTTATAAAAAGGCAGTTTAACTTGAATTTTGAGTCTGAAAAGCAAAAGTGGTTGGAGGGAGAAAGAGAGAGCGGGAGCGAGAGCGAGAGAGAAAGGAAAATTATTTGGTTGTTGCAACAATTAAAATTGAGTTTGATTGGGCTACTTTAAGACTAATTTGTGCGTGTAAAAAATAGAAAGAGAGAGAGAGAGAGAAAAAAATTGAGAGAGAGAGAGAGAGAGAGAGGAAGAGGAAGAGAAGGAGTTAGGAATTGCAAATAAGCTAAATTATAATTGAAACAAATTAATTTTGATGCTGTTGAGTTAAGCGCAACACAAATGAAACAAGTCAACTTTTAAAAGAGTCTCAAAAGTGAGAGAAACGATTTAAATTAATTAAATTAAAATTGAGTTCTGCTCTGTGCGACTTACTTAAACTCGTAAAGACAGAAAGACAGAGATAGAGAATTAACCAACCGAATTAAATCCAGTTTTTGAATTGCATTCGGTTTGTGCTCGGTTTTTTGGTTTTGGCTTTGGTTTTTCAAAACCTGTTTTTAGCGCCAGCCAGGAGCAAAGCGCACAATTTGGCAAAGGGGATTGATTCGGGAAAAGCATGAGGAAAGCCACCCCTCGGAATGAAATGAGATGAGAGTCACAGCCAGAGAGTCACAATCACAGTCACAGTCAGAGTCATAGCCAATATGCAAATGAAAAGCGTTTAGCGATAAAAGCCTAGTTACATGTTGAAATAGCAGCAGCAACAACCACAATTGCAACAGCAACAGCAACAATTGCAGCTAAGGGGCAGGCAAACGAGTAACAGATAGAATAAAGAAGAAGAAAAAAAAATACCAAACAGTCGGCCAAGTCTGCGTTGCAAGTGGGGCAGAGGGGAAGAGTTGCTCTCGAGCGGTATCTAAATAGCCGGCAACACGGGGGAGCCGAGCCAATTGTTGTTGGCCCTGTTCTGTTTTCTTACGGCCAGCTATTTTCAGTGTTTCCTGGCTCGTAGCTAGATTCACAAAATTGATGTTGCATGCAACAACACACACCAAAGCAACAGCAATAGCAACAGCCAAGGCCCAAAAACTATTTTTCTTTTGCCTTTTATTTTGTTTTTGTTTTCTGTATTTTTTTTTCTCTGTTTTTTTTTGTATTCTGTTATTTTCTCTGTGTACCATCATTTTTTTTCTTCTTTTCTGTTGTTGCTGTTGCTGTTGCCGTATTTCGTATGTTGTTGCAACGTTCACTCGTTAGTTCATCTTAACTGCTGCATTTTACTGTAACAAGCTCAACGTATCTGTGTGTGTGTGTGTGAGTGAGTGTGTGAGTGTGTGTAGAAAATAGGCAACGCTAAACATCAGAGAGCTCATGTCTAGGCAAGATGAAGCAGCAAAAAAAAAACGAGGGGAATAAAAATGAAAAGAAATTGTAACAAAAAGTGAGGCAAGCAACATCGTCAGGGCCACCAAATGCATTGTCAGAACAGAGAAAGACGAGACAGAGACAGATAGAGAGACAGAGACAGTGAGAGAGACAGGGGAGAGAGGGAGAGAGATAGACAGACAGAGAGCTAGACCGGCAACAGACAGTTACTGGGATACGTTGTGACAAAGCCGTTTTAGCAGCTGCAACAAAAACAACAACAACAAAAAGTTGCATTTTTTTTTTGTGGTTTTTGGGGCCCAGCTACACGTGCCAAAATTGCCAAGAGTTGCTTTCGTTTGTCCGCTGACTGTTCGGTTGCTAAGGTTACCAATTGTGTTCGCCAAGGGTTACAGATCAAAAAACAGCATATGCAGAATAAAACAGCAAAAAGCTGAAAAACATGTGGCATCAACAGTTTTAGTTATTATTTTTGCTTTTGCTTTAAGGCTAGTGAATATGTGTTGTTAGCGTTCAATTTAAATCTCAAATTGGTCTATTTAATTTTTCGGGTGTTTGCATTCTTGCTTTGACCTTGGTTTGCCTGCTTTTTGCACTCGTGAAGTGAAATCCGCACGTGTGAAGCTGGCCCAAAAACTCTCGTTTCGCGTTTCTCTCGTTTCTCGCTGCTCGCTTCGTGTCTTGCAAGTTGGGCCAAGGCAGTCAGCAAAATCAAGCTGGCAATAGAATTGCAAAAGAACGGAAAAAGAACTGAGAACTGAACATGGAACTGAACAGTGCTACAGATTAGTTGGCTGCGATTAAAATCTACCTTGTTGTTGTTCGTTACGCCTGTTTTGTCTTTACTCTATTCGCTCCCTCTCCCTCTCGCTCGCACACTCAATTATACTCCCTCTCTCTCTCGCTCTCTCTGCTTGATAAGTGGTAAGATAGACACATCCAACTAAATGCATTCCAAAAGCAAGAAACTAGTTAACTGTTAGCCTTTTACAAATAAGTTCGTCTCGTTCCGTTTCGTTTCGTTTCGTTTCGAATTACGTGTGAAATTGTAAATAAATCTTGAAAGTTGGGAGCCCCGCTTAAATGTTAAATTGTACGTTTATTTGTTTAATAATTGTGATATTTTGTTCAATTAAGCTTAAATTATGTATGAATGTAAACACATAAAAGTAAACAAAAAAAAAGAAATAAAAAACAATACAACTATTAATATTATGTTATTTCGACGCTATATTTGTCCTATCAATGTAATACTTACACATAAATATATATTTAAACTGTCTCCTCATAAGTTATCTTAGTCGATAAGCTAATTAAATCGAATCCGAAAACATATCGAAAAAGTAAATACAAAGCAAATAAAAAACACACACAAACTCATTTCGAACCACACACATTATACAGCCATATTAACTCTATAAAATGTCGTGTGTGTTAAGGAACAATATAAAAATGAAGAAAAAAAATCAAAAAAATTAAAAAAAGGAAGGAAAATAAAAACATAAATCGACTGATTACATCTAGATATGTACATGTATCTGCTAGCAATAACTCTTGATTATGATTTACGCAATGTGCTTGTCGTTGTAAATATTGTATTCTATTTTTATTTGTATTTGTATTTGTAATTGTATTTGTAATTTTATGTTTTCTAGTTTATAGCCAAAAAAGCGAAAAAATATATACCGAAACAAAACTGATAATCGAAAAACACAAAACAAATTCGAAATTTTTATTTTATGCCTCATTTAATTTGCATGTTTATAGCTAAATTTCGCACGGCAGCAGTTTTCAGTAACCGTAAATTGTATTTATAAGCTATATAAGTATATGGCTGATATATCATAAACCATCAGCATTGACATTTGATATCCGATATACCTACACAAACAGACCACTCACTGACCACTCCACTCACATATCTGAATCCTAATCTGAGACTGAGTGGGCTCCGTTTTGCTTACTGGCTGCGCAGTCACTCCATATCTATTATAAAGAATGCTCGACAATTTGCAAGATAAACACAAAAATGGGAGCAGCCGAGTGCAGTTCGGAAAATTTATTGAATCATTATGATAGATAGCAACCAACAACCGGAACTCTTAAAAACCAGATAAAATGGATGAGTAAACTATAAAATCAGCATAAAAAATTAGTATTTATTGCTATTTTCATGATTTTATGAAAATTCGAGCAGAATAAACGAATTTAGTGGATGAATATTATTGAACCAATATTGAAATATTATTAATTGAAAGGCAGTTAAAAATTGAGATCTGACTTTAGATCAAAAGTTCAGCTAACAATTCAACTGATCAAGTCTTTGTCTACCAGTTTAGGGGATCTTAATATAACGGCCAGTATATCTCCAACTTGTCGTTGTCGTTGTTGACGGGCAACACATAAACAACCCACGATTGCTTTATTGGTATTTAGCTCAATCACATTTTAGCCGCCTACTTTTTCCCAAGCTTTGGTCTTCTGCTCATGCATATTTTATAGATATCGCAGCACTGTATTGCCGAATGTTTTATGCGACTTCGCAGACAATGAAGTCGCCAAGCCAGCCAAGCATATTTCGCTGATTTTGCAACCGTTGTGGAACTTAATGAATAATTTGTATGATCAATTAAATGAGCAATAAAATTGATGAGGCTCCCCGAGCCAACGAGTCCATCAGTGAGCTGCTCGCGTTCGCCAATCTCTCCCTGCTCGACCAACATAAATTCCCATTGCCTAAATTAGCAAGTTTTACAATCAATCATTAGGAGGCGAAATGCCGCCAACGTCGATGTGGCTTTGATCTCCAATCAACAAGCCTGCGGAATCTCAATCTCAATCGCAATATGTATCTGAATCTGTCTCTGTATCTGTATCTGTATCTGTGTCGTTTTTTGTGTGTTTTACTCATATGGTGGGCCACGTATTCGCTTATGGGTTAACCAGCACCAAGGCGCAAAAAGTTCAAGCTCAAGTTAAACCCTTTTCAATTTTTTTCATCTTTTCTTGCTTTACTGCCCCCTCTGCCTGTCCCTCATTCAATCACCTCACCGGATCGACCTATTTCAATGCGAAAAGTTTGCAAAAAACAAAAAATACAAAAAAAGTCAAATATTAAAAACTTTTCTTTTGGTCTTACTTTCTACGGACTTCTTTCCTGCATTTTTATTTTTTTTTTTTTTATCAATTTCGTTTGTGGGATTTGTTACGTCGTAATGGATGAAGCCTTGCCACAGCCGCCTACTAAGCAAAACTTTCAATTGAATTTTTTCTAATGCCAAGCGAAAGTAAAAGTCTATTCTGGGGTTGGGGTTGGATATGAAGTTGGGATTGCCCTGTGGCTGCGGGTAGCCTGTCACTTTGCGAACAACGTAAATATTTCGGTTAACAAGTCAGTTTAGTGTCAAAAGAGAGGTTTTTATTTTTTATTTATAGATACGGAAACTTTTGTCGGTTAACAGGACCGAATTTCTTGTACTGGCACTTAAATACAGTTTTTTTCAATTAAATAGCCGGGAAATTGTCTGAATATTCTAGGAGTTTTCAATGCTGACAAAGCAACAATTGTGCGCTCTTTGGCCGCTGAACCGCTCCTGTATTCATTTTGGACACTAACATTTGTGTTTGGTGGCCATCGTACCTACATCAAAAATTTGGCTCAGTTTGAAGTTTTGGGCTCAAAGTCAAATCAAAGTGCTTGCCCCGCATCTATGCTATCTAATCCAACCACCTGAACTTTAACCATATATCAGAGCTGAACTTACTCAGCAAATTGCCTAACGAACGGTTCTGAGGCACACAGAGCTCAACTACTAACGTGGCTAGCTGGCTGGCTGGCTGACTGGCTGGCCGACTAGCTGGCTCGTCAATAACTCGCCCTGCCACCCAATCGGTGCAGCAAGTGAGCAAGTGAGCAAGCAGGCAGGCAGGCAACCACTTGCCTCATTAGACTCCAACGAATCGAGAGTCATAAACGTCTGCGATACAGCTACAATAACAATTCATTGGTGCTATAGGCAGGCATATCGATGGCGAGGCTGTGTATAAATAAATATGCTTTTATTGGAAGACGACTACAACTGTTTGCAATAAAAGCAACATTTTTCTTAATTTCCATTTCTTGCTAATTTACCAGCCATAAATTGGCGGTCCATGTGGCCCGCCGGGGACTCGTTACCCAGGGGGAGGTTGCTGGTTGTCGGGGAAGGCGGATGGGGATGGGGGCCAGCCGAAACAAGCCAAGCTGAACCGCCGGTAGACACATAAAATTGGCTACAAATTATTGCACATTGTCAAAACAACATTGGTTTGCAATTTTCGCGCTTCAATGCCGATATGCAGAGTGATGACTAACACAGGGCCGGCGGGGCATTTGGTAGGGGAAGGGCATAAAATCCACAGATGCAGAGAGTCCAATTGCACTTTAACATTTAGGCGGGTAGTCAAACTATTTGTATGCCCCAGAGAAATATGTAAATGTTTTCACTGTTAATATTTTATTGAATTTTTATGCAATTTTCGTCCATAAAAATGCATATTTCTATGCCACTTCTAGAAAGATGTGTGGAGCTTAATAAACGTGTGCCCTATGAAAATATTTATTTAATTTATTTGCGCAAAAGACAAATATTAAACGGCATCTCTATGAAAATATTCTTATACATATCACATTATTTGAGCACATTTAATCAATTTATAACACAAAAAACATATAAATATTTTTATATGGATATGAAATTAATTAATTAATTTTTGCACAAAAAAACATTTGTTTGGTTTTCAGATCAAATCAAGTAATATCGACACTTGTAAGGTAAAATAAATGTATTTCCTTAACTGGTTTAGTTCAAAATAAATATTATTTGTGATGTTCTTAATATGAAATGATTGTAAGGAATAGAAACCCTCACATTAATGATTTCTTCTCTTCTGCAGAGTATTTAAAATTCCTCTATATGCAAATCTTATTCGTTTACAGTTATGTATGACAATTTGCATATTTGTGTGCATTCCAAAATGGGTTAGGTTATGAAGGAAGAGCGAGAGACAATGACATTGACATATTGGCAGTCAATTAACGAGGGGAGGTGTGCAAAGAGACAGAGACAGAAAGAGAAAGAGAGGGTGTGAGAGAGAGAGAGAGAGAGAGAAAGAGAACTGTTGATTGTTTTTATTGAAATAAATGATAGAGTTTGGTCTGTTGACACACGCATGGCAGACTGGCACATTTGATACCCTGCATAAATAATCATCATAATTTCGGATGCACTCGGCGCTCTTGCATAAAACCAAATTTGTATGCGATTTATCTTATCGCGATCACGTTGCATCTGTGCTTGTGGTTGTGGCAGTGGCTGTGGCTGTGGTTGTGGTTGTGCTGATGACGATGCGTCCGGACGGAGTCAGAAGACGCGTAAGTTTCACGTATTTTCATGCACGATTAAAGCCTTAATTTCAACGTTGGTCAGTCTGGACAAAATCTGCAGGTATCTCTGTTGCAGGTCCTAATTAATGGTTTGCATCGGCTTCTTATCGCGCCGCACGCATCGCGATCGCCTCTCCCCTCCTGTACCCTCTCCATTCCCTGCCCGTCGCACTCCTTCTTCCTCTGCACTTGGCTTCTTTTGGCTTTGCTTTGCTAAGTGTTCGTGTATTGCTTGGCGGCACCTGATCAAGGCAAAAAGCGATGAGATTGGCAACGGGCAACGGGAAACGGGGTACGGTTGCGGGTAGGGGTACTCGGTACTGGGTACTGTTTACTGGGTTCACTCTGCTTGCTGCCTTTTGGCTGCCCGCTGTCTGCGTACAATTTTGTAATTCTTTGTGGGCTCTGCGCAGGCAGCGATTTTATGAGCTGTAGCATTGCACATTATTGATAATCCTGATACGCGTTTTGAACATTGAACATTGAACACTGCCTGAGATTCTCGTGGCCGCATTTGCAGGGGTGTTGTCAAGCTGAGCAAAATGGTTTTTGCCTGACCGGGTCGGGCCTGTTCGGGCCCGTTCAGGCCTTACTTGGTCGACTGATAAGACCACATTGTTTCTGGGGTGTTGCAGTCGGCGATAGCGATCGATATCGGAATCGGGCAAGGCTACATTGTTGTAAAGTTGTAAGGTAGTAAAGAGAAAGCTGGCAAGGAGGAGCCCAGAAGTGTCTGCACTGATGGCAGCAATTGGAATTTGATCATGCAGAAGATCAGTTCAGATGCGCAAATGTTATACGGATGATAAGCCATAAGTTTGGCAAGTGCACTAAATACTTTAATTTTGTTGAAGATCTTGGCAAACATAACGCAAGACAAAATGCCTCACAGTTCACTTTTATATATTAATTCATCAAAATTTATTATTTTGAGTTACAAAAACTTAATTCAAACTGTCAGTTTTTTCGACTTTATTTTAATTTAAATAATTTATTTTTCGCTTTTTTAATTTAAATGCTCTGTTTCTGAAAAGTTAGTTTGACAATTTTATAATTTGAATATTATTTAAAACCCTAATTTGAAATATAATATAATATAATATCGAAGAAGCTACGCCCTTGAGTAGCAGTGTATCAGTTTATCATTTGTTGTGATCTAATTGATCATAGTAAACTTTTCAAGTGTATCCTTCATTAAGTTCATTAAGTAGGCGAGTATCACATATGTAACTGCGATAAGCTGGGTAAGTATTTAGTCGAGTTGTCTGCTGGACAAGATCTATCGATCGTTAAAAAGATCACAGTTGGGTGCGGATGCTCAGATGTTCCCACAGATCGTTAGGAGTTGAGTATGAATGCCAGGATACTTAATCTTATGCATTTGCAGTTTATGGCCTGGCTTAGTCATTCAGCTTAACAATTGATTAACTGACGCTCTTGGTCTCTGATGGTCTCTCTTGGCCAACAATTCATTACCAGCGTATCGCATCGACACCAACAGGCAGTTAGCAGCTCTTTCAACATGTCTGGAATTTACTCGTTTCAAGTGTATTGCTCCCCCTTCCCTTCCGCAACACAAACAAAGCGTTGCTTAAATGTTATTTTTACAGGGAATTAGGCCAGCGGAATGCACCGGCCTCCGTCTGATGAGTTGGCCATCTGAGTTGGCTCCGTCTCTTAGGCCAGTTTCAAATTCAGTTTTTTGGTTTTCGGCACGATCAAGCATTTGAGATCTTCTCCGATCGCTTCGATCAACGCTCATCGCTCAGCTCAGTTCTCCTGTTGTTGTTGTTGTTGTATTTTGTTGCTTTTTTTTGCGTTAACGTTTTAATTGATCGCTTTCAGTTATAAACAAGTTGGCTTTTGATTTATGAGCGCGTGCGTGCAGCGACAGAAAAAATGCGTTTTAGGCCAGTTAACAGAATCGATTGGGGCTTGTGGCTCAGGGCCCTGGGACTTGGGACTTTCGGTCTTGGGTCTTGGGTCTTGGATCTTGAGTCTTGAGTCTTCGTCTTGGTTTTGGTGTTGGCTGCTCATCATGTTTGCGGCTTTTGTTTATGTAAATGAAGTCGAAACTCAAAGCTTTCAATAGCTGCTGATGATGTTGTGTCTCTTCCCTTGTGTTGTATGGATGGATGGAACGGCGACAATGTCTCTATTTCTCTAATTTCGTATTGCCCGAAAACAACAGCCCGAAGACTAAAGACACAATCGCAATGGCCTCTCTTCCCCTCTCCACTCTCCCTCTCCCGCCTTGCTCCCTTACCGAAAAGCTAGTGTTTAATATTATTTGTCTAACGGTCACGAGCATTTGCCTTCTCGTTGTTGTTTGTGGTTAAGCGTCAAAAAAATTTTTTTTTTTTAAGAATTTCCCGCATCGTTTAACCAGCCATATTCGTTAGCTGTTGTTGCTGTTGCACTGACAAGCAAATAAATCACGGCTTCTACACACCCCGCCCCCTCTTCCCATCACCTTGCCACACTCTTCACAGGCCTAGTCGCAAAGCCAAAAGAGGCTGGGGCCTTTGTAGTTTGTAGTATATCCAAAGCGTAGGCATCTTAACAAATATCTTTACATTTCGGCCGAATCTTTCTTTATGTACATTTCTTTGAGAGGCGACAAATGTATTTGTTTTATCAGCTATTGTTGCGCAGTTCAGCGCTTTTAGTCTTCTTCTTCTTCGTCTTCTACTGCTGTTCAAAAAGCTTGTGAACTTCGTTTTTTTTTTTTACTTCTTGTTGACTGGCCATAAACTTCACTTTCACACAGAGAGGCACAGGCCAAGGCAAGGGCCTGGAAACAAGAAGAAAAATGTTTGTTGAAAACGAACAAACATAAAACACAGTTTTGGATTTCACTTTGCCTGCCCTTTTTGTTTGTGTTGTTATTTTTGAGTGGCTTTTTAAGTTTTTTTTTGCGGTGCGAGAGATGTCAGTGCGGCAATTAATCAACGCATCTTCAATTGGCATCTCGCCACACATCAGATTCGAGCCTGTGACTCACCCACTGAAAGTGGAACTCAAAATGAGTTAACTGCTTCGACTCTTAACTGCGATCCCAAAAGATGCGTCGCGTTGCGATTCGATTCAATCTGTTGCGAGCCGATTTGTTTATAGAGAAACAAACAGTTGGCTCTCTAGTGTATCTTTCAATTTCTGGATGTGTGCGAGTGTGTGTGAGTGTGTGTAAGTGTGTGTGTTTTGGCCGCTGTCCGTTACTCATGGTTGGCTAAGTGGGTCGTGACTTTTCAAAATGCAAACGTGTCGTCGTCGTCGTCTTCGAAGCAATATGCATGCGCAGTTGGTTCAGCTCCCAGCTCCCCAAAAACTACAACCACTGCACCCTCCGCCCCCTCCCCCTCATACATGTATCTCCCCTAAGTGCCGCCCAAAACGGCGCACGTACGTAAACGTAATGAAATTCTTACCTCAAATAGCACTTAACTCCAGTTTAAAACGAGCCAAAAGTGAATGGTACTGACCCCAAACCGTTGCACGTTTGTCTTAACACTTTGTTGTTTACTTTTTCTACAGTTCTGTGCATTTTTCTCTCAGTTCGCTTTTTGCTTTTTGGTTTTTGTGCTTTTGGGGCCAAAATAGAAAAGTTGGCGCTGCTGGCTGCATTCGATGATCGGCGAGCGATCAGACGATCGGAAAATTTGTTTAATTGAATTGAATGTATTGAAAAAAAAATGCAAAAAAGAAAACCAAAAACAAAATCGAAACAAAAACAAAAACAAAAAAAAAAACAAAGAAATAGTCAATGGACAAGTCAATGCGGCAATTTGAATGCGAGCTCATTTTAAGAGTTTGGCTCGGAACTCGAACATCAGCCTCGAAGCCAGCGCCAATCACGGTCATGTTTTCATGTTGCATGCTGCATGCTGTATGCTGCTTGCTGCATGCTGCATGCTGCATGCTGCATGTTTCAAGATCAATAGCGGGAAAAATGTTGAATGCTCTTGTGGCCATTTGAACTGCTTCTTGAACTTATCTGTTTGCATTTTGTCGCCTGACAATTAAATGCTTGAATGAATGACAAGACAAACAAACGAATGAAACGAATAAAAGCTGAGCCGTTGCCACCGTTTTTTTATTTTTTCTTCGATTTTGTATGTTAAGTGTCGATCAGCAGGAAATTGTGATGAATGCCACGACAGAAACGTTGTCAAAAAGGCATATGAGAGGCTTGAGGCCCAAACGAATACCAAAACCCAAACCCAAACCCAAACCCAAGCCCCAGGCGGATCGATCACTTTAGAAAGCAAATTACTGATGATCCTCGGTCATGATCCACAGTTCGAGGTAGCAGCAGCCGTGACGGCCACATTCAGATACTGACAATTGCTAATGCGATAAGTGGATTTAATTTCTGTGGCTCCATTTGGGATCAGTCAATATCAATCATATGGCAACACTGAGAATAACTACAGTCTGCACTTGTCTCCACTGCTTTCTAAGGAAAATATTATTAAATCAGGATAAGCCCTCGCTGATTGAGACCTATTCAGATATTATCAAAACTCATTTATATTTTGGCGTGAAGATCGTCAAGATTCCAGCTGATGATGGCACTCTTAAATCCCTCCGAGTTTTGCATAAATGTGTTTGGATTTGGAATTAATAAACATTTTGCTTGCTCTGTTTTATAATTTACTAATTAATTTTATAAAGTTAAAAAGTAGGCAGCAAAACCAGCAGTTTTTGATTCATATTGTGTCTTATTTAAATTCTAATAAAAATTTGCATTCATATGTGATATATTGTTTGATAATCGCTCAAAGTATAATTTTTGTAAAGCTGTCCAAAGCCTTTGTCAACAGAAGTGTTAGTGTAAAAATACTTTCTGTCTTGAAATACTAGACTATGAAAGAGATATCCGATTAGAGAGTTCTGGCGAGAAATACTAGACTTTGATAGAGAGTTTCCTTATTAGAGTTATGCAGTTACCGAAAGTGTTTTTTGGAATGGTTTAAATTAAGCTTAACGTTTGATAAGATTTGGAATGGAAACTCGGTCATTTTGTATTTGATGTGCATATTATGATAATTGAGTAAGATTATGATTTGGGCTGATGATATTCATATCAACAGTATAAACGTGTGAGTAGGCCGATAGATAGATGGATATAAATATAATTATGTAAATCCAACGGCTAATGCAATAATGTAATCAGAGACTTATTGATGTGGCAATCGTGAGCTTAGTTTCTTTTCAGACACCTGATAACCTGATAAACTAATCCAATGATAAAGCCAAGTTTGAATCGCACACGACAAATGCAATTCGACAACTTTCAAGATTGGCCAGCAACGTTCCAATCAAAAGACAGAAATACAGAAAATTTATAAAATTTATGACAAATATGATGACGGTCGAGGGCACAACTGGCCTCCACTTTGTAAGTGGTAAGGGGTACGGGGTAAGGGGAGGGTTTTACTCTTTGCCACCGTTTGAATGGGCATTGTTATTGTCTCTCTTTGGCCTGGCTCAGTCTGTGAGTGCAACGCACATTTTTGAATGAAAAACGAAAACAATGCCATTTACAAGACACTTAACGAGATGTCGAGTGAAAGCCATAGTCAAAGACTTGGCCAAAAGCTGATTGTTGCTCTTGTTGTTGTTAGTGTTGTTGTTGATAGTGTTAGTGTTGTGGCTTCTTGGCGATTGGCGCTGGCAGCGGCCCACAATTTGATGCGCTGGCCATTCGCTGATGATGTGGATGATGATGATGACGATGGCGATTGGAGTGGAGTGTAGTGGAGTGGAATGGAATGGTTGGGAAATCGCATATGTAATGGTATGGGAGTACTATATGGAGTGAACTGTGTGGAGTGTAGTGTGTGTAGTGGCCAAGTGACGTGGCTTGTTTTGGCGTACAAGTGCACTCCAGTTGAGTTTCGAGTCCAATCTAAAGAAGCACAAGTGAGCGTAGACTTTCGGTCTAGTGTCGACTCTCGTCTCTCGACACACAACTCAAAACTCTTGACGTTCAACGCTTTTTTTTCTAATGACAGGCAAACAAACAGATGATGCAGGTACCCTCGACTCTCCCCCCACGCTGCTGCTTACCCCCTCCCTCATCACTCTGTATATTGTCTGTGTTGTGGCAGCAGCTACTGCTGCTGCTGCTGCTGGTGCTGCTGCTGCTGCAGCCGTCAACGTACTTTCTCATGAATTTGTTGTCATAGTAATGGCACAAATGTGTGTACATGCAACGGCAACAACAACAAAAACAACAACAACAACAAACACAATGACAACAAATCGAGAGACAGCGAGGAGAGAAGAGAAAGAGAAATAAAAGATTTATGGCCAAAAGCATTCACCAATTGTTTGAGACACAGTTGCGGCTTCAGCTCGACGGCGGCTGCAAGAGGCGACAACTAGGACAAAACTGTTTTTGGTCACATGACTCAAATTAGAAATGCAACTCTGCTTATAATAAATGAAAATTCAAATGCGCAGCGCCAAAACAGGTTAACATACAAATAATAAAAGAAAATGGCTAACAAGACAACCTCTAACACACAGAGGCACAGTGGAATACAGCAGAAATTCCCAACTCCGGCTCCGGCTCCGACTCCAACTTCAAGTCCAAGTCCGAGTCCAATTCCGATTCCCGACTCGAAGTTGGATGTGGAGGCAACGCATGCGCGTTGACCGCCCGCCGTGCCACACATTCTGAGAACTTTCCACTTCAATTAATAACTAATTTGATGTGTGCCGCGCTGATCGCGGTGCATTTTATCGATTTGGACAGCGCCCAGGCCGCATTTGGAGCAACAGTTGCGTTGCGGTGCGGGGGGTTGCCCAGAAGTAGCAACGATTGAGAATCGGAATCAGAATCAGAATGAGAATGACGCTGGCGATATCGATGCGACGTTTTCAAGCACCTTCGATGCAGCCAGCAGCTTCAATCAAGTGATTGAGCAGGGTCCATGCGATACGTGACAGTGAATGCAACACGAGCGGGTCGGCGGGTATACAGTATCTTGAGGTAAAACTATAAGTAGACAACCTTTGATTTGTGGCAACTTCTAGATGTGATTAGGGCTGTTGAGGTTCAGAGAAAGAAGATGGGGCATTTGATTTTATTGACTGTGCTCAGGAATTCATTTAAAGAAAACTTTACAAATATGAATTATGTTCGTGTTGAACAATTTGAGTAATTTCTAAAAAATAGACCCGATAAGCAAAACCACAATAAGATAAGATAAGATTCGAATATCAAACCTTTTTCTTAAGGAATGTATTAAATTATTTATCCATAGGAAGAAAGCGATTGATGAAAAATGGAAAATGATTAAAATTATTGAGTTTTATTGAGCCATTTAAAAACTATGGGTTAATTTATTATGTTTAAATAATTAAATGTTTTTTCTTACATTTGGAGTCTGCAAATAATTGTAGTACAATCTTTTGTAAATTTTATCGAGATCTGATTATAATATTAACTTAACTTAATTGCTACCCCACACCTTAATTCAGTTTGTTACAAGTCTACCAGTTTGTTCGATGAAGTAGATCAAAATTGAAAGCTTTGGCAAGAATGATAATTGAAAGAATAGCCGCCACATTTTTTCGAGCTAAACTATGTCTTAAAATCTGTAAGATTCCTTGATACATTCAATGGTGATCTGATTATAATATCAACTCAACTAAATTGGTATTTTACTCTTCTGTTCAATTTTATCCCATTCGACAAGTTCGTTCATTGAAGTAGATGAAAATTGAAAGGTTTCTTGGTAATCGTCATATTTTCCCAGACAACAAAATAAATTTTGACGTTTCGATTGCAAAACTGATACTTGTAAGAATATCTGCCACATTTTCCCGAGATAACGTTACAAAAAGTGTCTGAGCCTAGTTATTAGGAGGCGTTTTCGAAGTTATATAATTAGTACACGAGCCGTGTGAGTCGGTTGTTGAGTAATGTTGAGTTATGAACAGTTAGTGCAGCGCATTTTCAGATCTGCAGAGCAAATCGCTGTATGCGAGCAGAACCAGTCGGATCTGCGTTTGGATAATTATGGCTTATTGTAGTCCGAACGTATGTGAATTCTGTTTGAATGCTGGCGCAGCTGCTCCACACAGGTCCGCTCGCTTCGCCTGCTGCCCGAGATCCCCTCGATACTCCAGCTGCATTGCCTTGTCAAGCGGTTAACCGCCTGGCGTGCCAGGCAAAATAAATCACTTGGCTAAATACCCCAAACGTAGTTTGGGCCCAACGCTTGCGTTTGCGTTTGATTTTTCTTTATTTTTTATTTTTTGCTTCGCTTTTTGCACTGCAAAATTTCAACAATAAATAACCAAGTCATATTTTTCACCTCCGTTTGCCGCTGTATGCAGTTGTTGTTGAGTCATTTCCTGGTTTTTGAACTTCACTCACACACATACACACCTAGAGAACAAGACCCACAGAGATCAAGGCAGTTGGAGTGGTAAACCTGGGCACATTAACGAGCATATTACCTACTATCTGCACCAAGAGAAAATATGCAAAATTGTTGCCAGCTCTAAGTCCAAGTCGCAGTCGCAGTCGCACTCGCAGTCGGAGTCTGAGTTGAGGCTGGAGTTGGAGTTGGAGTTTTAGTCGAGCTGCAAATCATTAACATCTCTCCTGGGCCAGAACCAACCTCCTCGACCAGAGCACCACGAACATATTTTGCACGTGACCTTATTTCCCCCGCACTGCCAGAACCAAAGACCAAGAAAAGTTGCTGCTCTGATGTGGTGTGCGGTTTTTTTGTTATACCCCTCAACCCATCGAAACAGGGTAAAAAGGGTATAATAGAGTTGTGTTGAAGTACGCATCAAATATAAATATATTCTTGATGCGGCACAGCCACCCAACGACCTGTTGAGATGGAGACTTAAAATTTTGAATGCAAGTTCTCGATCACCAACCCAGTTCAAGTTTATTGTCGAAAACTTTGTGCGTCTTCGAGATATAGATGAATATCGCTTAAGAAGTCTCAACTCTCAATATGTTGATTAAATTTTGGGTATATTCATATTTAGCAAAGATCACAACAGCAATGCGCAAAACTTTTCAGTGACTTAGCTTGAGGGTGTCTCCTAGTCGAGCTCCCCCTTGACTGGAGCATGCTGCTTGATTTTTTCGGTGGTTGCTTGCTTGCTGGCTGGCTGACTGGCTTAGCAGCAACATCAATTTTCGATCACGTTTTAAGTGTCTTGCGCCGTTCGCGTCGCCATCGTCATCGCCCCAGCCATCATCATCGCCATCATCATCATCGTCGTCATCGTCGTCGTCGTCGACTCGTAGACCAAGTTAAATGATTTAAAACCAACAAAAAATATCGTGCCAAGTGCTGCATGTTGCACATTGTGCCCAGAAACCACCAACAGCAACAACAATAGCAGCAACGTCAGTCAGTCAGTCAGTCACTCAATCCCAATCGAATCCGAACCAATCCGTTAGACGGTGCTGGCCACGTCGCGTTGCATCGCATCGCGGCTGATTGTTGCCTTGGCTAAGGCTAAGCTAGGTAAATTTGGCACTCCAAGAGCGAATCGAAGCGGGAACAGCTATCAAGCTATACAACTATACAGCTATACAGCAAGCACTCACTAAACTGCATTATCACGCCTCTCCATTGCATTATTGGCAGCGGCAGCGGCAGCAGCAGCCGCATCGCCATTTCCATCACATCGTGTAGGTTAAGGTGAAAACAAGCCAGAGTCACAGAGACGATCTGAACGGAGCGGAGAGTTATGGTGGATGCTGGAATGCCCAGTGAAGCATCGATCCTAACTACACTTCACTAAGCAGCTACAAAAATATATCTGACAGATGCGACTGGCGTTCACTCGGACGTGGATGCGGACGTGGTTCGCATTGCTACGATTCGTTGTGCTATTCACATTTAGGTGTCTACTTAAAAAATCAAAAAGTTATACAATCCGAGCCAAAACGACATTGCAGTCGAGAGCTGGCTGACTGGCCAACCGCAGGCCAAAAACACCAAATACCAAACAACACATCAAATCTTAAATCTTGACTTTGATATACCCTCTACTAATGCTTTTATAATATTGTTTTTTGTGTTTTGAAGCAGATAATTGAAATTCAGCTAGAAAGTTGCTGCCAGAGATGGCAATCTCTGAAACATAGGGATATATGTAATCTTGGCAAGTCTAGGCTAGACAAAAAAAATAACATTTAACATGTTTTAATAGTGCTGGAAATGTTATAAGCATTTCTTTTTTTAGTATTTGTATTAAATTTCATTTTTAACCTTATATTTTAAATTCGATTTTTTTTTGTATTTCTTTGCATGTGCTGACTCAGTTGACATTAAATAAATAAGCATTGAGGATTTTTGTAAAATAGTCAGAGTCAAATAATTTGGTCAGAAGCTAAGCGAAGTCATTGATTTATTGTAGGAAAACATGGAATTAAAAAGTATATAATAACTAATTAGGTTAAGTTACTTTTATACCAAATGGATGTAGTCAAGAATTAACCAAGATTTTAAGGCTTCTTTTGCTTAGAACCACAAATATATTAAGTAGTCTTTTTAATTTTTTGCCCATTCGATTTCCTATTTCATTCAACAGCTATATATTATATATCATATATATACCCACTTTTTTGTGCGGGGTACAAAAACCGCAAAAAAATGACATGGCAAATAAAACAGAGCGAAGTCTGCAACTGGACAGATAACTGGGACTGAGACTGCGACCCGGACTGAGACAGACTGGAAGACAGAGGCCCCAGATCGAAGACGCAGGCTTCGAGTTTGCTTTGCGGTCTTGGCTTGTGTGCCTTTCATTGTGTGGTGTGAATGTTATGGAAATTTGTTAAGTTCTGCATACACAAAACTCGAAACCCGAAAAGCACTTGGCAATTTGCACGAAAGTTACCTCGAAACGGCATTGCCAGCTGTGAGTTTCTCTGTGTGCTCTAAGGGGGATGACAAACCAGGAGGCAGGGAGGAAGAGAGGAAGAGAGGGAGGTGGACATATGCGAAATAAGTTTTTTTTGGTTTTCACATCCAAACAAGCGAGCAAAAGGTATACAAAAGGCTTCTTCTTAGTGGCGGACATATGTGACAGCTTTATTGGATTCCCATACACACCCAAAGCTATTTAACAGCACCGGCAATTGATATATGTACGTAAAAAGAGTCAGAGAGAGACATAGAGAGAGAGAGAGAGAGAGATAGAAATAGAGAGTGAGATTGAGAGAGGGGAAACCAATCGGACAGAGATTTGTGTTTGGACTCGCTCAACTCGCTTGAAAATGATTTGTCAGTTATGGATTTGCTGCAGGTAATTGGGGATTCGAGGCGATTGAGGGGCAGTAAACCGCCTAATGCATTTGGTATTCAATAATTTAAATGCTATTGGAACTTGAAGTTGAAGTTTTCTCTTTAATATACAATTGCTTTAGCCAGCTGCTGATTGATTGAGAGCTTAAGTCGCTATTTCCTTTGAGTTGATAAATTGTATGGATGATGAGTTGGGTCCTTCAGTCCTTGAAATACCTGAATATCATGTATCATGTATATCATCTAAAGGTTGAATAATAGGCTCTTTCAAGCACACGAGGATGTCTCCCTTATCCTTGAAGACTTGTAGAAAATATTCAGGTGGGGTAAAAATAAGAAAATCAGCATGATGCGATGCTAAACATACTTCAGAATTTAAAAAAAGGCACATCCAATTTGTAAGGCATTTTTTTTTTTGTGGAAATAATAAATATTTACTTTTTGTAAAGCGTAAGTGAATTAAGGTGAACCAAGTGATAATGTTTGATGCAATAGAGAATGTTAGTGTAAAATTAAAGAAAGTTACACATAATCGTAATCTTGAATATATATATAAATAAACTACGACTTGAAGAAATAGTCTTCGCCCTCCTTTACAAACAGGAGTAAGTCCGCTTTCCTCAGTCCGTCCGCATCGGTTGGCACAATCGGTATTTTCTTTTTCCTCATTTTGTGTGTGACATGGGAGAAATCGGCAACAATGTTTGTTACCTTGCGTTTGCCTCCTTCGTCGGTGAATTGCTGATCAAATCGCTTGGCATTATCTAGAAGACCTATACCATCCTGATAACCCTCGAGTATTTTTTCTCGATTGGACCAGTTCATTAACATTGTTGGGGTGCACTCCTCGTAGATGCGAAAGATCTTGAAGTTGTGCTCAAAGGTCTGTGACAGTTTCCGCACATGCATCTCATTAATGTTGGGTATGCGCAGATTTGGCTGTCGTATTATGTAGAATGGGTCATTTTCCTCTGTGAAGTTGGCAAAGCGTACCGAGGGCCAGTCCAACGATAGGATAGTGTTGTATAACTTTTTCGGGTGGCCAAGAATCCCGTGCGACACATCGATTAAATGCAACTGCGGTCCCGGCACAATATACTCCAGCTCGACCTCGGCTATGCGATGATCGGAGCCCCTATATTTCCGTTCCCCGATCCATAATAGGGGCATATCTTCCTTATCAATATGCTTCAGGTCCTGAATCAATGGCGAGCACTGCGATCGATAATTAAATATCTTATAATTGCGCCCAAAGAGCAAGCTGCGTTCCACGGGAGTGAACTTAATATATTCTTTTCGATTCATTAGAAAGTGTTCGGATCGAAAGAGTCGATTCATTTCCATCTCGATGATATAATAAGCCCGTCTGTGCATGGTGATCCAAACGATCTGAATCAGCACAGCCAGGAGTTGCTCGTGAAGAGCTCGATCCTTGACCTTGGATGAAATGTTGACGATCTCCTTGGTATGGTAAAACTTTTTCAGATCACCCTCGCCACTTATAATCAAGCAGTAATTTCTGGCGACCAGCATGCGATATTGACGCAAGTGGGTAGAGAATATTCGCTTCATCTCATTTGTCTGCTCACTTTGTACTTTTGGCATTTTGCACGCCAGCTCGTCCCGTCGGATCAGAGTAAACTCAACCATGCGCAGAAAGTATTCGAAGTAAATGATTAGAGAATGGATCAGCCTGTGCACCGCCGGCTGATGAATAAGTGATAAAAACTTTTTTGACAGAAACTCCTTCGGCATTAGGAAAAGCACGAGATCGCGCACATCATTGATCACCACAGTGTCCGAGTCATATGTGGTATTGGGACGAACAAACTTCTGGCGAAAGATAACCTCTTCAGTCGGATTGAGTGTGCGAAGAAATTGGTATCCATTTGTATCCACATAACGCTCGTTTGCATGCTCCAAATCGAAATGCTGCTCAAAGTGCAAGGCATCTGTCTTGTCATCCCAGGACCACTTGCCACTCTGATACTTGGGGTCAAAGTCACTCACGTGAATGCGATTCATCGTTGACCTCTATTGGAAAATATGGAATCGAGAATAATGGAGAATTGGAGAATATGAAATTGTAAAGTATTCTTTTGACAGTTTGTTTTTATGTTTAGTGTTTTATTTATTGTACATTGTATATTTTACTCGAATGTGACGGTTACTGCGATCAAATATATATCAGCTTACGAAAGTCGATAAAACAAATATCACAAATATCATCATATCATTTACAGAATTGGTCTTTACCTAAGTTCTTCCATTTATGATGTCAGAATTGCTTGGTATAAATCGCATTTGCATTTTATTCAATTTCTGCATAAAATAACACAAAATCATAATTGCTTAGAAATAGTATTATAACATTGTCACAGTAGGCAGAATGCAGTGAGTGGGAGCTCTTAAGATTCTGTCAAGTGGCCACAGTAGTAGAATCCTGTCAGCCCACCTGGCAAGTCCTGAGAACCGGAAAGCACCACACAATCTAAGATAATAAAAGAACTCCTTGTCAAATGTTCACACAAATGGTGTGCGGACATGTGCAATTTTCAGGCAGCTATTTGTGGGGTATTTTTATTGAATGGAAAGCGACCAAAATGAAGACTATAGATACACAAGGGAATGAAAGCGAAACGAAGATCGAGAGATCGAGTAAGAGAGGGAGGGAGAGAGTTGTTAAGCCGAAAAGAAAACTACGACAAGCGATCGATCAAAATAAATCACAAATGTATAAAAACATTTGGGTAAAGAAAACTCTAAGCCAGCAATTGTGCGCACAATTTTCCAATTTTCCAATTTACCGTCTGTGTTTTGAGTAAACAAACGTTTTGCGTAACAAAAGGAAACACGAAGCGGAAAGGCAAGAAAACTGCCCGCCTGGCGCAACGAATCTGCCCAAAAGGACGCAGATACAGTGCACAAAGGAGCAGCTGTCAATGCTGTAAGACATATTAACAGAAAAAAAGGTAGATGGACAGATATATGAGGAACTGTGAGGCATAGGTAGAATCAAACTGAACTGAACTGGGCGACGAGTACAATTGCTTTGCTCTGCTGGCTAAACATGCCTTAAGAACAGGGCCCAAAAGGCAGCTAAAGGAAAAAAGGACAACAGCTGGTTGTGAGACGCACCGCAGGATCCTTCCCTAGTTACGACCCAGACTGGGTGCTCTTTGTTAGACACGGCCAATTGCTTGGAAACTTGGATGCGCAAATGTATCCCTATATGTATATCCTTGCCGTAGCAAGCAGGTAGACGACCAAATTGTGTGGTCTGTGCTCGCGGTCAATTTAGCGGGGTATAGAGCGTATAGAGAGAGAGAGAGTGCAGACACTACACGGGGCAATATATCAATCCCAACTGCGGTTGACCCAAACCATGACACTAATCATAGCTCAAGCGTAAAGGCGTTGATAGTTGATATGCACTGGCTTAGGTACTACGAGAGACTTTGACTTTTCGCTTCCCGAAACTCATTAGAGTTTTACTTCAACATATTTTGAAATCTTTGATTTTTTGTTGTTGTGG
Source organism: Drosophila picticornis (assembly GCA_035043845.1). Lineage (NCBI taxonomy): Eukaryota > Metazoa > Arthropoda > Insecta > Diptera > Drosophilidae > Drosophila > Drosophila picticornis. The sequence continues at coordinate 20,029,266 of JAWNMR010000122.1, read as the reverse complement.
TTCGTCTTTTTCTTGCCTCGAGCACAAAACAAAATGCCATGCAAAAAATCTTAATAAATTCATCAAAAATCAGCAGCAAGCATCTCACGACCAAACAACACCAAGCTGAGGGTATTGGTGAGGGAGTAGGGGGTAAGGGATCAGGGGGTGGCGAAGCGGGCGTGTGTCAGGCGTCGCTGCTAAAAAAAATCAATGCCAGGTGATCGTCAGCAACATATTTCAAAACACAAGCTAACAAATATATTTTGCATTTTGTCCTTGCCTGCTCTACCCCAAAACAAAAAGCAAGGAAAACCAGCAGTAAGAAGACCAAAAAATAAAGTAAAATAGCTGTGGCTGCTGCAATCGGACACGTTTCTGGCCGTGCCAGTTAGCCAGTTAGCCGGTTTCGGACTTGCAACATGCGACTTGCAACTTCGGCGGTGGAGGCGTCTTTACACATTTGCATGCTCAAACAGCAATCGATCACAGGCAGCAGCAGCAACAACAGCAACAATCCAGAAGACACCGTTCACCAAGCCATATGAGGAGCAGCCACATAGGCTGACGAGGTGGGCTGCGGTGTGTCACGGAGGGGGGTTTAAACTGGTTTATTTATGCTGGCCTGCCGCCTGCTCGGCGTACACATGCGAATGAGGCAGACAGAGAGAGCCAGACTTGGGCTGAGATTTTTGTTGATCGCTGGCTACGTTTTTGGTGTGCCAGGAGCAACAACAACAACGATAACAACAACAACGAGCTGCAAAGTGGAGGTTAAAAAAATTTGCAAAAATATTAACGAAACGTAGGCTGCAACGGTTGCTGCTGTTGTTGTTGCATCTTTTGTTGCTCGCCTTTTTCCACTGCAATGTGCAATTATAGCGCATGGTTAGCCTGGTCTCGGCAAAGGGAGAGGGCCAAGTGCTCAGTGCTTTTGGACTGGGCGGTTTGTTGAACTTTGACAGGAAGTTAAGAGCCCAGCGACCAGACAGCAGCAGACTACGACTAAGACTAAAGCTGATGCTGATGCTGATGCTGAAGATGAAGCTGACGCGCTGGAGCTGAAGCCTGGCTGCCTGTTGCTGATGTTCAAGTTGAAGCTTTTTTTCTGCATGCGTTTTTTTGTTTTTGTTTTTTTTTTTTTTGGGATGCTGTGACTTGGCTTTTGTTTGTTGCTGGCTTGCTGCTGCTGCTGCTGCTGTTGATGGGTGAAGGTTGTGGAGGACATGGACATGCAGAGTGCTTCAGACAATTGACAATGTGAAAACGATGTCGATTAAGTTGCTGCTGTTGCTTGCATACGATGGACAGACACTCGGACAAATGGACTGACTGGAGGAGACAGACAAGAGCCTCGAAAAGGGCACCACAAAATGCTCTTAACGATCAACGAAGCCACAACGCAAAGTTATGCGAGATTCGATTGTTGCCTCTCCCATCTCCTCTGTTACTGCCCTGTCCCTGTCCCTCTCCCTCTCCCTGTATTTACCTCATCCTAACTGACTTTGACTCTGCTGGTGTAAATTGTTTTAACAGCCTTGAAGGATAAGCAGCCACTGGATTGCGGTTGCCTTCAACAACATTGTGAACCAAAATTTGCACAAGCTGTTCTGATTCTCAGGCAGCATTTTTTGTTTGATTAATTTTTTTGTTGACCATCTGAGGAAGACATTAAATTGTAAATAATTTAAGCACCATTTTAAATTATGGTTAACCCATCTGAAGATAACATTTAATATCAATGTGAAGTTTATACGTCATTATCTCTTTATTATTAAATTTTCAAGATATTAACGGATTTTATGTAAATATATAAAATCTCAAAATAGAATAATCGAATACAAATGGACAACTTTCCTTGTGTAACGTTAATATTTAAACATAACAAATATAAAATAACAGAACTAATTGTGAATAATATTCTTAATAAATTATTGTTGACTTTAAATAGATTGCCTAATTTGAATAATTAGCTTTGAATAATTAGTTAAATATTAGAATTTAGCATATTCCAAAGATGTGAAAAACTTAAAAAAAACATTAATATTTACATTTTTATTTTGGAAAAAAACATTTATTTATATTTTTAAACCCACATATCGGATATATATGTATAGGCTTGTAAATTTTGAAAATTCCTTACTTATTGCTAAATATATTTTTATATGTGTATTATTTTGGTGGATGAAATGTTTCGATTTGCTTAACGTTTTGATTAGATGAAGAACAATATTGGGGACAAGTATTTATATAAAAATGAATTTATTGAGTTTTAATTATGAAATAAGAAAAACCAATTCAAAAATAATAGTTAAGGTCGATCGCAATCATTACGTTAGTTGCGTGTTCGCCTACGAGGTTTACAGCACACAGCCTCACAGCCTCCGTCGAACTTGCATCTTGCATCTTATCGGTGCAATCAGCTTTTGCCACATAGTCAAGTGATGTTGCTGATAGGGTTTACACCATGAGGAGATCTTTGCCTTAAGTTTGTAATTACTGTAATATATCCCTAGTGCCATCATGAGCTTCGGAGCTTCCAGGCAACATTCTCACATTCTCTTCATGGCTGGCATCCTTAACGGCCTGAATTGCTCAAACAACTGCGGGGCACTGGCTGAACAGCGAACAGCGAACAGCAAACAGTTGCGCCATGCAACAATTTCAGCAAGTTCGCAAAGTGGAAATAAAAATGAAAAAAAAAAACAAAAAAATTGAAAACTAACTGCTCCCTGTTTATATTTATATTATATTACGCTTCGTGGCAAGTCAGCAATAACAACAACAACAACATCAAAAGCAACAAGTGAATGCAGCTCGTCTGGGGGTGTGTGTCTTGGCTAAAGAGTAACGTTTATGCCGTTCGAAGACTTCTCATTCCGGAGCTCTGCGCAGGCGCGCGCTCGCCAAGCCGACAACTCTCGAAATAATTATGGAAAATGCGTTATGCACTGGACAGGGAAGGGGTGCGGAAGGGATGGCTTCCTTTGCATGGGCATGAGCATGGGCATGGGCAATGAGCTATGATGAAAAACAACATGCTCATAATAAATAATAACCATGCCGGCTGCTAGGCGGGCAGGCAGGCAGGCAGGCAACACGCGGCCAGCGGTGCGCGGGGTAACAAGCGCTAATTATCGACAACAAGCTAAAACAGTGGCCTACAATTACGCAGCGACGCCAGCAGCAGCAGTGGCAGTGGCAGTGACAGCAACAGCAGCAGCAGCAGCAGCGAAGCCAGCTGAAGGCGCCCTACGCATTACCAAACTAACTGGCCTGGAAAATATAACGACCTGGCTCCGAGTTTGTGCTTGAGTCTGAGTCTGAGTCTGTGCCTGGTCTTGGGCCAGGCTTACCTGTTGAAAGCTGACGACCGTCTTCGAATGGGGCATGTGTGTGGATGCTGTGGCTGCTGCTGCTGTTGCTGCTGCTGCTGCGGATGCAACGTCACCCATTAAAATTTACACAGCTCTTTTTAAGCGACCATCGTCAACGCAGCCTCGCAGCCCCAAAGACTCACAGCCTCGAAGGCCTCGTCATCTTCGGCCTTTCTCCCATTGGTGGCGATGGCGCAAACTTGTTAACTTCTTGGCATGATGGTCATCATGCGAGCCAAACTCAATGCGAGAGAGAACGCAAACTCAGGAAGACAACATGCTACAGCCATGAGACAAACGAAGCTAAAAAATTTACAACGAATTTGCAATGCGCTTGCGGAAGAAAAGTGAAATATGTAAATAATATTTAATGGATACTCATCTATCATTCAAATCTTTAATCGGTGCATGCAACTGAATCCAAATTGTTGAAAAAGAAATTAAATTTCTGAAACAGCTTCAAAAATGTATATGGGGAGTGAGTTGTTATTGATACAGAGTCAAGCATATTTAATATTATATTATTTACACGTTTAACAGAAAAAGCGATGGATAAACTGAATTTTGTTCTTAAATTCAGTTATTGTTTGACTGACTTGTTTAATTTTTATTTTTCCTAAATTAATAATTTCTGTTTTTTTCCAAAAACCTCCTGCAAATTGCCATAAAATGGAATAAGTGAAATTGTTTTCATTTACTTATTTATTAATTAACCAAAGTAGGCTTCAAATTTATTTAATGGATGACTAATGACAACAAATTGACTTTATGGTGATGCCTCTATTTATTGACTTAGACATAATGCCCATATTGAGTCTCACAGTGGATATGGCATAACATTTTTCGCAATTGCGAGTGTATTTAACAAGCAGCCGCGGGTTTGGGCCGCGTGTATTGGTTGCAATTTATAGGCGCAGGATCGGTTACAAGCCAACGAGTTGGTAACACAAACTGGCGGCAGTTGCTGCCGACTGCTCGGCAGTTGCAGTTTGCATTGTCGACGACTGCAACGTCAATAGCAATAGCAACAGCAACATCAACTGCAGCAGCGACTCCAACTCGGTGTCCGTGCTTTGGAGATTTGCAACGCATCTCTTGGCATTGAATGTGGTTGCGGTTCTGGCTCTGACTCTGGCTCTGGTTGTGGCTGGGCGTTAACTGCGAAGTAATTGCGTTTCGGCTATGCAAGTACATAAATTGGATTTGAAATATGTACACATGTTGATGGATTCCTTTGAGCAGGCGTGCTGCGGGTACCCGAACTCGAATTCGTATTCGTACTCGTACACTCACACTCACACTCACAATAACACTCACACTTGCACTCACAGTCATAGTCGTACCTGCCACCGTCTCTATCTGTGGCTGCTATCTACGTTCAGCTGTGGACACCCGGACTGCCGCTGAGTGTTGCACTTCTAAACGGATTCGAGGCCAATGGAGAAGCGCCTCACGAGCAGTCGGTTGGTAGATGGGAGAGAAAAACACAAGAAGCAGAGGCACTGACTGTGCGGCTGTGAGGCTGTGAGGCAGACAGCATCGTACCATTTGTCTTTTGATAATTATCATTTCACTCTGATAGCATCAATTTCGAAACAGTTGATGATTTTTGCTGCGTGTGTCGCTTGTTAACAAGCCGAGGCGAAGCCATCTGCCAGCAAAGCGATAACTAAAATACCTGTGCACCAAAACGGTAGCCGATCATATATCCTACGGCTTGCTCTGCTCAGCAATGCCAGCCCACAAAATGCTGCATCATGCTCGGTTTCAGCTGCTACATCGGCATGGTGTCCAACAAAACCGATTACATCACTACTGTCCTATCAAGGTATATCTCTAAACTAGTGTTAAATATAATTAATTCAGATACTTTCCAAAAGAATAATTTGTATAATTTACACAATCCATCTATTGTGCTCTGCTGATAAAGTAAAGTTTTGCATCACTTAATGGCCTATAATTTAAATTGTAGCATACTTTTGTGCAGCGAGCGATCAACATTCTCTGTTACACTTTGGACCTGTCTAAATTTTCAATAGATGGCGCTTTATTTAAATAAGCGGAGTTTGTACAGTGAATGTCAAACTGCATGTTCTAAAATTCTAAAGTGGAATTGTTCAGATTTTTAAAATCTTTACTATCAGTTTTAAATAAGCGAGGACATACCGTCTACTTACAGAGGGCGTCTACATCTTATTACACCTTTGATTTTAATTAATTTATCAGAAAAAATCATTTAAAGTGGTGAGGTTTACTTCAATTGCAGATAAAAAAACTTCAATCAGTTTTATTCTTGCATATTTTCAGGAGACAGTGAGTTATTATTAGAACGGCTAGTCAGGATGAAAATTTAAGTATTACATAATGATCTATATAAATAAACTTCTAGTGAATGTAAAGACCAAGATAAATTTCGTTTTGTAAATTGAGAGCTTTTCATTTGAAGAATACTAATTTATTTATGAAGTTGTGTGTAAGTGTCAAAGAAATCAATATGCTCCTGTTTACGCCCTTGACTTAAGGCTATTATTATTTTTTATTGACTCACTTAGCATTCAAATCTATCATTTTTTTTTATTATCTCTAGAAATATAAAAACATCCTGAGTTTAGGATTAGTCAACAAATTGAAACACTTTTTTTTTGGAGCGATAGTAATAATGAACACATCAATAATTTAAAGATTTTAATTGAAATAAAAACGAACTTAAAATATTATTTTACAGCGTTTGGCTCCAAAATCGCATGCTTAAAAAACCACATTTGGTATGCATTCCTAAAGTTACAGGGCCTGACGAGGACCTTCAACTGAATATTGACTTCCAAACAGTGGTTGCTGCTAACCAAAGAGTTGTAGTCCTTGTCCAAGTGCCATCGCTATCTGCCCCCAAAGGTGTGGCATCCATTGAGTGCCACAGATTAAGTGTGTTGCACCTCGGCACAAATATTGTTGCCCAGTCTGCCCAGTAACAGATCATTCATATAAGTGAGCGTCCACTTTTGGACAGACGTCTGATGGGGAAGACAGGGCTGCAGCATAATGCGAAGTGCGCTCAAATCACCTGTCAAGCAGTGATTGGGCACTTGGGCAGGTCGTAAAGAGCCGTGGGCATGATCAATGCGAGCAGTCATTGGAAAATGGACCAGCAAATCAGTTGACACATGTTCCAAATACCAATCGAAAGACTTGAAATTCGAGTTTTTAATCAACTGCTGGGACTCGGAGATGTTGCCAATTTGTGATTGCTGGATCTGGGGCTGATATTCGTACACCAGCGACTTATACTTTGGCTCACTTAGCCAAATCTCCGTCAGACGTTTAAGACTCTGGAAGTGGCAGCAGTTAATATTGGCGGTAATACTTCCCAATTAAATTAAAGTGGTCGCTCAAAGCCGAAAGTTGTTTGAAGTTCCGAAGGTAATGTAACAAATGAAAACCCCCTAAACTTAAATGTAATAATTTCTATTTATGAATTTCGATGGCTTTTAAAAATTTTTGATCGACAAGCTTGAAAAACAAATCAAAATGTTCATTTAAATCATTAAAGGATCATTAAAATATGCGAATTTAGAAAAAAATGATTATTACAATTAACTTGCATATATAAATATAAACAGCAACTCTTCCTTATCCAAAGTTTTTTCTACTTCGTTTTTATGTATACTTTTTGTCAGATTTGTAATCAGAAATACAAAATGTAAAGAAAATTGTGTTCTTTCAAAGTATGTTTTGCTCACCCTGAAATGCTGAGTGGCCATTTCACTGAGATTCCCGTAGCGCTGCAGGTAGTTAAGATCACTTGGCAGGGGATGGCCCACGCGGGAATAGGGCACTTGGCGCACGCGTCCGCCACTGCGCCACACCTCGAAGCTCAGCTGTAGTTCTGCGGCAGCAGGTGCAATCAGCTGAGTTTTGGGTTGGGTCAGATCGTGGAACCATGTGGCATCGATGGCAAATGCCGAGGTGCAAGCAATGGCTGTGGAAAAGGGCAGTGGCAGTTGCTTGAGTTGCTGCCACAACAGCGGCACCTCGCGTCGCCGCAAGCTCCAGTCGAAGAGACTCCGTCGCTCGACGACCCGCACATATTCAAACGTATTCTCGTCCAGGCGATCCAACTGTGGCACTGCGAGCGTATATCTATTCTCGCTGATGGCAACCAGTAGCGGTACCAACCACCCATCGGTGACTTCAACGTGCGCGTCCAGAAACACTAGGTTGTCCTCCCGGGCCTCAGTTGCTGCCAATCGACGTGCTCGTATCAAGCCCACCTGCTCCTCCAGATGAAATATGCGTGATTCTGGGTGAACATAACTATGCACGTACTCCTTGAAGGCCTGCTGGAATAGTTTCACCTGCCAGAAATGGCAGTTTCTACTTTCTGTCAGTAGTACAATAAAATTTCAAATAGTACATCAAAAAGATTGATAAATGACTTAAGGCCGAAGTGTAAATAAAGATGTTAATAGAAATTATAAAAAGTTTAAAAAGAACATAAATTTTAAAAACTTGTTTGAAAAGTAATTTTAGAAAATAAAATCAAATAAAAAAGACTTTTAATATGGGTTGTTATTGTTGTGCACTTGTTTCAACTTATTTATATTTATTGAGCATTTTAAAGTATTTCTTAAACTAATGAAAATTGACGGCAATAGTAAAGTGAAATGTTGTCAAGGAATTGTAGGACATTTTAACAATTGAAACATTTGGCTATCAATTGTAAGAATTATGCCATTATCAAATGCAAACATGTCCAAATAACCCATTGCAAATGTTTTGGTCATTTGAATTATGACATTTAAAAGGAAGACAAAAAATGGGGAGAATAAATTTACGACAAAGCCTAAAATGCACGACTTTTCCCCATTGCCCAGGCAAACAGAGTGAAAAGCCAGCAGCAGAAGCAGCAACAACAACAATAATATCAAAAACAATGCAGGAATAACAAATAACAGCAATAACAGCAATAACAGTAATAACAGCAACAATAACAAGAACAATTTCCCACGGTACAACGTTACGTATGCGCAATGTGTTTGCCAACCTGAACATGTGTAGCTATCTGTAACTGCGTGTAGGCGAGAGGAGTGCGGGGTTGTTATTGTTGTTGGGGGAGGCTGATAAGAGGATAAGGATGGTGGTGGTGGTGGTGGTGTAACAACACATGCAAAACAAAAGCAGACAGAAATAGAAGCACTCTCGTATGCAGATATCGAGATACGTTTAAACAACCATCAGATAGAGGAAGGGAGACAGCAACGGGGTGGATTGAATGGGGGGAGTAGATGGAAGCAAAGATAGCGAGAATTGTACATTTCACAAATTTATTTATTTACATTGACATTTTGTGCTACTTGTGCAGTTTTTTTTTGCTGCCACCCTCACTGTCCCCTCACTCCGACTAACTGTGCGTTTTCCCCATTGGTCTCTCTGTTCACTTCAAAAACTGCTAACAAAGCTCTAAACGCTTATTTAGGAGCCACCAGTTACTAGCCTCACCTCACTCACAAGAGCCGAGGGGCAGGGAGACGACAATGTATAATATATTGACTCAACTACAATACGGACATTGTCATAGCAAACGGAAGAGAAGCAAGCACGAAACGGAAGACAGGTCAAGGGAGAGTTTATTTCCGCACCTGAAGCAGCTCACAAATAAAATGAGCACAGCAGCCCTTCAAGTAGGGAAATCACGACCGATGTATACAATTTCGATTGCGATCGGTACGAAGAGCTCATACCCTGATTATTTGTTGAGACACATAAGAATATGTTATGATCAAATATTAAATTTGATTCGTTTTAGATTTTGCTTAATAGATCGTATAATCATAATTTGTAACATAATATTTATATTTCATTTATATTCAATTCTAATCATTACAGAAAACAAACAGCTGAAATTCCAAACTGATTTGTAATTCCTTCATTGCTGGGTTGTCACCTCAAAAGTTAAAATAAACTTAGCAGTGCAACATCATTGCCCGTGGAGTTTTCGGGTTAAGGGACGGTCGAATGCAGATAGGAGGTCAATATGGGGAGAGTGTGTAAGCTTAGGAAATATTTGCAATGCTAAACATGCCCGTATTTCATGCATATTTACAAATTTCGATATTTACAACCCCTTCAGCTCAGTCAGACTGTCAGCCTGTCAGCCCCCTTTAGCCAGCAACAAACTGAAGAGTTCACTTAACAGTTTTATTTGTCTTTGGAAAACTTTTGCCCACACTCACACACACACACACACACACACAGCAGAATACACACACAACGATATACAGGACACTCACAGGACGCACACTTGAATGATTTGTTAGACGTGAGGGGTGCTGAGCTGGGCACGGGGTGGTAAGTTTGTCGTCTGTTCAGCAATGTGGTCAAAGACAGGAAAAACTTGGCCCAAGTCGTAGACGGGTGGCTGCTGCTTCTTCGCCTTCTTGTTGTTGTTGTTGTTGCTGCTGTTCCAATATCTTGGCGCACTTGAGCAATTTGTAACATGATAGAGATAAATGCCAAACCAGCTCATTGAAATGTGTGTGCATTGTGATTGTTGTTGCATGCCTGTCGTTTTGTTTATATTTTTCTTTGCTTTGCATTGACTTGCTGCTTGGACTTTTGGTATTGAGAGGCAACTTCGTAGCTTTTTCTTTTATTTGCAAGTTGTTTGTCTAAAATATTTGCACTAAAACGGCAACAAAAGACAGCAAAGACATGCCAATGCCAGAGACCATCATCCAAATACTATGTCAAATATAAATACATATGTGTTCGCAGAGAAAAACTAGTAGACTTGTATAGATTTGTGCTTTAAAAATATTGTTTGTTCATTCTTTATTTTTAAAAGTTATAATTTGATGTTTCTTTCGATTCGAGCAAATTGTGGATTTCTTTTTTATAAAGCGCATAAAAAACATGCATATGAAATATCATGCAAATTGATGCACACAAATGGATTGACATACAAATGGATTGGTCCCTAGGGGGCAAAAGAATGGATTTTTTAATATTAATTTTTTAAATTCAACATTTGTGTATTGAAAATCGAAAACAATGCCCGCGGAGTGTTGCAGCTGTCCAGAAACCTGATGAACTACATTTTATGCGGGCTTCCAAACAAATCACACTTCAAACGCAGCCGCAACCCAAAAAGCTCTGACAAAATATGAATTGCGCAGCGCACAGAGTGCAATAAACAATAAATTTTGATGTGGCATCAGAAAAAAAATATTGTAAAATAGTTCAGAATTGGAGATATAACGACGTATTTATACTCTAAGTGTATTTTAAATTTAATGTATTCTGAAAAATAATGAAAATTATTATTACATCTTTCATTTAAAGTTAATTAACAAAAATTGATTTATTTATTATTATTATTTAGTTTTTAAATAGTTATTTAAAGATGGGAAATCTCGTATTTCGTTTTAAAAACTTTTAAACACTTTTTGGTATATTGTCTCTGTAATAGTTTTATTTAAAAATAAAATTACATTATATATTTGATTTTTCGAAAGCACTTAATATAAGAATTATAATTTATTTATTTTATTGTCTTTCCTAATGCCTTTCGAATGGGAAAGAGCGAAAATAAGAGCCAAATGTGAATTAAAAAATAAAATATAAAATAAAGGCAGCTTATCGAGTAGAGCTATTTAATTCATAGGTCAACTCTGGAAGAGTCGCTGTGCTTTTCTCCAAGCAACACAACACCAATGTGTATGTGTGTGTTTGTGTGTGCAAATGAGTGAGTGTGCCATAAAACAAATTGGGTGGGCGGTCACAAAAACAACAACAGCGGGCAGAGTGATGGGAATGTAGATCGAAATGGCGCGAGATACGAACAGAGTAACTCCTCCATCCCCTAGCCGTGACTGCTTATTGGGCCCGGACCTCGAATAGAGCCAGGGCCAGGAACAGAACTAGTCCTAGGCCCGACTTGCAGTATGGCTCCGATTCTCTTGCTGGACATTCGACGGGTTGCATTGGCAGCAGCACAGACGTCACAACGGTCAACCAGGGACACGGGCTGCGAGAGGGAGTGGCACATGGCAAGGGTGTGGGCTTGCTCCTGTCAAATGCAGTTGAGTTTCGAGCGGCAAACAAAACACACGTACACAGACACACACGTACACACACACACACACGTACACACACACACACACACATGGGGAAGCCAAAAACAGCAACGCGTCCCGTTGGTAGTTGTGTAGATTTGTGGCTAAAAGAGTTAACAGATAAAATCAAATATGGACTATGCGGTGGCAGCGATGCCCATAGCGATTCCGGGCAACATTCAAGCCCAGGGCAAAAAGCCTGGCCGAGCACAAATTTTTAGTTTTGTGGAAACGCATGCGAATTTATTGTTCGAGACGTTTGCATGCAATGCACATGTGGTGTGTGTGGAGTGGAGTGAAGAGGTAGGGGGGAGCAGGCGAGTCGGGAAATCGGGGATTTGTAAGGCAGGAGAGTCTGGGAGCGTCATGCATGCACTGCAGTTGGCAGAACAACTATGGGTAGGCGTGGCCAGCGACACGCCCACAGTCACAATCACATTTCCAAATAACGGGCGCCCCAGTGACGCGTCTGCATGCCTGTGTGTATGTGTGTGCGTGTGTGCGTGTGCGTATGTGTGAGCAGATGGGAAATCCGACCAAAAGAAAAACTCAACGATTGACCTACAAAATTGCAATGCCGTGCAGTAGGTGTGGGAGTGATAGGAAGCGGGCAGAGTGATGGCAGAGGGTACGGTCAGATTCTGGTTCTGTTTCTCTTTCTGATTCTGGAGGTGGCAGACGGACGGGCATACAAATCACAAAAATGCTGCTGCTGGTCGTGAGCCGAGCAAATCACATGCCCAAAAGTGTTTGAAGCGAAATTACACACAGAGGACCAAAGCCACGCGAAATGAAAGAGAAAAGGCGGAAAGAGAGAGAAAGGGCAGACGACAAAATACAGCAGGAGGAGGAGGAGGAGTAGGCTAAGTGAATGGAAATTGAGGGTTCGAAATCCGGCAATGAAAGCAGCAGCACCAAAGAAATGAAATCGATTGGCGATTTCTATGGCACAAAGCAGCCCCCAAAAGCCAACACTTCAAAAAAGGAAAACTGAAGCAAAAACAAAAAAAACATAATTCAAATCGGGCAAATGAAAGTGAGCTTTGGGTACAACATGATTTGTATCGCTGCTGTTTGAGTGAAGCCCTGTGTATTGGGTTAATAAAAGGGAACTCACGCAGTCGCCTATTCCAAATTTGCGATTCTAGCCAAGAGTCGTCAATGGACTGCGTAAATCAGGCTAGAATCGTCATCTTATTATTCAGAATATTTCTGAAATGCAAGACTGATTTTTTCTGTAAGCCAGAATTTTCATTTTTTCAATTTCTGGGTCTATTTATAAAAGGACAGCACAGCCTTTAAATCTTTATAAATTGCTTACATATTTGAATTGGGCGCCCTGCGAGGCATAATCTGAATTGCTTATTGTTAGTTGTAATCGCATATTACAAATTTTTTATTATTTACTCTTGTTGTGAGAAGGTTAAGCGGTGGCTTCAAACCTTTATATAAAACAAAGCTAAGCCTTCTAGCCTCAACATCTATTTTTATTAAACTTTTTAAAGCTACCAAAAAAGCTGATAGTGTCAACACTAATTTTCTTATTTTGCGACTTATATGTATATAATAAGATATTGTTTAAAAAAACTATAACATTTTTATATGTCAGGGTAATTTTCATCTCTGGTCGATTTTCTTAACTATGGCGATTTCTTTTCTGGATGAAAGAACTTTAGCAAGTTATTGTTTGAGCCAATTGAAAATTTTATGAAATACCAACAACTATCTGCAGATATATATATATATATATATATATACATATATAAATATATGTATTTATATACATAGGTATGTGCTCCTAGTATAACAAAGAAATTAAGAGCCTCATTTGTTGTGATTTAAGAAGAAATAATCTCACATTTTCTATTCTAGTTTTAGTTCTATTTCTATTTGTTTGTTTTTTGTGTTTTTTGACTTTGTGATGCTCTGGAATCAAAACCATCTTCTGGGGGATTGATAAAACACGTAAAGCTGTTTCTGGCTAATTAATCATTGTGTTTGTGTTTGCTTCAAACTGAAGACGCATATTGTTCCTACCTTTCACTTTTTGAGTAATTCCTTTATGTTGCACTCAAAATATACGTAGAAGAGCTTAAGATATCCATGCTCGTATTCGTAATTGGTTTTTCCAGCTATTGCATGTGTATCCAAGAAGAAATTTCGCCAACTATGTCAGACAATAAAGAAAGTTATGAATATATATTTGAGTTGTCAGCTCGGTTGAAATGTTCGCATAACTTGGTAAACCGAAAACGCTAAAAGCGAAATTTGCTACATAAGTTTTTGGGGTTGTTGTGTATGACAACCTAACTGCCCTCATTCCATCCAACCCCACCCAACCCCATCCAACACACCCATTCATAATCCCAACAACAATTATACACTGGTCGCTTTATGGAGCTGCTCTAATTTGTGCGCTGTCTATTCAATGTGACGTTAATGGCAGCGCACGGGTCAAATATTATAGTTAATGCCAGCTCTTCGTCTCTCCGTCTCTCCACCCTTCCTCCCACCCTCTGAGTACTTCCTTTGCAGTCGCGCCCCCTGAACCTGCACTTGTGCATGTGTGTGTATGATTATATGTGTGCAATTTAGCACTGCTAGCAAAGCATTTAAGAATGAATACGGTCGCTCCGTCCACTTGCCGTATTCAATCCCATTCTCGTTCACAATCCCATTTCCATTCCCATTGGCAATCCCATAAAAGGAGCAGCCCCGGCTTGAGCGCAGCGGGTTGCATTTATGGAAAAGAGCGTGCAAATTGGGGTTGGGTTTTAACTCCCAGTGAAACAACAATAAATGACAATAAGAGCGCAGTTCAAGTGTCAGCCGTGGCCTCTTATTGTCACGTGTTGTCCTACCCCCTGGCCCATCCCCAGCCCATTCCCGCTCCTCCCTGGTCTTCAGCTCCATTCGATGCCCAAAGGAATGCCTCCGCATGCATACACACACACACACACACACGCACATAAATATGGTGGCATTTCCGGTGCTCCGAATGGGCGCCCCAATGAGCTTCTGGCATAAATTATGAATAAGGCAAGAGGCGCGTGTTGTGTATGTATATTATGTGTGTGTGTGTGTGCAAAGAGTGTGAGCTTGTGGCGAGCGACATGAAGTAAAAGCAGCGACCAGAATAAAATGAAAGCAAGTGCGGCAAGTGCGGCAAGTGGCATGGGAAGCATGAGGCAAGCAAAACAAGAAAATAAAGCCAATTTAGTTACAAGCGAAGTCTCAATACTCTTTCTTAGAAAGGAAAACAGATCAGTTCTTCAGCAAATATAAAAAAACTGACATTTTAAGTATGTCTGCCTCTGATCTTTCCCATTGATCAACCATTAAACCTGGATTTCTTTGAGACTTAATCTATTATTTAATTTGAAGCTCTTAATCTAGTTAAAAGCCATTTATCAGACCTTAAGCTAACAAAGTTAATTCATATCATATATGCTCTCATGGTCGAATTTATAAGCCCGATTAAACATAACATTTTCTAAGAATTTAACTCGAACTTGGTGAGCAAATCAGAATGCCAAGTTTTTGGGCTGTATGAAAGCGAAAAACTGTCCACTTTCGTTCTCATACAGTAAAGTAATACAACGGGAGAGGGGGAAAAGGGCGTAAAGGCCGCAGGACACTTGGCCGGGTTTGAGGAGGGGCTGGAGCGGTGGTGGTTTTGGGGGCATGTGGCAAAAGCAAATGTGTCTGGGCTGTAGGCAACCACAAACGAGCTTGACTTCGTTTGCCTCAGTGCGAGAAAGAGCTTCAGCATCAGCATCGGCTACAGCTTCAGCTTGTTTATAGTATCTCAATAATTAATGAGCTCTTAGGAATTTTTGTGGCATACGCGGCAAGAGTCGCGAAGGATGCCACATTGCAAAGGAGGAGTGAAAACAAAGTCAACTGCCGTTGCACGCTGAGTTCGCCTTTGGCTGTCTGACGCTGTTTGTTGCCGATGCGAAAACTTAATGTACAAATATAATTTGAGACACACACAAACACTTATGTGGCCACCAAAAGCGACGTTGGTGGCAAAACAGTTGGTCGGGAGTACCCCTAATGGCAGCCAGTCAAACCAGCATTTCTCGCCGCTGTGTGTGTGTGTGTGAATGTATATGTGACCCACACTTGCCCCCTAAAAATGCTGGGCTACAAAGCTACTAGTTAGTTAGTTTGGCAGCCAAAGGAAACTGTCTCCTGTCTGGCAGTTGTCACCAGGCAGAGAGATACAGTTCATATTTTATGAATATAACCATATTATAAGGCGCGATGAACGACAAACAGTCACAGACACAGAGACAGATGGAAAGAGAGAGAGAGAGGGGGAGAGAGAGAGAGAGAGAGAGAGAGAGAGAGGGGGAGAGAGAGTGAAAGGAGCTGGAAAGCAAAGGGAATTTAAGAGGGAGAGAGAGACATACATCAAAGCATTTGACAGACAGCATTCAGTTAGACATGTCCGAGTGGTTTCATCATTCAAGAGTAATCCGACTTAAGTGTACCCTCTAAACCAGTTAAATATAGAATATACATATATATTTATTTAGTTTTCATAGTCCTGACTGATTAAGACAGTTTTTAGTCAGTTCTCCTTAATTCTAACTAAGCCTAAAAAATAAAGGCGTTGCTTTATGTTTGCTATGTGGTATATCGATATATATTTTATAATACAAATATAATACAGAAATGGTTAGTGAATGGCTGTCGCTAAAAATAGTTAAGTAATGGCGTTTAAATAATCAATTTTGGGTCATTATGCCTGCTTGTCTGTCTTTGTTGTTTCTCAAACTGTAAACGGAAATCGCGAAGTAATTATTAATAAATGCATCAATAACTGAGCAGTTCACCCTCCACGCTCGTGGCTATTGTCCTATTACAGGGTATATGAAAACTGGAAAAGAACATCGCTAACAACTCATTATTTATTCAGTCAGGACGCTTTTAGCGCTAAATTCGCTGCACTCTGACCTTTGATGTTAAGGCCCTAACCCATCCATCCCCGCCCAACTCTCCACCCCTGCCCATCACTCAGTGGAGCTTGCCTTTGATTTGCTTAATTTGTAAATTGTTGAGTTAATGCTAACGCTGAGGCGATGTGCTGTTTCACGGCTTTTAAATGCTTTCGTTGGCACGAAATTGACCAAAGGATGTGCCGCATAAAATGTGCATATAGTCCGAAAGGACATTAAATGTAACAGCCATGCCGCATTTATGTTTACTGTGTGTGAGTGTGTGTGTGTGTGCGACTACATATGTTTTAGCGTAATAAAAAACGACAATACATGACAAGAAGAACGCACACACACACAGCGGCTCATACATATTTTATGGCATATTTTATAATCTAATTACCTCGCAATATCGTCCAAAAAATAAATGATCGCACAGCTGGGACCTTAGCCAAGCGCCGAAGTTGCGGCAAGGGCGTGGCTGGAGAGTGGGGCATGTGCCGAGTAGGAGGGAGGCATAAAAAATGCCACAAAATTAGCTCGACGCGTTTGGCATTAAAAGCGACGCCCGAAGCGTGCGGCATTAAAATAAATTGCACAATACACGCGCACTCACACACACACGCACACACACACACTCTTACACACACTCACTAACATTCACCTTTTGGCACGCAAGTAAGAAAATTGTGCCACACACCTAACAAAGACGGCAACCTGAGAACCTCTCTACCCAATCGACCGCAGGTGTCAATGCTTTCAACGCCTTTTATGCGCCACCTTCTTCACCACCACCAACAACACCACCCGCAATGCCACCAACAAAAAGTGTCATATGGAACAACAACAACAGCAACAACAACAGTCGACGGCCAGTCTCTGATAATAACAAAACACAATTTAACGCATTGGCGGCTACTTAAAAAGCGTCGCATGGCCAAGCGATAAGGCGATGGGCTGCGGATTGCTCCAAAGCTGACGAAGATTGCCATGCGGGGTGGTTTCCGCGACTTGGTGGTGCTGTCGGCGGTGGTGGTTTGACCAAATGAATGTTAAGCAGTTGCGCCTACAAGGCTGCTAAAATATATACAAATACACATTATAACGACGCGTGTTATCCAAGCGGCTGACTACAGCTTAACTGCCGTTTGACAGGCAACACACACAAAGGATATACATAAACAACTTAACAGCACTTTTGGATAGTCCAAGGCTCATTGAAGAGAATTAGTTACTGCAATTTAGAAACAGTAGTTGGAAGAAAACAATTTTTGGTACAATCAAAATTGTAATAGATCGTTTAATGTTGTATAAAATAAAAAGAAATTGTTTATTGCACAATTCGAACGACTACTAAAAAGTATATTTAATAAGTGTTTTATTAAAAGCGATCGTGTTTCTTTTCGAATATTTATTTAAAGGAATAAGTCAAATCCATCTTGTAGATAGTGCATGAGTATATAGCTTTTATGATTCTGATATTGACATTCTTGGATCGCTGAGAAAGGGTGTTCAAAGAGCGATTTTGGATAGACACAAAGTGGCTTAGAATAAAATTTATGATAAAATTACAGAATTCCGTCAGACTTCCGCGTAAAACTTGAAACGCCCTTGTCGGCGAGAGTAAAAGACAAGCACATGGCTATTTCAATAGTATAAACCTATTTTTTCAAATTATTTGTTAATTCTACATAAGGAAAACTCGTTTTAATTATTTTTAGTTTTGATTATAATATTTGTTTCAGTCTGATTTTCGAAAAATGTTTACAATCCAAAAAATATATATACAATTTTATATTTTCTATTCAAGTACGGATACTCGCTCTTCAGCACTTGGGTGTTTCACTTATCAAGGGGGAAGTCAGAAAGAAATATTTGAAAACTTTGTTAATTTTATTCTGTTTGAAAAGGTAATCGTGCGTTGGTAGTTGCAGCAATTTAAGAGGGTTGTGTCAGCCAATAACTATTGTGTATTATGAACTAACCCATGAATGCAAACACCAACAGCCACTTCAATGGAATAAATCGTTGCTCAATATTAACCCTCATTCCATAATTATCCCTAAACGATGCAAACGATGATAATAAATTTAATTTTTAAGGGTTATATCATCTGTCTGCATGCAGGCATTTTATGGGTTAAAGTTCAGGTAAGTTGGCAGTGTGTGGAATTTACAATTCATAGGATCTATTGGAGCATTGCCCGTGTCGATAGCTACTTAATATGCATTTTCAATTGTTGTCCTAACTCACACACACACACATACACACACATGGATTAAGTGAAGCGCGTGCACCTTGAAACATTCAATGCAAACAATACAATAACAGCTGACACACACACACACACACGCACACATAGAGGCAAACCCGCGTACACGAACACATTTGCATATATTTATTTATTTTATGTCTCTTCTATTATACTATGGCAGAGGGGCAGTTACAAGTAGGCTTCAAGGAGAAATTTGCACAATAAAACTCAATGCGGTTGATGACTGCTTTTTATGCCAATGACAAACACAAATCCACGCACACACACACATACACACACACACACATACCCCATATATAGTGTGTGCTTAGAGCCTGTTCGCTCTTTACTCTCCTCAGCGTACAGTATTTATTGGTCTATTTTATGATCCTTTTTGATATGTACTTAAAGAAAATTTTACATTTATTGGTTTGACAAGCGCAAACAAGGACAAACAACAACAACACAGCAACAACAACAGCAACAATAAGGTTTTCTTTGTGTTCAAGGCGAAATTATAGTTGGTCGAGGGCACTGAAGGAGGTTGTCAGGAATATGATGGGTCAAATTCTGGTCAATGTCTTGTACCATTTTCGGCTTGTAATCTGCTCATTTGCTTATAAAATTATTCACCTCATTTGTTGCCCCTTTTCTGCTTGAAAAGACCGAACATAACCCCGAGACAACCTCAACCCCTCAACCCGCCGACCCTCCCTCCACACCACCAATCTGACTTTGACAACGTTGGTCATTTGATGAATTATGGTGCTGGTTGTGGGAGGCTGCCCGGGCATCTGCTTACGGCCATTTTGTTGTTTTGTTGCCAAGTGGCAACGCACGTAAATTGTGCCCCATAAAAGTTTAAGTGCGTGTGTGTGTGGGCAAGTGTTACTCCCACTCCCCCCTCATAGGCTCCTTCAGTCCCGGAAACGTTTAATGGCCAATGGCAATTACAATTTGAGGCTGTACCCAGTCTCAGGAAGGAGGACTCCAAGGGATTCGCAACCTTCTTGAGCAGCACTCAAGTGTCAATTAGATGCACTTCTCTTCTTATGCCAATGCCAATGCCACTAGCCATCCGCCCAGCCGCACACCCTCCCCCTGCACCTCTGACCTTGGAGTTGCTCTATGTTCAACCCTCCGTTAACTTTCTTGCTCCTTTTGCTTCGTCTTTGAAGTGTGGTTGACGTCATGATGAAGCAACTTCCCCTCGTTAAAACCGCGCCGCCCTCCATTTCCTTGTTCAGCCATCAGCCAACAATTTGCAAACGTTGCGACGTGCGATGTGGGCGTGGCTGCCACACACACAAAAGCACACATACATTGAGCTGGTTAACGTCAGCGTCTTCCACTTCCACTTCGTCTTCGTCTTCGCCTCTGCCTTGTCGGTGTTGTAGTAGTTTTTATTGCTGCTTTCTCATATTTAGGAAACAGTGCTGTAAAGCAAATTAAATCAGCGCCATGATTTTCGACATTTAGCCCATTCGATCGAAGGAAGCGTATTTATTTTCATGAACAACGAGGCGTATGAGTAATGAGCATGGCATGATTGGACAGTTGGCAATTCTATTAAGTGGGTCACACATATAAAGCATAGTTGCTGGATTAATATATTATAGCATCGCATGAGCTTAAAATAAACTGTTGTTTAATGAAGCAACAATGGGCCACGGTTTTGATTAATTAGTCAGAGGGCAACAGATCTATTTATTTTTTTTATTTCTTTATTGCAGACCATAGATGGCCTAATAATCTTAAGAGATATTAGTTTAATTTGATATTCGCTTAAGGTAATTCAATAGATTGTGCACCATTAACAGGATCTTATCAAATGGTTGAATATACTCGTTCAGGTCGTATAAGACTTCACCTAGAGAAGCTTTTGAATATTTAAATTAATGATTCACCAATATATTTCTCTTAATTTTCGACATACATAATACCAAACTAAAAGCTAGAATTATGTTCAATTGGCCTTGTAATAAATCCGCGTTGATCTTTATGGCAAGAACTTCTCTAATTACACAACATTTTATTTTAGCTTTTCCCCTTATCCAGTTTACATCTAACTTTCCCACTCACACTATTCCCTCTCTCCATTTCTCCCTCTCTCAGTCTGTCTCTCTTTGTTCCGTTTAATGTTGTATTTCCTGTTGGTGTTTTTGCTAGTTAATTGCCAAGAAACGAGCATGTCGTGAAAAGTGACTTAACAAAAAAATTTAATAAAATAAACAAAATAAAAATAAAAACATTTGTTTGTGTGCTCAGCAAATGTTGCGGGCTTAGTGTGTGTGTGTGTATGTGCGAGGACGTGTGTGTGTGTGTGTATCCTGTTGTTTTGCCATATCACTTTGTATGCAACCGTCGCCTCGAAGCGTATCAAATTGACGCATTGATGCGGAAGCGGCGATTGCCACGGCAAATGGCGCCGGGAGGTAGGCGGTGGGTGGCGGGCCGTTGTGCTGTGGGCGGCAAATGGCGGATGCGCCAAACGGGACATAGGACACAGACAACAGGAGGCCACGTTAGTCGAGGAGGTCACATGACTCAGACGTCAATTTTTGTTAGCTCAATGGTCTAAACACAAAACGCCTTGTAAATTAGCTTCTTGCTGTTGTTCTTTGTGTTGTTGCATGTTGTGTGACTTGGCAACATTTTGTTGCTATTTTTGTGTGTGTGTTTGTGTTTGTGTTGCCTGTGGTCGAGTAAATTGTTCAATAGCTCAAGAAGACGCCCAAGCTCGAATCGCGTGGAGACGCAGCGAGAGAATGACAAACAAAAAGGGCATTATTTTATACGAGTCTGCGAGTATACGAGAATGAGCTGGCTAAAATTCACTTCAAGCAGGTTTTATGCTTCAACAATTTTGTGAAATTCAATTTATGTTACCCAAGGACATAAAATATATACCGAATCATTACACACACATAAACAGTCAGGGGGTGAGTGCGGCTGCCGGATTCATGTGTTCATATAGTTGGAGCACGTAAAATATCAGTTATAGTCATGCATATGGCTACAGCGTGTGGTATAACATAAAGCCCCCACTCCATCCCAACCCCGCCCACTTATTGCAGACGTGCAATGACGTAGTCAAAGCGTCAAATGCAGCCAAAGGAGCGAACATATCTGTCAGCCAGTCGGTGTCTGACATATCCTTTCGTTTTTCATGGCATTGGATACAGTTGAGCGGAATTTCCATTCACATGCAGACGATACAACTTCAAAGTCAAACTGCACAACGCCAAGTTTAATGATAACTTCTAAATAAAAAGGCCAAGCTAACAGTTTGAGCTCTCAGATTGCAGGTCGACGTGGATGCTGCCGTGAAACGGGGACAGTTTTGGATTCGGATTCGGATTCGGATTCGGCCTGAGTTTGGGTTTGAGTTTGGGGTTCCAGTGACGTTCACACGTAGCAAACATAAATTTCACTTTATGGTTTGTTAACGAGTTAAATTCGAATACAGTGCGAATCGCACAAAGTTTGTCATTTGCTGCAGGAAGAAAGCCGAGTTCAGAGCAGCCCGGAGAGGGTGCGGGATTAGAGGTGCTGGTTGTAGTCGGTAGTCGGTGCTAAACGTGCCGGAGAGTGGAGCGTGATAAGTATTATTGTTAATGGTTTTTTTGGGGCTGCCTTGGGGGAATCGCTTTAGTTGAAAACTTGTTTTGCATTCTATTCTCTTTTATGAAGACTTTGAATAATAATTCCCTTCATTTCAATTACACAACTTCAAAGTGTACAACATTAAACCAAATTATTCCTCATAGTTTAAAACTATGAATTTAACTAAAGTTCAGCAATGAATTGAATTGCTTGTTGCTAAAACATTGCGTTTTTACATTACGAACGTGGCTAGAATTCTTGTTATTATTTGTTCTCTTCGGTTTTATTATAGAAATCATAAGATCAATTTAATGGGAAATTATTGCCTTTAGGCCCACTGATTGTTTTAAAGATATTTTTTGATTTCTTGCATTAAAATATGTCTAATTCTATTCACTTTAAACACCTACCTCGTTGTCTTTTAATTTTTAATAAGATATTTATTGTCAGATTTAATTACTTTAAGGCGAGAAATTTTAATTATTATTTCATCCCA
This sequence comes from Drosophila picticornis, assembly GCA_035043845.1. NCBI lineage: Eukaryota > Metazoa > Arthropoda > Insecta > Diptera > Drosophilidae > Drosophila > Drosophila picticornis. The sequence goes on along the minus strand of JAWNMR010000122.1, from coordinate 20,006,497 downwards.
GTCGCTATTATTTTTAGCATGATTTGTTTGTGATTGAATTGCTTTAGCTTATTAAAGTAATGTTTAAAGTAAAGTTTAAAAGTAGCAAATTTATTTCCATTTACTTTGTTGTTTGATTTTTCTCTCTTTAATTATGATTGGCAGGAATGTTTTCTGCTTTCAACAAAGCACCCGCACCTAATCAAACTCATTTCACTGTTTGTCAAACAATTCCCCAAAGTGTTTCTGTTTTATTTCTGATACTTTGACATATTACAGCCCCGACTTGCCGCTACTTATTTACCGTAATGCTAAGCTCCTGTTTGGGGTATTATATGGCTATAATCTCTCTCTCTCTCTCCTTTTCACTCTCTCCCCTGTTGCTCTGCATTGATTAACTGGTCCGACTGCAGTGGTACATCTCTCATTCCTTGGCGACTTTGCTCATTAGCGTTTCATAAATTTGATTAAGACAATCCCAAGGGTATTTGTTGTGTGTTGTGTGTCTGCCTCTATCGCTTGTTGTTTGTTGTTGTTGTTTACTGCTGTAGGGGTGGGAGGACAACAAAGCCACCCTGCAACATCTGCCAAATTAGCGCAGAGCAACCACCAGAACTGCATGCAATCTCCGATAGGTATTCATATATGTTCTGAGGGTATAGTCATATATATCATAAGGTCTTTTACAATTTTGACGCCAGTTTAATTGGATTAATTTGCATTAATATTTATTAGACGCAAATGCTGAAGGCAGTCAACTGACAACAGACGAATCAGACAGCATCCGACATGAGGCATGAGACAAGAGACGGTGCCCGTGAGTGGACTTTTGGCAGACGGGATACCCTCTGGCCATTTAAGTGGCCATTTTCATATCAGCTAGCGAGGACCAAGAAGCATTTGCAATGCAGAGAAAGGCGTACAAAACGGCAAATGGATGTCGGAGAAGAAGAAGCAGAATAAGTTGAGTAAGATGCAGGGGAAGCAGCAGCAGCAGCTAAAATGTGCACTTGGAACTGTCAAAGCAAATATGTCAAACATCGTCGACGTTTGTCCTTCGTCCTCTGGAGCTGCAGCAAATTTTTCTATTTGCTTTGCTTTCCAGCGTTGTTTGCGCTTATATTGAATGTATATATGTATGCATGTGTGAGTGTGTGCGTATGTGTCTCCTGGCGCGACTCCTGCTCCTGATGTGTGCTTTTGTTTGTTAGCAAACATGTAAGTTGCCTTTGGCCAGCAACGAGTGCTTCGTCAGACCCCAGGGGTGCGGGTAGCAAAGAGGACATGGCCCAGACGAGGCAACCCTAGAGTGAGAGAGAGAGAGAGAGAGAGGGATACAGAGAGGAGAGCAGAATGACACGCAGCAGCTTACTTCAATCATCTGGCACTTGGATCGCCCTGAAATCGAAATTTCTCTCGTTTCATTTTCTTTTTTACAATGCAAGAAAATTCCATTCACGAGCATTTCTTGCTGTCGACTTCTTTTACGCTTTGCTCTGCATTGTGCCCATTTCGGCTGCTTTGCTTTCCCTCCTATCTCCTCTTCTTCTTCTTCTACTGTATTTTGGCAAATACTTCATACTTTGGGCCATGCCCATGCCATCTGTCCCATCCTCGCCCAGTCTCTCGCTGTCCGACGCTGTATTTGATTTCGCAAAGTGCGCGCTGGAAATTTGATTTCGCTGTTGCACTTGCTGCTGCTGATGCTGCCGATGCTGCTGGTGCTGTTGCCACCAATACATGCCCCGTCAAAACTCAATAGCAATCACAGAAACTCATCTCAAACGTCCGTACATAACACACAACATACAACACTCTATACGTCATGTATTGTCGCATGTGTGCAGAGTGGAGCACAGAACTTCGACAGGATGCAGGCAAATGGCAAATATCTTGCTTCCCAACTTGACTACTTAAGTGTCCCTCTTAATTGTCAGATTTCAACACCATCTATCAAAAAAACGGGAAAAAATAAATAAATTTCAATACTTATTCTGAACTACTTTAATTTAAGTCAAATGGAGTTATTTAAGAAGAAATTATTTTCTGTTGTAGGTGTTACATCAAAAAGTTAAGTTAAAAGTTACACGTTCCCAACAAATCTTCTTTACATTAAAGTATAACCATCACAAAAAGATAACTTAAGAATAGAATATCGGCTTTAATAAATCACTTTCTTCGAGTGTTTTTCAAGAATGCATATTTTCTGATTGAAGCTATTTAAGCTTCACGCGACTTGTCCATGCAGCACATTTAACACTCGTAACTGAAATACCTAATAAAGTATGAACTGACTTCCAAATCAATTCAAGTCAACTCAGTTCAAAGCAACCCTCAAGTCATTGAGTTAATTTTTAGCTGCAATGGTGACAATAGTTCACACCAACAAAAGTATAGAGACATCATATGATCCATTCAACTGACTCTAATTAAGTTGAATAATCAGTAAGCCAATAATTTCAGCTCCATCGGCAACTGCATCATTTGAGGAAACAAATGACAAGCTGCTGGCGAACAACTGAGCAACAAATGAAGCATCCATCATTTTAAGAGCCACCCAATCAATTAAACAAGGTCTTTGTTCCTCTTTTTCACTCTCACACAATTAGGAGCAATGGAATAGCTGCCAACGTCTGACCCTTAACGGCAATTAGGAGCTCTCGAATTTGCTATACAATATAAGTGGGTGAGTATATCAGCATAAATCTCCAGCAATCTTATGCCCTGTTGAACCCAAGTGTGAGCACTAAAAGGCAAATGGCAATCGGCGAGCCTCCAGCCTGTGAGCTTCCACCGGCGAACTGCATTAATAAGCCATGGGCCAAAACGAAGTCAAAACTCCTTAACAATTTTCCTTACTCATTTTTCCATGTGCAGCAACAGCAACAGCAGCAGCAATAACAACGACACGGAAAACATAACAAAAACAATCAGAAAGCAGCCACACTTAAAGCAACTAATTTGATACTCTTCCTTTTGGACATACCTGCAACTTTTATTTGAGCTTCGATGTAATATTAGAACTTCATTAGAAAAATTGAAATTAGTTCGAAAAGCTAAGAGGTTGTGTTAAATTAAATTTTTCGTGAAGATTTTAACTGGTTCAAAGTCCATTTATTATTTCCACAATGTAAAATTGATTTGTTTCTCAACTGGATCTTATAGTTGGTGTACTCGTGTCCGGTATACTAATATTATACTATAGAAATCCGAGCGCCTTTCTCCCTTTACTGCAAATCATCATTAATATTCCAAAAGTTGTGGGCGAAGCTTTCAGCGCAAAGTTTTGCCAAAGCGTAAAAATTTTTATTCTGTTTAACTTGGCGTAAATTGTGCTCTATAATAAAAGCCTGAAGTGCCTGGCAATGACGATGGTTGAAGTGATGGGGAGTCGCTGTGGGTGTGGCTGCCAGTATTGGTATGGGTGTTATACAAGGTTTAAGTCCATCTTCAATTAATAATGAAGGTGTTAAATTGTCGAAATCTTTGCGGTGGCGCCACCTAGCGACCTACATTGAGCACACACACCGAAGAAGCGACAGAAAACGACGGCTGCAGCAGCAGCACCAGCAGTAACGGGAACAACAACCACAACGGCTAAAGCAACAGAGGCAGCAAAAGCATCGCCGGCTAATTAATGAAAATGCTTTGAAATAATTATGCATAATTTTTAGTGTATACATTGAGCAGTTTATGGCTGAATTATTACAGCAGCTGCTGTCGAAAGTAATTAGCATATGACCGAAGGGGCATATTGTCGGGTGGCACTGGGCTGAACTGCAGGGTGTGAATTGGTGGGGATATGAATAGACTGTAAGGATGGCCACAACTTTTGGCAGCATTTATGGCTTGCAAATTCATTTGGAAATGCCAAAATCGTATGGGAAGTTTTGTTTGACAACTCGATTTCAAAGTAAACAAATGAGCGACACACACTTAAGCAGACGCAGACGCACAAACACACACTTACACATTTACACACTTACACGCACAATCATCTACAAGTTGCATTGCACAACATGTTTTCCATTTCGAGTGTAAACAAAATTCTAATACGTAGAACATATTGCTAGAAAATTGCTTTGCTTTTGGCAACGGCAACAGCAACAGCTAACAGCAATGGCAACTGGGAACTGGGTGTTGGGAACTAGAAATAGGAGCAACAAGGAGCAAAACCGAAAAGCATTGTTAACGACAAAAGCTATCCAAGACGAGCCTGCAGAGGAGACCAAGACAAGCGGCGGGGAGTTGCAAACCGAACGAAGAACGTCAAACTTTTGATGTTGCAATTTGTAATTCAAGCAGAAAACGAAGCGAGCAAATTTTTTACTTTCTTTTCCTTTTTTTTTGGCTCTGCTGACGAATATGTGAATGGCGTGCGAGTGTATATGAGTTTGTTACTGGGTTCTTGAATATGGGTGCGAGTGATGCATTTTATTTCAAAAACTTACAAAGCGAAGTCGACCTTAAAATACTGTAAAATGCAAGTCATATAAAATTGCATTATTTCCAGTATTAATTTTCAATAATTATAATGATGTATTCTAAGGAAAAATGATAATAAATGACCTAAAAGTGTGTTTCTAAATTAAAATTCAATTTCAAGCCAAATACAATGACCATGCATAATATACTTTGTTAAATTTATGTATTCATTTTTTTTAAAGCAAGTTTCAATTATTTTCCCAATATAATTATGAGAATGTGGCCAGCGCTTGTGCAGGATATATAGGCCCTCATATCAAATTCTGTTGCCATTTGCTGTTGTTGCCAAGTGCTTTGGCAAACCGAGACGAGCTGTTGCTCGTAGGAGTTTGCCAGAATTTTCTCATTCACATTGAGCCCGTAGATTTTTCTTTTTGTTGAGCTCCCTGCTCCCTGCTCTTTATTTATTTTTCTTTTTTATACGGCATATTGTGTGGTGTACAAAACCATAAGAAAACTTTGGCGCTTGAAATATTGTTAAGCGTACCGTTCCTTCCCCCGAAACAGAGCCGCAAGTAAACAGAGTGTGGAGCCGGGCCTTTGGATAGAGGCGACACATCTGGCAGTCCGTCGAGGCATTTAAATTGTTTTGGAACTTTTCGATTTGCCCATAATCCCGGTCACTTGTTTAGCGACCCAGTGTCCATTTAATGCCGTATCTTTGCTCGTAAGTAAGTACGACGTACTTTTCTTCATATTTTGGGATTATCATTGTTATTTTTTGCCGCCTGGTCGCTCTAAAACCCGCCCCTATCATTAGCGTTCGGGCATTAATTGCTTAAAGATTAAGAATGTGGCCTTTTGGAGTATTTCATTTTTTTTTTTTTGCGCAAACTCAATTGTTATTTACTTAGGAGGCAGGGGATGAGTACCTACTTATAAGTAGGGAGCGGCTCGATCAACGACTTTACGCTTCGGCGTCTCTATAAGAAATTATAAATTGCGCTGAGGGCAGCTGTCGACGACATCTTTTTACCCTTTTGAGTTGCCGTTGAACAAAAGATCCTAAATTTCTATTTATTGGCAATTTAAGTGCGATATAAATAATTCGGTATTCAGGTAGCAGAAGGGCTGACTTTGATGGAGCATGTGAAAGATCTCCTGCACAGATCCAGATAATGCATTATCAATTCGCTACGGTTGAATTAGCTCGATTTAAATGTTTTGGGCCGCAGTTGAATGGAAGGAGAATTCACTTTTGTTTGTGGCCTGGCCCTATCGAAAGGGTTTAATTGATTATGCACTATTTTTCATTACACATTACAAATAGCGGTGGTTCTTGTACGTGATTCATTCACAACACTAGTGTCAGCCTGTACCTCGATGTAAATGTAGCCTAGAATTAAAATCATTTAAAGAAAATAACTTATATTTAAAAAATCTAATTTATTGTTGCATATAATTTGAAGTTGATCTTTTAAGCACATTTTGTTATAGGATTACATACTTACATTTTTTATTTATTTTAATCTTCAGCATTTACTTCTCAGCTTCTGCTCAAATTCTACTCGTTTTCATAAATAATTTTCTGCTTTCAATTGCCAAGCTTGATTACTTTACGGTTAACTAGAAAATGCGACACAAATTGAAAGCAAAAATTGTATAATTAATTAAATTATTTAATTTGCTTCGTACTACGCACGTTTACCGAAAAAACCTCAAAAACACATCCAACCTACCCACATTTAGACCAAATAAAAAGTAACCAGGACAGGTTGGCAACAACACCAGGCGAAATACCCACCGCAGTGAACAAAAAACCTTGTTAGTAATTGCGGTAAATGTGATTAGAAACTTTCTTACAACATCCTCCTCCTTAGCATTGCTTTCCCCTATTTGATTTTTAGCACCAGAAAAACCAAAACTTTTAACCTAGACACCAGCTACACACTCACACACACAGACACATTGGCATACCCGTAAATAGTTGGCCTTTTACGTGCGTTAATGATGTTTTCTCAATCAAAAAGTTAAATCTTTCAGAGCGTAAGAACAAATTTCGCTAGCTGCCGAGGCACGCAAAAATGTGTTGCTACAAGTGGAAAGGCAAAGAGCATGGGACCTGTAGGAAGTAGGGAGGGTGGTTGTTTCAGTTTGGATAAGGCCTGCGTGTTAAGCGTTTTAGGAACTGTCGCTTTTAGAGCTGTGTGGTTCAAGTTGTGGCTGCCAGCGGATCGAACAAGAAAAGCTAATTACAAGTAGCTAAAAGTTGTGCGTGTTTTCGCATGAATGGTGGGCAGCCAAGGTAAATATGGTGGTGGTATGTTGCGGCATCTGATTTAGCAATGTATGTTTGAGCGGTGCATGCTTTAGCAAAACACCTGTTCCAAACTGTTTGAAACTTTGATTGCTTTTTATATGATTTTATGTTTTGAGAGTGGCTTTCTGGCAACTTAGGCGGCTTCTTGCCAAATGTGTCAATAATTGACCTTAAATTTATCTAAAGTTTTTTCAAATTTGCATCTTGAGATATAAATGCAGCCAAGACCCTGAATTAGTTGGTTGATATTATGTAATTCTGAAAGTTAAAGTTGAAAATGTATTTTGCAATTTGCCATTTGCAAACAGAAATTTAATGTAAAGCCAACAATTATTCTGACGCAAAATATATGCATAGATAAATATAAGAGAATGCCACTTAAATGTTATCTAATGGCTTTAATTGAAGCTCACTTACAAGCATAACTAATATCAATAGAATAACAACTTATGAGGCAGTTTAATCAAGCAACTTAATCTGAGTTGGCAGCTTGACGCAAAATTCATCAAGTTATCACCATTCAAAAACATAATTAAAGCATTTTAAAGATAAATTAAACTTTTAGTTGGAAGCATTAAAGTGCTGATAATAAATAAAAAATATAGCTAGAATATAGCTGTAAGTTGTTCTTGTGCCCCTCATGCGGAATACACAGACCTGCAGCAATTATGAATTCCATTCTAGTTCGGCAACTTAAGGGCTCCCAAACTCTCACTCATGCAGTTATCCATTCATTCATTTATTCATTCATTTTGTGGTCTAAGCTGATGGTCCTGCCATTCCTGCAGTTACTGCTGCTTCCACAGCAGCATTCCAATGCGTTAGAGTTTCCTACTTTCGAACTCTTCATCTTGCCATAAATTTGTATGCAAGGAGTTTTGGATCCCCTTTGTGGCACTGCAGAACTCAAGCCAAACACTTACTTAAAATTTGAACCCCTTTTCGGCTACTCAAAAATCGTTTACAGTTCAGTTTTCAGTTAGCTTCACTTTTAGTTCACTTGCACTTATTTTGTGCTTGCTTTTCTACTCTTCGCTATTGTTTTCCTTTTAGCTTTTTCGGAATTTTAATATAAGTAAGCCAAGCCATTGCCGGGTAGAATTTGTTGTTGTCGCCCAACAATTTCTTGGGCAAAAAAGTTTTTTTTATCTACGACCAAATAGTTTCCGACTATTTCTCCATCAATTTTATTGGTAATACTTGGAGAAAAGTTTATCCAGTGTGGGAATGAGAGCAGGACAAATCTAGCTGTTTTAAATTAAAGGATTCAAAGCGTTAAACTTTTGTGGGCCAAATAAAATGAAGTATTAGAAAAGCGTTTGAATTTGATAAATTTGGTAAGCAAACTGCTCCAAACACTTTACTACCCACAAACTAATAAAGAACTTGTGAGAGCAATTTCGTTTTGATGTGTTGCCTTTTGTCTTTTGTAATTGTAATTACTTTTGGGACACAGACTGCCTCGCCCTCGACTGTGAAGCCCTATAATTGTGACAATTGACTGCAAAAGTTGGCAACTTGTAATTATCACTTACGAGCAACCCCAAGCCGGAAGGGGTACGAGCATACACATACACACATGCAGCTTAATTAATAGACAGAATAAACGTTCCGTGAACCGAAATCTGCACACAATCCTACTTTGGCTTTTCCCTCCATAACATGACGCACAGAATTCCCTGACCGTAATAATAATTTACATTTTAAGCCAATTCTGGAAATGCTACAATAATAACAACAATAACGACAACAAAAGAACATAACGAAAATTCTCCATTTTCACAGTTAAATAAAAATTAATTACAACAATTTATCGTCGTCGCTGCGACCGCACTACTAACACACACAAAAAAAGAAAAACTGAACGTCACAAACGCAACGTAACGAATGAATTACAAGGCATACAAGCCTCCAGGACAAATATCCCATTACCAACCAACATCCACAGCGCACCTAACCACCAACACCACCCCCACGACCCCCCGTTCCCATCCGTCTTCAGTGCACGCCCCATAATGTGCGGCTTGTTGTTGTTAAACGTTGCCGGACGTCGCTTCGGTCGAAACTGGCTAAAACGCCAAATGTTAAACCCTTTTGTTAATGCAGAATAATTGCTACGGTTCGGGGTGGTCCTAGTGCCCAACTCTGAGTTCCGAGCTCTGATGTTGCACGCCAAAAAAGTCAGAGAGCAACGGTATTTTCGTCGTTTTTTCAGTTTTTTTTTCAGTTGCTACCGCTTTCTGTTTTTTCTGTCTCTCGAAATTAGAGCGACGGGCGACCGGGCCAAAGTGGGCGTTTGCCGAGTTCCGTTTCATTTAGTTTTCAGTTTCCACCTAATTTACCCAATTGGGTAAAAGTGCTTTGTCATAATCAGCCCGGGAGCAGGGTTCGCATATCTAATGAATGAGGCCCAAAACGAACAAGAAGTTCTTGTGGGTTGGGGGTTGGGGGTAGGCGCCATAAAGCAAACTTTTCGCATGCCAAAAAAATGTTGCTTTATTGGAATGGGTCTATTTACTCTGCAACTCTCCGCTGGGCACATATTTATCGAGTTGCTAATAGGCTGTCACATAATTAGCCTTATAACAACACAATCGCCTGTCCAGAAAAGGTAACCAATTGCTGGAGAGAGACATCAGCAGAGATGGAGCGAAAGGACATTAGCATTAGCCAGGATAAACGTCAAAGATGTTTACGATAATGTCCGGCCGTATCGCAGCCAGCGACTAATGCGCTTTTCACAAACTGGAATTGGATACGGGCCTGTTTAGGGTTAAGTTTTCTTTGAAAGACACTCCAATGCGCTGTAAACTGATTTATCTTAGATGAGGGATAAGCGAAAAGCAAACCGAGACCCTAAAAAGAAACGAATTTTTACAGAATAAATTTTAGTTGAGGATTGCTCCTGATTATATGCTGCTGAAAGTTGCGCACGTGCTCAGTATCTGAAGAAAATAGTAAATCTACCAATTTTTCTTAATCTATTTTAGCTTTTTGCTTGCATCTGCTAGTAACGAAACTACCCCTAATGTGTTGAAGGCACAAAAGTAACCATCTACTCGAGCCAAATGTTCCCTCCCAGAGGTGTCATCAAATTACCGAAAGTGACTTTGAAAAATGGTGTGAAAAACGAGTGCAAGAGAATGGTCATTAAGCGAATTTTGCATGGCTGTTGCAATTAACGTGGCCGAACAACAGCTGCAATCAAGCAATAAATATTCGATATTGCGCGATGAGAGTCGATGATTTTTGTTTCAACGCCTCAATAATTCGAAACATTTTTTAAAAACTCTCAAACAGAAGAGAAATACAAACACAAACAGTTAAAGGATGCAGCATTCATAATACGGACACGGGCAAATATTTGTTGCCAATGGCCAAATGCAAAATGCAAACGCTGACCGCGCTATAAGTTGCCACAGTGTGAGTGTGTATATGTGTGTATATATATGAGTGAGAGTGTATGTGCCATGTTGCTGGCTAGGCCAATGGCCAGTGCTAATTGCCAATTATGGACAAATGCGTTCGTGCGCGAAATTAAATTAACCCCTTTTTTGTTTGACACCAACAGCCTGTCCAGCTGTCCTTCGTGCAGCAGTTCCTCTTCATCCTTCAACATGTGCAATCCTCAGTCGCTTGTTACCAAGTGGCTACCATGTCATCAATCAGCACAGCCACAGGACACGGACAAAACACAACTACGCGATGAGCAAATATGAAATATATGTATGCTCTCCCAACCAAAACCCGCTCCAATCGAGGGGTATATGCAACAACGGATACAGCTGGTAACAGTCGAAAAAAAAAACATTTACTAAATACATAAATTAGCTAATACTCTCTGATAGGTATTTTTTTCTTATTCTGCATATTTTCCGAACTTAAGAAAGTAAAGTAGTAAGAAAGTAAAAATAATTGTAGAGCTACGTACATAAAAATTTATAGAAGTGGCAATTTATAATTATCAATAAATATATTAAATAAATACAATTGTAAGTCAATAAACATTAAATGCAAAACTTTCAGTTTCTACTAATTGATTGAATTAAAAATGATAAATTAAATGTAAAAACTCTTAACATTTGTATACATTATTTAAAATCGTTAACATTTCGAAAAAATAGTTGAAAAATGTCAAAACAAAAAAAGTTTTTGTTCTTTGACAAAAGGAATTTCTGAAGATCAACATGAATATATTATTTACAATTTAAGTGTTTTACATTTACAGTGTGAATAGATCAATTCAAAGTCAGTTATGGGAATTGAATTTTTGTCGTTTTTGTCTGTGGTCAACTGACAACGTACATATCGCAGTGAAATTATTAAAAATTGACTGATTGGCACTGGTTATATGTACGTGTGATTATACATAAATATATTGGCGTAAAAAACGATCAAATAAAAATACAAAAATAAAAAATCAACAACAAGTCAACACCCAAATGAATTAAATGGCGGACTGAACGAACCGCATTTAACCACATTACAAGCGCGCATTAAAAGTAATACAATTTTGAAACTTTCATAAATAACGACTGACATTACAATTTATTTAATTTTTTTCACCACACCCCCTTAGCCGCCTATCCGTACATATGGTGCTTATTCGAGTTTTCGCCGAGGCTGAAAAAGCCTGTCAGTTGCAAAAATGAAGAATAAATGAAAATAACAGCACGCGTCGTGTCAGATTTTTCGATGTTCAGATATGATAATGCAAACAATGAGAAATGTTGCTGTTTTTACCATTGTCAGAAGCTCACAGTTCCAAGCACTTACTGTTGTTTATGAATGATTAAAAAAACGTGTGCTTTAACCATCAATAACAATCTTTGTCACTGAAATGTGAATCCGACCATGTTTCAGCAAAGCTTTTTAATGCTTTTACAAAAATCGAAGAATGTAAATATGACGAAATGTGGAAATGATTGTTGGTTAGTTAAGTATAAAGAACAAATATTTATAATTAATTTTAAAAGCTTTTCAAATTCTGATCTTTTTATTTATAGTAATAAAGTTTACAATTATTTGCTATTCATATTTATCTTGTTTATTATTGGGAACTTCAGACTCTTCTTCGTGCTCCTCTTCCCCCTCCGATAAGGGTTGTGAGCCTAGGTTACTACTGCGTGGTGATGGGGGACGTAACACCGTAACTGTATAGCGTCCTGATGAAGGGGGTCTCTGATTGGAGCGCATATTAAGGAATCGATGACGCAATCTCTCGCTTCTCTCACGATGGCGCTGCTCGATTAGCTCCTCCAAGTTCACTGCAATTGTACACAGGGGATTTTGGAGCTTGGATTAGTTATCTTTTGTAGATTTTACATTATTCACAGTCACTTACAGCTTGCTCCACTTGCTCTTCCGTTGTCTGGTTTAAGTTTGAAGTTCGAGTTGATGTCGCGGAAGGTTACGCGAGAATTATTCATGTTCTGATTGCGCATGCGTAGAATTTCAGAGGTGGACCATGAAATAAAGGTGCTAGTTGAGCCGCTGTGTTGCAAATCATTTTCAATATTTTTTTTCGACTGAAAAAAAAATGTTTTTAATGTCGCTCATTAAAACTTTGTACATTTTTTTCCACCCACAAATGTGTCCAATGCAATATCATATATAGTTTTGAAAATATCCACAACTTTAAGCATTTTACTCACTGCTCAAATACGACCTACCGGAAAACTTAACCAGGATATCAAACTATTGCTTTATCGTACCTCAGCGACAGGTGTTTTCGATGCAACCAGTTTGGCTGTGGACGCTTCTGGCGGTCCCTGACGCTTCGATTCGTCGGTATAAGGTAGCTCATTGGGGAACACTTCGTCCCAGTATTGATCCTTGAGCAGCTCCGGATGATCCTGATGCATCTCATCTACAATCAAATATGAGACAGTCAGATTGCGATCGATCATCCAGTTGAGCTGCAAACCAGTTTGTAAATTTAAGGCTACACCAAATGCAATGCTTCAGCCTTTTACCTCGAAATCGTCATCATCTTCGCCAAAGGGATTAATTAGAGACTCGGCCACTTTCAGCCAGCCCATATAAAAGAAGAACTGCAGAACCGTCATAATAGGAAAGTATTGATCTATTTTATTTGTGGCTGTGCGACTCTTCGGATTCTCAATCCATTGCTGGCCAATGACGCTGCACAGAAAGAATGTGTATGTGGCCAGTGTAACCACCTGCGTGTAAACCAGGGGCACACTGACCCAGTCGTAATACAGCAGAAATCCGCATTGGCCTCGAAAGTGGTTCAGCTCGTCGATAATCGATTTGACCGCATAATCATCGCGTATCTTATTCTCCTTCCGGGCCCGCATAACAATGCTGGCGGCCCAGACGATGGGCATCCAGTGTTTGGGATAGTGTGGAAATGCCAGATCCAGCGTCGCAATTATATTCTTTTCGTTTTCCTGCAGCAGACCCGCTTCGATGATCTGATCATAGGTGGGGAAGCGCTTCTTAACGCTGGGCGATATCATTGTGAACACAATCACCTGACACAGGCACACATATCGCAGGATTGTGCGTCGCATGGCGCGGGCACGATCATCGAAGCCATGTACACTGGAGCTGACGAGTGTGGCCACCGAATCTGGCCATGGAATGGTCGTATATTGCGCCCACCAGCGTGTCATAACAATGCTCACATAGAAGCCCAGCACAAATGATAACGGGATAAGACTGGCATGGGTGTAACAATAGGACACCACTGACTCGAACGCCCTAAATTTGGTTAGGAGAGCGTGAGGTGGTCATAAAATTTGGTAAATACACACTTGCGTGTTGCATCATTCATGAACAGTCGATATGTTATAGCCAGTATCAAATAAAGGCCAAGAAAAACCATCAAATCCGCCCAGACCAGTTTGTAAATACTGCCGCGCCACCTGTGGTGTGAAAAGAATTTACGATTATTTTATTAAGTCCGTATCGGAAATGAAAATAAGAATACCTGAATAGCAATCTCAAAAAATTGCTCAAAAGCCTTGAAGTGCTCACGTTAGCTGTGTATGTTACAGTCATGATTGAGCTCGATACAAGTCAACAACAAGCAAAATGATTTCAAGCAAAGTAAAATGCAAAAAAAGGCCTACTTCATTTGCAGACAATGTTTGTTATTTAAGTTTAAAATATCAAGACATTATTGGCATGCAAAAGAATGAAAGGAACGCAAACACTGCCCACTTGCTAATTTATAAGCTTCATTATTTGTTTACTTTAATGTTTAAGAGAATATTTCACACGAATTTAGTTTTTCACAAGACCTATTGGATTTTTATTAGTATTTATTATTATCAAAAAGTTGTCCGCACAATAAATCATCTTGTAAGCTTCCCCCAAATTCAAGTTAACGAAAAGTATTTATTTATTATATACAAGAACAGGTAACATTTCCATCAGTGTCTACTACTCAGTTAACTCGCTGTTTCTTTTATGTTTGGCGTTTGAGGCTTAAATGGAATGATAATTTTATTTTCTGTCGTTAATAAAACTTTTGTTTGTTTGTACTTCATCATCCATTTTAGATGATTTGTCTGTTAATTCGCTTGGTGGTGCTGTACTGTACTTTTTGGAGAGTTGCCTGCTAAAAGATGTCCCGATTCTGAAAGATTGGTAAGTTCGCCTTTGAGCAGGTCAAAGGTGATAGTTGCATGTTGCAATTGCCTGGCATGACGTTCGCGTTCACGCTCTTCTTTCAGGCGATCAAAGTCATCCTTGCTGGTCTCGCGAGTTGGTGGCAACTCAAAGAACTGCTCTTCTTCGTCACCCTCATCTGGAAAATAGTCCGGCTCCAAGTTGTTGAGATCGAAAAAGGAAATGGACGAGGAGCTGACATGGATATCAAAACGACGCGAAGCAAACTTAATGCGCAGCTCGCGGCCATCATCCCCGCCACTATCCTCGCCGTCAAATTCTGTGAAATCGAGCTCACTGGTCGTAGTCGGTGTTTGTTTTGGTATCAAAGAGGATGTTATTTTCGACAAGTCTAGTTTGGCTGTGGAGGCTTCGGGTGGTGCGTGACGTTGGGACTCATCAGCATAGGGTAGCTCATTGGGAAATACCTCATCCCAGTATTGATCCCTGACTAGAGTTGGATGATCGTTGTGCATTTCGTCAACAATTAAATAACTAACTTGCAGATTGCGATCGATTACCCAGTTGAGCTCAAAGTCATCATCATCATCGCCAAATGGACAAATCAGCGTTTCGGCGACTTTTAGCCAGCCCACGAAAAAGAAGAACTCCAGCGTGCTAAATACGGGAAAATAATAATTGACAATATTGCATTCGACCTTATAGATGTACTGATGCCCAAAGATGGCAGCCAAGAAGTATGTATATACAGCCAGAGTGACCACCTGAGTATAAACCAGCGGCACACTGATCATGTCGTAATGTGTGAGCATATTGCAGTTACCGCGGAACTTGTTCAGCTCATCGATCATGGACTTGAGAGAGAAATCATCCCATATGCGTCCCTCTTTCCTTGCACGCGTCATAATGCTGGATGCCCACATGAGAGGCATCCAGTACTTGTAATGTTTCGGAAACTTCTCGTCCATTTTGGTTATAATCAATGCCTCATTCTTGTTCAGCAGACCAGCCTCCACTAAATAATCGTAGGTCGGAAAGCGTCGCTTAATTACTGGCGATATCAAGGTCAGCACCATTGTCAGAGATAGGCACACATATCGCATTATGGTGCGACGCATTAGACGTCCGTGATCATCCTGGCCACGTACCAGGGCGCTTACATAGACCGCCAAAGGATCTGGCCAGGGCACCGTGATGTACTGACTCCACCAGCGCCCAACAATGATGGCCACATAGAAACCAAGAACAAATGACAGTGGTATCATACCACCGTAGTTACGACAGTAATCCACAAGATCTTCAAAAATGCTACCGATAAAGTTGAGGTCGCGATTAGATTAGCACTAAAACAAACAGAATTTCAGTTACAGTTTGGTTGGGTCATCGAGCACAATGCGATACAATAAAGCCATGGCATAGAAGGCGATCAGGAATACCAATAGATCAGCCCAAATTATTTTGTAAATGCTTGCACGCCATCTGTCGGTTGTTTTATGCACATATTAGTAATAATTCCGAGACAGAAGCAAATGCATTCTGCTTACCTGCCCAACAGCTTCCAAAAGCAGCCGAATCTGCGGCAGGTAGCAACCTCTGCGGTATAGGAAACAGTCATGTTTGAACAGGTTTCTCAATTAGACCCACAGATAAATCAGCTCAAAATAAATCAAAATTGTTGACTGCGTCTCTGCTCCGAATACGTTTCACCCGGCCTACTTTTCTCAGTCGAAATTATATGAGTATTTTCAAAAATGATTTATTTTAAATTGAGGCTTATATTAAATATGTTTGATATATAAAACTCAAGCTTCTTTCATAATTTTCCAAAGCCAGCATGTTAACGTCTTTTTAATGGCATCTCGCTTACTTAAAATGTTTACAAGTTATACAAGTTTGCTTCAATCACTTTTGAAGTTTCAAATTATCCTTCTAGTTGTTAATACCGAAACAGTCCTGATTGTCCTTTGCCAGCTTATTTCGATGCCAATGTGGCGTTAAATGAATGAAGGCGGCAATGTCATTTAAGGATTCTAATATGTGGGCGTAATTATTTAAATTAGATCGTTTATATTTGCTGGCGACAACAAAGGCAATCACAATGCCAATTTGCACTCTCAGCCACATGTGCTAAGCATTTCCGAAAACTCCCAATGTCCCCGATGCCCCCGGTGCCCACGACGCCCAAAACATTCGACGAGTATCTGTGCGTGTCTGTGGGAATTTACTGAGTAGGTAGCTTCATCAGTGGCAGTAAAATTTTAATGCCCCTACAACGTGTGCTGCGTGATTTAGGCCCCCTGTTCACTTGGTGGCCCTCCTCTCAATCATATCATGTGCTAAGAGTGAAAGTGTGAAAAGCATTTCGAGTATCTTATCAGCCCAGGGAACATATATTGGTCGATTACGATTATTAGTATGAGTATGAGTATGAGAATGACTAGTTGTATTAATACTCGCACTCGTATTCGTACTCGTGTTGCTCGATTGTATATTTTATAGCTATTGCTACGTAGTACACTATATACTGCATGCTCTTCGCGAAATAGTGTATGAATGAATGTGTACACAAAAATCTTTGACAACGTTCAGTTTAATTTTTTTTTTTCAAAACTAATTTACTATAAAACTAGAATTACAATAATTTTTATGATTATTTAATTTCCTGACTTATTTTGGAATTTCACTACATGTATTTATTTTTGCATAATTTTATTTTTTTCTAAAAAAAATTGGTTATAAACGACAATTTGAAGTAATTTCTGACTAAAATACAGATTCCTATACATATATTTATATTTGGATATACATACACATCTCTTACATTACACATCTCAACATTTGACAAAAAATGAAACAGTTAAATAGTAAAACAAATAATATACTAAACAAATAACTGAATTAAGCTGATAGATATTTTACAAGCACACTTTTTTCTCGCTGTGTACAATCCAAAAGTGACGCATAGCTCTAAACGCCTGGCAGCGGCCATAGATCGCCTCGATTTAATAGTACCCGTAATCAGTTTATAGATAATTTAATAGTTGCTAATGGCGAGGTGTTTATCACATATATGAGAAATGATTTTGTTTCAGCAACAACAGTTGGAGGCCTGCGTGTATTAGTGAGTCCCAAGGGGCTTGCTAATTGCTTGCCTCAGTTTAAAAAGCGCAGCTGCAAAAAACGACTATTTCATTTCAATTTATTATGGTTCTCACAATGATGTAATCTAGAGCTTACTCAAATGATGTTATCAATAATCATAAATAATAATTATTATTAATTGTTGTGCATGTGTTGTGACACTTGTAAGGCTGGGCGAGTAAGTTTGCACAATGCACTTCAGATTATCTTTATCTGCCAACGTGAATGAATTGCAGCCAAGAAAAAAATATAATTCTATATAAGTTGAAAAGATACATTTTTAGAAATAGGCAAACAGCATCTTAAAGAATATGTATAATGAACAGGCTGCAGGGTTATTTTTGGAACTCCATTTCGGATTTAGTGCTCGCCGCATCTGAGCCTATAAATTTCATTCAACTTACTGCTACTTGACCCATAAACTAAAATAAAACAAATATTTATGAACCAGTTAAGGTTGTTATTTAAGAGCCAGCTCTCTATATTTCTCCCGCTCTCGTTGGTGACAGATATTTCAATATATTCACTGTTGCTGATCCTCCTGCTGCTATTGTTGGTGTTTGTAATTTTTTGGCAGCTTTCATTTAACGTTATTTGGTTATTTAAAAGCCAGCTCTCTATCTTTCTCCTGCTTTGACATTCGCTTTTGCTGACTCTGCTGCTGTTGTTTGCCATATGAGGAACCGATTATTTTCGCCGTTTTCAGTTCGCGTTGTTCGGCGAGAGCGTTAATAGCACCAGCAAAACGCGTCGGAGGCATTGCGGAGTCGACAGATCGGAAATAAAACTACAGTAAATACGAAAAAAGAGCTATCTTATCTGATCAATATAAATAACAATAAATGACAAACGCATACCCCGTAGGCCAAGCGGGGGGCTGCACCTGCAACACCAGCTGAGAGTTCTATGTTAAATCGCAGTCGGTAAGATCGTAAAAATGAGCATTTCTCTCAATCGAGACGAGATGTTATCGACAGAGTATCTGTCGGGCAACAACTTGCTAATTTTCATAGTCGCTCTAATTATAAGCCCCTTTGTGAGTCTTGCTCGAGCTTACCTGTAGCATTTTATAGTTTGTTTGTTTTTTTCTTGTGTTTTTGTTGTTTACCGCACGCTCTCGCTTTACGCTCTCTAGCGGCACTTTTGTATCTCTTATCAGTATCTGATGCTCGCTGCTTGTCGTCTCACTCACTCCTATCTTTTTTGCTCTCCCGCTCTTGTCTTCTTATCTTAAAGAACCGTTCGAATCCGCGGCTGTAACCCAACGTCCGACTGGCAGACGCATTCAGATCGCGAACTCTGCCAGTTGTGTTGCCGTCGGAGTCGAGTTGAATCGCATTGAATACACTCATATTCGCACTCACATATATTTATCGGGGCAAACTGACTCGTTACATCAAAGCAAATATTTGGACAGTGTTAACAGCAACTGCAGCAGTCGACAACTGTTTAAAACTTGGTAAGTCAACCAATTCAAATAGTACTAAATAGAGTAGAAATAGGGGAAAATCAGACAATATATTGTTATATAAGCATCGCAGATATACATAATTCTTCATTCGACAATGACAATGGTTACCTAGACCCACTTAATTATCTTTATAAGTACTGCAAAAACAAAAAAAAAAACCAAAAGCATTAAGAGGAAACACAAATGTAAATAAACCGCAAGCACCAAATAGTTGAACATCTATGCTTATCAGTTAGCTTGCTTGCTCATTGGATAAGAGGACCAAGCCCAAATCTGACATATTCGTAGAAGAAGCCAACAGAAGCCAACGATAAGTAGATATGATGACAAGAAAATGTTATTTTGGCAGAGCAACACTTTGTAGGATAAAAACAATGAAACAGAATGTGAATTTCAGATACCAAAGATATCAAAAGCCTTGACGGCGTCTGATGATTTCATGGAATAAAGACATTTTGTGAGATTGATATTATTTTTTTTTTTAAGAAATGATTTTGCAAATATTGCCAAGTTGCTAAGTTAAGCTAGCAGAGTTTTCTAAAAAAAAACCTTTCTTATATTATTCGATTCGATTTTACCTCTCTTTGAAAACAATAAATGGGTTTCTCATTTATAATGTATAACAGAAATCAATGGAATTTAACCACTGCGTCATTTTTAATATAAGAGAATTCACATTCAGTTCAAACTCGGCACAATAACCTCAATTTGATTTGTAGCCGCTTTACTAGGATTGCAATCCGCATTGTATAATTGAAAACCTCGCCGCTGAATTGATAAGCGACTGGGGCAATGCATCCATACAATGTATAATGTATGATCTTGGCAGCCGCAGCTGCTGAGATGACTGAATAGATGGGATTATCGATCGCTAAATCCATCCAATACAGATACTAATGCAAAGTTTACTGAACCGCTACTTGCAGAGATACAGAAATGGTTCAGCAATATTCGGCGTGGAAAGTGCTCACACGTCGCAAGCAGCTGACACCTGATGGCAGCGAGGGGGAGACCAAACTGAATCGTGTCTTGGGCCTCTGGGATCTGACAGCGTTGGGGGTGGGCTCGACGTTGGGCGCCGGTGTTTATGTGCTGGCCGGACAAATAGCCAAAGAGCAGGCGGGTCCATCCGTAATAATATCCTTTGCGATAGCAGCACTCGCCTCCCTTCTGGCAGGTACGTGTATACAGGTCATCTCTCCCACATAAGCAACGATTCATTGAAGTAAATGCATCTCCTGACAGGCATCTGCTATGCGGAATTCGGTGCTCGGGTACCCAAGGCGGGTTCCGCCTATGTTTACAGTTATGTGTGCATTGGGGAGTTTGTGGCCTTTGTTATTGGCTGGAATCTGATATTGGAGTATGTAATTGGCACGGCCAGCGTCTGTCGTGGCATCAGTCTCTATCTGGACACACTGCTCAATAATACGCTGAAGCAAACCTTTGCCGAGATAGCGCCAATGAATGTCAGCTTTCTAGGGAGCTACTTTGACTTTCTCGCCTTCGGCTTGGTCATTGTTTTTGGTGGTAAGTTAAACCCGTTCTAATCTCTAGTTAATTTTAGACTGTCAGGAAATCTGATATCTATCACTCTTTCTAGTGGCTCTGGCTTTTGGTGTGGAGACCTCGGCGATGGCAAACAATTTTGTCACATGCGTTAACATTTTCATTTTGGGCTTCGTCATCATTGCCGGCGCCATAAAGGGTAAGTGCTTTCAGTATTTTATGAATGTTCAGTTAAGCTGGAGCTTGGCTTAAGTTGTACTTGCTGCGAGGTATTATTGTTGCTTATATTTAATTTTTGTTAAATCTCAAAAATTATTGTCACTATTAATTTATGGGTGAACCTGGTTTAATTTATATGTGTAGCAGTTAAAACTGAATTATATTTCGTTCACAAATACGCCCGCCTTCCCAAGCTTATCAGATATTCTGCTTCAAGCTAGTATCGATATTATATTATATATCGATATCGATATGATATGCTAAGTACATAGTTGCATGTTAAGTTACAGATGTTAGTTACTAGTGGTCTGCCATACATACATATATAATTTTAATCATATTCGAGGTTCACAAATAAGGCAGCAGTTGCAATGTAAAATGTTAGTAATTTTCTTATCGCTAAATATGTAAGTGAATTTCGAATAGAGTTTAAATGAAATTCAAACCTATAGTTAATATATTGATGTTATTCCACAGCCGATTTCAGCAATTGGACAGTGGATGAGTCGACGATTGTGGCAAACGGCACCAATATAGGCAACGGTGGGTTCTTTCCCTTTGGATTTGAGGGCACCCTTCAAGGAGCTGCCACTTGCTTCTTTGGCTTTGTGGGCTTCGACTGCATTGCGACCACAGGCGAGGAGGTGCAGAATCCCCGCAAGAATATACCACGCTCTATTCTGCTATCGCTGCTGATCATTTTCCTGTGCTACTTTGGAGTGTCCACTGTGCTGACCCTGATGTTGCCCTATTACGTTCAGGATGTCAATGCTCCATTGCCTTATGCCTTTGAATATGTGGGCTGGCCGGTGGCCATGTGGATTGTAACAATTGGCGGACTGGTGGGTCTGCTGGCCAGTCTATTTGGCGCGCTGTTCCCACTGCCGCGGGTTATGTACTCGATGGCACAAGATGGTTTGCTATTTCGGTTTCTGGGCAAGATCAGCCCACGCTTTCGAGCACCCGTAACGGGCTCCATTGTGGCAGCGCTTTTCACGGCTCTCTTTGCGGGTCTGTTCGATCTGGAACAGCTGGTTAGCCTGCTCTCCATTGGCACTCTGCTGGCCTACAGCGTGGTTGCCTTCTCCATAACAATTCTACGCTACATGGAGTACTGCGAAATGGAGGAGCAACAGTCCCAAACTGTCTCCGAAACAACATCGCTGACATCGAGAAACGATCGCTTCAGCTGGAGCTCAATATGCACCCAACTCTTCAATGTACATTGTGTGCGGGAACCCAATTCGTTCTCCACACGGATTGTGGGCGTACTAACAACCTTGTTCTGTGAGTATGACTAAAGGAAATGCTGCGATTGCACCTGTTTTCCATTTCTTGATCTCTTTGTACGCAAGTAGAATATATAATTACATTTATGATCAATAGCCAAGTCCGTTTCAATCTATGATTCTATTCCGAAATATTTTTATTTTTTAAAAACACTCGTTAATAGATAAGTTAAAGTAAGAAACACTTTTTTTTATTTACTAAATAAAACTTTAACGTAGCTAGTTTATATGTAGTTATTTCGTTATTATATTGAACAACAATTGAAACTCATGTTTGTTTGCGATCCTCGAAAGTATATATAGCATCAGCAGCAGAGCCATTTCTGTCAGGCTTTCTGTTCCTTCAGTTTTAAAGATATCTTGACATAACTTGGGTATATATCTGTTTTTCTGTTGTTTACAGTACATAAGTCGGAACTGTCCGGATTGGATCAATATAGCATATAGCTTCCATTAGAAAAATCTTTCGAAACATGAGTTCTTGTTATTTTTTATTGAGCAAGATATTCAAACCATACTTATTATGTATTAATATTATACATGTAAATATTCATTAAGATCGGCCTACAATAGCATTTAGATTCAACAGGAAAATTTTTGTTTAAAGACAATGTTAGTTCACACAGACATCCAGACGAAACTCATCAGTTATGCGTGCTGGTATGTATCAAAGATTAGGTACAAAATCTTATGAACTCTTTAATGGAAGCAATCAGTTGATTTTTGCAATTTTAGTGAAATTAAGATTTTTGACTTCGGCATGCCTTAGATAGCCGTTGTTTCCTAAGTTTATTTTTATTATGAGTATTATGAATATCTCATTGAATTTTTAAATTTAAATGCGAGTAAACGGACTTGGTTCTGCAAGGGTATATAAAAGTTTGACATACCAAGGGTCAAAGTTAGCTCCTTTCTCTTGTTAAGCTATACTCTAATTTGATTTGTGCTCTGCAGGTGCGCTCTCACTGGGTCTTGGAGTGCTACTCATGCAGGCTTATCCGGCCATCAAGTCCCAAAAGGCGTGGGCGTTAACTCTGCTCATCCTTCTAATAGTGCTGATGGCCGTTGTGCTCTTGCTCACCTGCTTGCAGCCACGTGAGGCGAGGAGTCGCTTGTTCCGGGTGCCCTTTGTGCCCGTGGTGCCAGCGATTAGCATCTTTATCAATATTTATCTTATGCTGCAGCTAAATAGCTGGACTTGGATACGTTTTGGTGTCTGGATGATTGTGGGTGAGTTGGCTCAGCTCTGTTTCATTTGGCATGTGGTAGCCTTTGATTAATGCATGTTAACTCATTACTAATATACTAACTGTAATAGGTATACCCATATTTATTGCATGCTGGTTTCTCTATGACATCAGAGATCCAAAGAAACGAAATCCTGAACGCATTGCGTTCTACAAGGCATTGAAAATAACAGAGAAACGACCCCTAGATGCGAGTAATGGCAATGGCAGTGGCAATGGCTATATTTCCAAGCAGAGCACGATTACGGGCTCAACACAGATTGTAAGAAATTCTAGCAGCTTGGATCAGATACAGAATTTAAGCGAGGTTTTCGATGACCTGAAGGAACATAAACATGCCAACGGCAAGATTTTTTATGTGGAGGACACAAAGAGCGAGCACTCCGCATCGACTGTGGATGAGCACTCGGTGCTGGCCATGCTGGATGATGTGCTCGATGCGGAGGATACACAACAGCAACAGTTGGATCAGCAAAATATCTTTGAGCGCAACTACAGCATTGACTCGGAAATGTTGCCCAGTGTGATAGAGACAACAATTGTGGCCACTGTGCACAGCAGCAGCAGCGACGATGATGATACCAGCAGTCAGAAATCTTTGGAACATTCCAGGATGGAGCAGTGCAAACAGGCAGCAAGTGAAATGATCAATGAGATGTTTGACAGCGTCGCTTTCTATGAGCAACTGCAGGCGGCCAAATTATTACAGAGCACAAAAGACGAGGAATCAAGTGAGCCACCACAACTGCGAAAAGAACTCAAGCGAGTTGCTTCGATTGCCTCAATAGCGTCGCAGGCATCGCTTGCCTCTGTGGTCGACGATCCGTTGCATTCGGAAAAGTTCAAGAATCGACTGAGCAGTCTAATCATGAATCATGAACCCAATAGCACATCCAGGCCCAAGCGATTTGAGGAAAACGCACAGCTGCCGG
Organism: Drosophila picticornis; assembly: GCA_035043845.1. Classification (NCBI taxonomy): domain Eukaryota; kingdom Metazoa; phylum Arthropoda; class Insecta; order Diptera; family Drosophilidae; genus Drosophila; species Drosophila picticornis. Next base: position 19,982,366 of record JAWNMR010000122.1, on the reverse strand, counting down.
AGACAGTCAGGAAGAGACCTCAACTAAAGCAATCGAAAAGTGAGAGTGATGTCCGCCTACTGTTGCTGAAGGCAATTCGAGAAATTCAAACGGACAAGGAAGAAGCGGCGACTGAAACTATAGCTGATGGAAACAGCAATGCAAATGCTGATGGTAATGGTAATAAAGAGGCTGCAACTGTATCTACGGAATCGGCTTCTGGCGCCTCACACATACCGCGACCCCCAAAATTCGATTCGGTTTTGTACAAGACCATAAACAGCATTAGTTTACACAAGCAGCGACCCAGTTTGAACCGAGAGCTTGTTGTGGACGCCAAGAATGCGAATGTAACTGCACTCAGCCAACAAGAACCAGAGCCAGAGCCTGAGTCAGAGCCGGTGCCATTCAAAGCGAAATTGGAGGCAATATTGCAAAGGGGTCCCTCGCATCGAATGCAACAGCGCCCAGGAGCGGATGTGGTGATGCGCCGTCGGCCGCAATCGGTGTACATCGAGGAAACGCCAATTGAATGAGCCGAGGGGAGGGAAGCTAAGAGCGGGGGTTGCAATTCTCAATTTTGCAAATATACTGTAAAAGTAGCGTTGCACACTCTGCAGTAATCAAATGTTGGGTAGTTGTTGTAACTATTGCAGTTGCTGTTGCTGCTCTTGTTACGGTGGAACTGTTAGTTAAATGGAGGCAATACTAGATGATAAGTGCTTAGCTTTACATTGCATTGCGCAGCAGGAAATTCGTGCAAATTCAATTGCAAATTCTGATATTACGCAGCCAGTCCATCGGGCTGAGCCATAGTGCCAATTTAGAGAAGCAAATGCAACTCGAAATCTGGTGAATCAAAAACTACTGTAGGAATAGATGAAGAGAGAGAGAGAGAGTGGAAGAGGAATGAAGAGGATTGATGATGAAAATGTAGTTAATAGAGTACGGGGCAGTTATCTCAGAGCTGGATAGAGATACGCAGTAATTATACTATGATTTATAAACCTAATTTAATTGAACTTGGATATAGTTTAAACTTCCTAACTGATTAAATGACCCCTAAGAAAGTTGCTTTAATTTTCAAATGAAAGTAATTTTTTTATCGGAGTTACAGCAATTTTTTTTATGAATGTTTGAGTTATAGACGTTCAGCTAAAGAACTGAGGTAATAACTAAAGAACTCTATAAGTACTTATATCTCCTCCGTACTCTTAATTTAACTCTACCGAGAAATGAGTATAATAATTAAGAGGCGCTTTTTTTAATTAAATGGTAAAAGCCTTGTGATATTATCCATATAACAAAAAATATACATTAACAACCAAGTTCTCTAAAATTTTCAACTAAAATAAATCGAAGAATGTCCAAGTGGATTAATTGGTTTATAACCAAGTCCTCACAGGGAATATTCCAAATAAATAAATCAATCATTTTTAATCAGTTATATACTTAGAGATATACTTAGCTATTAAAGTATAGAATGAACCAAAAATTAGTTATTTTAAGCATGTGCATGCTCTTTTTCAAGTATTATATTGCAAAACTAATCCATTGAGTTCTATTTCCATATATATATAGGTCTATCCATATACTTTTTCTACGGACTACCCAATAGCTATAGAGATATGCGAAGACAACGCACCGGTTGGAAGAAGCTCAAATATAGCGAACACTTTTAAGAAATACATTAAAGGCGGAGAAACAGAGAGTAGAACACAATCAAAACAAGATAATTAATACTAAGATGTATTGTGTATGTACGTCCTAAGCCATTTTGATAAATGTGAACAATTTGTTGTTATAAATAAAAATCTAGTTGTAATTAATAAAAGTCAAATGCCTTACCTATGCAAGCCAAGAGAAATGTTGAGAGCAACTGCAGACGCTTCCGGAGTGCAGAGAGTTGAGAGCCCAAGACGATCGTTAGTTTATTAATAACTCATGAATAGATCGTCATTGTCGTTTAATTCCCGAAGGTCTTGTCTTCTCACTGACTTTGATAAATTAATTGTTGTCGGCTGATCGTTTTAAGCAGGCAATAGCGAGAGAGGAAGAGCGGAAGCAGCGTGTGCCAAGAGACCCGTGTTCCCAATTCCCTTGCTCCCTTGCCCCTTGCCTAGCATTGATTTTGATTAGACTGAAACATCCCCTGGGCCGTTCCGGGGCCCTTTCACTCTCCCTTTCACCCAACCGATTTGAGACAGCGCTGCCCTGATTTATGCGTGTCGTTTTCTGGGCATTTCTCTGGTCAGGTTGATGATGCCACAGATTCCAGATTCCAGATTTGTATAACCACAACTGGCGACTCTTTGGCGTGGCTCTGCTTCTTTCTTTTTGGGGGTTGGTCTGTATTTTTGTGCTGTGTAAGTGTAACAAATTGTAATCGTATTTGCCGGCACCGCTCCCTGACTCCACTCTATCTCTTTTTCTGGGGGCGTGCCAGTGACTCCCCTATCCTCACCACACCCCTTCCCCTGCTCCTGCTGCTGCTTTATTATTATTAACTTTGTTATGGTGCACAGTAGTCTCACAAAAGTCTCAGAAGTCTAGCTTCTCTCCCAGCCTCTACAATTTCCCTTGCTGCTGCTGGTCTGGTGGTGGGTTTCTATTCCGTTTGCTTCTCCCCCCGTTAGCCACACTTGCTGTCCGCCTGCCCTTTATCTAGCCAAGCGGCCAAATAGTTTTATGGCATATTTATGGGCGCCAAAACTTAAAGTCATTCGCCCCGGGCTAAGACTTTAAGACACCCGCACATCCACATTCGACTCTGTGACAAATTACGGCAACCCGAAAACTAATTAACACAGAAAGCGCATTACATTCAATAAAAGAAACAACTGCGTACCGAACAGATTTCTATATTTCTATTCTTGAAAGAATGATTGACTTGCAGATACCCTCATCGCAAATTTTAAACATATAAGAGCTATAAGAAAAGGACCACTAGTCAGATTATAAAGATCTTCTGTGTACATTTTGGGAGACGGGTAGAAGGACATGTCTATATCCACTCCCCTAGTGATGCTGTTCAGGAATATATTATGTATATGTTATGGGATCTTACGCGTTTCTTTCACTGCGTTATAAAATTCAGAAATAATTATAATAACCTAATAATAACCGACTAAAACAAATATGAATAACATATTTTATGGAAATCCACCAAATAAGTTGTAGTTAAACTTTAGGCCTGAATTATATTATTAAAAATTAAAAAGTATCAATATTGACATTTTGCATACATTAAATCAATGCAAAATATGTTAGGGTATATTGTCATATGTAAGCTTTAGGGCTAAGCTCTAATAACATTCGTAGACTATTTTTTCTATAGTTTTTGTGATGTTTTTGTTTTAAGTTTGTTAGTTTTGCTGGCCAAAGCGGCTTTTCATAAAAATTGCGAGTTTCCATTTCCTCCGCATACACGAAAAACATAATCCGCTTATGTTCGCTACAACTGCGTATTGGACTCTACTTGGTTACAATTTTCCATTTTTTGTGTGTGTGTGTTTCCTTCTCATTTTTGTCGACAAATTAAAATATGTGCACAGCATGTGTAGCCCTAACCAAAAACGGAAATTGTCAACGTCGGAGCAGCTCAGGTAATTTATAAATACGAGTGCGGGCTCGCATCCGTATGCAACCTGCATGCACAAACAAGAAGGAGAATCTGCTGGTCTGGATGGTGTGGATGGTCTGTCTGGGTTTTGGCCAAAGTCAATGGGCACTCAACAAAAACATTTTGACAAAACATAAAGGCGGCTGCTACTGTACGCAAAGTGGATCACTGGATTTGTCGTCTCTATTAAAAAAAAAAAGATACCAGTCAGTGTCAACAATGACAACAGCTGCACAGTTGCAGGTAGCAACTGAAATAGGAACTGGAACTGGAATTGGGATTGGACTACCGAAAAAAGGATTAGCAATTGGCTTAGCAGTTTGTTCAATCGCCAATGGCTAACGATAAATGCAACAATGAATCCAACCCATATCAAGGTCTTAGCTGCGGTCTGCCAGTGGAAGTTGCATGTGGCAAGCACCGATTGCCGTGTGCGCAGCAAAGGTGTATTTGCTGGTAGGATCTAGTTTGTGTAAGAGTTGGATTTAGCTGAATATCGATGTGATTATGTGGTTGGTTTGGTCTTTAAAGATTACCATTAACTCGGTTTGGGTTGCTGCTGTTATGAGTAATACCTGTTGATCAAAAGTGCCTTGAACTATTGCTTGAAGTTTAGAGCACCAATTGGTAACTTATTGAATTGTAAATACAATATTGTCTATTATTGACCACAACTTTTTTGATTGCATTTCTTAATCATGTTCTAAGTTCAAAACTTATTCAATTTACTCTCAAAATCAAGTACAATTGTTTTGCAGTTGCCCTTTCAATTCACTTGTGATTGAGAATTTCTTTTATTTTATATAAGGCCTCCAACAAAATAGCTGTGTACCTTGAACAGATTGTTAATCACACTTTGGCTTGAATTTCATTATAATTCGCTTGATTTCTCAGCACTTTCTTAGCAGCGTTGTGTGCCTGGACCTCAACATAATTGCTCCTTTGTCATTTGCCACAACAAGCGGCAAGAACAACAAGAACAACAAGAACAGTACAACAATAACAATGAAATCACAAGAAATAATACGCTTCTGATTTCCAACTCGACTTCAATTGATTTTTATGGCCAGTTCGTTGTCGTTTTGGCCTGTTTTCTTCTCATTCTTCCCATTGTTCACTCAGTTCTCAACATTTATTTTTCCCATTTATCTTTCATTCCCTTGGCTTGACTTGTCTCCGCTTGGGTTGCCTTGGCGTTATAGTATTTTCGACAAATGGTTTGCTTGTCATAACCTTTTTAATTTTTTTCTTCATATCTTGTATCCTAGCTGCTACGACTGCTGCTGCCTCTACATTTTTTAAGAAGAATAATATTTACAGAGCACGCACAATAGAGCACCCAGGCACCCAGGCATCCATCCAGTAGGACTCCTACGACTTGCGCATTGTTTTCACACTGAAATTCCTTGACAATGAGCACATTATTGAGCTCAAAATGTGCAAGAGGCAGGAGAAGAAGACTCAAGCAAGCAACGGAGCAACCAACCAATTCAGATTCAATTTGCCCCATTATTTGAGGCCCATTGTTCAAGTGAAATTCTGGTCGAGGAGCAGACGCTACAATGCACTCGGCTCAGTGGCGGCGAGGAGACTACTGCAGTCCAAGTTAAGTGCAATACAAAAGGGCGGCCAGATTAAGAATAGCAAAGAGATGAGCACAAGATGAGAGTTCGGCCTGCCAGGCTCATCTCTCTGTTTTCTTCAGGCCCTACCTCCCAGTTAGCCAAATGGGTAAATGTGGTCCAAAGTGCGTCAGTTATACATACAAGAAGTAGAAGACAAAAAGAGTGCGAGATAGCGATTTGGATAGAGGAGAGAGAATGATAGAGAGAGAGAGAGAAAGAGAGAGAGAAAGAGAGAGAGAGAGAGAGAAAGAATTCTCAACTAAATGAATGCAATAAGTAAATAACAAAATGTCGTTAGCATTTGTGACTGACACTCACAGCAGAAGCAGCAGCAGAAACTCAACCAACATCCTGGCCGTGAAGACAGAGTCAGCTGAGAAAGAGGACAATGGCAAATGGCAAATGCCTGCATTGGGTTGCTGCCGTTCTTGACGTTACTGGCTCCTATTTGCTGCGTACTTTGCACTGAATGCAGCAGCAGCAACAGCAGTAACAGCAGCAACAGCAACAACCTCTCACAGCTGTCAACAGCAACAAATTGCGCGCTAAGCTGACATTAGATTTTGCGCTATGTACAACCGCATGGCAGAAATGGGTCTACGATGATACATGGCCCATAAACTGAATACAGCCTTTGGGCATAGCGAAACATGAATGCCCTGAGCACAGCATGTTATGCAATAAATTGTGATGGTTTTGGATAAAGATTAAAGCAGTTAAGATATATTCAAGATATAAATGGCAAATTTATGAAAAATTATAAATTATCAGAAAAAGTTTTTATTATCGATGTAAATACCAAAAATAAATTAAATTAAATTAAAAGTTATTGATCAAAGTTAAATTTGAAGACTAAAACGTATTCAGATAAAGCATTAATTTAAAAATAAATGATATAAATATCAGATTGCCTAAGAAATTTATTTAATATTTGAAATACATTCAATGATTTGAATTATTTTAGTATTATTTTAAAATATGGCTGTAAATTCCATTTAATTTAAAATATCAATTCAACTTTATTACATCTCTGTTCTCTCTCTCTCTCTCTCTCTCTCTCTCTCTCTCTCTCTCTCTCTCTCTCTCTCCTTCTTTATTGTAAGCAAGTTGTCAAAGCTACTAATTCATTAAATTTCTAATAATTTCTAATATTCTGAATCAGTACCAGTTTAAATCGTTATTTTAAGGACTTGTTAAGCGTATATCTCGTGGGATGGACGAGGCTATCCAGACCTTCGAAACTACTCGGCAATTTGGAGCCAAGTATTATATAGCTCTCATTTTAGTGCCGCATTGCGCTAGCTCGTTGTGCAAGTCGTAGTTGAGTGGGCCATCAGGACATCAAGTGGCAATCATATTAACTGGGCTTAATTGTCGGCACACAAGAGCCAAACAGCAGTCGAAGCTGAGCTGAACGGCAATAACCATACTGCCCAGCGGTCCGATGCGAGTGCCAGCTTGTTAACAAGTGGCCAACGGGCAACGTTAACACACGCTTCTGTACAGGTTCAAACAATGGCTGTCCCTCTCTCTCTCTCTCTATCGCTCTCATTCTCGCTCTCTCTCTCTCTCTCTCTCTTTCTCTCTCTCCGTTGCTGTTGATAGTCAAATGTGCGTATTTCAAATGCTCATTAGCCACAATTTTTGGGACACAAAAATTGCGTTAGTTGCCATTGGCAATGTTGGCAATTGTCTGTGTTGTCAGTTGGTACGTGAGTTTTTGGCTAGTTGCTGCTGATTGCCTGCCACGCTGTTATATAACTGTCACCCACCTCCCTCCCCGCATTCTCCCCCTCCATCTTTCCCAGTGTCTGAGCCACTTTCTCGCTATGTCTATCAGCCTAATGTGTAAGCGCTAACTAACTAACTGAGCGACTAACGTGCTGCTAACAAGGCATACACATCAACACACTCACACACACACGACACACACACACACACACACACACACACGCACACATTAGATTACAATTCAACACATCGGAGCGCATCTCACCGTAGAACCACGCCCACTTACAAGCACAATTACAATTACAACAAAAGCCGCCCAAATTCTCGTTGTTCAACATTATCAATTCCTTTAGTATTCAAATGCTCATTTCAATTGTAGTTGTTGCTGCTGCTGCTTGTTGTTGCTGAGATTGTTGTTGTTGTAGTTGGAGTAGTTAGGAATGGTATTACGCGCTTTAAGCGTGAAACCGCGAAATTAAGCACTGATGACGATGATGATGATGACGACGATGAGGACTCTGCTGCTGCCGCTGCTGCTGCTACCGCTGAATGCTGATGCTCCCTGCCAGCCACTTGTCAACAAGGCTTCATCCTCATCCACAAGCTCAACCAATCTCATCTTTATAGGACACCCAACCATTCAACCACACCAGCTTCCCTTGCCTCCCCCTTGCTCCCCACTTGCTCCATCAAATTGTATGCAAACTAATCACACGCAAGCATTTGATGCGTTTAAGACACACACAGAGCGACTGCGAGACAGAAATGCGATGGAAATCTATGTGTCTCTCTGCGAGGGTGGTATCGCAAATTATATTTAAACTTAATTAAAACAGAAGTATTGACATAATTGAAGAACAAGAAGATGTCCCCAAATGGATATTCAACTAAGTGTTTTCTGAGAGTAGCAATAACAAATTTAAACCATTTTCTTTCGAGATACATTTAATCTTCTAAGCATCATCATAGGTGTTGCATCAATATTGAATAATTCGCGTGTGGTGGGTTAAAATAAATATTTCTAAGTTTAAATTAATAATAAACCATTCCTTAGTTTTGTGGTAATAATACATATTTTGTTTTGTTGCTCTTTTTCATTAACTGCCAATAATTTTCAGACCACCCGCGTTTTAGATACTGGCTGAGCTGAGAGCTGATGCTGTTCATCTTTTATAATGTTGGTAATTTGAACATTTCACATCAAATCTGAATGTCAGTTGGTTAGCAGCTGCGGTTCACTTGCTCATCGTGGTCGGAAGACGGATAGGGGAGGAAGGCGGGACGATGGCGGTTAAAGATTGGAGGTTTGGAGGAGTTGGTGCCAAATGGAAATTGTCAACGAGCATTGAAATGAAAGTGCAGATTGGAAAATGGCAGCAGCGACATAGAGTAGAACCCACAGGCACTTTTGATGAGAAGCAGCCGCCGTCGCAATGTCACGACTCCTCCCTTGCTCGATTCCTCCGTCCGGCCGCGCGTCTCTTGCCAGTTCCTTGCTTGCATAATAAATCGACTTGCAAATGCAATAAATTTTCAATTGGTGCCACAAGAGGCGCGCATTGAATTTAAAACGCTTTAAGCTTGCAACATAATAAAGAGCGAGCAGCCGGTAGACAGTCGAATAGGCATTCGGGAGTCAGGTGGAACAATTTTCAAGTCGAGGGCTCACAGCACGCCAGGAACGCCAAAAATGTGCAAGCGAGAGCCCAGAAACGATGGAGTCAAGTAGAAAGTGGCAGGCGAGGAAAACAAGAAAACAAATCACGTTTTAATTTTGTTTAACTAAATACGAAAATCGCACAAAGGCACTCTGTTTGTAGGGGGAAGGGGGTTAGCGGGTGGGTAAGTCATGGAAGCTGTTGGCCTGATGACGTGCAACTCTCGTCGCCATTTTGTGCGCTGTCATGCCGCACACAATTAAAGCGCCCCCAACTCAAACGGTCTTCAGATGGAGCCCGCTTTCCACTCCCCGCCCCAAATCCCCTACTGTCCTGAGGCGCCCGCCTGCGGGCTGAGCTCGGAGCTGGAGCACACGTCTATCTCAACCGTCTAGTTGTAGGGAAATTAAATTAAAATTCACTTGTACGCAAAAGTCGAGACACCAACAGCACTCGAGGGGGGAGGGGCGGCTGGCAAGTCAGTAAGTCAGCGCACGATTGGAAAACAGCGCAGATTTTTCGCTTTTCATTTTATTTTATTTATTTTTTTTTTTTTTCGCAAGCAACAAATTAATTCGTTGCACTGCACTGTCTTTGGCCAAGTCGTGGAAAACTATGCTAATGATATACGAAAATGAAATTTCTTACAATATGCTAACTGTTGTTAAGTATTTTCCGTTAAGCCAAAAGATTTGAAAGTTAAAGCTGTAGATTTTTATAGAAACTGAGCATGCAAGCAAACTGACTTTTCTAAAGAATAAGAATAGAACGAAAGACATTTCACACAATTAATCTGGGTATGTTCAACTCAATTGAGTTGTAACGAAACAATTTGTAATACTAAAAATCTTAAAAGATTAGAGTTAGAAATTTGTCTTTTTAATTTAAAGAGTATCGGTTATATTAATCACAGTCTTTATTTGTACATTCCACTTTATTCCAAATGCGACTTAAAAATTTGAAAAATATATCTTAGATCAATAATAATCTCACTTATTATTTACACCTAACTATAGCAACTATAAATATTACATTTGATGAATATCCCTTACGTTAATAATAATCACACTCATTATTTACACATACCTATTAAACAAATACTCAGTTCATTTTTGAAGCGCCCTCCACTTATCTTCTTGGTCGATGCCGCATTTATTAACTCTTCGAAGTGGATCGGATTTTCTATATTTAGTGCACAAGAGCCAAGTGAAACTGCAGCAGAAGGTCATGATAAATGACACCAAAAGTATCAAAATACACAAAAAAAAGTGGATTATGCCAAGGCAGAGTTTTGTAGATGGAAAATAAAAAGAAAGCACTCTCAGCTGCAAGCTGAGATGAGAATATCCTGCGACGGAACACTTAAGAGTCACCAGCGCCAAGGATATGACAGCTGCTGCTAAGTACCCATTGGCAGGGGCGTCAGATTTAGTGCCTCACTATCAGTACATGTGTATGTGTAGAGATGCAGATATATATCTCTGAGCGGGAGATACGCATTTGATGAGCTAAGCAGCATATAACAAACTTGGTGGCAGTTTTATGACATCTACAAGAAAAACCTTTTTTCAAAGCCACAAAGAATGCATAAAATATGCTGCAACTGGAGTCGGAGTTAGAGTCAGACAGACACACACACGCCCCTCACCTTGACCCCCCCAAATGCCTGTCAGCATCTTATTGAGCGTATATAAGCACATTAGCTGCGGTTTTCTATGCGGCGCATCCAACAGATACAAACACAGAAACAGATACAGACACAGATAGAGAAACTGAAACCAAAACAGTTGCAACTGCATCGGCGTCCCTTTGGTCCACACACACCGAAACTGAAACTAATTTCGAAAACGCCAATGCACAACAGCAACAGCAACAGCAACAGCAAAGAGTAGAACGGAAAAGGATAATTGCCGAGGAAGACTGCAACATATGGCAAGAGACACAGACAGACGGGACTAATGCCATATGCTCCGACAATCGGCGACAGCAGGCACAAAGAGGCAAAGAGTTTCTTGAAAAGTCATCGCCAGTTTTTGGGACCCAGTCAGTCAGCCGGCACGGATTTGTCATGATCTCGTTTATTTTGTGCTGCTAGTGATAAATAGATCTGGGAATAGGAGCCGCCTGCTTTTTTTTATGGCTACACTCTGAATTAGAGGGCAGTGCCGAACATCTTACATAGAACTTGTTAAGACGATACATGGGTTGCATCATGAAAACTGCTCGGTCATTTCCGATCACGATCGTTGAGATCTTGTAAGTAGACAACATTTGAATTTTTTGAAGATAAGCAGCGCAGCTTGTTTTAGTAGAATTTTAAACTCCGATTGGCTACAAGATTATGGTAAAAGAATTGGTTTAGTTTCGTTATTGCTCGGTAAATGGTGTGAAGATTGACAAGGCTTGTTGTGGGTTGCTAACAGCTCTGTGGGATGCGACAAGCATTAGCTTTTATGTTCAAATTAGATCATTGAACGTGAAAAGCTATTTAAAGTGGAATACATAATACCATGCATGTGTTATGTAAAAAATGAGTATAAATTCAAGAACAGGCACTCTAAACTAAAATTTCTGCTTCGAAATCGGCTACCTGACATTCGATGACAGAAACATTTGTCGCAATCGAGCTAAAGCCGATTAGAGTGAACAAACGAGATTTCATTTTCGCTGTGCAACGCAGATTTCTTAATGCAGCCGCCACATGTTGCAGTGCTGAGGGTTCTAATAGGATTTACGACCCTTAGCAGAAGGGTCCTCGGACAAAAACAGCAGCCGCAGCAGCAACTCTTAGGGGCATGCCAGCTGTTGTGACAACAAGAAATTTGAAACCCAAAAATCTATTTTACAAAGTCGCTTAAGAAGTTAACAAGAACTGGAAAGTTTTTACAATGCAGTTACAAGTAATACCAATACTTTTTGCTACCAATTTTATGCGAATTCTCGGTACAAGGTAAAGTGATATAGGGACCATTTCGACACCATATTGTGCTGATTAAAAAACAATAGGGCAAGAGCCAGTGTTGGTATTCAAAATAATGCTTTTATTATTATTTAACGGAAATAAAGCATTTGAAAACCGATATGGTTTACTACAAATACATCTGATATACTTTTAAAAGGACGTCTACACTAATGTCAGAGGTGTCTACTTAAATGTTTTAGTGTTGTTCAAATCAAATATTTCTTCTCTAATTGCCGCTGTATAAGCAAAATTTTCGACATAACTACAAAATCAGTATTTCGCCACTAATTTCTTCGATCAACAGCTATCAATACACTCAAATGCAATGCATTCTCGGTTTCTCTACATGATGAATTGTTCGAATGCCAAATCTCTAATCCAATTTGTGTGCTTTAATCCGCAATGTTTGGACTTACTATGTTTATAAAATTGATTAGCGAATGCATGATATGTGATGATTGCTTTTATTTGTTGTTGCTGACATTGCTGTTCACTTGTATCAAAATGTTTGTTGACCAAAAACCAAAATGTGTCAAATCGATAGTTACCAAAATATGGCCAACCCATGAACTAAACTGAACTCAACTCAACCCAATTGTAATCATTTCAACTAACGTTTGTCAATTGTTGTGCTCACAACTTCAGTTTGTGGTCAAATGCGTAGTTGACTATTACAATAATGATGATGATGATGAGGATGCTGATGATGATGACCAGTTGGTTGAAAAACAATAAGTGTCATTATTGCCAGCAGCACTTGAAATATATGGCAATATGTGGACACACTTATGGAAATTACGAGAAAGTCGCACTGCGGCATTGTATGGAGTTGCAGTCCGACTGTCATCCAGATGAGGTGGATAAGCATAAATACGGACTCGGACTGGAGACTCCACCAGTAAGGACAACAACTACATAAATCGAATAATGTGAACACAACGAGGTGGCACTTAAGTGTCCATCTTGCCTCATTCTTGTGCACTTTAAATTCGTTTGTGTATTTGTGTGCGGCACATACAAAAGTCTACTTCATTTGTCTAATTCTCGTTGTCGTGTAGAGTCCTTGACAAACACATTTACACACACGCGCACACACACACACTGCTCGCATACAAATGATAGTAAATCCCAGGACTAAGCCTAGACGCGTGTAGTTGTGCGAGTTCGAGTGTGTGTGTGTGTGTGTGTGTGTGTGTGTGTGTGTATGTGTGTGTGTATGTGTGTGTGTGTGGGTGGGTGCGGCAAAGGATAATCTGCATTTGAATAAGAGCATTTTAGTGTTTTTTCCAAACTATATGTGAGTATTGGAGTGTGTGCGTGTCTACATGTGTGTGTGTATTTGTGTGTGTGTATTTGTGTGTGGCACGCCCTTACGCCCATTTGTTGGCAAACGGACAAAGAGACTGACAGAGAGTCCGTCAGCCTTTTTGCTGTCTTCAATACCCTTTCGGAAGCCCTTTCCGCTTGGTAAAACAGAAAAATATGACAGCCCCACAACTTTAATTTAGCATAAGCATAATTTAATTATACTGCAACTCAACCCATTATTTAGTACGTCGAGTATATTTCTGCAGTTTTCTTCAAGGGGATGACTACGTATTGAAGTTTATAATTTTTGGGCACTGAAAATGTTGATATCAGAACAATGATGCTATCCGGAAAAATATCAATGAACGGTACGCGTTGTAAACCATTATTGTAATAACCAACTTAAAACCATTTAAATATAATAACAAACAAATAAATTAGGACGGAAGAAATTAAGCTTAGCAAAACTCGTAAATTGCATTTATATAAAATATATTTATAAAATAATAATAAAGATCATTTTCATTTTGGTAATAAAATATATTCAAATTAAATTGTGAAAGCTTAAAAGCATTCCTTTATGAAGTGTATCAAGTGAAAATCAAATAGACACAAGTATTTTTATACCGATAGTGTATTTACAAATGTCCATTTTATTATTTTCTTACTGTTTGCTTTTTTTTTACATTTGAATGCTGGCAGTTTTGTGCCATTTTAAAGAAGTATTTTTGTTGAATTTGTTTTCTGTTTATTGCTCTGTCGTCTGCTTCAAGTTGGGGGCTTAGAGCGCCCTCGTCTCACAAGATGTGCTTTAAGCGAATCGATTTTCTAATTTGCTTGTCTGCTGCAAAGCATTTGCCAAGATTTCTTTGTGATTTGGTATTTGTGTCAAAGCAACTGCCAATGTGGAAATTAATATAATTTGCCTGATTTGGGGGCTGTCTGATGTCTCGCCCTGAGATTTGTGTGGCACAAATCGAAAATCAAAATCAATTTTAAGGATTTTTGTCGTCACACAAATAAAAAAAAAATAAACAAAAAACAAGCGAGAAGGAAAATCGAATGAGGGAAAACAAACAACCGCAATGCGAGGCAGCGTCAACTGTTGTCAACCGCTGCTGTTGCTGTTGATAAGGCGCAGTTTTTGCCCCCTGTCCCCTGCCCCTGTCCTTGTCCCTGTCCCCGTTCTCCGCTCCCTTAGCAGGCAGATTAAACTAATTGATAAAAATGTGTCCCGTTTTCTGCACGTTGCCAGCGTACGTGGCATGCCACAGGCCCACATTCAATGCCCGGGGTGGCTTTTTTGCTGTTGGTTGTTCTTGTAATTTATGTAAAATAGCAACGTGTAAGTCGCAATTTGTTTGTGCCTGGGTCAACAGCAGTTCCCCATTACCCATTCCCCATTCCCCACTCCCCACCCCACTCTCCATCCTGGCACTCTGCACAGCTGGAGCTGCCTGGCAACGCACCGGGAACAACATGTCTTGACTTTTAAATCCAAATGTATTAAATTTCCATGGCAAGTTCTCAAGAGCGAGACACAAGAACATGCCACCGGCTTCTGTTATTTGTTGTTTGCCAGGGGAACAGGCGAAGTGGCAGAAACCGAATCGGCGGCAGCAGAAGAGTCCACAGCAAATGCCCCAGGCTTCAGTGCCATATGTGCTATGCTCATCTGGTTCGGCTCTCCGGCATTCGACATTGGGCATGGCAGCAATTATTCAACAAAAGCTACTGACAATTATGGCACACCAGTCATGCAACAACAACAAGAACAACAATGTGCCAGGCAGCAAGCTTGGGGTTGGAGGGGGGCTAAGCAGTAGGAAACAGTGCGTTGAGATGTAGGCAACGTTAAGCACATGTCTGTGTGGCGAGGGTCAACTTAGAAGTTCGAATGGCGAACAGAAATCTTGACAATTAAAATTATTGTACACATTTATTTAATTACAAAAAAGTATACATATTAATATTATTTAGCAAAGATTATATAAGTATTTGTATATCTATAGCAAAATAAGACAAAAACTTTAAATATTAGTCGGATTCACAAAATGTATCTTCATTTATCTTCACATTCAATTAATTTAGACAGTCCACAAACAATCAATTAAATTCAAATTAAATAATTCTATATATATCACCTACGGCATTTAGAACAAATTATAAACTGTTAACCCGCCCCTTTGATGTTAGCACCTACGGAGGCAACCTACAATCACCTGGCTGACTGAGGGGTAGGTTTGAAATCCGGAGTAACAACAACTGGAACAACCGCAGAGCACAGCTGTTGCTGCTGTTGGTTCTCCTGATGCTTCTGCTTTTGTTCCTGTTCCTGCGGCTGGGTTAGGTGTGCGATTGTCTGCGTATGCAAAAATATAATTTAACACACATTTGCGCAATTAGATTCATTCGTGCAGAGCAGGAGAAGCAGGTGTGGAGTGTGTGAGGTGTGTGGCAGCAACAGCAGCAGCGACTGACACACAAATGAATATCTATGACTGTGGAAAGTAGAACATATGTAAAAGAGTGTGTGAGTTCGGCGTTTTGTGTGTGTTTGTTTGTGTGTGTGCGTGTGTCGGTAATGTCACAATTTGAATACATAAAATGCAAATAACAGCAACCCACAATTCCACACACACCGCATACACCACACACACACACACACACATCTAAAATCCCGACTCCAGACTTTTCGCATACATTTCGCAAATAAATTGCTTCGAATGCAGACATCTATTAAAATCATATAAAAGCATATAGCGGAAATGATTTATAGGCAGCAAGGCAAAAACTCAAATTGCAGCGAAAGTAAAGCAACCAAAATTGTTTCGCCCCCAACACCCCCAACAAAAACCTCACATTTTTGACCTGTTGCCCCACATTTTGAATGGTGGATCCTTGGGCTAATTTAAGCACTGCAGCTACACCTGCAACCAAAAACTCAAAAATGTTGAACCACTCCGCGTGCGACAATGTATAATAAAATTTACACACTTGCAAATGTTGGACTTGTTCCCTTTCCCCTCTCCCCTCTCCCCATTCCTTTACCCACTCCTCCTTTGCCCTGTTCATTTCTGTTGCCTCTCTTTCTCTGCTCGCCATGAAATATGCTTGGCAAAATGCTTACAAGTGTAAACCGCAGTCAGAGCTACAGTTACAGCTGTCGAGGGGTTGGTGGGGGCGGACTTTAGCCAAACGTAATTGTTTTTCATAAAATTAAATTTATGGTATTTTTGCACAAGCCCACACTCCCCCACACACACACACACACTGCTAACCATCCACCCACACTCGGCATGTGTGTGATTGCACTTGAAACTTCAAGCGTTTGCCCATTTTCAGTTGGCCTCATATATGTATGTATATGTATAGAGATATATTTACAAACACATGTGTAGATATGTCTTTGTATGCAGCTGGCTAAAAAAATATTACGACTAGAAATGTTGTAAGCTACATTTCCATACTTGTGGTGCTTATATCAATTTAACACTCACACATCAAACAACTAAAAGTGGTCCAAATAGTGAGTGCTGGGAGCCACGGACTTTTACTGGATGAACAGCAGCTTAACTGGCGTCATGTTGCAGCTTTTGCACCAGCTTTACCATTGCCACGAATTTAAATTGTTTTTTTTTTTTATTTCATAAATATGATGGCTCAGACTGAAATAGTTTTATGTGTTAGCAGCGCTCAATTATGAAATAAATATGTACCATTAGTAAAAGGAACAAGTAATTATAATTTGACTATTTGCAATATGATTTTTAGAAATTAATCTCAAATATTATTGTTATGACCCAATCAAATTTTATCTTCTTTCCGCAGCTTACCCCCCCCAGTACAATAACCGGATTTTTAATAATATTAAAGTTTAATTTTGCCAAATATTAATTCTAAATGTCAGAATAAACATAAAAAAAAATCCTGAATTTTGTGCGCAGCTTACCCGTTGAAGAGACTGACAATAATTAAAAAGACACTCCGCTTAAAAAAAACTCTCTTTTGAACAGCGGAATTTAAGGCATTTAAAACTTTTATTTGTTGTGGCTTCTGTGGGTTGCTTACCAATATTTTTAGATGCTCACTTCCTGTGCAAGCTGCCTAACTAGTATTAAATTGGCATTTCCAGAACAATTTTAATTAATTCGCCCCCACTTGTTTGATTTAACAGTGTTCGCTTTTTATGTCAATTATTTACATAAATATGCCTGACAAATTTCAACCCCTTTTTCCGATCTACCCCCTTTTTAAATGTTTCCATGGCGCGTACCTTCTTCGGTTTTTCTTTTGCTAATTTTTCTCAAAACAAACCCCTTTAAGCAACTAAATTCTGAGATTTCCGCCAGCTTTTGAGTTTATTCAGGCTGAGAAGGCTGAGAATTGATGTTCGGGGCACCTCTGACTAAATCAAAGCAAGTCGCTAAACAAAACTGCCGGTAGGCATTTTAATGGCAGTTTCAGTTTGAGTTGTTCCCTGGTAGGCACCACCAGCTACCAGTTGCCACCTGCGACTTGCCACTTACCACCTGTACAGAGCTGAGGGTTGCTCCACCTACTTAGTGTTGCCTCTAAGCTGCTATGAGCTGCCACCGCATGCATATTTGTGGTTGCAGAGCTGCTGGCGTGCTTTTAACTTCAGCTTCAGCTTCAGTTAACGCTGGCTGCTACTGTGCGTGGCACGTTGAGTGGTACGCACAACTATTTGGCTCAACCGAGCATAAAACTAAAACTTGCCTCAAAACTGTGTCAAAATTGAAGCGTCGACGACTTCGCATGCGAGCACAGCAAAACACAGAACAGCAAGCACTTAACGAGGGAAGAGAGATGTGGATGGATATGGGGATGGGGCGGGGGCGGGGAACGCGACTGGTGTACTTGCAGCAGGTGGCACAGGGGCTGGCGAGAGTATTGTGATTTTCAGGGAAAGTTTGTAATGAAAGGCATAACATGGCAACGTGACATGCTAAAGAGATTCTCAGAATCTCATATATGAGCAGAAACTTGGCCAACAATAAACGATGGGAAACTCTAAAGTAATAATAGATTCACAAGGCATGATATTAAGAGCAAAATCTTTCCTTTAAATGCATGTATTTAAAATTTAAGCTGTTTTTTTACGACACCCCACAAAAATGTAAGCTTCAACTTAAGTGTAAATGTTGTTAATATAATTTTTAGACATAAATTCAAAATAATTCCTAACTTTTCTAGCTTTCATGTAAAATATTAGTCATAAAAATATAAAAACAAATCAAATTAACGTTGTAATTAATATCTTCTAAATCATTTTGACTGTTTGAATGCTTTACTTTTGTTAATTTAAATTTAGAGCGAGATATCAATCAAAATTTAAAGAGAGAACAAATTGTTCAGTCTTAAATTTAAATTGAATTTCATAAAGGAAAAACTTGTATTTTTGTACCTCAAAGAGATCAATTACAACCTTAATTTGATTTATTTTTGCCCAAAACTGAGAACAAATTAAGTCTTTTTTAGCGGACATATTGGTTTCCGAAAACCTAATAAAAAGGCCTTCATATATCATACGGACTTGTTCTTATTGAAAGGCGCCAATTGTCTTCTATTTTATATGCAACCGGCTTCGCAGTTGTTGCAGTCGGCCACTTACCTGAAAATTCAAGCAGAGAAAGAGAGAAGAAAAATGTCCTTGGGCTGAGTCTGTTCATGTGAAAAGGACGAAAGTGCTGGTAGGCAAAAAAGCAGCCTCTAATTAGCAGTAAGAAATCTTTTTGAAGCCTTCTCTTGAGCTCAACATCTCTTGCCACTTTTTGCTGCACGTCGCGACTACAAAAGCAACTTGAAATACCGCCAAGCAACTACACCAAAAAAGAATTGCCAACCCCAAAAGAACTCTGCTGTTGCAGTTGCAACTGTAACGGTTCAATGGCTGTCAATAAATATGACATTATGTGAAAACGTGTGAAAAAGAACACGAATTGAGGTGATGTGAGAGGATGGGAGAATGGGAGGATGAGCGCACGACATTGACACCGAAATTTGTGAGAAAGTAAGTCATGACTCTTGAGAAGAAAAGTGCACCATCAGTAAAAGAAAAAACAAAAATTATTATTTCCTTCTTGGTATTTTCTGCATGCTGCTCGCCAAGTGTAAAGTGTAAAGTGTAAAGGGAATACAGCTTAATAGAACTATCAGCATAGTTGGAATGATTATGCATCAATTAAAAGTTATTTTTGCTTGTGCCTCCACATTCAAAATTAAAAACAAGTTGAGAGCAAAATAAATGCCAGACAGGCTACTACAAAAATGTGTCACCCACGCAAATTGAGAGTCGAGAGTCGGCGGGCAAAAAAAAAATTTCCCTTACTGACCCACTGAGCAGCAGCAGCAGCAGCAGAGAGCGATAGAGTTTTTGTAAGTGAGAGTCGAGTTGTGGGAGAGCGTTTTTTGGCTGAGGTGAATTTGTTGTAATGTCTGCAAAGGCTGCATACACACGCAATTCACCACGGCGAACAGCTGTCACGCTCTCGGCAACATTTACACAACTTCACACACACACACACATAGGCAGGCTGCTCTTGCACATGGTCAGAATTGAACAGTTGAAATTTTGTTTTCTTTTTGTTTTCTTAGTTTTGAATGTGTCATGCGGTGCACAGCTAAGGAATATGTATTTTTTGGTAACCGAACAACTGACTTCTTTTCCATCTAACGCTTTTCGTATACACTCGCTTCATTGTTTCATCTTGCTGCGCAGGAGGAGGCATAAGGCAAGAGGGAGGGGGGGTCCGCATTGATTTAATGAGTTTTTGGTGTGAAGTCCTGCGGCGCTGTCCATGCTGTTAATGGCATTATAGTAGTAGCTGTCACACTTCACGGCCCGGCCGAGAAGAAGAAAGCAGGACCTGGACCAGGACAATGTCGTCGTCGTCCGTCGCTTGCTTGATTGACAGCCAAATGTCAAGCTAAACACAGTGTGAAATGTGTTCGAGGCAGAACAAAGCAACACTGATTGCTGGGCCGCAATCGAATACATTGTTTTCACGCCTTTGTTTCGATCGTGCAAAACTTCTACCTTCTACCTGGAACTGAAATCACAACGCATACCATAAAAAAGCAACAGCAAAGCGCATATAATAAAATCAAATACAAGTTCGAGCAGTTGGATGGAAATCGTTTGGAAATTGACACTTTCTCTTCAGCCTGCTGGCAGTGTAGATGGATTTATGAAATCGGAGTAGTCGCTGCTAACGGTAACGAGGAGAGCTCCTCAATTGGGTCAGATGAGATGCATAGAACAAAAGAAGGCAGGACGAGAGAATCACAAAAATAATTGTGTCTGATTGTGATTGTGATTTGTTGCTTTTGTTGTTGTTGTTGTTGCTGCTGCTGCTGCTGCTTGACTCAATTCCGATTTGCTTTGACAGCAGGCACAGGCTATGGTCCATGCCCTTAGCCATTCCGGAGTGGCTTTGAACTATGCTCAAATTGCAGGCCGCATACGGCACAGCATCTGAAATTGCAATGATGAATGGCACGGGAACCTGTTTAAATCAAGTGATTCCCCAATGAAAATATTCTCACAGTACACACACAAAACGATTGCATTCTTTGAATGTCGAATCGAGTACTTTGATGGATAGCATTCGGAGTTATATGATGAATCGAACACTCAAGCATTCTAAATTGAAATGTATGTTTGAAAACCATTTACAAGAAATTGTTCTTTTGTACGAAAACTGAAACATTTTGCAGCCTTGATTGATTTTGGGAACCCATCAGGACTCGTGACAGAATATTGCATAGTAATGGAGTTATTTTCATTTAAATTTAAAGTGATCTTAAAAGTGCAGAGTCGATCAACTGATTACGAATTTACCTCTAACTAATCACTTAATATATTTAAAGCAAGTGCTCTATTTATTTCAATTTTTCAATTAAAATAACTTAAGCGAATCTTGCTTCTCTTGAAGAATCCATTATTTTCTTGTTGAAGTGCACAAATTAGTGAGGAAATGCAAAATAATTTAATGAAGAAAGAAAAATTCACTTCAATGGAAGAATTTTGACTGAAAATAAATGGGTACAGTTCGAAAAAAAAATGTACAGCAAAAAAATACAGAAAAAATGTATTTGAAAAACCATTCGTAACTTTAGAGTTATAGTATTTAAAAAGAGACATTTTAAGAATCAGTGAAATATCTATAATCTAAAATGAAAGGGAAATGAGAGGGAATCAGACTAAAAACTTGATTCAATGTTTATTCGATAAAGAACAAACAAACTCAATAGTTTTTCAAATATTTAATTTCTTAAAAAACAATATATTACGGATCTGAGCATAATTTATTTTTACAGAAGAAACTAATGAAACTGTATGATAAATATTTGAACGTTTCGTCGTTCATTGCATGCTGTAATGGTTGATCGACTAAAACACATCCTGCAAACAGAAAATCGAAGTAGATTCTTAACGATAGTCTACAAATATCATCAAATGTATCATGTTACATAACCCCTTGTTAATTATAGAATGTGGAGATTTTTATAATGGTTTTGCTAAACTTGTTTCTCTTACTTACTCTCCAAGGACAGGAGCTGTATAAACACATTTACAAGATTCCGCAAGACAGTATTGGCTGGGAGAGAGAGAAAGAGTGGAGAACCGTTGCTTAAGAGCTGCCCCAGTTTCGAGAATCTTTTCATTGGGGCTGGTCGTAAGGAATACTCCGTGAAAGTGGGCACAAGTTCTGTTTGGCCTAAGCAAACAAACGGCAAAAGACTCGGCAAGTTACGTCAACACTGCTTGTTGTTGGCCAACTCAAACCCAGCTCGGGCTAATGATTTGCCTAATGTTTCTAACAATTATGTGGCGAGAGCCGCACAAAAGAATACATTATGTAAGTTATTAAAATTATATCACCAGCAGCGGCACAAGAAGGAGAAGAGGGAGTCGGAGTGGGACGGGAGGCAGTTGGCCTAATAAGTCGCAGCTTCTTCGCATTTGGTGGATGTCATAGCTTCAGTGGCCATTGTGCCACAGGCTTTGGCTTTTAAATGTAAATGGCGTCGACTTTGCCGGGCTCGTCCTCATTTTGTGTCCACATGCGAGCAACTTTTTGATGGTTATCAATTTGGTCCTTTTGTGGCTGGCTCCTGCAAGTCCTGGGCAACAGTAGCCGCCTTATTTATGCGTGCTCCTGGCATAAATTTTTTTTTTTTGCTCACTTTTTTTTATTATTATGCGAATGACAAGATTTTCATCAACGTCATTAATATTAACTTTGGCAATAATTCTCTGCTAACGAAAATTATGAGAAATGACCAAGTAGATAAACGCCGCAGTGCTGTCCAC
Source organism: Drosophila picticornis (assembly GCA_035043845.1). Taxonomy (NCBI): domain Eukaryota; kingdom Metazoa; phylum Arthropoda; class Insecta; order Diptera; family Drosophilidae; genus Drosophila; species Drosophila picticornis. The sequence continues at coordinate 19,960,141 of JAWNMR010000122.1, read as the reverse complement.
TTTTCGACAATGCCATAACTCTCACACACACACACCAACTCATGCACACACTCAGAGCAGTCGCAAGGACTCGCCAACAATGGCGTTAACTAAGCGGCTTTCAAGTCAATCTTAATTGTGCGTAGACTTTGTTCCATCTCCATCTGCAATTTGGAGTCCAGGTCTGAGTCTATGTAGAGAAACTACGCAGTCTTTCGTAATGACAGCATTTCGGATTACTTTCACTCAAGGCGAGCGCTTACACTGAAAGAAAAACGCTGTATATTTTACGGTTGGGGGTCGACAAGGCTAAAGGCTGAAGAACTGAAGGCTGAAAGCTGCTTTAGCACAAAGACAAAAATCACAATTAAATGTAACAATTGCGTCTCTCTGGGGGCATTAAGCGACAAACGTGGCAGGCACCTCCATCATCACCCAACCACACACCCAACCATGCATCCAACACCCAACCAACCACCCAGACGGAATGGCAGCCTGTCAGTTGCTTGTCCAACGCCAGCTTAAATTGCCCATACACGACAGGACACTCCACACTGCACACTACTGAGTGTTCAGTCCAGAAACCCCCAACCTCCCCCACACACGCACTGTCTTCTTTTTATACCATGAACCCATTAAAATTATGTTAAAAGGGTATATTTGTTTTGTGCAAGCGTATGTAACCGGCAGAAGGCAGCAACTCCAACCTTAAAAGGTATATATTTTCTAGATCAGCAGAGTCGATATACCCATATCTGTATGAGCACATGGATCTCAGTGACAATTCAAGATCAGTTCTCGAATAACCCGTGCAAAATCAAGTTCATTTTATTTGATCAAAAGCTGCCTTCGTTTCGTGAATATCGATATATATCGATTTCCGATAATAATACAATCCTCTATTTTAAGTGCTGTGGCCTCTTACTAGCATTTCAAATACATGGACAAATCTTTAATTAACTGTACAAATTTATTTAAGATCGGCTAAGAAACACTCAACTATTCTCACCAAAATGTATTCTGATATAGATCGCATTAGAAATGAGAGCACTTCCACACAGCTTACATTTGAAATTTGCCCATCGAACTAGTATACATTTATCAGCCGAGCTTGGGGTAACTCGTAGTCGAGCTCACTCGACTCGAGCAGCACCATTGCTGGTCTTCATGGAATGTCCTTAAGCATCAGCGATACAGAGACAGAGATACAGATACGCAGCGTCCGGCTCGGTTTCTGCTTTTCTTTCTATTCGCTCTGTGTGTTTGCGTTTATTAATTGTTGCCTTTATTTGGCCTCATTTTATTTGATTTGCTTTTCTTTTTTTGCCAAAGCTCGCCCCCGCGCTTCCCTCCAGGTCTGCCCTGCTGCCCGCCTGTCTGTGTGTTTGGGCTTTTGTTTTGGTCGCCATTGGCAGCTATAAAGCCAAACCTAATTGACTTATCTTTGCCGGGCTTGCTAATTTCTTGGCCATTGTGTTTTGGGCCCACTTTCTGTTTGCGTTTACGTTTGCGTTTGGGTTATAAAAATGGCACGATAAGTCAGCCAAGGCAGATAGAAATCTTCAGCGCACTAATTAGCAATTGACATGAATTGCTCATTAGCAGCAAACTAAAGCTTCATCGCACAGCCACGGCTTTACCTAGTTAGACAGACCAAGCTCAACTCCAAATAGACTCGAAAAATAAATAGCAAATTGAGAATGCTAATGGACCAATGCGTAGGCGAAGAATTACACGAAGAATTACACGAGAGTTGAGGAATGTAATTGCGTAAATAAACAACAAAACATATTTTAGCTTTACATTTGTAATTTAATTTGTAGAATTTCAAATGTAAGGCTAAAATATGTTGAATTAAAATATTCACCCCATACAATAATGTTTCTCAGACTCTAAGATTCTAAGCAAGCAATGTTTTAATTTATAAATATATAATATTATTGAATATACAAATTTAACCATTAGAAATAACATTGGAGGATGTCTCTCTAACTATTATTATATATGAAATAAAGATGCTTATAAATTGCATAAGTGTTGAATAAAATAATTCTGATAACTCATATAGATCAATTAATATAAATACATCAATAGATGATCTAATAGATTATAATTAGGCAACGACAACAAAGCTCTAATATAACATCCGAGACTACAAAATCAAGGTTCAAGGATACGAAGCAATAAAATTTAAGTTAAATATAAGATGTATACTTAAAGATCAGAGACTCTATCTACGAAAAGAGATATATTTAGGAGCAAACATCCATAACTCTATATTTATATAGTCATTGCAATAACTTAGCTCCGCTCTATATAAACAAATGGAAATTTGCTCGTAAAAATAATTGTTGTCAAATGCATCATATTTGACCAATATTTGACTCATCCAATGGCAACTTTCATCAATAACGAGTAGCTAATGGTCGAAGCAAGTGCCGGGGAAAATTGCAGAAGTCAAGGACGCACACGCACACACACTCACACACACACACACACACTCACACACACACACACACACTTGTACACACATCGCTAGCTGTGGCTGATGGCGAATTCTTGGACTGCAGCTGATATCATCCGTACGGAGTAATTGCTTAAACGACCTTCACGGCGATATGCCGCAGGACTGGCCACAGTTCTGTGGGTTATACAAAAAGCGAAGAAGAGGAAAGAAGAGGAGAGCGGAGCGGAGAGGAAATGCGACCGGAAAACGAGCCATGTGTCAAGTCAAATGGTCAATAACTGTACGGCTGACATTTAATTTATAAAGTACAGGCATGAGTCTGAGTCCGCTGCTGGTTCTGGTTCTGGTTCTGGTTCTAGTTCTACTGGGTGGGCACCGTCTACAAAAGTTGGCTGCCTGGCAGTCTGGCGATTTAGTTGTCAAAATACGCCAAAATGTAAACAATCAAAAGACAAAAATCAATAGGCATTATATTGAGAATATATATAGGTATATGTGGAAGACAAGGCCAGACTTCAACTGGGTGACTTGACATCTTTACCTACATACCGGGTGAGTCCTGTTTCCTTCTTCCGTTCCAAAAGGACACTATTTTTTTCGTTTCTTTTTTGTATTTTGTGCACATTGCAGCTCCATAAGGACATTCCAGCAAGACAGTCAAACAGACAAACAAATTTTTTATTTTCTCAATGCAGCAGAAAAGAGCGACTCCTTGCAGGATAAATTGCCAAGAACATCATAAAATGTGCTCTTAAAGCAAATATAAATGAAGACAACTGAATGCTGGACCACCTCGAATGCATCCCTCTCACTCTGCACTCCTCACTCTCCACTCTTTACTCTTCACTCTTCTATCTGCTTACGAGCATAATCTTTTACATCCGCAAGTGTTTACCTTGGCCTTCCCTTTCACATCTTATTTGTCCCCGACAATTTTGAATTGTGCATGACAATTGGCTTTTGCATTAGAGGACCAGCAAATCGGCTTGCCTGAGAGCGGATGCACCACTATGAGAATATACAAACCCACCCTCATCCTCTTCCTCATCCCTTCTCTCTCCTCTCTGCTTTAGGCATTTCTCCCATGGAGGCTTTGCATTTTAGCGCATTTCTTAAACCGATTTCTGTAAAGATAGCAAAAATGCGCTGAAAAGGTGCTTTTTTTCACTAGCTGCTGCATCTTGATAAAAGTGCTCTCAGATTTGTGTTGACCAAACACACGCAGGATGCTCACTCACAGGTGTTAAAGAGCTCAACTGAGATGAGATCCTTAACTCCACAGATGCTGCGAACTGGTCAAAATGCATTAACTAAAAGATCGTGATAGGAAAGTGTGGGAAAAGTGAAACAAAATGTTCTATCTAGATGGATAAAACTAGGTTTCTTTGTTTTTAGCAGAACTGCCAACAGCATTCGCTATAAGTTAATCACAGATAAGGGCATATCATATTAAATAAATACATCATATGTTTTAAAAAAAAACTTTCTTCAACAGCTTTCCTTTAATGTGCAGTGCAAAGTGTAAAATGCTTGACCCGTTTATGGCCAACTGCCTAACGGCATATCCTTGTTTGCCAACTTCCTGTTTTGATGCTCCCTTTCATCATCATCATCGTCCTCGTCATCTTTCACACCCATAAGCAAAAAACTGCAGCATATTGATTTTTGAGCCTATCCCAACACACAAGCAAAGAAAAAAAGAATCATTTGCTCAGCCCAATTTAGAAATTTTCATAAGGGCAATGACAACAGGCCACGATAACGATGCAAATGATGATGATGATGAATGTTGGGAACGAGCGATAATTTCTGCATGAAAAGAAAGTCATCAAGCCAAGAGAGCCAAGAGAATGAATGTTACCTCAAGCGCAAACAAAACAGTTTAATTAAAATTATTATTGTAATTTAATGGAATGTAAGGAATTATTACTTTTATATGTCACACACACAAACAGACACACACACACGCATACGCACCCAGCAGAGACAGACAGAGAGTGGAAATACATACAGACACACACACACACACATGCGTATATAAAAATAAATTACATTTGTATGAAGATTGGCGCTGGCCTGCACATCATATATTTTCATTATCAAAACAGAGACAAAGTCGAAGTCTGGGACTCGCTTCGCCTCGCCTCGCCTCGCCTCGACAGGGCTCTCGTTACGGCCACGACTCGCCAAAGGATGCGAGGCTGCAAGGATGCGCAAGGAGGTGTGCCGCAAAAAGGGACCAGCACAGCAAAAAAAGGGACGCCAGCTGTTTGATGCGATTAGAAACCTTCTAAGCGACAGGCCATTCTCTCTCTTTCCTCTCTCTCTCTCTCTTTTTAGCAATCTCTGGCAGAGAACCCACTCAAGCGGAGCAAATTTCCTTTAAGGCTTGCGCTCCCGCTACGAGAGAGAGAGCGACAATGTGTGTGTGTGTGTGTGTTCTCGCTTGTCGGAAAATTTCCCTTTCGGCTCGCTCGATGTTCGTTGCGTGTTTCGCTGCCCGTCTCTCTATTTAAGTGAGAGTTGCGCACGTTGCGGCAGTCAGTCGACACTCAGCCAACGTGCGCGCCACATATACCGAAAAGGAGCCGCACGCACGTACGCATGCAACACACACAAACGTGAACCGTTACCAATAAAATACAAAAAAATACAAAATTCAGTGATATTAGAACGTTTTTTCGTGTGTCGCGTATGGCCAGCAATTAAAATTCACACAAGGTTCCTACACTCAACAAAACCAGTCGCGAGTTAAACACGAACGAGCAACAAATCGAATCCGAAACGTAACACGAAAGTGCAAAGAATGTAAAGTAAACGAAGTTTGTTCAGTTTTGGCAACGCCAATTATAATTAACTGTACTGTGTGCAAAAGGCCGAGCGGAAACAGCCGAGAAGAAAAAAGAAAAAATGTGCGCAGTCATCCTGTTGTTGGCCAACAGCAAGTGGAATTGATTCTCATTTCATTCTACCAATTATTTTTGGTTTCGTTCGTTTTAATAAAAACCCCTTACCCTCCACATACCCCCACCAAAAAAAGAGGATTCAACCATCCTCAGATAAATATAGAAATATGAAAATGCAGTTGAATCCAATGTGCCTCTTGCGCCTGCTGCTGTTGCAACTCTTAGTTGTACGAGGCAGCAGCAGCGTTAGCAGCAGTCCGGATGCCACACATTCTTCCTCATCCTCTTCCTCGGAGTCCGTGTCCGTGTCGAGCAGCAAGCATCATCAGAAGCAGCAGCAGCAATCGCACTCGAATGCCATCATGGGCGAGGCTGGAGTTTCCCACACACAGCTATTGCAGCCACAGACGCCGCCACGTACCCTGCGCCCCATTTCTGGCGGAGATGCGGCCCTGTACGATGCGCCCGACGACTGCCATTTTATGCCCGCTGCGGGCCTGGAACAGCCGGAAATTGCGCTAACCTGCAATCTGCGAACGGTGAATAGCGAATTCGATACGACCAATTTTAGTGTGATTCCCGCAGAGCACACAATCGCCTTGCACATCTTGTGCAACGACGAGATTATGGCCAAGAGTCGCCTCGAGGCGCAATCCTTTGCTCATTTGGCCCGACTCCAACAACTGACCATTCAATACTGCAAACTGGGCAAGCTGGGACGTCAGGTGTTGGATGGCTTGGAGCAGCTGCGGAATCTCACCCTGCGCACCCACAATATCCTGTGGCCAGCGCTCAACTTTGAGATCGAGGCGGATGCGTTTGCGGTGACCAGGCAGCTGGAGAGATTAGATTTGAGCTCGAACAACATTTGGTCGTTGCCCGATAATATATTCTGTGCGTTATCCGCGCTGTCTGCTCTGAATATGAGTGAGAACCGACTGCAGGACGTCAACGAGTTGGGCTTCAGGGATCGCAGCAAGGAGTCACCCACCTCCACAGAGTCCAGCTCGAGTTCCAGCTCTGGTTCCACTACGGAGGCGGGCAGGCGTTCGGTTAGCTCCTGCAGTCTGGACTTGGAGCTGCTCGACGTCAGTTTTAATCATTTTGTGCTGCTGCCCGCCAATGGATTTGGCACATTGCGTCGTCTGCGTGTGCTCCATGTGAACAACAATGAGATCTCAATGATTGCGGACCGGGCATTGAGTGGCCTAAAGAATCTGCAGGTGCTCAATCTAAGCTCCAATAAGATCGTTGCTTTGCCCTCCGAATTGTTTGCGGAGCAGTCGAAAACCATCCAGGAGGTCTATCTGCAGAACAACTCCATCAGCGTGCTGAGTCCGCAGCTCTTCTCCAATCTGGACCAGTTGCAGGCATTGGATTTGTCCTTCAATCAAATCACCTCCACGTGGACAGACCGTAACACATTTGTGGGTCTCATTCGACTTGTGCTGCTGAATCTCTCCCACAACAAGTTAACCAAACTGGAACCAGAAATCTTTCGCGATTTGTACACGCTACAGATTCTCAATTTGCGCCACAATCAACTGGAGAACATTGCTGCGGACACCTTTGCCCCGATGAATAATCTCCATACCCTGCTCCTCTCGCACAACAAGCTCAAGTATCTAGATGCATATGCTCTCAATGGACTCTATGTGCTCTCGCTGCTCTCGCTGGACAATAATGCGCTGATTGGTGTTCATCCCGAGGCGTTTAGGAACTGCAGCGCTCTGCAGGATCTCAATCTGAATGGAAATCAGCTGAAGACGGTGCCATTGGCACTAAGGAATATGCGCCTGTTGCGCACCGTGGATTTGGGGGAGAACATGATTGCTGTGCTCGAGGAGAACGCATTCAAGGGATTGGGCAATTTGTATGGACTGCGTCTGATTGGCAACTATCTAGAGAATATAACGATGCACACGTTTCGAGATTTGCCCAGCCTGCAGATACTCAATCTGGCGAGGAATCGCATAGCTGTTGTCGAACCCGGCGCCTTTGAGATGACCTCCAGCATTCAGGCCATTCGCCTCGATGGCAACGATCTGGCCGAGATTAATGGACTCTTTAGTAATATGCCTTCGCTGCTCTGGCTGAATATATCCGATAATCGGCTGGAGAGCTTCGATTATGGCCATGTGCCGAGCACCCTTCAATGGCTCGATCTGCACAAGAATCGCTTGGGTCTGGTGTCGAATCGCTTTGGCCTGGATGCCGAGCTGCGACTGCAAACTCTCGATGTTAGCTTCAATCAGCTGCAACGCATCTCAGCTGCCTCCATACCGAACTCCATTGAGCTGCTCTTCCTGAACGACAATCTGATCACAACTGTGGATCCGGATACATTCATGCACAAGCTGAACCTGACCCGAGTGGATCTTTATGCCAATCAAATAACCACCTTGGACATAAAGTCTTTGCGCATATTGCCTGTGCCGGAGCATCGGCCACTGCCCGAATTTTATATTGGGGGTAATCCCTTCACCTGTGATTGCAACATTGATTGGCTGCAGAAGATCAATCACATCACGTCGCGTCAATATCCCCGAATCATGGATCTGGAGACAATCTACTGCAAGCTGCTCAACAATCGGGAGCGGGCCTATATTCCACTGCTGGAGGCGGAGCCAAAGCATTTCCTGTGCACCTACAAGACGCACTGCTTCGCCGTCTGTCATTGCTGCGAATTCGATGCCTGCGACTGTGAGATGACCTGTCCCACCAATTGCACTTGCTTCCACGACCAGACCTGGTCAACTAACATTGTGGAGTGCTCCGGTGCCGGCTACTCGGAGATGCCACGTCGTGTGCCCATGGACACCACCGAGCTCTATATCGATGGTAATAATTTTGTGGAGCTGGCGGGTCATTCATTTCTCGGCCGGAAGAATCTGGCGGTGCTCTATGCGAACAATTCGAATGTGGCGCACATTTACAATACGACGTTTAGTGGATTGAAGCGTCTACTTGTGCTGCACCTGGAGGATAATCACATTGTCGCACTGGAGGGCAATGAGTTCCACAATCTGGAAAATCTGCGAGAGCTCTACTTGCACTCGAATCGCATTGCGAGCATTGCCAATGGCAGTTTCCAGGTGCTGCGAAAACTGGAAGTGCTCCGACTCGATAGGAATCGCCTGCTGCACTTTGAGGTATGGCAGCTGGCCGCGAATCCCTATCTGGTCGAGATCAGTCTGGCAGACAATCAATGGAGCTGTGAGTGTGGCTATTTGTCCAGGTTTCGCAACTATCTGGCTCAGAGCTCGGAGAAGATTGTGGATGCGGCGCGTGTCAGTTGCATCTACAACAATGCGACGAGTGTGCTGCGCGAGAAGAACGGGACGAAGTGCACCCTGCGCGATGGCGTTGCCCACTATATGCACACCAATGAGATTGAGGGATTGCTGCCACTGCTCCTGGTTGCCACTTGTGCCTTTGTCGGCTTCTTTGGTCTCATCTTTGGACTCTTCTGTTATCGCCATGAGTTGAAGATGTGGGCGCATTCCAGCAGTTGCCTGTTGACCAGCTTCTGCTATCGTTCGCCGCGATTCGTCGACCAGCTGGACAAGGAGCGACCGAATGATGCCTACTTTGCATACAGTCTGCAGGACGAGCACTTTGTCAATCAAATCCTGGCCAACACCCTGGAGAGTGACATTGGCTATCGCCTGTGTCTGCATTATCGAGATGTCAACATCAATGCATATATTACGGATGCTCTGATTGAGGCTGCGGAGAGTGCTAAGCAGTTTGTCCTGGTGCTCTCCAAGAATTTCCTGTACAACGAGTGGACGCGTTTCGAGTACAAGAGTGCGCTCCACGAGCTGGTGAAGCGGCGGAGACGTGTCGTCTTCATCCTGTACGGTGACTTGCCACAGCGGGATATCGATTTAGATATGCGACACTATCTGCGGACGAGCACGTGTATCGAGTGGGATGACAAGAAGTTCTGGCAGAAGCTGCGACTCGCACTGCCTCTGCCCCATGGACGGGGTAACAATAATAAGCGTGTCACGGGCTGTCTGGCGGCACGCAGCTCCTCGGTGAATATGTATGCAACGGCACATGAGTTTCAGGCGGGCAGCGTCGCAGGCGTCCCAGTGCCCGTTGCAGCTGCTGCACGCATCGCCGACAAGCTGTATGCGGACTGTGGCAGCAGCAACAACTATGCAACGATCAATGAGTGCGGCAGCGGGGCGGGTGTGGCAAGGGGGGGCTACAAACCAATACCGACAACGGCAGCAGCTGCCGCAGCCGCCTGTAAATTTAACACCATGAATCAGCTGACCAAGAAACAGCGCGAACTGAGCGTCGCAGGCATGGCCAAGACCCTGGAGCATCAGCACCACCACAATGCACAGCAACAGCAGCAGCAGCAACAGCAACAGCAGCAACAGTTGCAGCTACAACAGCAGCATCGACGCAGCCAGCACGAGTATGCGGTACCAGCGTATTTGGCAGCTGGACAGGCGCCTGCCTATGACAGCGTTGACTATGCCAAGCAGCCGCTGCGAGGGGCAACTGGCAACAACTGCGAATGCATTGGCACCGCCAAGCGGCTGGTGAAGGGCCAGGCTCCGGTGTTGGCTAGCTCGTTCAGCTCGAACTTTGTGGCGCCCGCAGTCAGTGCGGGTGCATACAACTGCAAGAAACCGTGCAACTGCAACGCCGATGATGAGCTGCTCTGCGGCTGCGGGGGGTTGGAGAGTGGCAGTGCTACACAGAGCAGCGGCACAATGAGTAGCAGCAGCAATAACAGTCGTCTACCGGAGTTAACGCACTACGAGTCCAATCTGAGTCTCAATGAGCTGGATGATGGTGGCGCCACCAAGCCGTTGCATGACCTGTGGGCGTAACCATGCCACTAAACCAGTGAATTTATCGGCCAGGCAAACTAACCGCAACAACTTAAACTAAAATTTATATTAAATGCAAAGCGAAAATCGAAAATCGTATAATAAACAAGAAAAAAAGAGAGAAAGAAGAGAAGAGAAGAAAGCATAGCATACATTTTGGGGCAGTGGCACAGACTGATACTTTTAGTTGTTTGAATTAATTGATTTACTTGTACATAAAAAAATCAAAACCATAAATATAAAGCCTACACAATTGATATTCTAACAAAAGGTTCGATAATTTATTACCTTGTATAAATATATAAATGAAAATTAATTAAACATAGGCATTTGTACATACAAGACTATATATTAAATTATTAAAGCATTAATTATACTACACATAAAATACCAATTGAAAAACGAAAACTAAACAAAAAATTAAATAAAATACACTTTGTTCAATAAACCAAAAGAACATTTTATTTGCTATGCAAAATGTATGTCACCAAAAAAGAGAACAAAATACAAGCAACTGAAAACATACGTTTTTTTACAGCACAACATTGAATAGATGAAATAAAGCCTAAGATTAGAGACAGAGACAGAGACAGAAAGAGAAATTGCAACTAATATCCAAGTCAGCCAAGAGAACTAAACACACATTTAAAATACTCGCTGGGATCCGCTTTAAAAAATGGGTCTGCAAACTACAAACTACGAACCCAGAGACAGTTAGCCAGCCGGCCAGGCAAATTAATTAGCATGTAAGGAAATTGTATGATAAAAATCAAACAATTAAAACAATAAGCGAAAAGAACAAAAGAGAAAAAAATCCAAAACAGCTGCGGAAAAAGAAAATAAATAAATAGCCAACAATGAAACCCATCAGAGGAACTGCGATGAAAAAATAATAATAATAATGAAAATATTATTATTAATAGATGACACTCAACGAATGAAAAACAATTTTAAAGTAAATCAGAAACACACACACAACATACATACACATATACATATACATATACATATACACCAACGTGCCACGGCAACGCGATAATTACGCCGGCATGATGCTGCCGTTGTAAACAATTAAGCCTACGAACCGCAAAACATGATACAACATCGAACCGAACCGAACCAAAACGAACCAATGGGAAACGAGCGACAAACTCGTAAGCCTCATTTGTATTTAAACAAAAGAATGAGAGAGAGAGAGAGAGAGAGTGAGAGAGAGAGAGAGAGTTTCAAACGCTTAGGCGCTCATAACTGTAATACTGTATTTTTAAATATACTTTTTAAATTAATTTCCATTTTTAACAACGGCTTTAAATGTGGAAACTAGTTGTCAACTGCAATATTAATAAAAAAAAAGCAATATGACGTTTTACTATTGATTAATGGAAATCAAACACGTTTTTTAACTGAAGTAAACAAATTTATTTGCGTCTTTATTAAATTAATAAAATAGTGTAATTTATGATGCCAACTCCTTTTTTTAAATACATTTAAAATAATATTTATTTACTTATTTCCGATAGTTTAAATTGTTTTTAAGCTGCTTTGGAAATGAATGTTGCTTGTCAATTAAATGAAGAAACTGTCTGAGTTCGCAAAGAGAACAACGAACGAGGTTTTTTATGCCGTGTTCATGTCTCGCACAAAGCATTTAATGAAATTATTTAATGGCATACCATTAAAAAACAAAAGAAACAACAAAATATATAGCAGTTTATTGTTGATTGACGATTGGCGGCGTAGGCGTGGCACATACACAAAGTCCATGCGTACGTATAAAAAATGGGAAAAAACCAAGAGCAAAAACAAACACAGACCTTAACACACGCACACACTCATGAATAAATAATATGTTGTACATATATAAATACATACATACACTTCTTAATATATGAATAGTATATATATATACATACATATATGCATTGTATTTACAATTGCCAATAAATTAAATGCGCGAAGATAAAAAATACACGTTTCAAAACAGTCAGAGAAGAATTTAAATGCAAGCAAAGCTATACAAAAAAACACATTTGAGATATTAAATACGAACAAATATTTACTAGCATTTTAATTACTAAACATAACAGTAAAACGAGAGAGCAAAGAAAATGAGCCATTGTAAAAATAAACACAACATTCAAGTTAATTTTTTTTTGGTTTAATTTTTGGTAATAAGATAAGTGCAGCAGCAGCAGCATTTGCTGCTGCAAAAAGTTATTCGCAATTTTCAACTTAATTAAATTAAAGTAAAAACACTTTCAGAACACAACAAAACAAAAACTTTCACTCGTACATAAAAAATTTTACATTCTTGCAAAGCTACCCAGTTTTATAACTCCATTAACAAAACCAACAAGAAACAGCTTACTTCGGGCTATCGAAGATTGAATACCCTTGCAGAGATACCCATAACCAGAAAATAGCTCCTATAGCAGCTGATTATACGATCTAGTGATATAGTATTGAAAACGAATACCACTTTCGTCCGAATTTGTAGAATGCAAATTTTGTACCCAATTTATCATCGATTCAAAATTAAAGAAAATTTCAAGGGCATTCAAATATTTCAAACATTAATACATAATTACAATTACATTTGCATTTTTAATTAAAATTTTTAATGAATTTTTACACATGCATCTAGTCATTTGTTTATTAGTTTCCTCTTTTGGCAAAAATTTACAACAATTAATAGAAAAAATACTGATAATTCTGATAAAATACTTAAGTAGTATAAGATTTTGTGTTCCTACAAATCCAGTTTTGCAATTATTACTTTAATATGGTACTAAATTACATAAAGACAAGCAAAATGGAAAACATAAACTAAGCGAAAGTTTTTGTTAATTTTATGTAAACATGGCCCATTATTTAGTTTGTAAGTGAAAACTTATTTGAAATAATCGCAAAGCAGTTGCAAACTATGCGACACAAATACAAGCAGTAAATAAACGAAAGAGAAACAGATAAAAAAAAAGACAAAAACCAAATGGAAAAGACATCAAGCAACAATAATAAACAAATTCATTTCAAAAATTGAATACGGTGCATTTGTTTTATTTTATTTATTTGTTTTTTCGTAGGTAACAAATTTTAGGCCTTGTAAAAGTTGGTTTCATTTCAGCTTGTCAAATGGAAATTGCCGCTTACGGATTATCTATACTCTTCAAATTGCTTTTCAAAGGTAAACATAAAAACATATTTTTCAATATGAGCAATGTTGTTAAGCCGCAAAAGAATAAAGCATTCCGAGAACTCATTCATTAAAACTATATTGAGTTCCCACCCAGAGTCCCTGGCAATCAATTTACAAACAAATTAATTTACATAGAATTCAGGTGAAGTTTTTATTTTAAATTGGTTTTCTTTCACCATAAAATTAATCGAAGTGAAGTTTGGAAAAGTAGAAATTTTTATATTTAACTTTGCTTGCAATGCACTCAAACCATTGTAAAGTTTTTAAATTCTTTGTAGAACTAATTTAATATTATTGGTATTTAGTATCTGCTTGAGCAGCAACTTATTATGCACCAATTTAAATTTGGTTAATTTATATACATGTATATGTACATCTGTGCAATTTTAATCAAAAATCAAGAATACTTTTTGCTCTATAGAATTATGCATATCTTTGAAATCAAGTTATTCTCTTTGTGCGCTTATTTTGCATACAGTCTCTTGACATTTTTCCCATCAATTTGCATATGGCAATGGTATATTTTTTCATGACCAGCAACAAAATATTCGCTCAATCTGAAAGTGCGTGCATATAATCAACTTGCCTATGACTATATATATATATAAATATATTCGTGTTTGTTACTGTTGGCAATTCGGCATGAAATACTCTCACACACACACACACACACTCAAATACACATTAATGAACTGTGCCACTTAACACAACCACAAGCAATTCATATTCATATGAAAAATGCCATATAAAAGCACGTTCAGCTGTCCATATCAGCTACTCCAACCACTGACTGACAGTCAGCCCTCTGGGTAGACGTTTGGGTGTTCAGGCTGTCCACTTGCTCTGCATGTATGCCAGCTGACCATGGAGGTGTTGACTGCTAGAGCCTGTTGAGTGGATGCGGCGGCTTGGCACGCACTTTACCACATGATGCGGCTCCAATCGGGCAAGAGTTGGTGTTGTGCAAGTAGGTGTAGGTGTATCTGTGTGAGTGTGGGAGGTGATCATTGTGAAGGCGTTATCCGACAGGGATAACATGAACTATGCCTGCAACTCAGAGCCGGATTAAGCTCAACACAAAATTTAATTTTATTTAATTGCTTTTCGCATAAGTCCATTTAAATTATAACGCGAGTAAAATCATTGAAAGGAACATCATCAAAGAGGATTCAAATTTTTGGTTGAATGGCAACAGTGGGCAACAGTGAGCAATGGGAGAAGGAGAAAGCATTGGCTCTGGCATTCATTGATGCATATTTATGGGGCATACGCAGACAGTTGTCGAATGACTGCATTCCATTAATTTTGTAAATGTATGTTGCAATTAGATTGCATTTGCTGCATAAACAGAATAGAAGAGGGAAGGTGGGAAGGCGGGAATGCAGACTGGTAATTTATGTAACATAGCAATAAATTTGTTGCGCATAATAGTTTTGTTGTTGCCGTACTTTATTAACGAAATGCAATTAGCGAAATTTGTCAGTTAATGGCATCGAGCAGCTGATAAATAAGCCTCTCAATTTAATGCATTTTAGCAATAAATAATTTGGCATAACTAAATAACCGAAAAATGCATAATTAATGCATTTGTGTTGCGAACTCATTAATAAATGGCTTAAATTAACAGCATTTATTTTTAGAATACAATCAATTGCAGTCAGCAGTTTAGAAAACTAGGTCTCTGAGAGCCCTTGAGCAGCGCAGCAGCAACAAAAAACAGCAAAAACAAGAGCAACCGCAGCTAAATGAAAAACAGGCCAAACAACACAAACAGGCAACAATTAAAGCCAGCAAAAAAAACCCTTATTACCCGTAATTACAGTTGCTGCTCAAAATTGCAGTCAAGTTGAGCAATTACCGAAAAGGAATTGTTCAATTGTTGTATTTTTTTTATGCACAACAACCTTGACAATAGTCGAAAAGTGGGGAAGAAAGCCAAAGAATGAAATACAACAAAGAAATCAAGAATTGGCTTACAATACTGGTACCCAGATCTGACTTACAATGGGCTTTTAGTCAAAAATATTATTGAGAGTGAAGTAAATTCAGGTCATTTGACTTAGACTAATAAAGAGTGAGGTAATATTATTATTGTGTTATTATTCTTGATCTCTTGATCATTTTAATATTTGTTAAGTCAATTTGAATTTATTTTACATTAACTTAACTGCTTTTTTCCTTTAAAATATAAGATTGACTTATTTAAAGTTCTTCTTTAGCGAATTATCAACTTTCGTTTCATAAGCTATTCGTTTTTCAATTTTTTTAAATATACGAAGGCTGATATTACATATGAAACATACACATTTAGGAGTCCTTTAAAATTCCTAACACATTTCACCATCTTCTGAAAGAGACAAGTTATATAATAAAATTGACAGATGTACCATTTATAAATCTAAAACCCCTGAGATATGGCCAAATTAATGCTATCACACAGCTCTGTCAAATATGAAACAATGTCCAAAATTAATGAATCACTCAGCTTAACTGACACTTTTCAATCACACTATTCAATCAATTAAGTCAGCCTCAACAAATCGATTCCAGGTAAAACAGGTATTGGTGACAACATATCCTATCTCTGACTCTTTCTCGTTTTGTTCGTTTCGGCAATTTGTTATTTGGTTTATTATATTTTTCTTTGCTGTCCTGTTTCGTTGTGAACTCATTTGATAAAGTGAAATGCTGTGAGGCGCCAACTGATGGGGTCAACATTTTATACGGAGACTGGCGGACTCAGTTTATGAGCCTTGTTTATGTCGTGTGCACATTTTAGTTTTGGCTCACAATTAAGTCACAGCAGCTAATTATGGGCTGGTGCTTATGTTTTATGCTTACGTTTGCTTAATTGTAAATTATAAGGTCATAATGTAGGGTAGACAAACAAAGAGCAGGCAGAACCATGCAGCACATTTTAATACTCCCTGGCCACACATCAGCCACGCCCATTGTACAACTACACGTCCTTACTTCTCGTGGTTGCTTGTTCTCAATAAAAATCTCATTCGCTGACGCATAACTTTTAGTTTTAATTAGTTGTTTTATCTCCCTTGTTGGCTGCTAATTGCTTTATTGCTTGCTCGGCATCCGCCGATAATTCTCTGTTTTGGGCATGTCCTTGTCTTCCATAGTCGCTCCACTTGAAATCTTTTTGTCGCAACTTTATCAGCCTGTCCCCGTTGACATTTATTGATTTTTGGTCGTCCCAAAGGTTCTGCTGCTGCTTGCAAAATGAAAACAAAATTCTACCAACCAACAAAAAGAAGAGCACAGACAGAGAGACAGTCGGCAGTCAGCTGGGCAATTCATAAACCCCAACAACAATATGAACGACCACAGCCACAACAACAACATTATGCTGACCTACATATGCTCGCTGCTTGACTCTGAATCTGACTCGCATCTTGGGCGCCTTTCCGATAGCGCCACTGTCGTAACTCTGCCGCATGCCATGAAAACAGCAAGCAATCCAAGGATTAGCTCATTACAACGAAGCTGGAATACACTTGAAACTGGAATGCTTTAAGGAAACATTTGGCTAAGCTTATACAGAAGTTTGAATACACTTGAAACTATGGTGCTCTGAAGGAACAATTGCCTGAAGCTAAAAGGAAAAAAAAATTGTAAATAAAAATAATGGATATATTTAAAGAAATAAAAAAATTTTCCAATATTAATTACAGTGATTGGAGTAACCCAGAAGAAACACATCAGCCGAAAGAAGTTGATAAACGTTAATGGCTTAGTAATAAAGAATATTATATTTTAATAGTGAGACAAGATAAGTTTATCACAGTTAAGCAGGCACAGCACATGAAATTAAAATAACTTCGTTCCGGGATATGAAAAAAAATCCTTAAGAGGTTTTAATTACTCCTGAAAATTATAATAAGAAGGTATTTTCTTCAGTGAAATCATTTTCCAAACTGCAAATTTATGCAAATAAATTTAATTATCCCATTTAGCACATTAACATATTATAATATGTATAAGGCACTGATGCAAAACGAATATTTATCTTTCATATAAAAGCAAAGAAGATTGCAATCGCAAAGGATTCCAGCATTTAGGCAAAACAATTCATACGTAAAAAATGTCAGCTTGATATACCCAAGATGTGTCCAAGATTAATATGCTTTATGGCAAGGGTATGCGATAAGGAAGCCACAGTGGCAATGTTTTTGGTTGTTGTCGTCTTGGCCCCGCCGTCTCGTATTTTATTTTATCGCCAATTTTGGCGCATTTTCGCTGCGACAAAGGGGGGCCAGTGCAGGCAGGCAGCCAGGCGCCTCCCAATCACCCCCTTGAGCGTAGCTTACCCCTGTTCCCCATAACGTTATTTTAGCTACTATCGACAAAAGATTTGCAAGGAACTTTGTGCGTTGCATGTCGCTTTTAGTTTTTAGTTGTGTCTCGGGCATCCGTTGGGGTTCGTTTCGTTTGGTTTCAGTTTGTTTGTTTGTTTGTTTGTTTGTTTTGCTACGCTTTGCGTATGAGTGCGCTGTCGTCTTTGGCACAAGTTGTGTCCTGCCACGCCCACACTCGCACGCACACTACACACACACACCCACACACACACGCATGAGGACCGAAAGTCAGCGTACTCTCATTTCATTCACAAGCAATTTATTCGTCCATTAGAGCGACGACGATGTCGGCGAGGCGAACGTTCGTCCTGCCCTTCTAGGATTACAGCTGCTGAGTTAAGTGCGTCTGTGTGAGTGCCACAGTCTACATACATGTGTGTATACGTGTGTGCGTGTGTTAGTTTGTTTTGCTTTTATTTATTCTCTGTTTTTGCTGGCCGTTGTCTCGTGTCCTCTTTGTTACGCTTAAGTGTGCGTGTCTATACGAGTGTGTGTATGTGTGTGTGTGTGTTTGCCTGTGAGTATGCGTGTGTGTGTAGGGATTTCCCCTTCATGTGTCGCTTTGTAGTGTCTAAATAAGTTGAGAGTCAACTTACAAAGTAAACCAAAGATTCTTAATTGGAATTTTACAAATTCGTTGGCTCCTACTCCATACATGCAGACATCCACACACATATGCGCAGCTGCCTGGGTGTATGTATGTGTGTGTGAGTGTCCTGCTCAAATAACTTATTGCCAGCATAGTTGCATATATGAAAAATGAAGGCATGAACAAAAAAAAAAAGCAAAATAAAATAAAAAACAACAACGCACTGAAAGTAAAACTTAAATAAGTATGTAACTTATAGGGTAGGTTTGCCCTTCCAACAAGGGGGTGTATGTGTGTGTATATGTATGTGTTTGTATGGGGGAAAGGAGTGTGGGGTTGGTTTGTGTTCGGTTTGTATTGCCCCGCAGCGATAAGTGAAAAATTCGATGTCTTTTGAGCAAGGATTACAAATTTGCAGCATCTTGAGTTCTTGTCTAATTCGAAGGGTTTGCTGGCTGGAAGCAAGGAGGGGTCAAAGGGTGCTGGAGGTTTATTTCTTGGCTTATCTTATGTAAAAAACATGTGTGCGTGCGTGTATGTGTGTGTGTGTCGCCCATAGGATTGACTTGGATTTACACCCAAGCAACAACGTGACAGCTGAGCGAACCCCTTGAAGGTTTCGCATGCTTTAGATTGATCAAAGAGCTTCGCAGCATAAGCTGCCAAAGAGAAATAAAGTTGCAAGGGAATTGGAATCGGGTTACAATGAATGACGAAGGTTTTCGAGTAATATAAATAGGGTAGGTCACAGTCACTAATCTGATTAAAATTATACTTGAGTTGGGCTTAACATTGACAATATAAACTCCTGATGCACTTGATGCTAGTTGCCATAACAAATCAATTAAGGTCGGCTCTCCTACTTACCATATACTGTATTATAATTATTTATTGTATGTGCTATAAATATTTTAATACACTGAGAAAAATTTTGATTTGAACATGTATAGACAAAATGCTTCAGATTTTGATCCTCGAACTAATATTTTAGTTATAAAATTGTATCCAATTAAAAATGGAAATACATAAGAAACTTCCGATTCTCTGCGCGCCAAAAACAATTAATTTTCCCCATTTTGTATGTTGTCTAAGTGTATTTATTGATTTCTATTTCATATTCCATACCTTTCATGCACATAATTCCTTCACTTTAAATTCCTCTTAGCCCCATTACTTATCTTAAGCGGAGTGATAAGTTGTGTTGCTGCTGCTTATTAGATAACTTCCATCTCTTTTAACTAAGCTTGGCTAAGAACTTAAAGGAACATCCCAACAAAAGTCTGTAGTATTTTGATCCTTTAAGGGGGGCTCTGGAAGGCAACAGAGCGGCAAGGATGTCACAATGCGACAAATGGACAATGAGAAAAATCCCTTGCAAAGCAGTTACTAACTTACTGTGGCCTAATGTTATTGTTAACGGCTTAATGGAGCATTCCATCATGGGGATAGATGTAACTTCAACTCCTCAGCCAGCGACAAAACAGCAATAATAAAGATTATACACGGGCAATAATTACTGGATATTGTTGTTGTTGTTGTTCTTCTTCTTGTTGTTTAATACAGAACAGCTGGCAGGGTCGCAATCGCTCGTCGTCCTGGCTGCTTGTACTTGTCCTTGCCGCCAGCATCGTCTTTCAGTAGCTCCATTTTATGGTCGAGGTTTCGCGGTTCGTTTGCTTTGCTCACTCGGTGGGTGTGTGTGTGTGTATGTGTGTGTGTTCAGGAGCATCGTAATATGCACCTAATCCTTTTTACAAAATCATAATCACACAGCCAGCGCACGAGCGTAATCACAGCAACGCAGCAGTTGAAGCGGTCGCAGCATCAGGATAAGCTCCAAGGACTTTTGTGCTATAAGTCTCCCTGTCTCTCCCACACGCTTCCACTCTCTCCCTCTCTCTCTCTCTATCTCGCTTTCTCCTGCCACAAATGCTCTACTAGCATTCGCTTAGTTTGCTACTTTCAGTTTTAATGCCTTTAATACCAGTTTTCATAACTCGTGCGCTCACTGGGGCGCACAAGCCCAGCAATTAACGCCAACAACGATGTCGTCCTCTCCACGAAGGGGCGAATAGTGGAACAACCTTTTTGTCCAGGGTTCGCAAACATCGATAGTCATATAGGGCACAGCCTTGAAAAGCAACACCCCAACAATACCAGACCAGACCAGACCAGACCGCAGCACACCATACCAGACCGTCAATTAATCAAGGGCCAGACAACAACTCAACCTCAGCCTCGACTTTCCATCGCCCAACTCTTTTCTTTATTTTCATTTTTATTCTTTGGTTTTTGGCAGGCGTAGGGAAATCCAATCCAAATAGGGGTTTTCCCTTCACTCGCCTAATCAAGCGCGCAATAACGAAAAATTATAAATTGATATAAATTTTAAAAAAATGAATTGCGCTCCCGTTTCTTGCCCCTGTTATTCGTCTCTCTCCGCAGTGTTTGTGACATTTGACAATAAATATTTTTTTTATTTATTTTTTTTGTCCCCTTTCAATTATATACAGCCGCGACGGGCGGGTCACAGGGCGTGCAATGATGATGGATGACTCTGTGTTCAGTTTTTCATTTGCTTGGACTGCTTTTGATAAAAAGCCGTGCACAACAGATTGTCCCTGGATTTATATGCGTTTTGATGTTGGGGTTGATCTAGGGTGGTTCACTTTGTTTTGTTTGCATGCCAGTTTGAAATTTTACAATCTACAACTAAAAATTAAATAAAAATTAATTAAAAATTAATTAATGAAATCGCAGCGATTGCAGCAACCATGTGGCATGAGGGCCAGAATGAATCAAACGAATTATGAGAGACAGTCGCTCTGCATTCTTGATTTGTTCATGAGGGTGTGCACAGATTGCTAATGACTTGAGTATGGGCTGCCAAAAGGGGGCGTCTTTAATGATTTGGAAGTAATGTGAAGGATCATTGATTGATCTATAGTATGACAGCGCAATTTGGTAGACTCTGCTGCGAAGATGATTTGTGTGGATTTTTTGGGTGCAGACAAAATGGCTAAGGAACTGGCAAAGGGGAAAGCAAATTGAATATTAGAAAGTAAAAATTGGAAAATATCAGTTTAATAAACATAATAATATGTGGGTTAATGCTCGTACTTTTAAGTGTATTTATCTTATACCAAACGGCTCTGCACTTAATGAATAATAAGCTGGGTCCTGTCATTAACCCTTCCTTAAATTCTACTTCTGTCATTCCCTGTTTGAATTTGTTTCCCTCCCTTCTAGACTTGGACGATTTAGTCTCTTTACATAATTTAGCTTATAAATTCGCTAGGTTTTTGCATAAATATTTCAATATACTTGGATAATGAATGCGAATCGATGTCTATGTGTGCCAGCACTCGAAGATCCTTAACTGGGACTGGACTAGGCAATATATCATGTACATTTGCCTCGAAATTTATGCACATGCAGTCGACTTTGCTAGACTCTCATTTTGTTGTTGTTTTTGTATTGTATGTTTTTTTTTTTTTTTTTTTGTTTTTTCAGTCGCGGCTGTCGTTTTGTCCACATTGCGGAGCGGCAAAATTTGTTATTGGGTTTAGCGTGTCGCATGGCGGCGTTTACAGTTAGTTTTTGAACTCTGTTTGCTGCTGTCGATTGTCGGGCGTCTAGCTGCTCTTATTGTTTTTGTTGCAGTTGTTGTTTTTGTTTTTGTAGCTTTTGTTGTTGGCTTTGTGCCAATGGCTTTTTCAATTATACTAATGACATTCAAAAAGAATTTGTAGATGTGCCAAACGAAATGTCTGCATACGAATAGCGTACGCCATTTTGTATCATCATCACACATGTGAGCGGTTTCTGTTCTTTTGGACTCTATCCACGAACATGTAACTCCTTGCTGCTCAAGTACCCTGTACTTTTTGCATACAAAGGTTGTGCTCAAACTAGCCACAGCACATGTCTTTGTTTGTTTTTTTTTTTTAATTCTTCAATTGATTGACTCAAGATTGGTTTTTTTTATTTATTTGGAAATGCATCAATAAGCAGATTTTAATATCTGATTAAGGATATAACATCAAAATTGAAAAGGTAAACAAATATGTGAAAACGCTTCAATTTTCTTTAATGTCAAATGTATTCCTAAGTATCTTATTTAAAGAGCATTCTGCAGTAGAATCTTCCAGCTGTATATATTTTTATTTGACTGTGGTTGTTTTTGTTTTTGGCGTCGCTGGCGGCAAATAAAAACAATTTGCGCCAAATTAAACTTATGAGGCATAAAGATATTTTTGGCTTCTGCCGCTGTGGCCCGTTAATGCCGCACAACAAAAACAAGAGGCACAACAGCGCGGCCAGAAAAGGGCCGCAGAAAAAGCTTTGACAATCCAGAGACGAGCAACAGCAGCCCAGGAGCCATGTGGAGAATAGCAACACAAAAAAGCATTAAAGTATATACATATGTATGTATGTATGTATGTATGCACATGTATCTATGTAGCTATGCAGGGATGTATCTATAAGTCTTTATATGTGTAAAAATAATGCCAAAACAACAGCAACTGTGGCAAGTGATAAATCTAGGAAAGACTTTTTCTATACAAAAACACACACACAAACACACACACACGCAAAGGCATTGCTTAAGACAAGCCGTCACATAGAACGTGACAATAACAACAACAACACGAGAGAAAAAAGAAAAATAAAGCTATTGCCAAAACACCAAAGTCAACGCTGAGAAAGGATATTAAAGATTAAATGATATAAGCGAAAAGTTGGAGTTACCCCAGCTCCAGTCGTATCCCTGCCCATACCCCTGCCCCTACCCCTATCCCCAACACAGCCCATGCACATCACATGTGAAATCTGAGCTAAGGGTTGGCGATTTGGCTGGCGTAGATAAAAACATGATGCGTTGTGTGTGACATTGAAGAGGATAACAGTGCTGCCAAGGACGAGAACACGAGCAGCTTTCAACTGTGACCTACAGTCTACGCTTTGTGTCTAATTAACCGCGTGCGTGGCGCATCATAAATCGTTTCTGCACATGCCCATTAAAATATGTGTGTCTACCAAAACAGAAATAATTAAAACTCTCCCAAAAAACGCGTTCCCATATTCGGCACGATTTCTCTAAACCAAATTTCAATAAAATTGAGAACAATTTGAATAAAAGCCATTTACAACAATAATTGAATAAAATTAAATGTTTTTGCATTTTTAATTTTCATTTACATATTTCAGAAACAGCAAAATCAAACAATTAACAATTTATATTTCTATCTTTAAGCTATACATATTCATTCATATTTTATCTTTGCTGTGCTACAAGCTTAACACATACACTTGTCATTAGTTTTTGACCATAAGAATTTGAATATGAAATAAATTATAAAAAAATATATAATAATTGTGGCAACTTAGCGCACAATGAAATTATGTTTCGGGCTTTAAGAACATCCCTACCATTAAGGACCTGCAAAACCAAAAGTTTCCAGCAACTGGTTTGAGTTGGGCGTATTTAAGGTTCATGTTTAAATATCAACATATCATATTGCTGACAGTTTCGCATAACCGTGGCCACATTAATTATTAGGCGATACATGAAATATTTGTGGCAACTTTAATCATTGTGACCCTAGTAAATTTCAGCAGCACAGCACAGCACAGCACACCAAGGCACACCAGAAGAGAGCAGAGCATTGTAAACTGAAACTTTGGGACCACATGCGAGCACTTGTAATTATAATTTCCACTTATTATTTCTCGGACTTTTTTGTTTAATGTTAATGTAAAGCAGTAAAGCTGTTTTCGACATTTTTGCGACAATTAAATTACTTTTCTCGGCCAGACATTTTTGGGTGGGTTGGCATCTGCGTGTGAGTGTGTTTCGGTGCTCTGTCATGTTGTATATGTGTGTATATTTATAATTTCATAATTTTCCATAGTTTCGAAAAGGGGGAGTTTGTGCGCCACAGATGTCCTGCTGTGTGTACTATGTGGCTTTATGCCATACAAATTACATTGAGGTCGTTGGATTTCACTGAGTGCCCTGATGGGTGCAACTGTGCGTACATGGCGTAAGTAAAAGGTGACAAGAGCAAAATTAATTAAAACACATCGACTATAGACTTTAATATGAAGCAAAAGTTAGAACACTTTATAAGTTGACAATATTGAAACAATATTTTTAAAGCGAGCAGATGTATTGCAGAATAGAAGTCAGCGAAATGAATTTACAAACCTCGATTATAAACTCTAATATGAAGCAAAATATATGAATTGAAATATTGAAACAGTTGCATGGAGAATAACTATTGCAATTTGCAAAAGAATCTAATGTTAATTGTAATACAGATTCAATTAGGTAGAAATTCGGCAAATACCAACTGAAATTTTCAAAGTGTTTACACTTTCTTCCAGTTCATAAAGTATTTAAAAGTAATATTTTTCATCTTCATCTATTTTATTAGTGATTTGATACCATAAATTATATTTAATGTATAACATTCATAATGATTAATCTTAATTTTAAGTACGAATATTTAAAAATGGGGCTTAGTTCTACTGTGCCTTAAATAATTATTTATTTTGATGCTTAAATTTTAATTAATGATTTAAAATAATATTAATTAACAGTAATGATTACTTCATGCAATCTTTTTTTAAAAAACGAATGTATATTTTATATGTGCTCATATTTCAACTTACCTAGCTAAATTCTAGTGAAATGTGTTACATGTATGTCCATGGCTATCTTGATTTCACATGCACATATAATAGCTTAGTCTAATGAAGATTGCTTTCAGCTTTGATTATTTTTTTGCTTTCGTGTGGCTCAATTGTGGGTCGGCTTTAGCAAGGGTGCACTACAATCTGGCGTGTAGGCATTCGGTTAAAGTACGTCAAACATAATTGCAAGTTGTTGATCGCTGAAAGCATTTTGCGAGTGTTTCCGCCACTCGTTTCGACATCTCGCACCGAGCCCTTTTCGCCGGCAGCAACCCAAGTAGCATACCACACGCTGAGTGGCAAAAACTCGACAATATGTTGATCCCCGGGCAATCGGCGAATGTGAGTAAAAACAGGAGGCGTTACGCCATCAAGTAACCCTGTGCACAAAAAAAAAAAAGAAAAAATCACAGACGGAAAAAAGAAACTAAGTGTTTTGCTGATTTGGGCAAAAACACCCCATTGATATTTCATTAACGCTTCAGCACGACCACGCCCCTTTTTCGCGTACTGTCAATTCCAGTTGCCAGGGGCACCCAGACCTAATTGCCAGAGCAGAATAAGAGCGACAGAGAGAGAGGGAGAGAGAGAGAGGGAGAGGGGGAATAAAATAATGAAAATTATTAATCAATGTAGATGCGAAATTTCGATAGTCCAGATGCCAAATGTCGGAGTCGAGTCTCCATTGATTTATATAATGAGGCAATGCAATCCCTGTCTATCCAGCTGTCTATTTGAGCAGTATCGGTATCTGGTAAGGCCCGCCAGATCTTGGGCGCACAAATCTCTTAAGTTTAGCGGAAGCTATGACAAGTCAAGTCATTATCCTGCCAACTCGCCCCCGTAATCATCGCTCTCCCTCTCTTCTCCGTGTGTTAACCTTACTGCATGGGTGGCCATTCCTTCATTCTGTTCCATCCTGTTCTGTTCTGTTCTGTTCCGTTCTGTTCTGCCCTGCTCTGCATGTGCTGGCGTGTTGACGCAGTAATTACCAGATGATGGATTGTTGCCTAGCGTTTAAATTTAATTTCTCTGACATTTGGCGCGTTGTAGGTTTACCAAATGGATTCGAGAAATGCGTGCACGCATTTTGTTCCTGCCACGCCGCTGCCTGGGCCAAAGAACTGTGAAATTATCTACAATATCTACGAGAGTGCATGTTTGTGTGTATGTGTGTGCGTGTGTGTGTGTGTGTGCGTGGGCCAGGAAGCGGAAGTTAAGTAATGTGTCAGTCAGTCAGCCAACCAGCTGAGTTACCCACATCCATCCATATATATTCCGGGAATGGGCCCACTTCCCACACAGGCAAGTAAATTGGGTGCGGGTGAGGGTCTTTTTACATGCTTAATGACATTGTCGTAAGGCATCCGAGTGCAACATTTGTTACTTTAATGCACAGGCATTTTAATAATTGCCATCGCGAATTTAAGATGACAACATTTATGTGTTTTCATATTTAATACAGATTGAAGGCAAGTGATTAAAGAGATCAGCAAAAGTATCCAAGCTTAAAATTGGAAAGTAAATAAGAATAAGTATCTTATAATAGATATAAAGAAATAAAATTCGAATATTCACTAAAATTTCACATAGAAATTATACTGTTCTGTTTTTAAGCATAATTCGTTGTATTATGACTATCCTAAGAAACAGATTATGAAACAATAATAATAATAATATAATTATAAGACCAGTCAGTTAAAGTCTCATTGAATTGTAATTTCACAATGTATAAAACATATCAAATTTTTGCTTAACGTTTGAGTAAAATAATTTAATATTGTTTCGCATCCACCCTCCAGGAAACATTCATAATCTTTACGATCTGAATCCTGTTTGAGTTACAACCAAAAACTCCACGATAGGCTTGCTTGCTGCAAGTGCAACGATCATTTACGCCAGCTTATAAACCACAAGCCAGCGATGCATATCGAAATAGGAAAATAAGAATTTAATGTTTTTTGTTTCGTTTGAAAAGCGGTGCACGAACTGCTTTTAATAGTTGTTGAGACCGCCCGCATTGCGCCATAAATTGCGTATAGTCGAATAGTCGGGTCCTTAAAGACCACACCTTTTAGTGGCATTATAAAATAGCTCACGCAACAATCAATTGAATTAAATACATATACATATAGGAGAGCTGCAATTTAAGATTTCACACAAAACACCAAGTGACGAGGGCGGCACAACTCCATATATCTGTAACACCTTTCATTTAATCGAATGTGAAAACAATGCGCAAAACCACAAAAAGGTTGCCTCACACAATAAATTATGCACGGCAGCGTGAGGATCTTTCAACAGGCGGCCCGAAAACTCTCTAGCGTAACAAATTAAATGAAAACACACTGAGAGAATGAACTGAAAATTGTGGAAAACTAAGTTACCATTGATTTGAACATGCAATACAAACAGAGTTCACTATTTCTTCCATTAAGAACCACATTTTAATGGTTTTGCATTTGTGGCTGGCCATCTTAACTTATTCATGCTAACAGTTTTGTTCTTGGTCTGATTGTTTATTTCTCTGAATTTTTCCCCATCCATGCAATAAAATTTGAACAAAATTTTGCCATAGATTTTAGAACATTTTTTGTTTTGTAATTTTGTTTTTTAATATCAATTAATAAAGATTCATATACATAATCCATATACATTTTGAATTTATTTAATACTATTTTAATTTACTATATAAAGAAGTTGATATTAAATGAATAAACACATATTATCTACAATTACGGTTTGATGTTTTCTCAGTGTACCTCGGAGATATCTAAGCGAGATGCAGATAACAAAAGTGAGAGAGAGTTGGAATGGTCGCGTTTTCGATTTCGTTTGTGGCACATTTGCCACATTGCCACATTTCCCGCATTCTACCTGCGATGTCAAGACCCAGCTCAACGTCAACTGCTGCCCCATCGAGACTCGTCATTGTCTCGTAACTGCCGCTGAGTGCGTCGGCGACGACGTCGACGTCAGCATTGGCATCGGCGTTTGTTTTGGCGCTGGCGTTGGACATTGATGGTGGTCCTCTAACTGCCACTGCTGGGCATTTGTAATTTGTAATGTCCAACACGTCAGCATCAAAGCGAAGGTGGTGGCCAGGGGCAGCATAGGTAGCAAGCGACACGGCGCTGCAGGTGCACGCATCACACACTTTGTGGCCAACTCCGTCACAGGAAACTGGCAACGCTGTTGAATTTGTAATAAGGCGCGGGAGGGTTAGGCGACGGGGGAAGGAATGGGTGTTGGTGTCGGACATTTCCCAAAGACCGACAGGGTCTCATTATGTAATAAAAAGGCGTAGCATCGAGTCGAGGACAGGAACTGGACTCTAAGACTGGTTCGTGGCATGTGTGAGCACGCATTTACAAGCTTTTTATTAAATTAAAGTGTGTGTGTGCAATAAGGCGCCTCTGAACTTGGGACACGCAAACAACAGCAATCCCCACCTCCGACCTACCCCAGCCTTGTCGAAAGGCGTTCAAGGAAACGGCATACAAAAATGTCATAGTAATTATGACGTTGGGTTTATGGAAATGTTTTTGGGTAATGGGGAGCATAACGCAACGCCCCTCAGCTCATAATATTAGAGACAAAGGCCACACCGAGAATTAAGTAATAATGTCGCGTTTAAATGGGTGTTTCGTTTGCAAAACGAATAATGAAAAGGAAAAAAAATTATACTTTCATACTGTGGAATGCATATAGAGTCTATATTATAGGTATACCATTTTAAGCCAGTCTATAATTGATGTTAAAAAATCAATTAAAAAAAAGAGAGAAGTTGATGAAATAGATTCACAAAAATAGAATATGTTGCATAATATTCTTCACCAGCACAGCTTGTGTGTATTAAACTAAAGTTATATTTGAAGTTTATTTTATTACACTTAAAGGTTAAAGTCTTTATTGGATTTATCTGGTATATTTACTATACTCGTGAATGACTTACAAATTTAAGTTCACTAATACGATTCCCAACTTAAATTGATCATTGTCAAATAGTTTTCAGTTTAGTATTTAGCACTTATCAGTGCAATAAAATAAATTAATTTACACATATTTTCATTGCTTATGCTACTAGTTGGCAGATTACTTAATACGTGTGTATCTTGGGCAAAATAAATTATTCATAATATTATCTAAATACACATTTTCAATTTGTTTACACTTAACTTGCATTCAAGTTGTAACATTTTGCTCAGTGTGTTTACAGTTTTGTTTTTGTTCTTGTGAATTTAAGTTGATTACGTCAGCCAACTGAATATGTTATCGTAAGGTAATTAAGGTAACTTTATTATACACATATGTGTACAGTCCACTTTTATACGAGCGAATTTCTCTTTCATTGCCCCTGCCAAATAAACACAATTTATGACACTCGCCTATCTTGCACTAACAATCCAGAAAGCATCTCTCATCTCACTCGCTCTCTCTCTGTCGCTGTCTCTCTTTCTCTACTAATTTCTCCCTCTCACTTATATACTTTGTGTGCTCTATATTTTCATGACTTCGATATGCTAACATCAAAAGCGTTTCATATAAAATAAATACCATTTTCTGATGGCAAAATATGTACATTTCTATTGAAAGAGACATATAGAGTTGGAGAGAGAGAGAGAAAGTGGGGAAATGAGTGCGATGAGGATAGAAGAGAGGTCCACTGCTAAAGATATGGATAAACTACTTCAATTTAGAGGAAACTTGCAAAATGTGAGTGTGTGTTTTTTGGCTCGCATTACATTTTGCATAACATTATTACAGAGAATTTTATGTAAATAGTGGATACAAGTTTATTATGCTGTTTATCAATTGATTTGATCTTAAGCACTCTCGTATATTTATTACACACACACACACACACACTCAGTCAGCAAGACCAAAGGAAGTTGCTCGGAAATCACAGTAACATATTGCGATTCCCTCTGGGTCCAGTTCTCTAACCCTGGCCATAACCTAAAATGTTATGTAAGTTCAATAAGAGAGCAGAGGAGTCTTCAATGTATGCATTTATGTATATGTGTATGTGTGTGCTTGTGTGTGTGTGTCTCTAAAGCTCTTAACTGATTGTTTGTCTTGCCAACTGCCACTAGACAAGGCTCTCATGGCTTGTACTCGATACTTGGGCTACTTGGCAAAATATTTCGCAACTATTTTCTATATTAGAAGCACACAGCACAGCAATTCAAACAGTAGCCACATATACAAAGGTGTAGTAGTTGTCTCTCTATGTGTGTGTTTGATTGTGTGTGTGTGTGTGTGTGTGTGTGTATTGTTGATATTTATTTGAATCTTGACTGTCTCCTACATCCTGCAGATACATATGTATCTATCTATGTTTATCTATAGCGTGGCTCTTGCCTCATACCAAACCGAATTTCATTTGAAATTGAACTTGTTTTTGCGCCAATAAATTGTATGGCCAAAGCATTTTGATTGCGTTTGTGCTCGATAAAGCGATGGGTTGGGGGAGGGGTAGGCGTAGACGAGTATTACCCCCAAACACGTGTGCTGTACTTATTTCCGGCTCACAAATGGAGCACAGAAACTAAAAACTAGACTTCGAACTAAATGCCAAAGCAATAGGCTAAAAGTAAATCAACAGTAAAAGCAACTAAACTAAGTGGAGCATGAGGCGGGGCAGTAAATTGTAAGGGGTTGGGGTTAACTGTTGAATTGAAGAGTTGGGTTGCCAGGTTTAACAAAAAGTTTTCTTTTTTATTAGACTTTTCCTATTTCTGTGTGTGATTGTCTGTTTGTGTGTTTGTGTGCTGTGAGCCGTAAACTCGTTTGAGCAATTCAAATAAATACGACGATCTGTTTGTTAAGGGCGTCAAAAGAAAACTTAATGCACTAATTTCCCAATTGAAGTCAAGAGAATCAGATGAACAAGAGTTAAGGGACAAGCACAGATACAGTCGCACCACAACAACGACTGAATACACTATAAAACAGCTAAATCGAATAATATATATTGGTAACAGACATATGTGCATTCCTATGAAACACCTTATGGGATATTTATTAATAAAATTAGTTTTTAATTTCTTACTACTTGCTTATAATTATTCAAGTTCAAAATGAGTTTGGCAATATAAAAATTTAATGTATTTATTTGTATAAGTCAATTTTTATTTCAAAATTCAGAGTTTATTTAATTTCAGTACAGCAAAAATGCAATAACAAGAAGTTTGTGAGCTAAAATTGCAATGCGCTAAATTTAAATATGATTCAATTGCACATTATTAGTTTATGCATCTTGTACTATTTCAATTCTGTGGAGCATACAAACTACTTAAGAAAACTGCAGTGCTGGAAAACTTTGCTGCTGTGCTATGTTTGTAAACATCATGGAAAAACTTTTGTGCTGTGGCTTTAAAACTAAACAGCGCACTTATCTATTGAGCAGCATCATGAGTAACGTCGAAGCTGCCAAAAACTATCCAAAAAGAGCCGAACAGAAAACTTGGATCAAAACTTGCCAAAACGACTTTCGATGGCCGCCTCCATAATAACACTCATTTGCAGTATTACCGCAATGTCGGAAGGAGGGTGGCATCTAACTACGAGTGGGCTGCTCGATTGGCAAGCTCGACTTTTACGCTTTGCCGGGCGTGCAAACAAACAAATCAACTTTGGATAATTATTGCACATCAATCGTTCAGTGTCTGGCAGCTGCCGAGTCAGCATCCCAAGTTTCGCAACAAAACGAAAGCACAACAAGCCACAGGACAGGCGGGGAGGAAACTACTACTCCTGCTACTACTATGTAGCACTAGGAATAGGAACAGGCCAAGTTTCGATGCAGCAGCACCAGCAGCAGCAGTATTGGGTAATGCCCTTAGGTGATGATGCCCTGTGCATTTGGTGAAAAGTTGTACGGTATGGTTTTTGCGTACATTTGTCTGATTTTGCAGTCATCAGTGAAGAGCCGGAGACCATCGTCATCATCATCAGTAGCAGCAGCAGCAGCAGCAGCAGCATCATCATTATCATCGGTGCTGTCCTTGGTCCATGTCATCTCTTCATTGATATCGTTACGACCAGTTTCCGTTTCGTTTACAAATTTCGTGCGGCAATAACCGCAGTAATGTTTCTCCACTCTCTTTTCTCTTTCTTTCAAGCAGCGTTGACTGTCAGCTGAATCGGTTGGGAATACAAATATCAGGCAGTGCGGGAGGTAAAGCGATGCCCACATGGAAGTTGAACTAATACATTGGCACATGGCACATCATTTAGTGTAGATGTTGCTGCATCGTAAATTTTTACAGTTATGTCATATAATTGCGCAAATGAAGCTATTCGAATGCTGCATGTCTGAGCCAGAGGAAAAGCCACCGCACTTAAAAAACAAAACAGTTTTACCATGACTCGACTACTTTCCCGATAGGAACTCCATGCACTGTGCATATTTAATGGGTTATGCAAAGGCTGTCGCAGAGTTCTGCACAGCTCTGAACAAGTGCAACCTGCAGAGCCAACTCTTTAAATGGGCTATTGTAATAGACAAAAGAAATGTATTCCTTTTTTTTCCGTTAAACACGGACTCTGTGAACAGTTGTGGGAGGCAAAGAAAATGTGTGTCAATCCCTTAAAGCAGACATTTTCATTATCGGCAAAAAGTACTGAGTCCTCATTGCCACTTCAGTTAAAGAGTTTCAGTATCGATTTATTTAATAGTTCTCACAACACAGTTTAATTAAGAGTAATTTAAATTGTCACAATGAATTTTATTTTTTGTAGTATTATTTAACTTTTATTTTCTTTGTTTTCGTATTTTAATGCCATATTTTGTACAAGCGTTTAAAACTGTAAATCAGTAGAAAAGATTTTGACGCACATTAAATATCCCCCACTGGATTCTTAAATTTCAGAAGTATTTTATTTAAAACAAAAATGTAACAGTTCCACCACAAGTTCAAACAAAATAAACTACTAACCAAAATCAACGGGATGTTTAATTGCTGACCCACAAACTGAATAAAATATATCAAAATATAATAAAGCAGCTTTGATCTAGTTGGTAAAGTATTTAGGTAAAGGCACCGCTTCCCATCATTCGCCCGCAATGTCAATATGACAAGAAGGCAAACCAAAGCCCTAACGCACGTCTCGAGTTTATTAAATTTGCGGCAACACCTGCAGCAAACTGCCAGGGGTTCGAGGGAGTCTAGTCTTGTATTGCTGACTGCCCCTGACATTTGAGCTACGGGTTTCTCTCGCAGTTCAGACTCGTAAAATGATTGCACGCTCTACATAGCAATATACTCACACACATATTCAGATAGAGCAGCAGACAGGAAAACACTTAGCGGCAGGTAGCTAAAGCTAAAGTCAAAGACAAATGTGACGACTCCAGCTGCAGTAAAGCTGGTAACGGGGCCCAGACGAAAACTCCCAGGCGTCACCATAAACATTACCCAATGCCATAGCCATAGCCATAGCCATAGCCCATCACCATAGCCGTCATCATCATCATAGTCTCGCCCACACTAATGATAACATGCCCAGCACATCCCTTGCTCCCCTTTCTGACTATCCGTGTGTCTCTCTCTCTCTCTCTCTCTCTCTCTCCCTTTCTCTTCCTCTGTGTGCTGGTGTGTGGCAAATATGAAATTTATAGTTTTATGATGACTGCTGAGTGTGCCACTGCTAACGCCTTTACGGGGCTGGTCCAACTAAACTTTACGACCCAGCGACTAGGAGCAACTCCTGGCTGGCTGCTTGCTGCTGGCTGCCTGGCTGCCTGGCTGGTTTGTGGCATAAATAAAATCATACAACGCGCATTCTACACTCTCCACGTTTATTTCCGCCTACTTGGTCGCTACATTGCCGATTGCTGCTTGCAGTATCAAATATATGCGGCAGAAAAGCCAAACACACAAAACCCGAATGCGATTCTGAAATACGAGAACTGCTACCATTTTGGGCATTGCAAAGCAAAGTTGAAGTTTTATATGGAGTATTTCTGCGGCAAGTTGGCCGCCAAGAGGTAGGAAAACTGCAGGAGCTGCATGTGGGAGAGTCATAATCATCATCATCGCAACACACAGTCTGCATGCCCGCAAATATGTTTTTGATTATTATGACTCTTCGAGATTATGCAATTTTATGAATATGAATTGGGTTTACGGGTGTGCCGGCATGTGCAGGTATTTCACAGATTGTGGCTTCTCCTGGCTCTTTGCTTTCAGAGCATGAAATGAATTGCATTGCAGTTGGTTAAATGCGCTCAGTATTCCTCCTGCTTGAAAGCGTTAAATGCGATTATGATGATGATGACGATGAAAATTTACTTAGCACAAAAGCATTTATGAAGTCCCTTTTTAAATTCAAATTTAACTATAATTCTCCTGCTGTCTGTCGACATCGTCAACGCTGTTTGAGTGACGTACTGCCTGACTGACTAACTGACTAACTGACAGGGTCGTAGCATGGACGGCACTGATAGAACAGCTTTGATGTCACAGGCGGGCCACTGAGGCCAATATATGAGAGACAGCCAAGAAATAAAATTGAATAGGCTGTACCGATATGAAGATGCGCTCTTAAGTCGTACACTAAACAAATGAAATTGAAAAAATACACTCAGGATGCACAATTCCTTGGAATAAGGGTCGTCAAGCTATGTATTTTTTCCTTTCAATGAGTTTAGTATAAATACCACGAAATTGTACGAACGTTAATATGTTTTTATTCCATAATGGGACGGACTAATATTGTCAATAGTTATTATA
Organism: Drosophila picticornis; assembly: GCA_035043845.1. Taxonomy (NCBI): domain Eukaryota; kingdom Metazoa; phylum Arthropoda; class Insecta; order Diptera; family Drosophilidae; genus Drosophila; species Drosophila picticornis. Next base: position 19,925,339 of record JAWNMR010000122.1, on the reverse strand, counting down.
CTTTAAGACTAACTAAAACCATGCATTATTTATAGAAGACAATATATTCGTGGCAAGACCAATTTGAACTCTCATAATAAATACATAAAAAACAAAGTTACAAAAATTAAGTATTCATGAAACAAACAGCTGACTCTGGTAATCATGTTTAATAAAAGTTCTGCACCTTAAATAGATACAGCATCATGCGCTGAAGTAATATACCCTTCACCTTCTGTGAGTATCTACACACACACTTACCCGTCTACTCATATCCAAAGCAAACAAGCAGATAACAAAACAACAACAACAACAACAACAACAAAATGGAAAGCCAAAAAAATGCTAGCAGAAATGACTGCAATCTGTCGTCTCAACGTTGATGACATTTTGAGTGAATGAACGGCGCACAAATGTGGCCAGCCTATCCGCTGGCAGTTCCCCCTTCCATGCCCCGAAGCTACGTTTTTTAACAAATTGGTGTGATCCCAGAGTGACGCGTCATATTCGCAGACACTTTAGCTGGCTGGCCGAGCGGGAGCTGAAGCCGGAGCAGAAGCAGGAGCGGGAGATGGAGATGGAGAAACGGAAACAGGACCAGGCGGAGACTCAACTGATAGAGCGACAGCAGAGAAATTGCAAACGAGTTGAGTCGTTGAGCCAAAAAACCAAAACATACGCAGCATTTATAAGGCAGCCAACAATGAAAAGCAACCCAACCCTAGCCCCTACAATGGCATCCCCCATTCCCATCTAACAAAACATATTGTTAACGCCCACTCAACTCTATGCCATTTTGTATTGATGGCCTGTCTGCCGCACAGCTTTTATATAAAGCACGAGAGCTTCAGCGGGGGCGCAGCCTTTGGCATCATGTTTTGGTTTTTCTCCTCTTTATTTTCATTTTTTTGTTTTCGTTTTTGTGTCTTTGCTGTTGTTGTGGAAAACAAATCACTAAACAAAAAAGCGCACAATGCAGTTAAAGGCAAAGGCATAAAATTGGGCAAATTGCGAGAACGATATGAATGACACGATATCTTCATTGACAGCAACGCACTTTGTATACCCTCGAAAATACAGACATATATTATTATCAGCAATTGATTGGAGACAAAGTATTTCTCCAGGTGTCACGAAGTTTGCTCTTTAAATTTCGAGTCTGGTGTTGTTCTTTAAGTTTTTGAAATAGTGTCTATAAAAGAATTCTCTATGTTATGTAGATCGGAAAATAAGTTGAGTCACTTAACAGCAATATACATTCAAAATATTTTGTACTCATTAAAGTTAATTAACTAATCAATTGCAAAAACAAAGTTTTTAATGATTTGAGGAACATAATGCCTTAGCTGTAATACTCCTTAGGCAAGCTGCTGTATGACACGAAAAACAAATGCGTCTATTTTCATCAGTTGCGAAATTGCTGTGAATTTAATCCACGTGTGTGTTTTGCATGTGTGTGCGGGAGTGTGTGTTTGCTTGCGTTGTTTATTCCGTCCGTCTGCCACTCGTCAATTTGCACGCGTAAAGTGCGCCATCTAGCGTCGTTTATGCGCACATTTGCGCACATCAATTTGTGGTGGAGACATTAGAATCTGCATTTTTTATTAAATGCGCGACACACGCACGGCGTATACGTAATTTGCTTGAAGTGTGCCAGTAAATGACGTTGAGAGATGAGCTACCAGAAGAGCTCATTAATTGTTGCACTTGCAAAAGCCTTACGCACCTCTTACTGTCTCCTTCTCTCTTTATCTCCTTATCTCTCTCTCCCTCCCTCTCATTCTCACTCTCTTTCTCTCTCTCTCTCTCATTCTCTCTGTCTCTCCCTGCGTCTTTTTGTCTTTGATTAGCTGCAAACATCACCAGACAGACAATAGACACACAACAAGGGACACAAAGTCTGCTGATATAGCTCATTGGAGAAATTGCATTTACATATTAAAATATGCCAAATGGCGGGACAGAAGGACGGAACAACAGCGATGGTCAGCGACTCGAACTCAACTCTGCTGGAGTCGACGCCATTGCAGCCTTTGGTCAATTGCCCAGCCATGTGGCGAATGTTGCCGTCGTCGTCGTTGTTGCCTTGTTGCACGCATTGCTTATGCATAGGCTCAGGGCGAGGCACAGGCCCAGGGCGCCGAGGCTGAGACTCTTGTTCGCATCGCTAACCTCCCTGGAGAAGGCAATGTCTAGTCGGGCGGCCAGCTCTACCTGGCACACACTTTCATGCAGCCAGGACATATTGCACGTATCTGGTTGGCAGGTTGGGTAGCTTGAGAAGTTAAGTAAATTGGCATGAATTATATTTGTAAATTCTAAATGTATAAAATAAATTGTTGTACACTTAATTTACCAGAATTGTGTGGTAAATGTAATCAATTCTTTGCGAACAAGTGGAATTCGTGAACATTATTCAATAAATATTAATATCAAACCCAAATTACAAGGAACTTGCGAATATTATTTCATGGGAATGTAAAGAATAAATATAATTTGTAAGAAAAGAAAACTAATTTGATTATAAAATAATCAACCAAATAACGGATCGCTAAGCTGGTCTGTAAAATACCACATTTGAAACATCAAATAACACATAATAATTGAACTCCTTAAAATGTTTTTGATTTTAATAAAATCAAAAGTCAAATACTCAATAAATTGAATACAATTTAATACAATTTTAATCCAAGCTGTTGAGGTAAATGCTTTATAAAACTAACACCTTAGCATACTTTGCGCGTTTAGAAAATCATACCATCAACTAACTATCCATATCGACATAATAGTATAAAGCTGATCAACTGAAACCAATTAAGCTGCCTTCGCAGATTGTGAATTGACTCAACAAACAAATTTTCCCCTTTGGTCTTTTTAGAGTCTTCTGCACTTTGTAAGCCCCGTTGGCTGTTTTGCAATGATTTCAGGTTATTGTTGCTGTTGTCGTTCGTGTTGCTGCTGCTACTGCAGCTACGCTATTGCATATTATGCAAAATTGTTTATGCAAATATTGCAAAAAAGAATTAATTTATTTGACTTGCATGCTAATTTACGAGCCAATAAATGCAGTTGGCCGAAGAGGGAAGCGAGGCAAGCGGCAGGTGGAACATTGGCCAGGCTATTGTTAATTTATTGGCGTGCACGCTACACCCACTCCCCACAGCCCACAGCCCACTTTCCGTGCAACCCTCTAACATGTGTAGACACATTTTAAATTTAAGCCATGCCAGCAACAACAATACCAACAACAACAAATAGGGCTAGAAATTATAACGCATTGGACCCAAAAATCAACAGCTGCCTTTCCGCAAAAACCAACAAACCGCATGTCGAAATCTCCCGAGCTTCGCCACGCTGGACCAGTATACCACTCCCCCTAATATAGCATCCAAACAGGAACTCGGCTGACCGAGAGCCTAAACGGCACTGACCGCATAGGGGTCGTTGCGAAACAGGTCTGGGGAAGGAGGGCTGTGGGTGTAGGACCGCTGGAAATCAAAAAACCAATTTAAAAATAGCCGCAGCCGCCATAAGTTCAAAGTTGAGAACCAACCAAGCGCTCATTTCGGCTGGTCAGCGCCTAAAATCAGGCAGCGTCCAAGCTACACAATTCATATTCAGAGGCTTGCTCCAATTTCAAAGGATAAACTATTCCAAAAGTGATCTTAAATAACGCTAATTGGTTTTAGATGAATGCGATTTTAAGTGAAAACTCAGCGAATTCATCAATTTTAACTAGACTGCCCATAAAAGTTACTGGAAACACTTTTCAATTCAATTCAGTTCCTTGTTTCATAATTTTAAGTGGATTTATTGAACTACAACTATTCAGTATTAAGGCTAAAGGCAAATCAAATTACATAAAAAAGCACTCACAGTGACAATGTTTTGCAAACTATTTATTCCAAGTATTCTAATATGTTTAGCGTTTACCACGCCTGATAAAAATCAACATAACTAAAATGCAATCTGCCACACCTTATATGCCCTCACAAATTAAACTGTTTGCAAACAGTTTTCTTTTTTTAACAACAACAAAATTGCTAACCCCTGCGAGCCACTGATTTTTTTCGCTGTTTTTGAAATGTGCATGGGAATTTGTTGTGCGCGGGGGTTTTGTTTAATGCTGCATAATTTTAGGCGCTAGAAAATAACAACAAATTGGCGGTGTTTGTTAGTGAGCCCGGAAGGTCCTCATCAAATATTCAAACGGTAGCCAGTTGCACCCGTAGCCTGTTTGCGGTTTTCTTCTCGGTGCACGGCAGCGGCAGCGTCAACGAAAATGGAGGGAAAAAAACTACAAACAAAATATGGCGTCAACAAAAGCCATCATAACAATTAATTTTGAAAACACGTGTAGATTGCTTTTTGCGGTTAGCAGCCAGCAGGACACGGCCGGTTCTCACATCTCGGTCCAGTCCTTCATGCTCTAGGCACTGAAGAGTCCAAAGCGAGGCGATGGGGAAGGCGACAAAAGGAACAGCGCGACCCCGTCGACCTCTCGCATAACCTGGCAATCATAAAACACTTTAAACATGTTTTCCTACTAGTTTATTAGTGTAAAACCCGGATGACCCTGCCCATAACTGCCCGGCAATGCAACCCCCCATTAATTATTTCAATGTCAGCGGCTTCGTTCACATGGCATCGCAGATGCCCTCATGGGCGATGATCTCCAATAAATTCCTTTGTGCTATTCAAGTAATGTTTTATTGAATATCAAACAGTGTCAAATTGACGTTAGAATCTACCTAAAATTTGTGTGAATCAATCGAATACCATGATAAGCTCTTTTTAAGATTTGCCTAATTTGTTTTTCAATTATTTTTTTTTAAATGAATTCAAAAATTAAATTATTATGAGTGTTATAGTTTAAACAAAATTATTAAAATTAATTAAAAATACAGGGTCTAAAAAAATGTTCAAACGTGAAAGAAATACTTTTAAATAAACTGAACACGAAATATATATTCAAAAAAGGATAATCTTATTATCATTGTAATTTAATTACCTTTTATAATCTTTTGATGATCTGTTTAGCTCTTTGTTGTGATCCTCATTTCTGATTTTAATATTGATTTCATGTGCGTGAAGTGTATTTTAGTTGTGGTATATGCTTGTTCTATCAAGTTTTTTCTGCTTGTATCATTAAAATGTCCAGTCAGACCGCCCGTTGGCTGTCGACTGTGATTTCTAGCCCTCTCGTAACGCTCTAATGGGTTTTCGGACCGCTGTCTGGCCATGGCATCGTTTCTGGGACTGTCGACTGTGGACTCTGACTTTAAATTTATTATAATTTCAAATGGTTTCAACTCGTTTCATTGCTCCCCGGACTACCCGCTCTGTATTAGACTATGTTTGTTAAATAATTAATGTTTTGTTGTTCTTTCTGCACATTCGTTGAGTTTGGCCAAATAATTTTTCGGCACATATTATGGCCTATTGAAATAATTTGCATAGCATGACCAAAGGATATGAAATGGACAACCAGCATATGCCAAACAGACGGCCCAGACGTGCCCAACCCCTACTCCGACTCCGATTCCGACTACGACAACAACGACGATAACGAGTAGGTTGAGCCAGACGCATAGCTAGTCGGCTGCTTGAGGCATTGCAGAAGAGGCCACAAAGTCAACGGCTACGTATAATTTATATGCAAATACACACGTTCCAGCTACAAGCACAAGCAACCTGCAGACCAAAACAATAACGTCCAGGGGTTGTGGCAAATGCTGAATGTCCTAGCTGGTGGCTTGGGAGAGGGGTAGTGTTGTGGAGTAGTGGGGCCACTCCTACGAAATGTCTATTAAAATTTATTCGAGCGTGAGTACTGGGGAGCTCGAATTGAAAGCTGAAAACTGAAATCATGTTTTGCGCACTACTGAAAAGAAAATATATGTAAGCTAAATGCTAAATAATCAAATGTACACCAGCTGCACGCACGTACATATATAAGACTTGTCGCAAAAGGTGTGCAAAGGTGGGCGGGCTAAGAAGTTCTCTATTTCCAAATGAAATTTTCGAAGAGAATTATTGTTTAATAATCAAGCTAATTGCGGAGAAGCATTTATGAAACCATTCAACGTTCTCCGGATTGCAATCTTTTCAACGTTAATTTTGAATCTTTTAGTTTATTTTTCAAATTATAGAAACATTTTCTTTTTCCAAAATCAAATTAATGCCTATGAACGGTCGGTCAATAATACACAAGAAGAGTAATTTATTGATATTAAATACTGATTATTTAAATTTCAGTTCGACTTGCTTGTATCTTATGATAGCAACTTCACATTTTACTCCAATTTGAGTATATCTTATGACAGCAACTTAACATCTTGCTGCAATTTGCAACACAACTAACCAATAAGCACACAACCTTAAAAGTTACCTCGGTAACTGAATCTATCTCAAAAACGAAGTACTTTTTAAGCTGCCGCCTTTCTCAACCGCTGCTCTGCAGCAAAAAGCGTCGTCTAGTTTTGGCCAAGGCAAGTTAGGTGCTAAACAGCGCATGTCGTTGACTGGACCTCCCATTCCTGGCAGCAAAACCGAGAAGAACGGGCACAAGAGCTGGCGCAGGAACCTTGGGGGATGCCTTGCTTGTAGGGCTCGTCAGTTGCCGTGGCTGACAGGTAGCGCGAATTTGGTTGCTATCCGAGGATAGGAGTGTACAACTTTGTAAGTAGTTTAATTAAATTAATAAAACTTAAAGCTCAACGAGGGCGCAACGTGTGTTTGGGTTGGTCTGTGGGTTGGGTAGGGTGGGAAGTGCTTCAAGTCGCAGGCCAGGACACTCTGCGAACGTAAAGTTGACAGCAAAACAAATGCAATGACGAGTAAAGTGCTCGTTGCGTATTTTAATTTGGTTTAAAAACATTGTTTCGCACAATCCCCAAGTGTACGTCAGCTCAACTGACGTCAAGTCACACAGTGAACTGAGAAAGAGAAAGCAAAATATGAACAGAGATAGAGACAGAGACAAAGACAGAGAGAGGGAGAGGGAGATGGAAAGGCATATAGAATCAGATAAGGGAAGCGTTCGTGTCCCAGTTGCTGTGTACATATATATATTTGTGTGTGTGTGTGTGTGAGTGTGAATGTGTGTGTGTTGTGACAGCAGCGCAAAAACCACGCTGACAGCCAGCACTGGCTAAGGGAGCTACGGGATTCCCAGCTCAGTTCGGTTCGTTTCGGTTTCGTGGCGCTTCCTTTTTCATATATAGAAGGGGGAGGGGCGAGGGACATTCCAAATGTAAGAAATGTAAATTGTGCGCTTTTGCATTCACGTGCAAAATTTTCATGAGTTTCGCTGCTCCGGGAGTAAAAAGGAGCTCGTGCGAGCGAGATGGAGCTGCTCGAGATGAAGGCAGCCGCGTTGGCTCAGCAGCATAATGAACTCAAAAACCAACTCATAATTAAACTGGGGAGTTATGTGACGTAGACAACGACCGAAGCCCAAAAGCGGCGCCTAGCAAAATGCTGCAACAAAGGGGGCCATGGCCGGGGTAAGCCGTACCCACCATCCAGAACAGTTGCGACATTTTTCTTATCAAAGTTTTGGTCTTTTTTTATGGTATCTGCTGCTTTGTCCGCTGTCCGACGATTTGTTGCCACTGCCACAGTGCCATAAAATGACGAAAGTTCAGTTTAGCCCAATGCTGCAAAGTGCAGTCCAAATGGGACACAGCAGAGTTTACTTATGAGCTCATGAAGTGTGCCTAGCCACAAGCTAGATTGAATGGGGAGGCTCAGATGCAATAAGCGACATGGTCTTTGTTTACAATGATCCCAAATTAATGATATACCATATCTGAGAGGGATCGCATGTAAATTGGACCTAAAGCAATTAATGCTTTGTTTGAATTCTATTAACTTTTAGAACAACCGAAAGGAAAATATTTTAAAGAAATAATATATTTGATCACTCTGAAATTGACAGATCATTAAAAATGCATGACTTCTTTTTTAATCAAGTTAATAAAAAAATCAATATAAAATTAGTGTCATTAGTTTTTAGTTAATTAACGCGAATAACCGAAAATTAATATAATTAATAGTATTGGGATAAAGTAGAGTTAAGTACAACTCAACAATAATAACAGCATAGATTCTGCAGTGCAAATCAAACCGGTACTAGAATATAAAAAATGAGGATTGTAATTGGTTACTTTAGGTATTTTAGTTTTATTTTATATTTATTAAAATTATTAGCCTACTTAAAGCTGTGAGCTCTTCAAAGTAATTTGTATTCAATGGCTTGCAATTGATTCACCCAGTTCTGTGCTGTGCTGTTTTTTCCCCACGCATTGCATTGCCTCGTTTACAATGCACAAGTGTCGTAAATGCAACCACTCCAGTTACAAGGCCAATTCTGGTGCCTGTATAAATGGCTCTTATGTACAATAAATGTGCCTTGGCGTGCCCTTATTTCATGGCAGAAGGCGCAAAACTTTTCGGACCGCCGCAAAGCCCAACTCATTAAAAAGATCAGCACAGTAGCTATACAGCTATTGATGCCACACCGCAAGCCTCTGCTCTACCCCGACAAGAGTGAACAATCGAACAATATCAACGCTTGATGGCAGCCCACAAGGCGTGGTGAAAAAAAAGCGGTAGCAAAAGAAAACAAAAACAAACAAAAAATACCAGAAAACACAAAACTGACAAAAGCCGAGCCTTCTCAACCACCCAACAGTCTTATAAAAAAAAAAAGGAAAGCAAAATTGGGGCACTTACGCGTGTTGGCGTAAAAAGCAGCACAGCAGCGCCAAAGTTTTCCTCATTCCCAACCCTAATACCCCAACGCCATTCAGCCGTCCGAGCAGCGGCAGTGGTTTTAAGCAAATGTCAGCCAGTGCCTCCTGATGATGGCCCCACATTTTGAAAATGTGTCAGAGCTACAAGTGAAGAGCAACTGTTGCAACACAGCATCAGCAGCAGCAGCAGCAGCAGAAGCAGCAGCAGCAGCAGCAGCAGCAGCAGTAACATGGGAGCGAGGGCGGGGCAAACTCAGAATAATGCTGATTATGGGTGGGCTTTGATGGTGCGCGTTCCTCGCTGATGTTGCTGCATAAATATTCAAAGCTTTTACATGGCTGCAGGCTGAGTAAAAATGTGCAACACAACTCTGACAGCGGCAACACTGAGTAATAGTTTTTTGGGGAATGGTAAGTGCATGCAGCTCTGGCCCGCATAAAGCTACTTGTACGGAGGGTTGCTCTCAAGTATTTATTCAGTAAAAAGGGGTTAAATTGAAAATTCATTAGCTCAGATTATACTTTATGGCAGAGAATTGCCTGCTGGAGAGCTGAGAGATCTGCAATCAGTTTATAAGAGACCCAACCTAACCAGGTGTAACAGTTAGTTTTAGTTCAGCAAGAGCTAATAAGCTTAAAAGATTTGACACCATTTTTATGCAAATTGAAAATATAGAATTTTGGCACAGTTAACAAGTCAAAAACTTTTAGTAGCTCTTTAAAAATTTAGGTAACAATTTAGAAGACTTAAATAGATTGTAATTTGTTAACCCTCAAACAAATACACCTACAAGGAGCTAATAACTACGAGTATGACCTTGAAAGCTATTATTCTACTGATTATGTTTTATATGGCTATTTATATTGCTCCCACGTCTGCATAAGTTTTAGGGGCAACCCTCTCAATGCCAGCGTAAAATTGTCTCGCACTTTGTCCGTTGTGGCAATAAAAAAAAACAACAACAACAGCAGCAACAGCCACTCTGCCAACAGTGGCAACATGAGCAGCGAGCACTAATAACAACTGCAACGGCCAACAACAGGAGCATCAACAGCAACAACAGCAACATCAAGAACAACAACAACAATATTAACAACTACAAAGCAACAGAGACTCGTCCTTTTGCCTGGCGCCTGTTCGTGGTGCTGGCCTCTGTCAACTGTAACTGTCAACGAGCTGGCAACCACTTAAAGCCTTCAAAATGGCGCAAGTTTAAATTAAAATTTTGAAGTACACATCCCGACACCAACAAAAACAACAACAACACCAACAGCAGCAGCAGCAGCAGCAGTAGCAACACCACAGCACCAGCAACATTAACAACAACAGCATCAAAACATGAGGCGGCTGCGCTTCGCTTTTGAGTACAAGGCAAAACTTTGTATAATTTCGCTGGGTAGGCTCGAGGGAGGGTTGGCGGGGGATGTACTCGTAGCGGGATCTGTGGCAAGTGCATTTGTGAAAAACTTTAACGATTTAGGCTCAACATGTTGGCGAAAACAGCAACAATGGCAGTAACAACAACAAGTGTAACAACAGCAACATTCCAGGCAATTGTTTCTGAGAGAAGCGCGCGCCAAAAAGTATGCAACACATTTTATGAAGTTTTTTTTTTTCTTTTTTTTTCTGGTATTGCATTTGCCTGCTGTCTGTTGTTGTCTATTTTGATGCTACTGTTCACGCTGCTTGTTTTTGCCGCACTTTACTGCCACCGCATTGACAAAGTTTCTATCTGCCGCGAGCATCAACGCACACACACTCGGATTCGCACACTTGCATTCGCACACACAACCAAAATGTGATCTATGCCATTTTCTGGGGCAGCCCAAACAGAATAAAACAAACTGCAAAATTTCAAATTCAGCAGCCGCAGCCAGCACATGCGATCTGTATAGAACTTTGCAGCAGCGCCAGTAAAAGTTTGTCTTTGTTGAGGACGCGGGACAGGACAAGGCCCAGGACAGCCGTCGGCTGCAAGTAATTTTGCAGCTCTTTATGCTACCCGCAAGTTTTTACTGCACTTTGTAAACTAACCCAGCTCTGGACTCCAGCTTTGACTGAGGCCTCGAATTCATGTTCAGGATGCTTCCCCTATTCTCTTTCTCTGCACCTTCCGCACTCGAGCTCACTTTTGTGCAGAGTTGTCATTGTCGAAATCGGTTGCAGCGACATTATGTGCAGGGAATCACAGTTCACAAATTCACTAGGCACACGAGAAAATTACTGCTGCTGCTGTTAAAAAGTTAAAAATACAAAGAAAGTGAATTTTGGAAATAGTTGTGAATACTTTTGCCGTTAATGTATGGAAAACAGCTTCGAATTATGTAATACTTTTTCTTTCTTTTTTTTAATTGCAATTTAAAATTATTCATAAGCGCTTATAATGTGAAACTTAATTATTGTGCCTCATTGCAGATTTTATACTAAGACTAGAAGAGGAAAACTACTTGCCAGATGAATAACATTGTCTTGGCCAGAAAGTGTGTCAGCAAGTGATATCAAGATATTCTATCTAATAAGGCTTTTACAATTTGAACTAAAAATGCAAAGCCAACATTTCTCTGCTTTCGACATGTTTGCACTTCTTCTTTTTTTTTTTATTTTTTCTGCAATATAACAAAAGCTTATTAATTCCACTGAAAAGCATCAAGAATGTTGAACAATGGATATCTAATTTCAGGGTGGTCAGTAACCACAGCGTATGCATAATAGCTTGCTATTCTGTTTGCTTCTCTCTTCTCCATTCTCTGTTCTAGATACACTTTAAATAGAAGACTGTTGTCGATAAGTTCAAGTCAAACAAGACAATACACTTGTCAAAGTTACATAATGCGTTCGGTGCCATTGCCTCATCAGGTTGATCATCTTCATTAGGCGGTCATATTATTACAGTCAACTCTCCCCTGGAATAGTGTAAACAATGTCTAGTTGGCGATAGAGCAATACTAGCACATCAGCACACGCACATTCACACACACACACACACACACACACACACTCACGCAAAACTCAATGCACACAGAAAATTTGTTTGGCACACACACACAGAGATACACAGGTCCGAGAAGAGGAGTGGATACTCAAGAGCCAAACAAGAGGCATTAGCGTTTATCAGGGTGTGAGCTAAAGAGTCTGGGTGGTATGTGGAGAGCGGGGATGGTGGTGGGGACAGAGGTCGCAGGTTCTCTTCTTGATTTGCCGCGTTCTTCTCACAGATTTACCAATTTAAAGTCACAGCAGTGGAAGGCAGAAGAACGAAGAAGAGCAAACTTTATGAACTACTTGGCAAAAAGGCAGCATGCAAAACAGAGCCGAGACACCGAGGGCTTGAACCGTTCCGGTGGCATCTTTCCGGGCTGCGTTTTGCATCCTGTGTCCGTCTGTTGCGGAAGTCAAGCAAAACTCGAAACACACACAGACAGACACACACACACACACACCCACACACACACAGATACACACGCGTGTGTACAGAGAGCCCAGAAATTTGCAACACCTGGCAAAAGTTTTTAATTATATTAGGAAACTGGAAAGAAATTTTGCGTCACAGATTGAAATGGTGAGTTAGGGAAGGGAAGGGAAGGGGGAAATGTGAGCTGAATATCAATTGGAGGGCGTGGTGTTGGCTTCTTTGCGAATTAATTGACACGAATTGATGGGTCTCAATGTCAAAAGGCGAAGAACAATACCAACAATAGCAACAACAACACCGATAGCTTAAACTCACGGACAAAAATAAGTTGTTCAACTTTACCTGCAATTTGACAGCAGACGTTGCGTTTACTTTATGCCCGGGCTAGACAATTTTAACAGGACTCGCTTTAATTGGCGTAATTTTGTCATCGATTTAATTAAATGCCCATAGCTTATGGCCAACTCCCTCCACCTCTCCATTACCCTTCATTCATTTGCTCCAAGTGTTCCTTCGCCCTGCAGCACAAACAACGGAAGTTGAAATCTCTCTTTTCATGGAAGTCCGCTGAGCTACCCATGGAGAGGGAAGGTGGGGAGTGGGGGCGACATTGACGGAACGACTCGAGGCGAGAAGTTTGTTTGCAAAGAACTCTTGTGGTTTCCATTGCTTGTTGTTAAACAATTGATTTCTCAATAAATCGTGCAATGCACTGAGCGCTCTGCCTCTCTCCCTCTCTTTCTCTCTCTCTCTCTCTCTCTCTCTCTCTCTCTTCTACTTATCCCTCTCTCTCTCTCTCTCTCTCTTCCGAACTCTTTCTGAGCAGCGCCCAGACTCCATGAAGTAAAAACAATTAATTACAAATAGCATGTTGACTTGCAAACATAATAGGGGCAAAAAGGGATTCGAGGAGACTTTGAATTGGTCGCTGCAGATACAAGAGTCCACTGTGGGGTTGTGTAAAGGGAAATCATTCGAGATCATTGTTAAATACAATATGTGAAAAATGAAGCTGCCTGATATAAATATTTGATCTGGCATAAGACGAAGAGCTGAAGAAAGTTTTGCTTGGTATAAAAGTTAATTATTTAAAACTCCAGCTCATCGTTTTATTATTTTGCCTTGGCTCTAAATCTCTAAATTCAACTGTATTTTTGAAATAGTCAATTACATTTTGCTATCGATTGTTTTTTAAGCCAGCAGCTTTTGTCAGGTAGTCTTAAATTGGTTCCACTGTTAATTGGCGACAATACCGAAGGCTGCTCAAACAAATGGATCAAATGGTCTGAGGCGAGGAGCACGTTCCAAGCTGCCTGCCTGCCGAACTGAATGACTGAGTGAATGACTGACAAATAGAGATGCGTGCAGGAAGACAGACTGACGCACACAGGACTCTGGCTAGACAATAAACAATTTCGAATCCTTTTAATGCCAATAATGATAAACAAATTCAACAGCAACTGAAAAGGAATGAGTGGAGTTGAAAGAGGGAAGGTGGAGCGCCTCAGTTGCCAGCATATTCTGGACACGACATGAAAGGCAAACGGGTTGAGACGACGGGAGCAGCCAAAACCCCAATGAGCAGAAGACTAAATGAACGAATCGAGTGAACGAAGTTGTCGAGTGTTTGAGTTACAGGCATCCTGCAGGAACTGGAGTTGGAGCGGGAGCTCGAGAGTTGCGTCTCTACTGCTACCCAACACAATGCATCAATATAACAAAAACCTACTTCAAACTGCTGCAAAATCAAGGAGAAGAGGGAGCAGAGAGGCTGTCTTCTCATCAACTTAATTTAATCAGACACTCTGTGTATACAAAAATGCAGCAAGTGGAAGAGCTAACTCGTACTCATCCCGAAAATACTGGATCCCCCATTAGGGTCTAGACCATGCCTACGAGTTGTGTTGGCGACTGGCGAGTCTGATGGGGAAATTATAAGGGGGAGACATGGCTGTTGGCTGGAACTGGTTGTCCATTGTTGTCTCCAGTCCGGACAGGGTAGCATTGCGAACGATGGCTTTTGGTTCTCTCGTGCTCGTCAAGTATTCCAGCAATTTTCCAATTGAAATCATTAAACAATTTGCATTCCACTTGAAAATTGCGTTAAAATAACAACAGTTTACAGCGCACTCTGTGATAGGGAAACAAGGCAGCAAAGCTGCAAAAAGCAAAAAGCGAAAAGCAAAACGACCGGAGAAAGTGTACAGTTCGACCATATCCTATTTGTCCAACTGTTGGCCCCAACTGTCGGCATGGCCAGTCCCGGCCAGAATTTGTACCAGGACCCAGCACACAATACTCTCAGCACATTTCAATGGCTCAAAAATGTAAAATGCTTTCGCCCAGTGAATCGCTCTGTTTGGATTTCGACTATGCCCTTTGTTGCACAAATTGAGAGTCGACGCTTTGAAGCAACAAAGTTTAATTACGGTGCATACAATAAATACAGCAGGCGGACAGAAGCACCACGCAAATGGAACTTCAAAAATTTACAATTTTGTACACACAGCAAATGCGAATTTTGTGCAAATATTACGAAGTCTGGCTGAGACTGAGATTGGTGGCGATTGATGTGAATGAATGCCTATCAAAAATACAAAATTTTAAAGTAAGTTTGCCAATGGGACGAACTCGATTACACAGGTATCCAAATATAATTTGATGGCAATTTTATATCATAGCAAATTATGAAACTACGCATATTGAGTATTACTACCCAGAGCGATTTGAATTTAAAATTATTTAAAATATTTTATCTTACATACAACCTGCTAAAATCGTATGTATAATGTAAGCTAGATAGACAAGCAAGAACTTAGATGCTTTGTAGTATGAGAAACGCCTTCTCCATTGCCTTAAATATTTAATTGTAGAACGCTGTCGTTGCTCATTTGTGGAAGTCTGTAAACAATTTTGTCTGAAAAGATTGAAAAAGTAATTATAACTATTTCTGTTTATTTTATACTTTATTGACTTACACTAATATTGGTTGCTGCGAATTTTTCATATTTTTCAGAAAATTTGTTATATATAAAACATATTTTAAAGGTAAATATCCCCAACCTTAATAAAAAGATTGCTCATCTTCATAAAGTAAACATTTCGCAACTAAATTAAATATTAAAATAGTGCAACATACAAACACAAGGACAATGTCAATTGAATTAACCAAAATCAGTAACTCCCGCATTGCTTGGACACAATGCAATTTCAAATGGCATATGCCGCAGGCTATAATTAGGTCTTTGGTCGAAGCCCCAATCTGCATTTAATGCATAACTAAAGCACTTTGGGTCGCTTAATAAGGCACTTTAGACGAGTCTGGTGCCGCACTCTAGGTATTCGGGTCGGTGCATAACCAATCGAACTGCTCTGCAATTCATCAACTGTCAAATCCCATTTATCTTTAGATTATAGCAAATAATTATAGAGCCAGTCAGGCGGCCAGGCAGGCAGACACTCGACCACTCAGTCAGGTAACCCACAGCCAGACCCTTACCACCCAGATCACGCCCATCAAGCACTTGAATGGCACGACAACTACAACAACAGCCAGCCAGGACACTCAAAAGCCACTTGGCTAGACCAAAGGAGCAGATAACGCCCCAGGCCGCCCACAAAATGGCAGTCAAGGTTGCAATTGTTGCCTGCCCGATTGCTGGGTGGCAAGAGTTTGCATTTGTACAGCTTCTGGCAACTGCACAGTGACACACCAGTTGATTAAATATCATTTTGTAAATCATATGTTTATGTGCCCGATTTATTAAAACAATCAAGAATTTGACTTTTAATGCAAAATTAAAAAAAGGAAATACATAATCAAAAAACACCTGTAATAGTTGTTGTAGAAAAAACATGCGTATTGATAAAGTAAGGTAAAACAATCAAAAATCCAGCGTATTCTTGTCTGTTGGTTTTAAAGCAAACAGTTTCCGGTCATGCACGCCAACTGAAGATCGATGCTTTTGTACCAGTGTGCGTTGCTCAGGGGAGTACCAAAATTTTATGGGCCAATGTTGCTGAGTGCAGCAAATTTTAACGGAGGCTGTGACGACGCTGACGACCAACAAACAAACTAAAGTCTACCGATTGAAAATTGCTGTGGCTGCTATCAAAACACTTCGCTTTGCAATCCGGACTAGTAGCATAACCAGACGTACAGTGGTCCTCTTAGTCGCAGTCCTACGTCCAGTGCAGGTCTAGATTTATTTACATTTGAATTTTTGAACAAGTTGATCAAATTTGCGCACAGAGCAAACTATGTCTGGCTGGTTGTTTGGTTGTTTGGTTGCCTGTTCGGATGGTTGTTTGGCAAGCAGCCGACAACGAGCATCAATAAAGGTGGCGAATGCTTTTGTGGTTGCCTTTTGTGTGCATATAATTAAAAATGCGACCAGTCCCTGGAACAAAGGTAAATAGAGAGGAGAGTGCAGCTAGCCAAAAAGGGGGCGTGACGAGGGCAAGCAAACAAATACACAAACAAGCGATTGGAGGCACTTGCTGCATTTTTGCAAGTGCTTGCAGAATTTTGTTTGCCCATTAGAAATATTCATGGTTGAAAATTATTCAATTAAAGTTTCAGCCTGGGCCAACAGCAACAACACAAATACCAAGACCAACACCGACAACGGGTTCTATTGTTGGGCGGACATTCAGCTGGCAGACCAGAAGTCAAACACAACAAATACATAATGAGCAGTGAGGCAGCACAGCCGCACGCACACACACACACACACACACTCACACACAATACAGATAGAGAATCCACACATACACCCACACACACACACACATAGAGCACACAGGATATCCGGAATGTGCGCGAATCGCTTCACAAGCGTCTGGCAAAATTAACAGTAAATGCGCTTTAAAGGGCAACAATGGCAAATACCAGAGTTGCCATTGCCGCTCTATTGACCCAGTGCACTGCATAGAAGATAGTAGTGGCTGTAGTTGCGGCAATGCCACGCCCACTAGGCTGAAAACGGAACTTCGGTTGCGAACGGACATGGAAATGCACAGGGGCCCGTTTTGACGGCTTTCAAATACCAGCTAAAAGGAAGCTCCAACAGATTAAACTTGGCACTTGCAAAGCGCTCTCACGCACAGTAGTACAATGGGGGAAGTGGTTGGGTTGGTTAGGGAAATGGGCAGGGGTACTCACGCTGACGACTGGTAACAGAATAACATAATAAGTAGACTAGACGAAAGTACACAAACTGACTGCAAAATGCTCTCCAACTTAAAATTGTAAGACTCCACATAAGATCACGAAGAAAATAGAATATACAAAATGAATGTTCACAATTTGAATTATAATTACCTTAAACATAGATCAAGCTAATCAAAATCAAAACTTCATCTCACGACTGAAAGTTTCTATGGCAGTGTAATTTTGTATGAGTTTAGGTTCGATCTATTTTTATTTTAATTAGTCTTGGCATACGTCGTTTAATAAACTTATTGCCGCTCAAAACTAATGCGTTTGTAAATGTTTATTATGCGATTGTTGTTCGCTATAGCATTTCCAAGGACCAACTAACAAAAATATGCTAATAAAAGCAGTTAACTGACTTCAGTTTATTCGATTCTCATTTATGCAGTGTATAATAATGGTTGGAAGCGTGCAAACAAAAGGCGTTGCATACATACATAAATGAGCGTAAAAGTTAATATAACGCATGTTGACTGGATATGCTGATGGTCTTTGGCATTAGTAATCATATTTTGCTGAGCAATTGCAAATACTGTGCACACACACACACAAACACACACACACACATGCATGGGGAGGGAGAGACAGAGGCACAAAAGAATAAGAGAAAAGCACACGATATGAGCAGTTTTTAGATTTATACATATACTGTGTGGATATGCGTGTCTATATTTTATGCCAGCCCGCCAAACAATAAGTATTCAGATAGGAATGCAAGAATAGTGAGGAGTATAAGTTGGGGTTGCTGGTAAATACACATATATATATATATATATATATAGAGAGAGAGAGAGGAATTGGGGATTACGTTCGGCATAGACTCGTACCCATCGTACTCTTCGTACTCTTCTCTATGTTATGTTACTGTATATGCATATATTAGTTATTAATGCGTACGTGGAACGCATATTGAGAAATGCCGCAGCGCCAGATACCCAATTTGCCAGTCTACCATCCGAGACATGACATGTGTGAGTCTGTGTGAGTGTGTGTGAGTGTGTGTGAGTGCAAGTGTGAGTGTGTTTGGCTGTGTGTGTTTGCCTGGCAGATTTATGTGGTCTTTGCAGTAAAGAATGCATAATGTTTGCTTCAGCTTCATTTGAAATATGCCAGCTATGAGATTTGTGCCGCGACGTTGGTCTTGTACTTGAATTCGGACTTGGACCCCATTAAAGATTCATTCATTTCAGCCAATTTTTTCACAGCCAACAACAGCACGCAGTCTGCTGCGGTTGCACTTCATCACAAAGGAGTCCAAGGGTGGATGAGATTTGTTGCGCAAACTTCCACGGATGTGGTTAAAGTGTGTGGTAAATAATTTACAGAGCAAGTTTAAGATTATAATTTTGAAACTTATTATAAAAGAAAAACAACTACGAGTATTACAAAAAGAAAGACGTAAATAGTAACAGCTGAGGTAAAAAGGCAAAACATTGATTGATGATTTTAATTTGATAGCTTTTGATGCTATTGCTCTACTAGTGCTTACACTTTCACTCTATGATGGATGATTTTCCCCACTTTTACTTTTCGCCTTGAATTAGGCTTTGGGCTTTGGGGTAATTTAAAATTAAGGGAAACTTTAACATATTCATGAGCACATCAACATAAACTTTTTCCATTAAGAACAATAATATTGTTATAACATTGCCAAAATCTCCACTTTGATTAATATAATTCAATCGTCCACTCAGCTGGCAATTTATTGAATTTCCCAGTTGCATATGGCAACCAATCATGATACTCAAAAAGTTGTGGCCTCAGTCCTCGTAATAGAATGCCTGAACTGCATGTAAATCAAAACCTCTCAACTTATTAGTTTGCCAAATAATTTTCAGAAATTCAACTTTTGCCAATTATGAAAACTAGAATAAAAATGCAAATTTCAAGCAACTCGTGTGCGCCGGCAACCAAAAAAAAAAAAAAGAAAAGAGAACGAGAAAAAGGAAGAAAAAAAAGCATATAACATTTTCAGAAACTTTACTTTCAAGAGCAAAACTGGAAAAACCTAACTCCAACCCAACGTCAGATAAGCCTAACAAATTTTTTAAAATAAATTACAGAGTAGAGCAAACAAATTTGCATATACAAGGGATGGATGGACTGAACAGGGGCGGAGGTGTTGGAGGCGCCGACAAAATGGTTTCTTTTTTACTTTTTCACACCACAAAGCAAATCAAGTAAATTTTTGAGAGGTCTCACTACCCCAGTCAGAAAAATGAGTTATTGCACATGCTGAGGCGAGGAAGCGGGAAGGAGAAAAAAATGAAAAGAGCCTAGAAAAACTCTGTCTAAAGGTCGCAACACTTTTGATTATATCAAGGCACAGGCAAAGGGCGCATTTAAAAAAAGAAAAAAAAAATTGGGCTGCCAGACGATGCCAAAAACAAAAAAAATGAAGAAAAAAATTAAAACAAAAATTCGAGCTATACGCTTAATAAAGTGGCCAACATGGAGGGAGTAGGGGTGGGAAAGTGAGGCCCAAGAAATGTGCTTGGGCACAAACTTTATTAAAACTCTTGAATTAAATGAATTAGTCAACCATATAGCCCAGCTTGGATGCTGTCCAACGATGGACCGGGAATGTGGCTTAACCCGCTCGCCACTCCATTTTCCCCTCTCACTTTTCTGTACTGCGGACTCCTGGATCCCTGCTTCATTTTTGTCTTTATCTATTTCTTCTTCAGTGCGGCTTGAAAAACAATTTTCGTAAGCAAAAGTGTAATGAGCGTAGAAATGAACTTTAGACTCGGTTGGTCTAAGACCCTCGAGGGCGTGGGCGAGGATGAGGGCGTGGAGAGGGCAGCAAATTAAATGAAATCCTTGTGCCAGCGTCTTTTTGGACTCCGCCAAAAAAAAGGAAGCATTCAAATATCAGTGCAAAGAAGGAAAGGGCTAAACGACTAAAACTTTACCAAAAGTATGGCGAACCAAAAAATAACCAAACCCCTTAGCCAGACAGCCAAAACCAAATCCCCAACTAAACCAAAGGCAAAGCCGAGTCAAAAGTTTTATGCCTTTTTGTATCTGATTTGTACAGTTTTCTGTGAACATTTTTTTTATGATTTCTTTTTTAATTTAATCTAAAAGACATTGCTAAATTGCTGTTAAAATGTAAAAAAAAATATTAGCTTTGGGGCATAAGATGACCCCTAGTAAACACTATGCAACACAATTTCGAGCAAAAACAATAATTAAAAATTAAGTAATTATATGAAAACAAATTTTTTAAATGCCATGCAATACACTTGTGAGTATTTGGAGTTTCACAGTTTGATATTTAAACTAAAGGATTTAGAATTCCATTTTTTCTAAAAAGATGAGCCAACGAATAATACAAAACTGATATTCATAAAACCTTTTTTAATAACTCATCCATTAACTTTATGAAAAAGAAATACAAGCAAATACTCAAATAATGCATACATTTGGAAGCAATTTATATGCAAAAGGGTTTTTGTGTAGACTAGTGTAATTACGCGAAAACCTTTTCGGTTATCCTCCACGGAGTTGCTTAGCCGTTGACAACTGTTGGGCAGTTTGTCTGTGGGATTGGTCGGGTCTAGCATAGTTTCTAAAAATCTTGAAGCAACAACTGGAAATTGAAACTTGATTATGTGCAGAGAGGCAGAAAAAGTTGCAGTGCTGGCGAAAGAGTTGGGCCTTGCCTGGGGTTTTTTACAGTGTTGTCAGGCGTAGAAATTTATGCTCTTTGCCAAAAAGTTTACAGCCCTCGTCCCTGTGTCTGTCTATGTGTCCTCTGTCCGTCTGGTATAACACAGAACTTAAAACTATTTGCTAGCCGGGCAGCGCATTAAAAGCAGCTTCCTTGTATATTCTTGTATATTCTGTACATCTTTTCGGCATCATAAAACTTGATAGTTTATGTTTTACTTCTTTTGCAATGTTTGCCAAATGAAATACAAACCAGCAAAATGGGACTGAATTGCAACAGAGACTTTTATATGCCCATTATTTATTCATGCTCAATGCATGCGCAATTAAAATTTGTGAATTAGTCACAAAATCGATTTGCCCAAATTGGCAACAGACGCAACCAAACAGGCAACCTCCCAACCCTCCCCCTTTAAAATTAGCAAATGAAATGATGCAACAACAACAGCAACATAATTTGGATTCGGCCATAACTTCTCATATACTTCGTTTCATATGCGATACTTTGGCTTCGAACTCAAAGAGTCAAAGTTTTGCTGTTGGGCTACTTGGGTTACTTATTTTTATGGCAGTTGTGCATTGAGTTAGACTACAAGAGTTGGTAGCTTAAAAGGGGGAAAGTGAATGAAAAATATCGTAAAAGTTGGTAAAATTGTGATTCCCTATCATAAATTCTGCCTTTCATAGCTGCTTACTTTAGTAAATCATAATACAAAGTGAATATAGTGCTGTGATTTTTAATTTCTTAGCATCTAACTGCAATTCATGTGACTTAGATCATGCACCCTTTGTTAATAAAATCATCTTAAAACAACAAACGGGCACAGTTGATAATATGAATTCGAACAATTCACATTTATAAGGATATGTTTTGGAGAACTAAACTATTTAACATCTAAATTATATTTCCCATTTGCCAGATTATTTAAGCTGATTCATTTTCATTAGTTTAAAGTAGCAAATGCATTGCTTACGATTACATTTAAGCCATTTGCTAAATAAGTAGAAATGTTCTTTGGCAGTTGCCCCACCCTCGTTTCGCATTCCACTCGATTTATTACTTTGACAGCTGTAAACTTTTATGGCCAACAGCTCCCCATTAAAACTAAAAAGGAGTGTGGAAAATGTAAAACTTTTGCATAATAGACTCAGGTTGGGAGTTTAAAGTTCAAAGCTTTTGTAGGTTATGCAAATTTGGAATTAATAACACACACACACGCATACAGGCGCACGCGCTTAGGCTAACACATACGCAGCTAGTACGCTCTAATACCAATACGAACATAAATTAGGCTCCGGTTCAACGTTTTTATCAAAGTGGCTGATTTGGTGTGTCTGTGTGTGTGTGGGGGGGAGGCGCAGCACAGGGATAACGGGGCGAAAGGGTGGGGTTCTCGATGCCACAAAATTATGATAAATGATTTGGAAATGCGCACAAGCAGGCAACAGACCGACCAGCAACAGCAACAACAAGTACAACAGCAACAGCAAGCCGCAACAAGAACAACAGCAGGCAATGAGAAAGCAACAAACACAACAACAGCAACAACAATAACAGCAACAGGACCACAACGCAGAACCGAACACATCCTGTTCCTGTAACGTTGTTGCTACTGTTACTGTTAATGTTAGTGTTGGTGTTACTCCTGCTGTTGCTGCCACAGTTGTCAATGTTGTTGTTGCTGTTGTTACTCTCAAGCCGGCTGACAAAAAACTTTCGAGTTAAAGGAAATGTAATTCTATTTTTTTGTATTTTATTTTCATTTTATTTTATTTTTTTTTTTAGCACACAAGACGACAGAGCATTGAGGAGAATGAGGAAGTCGCTGCCTAAAATCACTGAACTAAAACGCTGAGAGGGTGCAGCATTTGGTTTCCGAAAACTATTTCTATCGCTACAAGTGCATGCGGTGCACAACTACAACTACAACTACAAATACAAATATACAAATAAAAAGCTGGCACCACCGCAGAGCCAAAGTCGTAGGACAGGAAGCGCACATCATAAAATATTGATATTATGCTGCTTTGATTTTTCGGCGCACTGTTTAAGTAATGGCAGCTGTGGAGACGCCCCACTGCTAAGGTCTGCTCTGATCTGTTTTGTGTGGCACACAAGCGACGACAATTCGTATTCTTGCCATCCGTTTTGAACTTTTTTGTCGCTATGCCGCAGAGCAGAGCAGCCTCAACTTCAGCTTTAGCCTCAGCCTTAACCCCAATCTAAACCTCAACCTCAACCTCAACGTAAACCTGAGCGTCGTTAGGGCTAACGGCGACAAACACCAAAGAGCGCAACAATCCACGAATTTAGTTTCCTTTTGGGGGTTTTCCCAGCGCAACTAAAATGCCAACTGTGTATGGTAGACAAAGAACAAGATTTTAGAGGGAGTTATGTTCGAGATGGCTCAGGGATAGGCAAAAGCTGTGCTTAGTTACAGACAGCCTGGCCAGACGGCCACACGTCCAGACAGTTGGAGTATGGGATAACCGCATCCAAAGCACTCGGCTGCGATATACCAGACTAGAATATTTTGTACACAATCACATTGGGAGCAGGTTGCGCGCTTGACAAATTTCCGCAATATTAAAAGTATATTTGAAACTGAGAATGCAACTGGATTTTATGTCTCCACTTAAAAAAGAATTCGAAAGAGATATAGATTACTTTTAATCATAAGCAAGTAAGTTTGCGACTTAAAATAAAAGCTTATGCGGCTGCTCACAGTCAGAGATGATTCACTAAATTGCTTGCAGTGTTTATGTTATGCCATTTTAATACAATTTCTGATACATTATAATTACTTACCTGCAGAATATTCAGTTCGCAGCCAATTGTTTTCATAGTAATATTTCGACATCTGGATTAAAATCTACATTTTGGCAGGTCTACAAGAAAATACAATCCTCGGCATGCAAAAGAAATGCGCTTTTACTTGATTTGTATTAAAATTTAATTCAATTTCAATATTAATTCTTTTTAATTTGGCAAGGAATTTTTTTATTTTGTGAACGGCTTATATTTCAATACTGACAAAAGTTTTAATGAGCTCCAAGTACATCATTAAAACTTCTCCTTCTGTGTAAATTTAAATGTTCAAAATGCTTACAAGAAACCACATAGACTGGGTTTGATTCTGATATATTTGCAATATCAGTTTTCGCTAATTAGCAAAAACTTTTTACTGTGACATTTTTCAATAAGAATTAACAACAATAAAGATCGAGAATAAAAACTTTTTATGTCACATAAATAAAAGCACATATGATTATTAACTGCTTGCCTAATTGAACTTTACATATAATCCATATTAAATATAGACATCACAACAATAAAATCGTTTTAACTGTAATTGGAAGGCTAGTGATTACCGATAATTGACGTTATATGGATATGCTTTTGCCATATTTCAATTATGTTTTAACGATTAAATATGTTTCAGCTGCACATGAAAGTGCACTTACCAGACGGGGATTAATTGACCAAAAATTGCCATCCTCATTAAAAGCAGAAATTTCAACCTTGTTCATAGAAAATATATATACACTGTACATATTTATGCAACTCTATAAGCCAAAGTGAACTCAATGTTTGTTTGGGTTATTTCTTCTGTAATAGAAGAGCAGCAACCAAATGGAAATAAACGAAATCAATCGGCAGAAGCAACAAGGCCAACCACTGACACCACCTACAAAACACCCAAATTCGAAGCTCTGTGGTGGCTATCAACAACATTTAATCAAAGCCCAAATAACCCAAACTGCTGGCCAATGCGAGCAGCTTGTTCTCTATATAAGTAAGAATATTTTGGAAATCAGCTCATTTCGACAACATTTCCGGCAACTAAACCATGTTAGGAATGAAAAATGAACTTGGCCCCCTTGCACCAGATCCCGGGCAGAGAAAACAGGATGTGCAGGATATGTGGGTCGCATTGGGTGGGGGTGATAATATTCTATAGTATGGCAAGACCAACATCAAATCTATAATATGACATAAAAATGAAAAGCAAATGACAAGGGTTCAGATTCCGTAGAGCCTCGGGTGCTGCGGTTGCCATTGCTATCTGCAGACATGCCAACTATTACAAATTGATTCTCCACATCGCTGTTGTTGATTTCCGTGTTGTGGTTCTATTTAAAATGCGAGGTTGCATCAAAATCAGCAGCTTTAAAAGCCGAATTCCCAAGCCTCAGCACTTGGTTAATGTTGAACATTTTTTTATTGGCCCTGTCAAAGGTTTTCTACATTTTATTGTTGGCCGTAAAGTCGCAGCAGGAACAACAAGCAGTCGCAATTAAAGACGTCTCGGGGGCCCAGTAACGAAAATTGACTGAAGCAGCGAACGCTTCGCTTTTGCTTTTGCTCTTGTTGCTGTCAGTTGAGTCCTGAGTGCCTGTGGAGTGGTTCATTCTGCACAACAAGTGACAAGCTGTAAAAATTACATAGCGCCTGCAATAACCAAAATATGTAGCACAGTGTATCGCATCTATGGTAGGGTGTACGAGGTATACGAGCAGCCGTAGGGCCAACGATTTGCAGACTTGAACGTGACTCACTTTGCTAAATGGTGCGCAACACCAGCAAAGGCAACTGGCAGCCGGGTTTTCTGTTTTTGGGCTGTCGCCTCGAAGACAGTTACGGAAAACAATGAAAACTTTTATTTGCCAACTACAATGCTTTAACATCATTTTCATTGTGTATTATAAATTTGTCGGCTAGTTGGACACACTTAGCGATATGTCGGAGCTCTTTAAATGAGATTTCTGCGAATATCTTCATTGAATTTATTTGTCAATAATGAGCAAATGGTATGTGATGAGTTTCTATAAACTTACTGCAAGTTTAAATGCTCATTCTATAAAATGTTTGGAGTACTTAAACTTAAGTCAGCGAGAATAAACAGGAATTGCTTGTGAGCATTCTTAAATACCTACAAACATAACATTGATTAAATAAATCCAACCAAAATATAAATAAATTTTGTATTCTTTTGCTTGGAAGTGCATTTCGAATTCGGCCGTTTTAATTTGGAGCTACTGATTTCTCTTAGATGTTTAATAAAATATGCAGTAACAGCAGTTGAAACAAATGTTCAATTTGTTCTGTCGGTCTGTTCGACGCTTGTTGTTTGCAAACTCCAATTAACCACATCAAGAAATCTATGGCAAATTTGCGTGGAAAGGCCGTGGAGACAAAGCGAGGCAATTGTCCCAGCGATCCTGATATAAATACTCTAAGTACGTGTTTAATATGCCAGACAGATAGCAGATAGCAACGAAATTGTCTTTGAACACGTGTCAGCGCCAGAAAGGAGGCAATGCTAATTTTAATTTTACGTAATGACTGCTATAAAATTTCATTGGAAATCGTCGACTATTTGCGTAATGTTAAATTTCAGTTGAGAATTATTTTGGAAATCAATAAAGTCCAATTGCACAATTAGATGTCTATAAAATCGACATGGATTAAATTTTTAGACAAAGTATGCAAATAATAAAAATCAATTTTAAATTTCTTAAATGTAATGCAGCGTTTTCTATTTATTATCTTTGTAATTGCAATCCAAAAACCCAATTAAAATTTAAATTTCCATAAATAAGTAGCACACTGCACATCTACAACATATTTGTTTGGCAATTTTATTAAAAGCATTTGAGCATTTTAAATGTAAAAACCTTTGGAAACGTGCTTCAAAGGCCAAATCGACTCTCAATAGTGGCAACAGTTTATTTAAATTTATATTTATACACACTTTTTTTTCATCGCTCTTGTTTTTATTTTGCAGTCAGCTTTTTGGGCGTGTGTACTTTAATTATGCATAACCATGTGTATTTAAAATGGTTGCTGCTGAAACTTTAAAGGCATTAGGACACACACACACACACACACCTATTAAATATTTAAATTGTTAACAAAAGAGGCGAGTAAAAGAGATCAAATTAGAAGTTTAAAATGATGCCCCAGCGGAAGCTTTAAATAACATTTGCCTTGCCTATCCAATTTAAAGATTTTAACCTTTAAGGAGAAAACTAATCAAATGCCTAACGCCTCGGCATCGTTTACAGAGCTATTGCCATAACCTTTTGCCATAATACAAACCATGCCGATAATAATATTACAATATATAAATACAAGTGAACAAACACAGACAGACAGACACACACACACACAGACACACACACACACTCACACATACGCAGAGGCACTCAAGCCAAAACGGAAAGGGATACATTGGGCGTATTCGCAGTATCATCGATGAAAATGAAGTTGTAGCATCTCTCGATTGCTGGGCGTTTTAGGGGACATTTGTTCAAAGCTTTTTTGGCAAACGGCTCTCTACATTTATTACGGGGCCAAAGAGTGAACCGCAGCCACGTTGTTCAATTACCGCTAAGAATAATGGAGGGCAGCCAAAACCGAAACTCGGAACACGAAACGAAAATGAAAATGAAAAACATATAAAACGCAAAAGAACAAACACAAACGCAGCAGGCAAATGATCTTCGATGGTTTCTCAATGGCTTTTGGTTTTATATTGTGTCCAATATCGAACAGAAAAATGCCATCGAGACAAATGAAAGAAAAACGCAAACCTTTTGCCCGAAATAAAACTTATTTGCCTCCATTGTTTTTCTTTCACCCACTCCGCAACTGGCCGCCTCAACACCACCCACTCCCCGCATCCAAATGCTTTGCATAATTCTTGGCATGCAAATTTTTCAATTGAACACAAAAGGACTAAAGCAAAACGCCCACAGTGACACACACAAATGTACAGGGCAAGTCAGTTGTCCGGGAAATGGTTGGAAAAGTGTCGAAGCTGTTGCCGCGTTGCCCACCTCACCTCCCGCCTCAAGTTGATATCGCGCCAAGCCCTCTAAAACTTTGTTCAATATTTTTGCATGCCTGCGCCGCCCAATTTTCATCTCTTTTATTTTTGTATACTCTTAAGCAGAGGTCTTTTGACTGTTTAAAATGAAAACAAAACTGAATTTGAAAATTTTAATATTTTAAAACGTAATCTATAAAAATAAATTTATTTATTTGAAAGTTCGGTGTAGTTTTGATAATATTTTCATTTAAATAGAAATTGTAGTAAAAGGTATTTGAAAAGAGCATGCAAAATTCGATGCTTATTTGTGTGTATTCAATTTTCTGGAACCATTTTTTTTTTTTTTTTTTGTTCTAATACATTTTGCACTTCTTTGAGTGCAAAGTGGAGAAAAAACAAATTTTTTTGAGGGGGCACCTCGACGACGTTTGGGTTCGTGCGGCGTAATATTATTATTTGATAAAGATGCTAAAAGTAACGAAAACACATTTTCTCAGTTAAAAGGGGTCGTTAGGGAATGAAATATGCGCACGTACGCACAGGGGCTGTTCCCAGGAAGGTGGCTAAGGGGTAGGGGCACGGGGGAGAAAGCTGGCATTGAGTACTGTAAGGCGGCCAAAGGAGTCATATGACAAGGAACTGCATGTATGGGAGGTGTGTGGCGATTGTGGCGTTTGGGGCGTGGCTTTGCACAGCATGCGGCTTTATA
The DNA here is from genome assembly GCA_035043845.1 of Drosophila picticornis. NCBI lineage: Eukaryota > Metazoa > Arthropoda > Insecta > Diptera > Drosophilidae > Drosophila > Drosophila picticornis. The sequence goes on along the minus strand of JAWNMR010000122.1, from coordinate 19,896,753 downwards.
GTCGATTTTTATCACAGCATTTGAATTATTATTTCAGGAAGCGCGCTATTTGCGCATCGCGCTTTTTGCGGATACAATATTTTCATTTTTTTTTTTTTTTTGTATTTTTGTCGTCGGCTGCCTTTCATGTATTTGCATATGAATGCGGCTCGTCGGCGGCGGCAGTATTTGTTGCCTGCTTTGAGGCGCCTATGCGGTACGTGTGGAAACTGTGGAAAATCAGATTTAATGCTAAAATATTAAACGTGCACTCGTTGGCGGCGACAGAGGCTCAGTGTGCATGTTTTTCCAAAAGGGATGGAATGTATTATGCTACCAACACATGTCAAATGTACATAAAATACGTATTCGCATACCACGATTTAAGTGAAAATAAATTTCATGTACATCATGTACATACTAACATAACCGAAGATAAATCGAACATCAAAATATATTTCTTCTTTTAATCTTTTTAATTGATCGTTAAACGAAATTTAAATTTTCTAAATAACAGTCCGGAGACTAAACCAATTTAAGGAGGAGAAAACTTAACACTTAGTGCAAATAACCATGATACATGCATAAATAAAAAAACTAGAATTCAAGCTACACACAAAAATGTTGCGTACTTATTTGTCCATCAAAATTTTTCAGCATAACATCGATTTCAAGAATTTATTCATGTTGTCCAAACAATTATATAATTAGTTGTTATTCCAAACAAAATATCAAATTTGCTTTGAAGCCCTGATTCCTACGAAATTCTTATTTATTATTTTCTTTTTTTGACAAATTAATAAAATAAAATTCGGAGAATGGGAATAAAGGGGCAAGGAAACAAAGGGGAGAAAATTTGAGTTGGGGGCGACAGAAATGAGTCTTTGTGAGGATCTGGGGTCGCATCAAAAGGCATAACTGTTATTGTAAGAGATTTCATGTAAATATCGCATGTAAATGTCGTAAATAAGGCGCTTTTAGTGGCACGACCGAGCTTGGGCTATGGTCTGTGCAACAACTCGGGGGGATGGACGCTCACCGACGTTTATTGTTTACCGAGCACAGAGAGTGTGAAAGATAGGGGAAACTGTGGGGGCAGCCCAGGACGAAGGTAAATAAAAATATTTTGTGCGTGAGTGCGGTTTTTTAAGCTGCGTGAAATTTTTCGCCCTTTTCACCGTAACTGTTATTGTTGTTGTTATTATTGTTGTTTTTTCTTTTGTTGGTATGTGCTGTATGGAAATTGAGGAATCTGGTTTTTATAGGCATTGTCTAGGGCGCTTTATGTTTTGCCAGCAACGCCAAAGGCAAATTGACTTTTACGGGATGTTCTCTGTTCGTTTTTGCTTTGTGAATCTATAGTCTGCAGCGCCGTAGGGGTTTGTCTGTAGCTGTGATTGAAGTTTATTTAAATTGTGAGTGTTTGTCAAATGTCAAAATGACAATTATTCCAGTCATGTTTGAAGTCAACAAATACAAGTCTTGTGGTCTTAAGCAGTCAAATATGTAAAAATTAAACACTTTGAGGCAGACACCCGTTGATCTCTTATTTGAAGTTAAAAATGTTGCGTACTTTTTGACATAGCTCGTTAAATTCATTTGAAGAGAAGTATTCTCAATTTTAGTTAATAAACTCATTATCCAATGGCATATAATAAAAGTTTAAAGCCTAGGCGATTCTCTCCGTATTTAATTATTTTAAAAATATTGAGTGAGTATAAAATAAAATAATCAAATTTCTTAAATATGATACTACTCCCAGATGATGACAAAGCATAAAAGAGAGTCCGCTTGGAAATTACAAATTTTTATTTGACAAATTGGAAAAATAACACAATATGTACACTCGACTGCACATTAATTTGCTTATAGGAATATCATGATATTCGACTTTAAACTTTTCTAATTGCATTTTTTGGGGGGTAGATTTTTTAGATAAAGAAATATGAAAATGAGAAACTCAGCCAAGCGAAACATATTGGGCACAGTAAACAAATGGTAATTTAATCAAAACAGAGAAAATACCATAAACAAATAAATCATAATTGAAACGAACCTTTCATAGACAATTTCTTAAGTGATTTCTGAAATGATTTTCTCAGATAGTGGGTGGAATAACTTACAAAAGCGTAATGGCATATTGCCTCCTTGGGAGGCGTGGGAGGAGGGCTTGAGGCTCTCGAGTAATACACATTCATGAGTTTAAAATGAAATATTAAAATTTACGTTCAGCCAATTGTCGTATTCAGTCAGTACATAATTCTCTCAGCTACATTTTCGACAGATATTTCAGTTGTTTCCGTTTCCGCAGACGCTGTCAGCCCAACAGCCAAATAATTATGAGTGACAAAAATGACACAAATAAAAGTAAGAGGCAAGTAGTGAAGTCACTTTTTTATAGCAATTTCAAAATACTCTTTTTTTTATATATATAAAATGTCAACCTTTTTTCCCAAGTTTTATTTTAGTTCTCCCGATCTCTAAACGTAAGCAGACAATTTCAAAATTGTACACATTATTTTGATATTTCTTTTTCCTCAACACATTTAAAATACTCGTTGACAGAATATTGAATATTGAAATAATATTTCGAAGACATGAAATTGTGCAAGTCGCTGTAAAGCCGTAGTTGGTGTACACCATAACCTGAGTCAAAAGCTGTAACATAGTTACGATATCCTGTGTGTTAAGGTCTGGCAAAAGATGAGTGCTTTTAAGGCGAGCTTTACCGTCCAATATTTTGCCTACTGCCGCCCACACGGCTCAGTGTTCTCCCAGTTCCCAAGTTATACGGCTCGTTGGCATTTTACAGTCGCTGGCTCATTTATAAATTTATGAGCTCAACTGCCAGGGGAGTTATCGCGTTAAAATGCTGCGCTCTGCTCTGTTGCATCTCCGAGATACGAAAATGAAGAAAAAATAAAAGCAAATAAAAAATACCAAAAAAAAAAAGAAGAATAAAATAAAAATTAGCAATAAAAAGTAGAAAAGCATGTTTGTTTGTTAACAACTGCAAAACGAACGAAGTAGAATTTTGAAGAGATGTTGCCGAAGGACAGAAGAGGAGGAGGCAGCGACGACATCAAATGGATTTCATGTCACGTTACACAAATGTGCCAAGGAATTAAAAATGAGTCGAGAAGCAGGCGCCACTGGCAGCAACAGTTGCTGCCTTGTACTTGCTTGTTTGTTGTTGCTGCCGCTGTTACTGTTGTTGTTGCTACTGTTGTCCCATTAGCGTGCTGCAGCACGCTTAAATGCGAAAAGTGTGTTCATTACTTCACCATCCTCTACCCCAACCCCAACCAACAACCCCCAACCCTCAACCCGCATGGACTGTCTCCTCCACTCCTCTTGCTGCACAGTCTTAGAGCAATGAAAATTATTTTCATTTCGCTTTGGTGCGCTCGCTTGCCCAAAAGCTAAATACTCCTCCTGTTCCCACCCAACTCTTTAGCTGCCTTCTCGCTCGTTCGCATTCAGTTAACCTTTTGCCCAGGCCCCATGGTGCAAATTTCAATTATTTATTGTGCCAAACACAAGCGTTGTCTTAATGGCTGACTAAGGAACCCGAATTGGCCCTGAAAGTCATAAACACTCAAGCTGGAAATTCCAATCTAACAAAGTGAGTTTAAGTTATTATGAAGAATTCATATTCATATCTAATTCAGTCGAGTCGTTTTAAAAAGTAATATACTGAAACATATTAGAATTCAAATAATCATACGATACTACAAACTAAAATGGAAAAACGTTATAGTTGCTGTCAACATATTTGCATTTATTACTTAGTATTTGTCTATGATGAGATTCTTCTTCCTACTTTGTTTCTAAATTGTTAAAGTTAAGCATAAAACTTGAAGTGAGGTTTTCATGACATGAACTCAATTTAATCAAAGCAGCTCTTGTGCCAGTTATATTCTTGGCTTTCTTAAATTTTCACTTTTATGCTCAGGCACACCCATTTACCTCCTACTTGGTGCGCACTTCAGTGTCAAAGTGTGGCAAAAATCTTTCCCATTTTGATTGGCATCATTGATTGAAACAACACGAAACGTTTAACGACAAAATGTCATAAAGCTTGCTACCCAAAAAAAAGGTAAAGTGTGCTAGTTTTTGCTTTAGCTGACTCTTTCAGTTTTTTTTTCTTCTGTGTTTTTTTTTGGGGAAATTCTCCACAACGATGCTAAATTATTGAGTGAGTGAGTGATTGAGCCATGACAAAAGCCAGTTGCAACTAATTGGATTTTGGCCAGAAGCGGGCAGGAAATGTTTTGACAATTGTGCAAATTAAGTGCGAGTCGCATGGCGACGTGCCAATGTCCTGGACAAGGCTACTTTACCAGTTCATTGCACCCCAAAGGCTACACAACAAGACAAACACACGCACACACACACACACACACACTCTCATTTTCCAAGAACCCAGCAGTGACAGAGTCCTTTGAATGCAGCAGAGAAAGGGGAATGACAATGTTTTGCCGCATAATTCACATAAATTATGCAATTTATACGCAGCGTATGTTAAGCCTCGAATGGACAACAATGCAAATGATTTGGACAGGATAAGTGAGGGGGGGAAGGGAAGGACTAAGAACTTGCTAAGAAATATGTAACAAGTTGTCGACGATGTAGTCACAGCAGATTTTTATGCATATGTGGGGTAAGGATGAGGTTAAAGGGTTGCATCCTGCATTGTGTACAAGAGTATTACCCACCATGACAATTGTATTTATGAGTGTGATGAGTGGGGTGGTGCGGTCGCAAGTGTGAGAAGTGGCAAGTGGTTTTCACAAAAGTAGAGTGCTTAGCAGTGTGCTACAGTTGGGGTTGACTTGCGCGAATTGTGTCTGTGATGTGGAACAGTTCAGAGCATCAGCATGCCCATAAGAAAGTAAATAAAACTCAATGGCTGCAATGGTAATAGAATAGTTTATTGTATGGTTACTCGAGCCAAGCATAGAACAGTATTAGCAGCAGACAGACAAGGGCTGCATCAGACACAACACGGCACTCACTCACCCACAACAGATGCACAATTTATATTGATACGGGCAAATAAAATGAGTTGCGTGTGTTCCAGTTTGTAACCTTTCCGAAAGGGACGAAATGAATACACATAAAAGGCAAACAAAGTTTATTACTGCAGAATCACATAGAACTTTAATAGTGTCAGAAACTGAGATGATGTATAGTTTAAGTAGTTAGTTTATTAACTGCTTTCCGTGAACCATTCAAAACGCATCTAAATTCAAATAAGCAAAATTCCACAAAAATTGGTCTCTAAAAATACTTACTTTCCTTTTCGACCTAAGCACACATTTTTACTTTATTTTAAATTTAATATAGCCTGAAACTCAACCTCTGATTACAGTAATTTTATACATCGGTATTCAATATCATCTTACATTTTCTATTTATAAACTTATCTAACTAGCCAAAACCATAATGATACACACATATACAAATATATATGGCTAGTCTATGTTTCAAATCAGTCACTAGTATCCAATGCAATATTAATTCTAATCTTGATATTGTTGTTATAATAAACGTAATGTTTTATGACATTTCCCTGACCGTATTTAAGACCTTAACCTCCTTTTATATAATCGGGCACAATACCGACCAACTTTCGAGCCGTATTCCGTAGATTTCGAAATTCTAATGACACCAAGCAGACAATGAAGTCCCAGCAGCCGAATCAGCAAAAGCAGCAGCCTGTTGACAACAACAACAATAACAGCAAGAGAGACAACAACAACAGCAGCAACTAGAACACGAGCAACAATAAGGACAACCACACGTCGAGAACTGCTGTGTGTATGTGTGTGTCGGAGAGGTCATAAGTACCAGTTCTGGGGGTCAGAGGGATCAGAGAGGGGCTCTGAGTGAATGCAGACGGCGAAACACTGCAATAAAAGTGCGGTGCAGATGCAGGCAATGCAGAAGGCGGGAATTTACATTTAGTTTATGAGTAGACAAGCGACGACAATAGTGGGGAGCGTCATGCTGCCATGGCCCCGGCCCCGGCCCCACCTCCGTCTCCGGCTCCGGCTCTGGCTCCTACTCCAGATCCAGTTTATGCTGCCTGCCCCCATTCGAGTTTTAGTTGCAGCAGTGACAGCAGTTGTCGCAGTTGCTGTTGTTGTGGCGCGCCGAAAGGTCATACACAATGAAATGCACAAATGTCAACATTTAACGGTCAAAATGGTCGTACAGCCAGTCAGATAGACAGACACAGACACTCTGTGAAGCATAAGCAGCAGCAGCGACAGCGGAATGGACCAGGGCATTGTGCGGCTGGCAGGAAGTTGCGAACGCTCCAAGTTTAAAGTTTATGGCCAAAGAAAAGTCCACGGACAATGGGGCCAATAGATGCAACACTGGCAACAGCAGCAGCACAAGTAGCAGCAACAGGAGCTGCTTCTTGGAGATTGTGTGGCATAAAATTGATCAGGTTGGCAACCAACAAGCGCAAAAGGAAAGATGTTTCTGCAACTTTATGGCATTTGCTGGGCACAAAACTTGCAACAAAGTGCGACTAGAGGAAATAAAAAAGCCAAGTCATTTACCCGTTAAGTTGAGACTGAAATACACTCTGCAGATATGCAAACTATTTATTACCTCATATCTATATAATTTTTAAGCTGGCACAACTGAAAATAAAATGGTAAAAACATTTTAAGATATTTATGATGGTTGAAAAGATGCAAGTATGTAGAATTGTTTGACTCTGTCTGTCTCTCTCTGTTCCTCTCTCTCTCTCTTTCACTGTCAAAAAAAGAAAAATATTGTCAAGCTTGTAATTTTAGAAGAATGTCACCAATATCGTTTAAACTCATTGGTGTACTCAAAGTTGTTTGCATAGCTTTTAATGAATGCAAACAACAATCAGCGACATTGTTATTATTGATCTTCTAGGCTAAACTTCAGCCAAGCAGCAAGGTCCAGAAGAAAGGGCATACAGAATAGCTTCAGAAAATTGTGCCAAAATAGAAAGTTTAGCCCGCAGCGACAGTTCCACTCCCAGATGCAGTCACATTTTGTGTGCAATGTGCCAGTATGTGTGTGCCAGTGTGTGTGCCAGTGTGTGTGTCAGTGAGTGTGTCAGTGTGTGTGTCGGTGTATATGCGAAAGGACCTTTGTGGCAGTTCAATCGTAATGAACTATGCACAAAAATGACCTCCAGGCGAATGCTGTTGGTGGACAAAAGCAGCACCAACAACAACAACAACAACAACAACAGCAGGCACAAAACACAGTTAACAAGTTTTCTCTGTGCTGGAGCAAATTACATTTTCTGGGCGAGTTTTTAGGGTTGCCAAGCGCTTGTAGATTTCACATGTTAGTTTTTTTTTTATACCCCACTTCATGGATAAGACCTTAGAAAAGTGTAGAGAGCTTCAAATTATGTCTAGCCAGGAAGCAAAGTTTTGCCTTTGTCCGATATTTTCTCTTTTTTTTGGGTGAGTTAGTCCCTTTTTTTGTGACAAGTTAGTTGGATTTGCGTATATTTTACTCGACCGAAATAACTTTTAATAAATTAGTCTGGTATTCACATACAAAATTACGATTAACAATTCTAACAAAATAACTGGACAACGGCATCTGATGAAATTAAATTGTGATGAATTGCAAATATATAAAACAGCAGCCCGTTTATAAATAATAATTGAATTGAAATAATTGAAATGATGAAAAGGTATTCAAATATAACACAAGAAAAGGATAACACTATGAAACAAGGTTTTTAGATAAGAATCATTTAAAACCGTGCATCCCTATGAAGCAATTTAATGAGTAAAATAAGATGCAAAGATATGAGCATAAAATTACAGCGGAAAACTTCCTCAAAATGATTTAATTCAAATTCTTAAAATATGAATAAAGAATAAGGATTGAAATCAGACAACTCTAATACCAATTGTTGGCCATTGGTAATAGGTACAATTCAGTTCCACTCTGTCGCTGATTCATCCGATAATCTGTGAAGATTCTTCAGTCTACTTAAATCTACAAACTTAGCCCATCCATGGCACATGCCTCGGCTGACTGCACAGAGTGCAATGCAAGCACGCAGCACTCAGTCGAACAACAAGCAGCAACAGCAAACACACGCACTGCCAACTTGTTCCATAATCAGCTATTACGTAAAACTGCAGCTGGGACCGACTGTTTTGACAATGCAGTAGCACAGGACAGTTTGACATGTGACAGGAATAGAGAGGTGTGTGGTAGGCAGGGGCCGACACACGTTTGTTTTGGCTTGTTGCAACGGCAACACCGACAGCAACGACAACGATGACGATGACGACTTCAGTGGTTGGGACATTGCCGCACTGCGTCAGCTGAAGCTGAAGTCTGGTCAACAACACGACTCCCAAATGTGAGACTGTGAGACTTCAAAATTTGATACTCGCGATGGCTGCAGCTGCAACATCAATTTGCATTCATGACCATCGACAATTGTTCTAATACTTTGAACATTGCATGCCAGGCGCCAGAGCCACATGCCAGTAGAGTGCGTTTGTGTGTGAGAGAGTTTACGTATGGGGTATATTTATTCTCACCCATAATTATGGCAATTGGTAGTCAAACTGCGCCTAAAAGTATGCAGCACATCTGTCGCATCTGGAGAGGGGAGAAATGTCGGAAAAAGCCAGAGAAAATACGAATAGCATCTGCGGCTGCTGCTGCCATCAGTTATCGTCGTTGTCGTCTTTTTTGGAATTTAATTAAAGTTTACACAAGTAAACAAATGACAGTCTGCAGTCGCTGCCGATGTCGACGTCGCTGCAATGTGTATGTGCGTCTGTGTGTGTGTGTGTGTGTGTGTGTGTGTGTGTTTGTGTGTGTTGATGTGTGTGTCACATGGCCACAAAACGAATGCAGGCGAATGCAAGTAGCAAGTCAAGCGAGCATTTTATTAAAGAAAAGTTGCGGCTTTAAAATTGTTGTGGGCTAAGAAAAACCAAAAGCTGCAACTTTCAGTTGCGCAATAGCAAATTCTTCTTTGGTTGATTGTTGAAACAAGCTTTCCAAGGTAACGGCACATGTGGGCTGGTAAAAAAGTAAATATACCACATAAATAGATGTAAAAAGCTATATCTGAAATGTTCTGAACCTATTATTTAAAATTAAAGACAAATTTTCAAGCTTTTAAAATTTGTCGTTAAATTATTCAGCGTTTTAGTGAAATGAACGCTAAATATTTTATAACTTTATTATAAATTGTCTCTACATCTTTTTTTTATAGCAAAAAATAATATAGTTTGGACGTCAACAAAAAGTGGAATTCCATTTGAACTCTCCAAACCAATCTTTCATGCTAAATTCCTAAATAAACTACAGTTTTCTGCTTCTTTCATGCTCCCATTCGAAGACTTAGCCCAGGATCAGTGTTGCCTTACATTAAATTTCATAATTTTAGATTTGTATTTGATCAACATCCAAGCTTCAATTCAACCCTCGCCATACCCACGGTTAATGTGGTACGTGCAGGGAAATTGTTGTAAATGCAGAGGCAAAGTGAATGAAACAAAAAACAACAACAACGAAACGAGGTAACAAAAACCGCTTGGCATTTATTGGTGTTAGTGCTGGCATTGCAGCATCCGCACCGCATAGGATGCCAAGCATTCAAAGCTAATCCCCCCAGAATTATGCAACAAAAAATTAATTAAACACAATTTAGTTTGCTGTGCGCCACCGTTGCGAAAAACCGCGTTGCGCGAAAATCGCTGCGGTTTTTCTATATATATTTTATATGCACATACAAACTCACTACCAACAACGACAACGTGACACAAATTATTGTTATGCAAAGCGGCGGTGGGCAGGCGACAGGGCAATGGATGTAAAAATAAAAACAACCACAAAAAAAAAAAAAAATGGGCAACGACGGGACGATGGCTTTGGACCGCTTTTTGCGGCTACTTGACTTAATACCTGCAATAATTATTATAACGATGCAGAGAGAAATCTTTTAACGCTATAAAAAAAGAAGTAAAGGCACTTTCGGGCAATAAAATGGGCCGGATAAGCACTTGGACTTTGCATTGAGCGATTTATTCTCGCATATAGAAAACAATTTATGGTCAACGGCAATCCATGGAATCGAAATCACGACAGATTCGTCTTGATTTTTCCACTGTAACGAATATTAAGCCTCGAAACAGTGCTGAAAGATATATTTTTATTTTTATTAAATATTAAATATCGCAATCATACAAAATTCTCGAATAAAATAAATTCATAAAACGCTTTCAAGGGTATTAAAATTGATATCAAATATATTTAAAGTCCATATAAACTCTACAGAAGCCTTATCAATAAACGAAATAGTAGAAAAGTCGTTTGCTGGAACATTTACGCATAGATCGTTTTTAAGTGACATTTGAATATGCCGCCATGTGCCTTTGGGCTGAATGTACACGCCTTTTCATTAAATTCAATTTAAAAAAAAAAGAAAATTTTAGTGCCAAGCCATAAAAAACTGGTCAGGAGAAGGGAAAGCAACAAAAAAAGGTTCCCGGACGACGTATCGCGAAGGTCATCAATTACAGGACCCACAAGGCACGTCGTATGCATGGCTAGCAACAAACAACAACAACAAAGACGACGACGAGAAGAAGCAGTTGCAAATAACTTGGCTGAAGCTCACATTATCCGGCCATAAGCACAAGTAGAAAACAGCTCAGGGGTGTTCTCCTCTACTAGGCGTCTCTCTCTCTCTCTCCCTCTCTCTCTCTCTCTCTGGACTTGGCTAGCTGATGGGCAAACACAAAAATGGAATGCTCTGCAGATATTTCAAAAGCCATTGACACCCTTTCGGCAGCAGCAGCAGCAGCAACAGCAGCAGAAGGCAGCGGCGCGGCGCGGCAGCTCGAGGCCTGCCTTTGAAAAGCTGAATGACCAAATAAATCATATCAAAGTGTCATATAAAAATCGTAATCAGATTTTGAAGCACACACATACACACACACATAAAGAGAGACAGACGCGCGGACGAAGCGACAACCAGACAGAGAGAAATATGTTCGCCATACTCATACGTCCCGTAAGCCAACTCCATTAAAAGTGCTTATAAATAAGGTGCTTGAGAGGCAAGTGCACAGAGGCACACACACATAAGCACACGCACGCACACACATGCACGCAACCTTACAGACAGGGTGGACACAATGGAGCATTGAGCCATAACCAACAAACGTTGCAGCAAACCGGAAACAACTGCCCTACCACAGCCCAATTTTTGAGTGTGTGTAAATTGCGAAGACTATTTGACAAACGTCGGTCAAAAGCACAGGGCACAGGATACACAGTCGACCAAGTCGACGACCTGCTCTGGATTTTTGTTTAGCACTCGCACTTGCTCTCTCTCTCTTTCTCTCTCTCTCTCTCTCTCTCTCTCTCTCTCTCTCTCTGTCGCTGTCTCTGCCCCTTTCTCTGTGTGTGACGGCTTCTCTTGGATCTGGACTCTTCTCGGTGCACAGTTAATAAAAAATAATGTGCTTCAATGCGGTTTATTCAATTTTATGGTCGACTTTTCAAAAAAGCCAGCTCTAGCACCACACAACGTCCATCCATCCAGCATCCTTGCACCCTTCCATCCATCGGACCCATACCCTTGCCCCCTGCGTCATGCTTTTACTTGGCCTTTATTAAAAAGAAAATAGAATATTCGGGTTCTTTCGGTTTGGTTTGGTTCAGAGTGCCATGTGGGCGTGCCCCGCCACTGTAGTATCATGAACGGTTTGTGCCGTATCATATAAAACACATACACACACACACAAACACACTCTTGGACTCACACACCCACATACACACCCGCTCACTCATAATGCGATGTTGGTCGCTGATGTTGGCCGTCTTTTTTGAATATTTATGAGTTTGCTTTTAAAATTATAGATGCAGAGGAAGGCAGCTGAAGGCATGAGCCAATAAGAGCATCAAGGCGGGAGGAGCTGCGGGGAGCAGCTCGCGTTGCCCATATTGTCCACTTGCTACTACGTGAGTGCGTGCCAGTGCTTGGAAAGTGCACAAGACAGTCTCACTTGAGCTATTTATCAATGCTTTGGTGTTGGAGCGATGATGAAATTTCGCTTGCTGCTTTGTTATTGAAAGTTTCTGACAGAGAGCCTTAGCTCCATAAATTTAACAGCAATTTCTTTATGGAATTTAAGACAACATTCGTATCTAATTGAGCAATAAAATATAGTTATTGATATTGATAAATGCCATCGAAATGAAATAAGTTATTGTTATATTATTATTTATTATTGATAGCGTACTTCAACATAGCGTTGAAGTTTATGAGATAAGAAGTATTATTCATCAATAAAATGTCTTTCACAGCTCTTTTAAAGTTATTTTTTAGTTGAAATATACCCAAAGTCAAAGTGGTGCTAACTAAATGATTTATTGTCGCACTGAAACCCAATAGTAAAATGCAAATATCCAATATGCCGCAGCTAACCATTTGGTTTGAAGCTTAAAGCGTTTAATGTAATGCTCTATATTTGGAGAGGGGCCACAGCGTTTGGTCTCATGTGGTCAGCCAACCAAAACTCCAATTGCAATTCGAGTTGAACGTCAATAATTGCCTTCAATTACATTTATTTATTTGCACGCAGTTTGCTCAGCACCCTCTCTGGTGCTCTGATGATGAAGCGACCGATGCTGATGAGGCTGACGACGCCTGTTCCTACTTTGTCGATGTCGATGAGTCCACAGCTGGTTGTGGGTCTGATGGTGGCCGTGTCAATTGGTTTCGCTTTGATTCGCATTTCATTTATGCATGGGACCTGGCCACACCGACTATTTTATTTTATTTTTTCGTATCTACCCACCGCTTGCTTTATTATGATTATCATGTTTTATTCAACAATTGATGCGCAAATTGGCAGTTGTCTGGATCATTTACAACTCTACACACGTGGACAGCCACAGCACAAAAGCGGTCGAAGGGCAGTAGAGGCAATAAGGATACCAGCTCGCTAGTAGAGTATAAATCAAGCAGAATGTATTCCCATAAACACTAAATATATTCCTATAAAATGAGAATATTGTGAGGAGAAATACCGTGGAAGAAGAATATATAGAATTAAAATTAATTTCATAAATTTGGTTGCATACACCTCAAAAATGTAAATTCAATAGTAAATTGTATAAGATTTAAAATTACTAATAATGTACAATTTTGTCGAAAAGGATTTGGAGAACACACCGAGCTGATTTCAATTTGACTGTGTATGGCGGGGCGTATGATTAATTTGCAATACAAACAACAAACGCATGGGAACACAGTAACCGCAGACGAGTGCGGGTTGTGCTGGACTGGTTTTGTAGAATTTGTAAAAAAAAAAAAACCATCATTTTCGTGCACGTAATTAAGTCCATTTGTATGACCTGCACGGTCCCAAACCCTTGGGCAACCACAATTGCATTGAAGAGAGCGGGAATGAAGTTAAGAGGTGACAATAAACTTATATGAAATTAATTGCGCATACTGCAGCAATCAGAGCGAGAGCGAACTGTGCACCGCACACACGCACACTCGCTGGCACACACGCAGGGACACACGCAGGCAGGTTGGTTATCAGCTGTCGTCTGACTGGGCAACTCATGCATTAATTAACAGTCAAGTGTCAGAGGCTGTCGCTGACTGGTGAGAAGACTCCCACGCGACTGACTGACGACGGGGTATCACACTTTCAACTAATTAAATGGCTTTTGATTTTTACCAGCACACACAAACACACACACGCACACACACACGCGAGTGTTCAGTATTAAAGTGATCAAGAAGTAAGTTCGAGTAGAAAGCGAACTCGTTGGCCTGCAAACCACCAACATATGTTCAATATTTGCATAAATATTTTAATGAAAATTAAAAACGAATAGCAAAAGTGGAAGGCAGCAACAGAAGCAGCAAAGTCCAGACAGACGCAGCGCGCCCAGTGGGATATTTATTTTTATTAAAACCAAGAATGGCAAAGTGAATGTAATAGCGCAATGCGAAGCACGAAACACTCTAATTGAATGTCCACAAATTCTATTTCAATAAAAGTTGTATGGGCATAATTAGAATGAAACAAAGAACCAAACAAGATTAACAAAACTTAATTTTTTAAAATATCATGTGTTGAAATTTGATTTATTGAAAATTGAATTAGTCCTCAGCTAATATGAAATCTTTAAAATAACTCATTTAGAATTTATTTAACTACATTCCACATATCTCAAGCAATCATGTGTCATAAAAACGTCTTTTTTTTAAATTATTTTTCTAAGAAATCAAAATGCCTAAGGAAAGAGTATGGAAACACAACTCGAACTCAAACCGGGACTGCCAACCACAGCGCGTTGTAAAAATTTGCGCATCGATTTGTGGCCAGACGACGACGACAACGACAAGGGCCAAAGCTCCAAAGAGGAGTACAGGACAATGCTACGCAGCAACAATACGACCAGCGTCCAGCAGGAACAGCAGGAGCCGCCTCATCATCGCACCGTGGGCCACAAATGCAAATGACAGAGCTCACAATGCTGCATCGCTTTGATTAGCGACCAATTTAAATGCAATCGAGTTGCCACGGAGACAGCGTAGACCAAAGCAAACGTGGCACACAAGGTGCCATTAGCATTAACGAACGATTGCAAAGGACCTGCATTAGCTGCGTAATGCCCACAGTGCACAGGACATTGCACATGGGTTATAGCTGCAGTTTGTCAAAAGAGATCCGCAAAACCACAAAAAAAGCAAATTAAAAAAGAGTATGAACCAAGCAAAAAAATTTAAAAAAAACTGCATAAAAATGTTAATGTGCCTACAGACAATGGCGAAACGGGTAGCTACAAAAGATCAACAAAATTTGAGCTAGCAGTTGGAAGCATTTGCAGAAAAGTAAATTTCTTATTTGATTGGCATTCCCACTATTAAGATTATGACTAGTGTACTAAAAGCTATATAGCATTCTTAAATTTGAGTAAGCAGTTTAAAAAATAAATATTAAAAGTATTCGAAAATGTTAGAAAGCAGTTTGAAGCGTCTCCAGAGTAGTATAGGTATTTAATGATTGTTTTTTTTTTGCTTACCAAGATATTCCCAACAAAATCAATAGATACTCTAATGCTTTAATTTTAAACATGCTTTTTTTAGCAATTAAAAAATTAAATTTGTAGTGCGTAATTAGATTTCAATGTTCGGTCTACAAAATTAAAGAATATTCTGCGTGCCAGAAATGGCTGTTCTTATTTTGTTTTATTTTTTATTTTTTGTTAGGTGGTGGTTTGGGCTTATTCAAGTTTAACACCGGAAAATAAGAGTTACAGCGTTCTTAATAAGAAGATCAAAATAGTTTTCGATCTTTATTCGGGTCCACAAATATGCAAAACAAATTGTTCGAGCAACCCATTCGTTTGCACCCACACAAATACAAGTTGGCATATTTCTCCGCTGTGTGGGTTGATGCCCGGAAAACACCACGCGACGCGCCAGTTATTGTTTTGCCACTTCAGTTTCTATTGTTATTGTCAGGCAGCGGCAGCAGCAGCAGCAGCGGCAGCGGCGCCTGCAGCGACGGCTTTGATGGCAATGACTTTATACCCGGTTGGAGTGCTGTTGTTTGTGGTAGCTGCTATTGCAGCTGGTGCAGCTGCAGCGGCGATTATGCAATTTAATTTTGATCTAAGTGCGTAATGAAATGCCTGCCCTTATTGCAACCTTGTAGCTGCAACAACAGCAATAGCAGTAAAAGCAACTGCTCAATAAATTGACTTTGCTATGACGTAATTAGGCTCATTTGGTGTAAGCAGCATAGACGCGATTTGATCAGCAACATTGTAATTTTAATTAAGTCGATTTAAACATAGACCAAAAAATATCTCAACTCTCACGCAGAAATGAAGCCTTCTCCTATTTCTATTTTTATTTTCGTTTTGATGCGAATTATTTTGGCAGATTGTGCTCAAGTCATCGGCCTTGGCTTCGGCATCGGCATCGGCATCGACGTCGTTTTGTTTTGTGTGGCAAGTGTAAATTTATGCAAATTACATCAATAAAAACATTCCGTCTTCGGTTTTTGAACAGCCGGCCCGTTATGATTTGGCCAAGATGGGCGGCCGCGTGTAGCTCATTTTCTATTAACAACTGCGTCCATAAAAACGACAACGACGAAGATGGTTTTGGCATTGGCATGGGCGTTGGCGTTGGCGTTAGCGTTTGCAAAGGCAACGAAGCGTCCAAGCAGAAAACCAACTACGGGACAGGCTCATTTGCATGTCCACCCCAAAAGGCATACGCCTGACCCCGAGCTACGTCCCGAGCCGTCAGCATCAAAGTCACAGTCACCATGTGGTTACGTCTGTGACAGCGTCGAGACTGACAGGCAATCTGGCACAGTGGTCGAATGTCTCTTAACAGGAAGTGAAAGCAAAAACAAAAATCAAAACCTTTGGTATTTATAAAAAATGCAGTAAAGCTTTTTTTATTTCCGATTTGATGAATGAAATACGAAGGCGTTATTAGCTTATACAGCAACTAAACTGCGTTTAACTTCTTATCGTTACTGACTTTTGACAAAGGTTTCTTAGTTTTTTCATAATTTCTGATATATTTCATTGTCAATTTTACACATAATTAATATAAATATAAATAAATAATTAATACGATAAATCCAGAGTGCATCGCTTTTATTGCATGTTGTTTTCAGGTTTTAGATTAAGTATTTATTATATGGGAACGAATCATTGAAAGGTTTACTGCGGAGCTGCGTTTTATGTTGTATTTTTTCTGAAATGGAAAAGAAAAAATACATTTCTCATCATATTCTTTTAAAAAAATATTTATGATTTCGATCGACTTAGACAAATTTGGTGACAGTGTTCAGCTGTCGCATCAAGTTTCGCTTTTGGGCACGTTCTGTCTTGGCCCTAATTCAAGCTACGCACAGAGGCTAATCAACGCCAGGCAACTTGGACGGGAATCGTTAGACAGACCATAAACAGAGCGAAGAGCAGCTGTGGAGGAAGGGGCAGGACAAGGAGCGTAGTGTTTGGTTTTTTTCTTTTGAATGGATGGGGCAAGCAGACCGCTAAATTTTATTTAATTTTTGTTTAGCCGCGAAAAGTGGCGTATAAAATTTACTTTGGCTTCGACGATGATGGCAATGGCGATGACGAGGACGATGACGATGACGATGAAGACGAGGACAAAGATGAGGACGAGGACATAAAATAATGGAAATTGCCAAATGTGACAGCCACAAAGCTGCGCAGGGGCGGCGGCAAGCGGCAACTTCCAAAGCGGAGGATCGTATAATGCTCGTATAAATTTACAAAAATTCAACTTTAATGCGACTCGACGGCTGTTGCGGCGGCTGCTGGTGCTGCTGCTGCTGATGCTGCTGCTGCTGCTGTGACTGCGGCTGCAACCGCAAATAGAATTAACTTTTTTTTTCAGCCCACAATTTCTTTTTGTTAGTCTTTTTTCCTGTTACACATTTTTGCCTTTGAAACCGCTGCCGCCGCTGCTGCTGCTGGTGCTGCTGCTCCTGGCTTGGCTGTTGGTAATCGCCGCACACTTAAGCGGGCAATTTGAAGTGCAATAGCGCAACGTTGCAGAGTCTGAGATAGGTGGGCGGTGGGGTGAGGATGTATTAAGGAACACAGCATTGGCTGAAGCCGAATCGAAAACGGCGCTATAAAACCTCGTATATGAACCGGCAACAGTTGCCTGCGCCGAGTACCAAATTGGCAGCACATTGGCGGCACTATGGCAAATGGCCACAATAAAAGAGCCGTTTGCTGCATTCTCATGCGCAACTTGGCGGCGAAATCAAAAAATATAAAAAGGGAAAGAAAAAAGAAAACGCAAAAAAGAAAAAGAAAAACAACTGCAACAACAGTAGTGGCAGCTACTTACAGAACTTTGTGCTATCGACGGCGACCACCGCAAGGCATAAAGCAAGGCCATCTCATCCTGGGGACCAGCTAGTAGTCCTGCTCCTCGCATGGCCATAAAATGGCCAAACGCATGGAAACAAACGAGCATTGAAATTGAATTTAACAGCAAACAGTTTTAAGTAGCGACCATAAGAAAGGGATAGGGCAGCGAACAGAAGCCACAGCTCATATAGCTGACGGGGGATGGCGAGGGGGTGTTCAGGATCCCGGCAGAGCAACAACTTCAGTCTGTGTAGAAGTTTGTATGCGCTAATGGAGATGGATGCGTAAAAGTTGAGGCCAAATTGCGTATGCGTCACGCCGTATTGAAAATGGTAATTTTTCAATACTGCGCATACGACATGTGGCCCGAAGGCAAGTACAATATAATAGGTTGAGCATTAGGTATGGGTGTGGCTAGACACATAGCAAAGTTTTAAGGCAAAGTATCTGAATCGTTATCTTTTTATATGAAAATACTTACGAGCACTTACATGTTTTTTACAATATTTGTTTGAGGTTTTTGAATAAAATTTAAAATTAAGAAATCATTATCTTTTTTTTAACCACAATTCAAAAAATACTTGGACTGATCACCTTATACATTCTAGATTTAAAGCGATTGCAATTTTAATTCTGTACTTTATTCACTAACAAGCTCAAATGATATAAGTTTAAAGCGCCTTCAGATTAAACGGAATTTGAACTCTTTGTTAAGTTAATAAAAAAGAATTCATTTCGTTGCAAAATTAGTTTTAGTAATTACATAATTAAATAAACAAATATATATTTACTAACCAATATAACCGAAACATTTAAATAATATATATCAAAACGTGGTATAAAAAATATTGTAATGGATATGAAAAGTCTTTAATGTGATCAGTATGAATCTGTTCTTATAGAACGACTCAATGCGACTCATTCTCTCCACTTCTTCCCTCTCAAGGAGCTGACCCAACGAATGGACTGCCCGTATCAATTGTAGGGCAACTGCGCATTCTGGCCGCATATCAGCAACTGCATCGAATGCCATGTCTGCGACTTATCGCCCAAAGAAATATGCAGCAAAATAGTTTCCAAAACAGTCCTGGCCACAACAACAAATATCAAAGTATTGCAGCAACAGCATAGTCCACACGGTGTATGTAATATTGAACGATAGAAGCTTATGTGGCGGATAATACAAGAGGATTTCATTATTTCGGCACTTACGACCGAATAAGCACTAAGCAATTCGAACAACGGGGCCAGAAAAGCATGGCAAATCCTTTGGGGTAATGACAACGACAGCAGTTATAGACTTTAAACCTAAGCATAACGCCTTCCAAGAAATCACTAAGAAACTAGAGGAGCAGCAGCAGCAGCAACAGCAACAGCAACAGCAGTCACAGCAGCAGCAGCGTCTTCGCCAAGTTCGAACAACGAGTAAATGAGCTGTCAAAGTTTGTAATGCAGCAACGTTTCTGGCAATGCGGCTGCCAACGACGTCGATAGCAGCGGCGACGCCACCAAATGGCACGGGCACGAGCTAGACAAGTAAATCTTATTGTGCAGAAAATGGCAAATTTCCCCAGACGGCCAACAGCAGCAGCAGCAGCAGCCGCAGCGGCAGCTGAACCAACCAGCAGAAGTGGTAGCAGCACCACAGCAGCTTAAATGCGGGTGGTTTGGCGAGAAAACTGATGAGGTGGTTTTTGTGAAATGGTGGGCGTGGTGGTGTGACTGCAGCAGCAGCAGCAACAGCAGCAACAGCAGCAGCATCGGCAGAAGCATCGGCAGCAGCGGGTACTTTGAAGTATTTTTCAGCATTGAGCTGACATTTGATTGAGAATGTATTGTATAATTTCCCGAGCGTATTTAGTGTCAGCATCGAGACGCCAAAAAGCGCAATACCAACCAAGCCAGCAGCATCAGCAACATCAGAAATAACAACAACAACGCTCAACAGCAACAACAATGAGCACACAAGTGACAAGCAAACGAAGCGAAACTTTCGCTTTGTTATTAAAGCGTGTCTGGAATGAACATTTCAATAACTTCAGATACGACATTCTTCAGAATCTTAATTTGCGGCTGACAGAGTTGCGAATAATATTGTATGGGGATGAATAATGTTCCATTTTATTGACTAAACGGATGTTCGTATATTTTATTATACAGGTGAAGTTTTATTACCTGTTAAGTTCAACAAACGAAGTTATATCGACTAACATATTAAATATATTCACACTGTGAGTCTAATGAATTTATATTTTTCCACTTTAGTAAATTTATTTATTTTATTTTAGTAATATATTGATGTAAACAGAAAATGCTTGCGGCTGCTGACAGAAATGAGATCAGTACGAGAATTTTCGACTTAAACTTGGGTGATTCTTAACCGATCTTGATGAAATTTAGGATAGTTTAGTTGATCAAAAATATGCATATGTGTGTTCTGTATAAATTAGAAGATTCTGCCTTTAAAATTGTAGCTTTTATTTCTATCGGAAATTTAAGTGTATCGACAATCAAGAAACGGAGACAGTTATCGATAAAAATAAAGCAAACTTGATCTGCGCCTGGTATTCGGGAACCTATATTTCAAATCTTAAGTCTTTAATTCTTATAGTATCTGAGATCTGCGTGTTCACACAAATGGACGAATGGACGGATCAAGAATAAATATATTCTTTATGGGATCGGAGATGTTTCCTTCTGCCTGTTTTTTCAGCAAAGCAAATATACCCTTTTTAGCCATTTTTAATGGAATCAGGATATTAAAATCAAGAATTAAATCCATTAAATTGAAGACATGAAAGGAATGTGACGGCTTCTGTTCGATGGTTAAAAGCATCGATGTCAATAATTAAGATATATATTGATCAGCAATCGATGTGAACTAAGAGACTTTTAATTTTCGACGCTGACTCTTCGAATAACATACTCGTTATCTGTGAGGCCTTTTGCAGGCAACAAATTCCCCACATCAGCACTTCTAAAAATTTCGAATGCCAAAAACACATTCATCACTTTGAGAATGACACCCTACGCTTTAACCAACACTTCCCGCGTTTACCCTGCTCGTTTTGTCAGCCTGCCATGTCACTTAATCAATTTCGCGTTAATCAGCGCAACGTCGCCGATGGCATCTTAAAGTAAACAAGCAGCAGCATGAATTAGAGGAAATGGTGCCCCTTATCTCAGACGCCATCTTTGAGATGCGTTTCCGTCACACTGCTCTTAACCTTCTCTTACCCGCTCACTCGTTCACTCGCTCTCTCGCTCCCTCGCTCGCCCACTTATTGCTATAATTTTTATGTCAAAATATAAATTAAATTTTTGCTTCACACGCGATTGTCGTTTTGATGTCACACACACGCACACACATGCCTTGTGAATTTCTGGATAACTGGGAGCTGGGTTACTCTGGGAGCTTTTAGACTGCTCGGGAGTCACACAGTCACGTCTCAAATGCCAGGCGAGCTGACACAGTTTGTTACTTTTGGAGGCAAACGCTTCCGACGACGCCTGTAAGCGACGTTGACAATGTCGGCGGGTCCAAAAAGGTTACCAAACACACACACACACAGCATTCACACACAGCATTCACCCTTCAAGATCTGCCAGTGCTAGTATAGTGGTAGGTGGTCGGATGAGATGCCATCATCATCATCGCCATCGTTGTAGTCGTAGTCGCGCACCTTGCGGTCTGCCATTTTCAGCAAGAAGTTCATTACTCATAAATGCTGCACATGGCATCGTCTCCAGCAACCGTCAGCGTGTCCCATTAAAACAACAACAACAGCAACAACGAAAAAGAGAACAAGGGAGAGCTGAGAGGAGAGGGTTGGTGGTTGGGGGAGCATTTCAGTATCGCCTCGTTATAAGTAAAGAAATCTGCAGTGCGCTTTAAGTGTTATCGGCGACACGCACACGCAACCACCCAAAAAGCCAAAGCTGTACCATGTGCCACGCCCACAAAATGTGGCAACGTGAAGGACATTTTCATTTTATGACAACGTTTGGCTGGAAAATTTTTTCCGTAACCACCGAATGCTTCTACGTGTTTGCGGCTGAGTTCAAAGATTTATCAGCAATGACTTCGACGAGACTGTCGTCGGTTCAGGTTATCCTCTCCCCTATCCCCTAACCCCTCTGCTATCTCCCCTAAACCCTCACCACATTCTCTTCATGTCTCTTTGTATATGTGTGTGTGAGTGAATGTGGTTATTTGAACAGATTTAATACCCATACACACACTCCAGTCATGTGTGTGTGTGGATCTTTAAGTGCTGCCCATAAAAAGGCGACTTCTAATCCGCTGAGCAGCAGCAAAGGTAGAAAAGAAATAACATCACACACGCGCTCATATTTTCACCCACACACACACTTACACACATTTTCACACACACAGACGCAGCGTAAGGTTCAAAAGAATTTTGTAAGCAAAGTTAAAGTTAAAAGTTGAGAAGTCGCTTGCCTCGTTTGGCAGCCCATCATCAAAATGGCATCTTAAGTGGCAAAAATTGGAATTGCCAATTTGTGTTGCATATGTGATGTTGATGCATGCCCCGGGAACGCGATTCACATCCGAGCAGCAACTGCAAACACCAAAATATTGCCAAGGAGTCAACTACGGGTAGTTAAACATAAAACTAGCTTACATACACTGAACATATACATTTATTGCCCCGCGGAAATGCTTTCTGCTTCACAATTCACTCGGAATATCCTTTCGCATTTGTATTTGATGCAGCGCAACGTCAACTTAATTGACCTAATTTTTGGTGAAACTATTTCTTCATTATCTCAAGTGCTTTTGAAAATGTTCTTACTCTTCAATTGTGGAGTAGTTTTTTGCTTGAGAAGTTAATTAAACTATTTATAGAAGGGATAATAAAAAATCAAATGCATGCCAATTTCTCAGCTCTTAAAAACTCAAAACGGTTGTTGCTACTCTTTCTTGATGAACAACAACAACAAAATACTAGAAGCTACAAGCAACAAAATCGACGATCATCATCAACAACAACAACTATTTCGAGCAGTAATTACTTTTTTAAGTAAGTGTTTTTACTAATATTTACATTTCTGTATTCTGCAATTGCGAAATCAAAATCTGGTTATTAGAAATATACCTCCTGAAAAATAAGGTGAGTTACCCTTGACGCCAAAAGTATGTCAAATATCTAGAATGATGGGTAATGTTTTCTGAGTTTACCAATGTCGCTTCTAAATATATTTGGAGTACCTGTTAAGTCCATTTTGTAACCTTTTTCAGGCTTTAGTAGTCAATAATTAAAATATGACATACCTTATTGACTCAACATCCTATTCCTATGCTTCAACAAATTCCTCATATTTTTAACAAGCTTTCGTACCCACTTTATGGGCACAGAGTATGAAAAAAGCCTCCACTTAAAAGTGCCAGGAGCCAAACAAGAAGCATTCAACGCCGGTGCTTGTGGGTCAACAATTACTTTTATATGGGGATGAATAAGGGTGGTGGACTACTCAATAGCATCGATAGCCTCTCAATGTTTGCCCAACTGGTGGCAATTTAACTCGACTCCGTCTGCTATTTGCGGGTATTGTGCCAATTGCGAGTTCTTCGAGTTGTGTACTCGTAGTCGTAGTCGCAACCGCAATCATTTCATTTCCCTTTTTAATATACGCTGCACAAGCACATTAAGGAGAGCAAAGTCGAGAGTCGGAGCGACAGCCAGAACCAGAATCAGAATCAGAACCAGAACCATAACCAAACCGATGGCAAACCAAACCACGTGCCAGACGGCGATGATTCGTTCAACTGAGTAGCCCGTCCCCGCTCCACCCGCCCTTCTTCTCCACCCTACTCATGCTCCACATGCTCGATCCCTTTGCAGTTTTTGGTTAGAATATTCGTATAAGTAGTCTTCGGAGGCGTCCCTTTTACTTGTCTTCGTTGCTCGCATACGAGAGTTTTGTTTCCGTTTCCGTTTACAGTGTTTGCAATTCTGCCTCTAGTATTAATGGGCTTAAATTGTATTGATGTGTAAACGCTGCTCACCATACCAAAATCATCTATCCCTCTCTCTCCCTCTCTCTCTGTCTCTCTCTCTCTCTCTCTCCCTCTGTCTCTCTCTCTCTCTCTCTCTTTTACTCTCTGTCTCTCTCTGGTCACTCGCTCGACCAAATCGATTGGAAAGTCTACGAAAATTTTCACGCCGCACACGCGCGCTCCTCAGCTAATTTTGCATGCAGCTCAGCGTTTCAGTCCATGCTTCCGTCCGCTCCCCGCCTCCTCAGTCACCCTGCCAACATATACTGGATGTCCATCTGTCCGCTTTTTATTGAGCCTGTATACCAGGCACGACACCAACAACAACAAAATAACGGAAAATATAGGGAACAGCCCCGCGGGAGGTAAAAACGCTTTGCACTCACATTGATTGCCTGGCGTAGTTTTATTTATGTTGTTGGTCAGTTTCAGTTTACTACAACGGTTTTTTTTATGAGCATTTGTAGGCCACAAAGTGCATATTAAGCTGCAAAAAAAAAAATTTATATATATATATAGAAATTGAACGAAAAAAATTTAAGTTTGAAAGGGTCAGCAATGGGTTAAGCGCATAACTGCAGGCCGGGTTAATAACCCAATGAGCTCGCAGCAAACTGACTGCCAAATGAACTGAACTGCAAAAACTTGGCCCTTAGCTAAACGAAGTATTTTTAAAGCACTGCGATTTATTTATGAGCCCTCCAAACTGTAAGCCATCACAATTTTTAATGAGTGACATATTGGTCAATTACTGAATTAAAGCAGTTAAAAAAGAAGCGCCAAACAAAATCCAACAAATAAATTCCAGGAAAATATTTAAATCTTTTAAAAATGTTTAAACTTCAAAAATCCGGTTTCTCTAATTTTTAAAGTTTTCGAAACGCTAATTTACTGTGAAATGAAATGTATGACAATTTCTCAGCGCACTGGATGGCTGCTGCTGCACTTTGCTGATAAACAACAACAACAAATTAGAAGCTGCCAGCTGCAAAAACTACAAGCAGCAGCAACAACAACAAATGTTCGCAATAAATAACAGCTCCCAGCTGATAATCAACAGCGAACAAAATGAAGTCAACGTCTCGGGCAGTAAATAATTTTTGAAGTTGCCTGCCATTATGCCGCCCCCTTTGCACCTTACTCAGCACCACCGCCAACCCTGGAAATGTAATTTTCCTCGACATTTTCCGGTTGGCAATCATATCGCGCCAACGCCAGACAACAACAAAACTGTCGAAGGGGCGGACGGGTAGAAAAACTGACCGGAGACGAAACTCTTGAGGACACTGCGAAGCGCCGAGTTCAAGCGAGAAATGCGGCAGCGTTTGATTTAAAGCAACAACAGCAAACGGTGGCCAGTTGTGGACCCCAGTTGAAGTCATTATGGCATGGGGTGGGAGAAATGAGACTTCTTTCTTTTTTCCACTCACTCTCACTCAAGGTTGTTGCTGTCGATGCTCTTATGAAATCAGCTTAACGAGATTGGAAATCAGAAACGGAGTGAGTGGTCCAGAATGGAGTCCATTATCCATTGCTTCGTTTGGGGGTTGCAATGCATATAAGGAAGCGGCGACAAACCACTCCACTCCACAGTGGTAGTTCAACTGGTCAAACCAATTTGCAGGCAACAAATTGAGGCCACAACAAGGCATAATATACTCCAACCTATGTGTTGTCAAGAATTAAGCTACTAAAACTTTCCGCTGTGTTGCATTCCTTAACATAAATCGAACGCGCCAGCAACAATACGTAAAGTTCTATCAGTTTTGCAAACAGGAAAATGATATAGAGGAAACTCTGCCTGCTTGGGGATGTTTCCGGGTGTTGCACAAGTAAATCGAGAGGAAAATAAGTTACGGGAACATTATAACTGCTTATGTGGTATCTACAAATTACGAAACGACCAGGCGCCAATAATATAAAAGTGTCACAGAATTATTAAAAATAATAAGTTCAATAAAATTCGAATGAAAAAACTCAAAGTACTCAAAGTAAATAAGTTTCCAGCAAAGAGGAAAAAGTGATTGGGCTTATAATTTAATATATGGAATATAAATATATATATACATGATACACACATATATGGCAGATTTTAATGATTTTTTCAGCTAGAACTCTTTCCAGCTTTCATCCCGCCCCGCCTACGCACGTGCACCCTTTTAACAGCTGATGCATGCTTTATGCATGCAATCACTTCCCTTTACCAGAATGCTCTTTGCACGCCTCAAACATACATTTGTGGATATATGTATACATATTTATATATATATGCACATATATATTTAAATACAAATTTTGCTATTCGCGCTCGTTTGTATGTATATATTCATTTCGAATGCGATACATGGCGTTTCCATTGTTTCCATCAACGCTGATGCTGTTGCTGCTGATGCACGCCAATAATTGATGATGAACAAATAAGATGGTTTCTTTTGGGCTTGGGACACGCGAATCCCAGTAGTTGATATCGACGTGTGTCGGCTGTTGTGTAATGCAATTCCATTCAGGCATGCGAGACAGCCAATCTATCCAATTCACATTCATACATACACACACACACACACACACACACACACTGTCACATACATACGCACATTCATCAGTATGCAAGAGATGAAAGCTGCCACGTTCTCTTTCTCTTTTGGTGCCTGCATCGCTCTGCCTCTTAGCCTTGCCAACAAACAAAAGTTATTTCTTTTTAACCATTTCGTTGGGTAGGCTTCGGAAAATATTTGACAGACGCGCATCAGAATTGCTGGATATTGTTCCTCTTAACGTTGAACTTACCTTTGGACAGAGTTTCATCACTAACTTAAGACGTTTGTAGTAAAATCGAGTTTTACCTACTTATTGCAATAGAAGTTCTTTTAAATTAAATAAAAAAAACAACAACATAATGAAAAGAGCACACAAATTCAAAAATGTATATTTACACATATTGTCAATAAATGAGATGTAATTGTTTTATGTTTAGAAAGAAACAATTTTTACTCAACATTTTTCTTATAAATTTCTTCTCAAACGTTATAAAGCGAAGTGTATTTGAACAGGGACCTTTGCACAGAATGCACTTATCTTGTTTTTATTGTTTTTATTGATTATATCAAAGTGGCTGCCTTGTCCTTTGTTCAATGCATAACTTCCACTTTTGCCTGTTGATTGACTTTTAATTTTCCTTTTCGCTCTTGCAAAATTTTAAGCCTGCCACTCCTATCATTGTGTGTTGGGCTTTCGTCGCATCATTACCGCCATCATTTTAAAAAAATATTTATTCTTAATGGTCATATGTATATGCATATAAATTTTATGGCACGAGGCGAGTCAAATGAGTTTCCTGCACAGACGTTCACGAAGAAAATGACGAACAACGAGCCACGTTACTTTCGCGACTGGCAACACGTGAGAGAAAAGCAGGAAAGGAAAACGGAAAGTTTACAGAATGCAACTAAAAAAGCGATTAAAGAAAAATAAACAAAAAGGGGAAATAAAATCATAAAAAAAAACAGTATCCCAGATGACGTTCATCAACGTCAAACAACGATCGATAAAATGCTTGCATGTGAATTATTTTAATGAGTTCCGTTTCGTTGGAAATGTGAAATATGAACGATAAACTAAATGCATCCAGATAAAAATAATACATGAAAACCTCGTCACACAATGGCAACCGACGAGTAAAGAGGAGAACAAAAAACAAAGCACTGCGATTTGTTTAATGCATCTTAGTGGGGCTGTCCATGGAGGCAAAGGTTGCCAGGCTGCCAACTCAGCCAGAATGACCCATGGAGGGGTAACGTTTTTGGCAACATTTTTCAAATTAATAACCTAAGTCGAGTACATTTTTCTAAGACACAAGAAGTAAGATGTCTGAAATACGGTTTTGGCAAACATGTTGATGCAGTTCACATGACAAAAATCATGCAAAGAACAATGAAAAGAAAGAATTTATAATGGTTTGGGTTAATTTTCAAACTCACAGTATAATATAATGATATTTAAAAAAAAAATTGATTTCATTTTTTATTTTCACACAGACAAAGTAGACCCTTATTAATATCATGATTTTTATTATTTATTATTATTGTTATTATTGCAATTATTACAATTATTACTATCATTATTATCATGTTTATAATAATTATCTTACTATTTTTTTTATTATTAATATTGCTATTACTACGATTATTATTATAATAATTATTATTATTATAATCATTGTTCTAATATATTTTGGCCATAAATATACTTAACTCTGACTTACCCAAATGCAATAAGTTTTTAAATAACTCATTTACTGATCACCTATTGGCTTGAACTTCTTATTATAACTTCTTATAATATGCAGTTACCAAGCATAATCGACACAGTTATGCCCAACTTGCCTCAAGTTACAGTAATCGTGCAAACGTTGCAAATTTAAACCATAGCGTGTTAACCTTTTGAAACAGCCAACTACGAAGAGTTAATATGGCATTGCAGCGTGTCAGTAAATTATTTCGCTTTTACTCTCTTTCTGCCTCACATTGTGATAGCGGCGAATCCAACGGAACACAAAGAAACCTGAAACGAGAGATGGCATGAAGCATGCTATAGCCGTTACTATATCTATATCTGTATCTCTATAGAGAGGTCTATAGAAATCTCAATTTCTTGCTGGTTGTCGTGCCTGGCTTTATGTTTCCCAACATCGTTTCACTTTTTTTTTTTGTTCTTTTTTTTTTGTTGCTTTCTTATATTTTTCTTTCTTTCGGGCGACACTTTTAGCGTCTCAATCAGATAGCGCAAACAGAGAAAGGAAGCCGTTAGTACGAAGCGGGTATAAAGGCAGAACAACAAAAGTTGTCAATTGACGCCAAAAGTTGACGCCACAACCCAAATTGAAAAAAAAAAGAAAGAAAGAAAAAAAAGAGAATAAGGTGCAAAATGCAATAACAGTTAAGTCATTGGCCCCAAGTGCTGGCAAATAACCCAACTCCCAACTGCCAAACGTTAACAGTCGCTCGTTGGATTTAAGCATGGCACACGATTCGGCGATTCCGGCTACCAGCTAGACGGTTATAAATAACGCTTAATTGCAGCACAATGTTTATAGCTGCTGCCAATTTTGTAGACGTTGGTAGCGAGTGGACCCCTGCACGAGCTGTAGAACACTTTAGTTACTATGTCAGTTTTTTTTTGTTTTTTTTTTTTGAGGGAGAGAGGGAAGGGAAAATAGAAAGAGAGCTGTTTGGTAGGTAAGTGGCGCAGTAGGAGGTGTGAGCTATTCTTCGGGGGCATTATGAGTAGTTAATTTAGAGCAACAAAGTTGTTAACGGTTGTTGCTTCAGCAGCTGCTGTGGCAGAGGCAATTTTCGGCTTCTTGCTGCAAATTGCCCAATTTTAAATTAACAAATTCCATTTCAACATTTTAATTAGGTTTTAAAAATTTCATGCGACTGCCTGCCATATTTGGCCGGTAGTCAGTAGTCGGTTGCTTTAGCCAGAACAAACCGACAGACCGACTTCCTCGAGAGCAGCTTGCGTATTAATATGCGCCATTTCCGTTTCCGATTAGCATAGCGAAAGCGCGAGCGAGCTAAGCAAATGGCGCCCCAAAATGGCGGCAGCTGCGCCACCAGAAAACAACAACAACAACAGCATCAACAGCAACAGTAACACACAAACAGGAAATGGCACAGAACTGACTCTGACTGTCTCCACAGTCAAGTTGAAAACAGCTTCCCGCTTGTGTATGTGTCTGTGTGCGTGCAAATGTATGTACGTATCTATATATCTATACATGTATATATATATACATATATATATGGTGTTTACTGTGTTTACTGTAGGCAAATGTATTTCATTTTCCTTTAATTTTCATCATCATTGCGCGAAACTAGCACAGACAGTAGAACCAACAAGAACGCCCAGCAACGAGCAAAACGAAAAATTTTCACATTTAAAATCCAAAGCGATAAAAAATATCAAGCAAAACTGGTCAGCGCCATCAGGCAACGAATAGAAAATACTCTGCAAATGCAACAGGAAATAGAAAACTAAATTAAATTTTTATTTATTTTTTTTTTTGATTATGAAATTTAAAAATGTTTGTTTAGAGTTTAGTAGAAAGAAATATCAACCTTTCGGTTTAGAATTTAGTTTTTTGAATAATTAAAAACGAAGATGAAATTCACTCACGATGAAAAACGAATTTCTTTAATCAACTCTGTTGCTTAATGTAGTTGAATTCAAAATACTCAAATTAGTCTCAGTTGTTATACACTTAACTTAACTATCTTAAAGCAAATTTCACAAATGTGTTAGCTAGCCAAGATGCCCGCCTCAGGCATTTCATTGGTTATAGTGTATTATAAAGCTTGTGAGCGCTTCTCGCGTTTCGCTTGTGCAAAAGCTGCAGTTAATTTGGTGCTTCAAATTTTAATGCCAGGCCAGGGCAATGGGCAACAAAAGTAGCAGCAACAACAATAACATTGAGAACGACCACGTTCAGCAAAAATGGTTGCTAGGACGGCTTTGGGCGCCGTTTTATAGTCAGACGCAAGCTCAGCGTCAAGAGCCAGGCGACCAATCTCTAAGCTGCTCCAGCTCCAGTGGTTGCTGTTGTTATTGTTGTTATCCTTGCTACGTTGCTGTCGTAGAAAGGCTCTTTTGCATAAAATTCTCACATTACGCATACGCCGCGTTGTATTTACAGTTACTGAGCATTTTATTTCGTCCCCGTTCACTTTATACTGCAACATTTTGCTTTGCTTTCCCGTGTTTTTGTGTTTGTTTTTATAGATTTTATGGCATTGCTCAGCTTCTGTTGCTGTTGTTATTATTTAAAGCAACAAATATTTTCAACTTAATTAAACTTAAAAAGCAGCTCTCGCTTTCCAGATTCGAACAGCTGCCGTTTCGTCCCTTAACTGCAATGCCATATAATTTTTGTGCATAAAATTCACGTTTAATGTCGCAAAGTGTGCAACGCACTTTATGTCCCCCTGCCGCATTCACCTCATTCTCTGACCAAAAGCGCACACACACAAGAACACCCACTCGATTTCCATATAAACACAAATACATCACAAAGGTTTGCTGGGACCTCGCCGCTCAATTTATGTCCCTGGGCAACAAAAATTTATTGTCAACTGATAAGCGGGTCGTAGCAAAGTAGCCCAAAGGCGAAAATGTATAAGAAAAAATCACAAAAATGAAAAGCAGTCGTCAGAGAGAATTTTAAATACTCTTTTAATCGTCAAACATGTAAATATTTCCATTCTGTTCAACTTACCAGTAAAATATACATTTTATATACTTTTTTGGTTTGATTGTAAAAAAACATTCCTTTTGTCAATAAGAAAATGATTGGTTTTATAAACGAAAAAATATTTAAGAAAGAAGCCTAATTTCTCTCTGTCACTTTTCGAACATCTTCTGTCGCATACAAAATTTTGTTTATTATTATCAAAATTCTAAAATTATTAGAATGTAAGTTTAATCTTTCAAGATTTCAGTTGTTTGAACTTTACAAATAAATAAAAGACTATTTCAACATCAAAATAATTCACGGTATTTAAAAAAAATCTCTTAAGATGTGCGGTTCTTGAATCCAGTGACCAACTTATAATACCCTCAAGCTGTGGTTAGAATTAGATGAAAACTGGAACTCGGCCAGTTCGTCACTTTATTGATTTTGCTTTGGCACATAAATTTTGAATGGCAAAGGAAAACTTTCGTTTGGGTTCTGGGCGCTTTTTCGGGCATTGGGTTTTTATGCAAATGCATAAAAAGTGTCATGATTGCCGTGTTTGTTTGCCTGGACAAGGCCTTGCTGCAGGTTGTGGACATGTCTGACCCAGGACTGACCTTTTGAACATCCCCTCAAAAATGTGTCTATGGGTTGTCCTTTCCATTTGTTTGTGTTGAGAGATTTGGGCAAAAGTGCTCCATATTTGAGCATATGTTTGGTTTCCCCTGGTCTGAGTGCCTCTGTGGCCTGATAATTGAAATGGCTCCCCAAGGACACGTTAGAAAACCGTCTCCGTCTCGTAGTCATCATTTGCCTGTCTTTATTTATTTCATTTTATTTTTGAATATCCATACATGTTTGTTGTGTGGGCATGCGTAAAGTAGTTGGTACAACAACTATTTGGGATGCAAGGCACTGCTCCGCATACATTTTGTGAGTGAGCAAAAATAAATATGAAATGGATTTAAGAAACATTTTTGCCAAGAAATAAGTATGCGAGAAGAAAAGGTCAGAGATGAAACACAATATTTTTGTTAACATGCTTAACTTGAATTTTACAACTGATTGGCTGAGCTTAAACATGATAGCAGAATGTAGGAATATCATAAAAGATATTTAAAGCCGAAAAGTTGATATGTATATAATCATCAAGGCTCATAATATATTCAAGAATTTGTGTATATTCAAAAAACTATAAATGCATTTATTTATGCAACATATGCCCTTAGAATTTATTCATTTATACTCCACTGCTAATCAATTTGTTCACTGAAAATTCCACTCAAACAAACATCTCGTTACGCCAAATAATCTACCGATTTTCCAATTTATGAATGCAGCTAGCGTTATCTTATCAGATGTGTATAAACTTAATATACCTTTTCCATATATATTTCTGCCCAACATACGAACCATTTTTCATTTCTGTTTCACACATAAAATACCCTCATACGCCCGGCTGCCTTTCAAACTACTCGCACTCCCCGCCCTCCAACCCGCAGCCCAAGGCCCTCTTCTTCCACCCACTTCTGTGAGGGCGCCTTGTCAACTGGTTTGAAAAATAGATTTTTACGGGCTTAGTTGCGCATCGTCAGCCACGACGATGGCGACAACGACGACGGCGGCGGCTCGGACGGAGGCTAGGTGGCATCTTTGGCATTGCTGGCGCAATGTGGACAGCATTGCGGTGGCGGGGCGGTGCGGGGTAAGCCTGGCGAATCCCGCGGGCGTTCCCTTTTGTGTCTCACTCGCATCATTTAAAAGACATTTGCCTGTCATTTTATGCCGTGTTTGGCACAGTTTTGTATGGAAAAACTTTTCGCTTGCCAACAATTTGGCGTGTGATGGCTGAGAAGAGAGGCCAGCGATAGGCGGCATGAGGCAGGCGGCATGTGGCAGGCGGCAGGCGGCAGGCGGATCGTGTGCTGCTGATATAGCCATGGAATGACAGTGTCATTAGTTTGGCATTGGCAACACATTGCCAATACATTTGCACCAGGTGCTGCACCATCGTCATTGCAGCCAACAGAAAAACCAAATTTGCATATGGCTCGAAAAAAAGAGGAATTCTCTAATGATCCACATGCGTTGCAAGGCTTCAAATTAGTTTAATTTAATTGGAAATTGGATTTGCACAATGTATACAAATTAAAAAAAGCCGCTCCGATGGCGACAGCCAGTGCTAATTTTCAAATCGAAATGCAGGGGCTTTATAAGCTTTAATTAGCCTCGTACTCATGCACAATGCAATTGCAAATCCTTGCACACCAAAATTTACACATAATTTATTTTAAGCCATTTGTTCAATGCGGCTCAAGCGTAACGCTCTGAGCTCTACATGGAACACATTCCATCTCCCCCCTCCCCCCTACCTCACCAACACCTTTTATGTTTTCTCATACGCTCTCTCAGGGCTATTGGGGGCCTTTGGTCGAAGCTTTGAGTTTTAGCTTCGGCTTTCACAAATAAACGCGAAATGCACGCGTCTAAACTTCAAAAGCGCAGGAATGCGCCATTAGAAAAACGCTTAAGCATCGAAGGGGTTGTTTGGGAACCGTTACATTTGTTGGGGCTCCATAGTTTAGGGTATGGGTTTCGCCAGCTTCGTTGCATAACAAAAAAGTTTTGTAAAGTGGCATTAACTTAATATGCAACGTGCACAGCGGCGCTTACGCAATTTTATTACAGCTTGAAATCGTATGAGGCAAATGCGATACCCTCGAAAATATGATTTACTAGTTATAGTTAAATATTTATTTTAATCAAAGAGCTAATTGGCGTCGAGTGCATTTAAGTTTTGGAAAGCAAGTATATAAAGATGACCGCTAAAAGCTACCGCTAGAGTAGGTCACCGCAAATATACTTAAGGATACCCTTTCCTTTTCAGCAACGCCCTAAATTTATAGATAATCCCACAATATCTGAGCTTTGAAAACAAGCATCATCAGTTGCTGCGTAAAAACCCCTTTATGTGTGTGCGTGTGTATGTATTTCGAATGTAGCTTACATGTTTGTGTGTGTAAGTCTGCCACACACTCACACACACAAATGTGTGAGAATGTTACAAGTTTTCACGTAAGTAATTTTTGGTATTGCGGTTTTCATAGCATACTTTCCTGCGCTTTTTTATAACTGCATGCATAAATCTTACATGCATCAGAGTGCACAGTGATAACTCGGATATGTTCTACAGATGTGACAGAGAGCTTATTGTAAACCCTAACTGACTGCCCTTAATAATAATATTTTTATTTTTTTATTTATGCAGAAATACAAAAATCGATAAATAACTGCGAGACTCTCAAAAATTGAATTCCTTCAGCCTTTATAGTAATTATCAGATCTGTGATAGTCAAATCGGCTGTTAATGGTGATCAATAACCTCCTTTCATCTGTATAATTACAATATATTTATAAAAAAAATTCTTACTTTAAGTCTTTAAAAAAATTAAACTGTTTAATTTCCCAGCGATCACTGTAGCAGTATTTAAACATTTTTTCTCGAGATAATGTTGATGTTATTTTATTTTTACTGTTATGAGCGTTTAAGCAAAACTTTGCGCTCATACATAAAAAATAGTAGAAAAATAAAAGGACGAAATGTTCGTTGGGTAAACATAAAATTATTATCAACCCGCGCGAGCACATCAGCCAACCAGGCAACAACACCAGCAACAAAAACAACGCAGTGCACGCAATGTTGTAGAACAAATATAAAGTTTTTTTTTGCCATGGACTCTTGTGTTTTTTTTTTGCCCTCTTTCGGACGCAGTTTTGCATGGCCACGTTGGTAAATGAACCGAGCAAAAAAATTATCCAAAAAATACACCAACAAAAAAAAACAAAAATAAAAAATTCATATCAAGACAAAGTAGTCAGCGATAAGCTCAACGTAAGTTGAATGCTCTTTAAAAAAAACAAGTACGTTATCCAATTAAAAATAAACTACAGAAAATAACATTTTTAATTATGAGAAGATAAAATTCAGAATGAAAAAAAAAAACGTTTTAATAGTTATTTTTTATACGCTGATAACAAATTATTTGTTTTCAAATTGCTTTAGAAAATGCATTATACTCTACACACTTTATAGAGCAGAGCGATAAATGTGTGTTTAAAAGCAGTCGGCAAAGTTGAGCGTTAAAAAACATTTCAACACTTGGCGCACATGGTGTCACAACATCTACAGCAACAACAACAATTACACAGTAGCTAAAACAACAATAACAACAACAACAGATACAGCAACACATGACCCAAGCGTGGGGCAACCACAGTGACAACAAAAAAAAACAAAAACAAAAACAAAAAAAATGAAAAAAAAACACCGCAAACTGTTTGGCGGTGCTTATTTTTTATGAGTGACCCGGTCTGGTCCGGCTGGGTCTGGGAGACCATGTCCGACTTGTGTCCTTGTCCGCATCATTGTGCAGTAATTTTCATAAATTGCGTCCCCGACTATTAGCGTTACTTCTAACGTCGCGTTGAAAGCATTACAGCAACAATTTTTATTTTATTTTGCTGGTCAACAACAACTTCACTTAGATCAAAGATAAAAACGCGCAGAAACCAAAAAAAAAAAACAAAAACAAAAAACAAACGGGAGGGAAAAGCGAAGAAACAACATTTAGATATGCGCAAAAAGATAGCGAAACAAATTTATTTATCATGCAAATGTGACAAACCAGGCAAACACACAAGTTGAGAAACCAACTGACAGTATGACAGCCGACATTCCCCCCACTGTCACTCACTCAACCATTCATTCAGGCATTACTTTAGTCGAGTCACTTGAAGCGTGATTCGAACCGGGAAGCATTATTTTCAAAATATGTATTTCGCCTGTTAACTTTTTAAACAGCGGGCAAGAACGTGATGGAAGTGTTAAGACGCCCAGTGCTTGACTTGGATATATCCTGTGAAAAAGGTACAAAAATGTTGAATCGATTTTTATACATTTCTCCCAATTCCAGATGCAACAATATCAGCAAATTCTAGATGTATTACAAATTGTCGCTTGTCACACTATATCAATTATCATAGTTTCGTATCAACTTTGAGAGTTTGACAATCATTTTGTTAGCATGTGCACTTTTTCTGTTGCACACACTTTTCTAACTGAATAATGCACATCTCATACACCCTTCTATAGGTAAAGGGTAAAATATGCAGTAAAAGAACCCCCAAACAAACAAACAAATGCTGAAATGTAGAGCACACAAACTGAAAGTAAAAGCTCCGCCAAACTGAAGTCTTGCAAGTCGCAAGAAGCATGTGGGAGTTGAAGCTGATTCTGATGCTGATGCTGTCTTTGCCCATGGCCAGAACTGTCTGACAGAGCAGCCTGGGTGCAGTTTAAATTGAAACCCAGAAGGGAAAAACAAACTGGAATATTTAATGTGTTATGCAAAAATGCGTTCGCCGTTTACCGTTCGCCAACGTTCAACGTTCAGCGTTCGTTGGGGAGTTGAAAACTGTTGCATTGTGCAGCGCAGCAGCCAACGCTACTTCAGCAATACGTTCAAAATAACAGCAGTCTCTACAAAAACAACAACAACAATAGTCATAAGAATAGCAACAGCAAACAACTTTATATCGCTGTCAGCGAGGGAGATTAGAGCAGTTACTCGAATTTAATACTAGCGCAATTTACAGTTTGATAAACAAATTAGAATTTGTGGACTGCGCTGGCTTAATTGTACAACTTTAATTTGTTTGCGACACGAACTTAAGTTAAAAATTTGTGCGCTCATTAGATGTTCCCACCTAACAATATGTTCTGCAAATAAATCGATTATTAAGAAAATTTAAAAAAAAAATATATAAAAGAAGTCGTAACCAGCAAATGTGTATTGTTAATTAAAAAGTACGATTTTTTGTTTTGATTTTAAGAATTGAGTCTTACATTTATTTATTACTTTTAACTATAATAATAATAATTAGTATTATTAATATGCAAATAAAAACAAATTGTAATATTTATGATAACAAAAAAAATGGTCACAATTTATTTAACCTAAGGATTTTAGTAATAATCCACATCATTCATGATCTCATCAAAGTTATAAGGAAAAATTCAATAAAAAGTTAAATATTAAAATATTGAAATATTGAAATATCAGAATATTGAATTGCATAAATGTTTTCATTAATTTTAGAGCACTTAACAAAGTGTTGGGACAAGTCTTCAGTCAACCCGCTTAATGGTTGCTTGTTCTGTCATAGTTTCGCTGGTTCTATCAGTCACTTTGGCGCCAGCCTGCCTATCCTTTACCGCTCAGTCAATTCTTTCCCACCCACAGGCAACTCTGCGCCAAAGAATGATAAGAGGGGAAATTTTATGATTGCCAGAAACACATATACCCTTACCCGTTTTCTCATTTGCTGATCCAGCACAAAATTCTTGTAAGCTATTAGAAATATAAATAATGAAAGCAATTAATCTTTTTGTATGATTACATTTAGCTACGCTTAGTAAGAGTATTAAAATGTGACTTAAAGTTAGTATATCAGCTGAAACAACAACCAGACAACAATCACGGGGGACTTGTTCGGCAAGCCAAAAAACATATACAAGCATCAGGCACTATGCCCAACTGCATCCACTTCGTCCTACCACATTCCACTCCAGTCGCACTCGGCATGCATTATTAATGCACATGCAAAATTGGAAATAACTGATGGAAGCCGTCAAAAAATGCTGCCGCTGTCGCAGCCACGCCCCCTCCTCACGTGACGTACATGGCGACGTTTACAGGAGAATAAAAAAATAATACAAAAAAAAAACAGGCACACACACTTTGGGCAGGCGTGGGTCGTGGCAAGAAGTGCATTCCTGACATTAATAAATCGATGTATGAAATTCCAGCCGCCAGCTATGAGACCCCTTCCCCACCACACACTCCATTGCCATGCAGCCAGCGGCAAGCTGCAACAGCCTGCGGGTCACTTTGGGCCACCCATTTGACAAAAGCGTGGCCCAACACACACTCACACATACTTTCACACGGCACTTTGCTGCACACACTCGCACATATGCATTTTTAATTAATTTCATGCAATTTGTACGAGTCGAGGTCTGTCGAGCGGGGAAGGGTTGCGGGAATAGCTGTGCAATTTGCCCGGGTTAAGCCGATAAGTGCATTTTTAATGTAACCCAATGAATTTTCTATTACATTTTAATTTAAAATAAAAAATAAAAATAAGAGCAAAAGGAAAAGAGAAAGAAAAACAGCATGGAAAAGATTGAGCAGCAGATGGTCGCGCTTTTTGGTCAATGTAATTTGATTAAAGATTTAGATTAATCGTTTTATGGAGATCTAATGGCATATAAATCTCTTTCGCAACGCACTTCAGCGCTGCAAATCAATCATGTCTAAAGTTTCCCCTGATTTTAACGCTGATTGTCCAACTATAAAAAAAGAACTATCAATTAGACTAATAGCGGGGGGGGAATGTTCTCGAATGAAAATGGATGATGGCCTGATGCCAGAGGAAAATCGAAGTGAATTGGCTAACGAGTTGAGTGAGTCTTTTTAAAAGATACAATAAGCTATAATCAATTACAACAAAAAGTTTATCAATTAAAAAGTTTTTTGTCGCGTCCAAGTGGGCTTTATGCTTTTCTGCCTTGACTATATTAAAATTGAATGAAATGGCAAAAATATATGTGAGGCAGTTTCGATCCCATAAAAATAAATATTCTTAAATTGCACTAAAAACGGATAAGTTCACACAAGTATTCATTCGAAGTGGACGTCAGTATTTGTTGTAAATTGAAAATGTTGTATAAAAAGTTAATCATATTTGTATATTATATCAATTTATTTGGGATTATGACAGAAGTAAATAAATTATTATCACTGGATTATGCAAGAGAAAAAAAATACTTGTCAACACTGGCTTTATTTGATATCATGTCGCAACGAGATAGCTCACCAATAAAGAATTTTTTATAAATACAAAAACTTAAATGATTTTAAAAATGTCTTGACTTGCTATATATATATATATATATATATATATTTGGAAAAATTCAGTCAGCATGTGATGTTATAGCTGTCAACGGTTTAAATTTGAGAAATATGAGAATTTCAAATACGCCACATGTCTGCAAGTGTATTTAACCCACCTCAACTGTTCTGTGTTGTTAGGACTTTCTGAAGATTATAAATTTGTTATGAATTTTCAAAGAACCCAGTTAAGCTAAGTACCATTAAATACATATCTTGACACCATGACATTGATGTGTGCATGCTCGTGTTATCGTGACTGACGCTTCGTTGGCATGGCATTTAAAAGGTTGCCGCGCTGAAGTATTGGCATCAAATTGTTGTCTTACGCTCATTGCGTGTTATTACCGATCCATAAAAATCACACTCAACTGCTGATATATATTATATATATTTTTCTTTCTCCTTTGCTCTTGGCGCCGCTTTGGCTGCAAAACAAATTCATCAAAGAATGCGCATACTTCATTTACGGCCAAACAATTTTTATAACCAATTTTTATGAGATGGAAGCAAGACTAAACGCCTTGCCTCCCCACCAAAAAATAAATAAAAAGCCAACAACAGCTCACAAACATAAAAAATGATGTAAATTTTTTAAAAATGCCAACTTGTTTACAAATAAATAGCCCGGTTTTTGTGCAAATATTAGAGGAGCCAGTCCCAAAGCGAAAGCAGCTAAGCATGAGCTGAAACAAAGCAAAGCGGAAAATGAAACAAAAAAAAATAAAATAAGAAAAAAGTAAATTTTAATCCCAATGAAATGCCAACACTCGACTACAGTTGAGCTGCTCCTGAGCAGAGCACCTCCTGCTTCCCTCCCCCTACACAGATTTATCTCGCTTAATTTACCGTTATTTGGGCATCAGCTTTGCAACAATGCAAAGTGGGGCGAAGAGTATGAAGTACAATAAGAAAATAAACGAAAAAAAAAAAACAAAAATATAAAAATAAAAATAAACCTTCGCATGGCCCATAAAATTTCATTAGCGTCATATTTTCAAATAATTTTGTTCTTATTTTGCGCTACCTCTAGCGTGACCCGAACACTCCCCCCTCCTGAGCGCCAATCCTCCCATCTGCCTCTATTATAGAGTGTCCCCGGAGTCGGTGGCTTTGCTGCCGCCTTTGCCGCCTTTGCCGCCTTTGCCGCCTGCCTCATGTCGCCTGTTGCCTTTTGCGGCTGAGTGGGCGGGTACCAAGGTATAATCATAATTTGAAATTGCTCATTCGAATCTTAGATTGGATTAAGTGCGAATTAGAACATCAATAAGGCGGAGACGGAAGTGGATTCGCAAGCAGAGCAGGACGCCGACCGGAAAGCGGAGGCACAGGCGGAGGCAGAGGCAGTGGCAGAGGCAGCGTAACGCAACATTGACGACAATGCTGCAAAAGGGATCAAAGCGGATTAGCCAACACATATTTGTAATACGGCTGAGACTGGAAATAGGTGTAAATGTGCCAAAACCTCCACTCAGTGTGGGTGTGTGCGAGTGTGCGAGTGTGTGTGCATCAAAGGTGCTCAAGCAGGCGACTTAATGAGCACTGACTGCTTAATCGAAATGTGATAACAATAAACACCCTCGCTGTTGTTATGCCTGAAAGGTATCTCGAATTGGCTAATGCAGCTAACTTTAATATGCAAGCCAGCAACTTTGAAATTAGTCTTCCAGGACTACAGGATATGGCTGAACAGTGGAAAGACAATCATGGACCAAATTACTTTCGTCTGCAATTAACATTTTTCCTTAAAGATTCCATCTAAAACAAGAATCCGAAGATGAAAATTAAGACTGGATTGTCAGCACACCAGTTGCTCAAACCTGAAATTCTTGAAAACTGATTTCTGTACTTAAATATTCATTCTGATTTTTTATAAACGAATTTAAGATTAATGATACATGGATTATAAAATATATACAAACTTTTAAAACACTAATGTGAATTATCATTATTATGGGATAATTTTTTAAATCAACAACAAACCTTTAAAAAAAACGTGTGTTTAAACAATAGCTGAAATTAAAGGGACAAAATAGCTACTTTGTGAGCAAATAACTCGACAGACACTAAGTGTTTAAGTGTGAAATTCCAGGGTTTCTCAATATATTTCCATTTAAATAGTTCAGTGGCACTTCCCACTTATCTCCCCAACCACAACTCTCTTTTCCCCCCTACCTCCTCTTTCTTAACCACCCCTCCTTCAATCTAGCTCTAAAATGTTGCAAACTCTAAAAGCATGGCTGTGAAACTTTTTTGACTCATCAAGCTGGAAACATGCGACAAAAGCCGCTGGGCAGTGCCCATAGAGAGAAGTTTGCTCTGTGTGCTCTTTATCAATGCATAGTGAAAAGTTGCACGGCATTACGCACATTGCCAACAGAAGCCTTCAGGGATAACATAATGCAGCTCCAGCTTGACTCAGCCAACTAACAAATTATTTCTGCATGTGTGCATCACTCAAAAGACCAGAGCCGAATATGTGGATGTGTGTGTGAGTGCGTTTTTGGGGGCGTAGAAGTGGAACTGATGCCAGCTCAAGCATATGGTCAACAAGAGCAGCAACAACTACAACATAAACAACAATGAAAGCAAAGCCATCAGCTCAACGCTGTTGTCTGGGAAATTAAGAACAATCCCGAGCAATTTCCGGTACGAGAAACTCAAAAATTGTTCAGCTTTTAGGTCTGCTTAGTTATGTCGTCATTTGCTAACACGCTCCTTACTTGCAGTATCTTTGGGTAGCTGTGTAGAGTGTAGAGTGTTAATAGAGCTGCACAACGCAGATGGCTGCCCTGCAGCGATTGGATGAACGGAAGTTGTCATGGCTTAGATATACAAAAATACGTTTCTATATCAAACTTATTTACCATGCAATATTATTTAGAAGCAGTTCTTTGGTAACCATTGAACGAAACTTAAAATATAATTTGAGTATTAACTGCCCAATAATTCCAACAATTCGATATCAGAAAATTCTATACCGCATTTGTTTGTCGCCTAGGCTCTGGCCAGAGTTTCTTTCCGATCTCCTCATTTTCCTAATGCTATGCATGTCTTCAAAAGCTTTAAGCTGATTTATTTTTCATTCAAAGTTAATTTATTAGAAAATAGCTGGTGAAGTTATTATCTAAACGGAAAGTGTGCAGACCATATCAGCATTTGGGTCTTAGCTAAAGGCCAACAAGCACTTTACGCCAATGCCGAGGCGACTTTAAATGAACTAGAAACTCCCTGCCATAAAATTACGCGCATCGTTAGTGACGATTTGCACCGGACGACAGCAGAGACAAAAGCCAAAAGGGCCGGACAATAACAGGAGAGCAGGGGAGCCGCAGAGCCGGAGAGTGCCAATGTGGAAGACAAAGATTTAGCCATGTAAATTAAGGGGCATTTCAAAATAATGTGGAAAATGTTCAACATGCAGCTAAGAAAATTACGTAAATGCGTTCAACTCATTTAATTTATTTGGAATGCTGCTGAGATGACTATGTCTGGGCATGTCCTTGACAGAGCAGAAGTCAAGGGTATGGCAGCGCCCCAAAGCCCCAAAAAACTGGTGCAAAGCTTTAAATTACCACAAAACACACAAAAAACACACACACACACACACACAAACCAACAAGCAACAACAAAACCAGCAGCAAACGCACACAAAGATCAATGTACAAACATATATATGTATAGAGATATCTATAATGAATTCAGTGATTTTATTGACTTTTGTGTTGTAATTTATTAGTAGAATTTTCTAGCTGGCAACGCCCCTTTTGATGGGGCGTTCGCTTGTGCGTTTTTTGGCAACACTGGCAACTTTCTCAGAAACCGCTACTATAGCGATTTGCTCCCTTTTTCATTTGAGCAAGGCCAACGAAATTAATTAACCCAACACTGCGGCAGTCGGCCTGGCAGCCAGACCTAAAGGAGCCGCAGCTGCAGCACTCAATGCCACCTTTTGACCTTTTTTTTTTTGGCTCTTGCGTGACGACGTCTGGGGAACCCCGACCTGTGTGACCTTGTGCTTTTCAAAAGCAAAACATGTGTCATGGTATCCGTATGGTGTTTGTGTGTGTGTGTGTATGTGTGTGTGTGTGTGTGTGTGTGTGTTCCAATCTTCTCTGTTCACATTGATTCGTTTTTCTCACATTTGTATCAATCAAACGACTCACTAAGCAATATGCACTGGGCGGGGTATGCATTGAAAGCATTGAAAGCAACGAAACTCAATTAAAATAAATACATATAAATTAATTGAAATCCTCGGCATACAAAATGTAATTAGCTTACAGACATTGCTCGTTTTCGATTGCGTTATGTGCAAAGGAATCTGATTTATGTAAACAACAGTTAGCATTTGATAACAGCGAGAAATGCTCCTTAATTAATGGATTAAATTGCTTCAGATTATGAAGGGGTTCAACCAAAGCAAACAAAATCTTATTAAAGAAAACTCACAATTAAAAATAAAGTATTGACAACATTTGAAAGATTTAACTTGACTCGCTCATAATATTTACATAACGAGGGAGTTCCGTGTTATGAATTGGAATGTGGCCCCCTCCTTAAGCTGTTTGCTTTTCAGAAAACAATTTGTGGAAGAAGACGATGATGTGACTGAACAAAGCTCACGTCCACTTAAAAACAAAAGAAAAGAAGAATATCTATGAAGAGTTATGTACTGCAAAATGTATCCAGCGAATGCCAACGTTGAATGCATCCATCATTCTTCGCAGCTGATTTCTTTGTTAAGTCCGCAAAGACAAATGTTTGCCATCACCAAAGTCACCAAGGCGATTTATTAACATTTACTACACCAAAAATGTCATTGCATTTTATTCGACCAACTTTTTGCAAACGTGATCGAGTAAATAGATATTGATGTTCGCACCACCCTCTCCCTCCCTCTTCACCGCTGATATCACCTTAATCGAAATAATCCACACTGCATTTGGCGCTTGACACCCTGGCAATTTGTATGTTCGGGAATTCAACAACTCAACTCGCTTAACTTGTAAACAAAACCGAAACGAATATCAATGCGATAAGGGTAAATCGCTAACATGCAATGCACATTTCTCAAACAGTCTCTGCCAACACCCAGAAAGCTTTTGGTATTAGTACGCCAGCAGCGAATATAGATAAAAATATCGATACATATATAAACGTGTAATTTGAGATGAACATACCCAAATTGCCATCTGGCGTAACTGAGAAATGCACTTTTAAGCAGCTGATGTTGGATGTTGCCACTGCAACTATTCGTCAGGACAGCTTCTTTTTTCTATATCAAGTCCCAATGGCACAACAGGCAAGTCCCCCCACCAGCAGATACCCTGTTGCTGAGCATAACTTGGATTAAGCGCAAAGTAATATAACTTCGCCATACAAATAATATTTTAACAATTCAGTCAATTTAAAAACTCATTTAACCAGATTTTCTTACTGTGATTTTTAGACGTAACTTGGACGTAAGCAGCAATATTTCTCAAAACTTTGAAGTGCGCCTCATAAGAAGTTCGCTGCGTGGCAACCTTTTAAGTAACTCGTCGTTTTCAATGTTGATTTCGCTTTGTGGAGTCGATTCTGCAGAGAACAGTTACTTAGGATTAGCGCATCACGCAGAGCGCAACTAAAAGCAAAAGCCAAAACACGTAGTAAGACGAAAAATCCAGGTTCGAATTCCAAGACACAGAGTCTCAGTCTAAGTGTCAGTCTGATGATGTA
This sequence comes from Drosophila picticornis, assembly GCA_035043845.1. NCBI lineage: Eukaryota > Metazoa > Arthropoda > Insecta > Diptera > Drosophilidae > Drosophila > Drosophila picticornis. Next base: position 19,851,836 of record JAWNMR010000122.1, on the reverse strand, counting down.
TGTTCAGCTCTCTGTGTCAAATCGCACCTGCATGTCTGAGTATATAACCAATGGCAACAGTGCCAGACGGCAACAGGCCGAGATAGCAAAAGGCAGATGGAAAAGCAAAGCACCTGCAGCGTTGACCTCAGCATCGACAGCTGGAGCAACAAGCAGCACTTAACAAATGGTAAAAGCATCAACAAGCTTCCGCATCCGCAACGGAACGCGCCGGCAACGCACAGGCACAGATAAAATGTCTTAGCTGCTCCTCCAACCTCTCTGCTTTGTTGTACAGCGATTATGCCAAGGAGCTGTTGCCTTTGCCGTGCCGTTGCCGTTGTCGTTGTCGTTGCCGGTTGCAACCACTTGAATGGCATGGAGCACGTGTAAAGCGTTTTTGTAGTGCGTCGGCATGGGATTAGGTGACGAGCAGCTCTCGGAGAGTGGGTAACAGGTAAATGGAATGCGAGTGTGAACTAGTCCAGGCGACATGCCAACACAATTGACATTGATGTAATATGTGTGTGTATGGGTTTCTTTACGTATACTGTAAAAATGGCATCCAATGTGAACTGTCAGAAGTTCGAATGTTGAGAGAAATGTGAAAAATGAAAATAAATACGATGTTGAAATATTATTTTGTATGTGGTTGACATCTAACAAAGATGCTACACACTCTTGGGAAATGAGAAGTCTCCACTCTTATAATCAATTTTTGTTAGTATTAACTAAAAGTGGATTTCCCTAATGGGCCCTGGCGAGCTCACCTGATCCTTCAATACAGATAATAAAAACGTTCGAAGAATGTTGGTAAATATATTAAATTTATAAAACTACTCTTATTATAGAATCAGTTTCATAATTCATATCATAAATAGGAACAAGTATATTTTCATAAACACATAAATACATATTCGATCCACTTTAGATCCACTTTAGTAAACTTGCTGAGTAGAGAACCAAAGCTGAAACTGATAAGAAGCTACTCTTGCACAAAAGCATTTTGAAGCAAATATGAACATGCACCATCAATCTATGATAATATATAATTCTTCAAAAACTCCAGAGCAAGGTTCTTAGGACATTATACAAAGTACATCAGAAGTGTCTGACCATCCCAACAAACTAGTCATTAATCTGTTGGACAACCAGAAGAACAACGAGATAACTATTAGAATATCTGCCAATATTTACTATAATAGTCAGATTTAATTCGTTCCCATATCTGAATCCGCATATTGTTTTCAACTCCCAATATACACATAGCTTTTGACAATTTTGTGACCCGGCAAGACGTGGCTTCGCTTCAGTTCTGGAAGTGCAGCTCAGAGTTAATAAGAACTTTACATTAAGCACGAGAGAGTAAACGAGAATAGAAACCGCCGGAAAACAAAGCATTCCCCAACCCAAGTCTGCAGCAACATTAAAATATTCGCGTTTTGTTTTGTTACGTAATGCATGTTTATGGTTACTCATCATTAATTTGTCGATGAAACTTATGGCAATATTCCCAGGCAATGTTTGCACAAGCTGAGAGCTTTTCCGAGCATATGTGATGTATGTGTGCTTGGGTGGGTGTTCGAGTGTGTGTGTGTAAATTTTTAGTAGCATTTGAGGAGGTTTTCGGTGCGTGTTATTGTTTGCCAAGTTTTTGCATATTATCAACGGCAGCAGCCGAAACAGCAACGAAATGCGTTCATAAAATAATGTAATCTGTTTAAAAACAAACATGTCCTGAGCAATTTCGCGCGGCTAGGGACATATTAAAATGGTACTGGCTGATGCCACCTAAGAAACGCCACCAAACGAGAAACGTCAGGCAAAGAGTCGTTAACAAGACTAAGTTGACAGGGAAACGGTAGAGGAGCAGATGGAACCAAAAAACAACAACAGCAACTACAACAACAAGAATGTCAGGACAAAAACAACCAACCAACCAACCAACTGAACTGAACTCAACTGACTGGCTTGTGGAAACAAATTTTATGCCAAGATAAGTAAGACGGCGACGGCAACGGCGATAACAACTTTGCCACTGCCACTGCCACTGCCACTGCCACTGCCACTGCCACAGCTACAGCTTCAGCTACAGCTTCTGTTTCTGCTGCAATTTGAGAAAAGCGCGCGCGGAAAAGTTTTTCAAAATTCATGATGAAAACTAAAAGTATACACAGCTTGAGAAGCAGCCAAACGATGCCAACGGTAAACGCATTTTGTATGGCTGCTGAGAAAGTTGGGCAACCAGGCGACCAGCATATCGACAAGCTATTAAAGAGATAACTGAACGCACTATTAAATCAAAACAACGCGAGGGGGGCAAACTTCAAAGATGGTCGAAAACTTTAAAGCTTTGTCAGATGCAACACTCACAATTAGTCGCCACACGCAAAAAGTGCAACGAAAGCAGAGGTAAGCAAGCACAACAACAACAACAGCAGCCGCAGCAGAAAAGTGGAATGCAAATAGTGCTGCCAGTGGCAGCAGCCATTTTGTGACAAATATATTTTTGTTTCATAGAAGTCGCTAACAATAAATAAAACGCTCAACACAAGCTGCCGGTCATATATGCTATATAATTAAAAAGATGTATGTATATATATATATATATATAAATGTATTTGTATAACTCTTGTGTTTTATTTATACTTCAAACTGTGCAAAATTTAATCAAATGCTTTGTGCGCAATTGTAGCCATTTTATGCATGATCGTTAGCCTTTGCTGGTACACATATATCATACATAATTCGTGCATTGTACAATTATTTTCGCTTGTTTTTATTTTCTCCTTTAACTTGTCAACTATTTTGTTGGCAAATAAATAAAAAATAAATGGAAACAAAAAGGAATCGCATGCAATTTACATATTTAAATAGTATTTTAATTCATTTTAAATTGTTAAATAATACATTTATTATTAGCGACATAATTTTAATTCGATATTGGTATCAGCTTTCGTAACAAATAAATTAATTCACGCAGTTGACCATGTGGTTCGATAAAGTACTAAATATTTATTTAGTACACAACCAATAAATGATAAATATTAAATTTATGTTATATTTGATTTATATACATATATTTTATATAATACTATGCATGGTGTCAACTATTTTTAAAAAGTCAGAAAATAATAAAAACAAAAGATTTCTTGATATGTGCAGCATGTTCTCATATTCAAATTTTAATTTTAATTCAATGCAATGCGGACTGCTGACATTGACATGAATACAATTAAAGTTTAGCAGCCACTTAACTAATGCAATTACACTTCAAGTGGCATGACTTTCCACTTAAACTCACCCCGGCTGCACGAACAATAAGCTCTTTGTTGCATATTCACATGGACATGTGTCTATCCTTTCCTTTCGTTTCCTTTCCTTTCCGCTCCTCGCCTATTCTTTGCTTTGCTTGCCTCTGTTCGATGGTATTAACTCCTTCGTGCAGCATCGGTGAAGCGTAACAGTAAGCAAGAAGTTTCCTAGCTGCTTGCCACTACTTAAAATATGAGCACCCATTTCCTATGGTCAAGCAATTGAAAATGATTTTGCACAACAGCAAGAACAGTGGTATGGCAGTTTCTTCAGCTGGCAACAAAGTCAAAACAGACAAAATTTGTCGAAAATCCTGTGAACAAGCAGAGGACAAAGTGCTGCACATTGCCAGGCAAAAACGATTACGTCAAGCATATGTATTATATGGGTGGGTGATTCCCCTTCGACCCCCCTTCGAAAACTTATACGTTCTGTCCGTTTGTCCATCGTCAACTTGAAGGAGACGAAATCACACAGATTTCAATTTTCCGATACGAATTCGATGGCAATTGTCCTGGCTATCCCCATAGCATCGTAATATGACATTTGAAGTGATTTTTATGTGAAACTTGCTGATGCTTCCTCCAGCCCCGGCGACAGCGTTTTTACGACCCAACGTTTGTCCTGCGGACGTGTGTGTGTGTTCTGTTTATGTCCTGCGACTGTTTGCAAAACTCATTCCATTCGAAGCGCAGCAGAGACAAAGGCCAACAACAGCAACAAAATAGCAAAAGGAAAAAACCAACAAAAAAAAACACCCTTGAAAATTTCTAATCTCTTAATGGATGACAATCTGCGTTTTAAATGGTTTGCACGAGCGCTGGCCAAAAGTGGATCCGTTCAAAAAAAAAATGAAAAATAAAACTAATTCCATCAGAGCGACTCGTCGCCATTGTTTGACTAATGAAAGAACGCTGTTCTGGCAAGTTTTTAAAGGATTTTACGGACGCTTGCTTGATTTCTGCTTGGCCAGGACTTGCAAAAGCTGAGCGCACAGAATGATTTGGAAAATTGACATGACATGTCAGGGCTAATCAGAGAGCCATATACACTCATATGTAGTATGTACAAGCAGACAGACAGTTCATAAATCATTGTGTTTCTCTATAATCAGTAAATAAATCTCGCCAGTTGGCTCATTGGCTCTGCCAGACAGGCTTCAAATATTTATGATGATGCGACTCAAAATCACAGCAACTAATCAAATTATGTAACTAAAACCTCAAAGCAAAATAAGCAGGAGGTTGATTTCTTTTAAGCTGCCTCAACATCTTCACATCTTCTTCACATCGGCTCCCAAAACTGTGGGCAGAAGCAGGTTGAGGTCTATTATAGTTTGTTCCAGACATGCTGGCGACGCAAACATGTCGTCGATGTCGATGGGGATGTAATGGGGAATACGCACACACAGCACTAAGCGTACAGTGGTACTTCAATACCCGCAGGATAATCTTGAATAATAAAACTCCCTTTCCATGCCAACAGAAGGCCACTGCTCAGAGACACTCAGTCAGACAGTCAGCCAGGCGACAAGCAAGCACAGATTAATCTACAAAGCAAATAGAATTCGCAGTGAGCTTAAACGCCCACAAAGTCGACCTCAAGTCTCGCAAGTAGCTCTAAAGAATTTAAGAAAAGTAACAAATTAGTGAGCATTTAAAAAAAGTACACACTTTTTATTTAGTATATAATTCAATATCAGAGGGAGAACTAATTAAAAACAAGTTTTCATTAATTAACTCAGTCCTTTTAGTTAAAATGAAATCTTAAGGAATTCAATTAAATTACAATCACTAAAATTAAATACTACCAAACAACAAGTTCCAAAATGATGATACTATATTATATTCATATTACTTCTTTCAATGGAATTGGCAAGTAAAATTATTAAAATTAAAATATTGAAATAAAATAAATAAATTTCTTACACAACGACACAAGTAATTGATATAATGGAACAATAATCATAATCAACGTGAACGCATTAACAAAAATTAATAATTTTATTGTATATTGATCTTAAGCAAACAAAAGCACAACCAATTTATTTAATTAATGTTTTTTTTCAGTTCCGCTATTGATTACATAATTTGCAACCATTTGTCGGCTGTACTTTGATGTCGAGATTTTGATGGTCGTACAGTGCTTTAAAATGCAGAGACACACACAAGCAGACGGAGACTCAAACAAATAAAATTCAACACACTCACACACACGCAGACGCACACACAAATAGGTTGGGGCTAACTGTTTTTACACGTCTATGCGCCATTTTGTATGTCGACGCGCCATTTGAATATTTCACAGCGAGAGCCCGGCCAAAACAGAACTCGTCTAGCTTTATTCGTATATGGTCTATAGAACTGTCTGATTGTGTGTCTATCTGTCTGTCTGTTTGTCTGGCTGTTTGGTCGCTTTTTAATTATAGCTTTTAAATGCTACCATGCTAACGTGTATTTTATTTATTTCACAGCTGCGGGTGGCTCATCAGACAATGTGCCGGAAAAACACGCCATGTTGTGGAGGCTGCGAGTGGGTGGCTGGGACGGTTATGCAAACTTCCGTTTCTGCTACTCTACCATTCCATCCACAAAGGAAGACCTGCCGTTCCCGGACTTCCCTAATCCCGCGTTCCCCACTCCATTTGTAGAGCTCTGTGAAAGCGCTAAAATTACTCGGGCGCTTTTAATTTGATATGCAAATACAGCAAAAACGAAAGCCAAGTCGGTAAAGGTTGATGATGGAAATGTGAAAAGTGAAAAGCAGACGACACCCAAACCTCAGGCCAATGCCGCCCAACCAATCCTTCAACTATACACCAAAAACCCAATTCAGACCCAAACACGTTGTCTATTTGCAGTTCAAAGACTCAAATGAAGTGCGGCGAGACGCAGGCTGCTGATGCTGATGCTGCTGCTGCCGCTGCCGCTGCCGCTTCATGATATAGATCTGTGGGTTTGGGTAATGAAAACCCTAACGTGCCAGTTGCCAGCTAGTTGCCAGCTAGTTGGCAATGATGATAGCATAGCAAATGCCAATGATGGAAGTCATAACGGAAGCCATAGAGACGAAGCTGTTGATGCCAGCAGCACTTTTATGAGGTGACTAAGTTGGCGATAGTTTAAGCTGACTTATCGGTGCCATGGTAATTAAAAATGGCGAACTTTAACTATGGCACAAGCTGTTGATAGGCCCTTAAGTTGACAGATATCGTAAAGCTATAAGTAGGCGGCGACAAAACGGCAGCAAGCAGCATGCAACCCACACAACCCGCTTGAACCCCATCATCAGGCCGTTATGCATTTTATTGAAAGTATAAAGAATACATAAAACATACCAAGGAAAAGTGGATAACTGGAAAACTTTCAGAATAAGGCAAAGAGACTAAGAAAAACAGCAAGAAAAACTCAACTGCATATAAAAATAGTTCATTAATGTAAGTTATACACTTTTTTTTGTAAAATAATACTACACATTAAAAGAAAATGCTTCATAAACTGAAATGTAACAAAAATTCAAGTTAAATATTTGCATAAAAAAAATCTGTAGCATTTAAAAATACATTAATTATTAACTGTTGTAAGCCAATAATTATCTATCTCAATATATATTTACATGTATATATGTATAAATATACATATGTGTGTGATAATGAACTCATCTGAATTGTATCAGTCTTAAAATATTATTTCGTTTGCCAAAAACTATTTGCTTTGCTTTCCGTTAAATTCCTGCACAATTTCAAACAACTTTGAGTTGCAGCAAATTATTATAAGGCAGACTTATTATTAATTATAATTACTGATTTGATTGAATATTTTTTGTTTTTACCCACTCTTTGTTGGTTTTCTTCAATGAAGTTTGAAAGTTTTACAAATATTTTTAAGCTTATTCCGTTTGATTGATTAGTTTTATGTGTTTGCTCTGAGTAAGCACTAATAATTACAAAATGTCAACTTTTATTGCGAAAAACTAGTAAGCTAAATTGTTTAATCCCATCAAATATTATATTTCAGCTCACAATTTTTGATTTATTCAAAAATATGCCACAATTTTATGCTCTAATTTCCACAGCATCCCTTGAGCATCTTCTTTAATCTTTTGCTCTATTTTATTTTGGAGGCAGAGTTAACACTCCCTTGTATTGGTAGTTCCACCCTCGAACATTTGAAATTGTCAATTGCTACAACTAAACGAAATTCGATACTGTTTTTTATGCCTGGGAGCATTTCGAAATAGTCAGCAAATTAATCGCCACACGCTCCGTACTAATCGCTTTATGAATGCAGCACATGCCAAATACCAAACTCATGAGATATGCACGCCTCGTGCACGTCCTGTCCACATAGTCCCCATCGCCATCGTCGCCATCATCGTCAGCATCATCATCATCATCATCAGTAGAAGGTGCGCCCAGAATCGTACTTTCAATCGTTGTGCACTCAATCACATGCCGGAAATCAAACGAAGCGGATGTCCGTTCAAATGGTCGCAGGGCTTGTTGGGTTCCTGCGGTTTGCTGGCCGCGGTGGGTACGGTGGGCGGGGCGGGGAGTGCAACGGGTAACCGCAATGTGAAATCGAAAGTCCGCTGATTAAAACTCAACTCGCAATCGAAGCCAACGAATTGACGACGTCATCATCAACACGATGAACATCATCAGCAATATCATTGTCGCCATTGTGTCGTCGGCTTTGCCGGAAATTTATGCATGTCAATCAGCAAATTAAGCGTGTGCCTCTGACTGGCACGTTTCTTAGCTCCATCCCATTGCTTTCCTACGCTCTGTTCTGTTCAACTTGACCATTAAACAGTTCTTATTCATCGCTAAACTCTGGCCCACATTGCGTCATATTTGAAAGTACTCGTATGTATCGCCTTTTGGCCATGCAACATTTTGTTAACTTCAAACATTTATTGCATTCTGATGTGGTTGTCCAAAGCTAGCCCCTTAAGGAATTCAGTATTCTGTATTCTCCAACCCCGGCATTGCGTATTTTTATTACCAAGACTCGCCAGACTCGAAACTGCCACTGCCACTAAAGCCCGGCGCCAGTTTGCACATAAACACAGCAAAGAGATCCCCTCCAGCAAAAGCAAAAAAAAACCGAATTCTTAGCCGTTGGTGGGCATTCCCATTGAGTGGCTTGACAAAGGACACTCCACCCTCCACCTCCAGCGTTGGCTCGGCGGCGAATGCCCCTGCTCTGGCCAGCACGTGACCCATGCTCTTGTCACTAACCCTTTCTACAAGTTCGCACTCTTAGTCGCACGTAAGTTGAAAGCAAAAGCAATAAAAATAAAAAATATAAATTGGGACTACTAATAAAAAATAGAGACTAGGTCCGACTGGTTGTCAAGTTGCTTTGCATGTGTGAGAAGCTGTTGTTAGCATTGAAGATGTGCTTGTGAACGTGATAATGACATAAATTATAATATATGTTGATTATAATACATGTTTTATTACTATAAAATGAACTTTTTAATTAAAAATGTTTTAAAGCAAAACTACTTTAGAAGTATAATCGGCAAGAGTATCTCACATTGTTATTATAAATTAATATTATTGTTTTATTTATTTATTTAATTTATTTTTCTTTATAATTTAATTAAGACAGTTGAAAACTTACATTTTTTAAATAACAGCCCAATTTTAAATGTTCAAAAAACTTTTTTGCACATCGTTTTCGAGTTAGAGTCACGGCTCACGACTCATGCACATCTCTATTGCGATGAATTCCAAAAGGTTTTCTTCGCATAGTTGCTCGCTTTTATTGTTTATTCGTTTTCGATAAGGCAAACGGAAATTGCGTAGCCCCCATTTGGACGTTCCTTGGGCTTACTGAACAGCAACTAGAAAACAGAAATGAATTAAAGGCCCCAAACAGATAAAGGAGAGACAGCAGGGCAAAGCAACGAAATGCGTAAAATCAAAAACTGACATATTTTAGCATCTGTGAGTTTGGGGGTAACACGATATTGGACTTTGCCTCTTTTATAGTCCTTTGTAAACTTTTTTTGGTTTGAAAAACAATTACGATGCCCTAAACTTCAAGAAAACGGGATATTGAAGCAGTAAAAAAAAAAGAAAAAAATATTGATAGTTAAAAGTGCTTCGGGCAAAAGCAAATACAAACCGTTATGAGACAAAGTTTGCCTTTTTTGGGGGCAATTCCGGAAAAGATTTATAAGAGAAATGATAGACCCTGACTTGTCTGAGGTTTGAAATTGAGTTTAGACAAAGAGTGATTTGACTAAAAAGCATAAAATAGGCTGGAAAACTTGCACTTTTGAAAGAAAAAAAATATTTTTCAGATGTACTTTATAATAAGATAAGATTGGTGTGATCACATCAGACTTGCTTCACTTACTTCTTTTAATGTCCTATTTTTGCATGGCCTTCCGAGACATTTGTCTAGTTACACTTCACCCTACTAAGCACTACTCTTGCCTTTCGCCAGACACCACATTTTAAGCGCCACACAATACGAAACTAACCAACAAAATTTCTATCTTCTGAATGCCAAAGGACATCCATTAGGACGCACAGCCTTCACCTCAGCCCCTTCATAAGCCATGAACAGCCGCATTCAGGAGCAAAATGCTGCTCACAACGCTAATTACGCATTTTGTAACCATTTCTAAACACCGGCAACACTGACACAGACGCATGCCGCAGACTTTTCAGCCCCTGCAATACACTGTCCCCTCCACCCTCCCACTCCCTCTGGCCGTGATGCAATTCTCCATCTGCCACATTTCACTACGTTACATGCCATGGCACAAAACAGTCAAGCAGGCAAATAAAAAAAAGTTGCAACACAAAACAGACGACAGACGACAGACAATGTGGCGACTTTGTAACATGAAAATCGCCAGGACAACAGCACGCGACGTTGCCACCTGCCTGCCAGACTCACGATTCCACATCCCCTTCCCCTCACTCACCTTTTCACTTGTGCTCGTGCTGGTTACCCAGCACCCACCTGACTTTATAGCCTGCGCAACAACATTTTTGCTGCATAGACAGAGTAATCGAAAATGTTTGGTAGGGTTGAAGGTGCACTAAAAAAAAATCACAGGTCATAGAATTTTGAAAATCTTTTAATTGATTTTGCAAAAGTTATTTTTAATCTATTATCCTAAAAGGGAATTCTTTTCCATATTTTATAGGAATATCGAGAGTCAGCAGCCAATTTCTCCGACCCATAGTGATTATGTACACTTCTCGATATCCCCTTTCATTATTTTTTTGAGTGTATGTGCTTCGACTGTCGAATGTCGTCTACCGTTTGCCGTTTGCCATTATCCAAAACGAATGCGAAACAAAATTCCTGGCAGAAAACATGCAACGCATCCTGCGTGACTGAGACTACGAATGCGACTGCAATGTTTCAGCTGTTTCAGACAACCAGCCAAAGTATTTTTAAGATTTAAAAACCTTACACACAGTGGCCCACAGTGAGGCCACTTTGCAACACATTGGTGTTTCTTTACCCGTTGCAAGCCTTTTTAGTTTTTTTATATTCTTTCAGGGGGTTTTACCATTTAGTCATGAGCTGGGCAACGCCTGAAACAAAAGGCAATGCGGATGCGTTATGTACTTGGAGATCCTTGGAATCATTTGATATATATATATTAAACATTATACTACACATGTTTCAGATATTCAAAATGTATTTACCCAACCAGCCCATTTCTATTAACTATTTTATATCCGTCACATTTGATTACTTATCCGACAAGATTATGTATACGGTTGAGGTTATAACGTGTTAGACTAATATCTACAAGGGTATCCTTAGTTCGTTGCTGTCAAAAGCAACTAGTCTGTCTGGTTTGTTTTTGTTTTTTTTTTCTGTCGCCCGCTCAGTTGAAGTAGTGTAATTGAAAAATTCTAGCAAAGTCAAGTCCAAAGTGAGAGTGACAGGCGGCAGGCGGAACGAAGGCGTCTCCAAAGTTACGCTGCAGAAAATTCAGCAACGTGCGTAGAAGGAGAGTGGGATAAAGAAAAGAGAGGGGCGTGAGGAGGGCGGTAGACGCGCCACCAAGCAGCAAGCAGCGATGCAGTGAAACGTGGCCAAGTTGCAAGTCAAGACGGCGACTCCGTTTGTAGGCGGCAGGGAAATAGGGCAGGTATTTTAAACGCCAGGCAACAACAATTCCCATTTCATGGCACATTATTTTGTGGCTTTTGTTTTGACTGCCTTCTGGCACTTCCAATAGCAAGTTTGCCGTGTGTGAGTGTGTGTGTTTGGGTGTAAATTAATGGATAGGTATGGGTGTGTGTGTGTGTGTGTTTGTGTGAGACAGGCACGTGCCGTGCACTTTTGTCTTCTGCCTGTCTTCCATTTAATAATAAAGCTTGGCATATTTTTAATGACTATTTATGAAAATTGCCCGTGGTACAAAACACTTTTTTATTTAGTATTGAATATCATAAGAATATCCATGAAATAAATAGAATTCAACAACACAGTTTTTTTATTTTCTTTTACCTGTTTTCTTTTATTCTGCGTGTTAAGAAGGAACGGGGAAAACTGGTTTTGTCTAAGCAAGCACTATTTGTAAAAATAGGGAGAACTGTTCATTTTTTCTTTTTATTAATTAAGTATTATTTATACATATACATCCCCACATATATATATATATATATACATGGAAATGAGCGTCATCGTTCATATTTCAAAACTGGATATGAATCAAGATTGCAACCAAATCCTAGACTCGTGGCAATGGAGCCAAGCCGACTCTGAATCTGGGTTTTTTTCTCGTTTGGGCTTGCAGCCGTGATAAAAATGTTTATAAATCGTAATTTTGAAATTTTCAAGAATGGGAAGCATTCATGAAGCCTTTAAATAAATTACACTTAGCAACAGATTGACTTTTTTAGAAGTACTAAAAGCTTGTAATATTAATTTATTAAATACACATACAAATATATATATATTATACAAAACTATATTATAATTCCTATCCTATATTCTGGACAAAACAAATTCAGAGAACATTGCAAAACATAAAATTTGTCAAAAGCTCCAACTCATTTGGTCCAACTTGTGTACACATGAAATTTATTATGCCGACCATTGAAAATGCCACACAAAAGCATCCAATTTGCAATGCGAACTGAATCCCCTTTATTTCATTTGTGAGGCTGACACGCCACACACAAACACACACACACACAGCCACACACGCAGACATGAGCGGTGTGTTGTACTCCTGCCAAGGCAACTTTAAATTAGCTGATTAACTAAGTAGTAAAACAGACCATAAGCTAGAGTTGGGGTTGGAACAAGAGAACTGGAGACAGACTCACCATGTGCCACATCCATGCCCAATATCTACGTGGGAGTCGTGTCTGCCACTGCCACCATCAACAGCAACAACGATAGCAAAAGCAGCGAGAGCAACTGTTACAGGCACACCAAACGGAGGCAATCACAAAATACCGAAAATAATATTTTTTTGCGCTTCGCTGCATAAAACAAAACAAGCTGGCTAAAATAAAAGAAGCAAAATAAAAACATTGCCGGGCTAAAAAATCAACAGCTCACCCAACAAAAAATAAAATAAAAAGAAAAAGAAAACTACAAAAAGAACATCAACATAACGGAGCAACTGCAGCAAAACTGTTACCAGGCGGCCAAATGAAAAACGTATTTTATCTTTCCACTGGCGAGGCGAATGGAACGCAAAAGGCAGCCGCCGCGAAAGCTCAGGAGCAAGATGATAAAAGAGTGGACCATTTATCAAAAAATACTCACGGCGCCCAACAAACGACCACCAAAATATATGAATGCACACTGTTGATCCAATTGCCAAAATAAATAACAAAATCGTGGCACATTGCATACATTTAGGCAGTAGCTGTAGCTGTAGCTTTTGCGACGCCATGTTGACTGTACCATGCACCTGCCTGCTAATTTGGGTCTCCCTTTTTTGTGGCAGGCTAATTGACGTTGCATTTTTGTTTGTCAACTTGCCCCACTGTGCGCTGCTGCAGCTCCGACAACGGCTGCTTGCTGTCTGTGCCCTTTAGCTCTGACTTTTATGTTTTCGCCGCGTAGATATAAAACTACAAAACTTACTCACACACACACACACACGGAGTGAGCGAGGGGAAAAGATGGATATGTATGTGGGAAGTCGGAATTTGATACCCTCGCAATCCAAGTCAGAACTTCAAAATGTACACAGCACGAATATCACAATATGCTATACTCTTTAAGCTTCAACATAAGCTAGACCAAGTTTTAACCCGATTCGAAATTCTCAACCGAAAAACATATATTGTTACTTATTAATTACATATTGTTACATTTTTTATTTTTATTTTTAGTTACTACACACATAGATGAACAGCAAATATACCTTCAAGTGAACAAAACAATAAATAAGTGAATATCATTTGAGAACGCTATTTAAGCTGCAACAAACAAAATAATTTATTTTACTAATTATGTTTTATCACAAAACTACAGTTAATAAGCTAACAATTATTAAGTTAATAAGTCTATACTATTATTAATTACAATTTACAGGGTGTGCAAACTTTGCTCATACGATGATAGTTTGTATACGATTCTTATTATATTTTTTCTCAATGCTGCCGGCCGAGCCAAAAATAACAGTAAATGTGGCTTGCTAACGTTTTTGGTGGAGAGCATGTGTGGAGGGAGGGGCGGAGTGAATAAGGATAAAAATAAAGCAAAATATGAAATGAATGAATTTTTGTTACCCACTGACACGATTTATTTACGAGTGTCCTGGCATTGTATACCCAACATGTGTAACCTAAGCCAATGCTGGATTGTTGTTCTTGTTGTTGTTGTTGTTGTTGTTGTTCTAAACAACAATAACAATTTTTTATTATCCCTTCTACAGCGTTGCCCGCACTGTGTACATCATTATACAACAATTGAAATGTTGTTTGGCGTCGCCTCGCCTCGCCTCGCTGCCCCTCCACCGCTAGAATTGTGGCGACTAGTCTGACGCCCAGGAGGTGAGAGGATATCCAGTGGCGTTCTGGGCTTTAGCCAGAGCTTGACTGATACCACTGCGAAGGCAGCCAAAAAAGTCACTAACACACAACACACACAACACACACATAATACACACTCACAACACACACACACACAGACACAGAGGCCGCCTTTTTTCAATTACCAGCAAAATATACGAGCTTTGCTTGCTGTTATGACCTTTGCAGAAGTTTCACATGTGGATTTGGATTTTAGTGGGTATGTGTGTGTGTGTTTGTGTGTGTGTGTGTGAAGTGTGCGCGTAAGGTGATATATATTACAAATTTATGATACACACCGTTTTTTGGCAATTACCTAATAAGAACGCTCTCAGTTTGACAAACAACTTATCAACACAAAAGTACTCTCATAAATGTATTATTCTTTTATGCAATCGAGGCAGTGAATTTTGTATCTAATTGTTGGCTAAAATAAAGACAAAATTGACTTTCATCCCCATCTAATTTATTCACTAATAATGTATAATTATATAAGCTTCAATACATCTTCGACTTTAATTGGTTCAAGTATTTTTTTTAAAAACCTTTTTCTCGATAATGCTTCAAGCACTTACCAACTTTAGTTGTTTCACCCTTTTCCAGGACATCTCCTTCAGAAACATTCATTAGAATTTCAACAACAAAATTGACGAAATATGAAAAGTTAATTTAAGTTTCACTTACAAATGGAAATGAAACTGGAATGATATGAAATCTATAACCAGTCCGCACTCAAAAACTGTACCCATTCATATGGCGGCGGGTGACCCTAAAATATAACAAATATACAAATATAAAAAGCGGCTAACAAACATGATGCGGATCCAGACGAGACGCCTCGTCTGGGATGGCCAAAATGCTGAAAAGGGTTGCTGGCTGTCTCTCCCTCGACTTCTCGATCCCCCATTCCCACCCTCAACTCTGCCTAATAGATTCCGCATAAATTTATGCGCCCCTTTTTCTGAAATATGAGAACGTCGAGTTCACGACATTTGTTTAGACAGCGAACTTTCAGCGTGGGCGGGGCAGAAAATGGGTCCAGAGCGGGGAAGGGGGCGGGGGTTTTGTGTTGTTCAGCTATCTATTTGCACAAAATTAAATACCCGGAGCGTAGAGCAAATAAGTTTCGGAGCTGAGCTGAGCCAAACAATTATCCCTTGTACAAATTCATTTGCCGCACTATTGTCTCATGCAATTAACGCCCAGCGCCAACGAATGAAAATCCAATTCTTGATAAATGCTCGCAGATAAGACAGTATTTTGGCTCTTAGATAGGACTCTCGTAACTTTTGGCTGCTTTACGGCTTGGCTAGCATAATTGCTCTGTCATTGTCGAGTTGTCAAGAATTGCAAAATTGCAAGCTGCAAGCCAAAATGCGAATTTAGTTATAAAAAGGCAAATTGCGTTGCCAAATTAGTTGCCATTTGAGAAGGCAGTCAGCGCTCTCAAGAGCCAGGCCATAAACATGCAATGAACTCAAAACTCGTTCCATTCAACGAATAATTCATACACTTCTCAACAGTTTACTTCACTTCTTCTCGTACTGAAAAAACGAGACTCTTATTCTTAAAAAAAAAATACTTACATGGTCGATTAAGGATTATCAATACGAATCACATTTATTTGTTGTCATATTATGTTTGATGTTAACGCAAAACTTATTCGTTTTCGAAAATTTGAGCATCCAGAAGTTCTTCAAAAATATATTGCTTTCTAAATACCAAAATATATCATTAGTGAATTGGTTTTTGGAAATTTATTAAAAAATAATTACAATTCGATAGATTAAAACACTAACAAATTATGCTATTGCAGTTTTAATTGAACTTTGCTTAAAGCAAATACAAATTTAAATACAATTCTTAGAAAAATTTGTACACCATGAACAAAAAATAAATAAATATCATTGCCGACCTAAGTTGAGGAACAAACAGGTTGACAAAGTTATCATTTCCACACTTTTTGAGACTGGTTGTAAAAAGTGCACTCGAGACGCTGAAATTCTTTGAGCTGTTTTCGTTGTCGTGGCAACAATGTGACGGGACCATAAAATTTTGATTTGACAAATGTGCAGAAAATAAGAGAGTTGGAGAGAGAATAGAGGAGGTATTTGAAGAAAAATTATCTGGGAATTCAGTGAGTGAGCTACCTGCCTTTTGAGTTTTTTGAGTTGTAAACAAAGTTTGTCGCGTTTCTACGCGTTACAAAAAGTTTGCAGTTAATGCGACAAAGGGGATTTACGTAGCAAAGTTTTGCGGCATTGCGCAATGCAGTTACAGTCTTACAGTCTTTGCCTCAACCTCAAACTCAGCCGCAGCCTCATCCACCTCAGCACCCTCCCCTGCTAAATTAGCCCCGGTAACAGCAAAGCCAACTGCAAAGGCAAAGGCAAAGGCATAGGCAAAGGCAAAGGCTTTGCTTATCAAGAGCTGCACATGCTGAGGACTTCGCTGACAAGCGGCATGGGAAACAGTAAAACCCTCAACAGAATAAAGAAAACGCACGCACGTCACGCCGTCAGCATTGGCGCACTTAAAGGCCCCAAGGCTGTGGTACACGACTGAGATGTGAGGCAGGTGTGTGTGTGTGTGTGTGTGTGTGTGTGTGTGTGTGTCTGTGCCACCGATCCCCGATTCCTCATTTGTTGCTGCGGTTTTGCAGCAGCGCTTTACAACAGCCGCATTGTGTTACTTTAATGAAATGAATCGCCTCAAGGATGTCGGCCTGAATTGAAAACTT
Source organism: Drosophila picticornis (assembly GCA_035043845.1). Taxonomy (NCBI): domain Eukaryota; kingdom Metazoa; phylum Arthropoda; class Insecta; order Diptera; family Drosophilidae; genus Drosophila; species Drosophila picticornis. The sequence continues at coordinate 19,834,776 of JAWNMR010000122.1, read as the reverse complement.
TCTACTTTCTACTTTGCACAATCCAAAATTAAAGCTGTTAAAAGATGCAGCACATCCTAAGGGATGCCGCAATATACACATGACCTACAATCAATACAAGGATTGTTAATAAAGCAGCAAATGTTGAACCAGCAGTTGATTTACCAATTTTCCAATGCATTTTTTATGTTTCAATTAAAGTTGCAAGCCACACTGAATTTTCAGTTCCAAATAGAAAGATGGAGAGCCAAAAAGGCTTTATTTGCCTTCGAAAATACACAGCAAACATCTCCTATAAGTCTTATTTGGTTAATTAAAAATGAAAAAGTGAGATTTGGCAAAATTGGGGTTTCTGTAGTAAGCGCAGAGCAAGTTTGTTTTTTGCTACTATAAAAATGCTATCCCGAAACCAACTTTTCTTTACCTTTTACCAATTGCCTTGTTTCTTCCACTTTTGCTGATAATATTAATTTGGGCTTACAGGCTTATGCACATCAGATATTGGAAGACCATTCATCTGTCATCAAGGTGACAAAAAGGACTGAATCAGATATATAAACAAGAATTCTAAAGTGGACTTTTGCCAATCAAATTTATATTGTTCAAATCGTTTGTGTGCCTTCCGAGCTGCACTAAGGACACATACTACTTTAAATATGTTGCCCAAATGCAAATCTCATAAAACTATAAATAAGACAAAAGTACATCCAACAAAATCCATATTTCTATATGAATAAGAAGCTCAAATGTCTGTTTGAATGTGTTTCCGTCTTTGGCAAAATGGAGCAAATAAGAGCAATTTTTTGCATATTTGCAGGCTTGTTTCATATTGTAGTTATACTCATGATTACCATGGCAATCCAATTGTAAATTCGCCAGTTTCTTTGAATTTCCGTCGATTTAGTCAAAATGCAGTAGGGTGGCTTAGTAGTGATGTGCTAGTGGCTGTAATATGAGGGTTGTGCCTGCAAACATGTGCCAAAAACAAAATTGGGATGAAGAAAATCGATATGCACAGGGAAACATTTGTAATACTGAGGATATATGATATGTCTAAGGAGATGAAAAGGAATTATTCTACTGACATTATAAATTCAAATATTCAACAGTTTTGCCAAAAGTACTTTAACTAACGAGATACTTGGCAAAAAAAAACTGTCAAGAAAACTGACAATGATTATTTATGAGAAAGATGAGACCGTTTTAGACTGAGATGAAAAGTGAGTGTGTCTTAAGTAAAACAATGCTTAGTTTCAATGTTTATTCTCTGTCCAAACCTACTACATAAAATTGAAGAATTTTCATTGTTACACCCAATACATATCAGTCTCCATAAAATAATAATTTGCACCGTCATAATATTGTAGACATGAGCACAATTAATTCCGACAAATTTTGTTACTCGAGTTATTTCTTTAAAAAACTGAATTGTTTTTATTACAGCTCTAATAGCTTACTTGGAATTGCCGTGCAGTCAAAGTCTAGACTCCGGGACTAGACCCACTTGTTTATGATTTTACCTTTATGACTTGGGCAGGTTGAAGACAGCGAACGGTTAAATTGCGTGCAGCGCTCAAAACTCCTAGTGCCATTTCCATTGGATATCCCGTTCTTAAATACATCTCTATAAATCTCAATTCCCCACACCCAGCACGCAGCACCACCAAACAATGCGCATTGGCTGCGCCCAGCTAAATTTATAACTATGCGCTTTTTATTATTATATTCGTTTTTTAGCTGCTGCTGCTGCTGCTACTGCTGGCTTTTATTAAAAACAGTCAACAACAACAAGAAATGGCCAAAGCTAAAAGGCAAGTAAGCCACAAAGTAGAAAAGTAAAATGCCAACTCCTTGCCAAGAATGAGAAAAGGAACAGAGCAGAACAAAGTCCTCACGCAGCGGAGTTTAAGTGGCACAGGAGCTGCGCTAGCTGCTCCTTCAAATGTCCCGTTATACATTTGCATACGTATTGCAAAAAAAAAAAACAAAAACCATCTCATTCTCTTTCTCTCTCTCTCTCTATCTCTTTCTCTGTCTCTTTCTGCATTTACTCTTTGTGTGCAGTTTTTATATCATGAATTGTTTTCTTTTGAGTCTAGAAAATGACTTTGCGTTCTGTGACAAATTAAGTTGGCAGCAAATAAGATTTTTTTATATACCCTTGCAATAAAAAAACTCTTCAGAATGAGTCAATGGTGAATAAAAGGTTTATTACTGCACTTTAGGAACAAGTCACAGCGCTCCATAATTAGAGGTTGAAAACTTTTTATATCACTATCGATGCTATCGACTTTTTAATTAAACGGCTTAAGGATTTTCCGAAGTATGATTACTCTTTCAAAGGGGATTACAACTTGCCAATATTCAGATATCTACGGATTAACAAGAATAACACACTTTCTCTTCTCCAATTACAATTATAATTATTATTAAAATGCACGAAAATACTTAATAATTTGCCTGATATAGTCATAATCCATCAAGTTGGATATTTAAAAAATAAATGTGACTTCTTATCACAGCTTTCATCTTTTTGAGATCCACAAGGGTATTTAAACTTTAACGACAGCCCAAAGGTAATTTCTCCATTTTTTTTTTATTATTTTCATTTACGCTCCGCGCGAAGTTTGCGCAAGTTAGAAGTACAAATTATGGTGCGCTTTTGCCCAAAAAGTTGTGAGATTTTAATCAAATTTGGTAAAGTGTGTATAAATTGGCAAGCATAGAAAGTAGCACACAACCCCCTCCCTCCCTCCGTTTACCATACACCAGCCTTCCACCCCTTCGCAGTCGACCGACCCCTTATGCATATGTCGTAATTTGCGCAAGCCAATTTACATATACAGATATATGTATATATGTACATATGTATAAACTCATACATAGACATTTCCATATACATACATGCGTCTGTATATGTTCTCTTTTCTTAGTCTTTGCCTTTGAACTTTGATCAAATTTTAACCCCTCCGCGTAACGCTCGGCGTGCACTCTGCCAAGTCTCGTAGCATACTTTTTTGGGCACTGTGGCGATGTCTGTGAGAAAAATGATAAGATGACAGCGCATGAAGTGAGCGCACGCAACAGCAACAGCAACAGCAGTAGCAGTAGAAGGAGCAGCAAAAAAAAATAATAAAAATGACAGCTCATTTTTTTTAATATTTTCCGTCAGACAGTTTGTAAACAGAAGCTAAGTAAGGATAGCGTCTGACAGAGTTGAAGAGCAGTTGAACCACCTGCCGAAATTCTTGTGGCAACCCAGGCCAGAGACTAAAATTTAGACGTGCCAACGATTTTCGGAGAGGGTGTCGTGGAGCGGGCAGTGGGAATGCCTTGTTCGCACTGTGCACACACTCGAGTGTGTGATTATGTGTATGCGACACGTAGCCTTTGACATTGGCCTCGCTAATGAGCGAGCACTTTGACAAGGCGCCTTGGCAGTGAACTTCTGAGCGACAAGGCGCCGGCTAATGCAGGTGGAATACCTTTGCTCCCCTACAGTTGCTCAATCGAATTTGTGCGTTCAGATGACATGGCAAAAACAAAAAGAGGAGCAAAGGCCGGCAGCATCAAGTGCGAATTGAACGTGTATGACTTTGTCGGGACTAAACTGATTTTCAAACAAAATGCTAATTTTAAAATATCTCATCACCGAGCTACCAACTAAAGTTGATACTTTAATTATATTTAATTATTTATATTTATTATGAACTCATAAAGTATATATTTATTATTGATCTGGCGACAAAGCAATCTGTCTGTTTCTGCGAAATATTCCCTCAGGGTTAGTGTTATCTTGGAACATGACTTTTATATATATATATATATATATATGTAATACTCGTACATCTTGCAAACCTGTGAAAGTGCTTTAAATTTTCATTATTAGTTAAGTGATTTACGTAATTCGAACTTCGCTGGGTTAACTCACATTGAATGGCCACAACCCCCATTTTAATTATTCTATTGTAGCTAAAACAAAAAAATATCCCTTGCCAGCTGTCGCTCTCAACTTCCACTTCTCCCTTCATTCACTACCCAACCTATTCACATATCAATGCCCCCTCTTCGATATAACTAACGCATAAATAATAAGGCAGTTTGCCAATTTTCGGTGCGAAAATCAAACCGTCAGTTTCAAACTCCTAACAAGAGCGAAAATCGATTAAATTACTTTTTATAGCAATATATAATTGTGAAAACAAATCGCTGGCTTTAACCCATTAGTGCTGAACAAAAATGGGGAGTGGATGGATTGGGTTGGGATTTGTCCCTCCCGCCCTGATTGGCTTTATAAACATTGTTCGAAAAGTTTTTGTAGTCGCATCTCGTTCGCTCTCGTCAATTTTTGGTTCGGAATACTCAACTCATCAAAAATTAATGCAAAAATAAATAATAAAATAATACACCGTTAAATAATCCGAAAACCAACACCATTAATAAAGTGAAAGCAGAACGCAGCACGAAGGACGAAGGACAACGGACACGGGACGTGGAACGCGACTCAACTCGACTCGACTCGAATCGTTCCGCGAGCCAGCCACTCGCCAACACAATGAAATATTGGCAAATAAAACGATTTTGACGCTGAATTTAAAACAAGTGGCACGTAGCAGACGACGCCAGGACGAACGCCAGGACCAACCCCCAAAAAAACTGTTAGCCTCAAATTCAAATTCGCATTTATTATACTTACATACCAATGGAGGGACAACCAACCACCCCCCCCCCGTCAACTCTCAACCCCACGCAGCGTGCGTTTGTCAAATATTTATTCTTTGGATTGGATCGCTGGATTTACTTATTAGCATGCGCGGGGCAGTGTCAAGCAGGACCCAAGTGCTGTTCGCTAACGAATATAAGAGCCTGTCTGGCTGACTAGCTGGCTTGGGTTGGATTGGGTTGGGTTGGGTTGGGTTGGGTTGGCCCCGGAAGGGCCACTCGCACAGCACGGAAATAGGCTAAAGAGCGCGTGAAAAAGTGTACACAGAAGCCACCCAGGAAGACAGGAATGCAGGAAGACACCTGAAGTGTTTGACGTGCCAGGACACCGGGACTATGAGAGAAAGGACGGCGAATGCTGGAAGCCGAAATGCTGAATACGCCGTCAATCGCCGCTGACACAAACCGAAATCAATTGTGGAAGGGCAGCGCGAAACGAAATTACCAATTAGTTAAATGGCAAAATGAGTGAGTGCGAGGACGATTTCAGGACTTCAGGGGGCTTCAGCGACTTTCAACAGCGTGTCAGCATTGCCGTCATATTTCATTCTCTCTTTCTCGCTCTTTTTAGTTCTCCCTTTCTCTCTTTCTCTTCCTCTTCCTCTATCTCCCTCTCTCTATGTCGCAATGCTTATTTAATTATGGAGCCATCTGTGCGCGTTGCAGGTTGCTTTGATTTTACGCTTTTGTGAACATTTATACATGCCCCTCTGCCAGTCGCATTATTTGCTTTGCCATCCCATTTTTTTTTTTACTTCTTTAAGTGCCTCCTCATCGTCTTCGTTGTGTCGCGATTTTCTTATTCCTGTTTGGTTCGTTAATTTCATTGTTTTCGCATAATATTCAACGGAGCCCAAGAAGTTCAATTTTTATTAAAAAAAATTATAATTTATTAAAACAATTATTTTTATGCAGATCCTTCAAATATATTTTATAAATATTTGAATAAAGATTTCAACAAAACCAAATACATATTTCAGATCTATTTATCATAATTTTTACATTTTTTCTCTCGAAAAACCACTACAATATTTCCGAACATTAATATTCTCATTGCCTAATTTCTGTCAAATTCCGTTAAACTTTATCATATTTGTTTCCTTTTCAACAAACTATTTTCATCAATTGATTTGGTTCAGTCTGCAGCAGAGTTTTCTGACAACTCTCCAATTAGAGACTTGCCCGTCTTAGCCAAATTGCTAAGAATATGATGCTACCTCTATTAGGGGGATGGGAAATGGATAATTGATTCACCAAATGAAATGAAAATATTCAAGATTATTCACTGGTTGAGGCAGGTTTGTTGCCCACTGCTGGATTACAGGCAGCATTACACTATTATCAGAGTATTCCCCAGTCGCTTGTGACCGACTGTAACATTCTTACTTGTTTTTAGTTTATTTCCATTTCCAATTCATCAATGTCACCAAATTCGGCGATTAGCGCTTTAGAAATACAAAAAAAAAAACAGAAAGAAAAAATAAATGTGCTTATTGAGAAGTCAACAGGCTGCGACAGGCAAATTAAATTTACCAACTGACACCTCAATTGAATTTTGCTGCGGGTACAGGAAACGACAAAATGGAGCAAAGGAGACAATGGCATATTTTGATATACTATATGTCAGGTGAGATCAAGGCCAGACATTTGATTTCTTGTATGGCTGGCTTGATTGACACAATGGCTAAGGTAATTTTCAATCGAATGTCAATCAAATGGTCTTAAGTTGTTAACTTTCTGAGCAAGAGCACGAGAGAGAGAGAGAGAGAGAGAGAGAGGGAGAGGGAGAGAGGGGGCAGGCACATTAGCAGCGCTAACATCCTATTTGTATTTCAATACGTTGGCAAATTTTTGACACAGGTTCGACAACGAACAAAAAAAAAAAACATTAACTAACGAAATGCCGCTGGTAATTTGTTAAAGCGTTTCTTAGCGGATATCACGTGCGCACGTAAGCCCCAAACCTGAAGACATACGTATACACATTTAGCTGGGTGCCAACGCTAGGGGGCGCTAGCATTAAAATCAACGTCGCGTCGTTTCAAGACGATTTGACACGTTGATTGATCCGCTCATTGGCGCACAAAATGAAACCCAAAAACTCCTGACTGAGCCCTGACACGACGCAAATCTGCATGAGGTGTTCCCCATTTTCCCCTTCCTTGTCCTACCCTTCTCTTTCTGCCCCTTCCATTCAGCCACACCCATTTGGCAACATCTTCGTCGTTTCGTCTACGATGTGGCATTAAACAAAGTAACAACTTCATGGAAAATAACCAAAAGGAAAACAGTCGAAAGTGCTCGACTAAGTGATATCCTGTAGCAGTAGAAGTAAAAACAGTTTCTTAAATATGAAAATATCAAAAAAGTAATAGTAATTGCCAAATGTATATATAGAAAGCAATATATCATTTAAGGATATGGAACACAGCATTATAATTTAAACGAATTCAGTTGCATTTTATGCTATAAAAAAGAGTTGATTTCCTTCATCGTTAATCCAATTTATTCACATTTACTTATCTTCTTGTAAACTACATTCATAATAACAATATTACACACTTATCATCTCTTATATATTCTATGAAATATATACGCATAATACCAATTATGAAAATGATTTTGATTTAAAACCAAACTATGCTTTCTTTAAAAATCCATTTTTAGTCGGTACAGGGTGTTAAAAGATGCCGTCATTAGTGGCAGTAAAACGCCTTTTGGCACTTTTTTAGGGCGCGTCAGCGACAGCAACACATGCTAAAAAATGATTATAAAAATTCTCTGCGAATTTCTCTGTCGCGTCATGTGCAAAATTATTGTGTAATTAACGACGAACTGCAAAAAAGATAAATATACACGCAAAGATATAGACGAACAAATGGGCGCTATAAAAAAGCGACGCCAGACGATTAGCTAAACGATTTTAGGAACTGGGCGCGTGCAAGAATTTTACTTATCACTGGGTGTGCTCGTCCGGATAATTAATAGATAAATGATATGTTTTTTGCAAAACGGAATAGTGAGCTGAAAACAGAGGGCAAGCAACTGTGGAAAAGAAATGCACAAAAAAATAAAAATATTTCAAACTCCATCAGTATGTAAAATATGCTTAAATTCTACATGGTTTTGTAAATATAAAAAAAAACTAAAAAAAAAACACGCAAAACTTTAAACCTTAATGCAATTAAATATTCCATGCGTTAAGACATTTAATAATTTAATGTGGGCTAAAAACACTCCACAATTTGTAACAAAATGGTTTTAAACGTAAAAAAACAAATTGATAAACAATTTCTGTGGTTTTTTGATAAAGAATGTAATGCATTGGAATGAAATAATCAATAAGCTTCTCCACAAGTCAAATATTTTGACTTAACAAAATCTGTGTTTACCTAAACACTTTTAATATGTGCAGCATGTGTCGGTCAGTGGAAAACAAAGTTTGGACAAATTACGAGTGTAAAATGTACGACCACAATGACAACACATAATTGGAAAATACAAATACAAAATCAAAGCATTCGCAAATTGAAAAATGGTCGGAAAAGTGGCAAAATGCTTAATGGCTAGAGTGCCTGGTCGGCCAGTTTAAAACAGGCCTTCATTACACAACCAATTGACAGTCACATGCCACAAACAAAACCAATAACACTCCCACACACACACACGCACACACATAGAAAGTACTGAGACAAAAACGTGGCTAACCACATCAGAAAAGTCCATGAGAGCATTGTTTAAATATTGCATCGTATTTAGATTTGTATCTCTACTGTTGTCTCTCTCTATCCCTCTCTCTCTCTGTCTCTGTCTCGTACTCTCTCTTTGGCATTTTGGGCAAAAGAGTGGCCAAAAATGAACTTTGTCAATTAATTGCTCAGCTTTGCAATCGAATGGCGAATATTAAAATGCGAATTTCGACCAGCAAAATGCTAACAAAATGCAACGAGGCTCTCAAACACACTCATACTCTGAGCAGTCGCTACATATATATATTTTTATATATATTTATATATATATATATATATATATATGTGTGTGTGTGTGTGTGTTTGTGTATAAATTAGCAATGTAAATATACCAATTTAAAATGACGTACAATAAATATGAATACAAAAGCGGCGCACAAAAAACAAACGACGAACGACGATATCAGCGTAAAATAATTGAATTTACCCACAGTGGAACAGTCTGTGTGTGAGCGAGATAGAAAGTGCCCGCAGCAGCACACACACACTCACACACACTCGCACAGTCAGCCACACAATTGCACAGTCGGGCAAATAGACAGAGAGACAGGCAAATAGACAAGCCGACATATTGTGTGCCTTTGTACGAATCTAATAAACCGAATCCTGCATACAGATGATGTACATACAAATGTATTTGCAAAAATAACTTCAACTCGGTGCCCGTTTGATGTGTGTGCGCACATTTGCATATGTATGCGTGTGTCTCGCTCATGTGAAAGACACTCTGCAACAAATGTTCATCTTCTGTCTGCCACCAAATGACAATAACATTGCTTAAACGCGCAGTGCAATTTTAAATAATACTTTTATAATATACCCAATCCTCTTATGCCACAATACCCAAAGTTTACCAAAAGTGGGAAAATTCTAAGGCAGCAATAGAACAATGCTGAAGCAATAAAATCATTCTAATCAACATTCTCCAACATTCATTTTCGTCGTGCACAGATCTAATTTCAACTGAAAACTTGTGCGAAACTTGTGAAATATGAAGAGAAAGCTCCGTCTTAAAAAGCCTGGAAATTAGTAGTTCCACTAAATATCACAGAAGACTGTGATAATTTAATTTATACCATGGAAATAGAAAATAACACATTTAGATTTTAAAATGCTCTACTAAAGAAATGTTTAAGATAATTAAATTAAGTTTGCATTATAACATTATAAGCTGGGGATGACTACTCATCCCCTAAAAGCTTCAATAAGAAAAATGCTCGTCTTATGAAATTTCAGTGGTTTGGGTGTTTGTACAAAACACAAGCCACATTGGCAAATGATTCTATACAAATTTCACAAAAATGCTATGTGTTTAAATCCTTTTAAAATGACTTACTAAGTTCTGATTGCAAGTCGAGTGTTTTTATACTTTAAACACTCAAATATATTTCGGATACCATCGGAATTGGCGTATTTTAAAGTATTAAAACAGCTACAAAAATATTTAAATTCTAAAAATAAGTCACCAATCAATATTCTACTTATTTAATGTATTTTCCTTGTGTATCTCCGCCAAAAATATTTGCAATCAGCCATTTTTGGCAAATATTTTGCTGTACAGTGCCATATTCGAGGGACGTTTGATTATGTCAGCCATACAGCCAATACTTATGAAATATTGAAAACCTGCGGGTCTGGTGTGGCAGTGGGGGCAGCCATAGTGTATGGCTGTGGGCGTGGCCTGACAAGGGCGTAGGTGTGTGCGCGTGTCACGCAGCGCACACGAATGATGAAATATGCATGAAATTGACTTTTATGCCAAGCCAAAATCACGGCATCTGCGAAAGGGAGCTAAACTGCCCCCTCGCCCCTTTAACCACCGCCTCGATTACATTGTTGTTATTGCTGTTGGGGTTATGTAACTTTAATTGAAATGTAAACTGAAAGCCGCACGCGACTTAAATGAGAAAAGCGACATTTTAATGTGTCAAACAATGGAACCTCCCATGCCAACATATTGGCACACATACCCCATATCCACTACAGCCCTACCCCAAAAAAACATGAACGAACAAGCCACCATAAACCAATCCAATAAAATGACAGGTAAAATTGCAAAACGTGGACAAATATTTTTGTTTTGCATGTTAGCGCATTTTAATTGCGTCAAAAAGTCAAATGTATACGAGTTCAAAATGGTTGAGTACGCTGGCCTAGGCATTTACATATATGAATGTGTTTATGGGTTGTGTTTAGGCGCTTGCATAATGCATATCAAATGAGCCGGTGAAAAATTGTCGTGTTGCTGAGGTTTGTGATTTGTGGAATCAGTTCATGCAATTGTTATAACAAGTACCAAGCTAATAGCTCGAAATGGGTGTTATTATTTGTAATGTTGGAGCAAAGATTTATTTGTGTATACCACACCATACTTGCTAACAATGTTATTAAATAAGACTATTAAGCGATAAGCAATAATTGCATTCTTTATCTTTATCATTAATCGTGAAATTATTTCATGCAATTGTTATAACCTGTACCAAATCGAGATCGGAGTTATTTTTACTGCGAAATGGCGCAAATATGAATTAAGATCGAGTTTTTTTCACTGCTTACATAAGAATCAATAAATTATAATTGAAGTTTTATAACACTACACAATTCTTCTGTACATATTTAATTAACATATTCCCATACACAAAGCATAGTTAAATTAAATAATAAATATTTTTTAAACAACAATCGCTTGAAATTACTTACTTTTAATGTTACAAAACTCATGTTTAATGTTGTCCCTCAATTTGATCAATTTTAACAATTGTTTTCTTTTGTCGAAGCTTAATTTTTTATATTAAATGTTTTTAAAATGTACACATAATGTTTTTTGTTAAAAGTGTAGTAAAATCAAAGTTTTAACACTCTCAAATAGCCTGCGTGGATAAAAATAGAAATGCATTTCTAAGTTTTACAAGCTGAAAAAATATCATGGAATAGTTTTTAGCAAACAGTTGAGACACAAAAAACATTTTCTTAATGCAGACAAACAGCGATACACTAAAACAACAAAAGGATATAAATCATTGTTAAGCGTTTGTGAAATTGGAGTAGGAGTCCAGAATATTGTTTGTATACAGTTTGCTGAGGCTAATGTCGAAAATGTATATGTATATATATGTATATGTGTGCACATATTGTAACACAGTACTATGTACAATTTACATAAGGAGCAGTGCAAAGTTGCAAGCCTTTTTGCATTGCCAGGACAATGTCGTCAGTATCGTTGTTGTTGTTGTTGTCGTCGTTGTTGTCGCCGCTAGATAATAAATGACCGGCCATTAAATTGCAATTAAAAGCTCATATGTGCGCATAAACTTTGCGCCTGGCAACCAACCCGACGTTGAGACAGACATACAGACGGACAGACGGGCAGACAGACAGACAGACGCAGAGACATTGGGGCCACGCCTACCCAGCCAAATTTGCCCATGGCCAGCGGGCCATCGCATAATAATGAAACCCAGAAGCAGGATAATAGCCCGTATAATAGTAAATTTAACAGTTGGTTGCTCGGCCATTTTCCACTGCAGGAGCTCAAGCCTCAATAGTCAGCAGTCGCTACCGGTAAACAAATTAAGCGCCAACCCCCGTCTCCATCGCACGCCCGCAAAAATCCCATGCCGAATGGCCGGGCGGCCACTTTTCTTACATAATTGACATAACGTATACGTAATATGCAGCCGCCTAGGCAACAGTCTTTATCAGTGTATGTCCTGTATGTGCATGTGTGTGTAGTCAATTAGAAAATGTGCATTCTACATAATTAAGATTTATACACACATTGAACAACAGTCAATACGAACAGCAAAGCTAAGTGGCCAAATTTCAAGGGTGCGGCCACAACGATATAGAAATACCCTTCGCATGATTATCAAATCTATAAGTCGGTATATGTACACATATATATATATGCTTGTATATAGAATGGACTTTATATTATTAATGCTTGTAAACTATTTGTAAAACTGTAATTTAGCAAAAATCAAATACAGTTTTCACATTGACATTCTCAAATAAATAAATTAAATTCCCAAAAAAAAAAGAATTGAAAATACTTTGTTTGCTCATTAAATATCAATTCAGCTTAAATAACTTCAACAATATTTAAATATTCATATAAAATTAAAATAAATTTAGTTAATGAAAGACAAATTTATTTAATTTATTTATTTTTTTAGAGACTAATATTAATAACTTCTTGTGGAAATGAATAATTCAAACTTGCCAAGCAACTCACTCAGCGTTCGCTGCAACTTGATCAACTATTTGAGGGGCGCAATCCAACAAAAAAATGGCTGAAAAATAAAAAACGTTTAGCGTATTTTGTGCACACTGCCGACTGGCTGCAAATTTCCATTAGCCATGCAAACGCAAAACTAGCCGCCATTTATCTGACTAACTGTGGCGGTATGTATTGGGCACAGAGATAGGAGGGGGGAGGCCGCAAGTGATAGTCATCGGCCTGGCAATAGTTAAAATTTACTGCCAGTTGCCAAACAGCAGCAGAGGCAGCAGCAAGTTGCAAGTTGGCAATATGCATACGCATTTTGTGCGATGCAGCAAACGACGACAGCCACTGAGAGACCGGGCCATTTTAATGGAAATTTTTATTGAAAGCCAACAAAGCGCTCAATGGCCCAGCTAATGGCGTTAGTTCGCCGACTGGAAGAGCCACAGTAAAGTAGCTTAAAACTTAAAATGAAAACAGCTGGCAGAAGGCCTTCTATTTCTCGCTCTTCGTTTTGTCTCCCTCTCTCTCTCTCTATGTCTCTCTCTCTCCCTCTCTCTACTTCTATTAGCTAACTTATTTCTCTTTGTTGTTGCCTTTGATATTTTGCCTGCCGCAAGCTCTGCAAAAAGGCCGCAATAAGTTTCCTAGAATATATTATAAATATGCCTTGGGACAAAATATGACTGCAAAAAGAATGCAAGTATTAAAAAATGGAATCGATTTCAATTTCAATTTATCGAACCAGCACTTGCATGCATAAAGTGTTATAATTGACATTCTTGTGAGTTTATTATAAATAAACATGTGGTTTATTGAATAATCAAATTTTAAATAAATAAAAAAAAACTTGCAATACTTATTTGTGTTTTAATTAATATTTATAAACCGAAATTCATGGGGCTATTACATTTTGGTTAAAGAAAAACGTTTATGTCTCATAGAAGAAGTAAAAAATCATTATTGAGCTTCCTGTTTGTGAAACAAATGGCAAAATATAATTAGAATAAATTAATTGGAATATTTAACAAAGAAGCTAATATAATAAACTATTATGGAACAAAAGCATAATATTCACAATAATTTGCGTAAAATCTTAACTGCATAACTAAGATTGAGCTTAAGGAGGGTTCAGGAATTTGCCAAAAATACTTAAAACTATAATTACAAGAACAGCTTTGAAAATAGCTTCAAGGCTTGAGAAATTCTTCTACGCCTGCACTATCTCATTTTTTAGTTTTCTTCTTGTGAAAATACAAATACATATTTATTAATAATGCCTTTGACTTTTTGCCATCCGATGAGAGGAAAGGAATTCAGGCAATAAATGGGCGCTTTTCATTTTTGCACAATTCACTGCTAAAGGCAAAACAAATAACTACAGCACTATGATGGTGTGGTATGAGGTTTTGCGGGGTGGTGGCGGGGGCGGGGCGGGGGCGTTGGCAGAGTAAAAGTATCTGCTGCTCATAATTATATAAAATGCGTACGCATTAAAAATTAATAACTAACTGCTGGCTCCATCCGCAGCGTATAAATAAAAGCCCATTTTTAATAAAGTGCAATATCTCGGCAGAACAATGAAAACGGCATTTTTTTATAGTTCAGAGAAATGCCAACAAAAGGCGGCTTATTAAATATACGCAATGTTGACTCCCAGTGAGCATTTTGCGATAAAACGATGAACAATTAATAGGAGATTATGAAAATGGACAAATATAAAGAACCGACTGTAAATATCAGCAAAAAACGTTTTACTTTATGGCACCATTTACACAAATTTTATAAATATTTTCTAAAATAATTGTCTATTTCACACATGAGCAACAGCTTAAGAAGATTGAGCAAATACGAATTGTGAAACAAAGTTATCAACATATAAAGATGAATTTTGAAGCTCATAAATGACTCAAGCTTATAAATAATATCTTACGATATTTTGTATTCTAAATGGTGAAAGCTCAATTGGCTGTTGATAATCCAACAATATTTGCATTTTTAATGCCACGATTACTTCAGCAACAATATCCACCAAATGTACTTTTACTTCTTGCCTGGAGACAGAAGAAGCAAAGCAAATAGACAGGAAGTTTGTTTAGCAAATTTTTATGAAAACATCTCTATTGTATTAAATGTATGCATAATACATTTATTTCTTAGGAACTTGCAAATGTGATAAAATAAATTCGAAATTGTTAGGCTTAGGCATTTGAGTGGAGCAATGCACAGCAGATGCCCAAACCAAAAAACAAATAAACGAACTGACAACAATAAAACAACAAAAACTGCCAAATGTGTCCTTGGCACTCCCAACCAACATTCAACCATTTGAGAACATTGCACCATTTCCATAAATCGCAGAGAAGCTGACGCAAAATCTCTTTGCATCGATGAGCAAAGGCAAAATGCAAAAGCAAAAGCAAAAGCTTCACCAATAACAAAAGGCTGGCAAACTGCTGTTAAACTGTTGTTTAAACGCATTGCCAGCCAAATTGATGGGAGGTGGAGCCTGTAGAGGGTAACTGTAAATTGGTGGAGTTTTGGGACCCATTGTGAGACGGAGCCCATGAACCACAAGCCGCCCACCCACAAAGCACCACTCAGGCCACAGCAACCACACACAACAAACAAACACATGCACACACACACACGCTCACACATGCAAAAGCATACAAACATCTGCACACAGAGATGCGAGCATGTATTGGGTATTGTAAAATCCCTTTGATTTTTTGCCGCACCGTTGCAAACAGCAATTTGGCAAATCCTTTCACAATCAAAATCAACCGCAGATGAAATTTTACCCAAAATTGCTAGGCAAAGGGCGAGAGTTCCAACTGCGTTTACGGAGCTTCATAACTATGTCCTAACGGCAACTTCCGCCTGACGAAGATAAAATACTCTTAGTTGTTCCGAATGATCAACAAACTCACCAACTCAATTCTACATCCTTAGCGAAAAGTTTAAATTTACATTTGATTTATACACCAATTTTGATCACGCTTCGGTAAATATAAAGTCAATTGAATATAATAAGTTTGTTGCATATTAAGTTAAGTATTTAAGTAATTATCGTTATTAATACAATTGTGACGGTTGATATATTTATAAAATGTTACGAGATAGTTCATTAAAAAAGTCGCACGTGACTTTATCGATGCAGTTTCATATTTTCATTTAACAGCAGAATTATTATATTCCCTGCAAGGAAAGAATGAAAAAAAACGCAAGAAAAAAAACAATATTTCCGCAACGTTCAAAAATCAGTCGACAGTAAACCGGCAAATTAGCGTTAAGTGGAGTCGCATTCAAAGTCGGGCTGAGACTCCGATTCCGACTCCTACTCAAACTCAGAATTTAACCCCGAGTCGAAAAAAGAAGTCGTTCATTTTACCAGCACAGGTAACAGCAGGTGCTTAAGCATTTTACGAGCAACTGTATTCAATTGGGTTGCAGTTGCCAAGGGCTGCTGGCTGGTTGGCTGGTTGGCTGTTTGCCTGCATTACGCATACGCCGCGTGTTAACTGCGCTTAAAAGTCAGGCCAATAAGTTGCAGCTTGTAAATTGCCTCATCTCGTTGACTTGTTGTTGTTGCTGTTGCTGTTGCTGTTGCTGTTTGTGTAATGAAAACTTTTACAACGCCATATGCAGGCTATTAAATAACAACTTACACACACACGCACGCAAATTTACACACACACACACACATGCCCTGAAATATGCAATCAAGCTCATTTATACTCATTAAGCGCAAAGCGCATAAGAGAAGAACAGCATTAACAGGAGCGGATGTGCACAGGATACGGGATAAGTGAGAATATTTTAAAGAGGAGAACACAGTGAAGATTCTGAACGAAAAGTATTAGCTCTGAGAATATGAAAGACACACAAATATAAAAAACTTAATCCAAAATGACTATAAAAAAAATGTTGGTTATACAATTTGTAAGTTAAAACCAGGAAATATGAATACAAATTAAATGATCAAATTTTAGCGATAAATGGTGCTATGGTAATTCTAACGATAATTCCAAAATAACTTACAAACAATGTTTTAGTTTTTATATTTGCAAAAAAGAAATTGTGTTCACTAAAATCCAATATGTATTTTAAATTCATTTGGGTGGAAACCCGAACATTTTCATGGAAAACCAAAAGAATTTGATAAATATAACTTAACGTTGCTTAAATAATGAACTACTTACTAAACTAATATTTACTCTGAATAATAAAATAGTTTTACAATGATCTTAGGCGCTTCTCCTTAGCAGAAACGTCCCTGCCGCTAGCAATGCGTATATGTTCGGAGTTTTTTCCCCTGGCTGCTTAACTTGCCTGCTAATATGTTTCTGATGTCTTACGAAAGGGGGTGATTACCCCTCACGAACGTAGGCAACTCTTTTTTACTTAATGTCATGCGTCTCAGTCGAAGGCTGAAGCTGAAGCTGAAGCTGAAGTTGAAGCTGGCGTTGAGGCTGAGATGGAGTCCGGAGTCCTGTGGCGCTTGGGCTGTGTATGCTGATTACTTTGCTGCTGTTGCTATTTGCTTTATGAATTTACTGCTGCTAGCTGCCGTTGCAAGCTTAAGTAATTAACAAATTAAAATATGTATAGAACGCAGAATGAAGGAAAATATTCTACTTTATTTTGTGCTGTTCGGGGCAGTGCTGCAGTTGCTTGATAGGGATACTAATAAGAAAGCGGCAGCTGTCCCGATCCGAAGTCGACTTGCATAAGAGAGCAGGAATTAAAAGCATGCTTCTGGGCACTGCCATTAAAACTGTTATGCATGGCCACTGTGGTTGTAATGGAAGCGAGCTGTTGAAAATAACTGAACTAAATGCCAACATTTTATACATGTTTTATGTATATTTGTATCGCTTACTTCAATAAATAAATAGTTAAAGTTAAAAAGATGACTTTCGCTAATGGACCATTCTTCAATTATAAGTTAAGTTATTGCACTGGTCAATAATAATTCGATATATTTATTACTTTTCAAGTATTATTTGTTAAATAAAAATACACAGATGCTTTTTAAGCTCAACATAAATAATCATTTCACTCTCAACTGAAATTATTTGCCAACAATTAATAACTTTAATTGTAATTTATCGACATTGATTTCACGACAACAACTCAAATTGCGCTTTCAAAATATTTACCGACAGCTGTTGCTGTTTAGTTCACACTCACAAATCCGCAAACCCTGCCAATCAGATGTCAATCCCTTGTCCCCGTAACCAACAATTGGCCAAAAAGCTGTCGCATCAAATGAGCCCCATAAATAATTTCCCTACTCATTTCAATGCCGAACCAAATGCGGACGACACATTAGACAAACGGAGGGCAGGGGATTCTATCCATCCGAATTTACTGGTGCCAACTGTTGCAAAATGCACAGTTTTTCACACCCGGCACACACACTGCCTGCTCAATAGTGTGTGTGTGGGCAACAAATCGCATAAATCATTCGCCCAGTTGTACACGAAGCACTCTTTGGGGCGTTAATTGTAAATAAATAACATATTAAAATTTCCAGTCAATAAGTTTAAGCCGTAATTAAAAGTAATAATGTGCACAGTAAAACGAGAAACGCTCAGCGTCGTCTACTTCAGTACCTGCTGGCAGGATGCCGAGCAGCAGTCAGGACACCAGCTCGAATGGGGGATATCCCCTGCTGCTCGAGCTATTGCTGCTGTTACTGCTGCTGCTGCTGCTGCTGCTACTGCTGCTGCCAACGGCAGGCGTCGCAAAACTTTTTGCGAAAAAGCTCAATTAAACTGCATTAAGTTTAATAACTTTTGTGCAAACGAACAAAACGAGAGAATGAACGAACAGTAACGAAATGTTTGCAGACCCAGCCACAAGCACATTAAAGGACGGTTGAAAGGCTTTTGGCCAGCGGATTATGTACAAAACAGACATGGGGCCCCAAAAACACGTTACGAGTGGAGAACGCAACATATTGTGCGGCTTGCCACACGCAGCGTCAACACCAATAAGAAGGTTATATTGAAGCCACTCAGTTTAGATATGCTTAACGGCGCCATACCCTAGCTAGAAAGCTAGAAAGTTGCTCAGCTTTGTGTAAAAGAAAAGCTTTTAACATTACTTACGACAGAGGCTAAGAAAAGATTATTAAAATTATGGCAAAGGTTACTCAACATATTTTAAGGATTGCATTACTTATCAATACAACTTTTTTAATTATGGATTGATTACTTATATAAATTAGAGTCAGGGCTCACTCATCTCAATTTTATAGTTGTATTACTCAATTTAATAATCTGTTTACTTATTTACTGTCCACTATTAACAGTCAACCAAAAAAAAACTAAAAATAAAATCAATTTCATAAAATGTAAAATAATATTTTACATTTGGCCTCAAGCTACATTAATTATTAAAATTTAAAAATATATATATTATTGAGCAATATTTTACATTAAATGTTAACGTTGAAACTTAAAATCTTATCATTTTCTCGCCCTTAAATACTAGCCTTTTAAATACACTGGTTTCTTGAAAATTAAAATCATTTTTCCATTTCCATTTCGATGAATTTGCCGCTTCTATGGTGGTTTGCCGATAACCGTGGTCACAATCTATCAAAGTTAAATTTTTTGACACTGTTAACAGCTGTTGACAGCATCCGCACATGTCAACAGTGAGTTAACATTGTGGATCTTAGTTTTGCGGTCTCTAAACCGTCACCGTTGACACCGTTTATTTAATGTGTAGTTTTTCGTCATTGATAACATTTTTTTGCTTTATGAAGACGAGTTCAATAGTTGTAAATAAAGTAAAGTGAACAGACAGGTATGAAGGAAATATAATTTAGTTAAGATTGCTAGATTTTTACATGCGTGTATATATTTTTTCATGAACATTAATTATACAAAACATACTAGATGAAAACAGTTTATTAGATCAATTTGTCTTGCATACAGAATAAGGCTGGCAAAAAGATTAAAATTAAAAGCAACATATAACAACTAATGTAGAAAACTAATTGCAATCCTGCAATGTATAAAATAAGGTTTACTAATTATGTGTATTAATTAATTAAAATGTCTATCTCTCCATCTCTTGGAAATATGCACACTTTATTATAGGATCGCTTGCTGAGTATAACTAAAACATACACAATAGTTACGAACACCTGTTTATGGTTTTTCGGCAAAACATTTTACAACTACAAGGCCAAAGGAAGGTTGCGCACACGGACAGACCCACACACAGAGCACACACACACAACACATCCATTGAATGGTCGTCTGTTGTGTCGTTTGGTCGAGGCCAAAAGTTTTCGTAGCCAACTAATTTTTTCCTGTCAAATGCACAGACGACAACAAAGAAGCAAAAGGCGACGACAACAACGACGACGCTGGCGTCTTGGCGGGAAAGTCGCCAACAATAAAATAAAAAAGGTGAGAGAGCTGGAGGTGAAATTAAATGTAAGCAGCGCAGGATATGCGAAGGATGTGCGTGTCCTCCGTGTGTGTGTGTGTGTGTGTGTGTGATTGTGTCTTTGTGTATTGGTGTGTGTTGCCTTTTGCTTACGCCTGATTATGCGTTTGCATGCACACAAAGGTAAAAGTCAAACAGGAGACAAACTTCCTTGCCAGACCAGCAGCAAACAAGAAACAGCAGCAACAACAACATCCTCTCATCGTTTTGGCAACCTTTTTTATTATTATTTTTATTTTTTATTTATTTACGTGCGCTTTTGATGGGGTTGACAGCAGGTGTTTGCTTTTGTGTGTGTGTGTGTGCGTGGTAAATTTTGATGGCATTTTATGCTGCTGCAGATCAGACCGAAAACTGCCGACCACGCAATTGTCCGCCCTTTCCTACCTCTCTCCCTGTCTCACTCCACAAAACCCATCCCAGTCTCCGCGTTGCCACAACCGGATGCGCTGCGTGTGCCTCATGCGTGCCATAAATGTAATGTCAGGTCACAGGACCACTCCGTGCTCTGTCACGCTCTCCGCACTCCATCAGATACTCAAAAGCAATTCTTTCTTTTTCCAAATTGCTATGCCCAACGGTTTTCCAGGCAACTTTTGACACACTTGCGAAAACAATGTCGAGCAGCGCTCCAGAGTTATTTTCTTATTTATTTTTATTAATTTATTTAATGTAGACTAAATAAAGTGCACATTTTTCTGAATGATTAAAGGATATAATTATGTAATTAAATATATCATAAGTAATTCATAGTAAAGTAGATTAATATTTTATAATAACTCATCATAAAATAGAAGAATCTTTATATCAGTTATTTTAATTATAGTAAATCGAATAAGTTTTGCTTTGTGTGCTTTCAATATTCTTTTATAAGCAATTTATTTTTATTGCATTTTTTCGCACACACAATGGAAAACTACTATTCTGGTAATTAAATGATGATCTCTTTATTCATATTGATAAATGTAAATCTCCATAATTTATTTCATTAAAAATTATGTTCTCACCAAAGAGAAACCACATCACTTTATTCAATAAAATTAAAGAAAACAATGTGTGCAATCATTTATACTTGATACGAGTCGGAATTGCACAAAAATATTCACTGCTTAAGGCATTAATGCAGACGGTTCCATGCCAACTGTAATCCACTTTTCTGTTTTTTTTTGTATTTTGATTTTTATTTTGCTTTGTTTCTGCTGCATTTTCCTTTAATTATGAAACGCTGCACATCAAATTGTCTACATGGCAAGGTAACAGAGTATTAAGAATTTCAATACCAGCAGACAGTATTTGACCGGCTACCATGAACGCCATGCCCCAAAAACCAGTCGCCACCCAGCCACCATGGCAACGCAAGCCGCTTAACGCAGCGAACTGCCAAATGTAAATATATTCTCCAACCCCAGCCAAACCGACAAAAAATACTTATATAAAACTTTCTTAATAATACAAAAAAAAAAAAAACAGCACAAAAAAACATCCATTCAAGGCGCAGGAGAGCCGCAAGCGGAATGCGCATTGTTTTCAGCTTTTCAGCGCCGAAACAACAACAACAACAGCAACAGCAATACAAACACCAAGTGGATAAATGAAGAACGGAACTGGGCGCCTGGGAGCGCGACGCGGCATGAGGAACTTAAAAACTTTGGCCATATCCCGCAGCTATGAACAACAGCAATCAATTTTCACATGCCGGCGAACAAATGTGCCGCACCAGGGGTCCGTTCGCGCTACGGATATAACTGGCATACGGGTGGGGGGTATTTTTTTGGGGCAGGAGTTGTACGTTTTCTCACTGGGTAGTTTAAAATTATAATACGGCGGGCAGAGCGCGTGTGAAAGTACCGTCATGACCATCAAATACTGAGCAAACAACACTGGACACCAGTCACCGTCTATGGCACTCCGGGTGTACATATTTGCCGAACGCTTCACATTACGTCCAGTTCCATCAAATCCGTGGAGACACGCCCACGCCATCAGCGCGCCCCTACATCTCACCCCTGTCCACGTCTCCTCGGCTCCGCTCCGCGTTACGTTGCGTCGCGTCGAGTCGCCTCGCTGATTAATTTCTCGTTTTTGCGCCATTTTCTATTTGTCTTGGTCTCGGTAATTACAACAAGTTGTGAGCTTCGTGCCGCGTGGCACAAGATAAACACACAGCAAGAAGAGATTGCCGGCCAGAAGTGATTCTCAGCTGGCTGAATGCTTCCGGTAATTGAATCAAATGAAGCAGCATTAGTAAGTATTAGCTTCTTATGCTCGGCAGTTCTTTCAACTTCCTTTAGCTTCTCCGCACCTCTCCCTCGCCGGCATAACTCTGTTTGTTTTTGTAAATTAATTTTTAATTTAATATACGTGTGATAGGGAAGATAGGACGATATGGTCCGAGGGTTTCTAGTTTCACGCCCCCAACCCCCACACACAAAACAGAGAGCTAAGAAAATAGCAAAAATACAACTAGATGCAGCGACTTAAAGATACTCCGTAAACTGATCTTTAATACCAAAAGAAACTGCAGTTAAACTTATGTGTCTGTAATCTATAATATTTTTAAAATGTGACTCAATTTAAAGTTTTCCTTTTTTAAACTGTGAGTTGTGGAAAAATCATTGCGACTTTTTTAATTAAATTGTCTTAAATGGTTAGAAGCGCTCATCAAGAAATTTCTTAAAATTGGTTTTCAAATTTGAAAGCCTGAAACATGCAATTGCTCAACACAGTTGTACCCTGTTTTTTTTTTTTTTGTATATACAGCGTATAAAATTAATAAAAGAAATGCAAAGATAACATTTTGTAAAGTTGATTTTGCCAAAAGAAAATTAAAAAAAGCTTCATTATAATAATTATTTAATGAACAACAAGTCAAACAAAGTTTTTTTTAAGAATTTTTACTTTATTAAAAATTAAATTGTTTAATCATCAAATAAGTTTCAAATTAAGTAAAGTTTAAAATATCAAATTAAATTTAAAAATAAAACTTAACATATACAGAAGTAATAACGAATGAGTTTAATCAAAGTGTTTAAAACTAAGACAAATTTGGAAACAATTTCTAAAATATATAAAAATATAAGAAAATATGGGTAATTTTGATTTTTGTTAATAACCCTCTTATATAATTAATTTAAACTAAGTGTATAACTAAAAAGATTTAATTTGAAGAAAATTTACATTACGCAAGAATTGCTTGTTTCCGAAACCATTTTACCGAACACTTTGTCGATTTTTTACAATAATCGTTTATGGTTGGTAACAAAATTGGTAAATTTATAAAATAAAATAAATGGAGAACTTTATATACCCCTTAAGGCTTACAGGCCTTATACTAAGCACTCTAATAATTTTTCAAAATTATCGTAAATAGCTTAAAACATTATATAGTTTAAAATTATTTTGCTTGCAAATACACATTAAACAAATGTTGAAGGAAATTCATATACCTATTACTTTGGCTAATAAGCCTAATGGCAGAATTATAATACCACAATGCCGGGCGACACTGGACGACAAAGTGGCCAGAACGAGTCCGCAAGTATTTGAAGTGCATAAATAGACGCAGATATAAAAATAACGAAAATGGAACGGGGGGCAATGGCGGGATGGCAATTTCAGTTGGTCAGCAGAATTCGCTGGTTCCCAGTTTGGAGGCTGCCGAAAATAAAAGTAAAGGAGCAACAAAGCACAAAGCAAAGGAAGAGGGCAGAAGAGTGAGAGAGACAGGGAAAGCGAATCATAGACGACGAGGAATACGTTTTCCAAGATAAACGGAAACAAGCCAAGATGGAATTAATTTTCCGCTTTGAACAAACAAGCGGATGTAAATAAAAAGTACCAGCGAACGTTTTCTACGTCAAAGTCACACGACGGGCGGGGTTGGCGGGGCTGGCGGGGCTGGCGGGGCTGTCGAGGTTGGCCCAAAGGAGAAGGGCAGCCGCAATGGCTTAGCCCCCAACCCCCTCTCTGTGGTGTTTTTGTTTTGTTCTTTATTAAGGGAGAGATGGGGGAGGGGGTTTGGTTAGGGCGCTACGTCTGCCAAGTTTAGTTCCAAGAAGAGGCTGGCCCAAGTTATGTGCTGTTAATGACTGTACAAGAAGTTTAATTGTATGCCCAGCCTTAAGCCGGCCATGGACCCAGATAGAGAAGCACACAAAAACAGAGACGGAGACAGAGACGGAGACAGAGACGGAAACAGAGACAGAGACAGAAACAGAGACAGGGTTACGGGGCAAAGGTGCGAGCAAGGAGTGTGGTGAGTTATGAGAGAGGGGGAGGGCAGGGGAGGTTAGTGGACGCACACACGCATATTGACAAATTGCAATTTAAATAGACAGCAATAAGTTAAACAGACGCACATGGACCCAGAGTGAAACATCAAGAAGAAGTTGGGGAATACAGGAGACAGGCATACAGCACGCAACATCTAATTAGTTTAGCTGTCCGGCGGGAAATGGGAACTCATCTGTTCCCTGGTGATGGACAATAAATCGGAGTATATTCAGGAAAGCGATGTTAATCAAATTTAACCAACTATATGACAAATTATATATTTAGAAAAAAATACTTGCAAAACATATTTGAAAATTTACTTTCGTTCATTCGAAACATTTTATTTATTTATTTTTTCAGTATTTTTTTCATTCGAAATTTTTTAAGAAGCTAAACAATTATAAAAGATGCCTGTATAAAAATAATGGTTTCTCATTATAAGTTCAAGTTCACAATAATGGCATATATTTTGTATTATTTACTCTTTCCACATTTTCCTCTACTGATTTTGAAACAACCTCCCAACAACTTCAAATGATAGATTTAGCTGGTTGCTGATGTGTTGTCTCATCTCTAAGTTGTAGATGTGCATTAGGACATTATTTTACTGACTAATTTACTTAGATATATTATATTATATTTGGTATAGTACACAATAGTTGCCATCTCTCTGCGTTGATGTTGTTGTTTGTGTACCAAATATTGATGAAACATTTACGCACATACGCACACAATTAAACACGTTTACTCACGCAGCACTCAAAGTGACTCGCACACACACACATAAATACACACGCACACCCATACCCACATACAGACAGAGAGACTAACACACACGCACAGACAGCATATATAAGTAATAATTGATGGGTTTCCTTTTATAACAACATCAATCATACGCACTGTGTTCGTTGCCCAGGTTAAATAATACATATGCACACACATTTCCAGCATTTGTTATGTATTTATTTGTCAGAGCTTCTTTGCACCATATCAAAAATATATATATACAGCACAGACACTTGTTTATGTGAATGTGTTAAGCTACTATCTAATCTAATCACGCCTTGACATTGGTGTTGCTACTGTTGATGTTGTTGCTGCTGTTGTCCTTGTTGTGTCATTGTTGATGCTGTTGTTGCTGCTGCTGTGGTTGTTGTTGTTGTGGTTGTTGTTGCTGCTGTGCTGTCTGCGGTCAAACTCTGACGCTTTATCCAGCACAAAATATTAACCCAAATCATACCACAAATACCCATATAGATGATACGAAAACGTGGCGCTATGAACATAAAGTTCAAGGCCTGTGCGGGCAGCCAGAAAATACAGGAACGTAAAAAGGTGGGTACGAATTTTTCGCGCAATTCCAGAAAAATATCCTCAGAGCCCTCCATAATTGACATACCTAAAACAACGAATAAACATACAATATTAATTAATAAATCAAATCGAGCTTAGCTTGAAATAGAAAATAAATAAAAAGAGCCGCTAACTTTAAAATATATTTATTATTAATAAAATTGCGGGTTTTTGTAATTTAAATGTTGGTGGAAGAACAATTAATATATTTGGTCAGGACTTACTCCATGTGAGTAAATAATAAATAAATAAATATATAAATTGTTGACCAATTGCCTTAATGAATATTAAAAGTATGATAAAAAAAATTGTATCTTAATAATTTAATGCCAAAATGTCATCATATATCTAACTTTTCAAATAAAAAATAAAATTAAACAGAACTTAAGAACTTAAACTATTTAAAAACAAGTAAAATAAAATAATAACTAATTGATGAGGCTTGTACTTAAATCCCAATTTAACATTTTAAATAATTTAAGACGTTAAGACTGTTCTTACCAGTATAGAATAGTGTCAGACAATAGGGTGTCAATATAAACTGATCAAGTAGTAATTTTTTGAGAATGGTTGTCTTCATGGTTCCAGGAAAAACGCCATCTAGCCATTTATACCTAGGATGGATGTCTCGCAAGTCAATCAAAAGAGAAGTGCACAAAAAGAGAGAGAGAGAGAGAGAGAAAGAGCGACAGAGACACGGAATGAGATGACAACCAGTTATGGCAAAGTGAAGGGTGCTGTGTGGGTTAGTGTAATTTTGCTTTTGAAACGGGA
Source organism: Drosophila picticornis (assembly GCA_035043845.1). Classification (NCBI taxonomy): domain Eukaryota; kingdom Metazoa; phylum Arthropoda; class Insecta; order Diptera; family Drosophilidae; genus Drosophila; species Drosophila picticornis. The sequence continues at coordinate 19,808,226 of JAWNMR010000122.1, read as the reverse complement.
ACATTATTCGGCTCTTGTGTGTATCTTTGTCTATGTAGATTTGTGTATCGTGTGGTGTTTATCATTCGACCGACACTTACATATATCTGACAAAATTGGGTGCACATACATATATGCCACATGTTATGGTGCGTAGCGTGCTTAATTGGAGTGGAGCTTTAATAACCAAAAGCTCCATGCTCTTTTGCCGGTGCTGCTAAAGAGAAAAAGGAAAGAGAGCGAGCGAGTGAAGCTGTGCGTGTGCGTGTGTCTGTGTATTTGTGAATGAGTGCTGTGATTTCATTCTCTTAAATGACATACACGTGCTATGGCAGCTTTTGCAAATAGTAAACAAATTGATTGAAACGAAACGAAACGAAAGAGGCGACAAAACAAAAAAAAGCCACATTTACAATGGCACATGGTAATATAAGTGTGTGAGTATGTGTGTATGAGTGTATGTGTCAATTGGGTGTCATTTATATAAATATTTAGGGTTTGGCTTGGATTAATTAGATGCGTGTAAGTTTTACAGCTTGTATTAAAATGTATATGCAAAGAGCAGACGAACCAAACGTAGAGTGATGGGGCATAAAATGCAGTTCCCATCACCGCATAACGGCCCACAGTTGCATAATCGATGTCCTCCCGCTCCTTGGGCGGCTGCAAGACACATAAGTGAATTAACCCTTATGTATGTATACGTTCTATGCAATTTTGTTTTCGCTCACCGGCAGCCAACGCTTGGAGACATATTGCTGAGTAAATTCCGCTCCCACATAGAGACTGCCATAGATGGCGCTGTTGGTAACAAAAGGATGGCGTCTGAACAGACCACGAGCACCCGCAATTATGCGTGACATTGTCCACCAGCAACAACAACAACAAACCACAACTGCGACAACAACAACAACAAAATGTGATTAATTTAGATTTATTTGAGTTGATTTCTCAACTGTTACAATTGAGCTTGCCCTTCCGGGGAGAGAGAGACAGCTGCCTGCACCGACAAAGCTTCACAACTGAATGAAGCTCACGTCGCGCTCAGCTGTTGCAAAAGCTGCCTCAGCTTATCAACTGGGTTTTGCGAGAGACAAAGAAAGCGAGACAAAGAGAGGGAGAGAGAGAGAAAGCACCTTTAATTTCTGGTTATGCTCGATGAACTTTTTTAGTGCGCTACAACGATTTTACTTATTTATGAAATAATATTAAATAAGCTATTCTGTGACACTATTTTAAATAAAATTAATGAATTCTATTTTTTATTGGCCACAACTCAGCGTACGCACTTGAGAAACAAGAAAAATCAATCAATCCACTATCTGCCGTTGATTTATGAGCTGTTCGAGATTAGATTTGATTAATATAAGTGCAATTCCGCCACAAGCGGAACTAGATAAGTAAATAAATATAAAAAAAAGCTCGATAAACTAACGAATTTGAGTTGTCTTGCATAGATAAGCATAAAAATAAAGATATGATAAATCTTATTTTGAATCTTTATGTTTATGGGTTAAAGTTTAATTCAAGTAATACTTGCTAGTCGTTTATTATGTATGCTCATTTCTTTATGCACTGAAATTGACGCAATCAACTTGTTCAACTCCTTCCGTTTCGATTCCAATCAGTGACTCACTTTGAGAGGCACAAAAACTTTTAACCATAAAAATGCAATAAGTGTACTAACCTCATAGGCAGTGAGCCCCTTTTACGAACGGCAATTCACGCACGACTAACAAGCGCAGCACACACAGAGACAGAGAGAGAGAGAGCGACAGAGAGGGAGGGAGAAGAAACGCACTTGGGTGAAACTTTGATTGAGTGCCAAGGAAACTAACTGTTTTGGGTGTAAGGTGTGAAAAACTGAAACCAATTTAAAAAGTTTGGCCAACCATATGGAGAGCGCCTGTTTCTCTGACTGACTGCCTGCCTGGCTGCTTGGCTACCTGGCGACGAATGCAAGCAAGCAAAAAGTTAAGCTTCACTATGACATACCCTGGAAACCAGCAAATTGAGATCAATATGAGAATACGTTTTTGGCCATAACTTTGGTGCTTCTTATTCGATCTTGTTGAAATTTGTCCAGTTGATCAATATGCATATGCATCTATATCTCTGCTTTTATTATTATCGGAAATCTTTATGTATCGATTTTCGAAAACACGGGGCAGTTATCGATAAAATGAAGCAAAAAATCATGCGATAACTTAAATTCCACATTTAATTACGGATGGACTGTTGCACAAACGGACGAACAGACTGACATGGCTATATTGACTCGGCTGTTGATCCTGATCAAGAATATATATACTTTATTGAGTCGCGGATGCATTTCCCTCTGATTGTTACTATACCTTGCGAAAACCACTATACCCTTTCACAAATTATCAAAGGGTACAATACAAACACACACATGCAAACAGACACCCACAAAGAGAGAGAAAGATTAAAAAGCAGGCGACGCTGACAGCACACATAACAAATACAAGTACAAATACAACAACAAATACAAATACAACCACAAATACTAATACAACAAACAAATCGAATGAAAGAAAACGAACTTTCGACACACGACAAAGGACACCAAAGAACACCAGTTGAGAGGTCAGGATGAACCTGGGCGCCTTAGCCAGAAGCTTGAGCAATACTCTGAGATTAACATTGGGCTCCAAGAAACAACTGCAGACGCCCAGTGAAAGTTCGTCGACGGCATCGGTTCGCTTAGCGCCATTGAGCAGCATCTGCAGCAGAGATCCCGCCCAGGAGGATCGCCTCGCCCAAGCTGTTGCACAGATCAATCAACGGCGTCAGCCCTACAAGCAGACGGTGGAGCTCATCTTGGACAAGGTGAGCGAACTGGAGCACACGCTCTACGAGGATCAGCAGCACGAGTTCCAGTTGCGCATGGCAGTCGAGCGGCAAACGGAGCGGATTCACGAGCTCAACTTCTCGCTGGACACAGAGAAACAGCGCAATAATCGACTCGTCCAACTTCTGCGTGGCGTCGACACCGAATCCAGCAGCGACAGTGAACCGGAAACTCAACTCTTGAACGGGATGCGACTGCATTCCAGGGACGAATTGCATGGATCGATTAGTCCATTGCTTATGCAGCAGAGGTAAGTATCCCATAAATAGAATTAGCCAAGGAATTGTTTGAGCCGGATTCACCATTATTCCATTTCAACTTACAAATCTTCCATCTCATTACACCAGTCGATTATTATATTAATTATTGGCTGCATAAATCCTTTTTTGTATTTTGCTTGGTTTTAGCTTCACTTTTCTTTGTGGGAACTCGGCAATTCTTTCCCAAGCAAAACCTGCATTTGTTATAATTAAAAACTATTTAATATTTTCACATTTTCATAATGGACAAATTTTCGGTTTCCAGATTAATATCGGAAGTCTTTTTGTTCAGATTATCTCCGTGAAATGACACTCCTCCTTCTCTGTTCTTATCCCTGTCTGCTTTCGTTTATCCGGTTTTCATTCAATTTTATTTATATTTTTTATAATTCTATCAAAAATATCCAATACATCCAAGAATTTTATGTTGGTAAATAAAATTAAATTAAATAATGAATATTTAGAATAAGATTCCTCGCGATTCCCGCCCTTTTCTTCTTGTATACAATATCAACTTACTGACATGATAATAACAGTAGTTAAATTTTAATTTAAGATACGAGGAACTTAGTGCCTCGAATCGTCAAACCCATCGACAGCTGGCCAAGAAGGATAAGGCAATGAAGCTGCTGAAGTGCGAATTGGAAGTGTTGCGCGGCAAATATGATTCCATATACGATGATTATCGCAGCGAGCAGCGCCGGCTGGAGACGCTCTGCGGCCGCTATCTGCATCTGCAGCAGAAGAAGAAGCAACAGATCTACATTCTCAAAGAGACGCTGGGCTATGCCAGCGAATGCCTCTTCCATGCCCAGGTGACCATCGAAAATTGTGCCCGTGGCGCCGACATCGATCAGCATCATTTGACAACCTTCAATCAGAATATGGAGCTTTTTATGCGTGCTCTGCGCAATTGTTGCTGCCTGCGTAAGCTGCGAAAATTGCAGCAGGATGCCGACGAGGTGGATAAGTTGCCGGCGCCATCTGTGGGTGGCAGCTCGAACTGTCGCGATCCGCAATCGATGGCGCAGAAAAAGCGACGATTGCGCAAACGTTCAAGGCATTGAAAATCTTTTAAAATTGCATTTTCTTTCTGGTTTCCACTTAAATGTTTTTCACTAGCAACAAAAAAAAAGAGTTTAGTTTACCAACAAAGAGCAAGAAAATGTCAACAATAAGTTAGCAAGAAAAATAAATAAATTCATTGTAAGAATATTTTCGCGATTTGCTTAATTTAATTCATTTTATTTGCAGCCTGATTAAAAAAATGTTAAAAAATAATGAATTATAAAATTAAGGTGAATAAGAACCACAATAAAAAACTATTGCTTTAAAAAACCAGATCAGTTTTAACAATTTTAGTTTTTTTATTTCAAGTCTGAAATAAATACATGCGATTTACTTACCACTTAGTAAATAAAGAGTTAAAATATATTATACAAATATAAATATATTATACAAACACAAAAAAGGTTTATTTTAAATAACAAATCAGTTTTGAAATTCATGCTTCGATTTTATAGAATAGTTTTCTTTTCCCAGTCTATCAGTAAGGATAGGGAAGAAAGCACACAAATTTCCAACTGAATACTCGACAAAATGCCGGGATCCAAATCCATAAATGTAAGCCGTGCCAAAGTGCATCACGCAGCGGAACGCAAGGCACGCAGCACCCAGCATGTCACGATAACTGGTGATAAGAACAAAGCAAGTGAGGAGAATGTGCAACTAATCAAATCGGTGGCAAGTGTAAGAACTGATGAGGATTCGGATACTGATTCGGAGGAGGGACACTCTGAGGCACAGCCGGCCACTGATGTGACCATCTATAATGAGTATAGTATGGGACCCGCTTTCGGCTGCAAGTTTCCATTACAATTTATACGTTTTATGGTCAATCGCGTCTTAATTACCCAGCTAAAAGGTAAGTTCCTCATGATTCTAATAACCGGTTCAATGTAGTTTTTTATGTGACCATAGGTAAGACCTATCAGCCGGGGGATGCCACCAAGTGGGTGCGCGAAGTGGCCGACAATGTCAACCTGAAAATGCAGGGCTATTGTCGGCAGCATCGCTTCAAGCATGTGGTTAATGTTGTCATCTATCAGCAAACAGGTGCTGGTTTCCATTATGGCTTCCGTGCTGTTTGGGATGAACTTGCCGATGATCATGCATGCATCACCTTTGATGCCGGCACTTTGGTCTGTATTGTCACCGTCTTTGGCTGTTATCAATATTAAATTTAATACGATTTTAGCGCAATAAATATAAATAAATATTAAAGAAAACTTATTGCATGTCAAATTCAAATTTAAGCATGTGCGCGGGTAAAAATCAGCGCAGAACAGCTGACTGGTGCAGGCAAAACTTATCGATACTTTCGATAAGTTACTATTGTAACACGACCATCTCTATTAAAATAATGCGCACATGTTTTTGTTTTCATTTTGCGTGGACGATTTATTGAAATAACTCGATTTTAAACAAATTATAAATTGGACAACTTAATGCTATTTGCGAGATGAAGGTGAAAATGATAAGTCGCAACCCGGACAACTATGTCCGGGAAACCAAGCTGCAGCAGCACAAACGTAAGCCGCTAACCAGTAAATAAAATAGACGCTGAATATTTTGCAAATTTGCAGTGCCACGGAACTACGATCCGGCGCTGCATCCGCTGGAGGGTCCACGGGAATATGTGCGTGCCCTGAACGCCACCAAACTGGATCGTGTGTTCGCCAAGCCATTTGTGTGCAATTTGAGTGGGCACCGCGATGGCGTCTCCTGCTTTGGCAAGCATCCCAAATTGTTGTCGACGCTGGCCACTGGCGCTTACGATGGCGAGGTGCGCATCTGGGATTTGGCTAATCGCACGAGCATGCGCAACTTTGTGGCACACGATGGCTTCGTGCGTGGCATTGCATACGCTAGGAATGGCGATCGTTTGTTGACCGTCGGCGATGATAAAACGATCAAAATGTGGAGTTCCCAGGCGCCTGAGCCGGGCGAGGAGGAGGAGCCAATTAACACGATATTGAGTCGGCACATCTTGCACGGCATCTCACACAATCGCAAGGAGAATAGTTTTGCCACGTGTGGCGAAGTTTGTGCCATTTGGGATGAACAGCATAATGATCCCATAAAGACGCTTAAATGGGGCGTGGACACACTGCACACGATCTCCTACAATCCCGTGGAGACAACTGTGCTCGCCTGCTGTGCCAGCGATCGCAGCATTATTTTGTATGATCAGCGAGAGGCGCAACCATTGCGCAAAGTTGTGCTGAGCATGAAGAGCAACAAGCTGGCCTGGAATCCCATGGAGGCATTCAACTTTACCGTTGCCAACGAGGATTGCAAGTAAGATGGGTCATGGGGAAGGAGGAGAAATAGGAGTATACTAAATTAAATCATTCTTTACAGTCTCTACACATTTGACACACGCCAGCTGCAAACGCCGCTAAAGATTCACTTTGATCACGTTTCGGCAGTGACAGATGTGGATTATGCGCCCACAGGACAAGAGTTTGTCTCCTCCAGCTACGATAAGACAGTGCGCATCTATCACGCCCATCAGAGTCACTCCCGCGATATTTACCACACCAAGCGCATGCAGCATGTTGTCTGCGTTGCCTGGTCGCTGGACAATCGGTATATCTTCTCGGGCTCGGATGAGATGAATGTGCGCATGTGGAAGGCGAATGCCTCGGAGAAGTTGGGCGTTATACGACCTCGTGAACGTGCCAATTTCAACTATCAGGAGGCGCTCAAGGAGAAGTATGCAGCGCATCCGCAAATCAAGAGGATTGCGCGTCATCGCCAAGTGCCGCGACATGTGCTCAATGCGCAGCGCAAGATGCGTGCTGTCAAGGACAAGGAGCTGCTAAAGGAGGCCAATGTGCGCCGTCACTCGAAGAAGGGCAAGGTGCCCTATGTCAGTGAGAAGCAGAAGCATGTCCTGCGACAGGATGTCTAGAAATATGTGTCTTTCTACTAGTGTCTTAATCAAATCTAAAATATAAAATTCAAATTTAAATTGCGTGTAATCGATGTTTTGGGCACACTGCTCAGCGATAACGATAACGATAGCCGCGCTTTTGCGTGCTTATCTGGTGCATTTGGTTTTGTATAAAGTGGACAGCGCCAGCGTTGTGGAGCCCAGTAGTCGTCCTCAGTTGTTACGGCAGCGGCACTCTGTTTCGTTTGGTCATCGTTAGGTTTTTGTTTCGTTTTACATTATTTATTTACCAACCAAACGACTCGATTGCCAGTGTTGCAGACGCATAACGTGTTTCTTTCAAACATAAACAGACAAAACTTCGAACAACATGGATGCAATTAGCGATCTTTTGGAGCCATACAGTGAAACAATTGGCAAAATAGCCGGCACAATAACAACACTACAATTTCTGTCTGGCATCGCACTTTTGAATGACATACGTAAAAAGCAGTCCAGCGATGTTTATCCCGTCGAACCGTTTCTGGGCGGCATTGTGCTGTGAGTGTTTACCCATCTATTCCCAGCCATATTCAAACGACAGTATAATTAAACGCAACGCTGCACACACACACACACACACACACACATGCACAGACAGGCAAACATACACACAGAAAGAACAGTGCTCAACAAACAAATAAAAAAAAATTGCAACTGTGTGAAATTGATTACATTTGTTGAATTGTTTTTTTTGCTTTTTTGTTTTTTGAGTAGTCGTCATGACACAGCCAAATTATGTTAGGGCAGAAAGGTGAACTAAGTTAAGGGGGAATAAAGAGTGAAAGTATTTTTGCATAGTTCAAGGCCAAATCAAACGGCATTTGATAGTCAAGTTTCAAGCAGATCCCAATCAATGCACGGCGCAATTCTCATTTCAACAATTGACAATTGACGGTTACATAAATCTAAACCTCTCAGATCCTATGAGTCAGCAAAAAATAGTTGAAATTTATTTAAGCAGACATTTCTTATCGTTCCATTGCTCTTTAGCAGGCGACACGTACATCTTATCAACATACATACACACATAATATACTGTATATAAATATATATATGCCGTGTAACTTATTGCCACACTGCCGGCACTTGGGTTAGTCTCCTAGCTTCGCTGGTCGCTGATCATTTGTCGGGCCAAACCCATTTCACAAGCCCCACTTTCCACGTGCCCAGTTTCCTTAATGAAAATTGAAATGTGTAAATGAGCACCACTCCCCTCCCCCACCCCTCCCTCACACCTTTCACACACCCCATAATGCATAAGTGCTGTAAAACACGCGAGAATCCGCGTAATGCGCAACAGTTGCGTGTTCCAATATTGTTTAGCATGTGAGGTGGCTAAGTTTGTGGCAAGAAGGGGTTGCAAGGGTCCTTCAACTAGTTGGCCCACATATGCAACGGTCACCTATGCTAATATAATTGCTACAGCTGCAAAACCTGTTCAATTAATAATTTAATTGTAGTTTGTGCTTGGGAATTAATAGCTTAACTCAGACAATTTCCATTGATTATTACTTAGATTATTCAAGTACTGAAGACAAAAAGAATGTGGGTTAGTTTTATGGCAAATGTTTCCAACAGATTTTATTATTACTGATACAGCAATTAAATTAGAGCTTAAAGAAATTGACTTACTCATTTTCAATACCAATTTCCCACTCTTGACAACAATTGCATCATAATTTATTTTTTAAATCCCACAAAACACCTTTAACTTAATCATAATCAAAATAGTTTTTGATAAGCTAGCTTACTGAAGATAATCGATACCAACTTTATAACTGTGTTTTTACAAATTCAATGTGTATAAATTTCTTAACAAAATTTGCGATATAATTTAATTTTTTAAAAATTCTACACAATTGCTATGAATAACTTTTGAAATAAATAAGCTGAAATAAAAAATCAAGAACCAGTTTTTTTTTTTGTAATTCAAGAAACCGGAATGATTTGCACTGTAAAATAAATTTTGTAAGCATAACAAATTGCGAGTTGATTTTTTGTTTAAACATAAACAAAATTATTTCATAATATTGCCATAGGTTTTTTTAGTCACACTTAAATCGTTTTTGATAAGCTAGCTTATTGATGATAATCGATAACAACTTTAGAACGATGTATATATATCAAAAGTCACGTATAAAGTTTTGTGGTGTTGTTATCTATAAATGAATTAGCACAACAGAAGTTTTCATGGTGAAATTGTAAATAGATTCTAGGAGCATATCTACTCAAAATTTCACCATAAGCACTGCTGTTGCGCGATTTTACTATGTTATATTAAAATGCTTCAGACGAGAGAGCTCGACTAGCAGATACCCTTAACCTCTAAGCAATGAATACATAATGTATAAATTAATATATAAATAAATATAATATATTCTTGTCAGAGCAGCTTCTATTTAATTATCAGTGAGTCAAGCTGGTGTTATTAATTTTCTACTGCTTGCTGAAGGATAATCAGCAAAATCAAATCGAGCAAACTTTTTTTATTATATTTTATTATTAAATGCAGCAAAATACAGTTATAAACTGAACAATCTAGCTTACGCAGGGCTATATAGTAGAAAGATAGTAGCCTACTGTTGGTAATTTTAACGTTTGTAGTCTAAATTTGGAGTCTGCGGCTTTTATAGTCTTATCTGTTACAAACTTTTGCATAGCTTTTAAAAATGTTTAAGAGGTATAAGTAAATAAAATAATTTTGTATGGAACTGTGTGGACACTTTGATAATAATAATCTTTACAAAACCTCTTTCGCTTCTCCCTTCTCGTACAGCACTGTGCTGAGCATAAAACAAGGTCAAGTAATGGGTGACCAGCCAATGATGAAGGTCAACATAATTGGATTTGCCATCAATACGGTGTTCATGGTTGGATTCTATTACTATGCGTCCAGTGAGAGAAAGACGAAAATTTGGGCAAAAATTGGCTACGTTTCGCTGTTCCTCATGGCCCTCATAGCGTATGTCAACTTTGAGGATCCGAAACAAGTTGAGTTTCGGCTGGGCATGATCATCACCGGCATCCTGGTATGGCTCGTTGGCTCCCCCCTGCTGAACATTCCCAACGTCATCAAGCGCAAGAGCACCGAAGGCATGCCATTCCCCATCATATTTGCTGGACAGCTTGTGGTTACTGCTTGGATGTTTTATGCGTTCTCCATTCGTAATCACGCCATGGTGGTAAGTATTAAAGTGCCTAAAATTAAATCATAAGGTTTAATTCTTTACTTACTCGTAATTCTTATTTTAGTGGCAGAATTTGCTCATCTTTGTTTTGGGCAGCATCCAGCTCTCAATGTTTGCCCTCTACCCGAACACACCGGTCAAGAAGCAGCCACCGAGTGGCAAGAGCAGCAAGAAAAATAACTAATTCGATAGATAGGTTCAAAAAATCAAAAATATTCAAATTTATTATCATCAAAATTAGGGACATTTAATGGCGCCATTTATGTAGTTAGTAAAAAAAGATACTGTGCAACTAAAGTCAACATAATGAAAATGATTACTCTTTTCTACCTATATAAGCAATTTATATATACATCTATATTTTCTTAGAGCAAATCGCGCTTCTAGTACAATTTTCGCCAAGCGATCGAGCTAAGCTAAGCTTTTACTTTACAAAACTAGCAAATATTTCAAATCTTATAAATGAAGATAAGCCGAGATATAATATCAAATTGCGTGATTATTTGAAATAGTTGGAGTTTTGTAAAGTATGCCCAAAACTAATCCAATATTGTCCAATATTCAATTCAATTAGATAACATTTGTACAAAGCGTAACAAACTATTTGCAAATTTTGACAATAATTCAAATCTTCCAAATACATATTTATATATATTGTATATAAAAAGAGTGTAATTAATATAAATATTATTATTAAATCAATAAACGTGTTACAAAATCAGAATTATATTGTTGGCTTCATTACTCCACCGGCACCGTGGAGTTGTAATGGGCGCCCAATTGATAGATATGGCGATGATAGCAAATGATTAATGGCGCCCCGCCCAATTCCTCCAGAGAAAGCAGCGTGGAGGCGCCCACAGCTTGGATCACTTCGATGGGGACGCGCAGCAGGGAGGAGAGCGCCTTCAGCTCAATGTGTCCGCCCCACGAGTGCGTCTTGGCAATGTCCTCGCAGTAGGCCTCGAATTGTGTATCGTTAAGCACTTCGCCCGTCTCCGGATGCGTCATGTAGCAGATGAGCTCATCCTTGTGGGCACGCACATATTGGGCAGTCTCGTGGCGCAGTTCGGCAACACTGCGATCGGGCAGCCCGTGCAGCTGCAGTTGGTGACGCACCGCATGATATAAACAATCACCGTCGGAGGCAATCGAGTGCAACGCCAGCTGGCGACTGCTCAACTTGGCCGTGATCTGCTGCAGCTCGATCAGCTTGGGCGACGGCTCATTGGCTGCATTCTGCAGTTCAACTCGTATTTCCTGCTCCCGTTCGCGTGCCTCACGCTCCTTTTTGTCGCGACGCTTCTGCGCCTTGGAGACTCGCTGCTGCGTCGGATGCACTGCATCCACCTCCTCATCGTTGTCATTGTTATCGTTGTTGTTGTTGTTGTGGCTGTCAGCAGCTGGTTGCTCAATGGCAGCTTGTGGTGTTGTCGAAGCTGGTGCAACTGCCTCTTGCAACTCTGCCTGGTGACGCTTCTCTAGTTCGCCTTCTAAGCGCGCCATCTGCTCGAGAAACTCTTTCCTTTTGTTTTTGTTGTTTTTCGGCGCATTTTTCTTCATCGCTTGCAATTTGGCTTGAAGTTCTTTTCGCTCGCGGCGATGGCGGCTGGCCACGTCCTCCAGTGTGGTCTCGCCAATTCGTGTCTCTAGTTCACTAATTGCCTCAACGCAAGACATTTTTGTTTTTTTAAATGTTTTTTTGGCAGATTTTAGGAAATTAATTGAAGTTGATTTTGTCGGCACTCAGCTGTTGTGCTTATGTTAAACAACAACGAAAGGTGCTCAACGCAAACGCAAAATGCTACATGTTAACATAACGTAACACTAGCATAACGTGCACACACATTGCCGGCAAATCGTAGTTAACAGATGATGTCGCACGCTCTGTTAATTAACTGACAACTGTTTACCTGTCAAAATTATGAAAATCAAAGATGTGAAAATGTTTTCAAATTGCATTTACTCATACAACTTTTGTATTGATACAAATTACTCTAATATTGACAATCTATGATTATCTTTAACATTGTGCTTTTTACCCACATATCATATATAAAAGATACAATTTAAGAGATATTACAAAAGTTCACGCGTGCAAAATGTGTCCTTTTTAAAATAATATCTTATATATTTAATTTTTGTATAAGCTAATTGCACATTTTGTATGACACATATCTCTAATGAGAGCTCAACTTCATTGCATTTCTAGAAAACTTAAGATCTGAGCGAATAACAAAAGTTAGTCAATTAAATCAAAAGATAAAAAAATTGTTGAATTTTTGCTGTAGATTTTTCAATTTTAAATTGGCCAGAGAAGACTATCATATATGAACATCTTATATATCTATATATCTTTGTGTGTTTATAACAGAATCTTAAATATTCAATGTTACTCGTAGTTTAATGCAATAACATTGTTTAATTTTTATCATATTATATACACGGCCAACAAGAGAGTGACTATCAATCTATACTTAAAAACAATCAGAATAGAAGTTATTTATATTAAGAGATATATGTATATATAGACTACGTAGGACTCTTCGAATTGCCATATCAAATGGATATTCTTCTTTGCAATGATCACTTAGATGTAAATATATATATCCTATATATATTTATATATCTAATGTGAATTTGTTCTGCAGTCGAAATGATATATGTTAATATAATATTTATGTAGAAACGGAAGCACCGGCTACTAAACTAACGTAACGTAAACACAACAATGAATCAATCAGTGCCAACATCAGTCAGTCAGTCAGTCAGTCTACAGGCTCTTGGTAATGTTGTGGAACAGACGACGTCCCCACCACGACTCCAAATCGAATGGCTTGAAGTCATTCAGAGCTGGACTAGGTGGCTCAACCCAAACAGCTGGCGCTGCCGATGCGGACACAGGTGTGTTGGCTGCCATGATGCTGTCAACAGAATTTGGCGTAGCCAAACTGCTGCTGCTGCTGTTGTTGTTGTTTGCATCGGCCTTGCCATCCGGCGTTGCTATGCTCGAATCATACGGATTTTGTGCGACCAAAATGTTCCAGGCTGCCAAATATTAAAAAATGTTAATATTCAAGATTTTCTATCCAAGAGATTAAATTTAATGCTTACAGTCATTTATGTAGCGTATTATCTCCTCATGTTGCGGCGTTATCACCTCATCCTCAATCAGCTTTGTGGGCGCAATGCGTTTCGAGGCGAAGCTCTGTTGAAATACCGGACGAGGTATGCTAAGAGAAGCGAGAATTACAGAATCAAAGTGAATTATTAACCCGACAAATCAAGATGCACACACAAACATACATACATGTACGCAAGTTAACAGAATCAAATTAGTAACTTAGCAGTAGCATATGCACACATACATGCATGAGTACATGCTAACAGAATCATTAACTTTACAATGCTTGCATGTTAAAGTTTAACTTGACTATACCAGATGCACACACATACACTTATATGCACGTATGCATGTAGGTTAAGTGAGGAGCACTTATGCAAGCCATGCGAGACACGCACAAGCCGAATACGCAAGTACGTAAACGTAATGGAAAATCTTTTGAGGAGCAATTTCTTGTGACGTAATGGGCAGGAAATGAGCGAGCAGCCGATGGTTGATGGCTGTTGATAACCGAGAGTGACCCACGTGTTGTCTGTCCGGTTACTTAATTAACATAACAATGCTAAATACAAAGGTCGAGTCTGATAAAAAAAAAAATATATTATGCTCAGATAAGCCGCATGCAGCGTTCATCCAGCCGTTTGCATAAGCAGCCCCCAAGTCAGTTGTGCGTCTTCTTGCTCTTCTCGGTTCACTTACTTTTTGTTTTTCTCGGGACTGTTCAGATCGAAGCTGCTGCTGACGCTGCCATATTTTTTGCCGCACTCCTTGATGCTCTCGAACTTTTCAAAGTTTTGCGGCAGACCTGTGGGTAGATGGGTGGGTGGGTGGTTTGTTATTGTTTGAATGTAAATTCGGTTAGCCGGCAATAAACACAAAACAAAGAGACAGCAAAAGAGAGCGAGCGAGCGCTGTTTGAGCGTGGTTAAGCAGCGCTGCTTCTGCTGCCTTTGTCGGCAGCAGCGGCGTGTTGTGACATAACAGCAACACTTTTCGCAGGCCGCAGCGCGGTTCCCTTTACTCCCTTCGCCATCCTCGCCCCCTTTGGGGTTTAATGTACTTTTTACGTATTACATATGTTTATTTATTTTTGCTCGTGCATTTAAATTATATGTGTGTATGGCTTACCGCGTCGCGTCTTAGCAACAATTTTGCTGGGTCCTTTGTTTACCGTGTACATGACAATTTTATTTGATTTGATTTGATTTGTTTGTTCGCTCTCGGTTTTAGTTTCGCTTTGACAGATTTTTTTATAATTTGAGGAATTTATGTAAATCCAACTGTTGACAGGCAATTCTGCGGTCTCATTTCTGTTTCATTTTCTCAGTCGAGCAATTACACAATATATTCACAGTTAGCTTTGATTTTGTTTTGTGCCTTCTGAGTGTCTGTTATTGATGTTATCGGTGCAAAATCAAATGTCAAAATCAATCGTTCCAATTTACTGCCAATTATTTGTGAATAGCTGCTGAAAGGGTAAGCAAATGATTCGCCTTCCTCGCCGTACGCGTAACACACAATTTGTAACGTATTCCGCGCTACTGCAATGGCTGCACACACACTCAGCTTACTCACACACGTGCACTGAAAACATATGGTGCGCTGGCAGTGTGTACACGCCTTGTGCGAATTTTTTAAATTTACCTGCTCACTCAATTTTAAATCCATTAAATAGGGATGAGGGTATTTTCAACAGAAAATCATTAGATTATACGCTAATTCGTACATTACAGCTTTACCTGCACAAATTGGCAGCTGCACCGTAGAATTTTACAACGGCGTCATAAAAACGGCACGTTTATTTTTGTATATAAAAGTCAGGAAATATATATTTAAGAAATTAGTTGCAAGTCAACATTGCTCGCTCAAAGTACTGCACATAATTTGAATCAGGGCAAAATGTCAAATTCTGAGACAAATCAAATTATGCTGCGTTTGAGTGACCTGCAAATTGTTGAGACGCCGCGGCAACAGCAACACCGGGAAAGTGGAAAACGTGAATGTCACTCGGAGAACACTTGCTCGTCGGTTGTACCTGCTACACCCTGTTCCGGTGCAACCACATTCTTGACGGAACTCAAGAAGCGGCGGAAAAGCAAAACTTATCGTGTCTTTAACTATGAGATGGACAAGCACTTCATTAAAGCACGCAAATCGTTAGAATTTTAACTAATTCCCATGTAATAACTTCTTTTAGCAATAATCACATTCGATTTTAAATCAAACCACACTTTTTTGAATACAAATAAAATGCACAAATGCCTTATTTAAAAACCGAAATTTTGCGTTTATTTTGCTTTGTGGTCACACTGATTTGGCAACCGTTGCTGTTCCACAAAACTTATTTAAGAACTATTCGTTCCGATATACTTAGGTAGAAATTAGGATACGGCATAAGGTACATGCGGCGCTAGCAGCCACTTTATTAACATATTTTAATGAAAACTATAATATAAACAAAATTTCACACAAATTTTAGATTAGTTATACATTTAAATTTAAATTTCAGTTATTTAATTATTTTCGATATACGGTTAGTAACTTAGTGTGGTCACATTTCAACTGCTGATGATGTCAGCCCTGGTCGCTTCAGATCAGCTGTTGCTTGAGTAAATTAAAGCGTCTGCTCAGCTTGAAAAAATATATTATTTACCAAAGAATCCATTAAATAATAATATTTACTTAATGGAGGATTTTACAATGACGAAGGAGACGAACTCAAACATCAACGAAGCGGCAGATGGGGCCAATAAGCCGCTGCAGTTGCCTACGCCTGAATTCTTGCAGCGCAAAATTTACTTTTTAAGTATATTTTTTTAAGAGATATCACAAATCGTGAATTAATTTTAAATTTTCTGTTTTTAAGTGGATCAATTGAAAGAAATGCATGCCGAGCTACCAGAGTGAGTAACTACTGGGAAAGTAACTCGTCTCTATTGATTTCCGAACCCAAACATATCTAGAATCCTGCAGACCCGCATTTCCTATGATTTGCTCACAGAACTCGCAAATTGTGTGCTGAATGAAAGCATCTTTGATATAGTCAAGGCGCTGATGGAATTGCAGCATGTGACTGAGAAGCATTTGATCCAGATGCGAGCTCAAGTGGAGAATGAGTATGAAATCGAGGTAGCCGATTGGCGTGAGAAGATCAAGGATCCGGAGGAACTGCAGCATATACTGGGCCTCATGAAAATCAAACATACCAAAAAACTAGTGGAAACTGACAAGAAAATCGTTGAAGTGCTCGATCAGAAGGTCTTTTTCTGATGAAACCCAAAACAAAATTAAACCGTAAACTATTTTGTTTATTTCTTGTTTAGGTTTATGACCAGCAATCAATGTTGCAAAAGGCTGGCGTACCTGGATTTTACAGCACTCAGAATCCCAAGGAAATCAAAATACAAATGTTTTTGCTCGATTTCATTTTGCGGCTAAGTAGGCTTAAATACGAGCCAAGTAAATAGAAATAAATAGCCAAAATGCTGCCTTTTCCATAAAGTATTGTCTAAGAAATATTAATAAATAAATTATTGTAAAACACGGTAAAAGCTTTTGTTGAAAGCTCACTTGAAGAGCGCACGCTTAACTCGCTTTGCAACATTTGTATGTTGCCCAAAGAGTGCTCTATATTCATTTCTCAGTGGGTTTGTTGCCAACACTAGTAAAAGTGAGGCCTGCTCTCACTCTCTGGAAGGGGCATAATCTTATTGTTGCGTTGGCGCAGCTATAAATTCACCGGGAACTCGCTTTAGATGAACAGTTGTTCGACTTTCGTAAGACAACAAGCACAGAAAACTTTCTATAGAAAATATGTCGCTCACCATTGAAAAAGACGTTTCTATTCCTGAACTCAAGGATCGGGTAAGCAAAATGTGAACAAAACGGTTGCAACGAATTATCAGTGTAATAAAATAATACAAAAAAATACAAAGGCGATCTTTAAAATTAATATAGTGTACTTCAATTAAGCTTCCGAGTGCTTTGAACGTATTCAGGGTCACTTGAGCAAAATTTAAGCTTCTATTGCGATGATATGCTTTTTGGTGGCACTTAGTATTTTTTGTGTTTTGGCCAGTTTTTAGTTGCCATCCAACTTGTCAAGCTGACACAACAGTCAAAAATGTTTGCGCGTCTCTTTCGTAACTTTAGGGCAAGTTCAAAGTGATCAAATAATAAATAATAATAATAATAAGAAATCTTGGTAGCAGTGCTGCAAAAAAAATCAATGAAATTATTGTGCTTAGCGCTGCTTTTGCTCTTTTTTGGTTTTGCAATAATTTAAATTTTTTCTATGCACAAATTGACCTTGAATTCGCTGCAGTGACGTCGACGTCGTCGCTGTCGTCTACGTCGATGTAACAGCTGTTCGTCGCTGGCATCGCGAACAGCTGAGCAGCAGCAGCACTGAGAGTCGCATGTCAAAAGAGCATGAATGAAAGTGCAAAGAGTCAGTTGTCGACGAAACACAGGCAGAGTAGAATAACTTTAAAAAGCGACGTTTTTTTTTCAAAATGCGCTGCCTGCCCGGTTCAGACTACTTTGGACTCGCCTTTCTCTTTCTGGTGTGCGAATTTTTGGCTTGTGCATATAGCTCTTACTCTCTCTCTTACACCCACACGCATCAACCGTTTGATTTCTTTTTTACTCTCATTCTTTAGAGCACCGTTCGCAATGAGCAAAAGGAGCTCAACTTGTCCCCCGTTCATCATTTGAATGTGAGCCATGCGACGGCCACTTTCGGCATGGGCTGCTTTTGGGGCGCTGAATCGTTGTATGGCGCCACACGAGGCGTTTTGCGCACCACTGTCGGTTATGCGGGCGGCAGCGCCGAATTGCCAACGTACCGTAAAATGTAAGCTTTGTACGGTGGGACATTTATTTTCCTAACGAACAAAAACATGTCTGCTCTTTCTCCCTGTCCCCCCTTTCTGTCTCTTTCTTTGTCGCTTTTGCTAACTTTTATGGCCTACTAACCACTACCACTCCATGCAGGGGTGATCACACTGAGGTTCTGGAAATTGACTATGATCCCACGGTGATCAGCTTCAAGGAGCTGCTGGAATTGTTCTGGAACAATCACGAATATGGCCTGACCAAGCCCATCAAGCGTCAATATGCCTCCCTCATACTCTATCACGATGAGGAGCAGAAGAGAATTGCTGCAGCCTCCAAGCTGGAGGAGCAAAAGCGTCGTGTTCCCGAGGTGATTACCACGGACATTGCGCCAAAGCTGAACTTCTACGCAGCGGAAGAGTAAGTATTGGGTTTATTTTGTATATAATTAAAATTTTGTACATATACATACATTTATAATACATGTATATATATATAATTTTTGTATATATATAAGTAAATCTAGCTATATACTAAATATTAATTATTTACTTGCACAGCTACCATCAAAAGTACAGACTGCAGGGTCACAAGGATCTGGCCGCCTCTCTCAATCTCAACCCGCAGCTGCTGCAGTCAAGTTATGTGGCCACCAAATTGAATGGTTATCTAGCTGGAGTTGGGGGAATCGAGCAGTTTAAATCGGAGGTGGATACCCTCGGATTGACGCCCACTCAGCGCCAGTACTGCAACTACCACATTGAGCAGAACGAAGGTCAAGGTCTCTACTGCTGACCATTCTTTATAGACATTAAGCGTAAATCTTACACATAGGGATATATATATATCCCATAGGGTTATATATGTACAACTAATTTTAATACTGTCCCGATATTTGTTCTTCCATTTTGTGTGCAACAAAATGTGTATTACTTAGGTTTAGATTAATACTATGATAATAAAAAATATGATTACACTTAAAATTGGGTTTTATTGTGCAAGCTATTATAATCTGTTAAGTTGTCTGACAATGTCTGACATCATTCGCAGGAAAACGCGATGTGCTTATTATTAGCCAATAGTAAGGTAAACAAATGGCAAATGCGTGGGGCCGGCTTTTGACAACAAAAAAATATAAGATAATAAAGATATTGGAATACTATCTGCCTTTTTAATTATGTTTGCTGTCTACATTTTATTCTGCTTAATTTAGTACAACCAATCTATAAAAACTGAAACTTTCTGCTAGAAATTAGTTTTGTAAATATAGAGCTTTAATGATCAATAAATTATTTAATGATCAATAAACTATTTAAGCTACTCTATATTTATAAAACCCATTCCTTGATCAATAGATTGTTAGATATTATTACCATTCAAAAACTGTGCAGCGCTTAAGATTTTCAGACTTCGCGTAGTTACTTCAAGGCTATTAATACGATTTTAATACTTTGATACCGAAGGTATCTTTCTGTCACCTTTTTTGACACCCTCAGAGATAGATACTTAAAGCTTGGAACATTAACTGGTCTGTGCCCGCGTCAGACAAAATGTAAAAATTTGAGTGTTACGTCCATTAGGGGGTTAGGAAATCGACATTATAATAATAATAATTGCAAAAAATTCCCAAAATTGTGTGGCTAGGATCTCCACCTCCGCCGCACCCTGGCCAATCGCTCCTATAAATTTTAAATAGCCATATCTTCCGCAGTTTTTTGGGTTAAAGCCGTCAAATTAGGGAGGTATACCACTGGTAGCCGCCTGTAAGAAACGGTGATAAATTTGTTTTACCACGCCCACACTTGCGCCCATAATAGCCAATGGTAAGTGTAATCGGAAAGTGTAAATCGGATAATCCACATATCTCCCAAAATTTTAAAGATAGAGCGAGCAAACTTAAAGGGTAACTTGCTTGTAACGTCATCCAAGCGTCAACATACACATTTTCAGACCACTCGCACGCCCGCCGCCCCCAGAAACTTAGGCCCTAGAAGTGACTGGTAACTCCCCTAAGAGATCGATAAAAAAATTGGATGGTCACGCACACTCCGAATCCACAAACCAACACGCCTGTAAATCGATAAGATATTATATCTCACCCAATTTGAAAGTTAGAATCACCAAATTTTAAAAATATATTGCTAGTAACGCACTACAAAAATCCGAAAATGTTGGATTATTTCCACTCCCGTCCCCCAAAAATGATAATAGCCTATAACTCCTGCAATTCAAAAGCTACAGTTAACAAGCTTGGAAAGAAGGTTAGTCGAAACCTCTCTTGACTCCCTGTTCTTTGCTAGCTGTTATCTGCTCGTATAACGTATGGTATCAAAATGTTTCGTAGTCGGTTGTTATATTATAAATTTTAATTAAATTAAATTAGAGCATTTTACTCAAAAAAACTAATATTAAATTTATATGTACAAATATGAGCAAAAACATGTATGACTAGCTAAATTTTGAATGAATACAATCAGGAGTCTAGATCTAATCGAAACTGGGAAAAATGCATATTCATGGACTTATGTTAGATGACTTTCCACTTGCAAAACAGCTATTCACGGTCGACTCAAATGATAAGCAATTTGGGATCAATATTTACGAAGATATTGCCAGCTATATAGTCTAGCTAAACATAATAAAACAGATTAGGGAACTAGGGCATATTGACTGTAATTTGATCATATGACTCGAAAACAAAGTGTACTTCAAACAGAGATTTATCGGTTAATATCGCCAATAACTCGATTAAAACTATTCATCAAACAAATTCAGACATGATCACACATGAACACGCACACACACATATGACAGCCCACGCCGTTATTCTCAGTAACCGCCGCCCCTGCACTACACTCGACCAAACACAGTGCCTCTTTTAACCATTGCATTTGTTTGATTCGATGACGACGTCGCTCTCGCCAAACGCCTCGGCTTTCCCTTCTCACTCTCTCTCTCTCTCTCTTGCTCTCTTCTTCTTTGCCTTAGATAAGGTAGCAGCGTCGTCTTTCGTCTGCCGGCCGCGTGCCTTGCTCTGCTCATTGATGTTGCTTGATAGCGACGACAAAGCGAAACTGTTTACAACAAATGAGCAATTTAAAATGGATTTCGTTAAATGATTTGCCTATTTTGGCATCAACTGATTCACCTGAAATTTGGTAAAACGTTAGCAATGAACACAAAGTATCTAATTATTCAAGAATCAAAAAAATCGGAGCTATTAGAGCGCTGCTATAAACTTTTGCGATTTAAGCGGCTTGCAAAGGAGCAACTTCCGTAAATTTTTGTGGAGTTATAAATGATACTATGCACCAGCTTCAGCCCAAAAATCAGATAAATCGGGCCAATAGTTTTGCCACAGCGATTTTTAAAAAAATCGTGCGTTATGAGTTTCCATTGCGAATAAGATTTCGAATAAACGCGGCTAGTTGCTCGATTGAAGCGAGATAAATTTCATGGCAGTTTATTTCACACAAGTTTTTTAGATTGTTGCCGAGAATTGTTTGGTTTCGAGCATCCCCATGACAATTATACAAGTCATGCCTGGGCGAAAAGGTCAAAGTTGCTCGTTTTTTTGCCAATCAAATGATTTGCATAAAATTTCATCAATTGCGTGACAGAAAAATTCCCATTTTATATAATATTAACAGCATTGCACATATTCATAAATTAATTGAATGTGCTGATTAGAAACCTTAAAATATATTTTTATTTTCTTTTGAAAGGCATTTAGCTGATAAATCAATAATTAAAATTTAAGTGCAGTGAACTATTCCAAAACTCACATTTTCAAATTGGAATGACAAGATTGAGTGAAAACACCTAAAAAATGCCAAGGTCAGAAGGCAATGTTCTTGCCAATTCTTATCAAGGCAATTAAAAAGTGAAATACAGGTTGTATAAATCGGTTGCATATAAAAAAACAGGGCAAATCTCCAAACCGGTTTCCATTCTCGAAAATATATGTAAGATCCTAAAATCAAACCCTAAATCCACCCTTATTTTTAATGAAACCTGACGCATTTTGAAAAGTATTTTGTTACAAGCAAAATGAATGCTAACAACAAAAACAACACACTTTTATTCGATTTTTTCTGTGTATTTTCAATACTGTTCCGTGTGTGTGTTCCGCTAATGTCGGCTAATTTCACCCAATGCTATGCTATCAACAAAGCTTTTTTTGGCTTAACAGTTAATTTCCAAACCTTTTAACAAAGCTTTTTTGAAAACATTTAGTACTTTTAATTTGTAGGTTTATGTATTAGCTATTTAAATCACCTTGGCATACTTAGAACAATTTATAAACATACTTAAAAACTAAAGCATAAAACACGGAAGCTCAAAGTAATTGGAATACAATCGATCACACCAAGTAAAATATGTATGAATGTATTCCTCAAATTCTCATCGTTAGGCGTCGCACTGTCTTCCTTTGCTCCATCTCGGAACGCTGACGGCGCAGTTGCCACAAATCATTTGCCTGGCGCTCCTTGCGTAACTGCCGTTGACGGGGCGATATCTCAAGCTGGGCGTCAGGCATCGGCCGCCGTCGACAGATGACAAACTCCTCCGCATCCTTGGCAAACAGATTTAATTTGCGTAAGCGCACCGTGCGCTTCGGTGTGACTATCAGAGGCGACTCCTCCTCATTTTCCACAGTTGACAACTGCTCCTCTTCGTTGGTGTCAAGCAACAGTTCTTGGAACATTTCATCGATGGCCGTGTAATATAGGGTTGCATTCGAGGAGGACATTGTCTGAACAACCTGACGCTTGGCTGGCGCAAACTAAACTGTGATTGACGCCAGAAGGGTCCGAGACGTTATTTTTATCCCTCGACAATTCAGCTACCTGACCATACAAAGGATACTGGAAATTGTTTACCTAACAGTTGCTCGCAGATGAGGGTTTAACAGCATGACCCCTCTCTCTTTCTCTCTCTCTCACTCTCTGCCACTCCTCGACTTCACTTTCCTGTGAATCATATAAATAGAATTGCTCATCAGCCAATATAAACCCAAAAGCGGGTAAAAACCCTCTAAATTGGCCACAGCAACTATTCTGCGCTGTTCAGAAAATTCCACAATCGACTGATAAAAAAATCCAATTATAAGGGTACTCGCTTTAGTGATGAGCGATTAGATTATTTGGCATTGTTTTTGTTAATATATATATATATTTATTTTTTATTAGCTATTTAACTTATATTATAAATTCTTTGAGCGTTATGCAATATTCAATATTCCTTGTTAAAGTAGTCGCGAATGCTTCTTTTAACAATCGGCATCATTTTCTCTATTGCTTTCTGCGAATCGTTGTTGTTGTCCTTGTTGTAGAAGACGGTGAAGTAAACAATTAATCCAATAATCACCAACACCACTATGAAGGAGCATATAATGCTCAAGACCATTTTGCATGCGCATTCACAGCAACTAAAAAGCATAAAAACAGAGAAAAAATTAGGAATTTGAAGAGATTTCATTTAATGTCAACTAAAGTCAGTCAACACAAAAATAACACAATAAGTAAATAATATATTTAATTAAATTAAAAATAAAATTTTATATTAATTGTAACTCAAGTATCGAAAACATCTTGAACTAAGGAAAGAACGTTTTAATATATAAAGAAAGTATTAAATTTGGTTCACAATTTTAGTGTGATTAGTTAAAACAAATCGTTCTTCGGCCAAATAAATCACTGTTACGAAAATATATTATTATTATTTTTCTCAGTTAAACAATGATAATGGAAACACTTTAACAAGCCACAATTCCAGTTAATGCTTAAAGTTTTATAGATTATATTTCACTGTTATATTACTTTGTGTCTGACTCACAAAAACATTTACATTTACATTAAACATACCAGCAAATGACTTTGCCTGGGCATTTGAGGCATTCACACAGAGCGTTGCACATTTTTAACTTTTTTCTCGTTCCTCTATGTGAAAAATATATATGTATATATAGTGTATATATATATACTATATAGTGTGGTCGTAAATATTTCGTATGCTCCGCCGTTGGTCAAAACAAAATATGAACTAAAATGCTCGTTGCTCAGAAATCAAGTTATAGCTGTGAGCCCTGAAAAGCTTTTATCATATCGGGGCGCAGTTATAAACAATCGGCTGATAACAAGACACCAGTAATTAGCACAACAACTGGGCGATAATAAGCCTATGGACGTCCCGTAAATATATTTCCGTAGGCTGACTGACCTTTCAATTGGTTAAAATTCGTCATTTACAGTCGCTGACAATGATTTATGATAAACCGAAATTCTGTTAAAAATGATTAAACCGTCAAATAAGCCACACCAAACCCAACTTGCTGATAGTATCACTACCACCTCCAAGAATCTGAAGTTATAAATAGATTAAACTTCAAATTGTTACCAAAGGCAATTGCCTAATCTTACCCAAAGAACAGCGAACAGAAATCCAAGTCCCCGGAATATGAGACAGGTAATTTCAATTATACAACGTCTCAGGCACATTGACTCCCATAAAAATATAACAAAATATTATATATTAATACATACACACAAAGTTTATGATGTGTTTACAAAAGGAATTTGATTAGAAGTGCATAGGCATTGACAATAAAACATTTTGTTTTCTTATGATATGACTAAAGTTGCACGAATAAAACCAATCAGTCAGCGCCTTTGACAATTTGGCATTTACCATCCCAGATAACACTATGATGATATATATATTTTCACATAATCATATGTATTGAGTATTTGCTACTTATTCGAACTGTTCGGGGATTTACAAGAGCACAGGAAGTTATTATCTACAAATGAATAAGTTTGAAAGTTTTAGAAGTTTTTCAGATTATTATAGATTAGATTAAGGCAACCGATTGGAGCGTTTAAATCAACTAAGGTACTTAACTAGAATAATATAAATAATATGAAAATTAGGTATAGAAATAAAAGGAAATTACTGTATATATTTTGTGGGAATTTCAAAAGTTTTTCAATTCACCACTCAAACAATGGAAAATTTGTTAACGATTTATAAAAAATTCCCACACATGTATAAGAAATTATAAATGTAATATTATCTATTTGAGCACATTAAAATCATACAGTGATGCTTTATCAGTTCAATAATTTACAATTAAATAGATATGGTGACTTTTATACGAATGATTCATTGCAGCTGTCTGTCAAAAAAACACTGGCTGCAATAAAGTTATCCATAAATCAATATTCCATAAGCCGATTACCAGATACCCTTCTGAACTTCTGGCAACGTTTTTCTCATTTGTGTAATGTACTTAAAATAAGAATAGTTAACAAATATTACTAACATTTGTATTAGAAATGGATATGACCTGCATTTGCCTCGGTTTTATATATCTAACCGAATGCAAAAAGTTGATTTTTTAAGCACTTTTCGAAATGCAGGTTGTCGGTTTATTTAGTTTGTCGACTGACACACGATATCCCAAGTGCTGAGACAGACAAATTGACGATTTACCGAATTTCATGAACTGCTTTGACTTGGCTAATTCCATTTACAACGTAAGCAGTTGTTGTTTCTCTGGCTCAGTGCCAAGTGCCAAATGCCAATTGCAGTCCGCTCGCTAAACGATGGAAAGACAAACGCGTCTCGGTCTCTTCATTGTTTACGGCATGTTAATTGAAGCGTCAATCAACAACGCTTGGCTGCAGTCGCAGCCGGGTCTCAACGAGTCCAGTTATAATGTGCGTCACCTGTCCACCCACTTCTCGCGAGTGTTCCTCAGCATTAGTGTGGCGCACAATGATTTCCCCACGCTGATCGAGGCCCAGTGGCCCGTTTCTTACTTGCCAATGCGCACAGCGATCTTTCCCAGCAGTGAGCTTCATGCGAGCCGTGCTGACGTCGAGTTGGATTGCACGCTGTTGCAGCAGGCCCACTGGTCACAGGTGGACAGCCTGAGCCGATTGTGGGTCATGGATGTGGGCTGGCCGCATAGCGACTGCTCGCCCAAGCTGCTTGTCTTCGATCTAATGCGCAACAATGCAGAGCTGTTGCGCATCGATTGTGCCCAGCACATTGGCGCCAATGCTACAGAGAGCCTGGTCGTGCAGCTTGGTCCCAGGTCGAGCAGCTGTGAGCTGGAGCGGCACATCTTCTTCATTTCGGACAGTCAGCCGCATATTTTGGCTTATGATATCCTGGAGCAGACCTGGCATCGTCGCCAACTACTAAGCGACAAATACGAGAACATGACTCAGACATTTCCCATCAAGCCAATGGATTTTACCTTTGGACTGCAGGGCGAACTCATTGTATCTGATCTGGACGGCGTCCTCTACAGTTCCATGCGTAGACTCCAATTGATAAGCTCCACTCCATCCTCCTCCTCCTCAACCATCTCCTCATCGAATTCGCTGCACATACAACTAACACGCTTGGGCAGCCTGCTGGGTCCCAGTCGCAGCATGTTAATGGATTTCTTTGGAGCCCTCTTTTATGTGGTACCCAAATTTGGAGCCGTTGTTCGTTGCGCTCAGCTGGCAAATTTAACTGCCGAGGGTAATGAGATTATTTATCTTACTTCCAAGAATATACAGCAAATATTCTTTGGAGCAGAGGGTGCCGTTTGGGTATTAAGTGATCGTGTCCTTACACCACAAGATATTTGCTATCCGGGCATATTGATTTAATCAATTGAACCTGTCGTTAAGAAATAAAAAGCATACACGAGAAGTGAAATAACGGCACTTGCTTAACTGTTCGTGTTTGATCGAACATCCATCTTGCGATGTCCGAACGATAGACATCGATAGGCACTAATGCTGTCAACCATCGATTGCCAAACGGATTCATGCTAAAAATTCCATGAACTAATTGGCATGTTTGCTTGTTTGTAACTCAACTTGGTTAAGTTAAATCAGTTATAGTGTTTTAGGAAATTCAATTAAATACAAAATGTGTAATTTTCTTATATATTACGTTCAGATAGAAAAATAAATGTTTTACGATTACCACACAAAAAATTGAAATTGCTGGTGCTGGATTGATTCAGTTCGTGGGCGAGCTGACAATTCGATACAACTAAGAATGAATGCTTAAATATTCGATAATTTTTTCTGTGGGTTACCTGCACATCTCTAACTGCCTATGAGTCGTTCGTAAGCCGAAAACAAAAGAAAGTTTTCTTGTTTGCTGGCGTGCATTTATTATTTAACTTCCCATAATTGTATGTAGTGCATATTTAAATCATACATGCTGTTGTCATTCCATCACTCAGTCAATCATCCTACTTACGGTCTACACATTGCGCACTTTTAAAGTCACGTCCCCCAACTACGGCATCGAAGTGGTCGTCTTCAAACGCTGAGGAGGCGGCGGCTAACGAACGCACACCGCTCATGGACGCAACGTCGGCGACGCCACCGGACGCCGATGGTAGCCTGAGCGGCGCAACAGAGCGTTTGGAGCGCCCTCCAAGGCGGCAACAACAACAACAACAGCAGCAGCTGCGCACCAATTATGGCACCAACAATGCAGATGCAACGGATGGGGTAAGCTCATCTTCCTAACCGACCCACATTATATGCATCAATAAACTTTAAATTGTGTGTACGTGTACCTGTGTGTGTGTGTTCTGCAGGCTGTGCTTGCCGTGCCCAGTGTCGTCATACGTGAATCTGGCTCTCGTCCCTCAAGACTGAATGCTGGCGGCAATGATGGTGGTCACAGTTCTGGCTCTGGTCCTGGTCCATCCCAGCATGACATCGAGGAGGAGCAGGGCTTGAAATATGGTGCCCAGCATGTCATAAAATTATTTGTGCCTGTCTCTCTCTGCATGCTGGTCGTTGTGGCCACCATAAACTCGATCAGCTTCTACAACAGCACGGATGTTTATCTGTAAGTGTTGACCTGGATTGATAATTAAACTGATAACTGATCCCATTCTTTGCCAGACTCTACACGCCCTTTCACGAGCAATCGCCGGAACCGAGTGTCAAGTTCTGGAATGCCTTAGCCAACTCTCTGATCCTAATGAGCGTTGTTGTAGTGATGACCATCCTGCTGATTGTGCTGTACAAGAAACGCTGCTATCGTGTCATACATGGCTGGCTTATACTCTCCTCGTTCATGCTGCTGTTCATATTCACGTACTTGTACCTGGAAGAGCTGCTGCGTGCGTACAACGTTCCCATGGATTACCCAACAGCCGTACTGATTATGTGGAACTTTGGTGTGGCCGGCATGATGGCAATTCATTGGCAGGGTCCGTTGCGGCTGCAGCAAGGTTATCTAATCTTTGTGGCCGCTCTGATGGCGCTGGTTTTCATTAAGTACCTGCCGGAGTGGACAGCATGGGCGGTGTTAGCAGCAATCTCAATTTGGGGTACGATTTCTCGTTGTAAATAATTCCCAGAAGCTATTGTTATTTGTTCACACATTTACAGATCTCATAGCTGTATTGTCGCCACGTGGACCCCTGCGCATTTTGGTGGAAACCGCGCAAGAGCGCAATGAGCAAATCTTTCCCGCTTTAATATACTCCTGTAAGGCTGCAGCTAATATTTATTTATGCATTTCCCATTCTAAGTCTACGTTTGCCTTGCAGCTACTGTCATTTACACCTATATGGGCACACATTATGCGCCGGAAGAGACACTGCCAACGTCCACAGCCACTGCCACATCCTCGCCGTCATTCAGCAATTCGACAACGACAACGCGAGCGACACAAAACTCGCTGGCATCGCCGGAACCGGCTGCCAGTGCGACCAGCAGCTCCACACGACCAGGTAATACGCGCACCAACCAACAACGTCAGCAGGACAATCCCTCGGCTGCTGAAGGTATGCCACTTGTGACATTTAAAAGAAATTTGCACGGAAACGGTACATATGCATTTAATTTTTTATGATTTCTTATATCTAATCTAATCTCTTAAGCGCTTTCGTTGAGCCTCCTCTGTATTTGTGATCTCGTACTACTTTGTGTTGGTTACTTTAAATTAAGCTGGAAGCTATCTGAAAATTAAGCCACTTAATTTTTAAACTTAGCTAATATTGCTAGCTGCTCAAGCCGTAATTTTTAGTACCAATTCGTTTGACCTTCTTGTCCAGTTGGTCTTTTTAAATGGTGTAGGACGCTGCTACCTAACTGTTCCAAGCATTTCCTAAAAAGGCACCAACAATTGAAGCAATCTTTCTGATTTCTTTTGAACAGAAGAAGCGGCTGGCTTCACGCAAGAATGGTCCGCCAATCTCAGCGATCGTGTGGCTCGTCGGCAAATCGAGGTTCAGAGCACGCAGAGCGCTAATGGACGCTCCAATGAATATCGCACGGTTACAGCGCCAGATCCAACGCAGCAGCCAGAGGGGCAGGAGGAGCGTAAGTGAATTTAGTTAAAATCATCATTCTATATCAATGTCTAATATGATATCTTTTTAGGTGGCATAAAGTTGGGTCTCGGCGATTTCATCTTCTACTCCGTGCTGGTGGGCAAAGCCTCCAGCTATGGCGACTGGACGACAACAATTGCCTGCTTTGTGGCCATATTGATTGGCCTTTGCCTGACGCTGCTGCTCTTGGCCATTTGGCGCAAGGCTTTGCCAGCATTGCCCATTTCCATTACATTCGGCTTAATCTTTTGCTTTGCCACCAGCGCCGTGGTCAAGCCCTTTATGGAGAATCTATCGGCTAAGCAGGTGTTTATCTAAAACAGACATGTAAATTAATGGATTAACCTATGTCCAAGTATTCTGTGTAATCGTAGTCCAAAAATGCCCCCTTTTACAATACATTTCTTTAATTAACAAAGCATAGTAACAAACAAAAATGAAAGGACTTTGTTTATGTTGTCTTCAGCTTGACTATTGTTTTGTCCACTAAATTTATGAGCCAGCCTGGCTCCAGACCGTGGAACAATTGCCGAGCATCCTTGGCAGCTGTGAGCATTTCATAGTTGGCATCATCCTCAATGCGCGGCAGCTCATAACCGTATTTTTGCGCCAGCACTAGTCGATCCTTGCTTATCTCCTCGGGATTGGCCAAATAACCGCGATTCTTGGCATCCGCGTAGTACTCCACGGCATCCTGGGGCGGCAGCATGCGCTGTGGTATCGGTATGCCCTTTCCGAACCATTTCTTTGGATTGGCCAGAATGTGGAGGCTGCGCGGATCGTAGTAGGCGGTGCGTATGACACCACCATTGCGCTCCACAGCTGCTATGACTGCTTCACTGGCGTGCTGCACCTCAATATTGATCTTCGCCTTGAAATTGTCCAAGCCATCATCAGTCAGCTGGAATCCATATTGCATTTCAGCCGGTTTCAGCGACAACAGACCCGAATTGCACAGCGTGGTGATGTCAATCGGTTGGCTGGCATCAATGCGATCTGTGTCAATGAGCACCTGCAGTTGCAGCATGGAAATGGGAGGATATTGGCGACGCATATGATGCCCCTTATAGTAGGGCTCGTAGGGGAAGCGCAGGTAGAAAGGCTGGTTGCCCGTTTCGTAACCCAGACGCATGAAATTCTGTCGCTGACCCGAGCCCTTGTTGCCGGCACCATGCTTATCGCCACCATGTTGAGCGCGTCCTCGTTTGTCCTAAAAAATGACCAAGAATCAATGATTTAAATTGTCATCGTGTGAAATGTTATTTAACCGGCCGCTGGCTACTCACGTTCTGTTTGGAGTTGGGATTTGGTCGCAGGTTGCCAATTTGTACACGCGGCAAGGTGCGCAATAGCTTCAAAGCCTTTTCAGAGCTTTCACGCAAGTGTGCCATCAGTTGTTTTAATTAATAAAATCCAAATTTTCCAAAATAAAAAACAACACGAGCAAGAATAAACTACCCACAGTCGCTTATCAACACCTACAGTCTGCGCTTATCGAGCACTGGCATACACTGTCGTTGCCACACTTTTCAAAAAAGCTAAACAATTTAATTAGTCTGTTTGTACGGCCCTAGTCTGTTTCATTGCTTGATTGCTAAGTAAGCCGGCACCATTTTGCCGATTCTGAATAAAGGAGTCCCTTTTAACACAAAGCTTTGCAAGGTTTGTAATCCTTTCTAAATTTGATTTTGAAACTACACAAAACGGCTTGTATTACCACACAGGTGCCAGAAAAGTATGACCTTCAAACATACTAAACATCAGTGCTGCCATATGTTGCAAGAAAACTGCCAAGCTCAATTGTGTCTTCCAGCCCTAGTCGTAGTTATAGAACGTTTAAAGGGCGTTGTTTGATTAATTATTTTAAATTTTATCTTCAGCGTGTAATCTCATAAACAATTGATTCCTGTTAGCATCATGAACTGTGACACGTGTCAAGGCAGCGTTGACAAATCATCAAAATGTTTCCTAAAAGCACTGGACACCATTAAACAACACTTTTTGAGTAAGCCGCAACTTTGATGCCTATTCTAAATCAGCCGTTTATAAATGTACCTCTTTTTCTAGTGATGCAAGGTGTATGTGTGGAGAATTTCAAAACCATTAGTCAGTTAAACCAGCATAATGAGAAACTCCACAGGGCAATCAACTTGTTGAACCAGCGCACCAAATCAAGCCCCAAGCGCCGCAAACTTTCGCCCAAAAAGATGCAACAGCGCCGGAGCACCATTCAACTGGCGAATAATGCCTCACCATTTGTGCCGGAGAGTCAGAACTCGCTTAACATGAATATTGCGCTGCAATCCGATGACGAGGAGGAAGATATCATAACGGAAACGGAGCCAGCAATCAGTCCACATAAATCTTGGAGCACGCGTCACAAGCTGAACGCCACAAATTGCGAAAATGAGCTGCCGACAAGCACCACAATAAGAACACTCAAAACAGACACCAGCAATTCCT
Organism: Drosophila picticornis; assembly: GCA_035043845.1. NCBI lineage: Eukaryota > Metazoa > Arthropoda > Insecta > Diptera > Drosophilidae > Drosophila > Drosophila picticornis. Next base: position 19,776,133 of record JAWNMR010000122.1, on the reverse strand, counting down.
GGCTGAGCAAAGCGCCAATGGACAAATTGCCAGTGGGCAAAACAAAAATGTCGCTTACACTGCGCAGCAACTCACACAGACTAAAGCAAACGCGACTGAAATTCGATGCTAGCCAAATGAACAATACGGCAGACTGCGATAAGGATATCATTGAATCCAGTCCCAATTTGTATTCCTCGCTGAAACAAGCCAAGCAATCGCGTTCGCTTCTACAGAGGTAAGCAGCATGCCGCCTAAGTAAAATAAACTTAATTATAACAATAATAACAATTGTCAAGCTTGCAGAACCGACAACACCAGCGCCTTAAGCGTCAAAACCAACACTTTAAACATCAAAACCAGCGCAACCAGCTGTAGCAATCAGCATCTATTTGATTTGGACGATGACGAGTCGTTCTTTGATCTATGCCCGGATCCGTCAGCACCTCGGCCGTCTTCGGATGTTGTCTTGCCCTCATTGAGCGGCACTTCAGATACGTCCAGCGTGGTGCTGCTCACTCCTGCCACACAGGATATAGTGTTTATCGATGATAGCATTACTGAAGCCAACAATTTAAATACCATGGCCTTTATGGAGGAGGCAATCAAGCAAGATGACAAAGTATCGCTAGCGAAGTTGCAGGAATTCGAAGCGGATCTAATCAGAAAGCGTCAAATTGAAGCTGCCAAAGTGAAACCGATTGCAATTTCAGCTGCGAAGCCAGTTGCCAGCGTAAAGCAGGAGCCACTGACTGAGCTCCCAAGTGATTTTGGCAATGAATCAACCAAGCTGCCAGAAGATTTTGATATGGACGATGACGAGCACGAGGATGAAGAAGAAACCTTCCCGCTACCCATTGTAATCAAGCAGGAAAAAGAAAGGAGCGCCAGGGAACGCTTTAATATTAACTGTGTACAGTGTGAAAAGGTGTGTTTTTTAAATTCTGTTTTAAATCCAATTGATTTCAATTTTCAATTTATTTTGACAGTTTATCAATTTCATGGGCAGCAATTTCAATGACGAAAAGATACGCAAGTATCTGAGCAATTGCAGGCATCACGATGAGCGAGAGCTGGAGAACAATACACCCGATGGCTTTTGGAACCCGCATATGGTTTCATTTGCGGACGATGATCCGCGCAACGAAGTGCACGTTGATCGTCGTTTTGTTGACCAGCATAAGAAATAAACAAAGACTTGTGATTATTTTATATCAACCACCTACAATCTGTGCAAATGCTTTATATATCGAATACGACTCAACATTATAATTGAATAGTTAATTACAAGTTTCCGCGCCTGGCCTGCTCGATCTCAATGGCTGTAAAGAGCGACTTGAAGTTGCCAGCGCCGAAACCCTAAAAATAAAATGAACATTTCGAAATTAAAATATCAACAGATGATTAGACTGGAATATTAATACTAACGTTGTGATTAAAACGCTGGATAACCTCCAGGAAGAGCGTTGGCCTGTCCTGGCAGTTCTTCGTAAATATCTGCAACAGATAACCGTTTTCATCGAAATCAACGAGAATGTTCAGTTTCTTTAATATTTCCATATCCTCCTTAATTTTAGTGCGACTATGCGACAGCTGCTCCTGCAGAATATCATAGTACGATGAGGGTATGGTCAGGAATTCTGTGCCACGTGCCCTTAAGTTGGTCACAGCCCCAATAATATCACTTGTATTGAGGGCAATATGCTGCACACCCGATCCGCCATAGTAGTCAACATATTCCTGAATCTGCGACTTCTTTTTGCCATTGGCCGGCTCATTGATGGGCATCTTAACCGTCTCCTCATAGTTGGCCATCACAATCGAACGCAGCGCTGAATATTCCGTGTGTATCTGCGAATCATCGACAGACCAAAACCGATGGAACTGCAAAATGCGTTCATACCAAGCGGCCACGCCCTCCATTTCCAAATCGGGCTGATTGCCCACCACGTGATCAATGAAGTTTAACTTCGTGACCGGCAGATGCTTGAGGAGCACATCGTCCGCAGCGCGCTGGAAGCCAGGCAAAAAGTCACCAGCATATCCATTGCGCTCCACAAAAGTGTGCGTTGTGTCACCGTACTAAAATCAATTCATTTTAAAACAATAGTTTAACAAAGCTTATTAGAAGCTTGAAACAATTTGATTACCGTCTTGATGGTGGCAAATCTCACAAAACCATGAGAATCGCTCTCCTCCCAGATGTCGCGAATAACTTCCGCGCCTCGGGTAACCGCCAGGTTAAAGATTGAATCTAAATCCTCCACTTCGAAGGCCACATCCTTGACGCCATCGCCGTGCTGCATCAAGTGCAAGCCATGCTCCTTGTCATCGGGCGTGTACGCCGAGACAAACACAAAGACAATCTTATTCTGGCGTACCGCATGTTTCGCGTAGCGTCTCTCTCCCGTCTCCAATCCCTGATAGCCAAGTGGTTCAAAGCCCAAGCGGGTCGTATAATAACTAGCCGCCTGTTTGGCGTTACCAACGTAAAACGTTAGATGATCAAAGCTTAAGAATTTTCCGGCTTCTGGCTGCAGGAAATATGCTTAGTAAATTACTTCGATTTAAAAATGATATTACGATGTGAACTTACTTTGGTTCCTTTGTCAGTATAGCTTGTCTATTGCGAAATTAAAAAATAAATAAAAAGAATTTATAAAACTTCACATTATATAAAATAGTAGTTTTCGATTTTGAATAAAAACTGAATGAACAAATATCACTTGACAGAATTTTAGAAGTACAATTCATTATTCACTAAAAAATCTTTGGAATGGAGCAACGTGTTCTGTAAGAAATCAGGTTTAGTTCACCACTTCACTTCTTTTTTGCATTTTAATTCACATTTTTATATGCGTTATATAACATCACAAATTCATTACCATTATCACTCAGACTCAATTGATGCAAAACTCCTTCTCACACGCGTTATTTTTATAAAACTCAGCTGCGATCCGTTGATCTTCACAGATTGACTATAGCTGAGCCAAGCCGAGATGGCGCCTTATATAGGCCCCAGCCGATAGAACTGTTGATCAGGTGAAAATCCTGTACTACTAATGTCTCATTTAAATATTTGTCAAACTAGTATTTTGTTTACGTGTATTTCAAAAGCTATATTAAGAGTCAGGTTGATGTTGTTATTGTTTTCGATATTCGCATATTTAAATAGAAATTGCAGAATTTGCTTACTGGAACAGGTGTTGCTACCTGTTATCATTAAATGTAAGCAAATTCCGTTTATTTGCTTATAGTGTCGAATGTAAGTTCTGTTATTTTTGGCCCGCGTGCCTCACCTAAATACGCATAACGTTTTTGCTCTATTAAATGCGATTTCCTTACAGTGTACAGCACTGGTGCTCATTGAGCATGGTAACTAAAATGTTTATGATATGAAGAATTCGTTTTTCATAACATTTTGCCGGTTGGCGCTTAAATATTCATGAATTCTACAGGTTTGTTAAGCTTCAAATAAAAAATAGCGCCACGCGCTCGTTGCTAAGTCGTTTTGAACTGGATTCTGTTGCGAGCCCCCAAAAATGCTCATTTAAAATGCATGGTGGTCTATATATGGTATCATTGCTGTTTATTATGATCATAATACTTGTTATGCATAATATTAATCGGCTTTCAATTGAAAAACAATACTTTAAACTGGTTTTCATCAGCTGGCAATGTTTTTGTTATTGTCATTTAATTGCTGTTACAAGTTCACTTTGCATTGCTGCATTTTTACTGAGTTTGACCTAAGTAAATAAATTATGCTTAGTATATTCATAATATATGCTAAGACTTTCATTGGCACCAAATTGTGATATGGAATAGCAGCTCAAGGCTATTCGATTTGTAATTTCCACTTTGGATTATATACTTGTAATTTTCTGTTTCTGGGAAAAGATTAGAAACATTTATTGCTTATATCGCTGGCATAGTTTTTATAATCAAACAGTTTTTTAATGGCTCTTTTGGCATGTGCCATCAATGCGACAATGGCTGGCCCTTACATACTTGCCCCTCAGCACCCCCCACAAGCCACTCAACTGTGGGCAGGTTGTCGCTTTGGATGCGGCCCTAATAAGCCAATCATAATAAATGTCAAGCATCGAATTGGCTTCATGCCAATGGCCACTTGTGCGCCCCCATCCGCCACACCCTTCGATCAAATCCGTAGCCTGTCAGTTCATCATTAGCTTGTCGCCAGCAGTTGCTGCTGTAGTCTGGGGCTAATCATTAACGCTTAACCGCTTGAGTTCATGCGTTGCCCATACGCCCTGTATGCGTTCGGTATTTTTCTCGTCTTCTTCAGCTAGTATTTTTAGCGCACACATAAATCGATTTGATTGGCGCGAAACGAACGCATAATTTATGTGCGGGGCCAATAACTGAAGCACAGATGCGTCTGGAGAATTCCAAACACCATTAAAATGAGGGTGCGACATTTGTGTCTGGGAAGCACTAGAAAAAGAAGCTGATACTGCCCTATCCCAAGTGTAGCCCATGTTGAACTTAGGAAGGTGTCGTACCGAAAGCGAAATCAGCAAGAAAAAGATAACTACTCAATTTAGTTTTAACTTAAAAAGAGGAAACTCCAATGTGACATTATGAATTATTATAAGATAAAATTATATAAGATAAAAATACATTTCATCGGTTAAACATTAGCACAACGTAATTATTTTTGGTATAGAAGAATTCACATATTTTATACAAATCAGATATTTTTGTTTGTGAAATCGATTTCTAGCAAATCAAATGGCCAAGAAAAATATTCCTACGAGATTGATGATTTTATCCCTAATCCAATCCTTGTTATTCTCCGTTCATCTCAATTCATCTTCAAGTAGACGCCTTAATTTAATATCCCCTTCATTAATCAATTTCTTTAGCACTTGCCGACACTCTTTTTGATATGCACCAAATACGATAGCAAATCCGTCGTTAATCAAATCGCTTCTGCCCAATCCCATGGAAATATTCTTTACATTTCAGTCAAACGTTTCCCATTCCTCAGCCATAACCTAAGCAAATATTTTGCTTTAAATATCTTTGACTCTGTTATCCTTGGCGAAAGGTTTTTTGCGCCGTTGCGCAGGTTTGTTTGGGTTTGATGTGGGTAGCCTGTTGCGTACGATTGGAATATTATATTACACATGCTCCCATTAGAGTGTCTACTTTCTCTCACACTCTCTCTCTTTCTGTCTCTCTCTCTCTGTCTGTCTGTCTCTGTTTTGGTTAGGGCGTTGCCAGCTGCGAGGAAATCGTGTTGCAGGGGTTGGTTTTTGGGCTTGGAGGGTGCAAAGCGCTGTAGTCGTTTGCCTCAGGACAAAGGACAAAGGATGTGTGGAGTTGCGTTGCCATAGCCGCAAGCTGTTGGCGCCGCAACGTCGCCGTTTGCGTCACGCCTTCAGTCGTCGTCTGAGTCTCGTTTACTACGCTTCCAAGAAAAACAAAAGAAAAACAACTGCATTACTTAAAAATCCAAAACTGTTTATTGTACTTAACAAGCGGGGTAACAACAACAAAAACTACTTATGTATGTTTTCTTTTTTTTTTTGTTCATTCTCTATTATTATAAAAAGCCAAACGAACTTGAACTGTCGCTAGTTTTGTAACAAAATAGCAGAGAAAAAATAGCCTGAAAAAAAACTGAAAATCATTTGTCTATTTTGCTATTATGCTGTGCTTTTTTTTTGTTTTTTTAAATATTGACAAATTTGTGCTCAATGCTTTGACCGGCGTCTGATTAAAATCTCTGTGTGCAACCTAGAAACGGAGGCAAAAACGTACAAAATTCACGCATGGACCGCGTTTTAATGTAGTCGCTACTCTGCTGATTGTTAATTATAGTTTTCATTATGATATACGTTTTTTTTTTGTCTATTCAGTCCGAGTTGCTGATTGATTGTTCGGCGTGAAAATGATCATCAATTTTCCTGATTGTCTGCTGTTCACAGTTACCACAACTATTCCAAATATATATTTCGGACGCCAGCTGCTGCAGGCACCGTACCAATGCTTCCGAAACTGTTGTCTACACTGTTAAAATCGCGCGCGTTTTCGGAGAAATCGCGTTTGTTGTGTCTTGGTGGGAAGTGTTTTTATAGTAGCATAGTCAGTTCCCATCAAACTGTTCGTTAGCGGTAGAAATCGCGAGCGTTTTACGAGTATTAGGAAACCAACTAAACCTGTGCGCTTTAAAAAAAAATACTGATTTATATTTTGTCTAAAAATTACATAAGATTTATTTTTAATGTATGCATAATAAAATGTATACATAAAAAATCATATTAAATATCAAAGTAATATCCAGTCTGGAAGCAAGTTTGAAAATACTTTTAAAATATTCCAATCATAGCCAAAATTTTTACACTTTTGCAAATTGGCAAAATAATTGAAGCTCGCGTGCCCCACAACCATTCAAGGCAAATTGTCTGCTTCTTTCATTACCTCGCCCAACATTATTTGCATCCCTATTTCGGTAGTACCTCCCCATGGAACATCATTTGGCACACCAAGGTCCACTTGATGACTCTCCCTTTGCCTTGACACGAATTTCCTGTGAACACCCGGCAACAATATCCTCTTCATTGAGCTGCATGCACTCAAATTAAGTTATTTAATCTCGATGTCGTCACATTGTAGATATTTTTACATTTATATGGATGGTAGACACATTTTTAATGGTAAGCCATAGACTTTTGAGCGCAACCACAAAAGAAAAGAACAACCGCCCACAGTTTGTAGGCCAGAACCACCAGCATTTAATAGTCTGTGTGTAAAACTAGAAAGTAAAGTCCATAAAATTTCGGTTTCAAAACAAAGAAGAAAAACTGCAGACTCTGCCAAGATTTACGATGCGGCATAGAGGGGGCTGCGGGGAGTAATAACAGGTTGCACCAGCAGCAGCATCAGCATCACAAATAAACAAAACAAAAAATAACATAAAAAAGGGGGAGCCTCTAACAGATCAAGAACTTCCTTAACACATCGTTGTTGTGAACTTTATGTTATTTTTAAATACACACGCACAAATTATGAGGTACTGAATACCTAGTTCTTCTCTATTTGAAGGGACTCCGATGCTGGGCTGTTAGGTGAGCATAAATTATAAATATATTTCGGCCTGTGTCAAATACTATTTTGCCCAAGCAGCCCAGGAATGTTGTCGTACTGTGTGTTCTGCATCATTTTCAACAAATTACTACAGATTATTAAGTGTCATCCTATTAATGGAGCATGATATAGTTCTTCATTGAGCACTTCTTGGTTGGGTTGATAGGCGGTGCTAGTCAGTTAATTACTGCATTCAATTTCTGATTTTACAAAGTTGAGTTATAAGTAAATTTACATGGATGTTAATTGTTAATTCTTATGAGCATGATTAATCAATGCACACCATAAGAGTTACATTTATTACGGATGAATTCTGCGAAAAGAGACTCCTTTTAGTGGATTGCTTCAGATAAGAAAGCTGACTAAAGCCCGCCAATCTAAAAAGACTTATAAATAATATACTTTTGGTAAATAGTAGATTACAAATATTCGTGTGCATTTTTATAAAAAGGTTCTACTTGTGCACTTCGAAATTCTTACCTTTGAGTAAATTCAATATTTATTTAATGATATCGCAGTTGAAGGTGGAATTGGGTGAGTAAAGACTAAAGAGCTACCCTTTAAAGGCAGCCACCTTGTCGTCGCTTGCGACGCAATCGTTTCCCCATAGCTGCGTCGACGCCAACCGACGCCAGCCGACGCCAGCCGACGCCAGCGTTAACGCCAGCGTTGCGGCGCTTTGAGTTGTGTGAATCAGAGTGAATTTGCATTCGCAGCGAAACGGACGACTTTGTCGGGGTATGCGGCTCTGCGCGTAGAATTTCTCTATGCGAAGAACGCGGCGACGCGCTTTTCTTAGTTCTTTTTGGTTAGTGAAAATGATTTTCTTATAACTTTAATTTATGAATGGAGGACGGGCTGAGTGAGTTGCCGAATTGCTGCATAATAAATTATGTGCCGAATACCAAAGATATTTCTATTTGAAATGAAAATTCCAACATAATTTATCTGTTTCTAAAAGGATGAGAGATACAAATTTGTAACATGGATTGATGTGAAATGTGGAAATAAAAAAAATAATAATTATAAATATCTAAACATTTAAGCAGACAATTTATCAGTGAGCAAAAATAAATTTAATTTAAATGTGAGCATTTTAAAAGTGAAATAAGTGCATTGGTTAAGAAATGCTTCTTGAAATATTTAAAATTATTATTATACTTGAAAAAGTAACAGTGCGAAGCTGATAAGAAAATGAAATATCTAAAGCAAGATCGAAAAAAATTAATCTATTAAATATTGTGTAAAAAATTAATTAAAAGCGTCACTGAAATGTAAATCTTCATATGGATTTTATTAAAATCGATACTCTAACATTTCAAGCAATGACAGGCAAAAGAATTGAACTCAAGCATGTGAATAAATAATACATAAAAATATTTGGAATGCAATCAGGTGTAAAGTGAATAGAAATAATCGAAGTCGCTCAGTCGGAAAACGCGGGTTAATAAAAAACTATTATAGAATGCATACTTTATACGCATTATGCACCATATACTCTACATGACCGCATTTCGAATATACTAAAACGGTTTCTCTCCCATCTTCCCATCTTCCAGCCTCTGTGCTCTCAATCACTTGGCACGACTTATGCATCGTATCGAATTACAAAAATAAACAACAAGTATAACTCGATACAGAAATACAAATAAAAGAACACTTAATGTGACTAAAATATTGCAAAATAAAAATTTCAAAACACAATGAGGAACAGAACACAAAACTGTTTTGTGTGCAGCACACGGTCTTGCAACACGAGTGAAAACTGTTGTTCCTGCCAACGGTTACACGAAACGGCACGAAAAACTACGCACAATAAACGATCCAATATTCTTGCTGAAAGTATAACATTCCTGAATCTATGCTTCCTGCTGTTACTCTGCCTGTGTTCCACATTGGCCGCACCACAAAGCTCCTGCATACTCTGTGATAAGGAGGATTTGAGGTCCAGGGAGCAGCCAACAATCAGCGACAGCTACGAGGAGTTTACATTTGATCATCAGGTGACACGACAAGATGCCATTCAAGCGCTGCGCAAGTACAACGAAAGTAAGGCTCAATACTCTTCCATAGAGCTAATCAAAGTCTGAGGTTTATCCTGGAATAGTAAAAATCTAACTCTCCCCTCTTTCGCTTTTATAGCGTTTGGTGGCACCCAAAACTCTTGCAATTCAATGAAGTGCACGGAGAAGATATTGAAATATTGCTTGGGTATACAGTTCCTAAATGATCATTGCTGGTGCGAGCTGCAGCACAGAGAAGGTGAGTTGCACAGCCATATACCATATTAATATTATGATACTGTATGCGAGCTGTTTATAGTTTATAGCATGCACACATGGCGCTTAACAATAACAAACAAAACTGTGAGCTTTGCAGATTCTCACAAGAAAACAAAAGAGCTGGAAAATCTTGAAAACGAAAACGATGGCGAGTGCCACTAACCCACTTAAGAGCTGCTTAAGTTTAGCTTCATTAGTTCATTACATTACAGCAGCAACAACTTAATTCTTTAACGAGCGACAGGCACGCAATGAGTGCAGCTCAAAGATGATGCAAGCTAAGCGAACTTCTAAACTGTCCCATAATTCTCTCTCTTTCTCTCTATCTCTCTCTCGGTCTCCGTCTCCCTTTCATTAGCACGTGGCCATCGCGGAAGTTGTTAGCCGTAAAAGTTGTGGTCCAAATGTATTAACCGCAGATACGCTTCATTGCATCGATTTGCATGTTACTACAGTAGTTGCTCATTATAAAGGCTACATAAAATCTGCCATATTTCGGAAAGCACCATATATAACTGACTTATAGTTTTTTAGGATTCTAAGAAGAAATTTCATCAATTATAAATTGTCTTTCTCTTCCAGGTACATGGAAAATATCATAAGCATGAGGGATACTTTCTCGAATTGAAGGTCTTAAGTCTATAACTTGCTAGACTAAAACAAATTCTTTGGAAATTTGATTTACCCGCTATCATTTTATCGAAAATGTTTTTTATTTTTAAATACCTAGCTTTTTTTTATCGTAGAAGTCTTAAAATTGACTTTTGTATGTAAACTTACATTCCAAGTGTCCAAGCGTCAGTTTATAGTTTTCTTTAGTTTTGTGTTTATTTTTTTTTTAAATGTTATTGCATTGCCGTCTGGTCTGGTCGTCGTTTTGTGGGTTCGGCACTCCGTTCGTATTTTCTACACTTGAATGATTTTCTTCAAGGCATGCTCACTATTCCGTTTTGCATTTTTTTCAAATGCACTCACAGTCGCATTGTGTTCTAGTAAATATGCTCATTAAATTTAATTTTCTGTAGTAGTGTGTTTTTTTAAAGACTCATGTAGAGGTTCTAATTGGGTTTGTGTTTAATAGTTATTGCCGTCCACATACTGAAGGCTATCGTTGTTTGAACAAAGCCTGTGCTTATATTGCCTTATCATTAATATTAGTTTGAGAACATTTTCAATTCCAGGTATTGGCCTCATTTCCTTTCTCATGAAGTGAGTTACTTATAAGATATCATTTTTGAAGAGGTATCATAAAGTTGTGCAATGCTGAAAGTATATTGAGTATATTTGTCGTTCTACTTCAAGTGCAGTATAGACTGAACTCTAACCCGAAATATCAATCGATTCCATCTTAAATGTCTCCTTATCAGGCATCAAAAGTATTTTTGCGTTTGTCGGGAAGCAAAATCAGTAAATCTCACTTGCATTTACCCAACAACAAAATCAACTGTTTCAAACTAAGACGATCTTAGCTAAATTTCTGTATGTTTGTTTATGGAACTGAAATATTTTGCCACTGACTTTGTTTCCATTTAATATGCAACGGCTTTAGCTATGACAATAACAACAACAGTCAAAGCATTCAATTAGATACGTGCTTGAAATATCAATGCTGAAACACCTGCCTCATCAATTTTACCTCTATTTATATATTTAATTTGAAAAGAATTTAGCTCCTAAGAAAATTAAACCTTTGACATAAGAATGGGTAAAATATATTTTATAGGTTTTAGGTAAAGCTTGTTTCGCAATCAGCTTAAGGCCATCGCATAAAAATAGACTCAATTACTTTAATATAGATTTAAATAATATTTGAAGATTTAAAATGTGCCATCAATCATAATCAATTCCAGTTTAATTTCAAATATGCAGTTTGATTTTTGTCATGTTCTCGCTTCGTGTCAGCTGTCTGTAAAGATTAATAATGCAATTGTGATCACTAAATTGATCCAATATTATTGTGTGTACTGACGCTCGTTTCGATTTGCATCAAATTTAATATAATTACATAATTGGATAAATATTTGTGACACGCAGCAGGGAAACAATGACTTCGGCCATTATTTACATTTTTAAAATGAAACTTTATGAAAATCCACAAGTTTTGTTTTTCTAAACAAATTTGTAAACAAATTGTTGAGTTTGACATGGCCCCAGAAGAACAATATTTAGTCATTCAGACGCTTTTGTATTGTTTGGAAAAATTTTTGTTGATTTTGGTGCTGCTCCTAATAAACATATTCTATTTTATTGCTTTCCGCTTCTACTTAAACCAGAAGCAGCATAAAACTATATAAAACTAAAACTATCCACAATTAATTTGAGTGCTCTCACTATATGTTTGATTTCAAAATGCGTATAAAGATATACATATATTAAATAAATTCGAAGCACAATGTTGGGGCTGTAAGAAAATGCCTTTTTTGGCACAGTTGGCATCAAATATTTTTATGATTGACAGGGACAGCTGATCATATAAAATCAATTCTATGTCCAAATGTCAGTCTGAAATCCCTAGATTTGGTTGGATTATTAAAATTAGAGACAAACAAAATGGATTAACTAATTTTTAAGTCAAAAGATTTTTGGTTGCACACAATTTCTGTAAATATTTTGCAACTGCGAAATCATTCAGATATTTATGGAGAAATTAATGTAATTCATTCAAATTGAACTTATTTTAAATAATTTTTGTCAAATGAAAATGGGGTATAATATGATTCTACTGTTATTATGTTTCTTAACATCTCAAGACACAATTTGTTCAAGGAAAATTTTCCATATACCAAACATGATAAACTTTGTATGGAATTCGCACTGAATGCAGAAGACATCCAACAAACACTTAAATTTATTTCTTAATGTACTACTCATTGATTGATTTTTAGAGCGCCATATGTTAAAGAAATCTTTATACACTAAACAGATACTATATTTTATTACCTTATAGACTACCATATATATATATAGTATATATATGTTGCGACTTGAACTGAAAATCTCTTTATATCTCTTACAGAGGGTCTGCCCTATGTGCCGCATATATGTTATGTGGGCGAAAAGGTGTACAAGCCATCGACGGATTCCTGTTTCTCCTTCGAGGAGGTCAAGGAATGCTGTTGCGCATCCGTTTTGGTCCGCGAGTGTAAGTGTGATTGGAATCTGTATGAATCAGTTTCAACAAGATATTTTATTTGAAGAGCACGGTTGGTATAACACACTAATACTTGTGCATACAGAAATCAATGCTAAATGCTGGGGTTCCGCAACATTCAACACTCACACACACCCATCTAAGGATTAACAAAACGATGCTAATTTCATAATGTAAATAGATACGATCGCTTCTGATTTAATAAACAAACCTAAGAAAGGCAGCAGATCATCGCTTCCAAACGCAGCAGAAATCAAATCATGATAATTAGATTTAGTTTATAACGCTAATTGAAATAACTCACCATTTTTCAGCCAACAATAGACGTGATTCGAATAGCTTTAAATCATAAAACATTAGCATCTGGTGATTAAAAATGAGCTGCTTATTTATATTTTTGTGTATGTTGAAGAGCAATATATGCATATTGCTCTTTCCCAAAGTTTACAATTAGTTTGCCTGAGCAGAACTTGCTTTTCGAGGCAAATAAACAGATAAGTTTGGCTAAATTAAGTGCAAGCTCATAAATAATTATGGGTTGAGCTGCAAAATAAATAAACTTATATGGTATTTAGCATTGGAAATCGCATTCGATATATGTCTAAGGCTGCCGCTTAACATGGCATAGGTTTTAGCCATCTGTAACTAAATTAAACTGCTTTTGTAACTCAACCCTTCAGAACAGAGTATTTTAAAAATGTAGGTCATCAACCTGTTCTTCCGTCATTAGTGAACCTCATTCTGTATGTAGTCGTCATTATTATATAATATATATATATATATATATAACTAAGCTTATATTAAGCTTTATGTATTCAACTTTTAAAGTCTATGATAAAAAGATTTTTCTTCGTCTCACATTTTGGTATATCTTATTTTTAATAATGAAATGTCTTTTGTTAATTGCAGGGCGACATATATCGGGCGCTTCATTTACTATGCCAACAACCATATTGAGCACTTCACTGGCATTATTGAGTTTACTGCACTGGCGGAGCAGAAGGCGTTGCATTTGTAAAAGTTGAGAATTGGGCGGGTCCGTGGATTGGCATACAATCTAGTAAAACATAGTCATAGTCGGGTAGTCATCGAACAGCGCGGCGCCTATTTAGCCATTAATAAGTGTACTTAGTTCAAAATGTCCAACACAGATAAAACTTACTTGGTAAGCATTATATATTAATATATTTAAGCGTTAATAAATATAAATTTGTATATCTAAATATTTGTGTTGGGCTCTTAGTTATCCCATGTGCATTATGTGTATTAATGTATATAGTCACATATTGCATTTAAAATTAAATCACTTAATTAATAACTCCGATTGCGGCATGCTGTGTTTTTGAATTAATAACAAAATCTTAATGTGAATTTGGTGTGTACATAATACAAACAGGAACGAAACAACACAATGTTTGAACACAATTAAAAACAATGCATAATGGATACAAGTTTCTTAGGATGCCTAGACGAAAATGGCAAAGACCGTTGCTTAAATATTATTTGGAGTTATGCACTTAGATCTAAACGGTCCACTAAACCTCTAGTTCAGCAAGTCGGCCTTAAGTGTAGGTGAAGTCTACCACCTCTCTTGGCGGCTTTATAAGCTGATGCGGTTGTTGAGCGTGCGCTGCAATGCATTCACACAGGACAGCACATCCTCGTAATCCTTGGACCACTCACGCAAATTGCGCTCCAGTGTCTCCAGTCGGGTCTGTCCCAGCCGCATGCCACCATGCTTGATGGCCGCATAACAGGAGCAAGCCAGCAGCTTGAAGCATTGTCGCCGCACCGCATTATGAGAATTGCTCTCCCAGTTGGGAGTGCTTGCCACACACTGCCAGGCCATGCTCACATAGTCCACCAGTGCATCCCAGTGTGTGGAGTCGTGTAGACACTTTGCTTGCGTCTGCAGCACACGCTTAAATTCGTTTAAATGTATGGATGCTTTCGAGTAAGCAGCGGCATCTGTTTTCTTGCACAGACGCGACGTGGGCAGGGATTTGAATATTAGCCGTTTGGCGTGATGCAGCTCCTGCTCCAGCGAACTGCAAATATTTTTGAATGCATAATATACAAATGTTTTGCTATGTAGGTAACTCACCTTATGTCTGGCATGGGCAGCTGAGCGCGTATATTCTCCTCGGCGCTTTGTGCTGCTTTCGGCGTTTCCTGTTTAATATTGCAGATAATCAAATTGATGAGTTGTTGCTGCGAGAGGCCTTGCAGAAGCGCTGGCAGAGGCACCTCGTTGTTCGTTTGCGCCACCGGGCGATCATCCATTTTTAGTTTCTTCACTATTGGCGTGCCCGGCCAGAGCTCTTGCTTGCTGCTGCTCAATTTGATCGGTGAATATGTATCCATTGGCGTCGGATCGGGTGGTGTGCTGCCCATGGTCAGTCGTTTGCGTGGCGAACTGCGTAGTATCATACCACTGGTCAATTGCAGATTCTTTGTGGGAGTACGCTGAAAAGGACTGCGTATTGGATTGCTGCTGCTGCCGTTGACGCCGCCATTGGCTTTGTCCGGGGAAAATGTCGTTGTGAAACGCCGCCGTCCACGTTGTCGTATGATCAACTCATCCGGTGAGGGCAGCAGCGAATAGCTAAAGTCCACACGCAGTCCCAGGCCACCAGCAGCGCCGCCTCCTCCAGCACCATTTCCATTGGGTGTGTTCGCTGTAGCGGCCGGTGTGGGCTCATCGGGTGTGCGACGATTGGCATTTGTGGGTGTATTCGCAACTCGAAGAGCCTCTAAACGATCGGGAATCTCAGCCAGAGCCATGCGCGTCTGCATTGTCGGTGTCGTTGTCGTCATATTGTTGTTGTCGCCTTAGTAGCTGTAAAATACCAAACAGGAAAATTAGCTGTCATCGTTCCTGATATTTAGTGCGCGCGCCGATTGTAATTGAAGGACTTTTATTAGTTTTTCACTGGATTCTGCTTGACTCACCGTTTACCTCGCTGGTTGCTAGACTATTTTTGTTTTATTTCGTTTTCCTAGCCAAAATTGCGCCAATTCATATGGTAAGCAAACGCAGGGCTACCAAACACGAAAATGTTGTCGCTGCACGCTGAAATTAACGATCTGGTAAGCCATCGCAAGGGCATACAATTAGCTGTCTGGCAACGTCGTTCTGTTCTTTTGGTTTCTTCGTTAACATCGACAGCGTGTTTAGAGAGGTTTTTAATTATTCAATTTATTGAATTATTCCAATTAATTGGTCAATTAATCATACAATAATGTGTATGAAGAAGCGGGCTGCGGTTCGTAGTATGTACAATAATCACGGGGGCATATTTGGATTTGGCGATTGAACAGCTACAGTCACCTTAACCACGTGGTTAGAAAATTTTTCATTTAAAATGAGTTAATGCTATACATTTCAACACGAGGTAAGTTATTTTTCTTTTGCAAGACTTGCACTAAAACACATCGAATGATGATATTTTCATAACGAAATCAGAGCAATTATGTTGAAATATACTCAAACATGCATCACTATCTAACAACGAGATTTAATAGATTGATCCTCATTAGCAAATTTGTTTTACATTTATTAACAATTACTCTACTTTTTGATTAGTGGAAAGCTTTCAATCGGAAATGTAGTTGAGGGCTTCCCATAACCTGGATTCGAAAGTACAGTATGCCAAGAAAGTGTTTGGACACAGGAAAAAATTTATATTTTCTCATTTCTTTTCCAAAAAAAAAAAGTATTGTATAATTGAATTTTATTTATTTTTTTCTTATTTTTCTTCCGTTAAGTAGACTTCTTCAAACCATTAAACAAAAAAATGAACAATATTTATTTATTGAAAGAATTGTAAAATTTAAAAAACCTAAGTTATACACTCTTTGGCTGTCAGGACGGTGCAGACAAAGGCTGTTTACGATTTTGTCAATTCGCTTTTCGGTCGATCCCGTTAGAAATAAGCGATGTTTTTTGACTTGCACTTTGTCTGTGACCTTGGTGAACATATTCTGTTGATATTTGGCCGTGAAAGATCATTTTAGCAAAAAGTCGACAATAAAATATTTGTTTGCAAAAGAAGTTAGAAAATATTAGTTTTTCCTGTGCACGAACACTTTATTGACATACTGTACTGTAAGTTCAAAACACGTACATTGTCACATTTTGTTTCTCTTGATGAAAACTTCATACTAAGCTCGGAGGAATTATGTGGAGATCTATTTGACATGCATCACCATCTGATTAACCACATAGAAAACTGGTTTTTAATTAAAACACAAGAAACTAATTTGCTTTAATTGTCTTGCAGATGCTTTGTCCACTTTGAATTGGAATAATTGAAATACGGATTTAATCCATGATCTGAAGTAAGTCTTATATACACCATCAACTCAAGAAAATACCTTTCGATGATGATAAATTCATACTTTTCTCAGACCAATTGTGTTGAAATCTATTTAACATGCATCACCATCTGATTACTCATATAGAAAACTAGTTCTTAATTTTAAAAAACATGAAACTAATGTACATTAATTCTCTTCCAGGCGTTTCGTGCACTTTGAATCAGCATTAATACAAATAGGGAATTGGACCATGATCTGAAGTAAGTTTTATATCCATTGTCAACTAGAAAATAATTTTAAATGATGAAAACTTCATACCCTTCTCAGAGCAATTATGTTGAAATCTATTTAACATGCATCACCATCTGATTAGTTGCTTAAAAATCCTATTCTTTGATGAAAAAGCACAACACTAACCATTGTTAATTCTACTTTTAGACGTCGTGTGCACTTTGAATTGGAAAAGCAGATTTGGGACTGCTTCATAATCAATCTTAGGAAGTAAGTCTTTTAGTGGATATCATTCAATGTGAAAACCTTTCAATGATGACAATTTCATACCCTACTCAGAGCAATTATGTTGAAATCTACTTAACATGCATCACCATCTGATTCATTTCCAAAACAAAAATATTGCTTTATGTGAAGAATATGAAACTAATTTGAATTAAATTCGTTTTCTTTTCAGGCCACTTCAGCGACAATTGATTCAGACATAATATTTTAATATCTATTTCAATGGTATATAAAAATAAACTTATAAACAACACTTCCAAACACAATCTATTAACGAATCCACAGCAACAAAAACAGCATAAATATGATTTTCCTTCGGCTCACACGACTCCAACTGAAGCTCCCACTCAGATCTGGCGGCACTAAATTGCCATAGGCCATCTCCTTGTTGGACGCTGAGTCGCGTTCTGTGAAATCGCGCTTCTTTTTAAAGCTCTCGTAGTACCAATCCATGCCATCCTTGCGCTCCGCCAGCACCGGCTGAGTATCGGTGCGCTTCTGTGCCTGCCTGGCAATCAGCTGCTGCTCGCTGGCCAAGCTCTCATTGTCTATGCTAGGCGTAGTGCGTTGATACTCCTCGGCCGTGGGCTGTGCCAACTGTTGTTGGTGTTGTGTATACACCTTGGTGATGGTCGAACGGCCGCCAGGACTGCGCACACCTCCAGCCGCCGCACCCGCTCCTCGCGGAGGCGCAGCGGTCACCTGACCACTGCTGCTGGGCGTTGCCTTGTAATCAGTTGGTGCTTCTGTTGTCGTTGTTGTTACCCAGGAATGACTTTTGATTTGTGCCACGTGCTCCTCCGCTGGCGGTATTAATAATATGGTCTCTGCTGTTGTTGTTTGGTACAGTTGCGGTGGCCGGAGCAGCGTTACTGATTGCGCCTCCAAATCCTCATCATCGTCGTACTGGGAGTCCACACCTTGTTGCTCGCTGGAGGCGCTGCTTTGGGGTGCTTCCGTTGTGGTTGTGGATGTGGTCGAACTACTTGTCAAGCTTCGAGTTGTTGTTCTGGCTGTGGTGCGTGCGGTTGAGATTGGCCTGGTGCTTAGCACCACTGGCATCGGTGTGGTGAAGTCGGTCGTCGCTTCGGTCACATAGTAGGTGACCGTCTCGCTGCTCTCTGCACTGCTGGTGGTGGTGCTGGGATGAGACTGTGTCCCCGACTTCTCCTGCCGCAGCGCTATGGGCACAAAGTGATGCTCCACGTGTGGCTTGCTGGTGACATTTACGGGCTCCACTTGCCCTCGACGCTTTTGTGGATCAGGCACTGGCATAAAACCTCCCACATGGGCGGGCACAATCGGACGAAAGCCACCGCGTTCGATGCTTGTTGGCTCTCGAAATGTGGTGCGAAAAACGCCAACAGTTGTCGCTGCTCCACTCTCATTGCTTTGCGCCTCCTCCGCTGAATTGGTGACCACCTCAGCCGCACCATAGCGATTCCGAGCATTCTGTTGTTGCTGTTGTTGCTGCTGCTCCCGCAAATACTTCTCGAATTCGGCGCTATTCGGTTGATACATCCTCGTCTTTCCCCGTCCAGTTGGTGGCAAGTTGATGTACGCCATGCGATGTGTGGCTGGCATTGCATCGTCCTGATCTGTGCGCTGTTTGCGTCCGCGGTCGCCAAAGCCAAAGAAGCGACCCAAACTCAGACTGGGTATGGGATAGCCAAAAAAGGTGAACGGTGATCCAACGCCGTCACCAGGTTGTGGTCGTCTATTAAAGTACTTGGTGTGCAGCAGCGTATTGTTCAGTTCAATGTTGCCACTTGGCACTGTCGTCGGACGGGGTCGCTGTGAACTGCTGCCCACTGCATTACTAGCATCCGGCACATCCGTGGAGTCCACATACTGATCGTAGAAGTATTCACTGTCGCCCACCATCGGTCGTTCGCCATTCGCCTCGCACTCATCATTGAACTCGTCGGGCAGATCACGCTGGAAGACATCGCCATGCTCGTTAAGCAGTGGCAAATGATCGCCATCGTTGTGATCATTGTTCTCGCCTCCCTTGAACAGCTCCAGGCCGGCACACAGACTGCGCTCCATGCGAGCAGCACGCAGCAGGCGACCATCCCTGCATTTAGGCCCAGGATAGGGGAAGTTCGTCTCCTGCAGCCAGACAGCGAGCCACTGCATCTCACAATTGCAATCAATTGGATTACCTATAATGAATAAATGAACTTATCTTTGTTATATCTCTTAAAATATTTAATTTAATTGATTCTCACCATCCACATCAAGTATGGCAATGTTGCCTCTCAGATTCCTGAACGTTCGCTCCTTGATGGTTCTCAGTTGATTATTGCGCATGGATAGAACTCGCAATCTGGGCATGGTCTCAAAGGGGGAGCCCTGGCAAATTCGTAGATAACAAGAAAGTTAAATAAACCCACCCTTCCATTGAATTTTAGACCCACCTGTATTCTGCATATCTGATTGTTGTCCATCTTTAGCTCGACCAGCCAATTAAGTGCCTTGAGTGGCATGGTAGAGACCAGTTTTACACCATTGGTGGATAAATCCAATACCTCCAGGTTGCGCATGCTGCGCAACCCAATGTTCTCCATATTTCGAAAGTGGTTGTTGGACAGATTAAGGAAGACCAGCGAACTGGCATGATGAAAACTCTCAGGTGAGATGAAGCGCAATTTATTGTATTGGAAATGTGAGGCCAGCAGCGAGGGCAGCTCCTCGAAAACATGATCCTTCAGCTCAACCAGCTTATTGTCGGCCAGCACAAACTCCTGTAGCTCATCCAGACCCTTCAAGGCTCCCGGTTGCACGGTGGCAATCTCATTACTGCTGAGATCCAGATATTGCAACTTGGGTAAGTTTCTGAATGTGCCCTGCTGCAGTTCCACAATCAGATTATTGGACATACGTATCTCGACCACATTGCGCCAGTTATTGACCACATCGGAGTGCACACGTGTAATCTGATTGTAGCTCAGATCGACATCCCGCAGACTGTGCAGATTGCCCAGGCCGACGGAGATGTCCAGTAGTGCATTGCCGGACAGATCCAGGTATTCCAGCGACCGCTGGTTATCGAAGGCGGTGGGTGAAATGGTGCGTATGAGATTACGGGACAAATCCAACTGCTCCAGCCGGCTGTTGTTCGAGAAGAAATTGTCCGTGACGGACTCCAGTTTGTTGGACTGCAAATTGAGATTGCGCAGCTCCGCAAGCGGTAGCAGTGCACGCTCATCCGCCTGGCCCAGCTGATTGTCCTGCAGGTGAAGCAGCTCCAGACGCTGAATGCCCAAGAACGAGGTGTCCTCCAGCAGGCGCAGCTGATTCTGCGCCAAACTCAGGACACGCAGTTCCGGCGCCGCTTGGAAGCCATATCGCGCCAGCTGCTCGATGCGGTTCTGGCTGAGATCAAGCATGCGCAGATTGGGCAGCTGTAGGGATTTGCTACCAGCGGCAGGCAAAGTGGTAATCCGATTGCCACGCAACGAAATGCGCTCCACAATTTGAGGCAGGCCTGGAATGACAACAGTCAGTTGATTAAAACTGGCATCCACCTCGAAGAGACGTTCCAAATGAATAAAAGTGCCCGGTTGAATGCGGCTCAGCTCATTGGAGGATATGTTGAGCGTTTCCAACAGACCGTTGTGCCGAAAACTGTTGGCAGCCAGATCCTTAAGCCCATTCTCGCTGAGATCCAGACGGCGCAGTGATGGCAAACCCGCCAGCAGCTGTGCATCCACACGAACGAATTGATTCTGCGCCAAATCCAAGCCCTTCAGACCGGGTAGGTTCCAAAAGGGCAATGACAAATCGGAGCTAAGACTATTGTTGCGCATGCGCAGTTCCCGCAGAGCAGGCATTGCCATCAAGGCATCACGCTCAATTCGCCGCAACTGATTGTTATTGAGATGCAGTTGCTCCAGGGTGCCATGGCCACGCAGAGCCCCATAGGGTAGTTCACTCAACTGATTGCCACTCATATCGAGGAAGCGCAGAGTGGGCAGAGCATCCAACAGAGCACGCAGTGCCTCCACATGGGCAATCTCATTGTTGTAGATGTGAACGGCCTCGACGCCGCTGCCAGAGGATTGCAGCATCGATTCCGGATGGATGCGACGGATGAGATTGTTGTGCAGATAAATCGTCTTCAATTGTGGTGTGCCGAGAAAGGCGCCATATTGCAACTCCGTGATGCGATTATCATTCAGATGCAGCTCGGAAAGATTGGGTAAATCAACAAAGGATCCATCCTCAATAACATTGATGATGTTGTGATCCAAGCGCAGCTTCTTCAAATGCTCTAAATCCTTGACAATGCGTCCAATCATGCCCACGTCACTGATCTGATTATGCGACAGCTTCAAACTAACCAAGTTGGGCAACCTTGCCAAGGCACGCAAGTGAATCCAGTTGAGACCATTGCGACTGAGATCCAGATTCTTCAGCGATATCAAGCCATCGAATAGACCCGCCTCCAGACGGGTCAGACCCGTGCCCCCAGTGATGTGTATGTGTTGCAACTTGGGCAGATGCCGGAAGCTATGTGGCTGCAACTCAGTCAGGGACCCGCTCTGCACACTCATATAGGTCAGACTGAGCAGACCGGAGAAGTCGGGCAGATGCTTTAACTCATCACTCTGGATGGTGATGGCCAGCATGTTGATCATGCCGTTCAAGCTCTCCGATGGGATGCTGCGCAACTGTGGCTCCACTATAAAGATCTCAACTAGACTGTTCTCGAGCTCATTAAGCCAACCGTTGGACACACGTTCGATGCTATTGTATCTCAACATCAGACGCACAATCTGCAGATTGCCAAAGAAGCGTCCAGGCAGCGCCGGCAGCTGATTGTTCTCCAGCACCAACTCATCGATTTTGGTCTTAATATTCCGCTCCACGGACTTCAGACCATCCATAATCTGTGGCAAATTGCTGTGCGAGCACCTGTTGCACATTAAAAGCTGAGTTGAGTCTGAGAGAAAGGTTTTATTTATCAGTGGGCTCACCATATTTGTATCTCCTTGCCACGCAGTGAACAGCGGCAGGGCAGAATTGCCTCCGAGGGTGGACAGCTGTCTGCTTGCACCAGCGTCGTCAATGTGGCATATAGCAGCAGGATGGGTAGCAATATCATTCTGAGATGCACTTAGTTCATGGGAATGGTGCAGCCCGACTGGCACATACCTAAAGGACAGACCAAAGAGCTTAGCAACAACTTTATAATTGCTTTTGAGGAGGAGAAAGATACATATTTTGGCGATTTCTGACGATAATTTAAATAAATTTGCATTTAAAGAGCAGAGAAAGGAAACTTAAAATATTAATAAACTAAATCAGTCAGAAGACAGTTTCAACTAGCTTTACTATTATATACACTCCGAAAAAAATCGTCCTGGATTTTAGACAGTTTGGTGCCAAGAGTTCCTCACCTCAGAAGGAAAATTTCTGAATTTAGTTTTTACAAGGTTTGCATGTTTTAATTGGAGGGAGAGATTTTTCTAAAATGAAAAGGCATGCCTAATTTTAAGGGTTTTGTTTTCTAAACATATTAAAACATTTTACATAATTTATATATTACGAGTTTGTTTTACAGTGTTACAACGAGTAATCTGAAAAGTATAACAGGTGTACATTTTTGACTATTAAGAGCATTTAATGATTATAATTTGATAATATTTTTTCAAAATAATCAAAACCAAATTTGTTGATAATAAAAGTGCGCAATTAAATGAATTTACACACTTACCAATTGCAAGCATAGAATTAAAACATTGATCGCTTTTCTGCAAACAGGTGGTAATGAAACCTGATTGTTGACAATATACGACAAAGTGAAAGTATATATAAATTAAAAACTATTTGCCAAAAACAGTGGGCAATAGATCGTCTAGATTTGGGCCCCCTGGACAAGACATATTCCACACTTCAGCGGAGTGGCCCGTATGAAGGAGCCTTAAATTAATGGCAACTGACTCAACTGCAATCTAAATCAATGAGTTATCAGGCATGGAATAAATCAATTTCATTGATAAGTTACTGGAATATCTCTCTCTGGCTATATAAGAGGCCAGTAGATCGATTGGATTCAGACCCCAGAGGTTACTTCTATAGTCTACAATGCGCGTCTTTCTCTTCGTTCTGCCACTTGTGCTGGCCTTGGGACAAGCGTCCGCTGATCCCAAATATTCCCTAAATGAGATGGTGAGTTCGGATGAACGCATACGCTCCCATGGATATCCGGCTGAAAGCCATGAAGTTGTCACCGAAGATGGTTACGTGCTGACCCTCTTCCGCATCCCTTACTCGCATAAGCTGAATAACCAGCACCTGGATAGGCCACCGGTGCTGCTGCAGCATGGGCTGTTCAGCAATTCGGATTGCTGGCTCTCTTCGGGACCGGACGACTCGTTGGCTTATCTGCTAGCCGATGCCGGCTACGATGTCTGGCTGGGCAATGCACGCGGCAACATCTACTCGCGAAGCAACACTGTGATATCAGTGAACAATCCCAAGTTCTGGCACTTTGATTGGCATGAGATTGGCACCATCGACATCGCGGCCATGATCGATTACATTCTGGATGAGACGCAGCACAGCCAGTTGCACTATGCTGGTCACTCGCAGGGCACAACGGTATATTTGGTGCTGATGTCCGAGCGCCCGGAGTACAATGAGAAGATTAAGTCGGGACATTTGTTGGCCCCGTGCGCCTTCTTTGAACATGGTGCATCCGCAGTCTTTAGATGGCTGGGTCCATTGGTGGGCACACCCGGCGGCATTTGGAATCAGGTGTTTGTGGACTCTGAACTGATACCGCATAATAATCTAATCAATCGCATTGGGGACACTGCCTGTGGAAACGGTAGTCCCTTTGACTCCATCTGCAAGAACGGATTCCTAATGTTCGCCAATGGCGGCTATGAGAACATCAATCTGGTAAGTGGAAACTTAACTCAGAGCCAAAGGCTTAATAGTAAAAGAACACACTCAAATTATTTGTATTGCATAAATTAAATTGACTTCCATCTTCAATGAAATATCTTCTCTCTCCTTTAGACATCCATGCAAGTTATGATTGAAACGCATCCGGGCGGCTCCTCTGGCAATCAAGGCATTCATTACATCCAACTGAGCGTTTCGAACAAGTTCCGTCAATACGATTGGGGCTCCAAGAAGAATCTTGCACTCTATGGCCAGGAATTGCCACCCGATTATGATCTGAGCAAAATCACTGCCAAGACGCACTCGTATTCCAGCCACAATGATGCCCTGTGCGGTCCAGAGGATGTCGACACATTGGTTTCCAAGTTCACCCATCTGACCGAGGATCATCGGGTGCCTCTGCAGAGTTTCAATCACTTGGACTTTATTGTGGCCAAAAACATGAAGGAGCTGGTCAACGATTTGATTGTTGAGAGAATCAACATGTATGAAAGTCGCTAATTAACTTGACAAAAACGATTTGTATTGCATTCAACCAAGCATTGATTGAATAATCATTTAATATGATTAGCTTATCAGCTCTTTGTTTTTTCTGTCTACACTTATTTTATTACCCATCTGTCTATAAAAATTAATCAGGGGTTAATCAGGAGCGATTTGCAAAAAAATTAATGCATTATTTCAGTATTCATATTTGTTTAAAGAAAATTATTACTAGGACAACTGCATCCATGCCATTTTGGAAACTATTAAAGCATGTTATTGCCATACTTTTGGTAATGCCCAGTCGCATGACAGGAAGTTGTACCTTGACTTGTGCAATAACCCAAAGACTTTGTAAAAACAATGCTCTAAACTGGCATATCTACAATCCAGGGCTTTAGCCACCAAGTATATCTAAACTTATAGCTGTAGTCTCAATGCAGCTGCGCAACTTCGACCAAAAACCAAAAAAAAAAAAAAAGAAACTTTTTGCGCCGAGAAGCGTAACATGGCTTTTCAACAAAATTTTGTAATCATTTAACAACAAAAAGAAAAAAAAACTAACATAAAAATGAGCAAAAATAGAAGTAGTAGCTGTTGGTAGGGAGTGAAACGGTCTGAAGAGCTTCTGCTGCTGTTACCCGTCCATATAGTCTACTATTCCACTCTCTATACGCATGCGCGCGGAGT
This sequence comes from Drosophila picticornis, assembly GCA_035043845.1. Taxonomy (NCBI): domain Eukaryota; kingdom Metazoa; phylum Arthropoda; class Insecta; order Diptera; family Drosophilidae; genus Drosophila; species Drosophila picticornis. The sequence continues at coordinate 19,750,678 of JAWNMR010000122.1, read as the reverse complement.
TTACATCAAACGAACCTTGAAATTATTGTCGTTTTCATCATTGTCAGTAGTTTCTTTGGCTTCCAGCTGCCGCTCAGAGCACTAAGCTAGCAATAAGTGCTGGTTTACTTCGTACACCTTGAAGTTATACACTGTGGATCTATGGATCTGCCGCAACTAAGTGTGACTCTTGAAAACCTGCTCTGTGGCTCAACTCGGGGCGACATCTTTTGCGACAGTTTCACCACTTTTATGAAGTTTCTTATTTTGCTCTGATTTCTTTCGAGTCTCTACTAATTAAATAACGGTTAGTTCTTGAACTTGTCTTTACATTAAAACGGTATTTAAAGGGAATGCAGAAAAATTGTCATAATTAGAACGTCTTTTTTTTATGGAATGCCAAAAATAGCGTATTAAGATTCTTTCTTATATAGGTATCCTTTAGGCAAACACATTCAACTACAAGTCCATTTTCAGGAGGAACACCCATCAATAAGCAACGTTAAAACTTTTAAGCAAAGCTTACTTTAAAAACTGCGTATCCAAATAATCCGTCTGAGTTTCTGCTGTTTAGCGTATATTATTTCTTGTAAATTTTACACAAAAACTTTTCTATCAATTGCACATTTAAAAGGGGTTCCTTAAGCTCCACAATGAATATAGATTTCTTTTTGTTGTTTTCAAATTTATGATCACTTCACTTTCAAGCGCACTTTTGCTTTTCTTATTAATTTTCTGTAATTGAATTAAAAACGCACTTAAACTTCTTCAGTGGATTTTGTTTTCTGAGGAGCCGACTTGCCGAACCGTCTCGATTGGAATGCGCGTTGAAACTGTTTTCAAAGCGTTATGTGGAGCCCACCAGATTACTCAAGATTTCTACAAATATTTTGAGCGTACAACATTCAACATTCACTGGAATGCGGGGGAGTAGCGCCAAGAAGCGAATGCTTCCTGCCTGTGCAATATCGGAGCACAGTTTGGCGCCACACTTGGCTGATTCTCACTCAACAGACAACTTGGCTAGCTACTTGGCTCAGAGCATTTGTGTGGATCGCATGTGGATTCCAACAAATAATTGAACTGTGACCAGGCCTCAGGGGTCGTCGTCGACGTCGGTTGGTGTTGGGAACAGTGCCTGGTCATGTTGCTGTCGGTGTGTGCTTGTTCATGGCACGATTATATTGAAATTGCAAGTGAAATTAGTGAATTATGTGAGGAAATTGGTCGTTTAAATGCGAAGGCCAAACAACACCTTAAACTCAAGTTAATAATCTTAAATATAATTATAATAATGCAATAACTTTCTGTTTATGTATGTATGGAAATTATTTATCTAATACCGATTGCCTCTATTCTTGATTTAAAAACTACATTAAAAAGTCTCCCTGAAGCTTTTGAAACTCTCTGTCTACACCAAGGCATAAAAAAAACCTCTAATTATTTTAATTAATGGCTATGGTCGTCAGTTCCAGTCTTTCACACAACCATTTAATATAACAATAAAAAAAAGCATACATAGTTTTGTAATTACACTCAGTTTTGCAAATGTTATAAAATGGTAATTAAATATAACTTTTTTTTCAACTTATATTTCAAGATTTTTTGTTACAATTTGTATTAAATATTAACGAATTATTTAAAAAAAAATATAACAAATTTCATAACGAACTAGGAAGAGCAAAATAAGATTCCTTGGAAATTAATAAAAATAAATCAGTAACTTTTAACTTAAGTCCCTATTCTTATCTTGTTAAAACTGTTTAACTGAATATATTACTCTAAATATAAAAGACTGTATTTCAATTTCCTGTCGCTAAATTAGCAATGGGTTTCACTTTCATTTCTAGACATTTTTATTTCCTTGCCGGTTATCTCACGATATCTCATGGGCGCTTTATGCTCGGCTCAATTTTGCTAAATTAAACGAAAGGCCTCATAAAGCGCTTGATTCACATATTTGTATTTGTTTCTGTTGTGGTTGTTTTAAAGTTTTAAATGTCATCATTATTATTGTCTCCTTTTGTTAGTTACATAAACTTTAGCGGCATCGTCGCCAGTTTTGTAGTCGCTTGGCTGAACATAGGTCTGGGACGGGCACTGGGCATGGGACTGGGACTGGGACTGACAGTAAAAGCATACAACACTTTCCTAAAATATGAATTTAATTTAAAAAAACTGTCTAGTAATTTGGAATGTTCGCTGCGTAACAGTTGAAACGAAACATGCATAAGTATATACATTTCTGTGGTTAAATAATTCCCAGCTGTCCGTTTTGTTAGTGGCGGGTTTTCAAAAAATTTTTTTTTTATTTTTAGTCGAAGCATAATACAAAAGTATTTTCATGAGTTGTCAAAGTGTGAATAACATACACATACGTCAACATATTCAAGGGAGCACAACTCACATAGCATTGCACGTCATTGCTTCAAGAGGCAAATGCAAAATGTATGCATGCTGATAACCCTGTGGCGAAATTAATTTGTATTTTATATTGCAAAAATAGTGCAAGTTCAATGCATTATCTGATTACACAGCACACGTTTCTCCATTTCTCATTTACAGGCGCTTGCCCTCACTTACAATCAATTTAGTTCATTTCTCCTGGTCAATGTCGGGTTTTGAAAAATTGATGCTGGAATTTATTGTTGTTTTCAAGGTTAATTCAATTTCGCCTCGATTTGCGGGAGAGTAGATAGAAAGTATGCGTTACAAACTACGAACACAAAAAATTACAGTAGCGTGGTATGAAGCATTTGAATGGGGGCTTTAAATCTTGAATTCAGATTTTTGTTCTTAAGGCTTTGCCGTATCCACAATTCGACTTTTCCATAAAGATTTTTTGATCATGGCTTAACCTCTTCTTTAATGATGGTAAGGCTTTCTGACATTTTATTACTATTCAGCTATAAAATCGCTTAATCTACTTTTATTCAATAATGTACCAAAATACATCGCTTTTGCATTTCTTCTTAATAGAATAGAAAAACAAACATCTTTTTGGGATTTCTGATTTAGGAAGCCTTTTAAGAAAAAGGATTTCTTATATTTAAAAATTCATTCTGAAATCAAGAATAACTTTCTAATTCTCATTTTATTGCGATTTTCCAAATTTTGGAATGCACTTTTTCTGAGTGTAGCAACAACCAATACATCAATCTTAATCCTTCTACACAAATTAGTTCAGATCTTTCTATTGGGGGCCTGTCTTGTTACAATTGCCTAATGGAACACCCTGTATGAGCATGTTTCCATTTTTTTTTTTTTTTTGCATAACGAAATCCGAAATAAGACCTGCTCTCTCCCCTAACCATAAGGAAACCCGCCTAGCTAAATTAGCTCAATTTGATTTTGCTGCTATTTTTCTTTGATTGTTGTTGTCAAATGCCGGGCCTCCTCTTAGCAGCCGTTGCTTTCGCTTTTATTAAATTATAAATGGCAAAGCGATATATCTTTTGCCATGGTGACAACTACACCAACAACAGCAAGTCTCATAATGAATCAAAAAACTAAAAACAACAACAATAAAAAAACTTAAATTGAATGTATGCCAATTGCCGACAACTAACGAATAGTGATCCGAGTGCTCAGGCGATATTTACGCGAATCCGAGTATATAGTGAACATATTTGACTCGTAAAAATGATTTGCTAAATTTCGAAATCAGTTGAAAACTGTAACTCGCTGCGACGTGTCGCCTTTAGAATCCGCTGCAACTCAAATCGGTTTGGAAACATGTGGCGCACATGTCTGACCAGTCTGGCGTCCAGTCAGCGCCAGGTGCAACCAGTGCTGAGGCTGGTACATCATAAGGCGCCCGCAACCAGACCGCCGAAGATTCTAATCACGGGTCAGTTGTTCGAGGCTCATATTAATTGACCGGTGCTGCTCCCATTTGACAGCTTTTTTAATGTGCGTTCCTCTCTGCTCCTCCATTGAGCAGGTGGTCTGGGCCAGCTGGGCATTGAGTGTGCCAAGCTGATGCGCTCCCATTATGGCCATGAGAACGTTATACTCTCGGATATTATCAAGCCCAGTCAAGCGGTGCTGGAGAATGGTCCCTATATATTCGCTGATATACTGGACTTTAAGGGTTTGCAGAAGATTGTCGTAGATCATCGCATCGATTGGCTAATACACTTCTCGGCCCTGCTCAGTGCAGTGGGTGAGCAAAATGTTCCACTAGCTGTGAGGTAAACAGACCCAAACTGATCCCAAGTGATGCTCGACAAAATTCAATTATGTAACCCACTTTCATAGAGTCAATATTGAGGGCGTGCACAATGTTATCGAGCTGGCCAAACAGTATAAGCTGCGCGTCTTTGTGCCCAGCACAATTGGCGCCTTTGGGCCTGATAGTCCCCGCAATCCCACTCCGAATGTCACGGTAGGTGTAGCCGCTGCACGCTCCTCCTGCAGTTTGTTCGATATTCAAATACGGTCTCATTGCTACAGATACAAAGGCCGCGTACTATTTATGGCGTTTCCAAGGTGCATGCCGAGCTCATTGGTGAATATTATTATCACAAATTCGGTCTGGATTTCAGATGTCTACGCTTCCCAGGCGTTATTTCCAGCGATCCGCCAGGCGGCGGCACGACGGGTAAGTCACCTGGTCAATCATAGTAAATTAGCATCGAGAAATTGCAGATACTTTCGCCAACTAAACTGTAACGTGCAGTTAATTTTCAAGCTATATTAAAGTCAATTGTTGACATATAGTTTAAGCTAACCAAGAGCATGACAATGTGGAGTATCTGAGATTGTTATACTGCCAATCCAGGCCACAGTAATGAAGTGATTGAGTTAATTTATTCACCTACAGAACTAGATTTTAAATTTCAACTGAGTCGTACTCAACTTAAATGATATTTATTCATGGCCGCAAAACTAATAACCAGATTTATATATAGTTATATTTTATAGTTATTTTTATTATATTTTCGCTCCAAACGAATTAATTATTGTCCATGCTTTTTAACTCTTTTGACTTCAACGGTAATTAAATATTTTTCCTTTTCCTTACTTAAAAAATAATTATTTTTGTTTATAATATTTATAAATAAAATAAAAAACATAACCAAAAACAATTAATTTTTATTGCAGATTATGCTGTGGCTGTATTCCATGAGGCACTGCGTCATGGTAAATACACGTGCTACCTCAAACCAGACACACGCCTACCCATGATGTATATTGAGGATTGCCTACGGTGGGTAAACCACAATATCAAAACCAGAAATAGTATAATTAACAACTTTATAACATTTGACAGGGCTCTGCTGGAATTCATGCGTGCACCCAACGAGCAGCTGAAGCGACGTGTCTACAATGTGACAGCCATGTCCTTTACGCCCGAGGAGCTGGTGGATCAGCTGAGCAAGCATGTGCCCGACTTGCATGTGACTTATAAGCCGGATAGCAGACAGCTCATTGCCGATTCTTGGCCTCAGGTCTTTGATGATACGGAGGCGCGCAATGATTGGCACTGGCAGCACAAATATGACTTAAAAAATCTGGTCGATTTCATGGTCAAGGATGTGCAGGACAATTACATCAATGTGACAAATGGGCAGCCTTAAGATGCTCGGTGCACTGCAACTAGGAAATCGCAACTAAATAGTATTCCACCAATCCATTGGATTCCGATGGCATTTAAATGCATTTAACTGTACAATTTGTTGAAATTAATATCTTCTCTTTGGGAAAATAAACACAATAAACTAAGAATTATTGAACGATTTCGGTTTACTCACTCCAAATATATATTTATCTTTTATATAAACATTATGTCACACTTTAAAGTGGCTTGTAGTAATTGTTAAAATGCAAAAGGAAACACCAGCCGAACTGAATATATTTGTTTATTTTGTTTTTCAGGTTTAAAGCTTTTATTACATGTCATTAATTAAATCTAAGCACCTTGTTGGATTTAAATACAAATCCATTTTGTGTTAAGTTTCAACTCTTACATTCTACTTAGGCTAAGTTATACAATGCATTATGGTTAGAAAATACTCTATATATAAATATATAATTGATAGATATATATTAAGTTCTATATATCGAACTCTTCGATCGCTTCATGATGCAGACAGCCGCCATGTGTGGCTATATACAAATCAGCTGTTTCATCTGTGAATGTGGATTCACTTTTAGCATCTAGTTTATCATTTATGGACTCTAAGCCATTGCCTGAATTTTGTTGTCGCTGCTGTTGCTGCTCTTGTTGTGGGCCGTCTGTAAACGAGCAGAGAGCAAAGAGTTTTTCTCTATCAGTTTTATATTCGATTTGTATTTCTTCTCTGTGTAATTTTCTAATTTCTAATTTCGAATTTCAATATTTATTTTGTTTTTCTTTTTTTTCATTTGCAAGGCTCTTCACAAAGTATTTTGCAAAAGAATTTGATTTACAGAGTGTTGACGAGTATGTCTAAACTTTTAACTAAATACAGAAATTATTTACAATTGGCACCTATTTTATACCATTCAGCATTATAAAGAAAAACCATGATTTTTAATAGGTGCATGTACAAATTTAAATAATTTCAATTCATGGTCACAACTTCTTGTAGTACATTGATGCCTAATCAAAAAGTATCAACTACACAACTTCCATTCATTTATAGAATATATATGGACAAGTTAGCATTTTGTTTAATAATACCGGGTTACTTAGGAAATATGAAACATACCATCCCTGGAAAAAAAAATATATTGAAAGCATTTGCGTTAAGATTTTAATTGAACATGGAAGGATTACAAAAAGGCTTTGGATTTGGAAACTTATATAAAGTAGACCAGGTCAAAAAACATTAAGTTTGCATATGTTCTTTATACAAAAAATACCAATAACATACAATAAAATAAAAGCATAAGCACAAAGAAAACGGAGTTTTCAAAAGGATTTGGAAATTTTGCAACATAAGTTGACACAAAGTCATACAAAATGAAAGTTGCTATCGAAATCTTAAAAAGTTTGTAATTTTTATGGGACTTGAAAATGGGCGCGTTAGATAATTTATTAGCTGTACAAATAAGAGAAAATATATATTTAAGGAAAGTCATAGCCACAAATGATAATGTGCGGAATCCTGGTTTGATTACTTAATCAGCTTGGGATATTATTCACTATGTACAATTTGAAGTTCGAAAAACTACAGCTCTTCCGAGAAAATCAAACAGAAGAGCTTAACGAGTATAAGAAAATTGGTAGTCAGAAGTGAAATATAATTAGTGGCAAAAATACGGGGCGAAGACATATTTACATCAATTGATGGAACTATGCAATTTTAAGGTTTTTGTTTAAGTGGTTTTACTCACTCAAGCAATTCCAGTCGATGCTCTATTTAAAGCAAAGAAAACAACTTCTATCACAACTGGGACGATTATAAGGTATTGAAGACAAAACTATAATGATGTCTTATAAATGGGAGCAGTTAATTTTTTCATAATGGCTAACATCAATACAAATGAAAAAATAATGCAAATGAACAAAAATTCATAGAAAATAATAATAAAATATTGACAACTAATCTTTGTACATTGAGCTGGGTATTCCATTAAAACCGGAATATTTAATAAATAAGTTTAGCTTTTTTTTTTATTATAAATGAAATACGATAATGTTGTGATATAACAAGAAATCACATATCTATCGAAATGGATCTGAATATCGCAAAGGAGTTGGGTAAATAATGGAATTTGTAATCGGTTTAGATAAGCTATTCGTATTTAAGAGAATATTAAAGGAAATTTTTGGGAAATAAAGCTTTTCATTGAGTATGAATGTATAAATTTGTATACGGAAAGTGAAGCAGATTTAAAACATGGCAAATTAAAGTTAGGCGAATTTAACAAACAAGTTTTTCATCGTACTCGAAATGCTACACTAGCTGGCATGAATATTTATAGAAATAGGAATTAGGAAAACCGGAAAAATGAGAAGAAAAAGAGATAACAACTGGTTTCGCTACAAAACTTTGGAGTCTCAGCAATGTTTATTGCCAACGAATAGCAGATCTCCTTATAGGCTTTGCACAAGTCAATCAAAACCAATTTTAATAGCCGGAGAATAAGATATTTAATGCTGTTAGCGACGATAAGAAAAAGTATATCATCAGCAAATAAAGATAAGAAAATCAAAGAATAAGGAAAGTAAACAACATACAGCTCTGTGTTGAGTTCATTAAATTACAAACTACAGAGCTCTTTTTGCTGAGTAGTCATAATTATAGCTACATATTATAGCCTTATATAAATGTGTTGCAAACACACTTTGTGAAAGGCCTTTTGCTTGCAAAGCTGTTGCCAATGTGGGCAATATTTAACTTAATGCTATATTAGACTTAACTAGAGATTGCTTAAGTGTTAGTTTGTTTGATTGCAACGTTTTAAGTAGTATAAGTAATAATTTGATTTTGTGTTTCAATTTAAGTACATAATAGATTCAAAACCGATGCTGTTGGCGAGTTCTAATACAAATATTATTTTATCGTCTGTTTTCGTTATTTGTACAATGCGGCGATATACAACAATTCACTTAATATATGCATATATATACGTTTTAAACTATATATATACTTATATTATTGATCGATTAATTGATACGTTTTTTGCTATTTAAGTGTGGATATTTTTAACAATTGCTTTGGCTCATTTCTATTGCTTATTTGATTTTCTCATTAAGTATACGCGACGTTGGCACGCCGACCGATTTCTCTGCCTGTATTTGTGGGTGTATGTAAGTGTGTCGTTTTGTTGGTTTTTTTTGTGTGAGTAATATGCAAATTTTTTGGATGTACATTTAAATATATAAGCAAATTTGGCGGCAAATGGAAATTATTTTTGGGTGACTGAAAGAGAGACGTGTCGGGGGGAACTGTTGCTTGTTATATGTGTATTATGTTTAAGTGTGTGTGCGTGAGTCTGTGCTATATACATATTAAGACATATACATGTATATATAGATGATATGCATGTTTCTAGATCATGTGCGACATCATGCAACGACTCACATCACGGTTAGCGCGATGCAAATGACCTTGATAATGTTGATGGATGCGTGGATGCAACTGTTGTGGTTGCTGTTGTTGCTCCTGCAGTTGCTGATGATGTTGCTGCTGCGGCTGCTGTTGTTGCTGCATATCATAATCGTAGTCCATGAGACAGGCCTGCGTCCCGATCATATGTGTGGCAGGCAGCGAGAAGAAATCTATAAAAAAAAAATAGCACTTATTAATGTTATTATTTATTTTCATATTTACTTAGACTTAATAAAAAAAAAATTCTAGAAATATGAATCATATATTTTTTATAAGTACAAACATTTTTTGATTTAATTTTAAAATTGTTCAACATTAAATAAATAATTATATTGCACACTTATGAAAAATTTCAAATTGCGTTTTGATATTTTCCGTGATTCCAATTGCTAAAAACTGTAACCAAATTTTCAGTCGCTGCGCTGCCGGCGCTGATAGTGCCCCAATTACCGTTCATTTATAAATAGCCGGTAAATAATGTAGGCAGCGTTGACAGCGACTGCGACTGCGATGTCATCGGTTATCAAGTGCCCTACCCCCCTCTCTCTCGCTTTCTCTCTCTTTCTCTATCTGCATTACTAACCACTGTTTATGTTTGCAATTGCTGTTCTCAGCGATAACATTAAGAGTGTCTAATAAGCACGTTGATTTACCAAATACAAGTGAAAGCCCCACATGAACAACAACAGCAACAAATTCTAGAAAAACTGATGGCTAACGTATATTGATTACTTGTCAACGGGGGCGACCGATCAGCGTTGAAAGTAACTTTTTTTATACACATACCCTTTAGTTATTAAATTGGGGTGTGGGTATATCTAACGGGAGGAGAGCACACGAAAATTCGCCTGTCCATAAATTCCTTATTACTGTATATTACCCAAATTTACATTTAAGCATAACATTATAAGTTAACAAAAAATCTTTGCGTACAGGGTATTTTCGACTCGAGCAGTTTCGCTTACAGCACCTTTACTTGTTTTGGATGAGGTCAGCCAGCGATAACTGGAAACTTACTGTATTGACCCAAGTATATTTTTATTGTATAGATTTGTTTATTTTTAAAAATATATTTATTTATTTATTGTAAGTGAGAAATTAAGATATTAGGAAACTCCCCATAAGAATGATCTCATCTATGCAAAGAATCCAGAAATATCACAAATACAATGGCATCATACTCATACATATGTATATAAATATATATATATGTATATATATATATATATATATATCTATATGTATGTATATATATCTATATAAATATATGTATATGTATATATACTATGTTTGTATGAGTCTAAGCAACAGGCTTGTGACTATGCCACCACTCTTTCCACTGCTCTTCTTATCTCTCGAGGGGTTAAAAAGGTGTTTTTGGGTTTTAGACAATTAATTAAATTATTCAACATGACAAACCGCTGCACGCTTTTTATAAATCCAGTATAATTTAGTTATTTTATGACCATTTCACCGCCATACAATTTACAAAACATGCCAATGCGCATGTTGAGTTATTGCTTGTTTGTCTTTTACACAATGAGCTTTTGTAAAACAAAAAAGCTTTGGCGTACTTGAGTCGATATATATACACATATGTATGAATATATATATACATAAATGTATATGAATGTAAATATTTATTAATAATTAAATACATATAGAGTCCTGAAATAACCTTACACTAATTATTAATCGATTTAATATACTGTACTACAAAATCAACTTATTGAAGACTAAAGTTTTTTTGTAAGTGAAAAATATAGAGTATCTAAGATGCCACACTTGTTGTTTACTTGTTTGTTTGTGTTTGGTTGTGTGTTCGTTGTCCAATCGGAATCACACAGATAACACAAAAAAAAATACTAAGAATTCTGAAAGGGATGACCCAGAAAAGAGAAAGATATGAGACAAAAATAAAAACTAGTACATCAAAAGCGTAGCCAACAATAATTTCAAAATGTGATTTTGTAATACAATTTACGAAATGTGTTTCACCGCCAGCGGCAAATTAAAAAGAGCGCACACATTTTATGTTGTGCGGCCTGCGTGCGGTGTGAAAAAAAGTCAAGGCCAACCGCAAAAAAATTACACTTTAAACTTCAAAGTTTTTCATTTACATAAATATTATAAATGCGCATAAAATTACCGTTACAATACTGTGCGACCAGATCGGCATCATCGAGACGGCATCGCTTCACGGCCGTCAAATTGTCCATCTCCATTTCCAACTGTTCGTGTCCCACTGCAAAGCAGCGTTTCTTGCAGCGCGATGCGACAGTGGCAGAGGGAGAGGCGTCGACGCCAACGCCGACGCCGACGTCAGCATCGCTCACTTGCATTTGCATTGGCTGCACAGTGTGGTTGTTGTTGTTGCAGCTGTTGTTGTTATTGTCGGAAGCCGAAGCGGCGTCAGACGCATTGTTTACAAGCGCATATCCATAATAACCGTTCGAGACGGACGCAATGTGAGAGACGACACGTGCATTGAATGGATCCACAATCGATGAATTGCGCGCCGGTGTCCCAGTTTCGAAATTGACAGCATCGGAATCACCAAGTGCCCAGCACTGAAAATTAGTCAAGACCATCGCTGTTGCTTTCGGTGTTGTATACGCTGAGCAGTGGAAATTTACCAAGAATACTATAAGCTCATGCACTCACAAAGATACACACAAATCGAGAAGCGGAACAACAAAAACGAGTTGTGTATTGAACGACGCTCGATTTCGGACTGTACGTGCGTTGAGACCGGTGATGTTTGTTCAACTGCACCGAACCGATTTCAGTTATTTAATTACTTCAAAATAGCATCATTGGCAAAATGGAGAACACCATTTGATTAAAAAGCACACACTCGCGCGCTCACGCCATCACCGAATGAAACAACACGAAAGCCAATGACGCCAATTGTTAAAAATAAATACAACTGGCAATATATATCGATATGTTTTTTGGCGATGTGCAAGCGCTTTTGCATTCACAATGATATCGCAATTATTATCGATGCCGTGAATACTCACTCTTATTATTGAATGCGATATATATGACATTCACAATAGACTCGATGTGTTAAATGCGTACCTATATTTACAACAAAATTGAATACTAGACATATATATGGCCTTATCTATTGGTGATATACGTCGCTTTAAGTTGAAGAGCACGAGCTGATAACAAACAAGTACGTTGCCACCTAGTCGTATATTCGATCGCAGCGTGCAAACAATCGATTAGTAGTGTCCAGCCTATCATGTGATTGTCACGTCAAAGAAACCGAAAACAACAAAAAGCAGTAAACTAAATCTCTTTCCCAACATCATTGAAATAGCACAAGTATTAAGCCAAATGAGTACCAAAAACAAAAAGGGTAACGGTGGTGGAGGAGACGCTGGCCACAACAAACTCTCAAAACAGCAATCGGATGTAAGTGAAATGTAAACAATTGTTGGCCCCATTTTGCCGGCTGTATCTTCTTTACAAAATTTAAAGCTTCCATAAATTTTTGAAGGACTCAAAGGACTATAGCGCCTTAAAAGTGGTCCTCTTCTACTGCTCGCTCATCGTATTCCTGCCCGTGGTGACTTTCTTCGCACTGAAGGGCTACGTCCTGGAAAGATTCTTCACCATGTCCGAGATAAAGGTGAATATTGGATCAGCTGTTGGCGCGGTTATTGCACTTCACATCGCACTGGGCTTGTATGTTTACCGGGCCTATTTTGGCGGATCGAAGACACAGTCAAAGCAGGACTAACGGCACTTCGAAGGATACCACAAGAAAATGCGACTGTTCCATTTATTTACCATTTCCAATTTCAAATGCAACATTTCTTGTTTTGTTTAGTAAACATTAGCGTTAAGTAAACTAATTACAACTAATTCGCCAGGGAATTGTTTATTCTGTGAGCGTGAGTGAAAGTTACCCCCATTTACACAAGATACATATGTGTGTGTGTGTGTTTAAATCGTGTAATTGCATAATTCTCGATAACAAAACACGCGCTACAATGTTGTTTTTCGGGTCTATCAATCAAATTGTGGTCAGCGCTTAGTATCAAAAATTGTAGATTATCTTTATACATATAGTTGTATATAATACCTTCAAAGAGAGATGCGTGGGTTATTCAATATTGTGCGTAAATATGGCTGGACGGATGTGTTTAGGAAATGTCTACCCGGGAAGGGTAAATATATTTACAACTTGGGCGCCTATTTCGAGCTAAGCGATGTGGTGAGTAGCTAATCCACTTAAAAGGTGAAGAACATTAAGTAATAGATTTATCAATGGATGTTTATTCGTTTAAAATCGATTAACAGTATAATTCCAATTGAAAATGTATCTTGTAAATCATTTACAAGCTGTTAATTAGGCAGTGCAGATGAACTCTGTTAAGTAAGCACATTAACATACTGGTGGAGCAAATGTTAAATGAACATTAACAATATGGCAACGCCAAAGTTTTTGTTTGTGTTCGGTTTTCTTATCCAATTTTGTTAACTTTAATTTCCAACAGAAGGCTTGAATATTTAGTCTTAATATGCTTTGCAACGACAACGCTTCAATTGAAGGCAGTAGAAAAAAATACTCTTACATTGCAAGCTTCCGCACAACTATTACAGTGCCACATGCAACAACGTGCCTGCAACCACCTGTTGCAAAATTTAAAAGCATAATTTTTGCCATTTTGAAGCAATTGTGAACATGTTGAAGCTGCAACTACCTCAATATGTTTTGCCAATATGTGTGATAAGCACGTTGATTGCTAGGCAAACAACAACAGCCACATCATCATCAAACGACTATCTTGTTGGTCGCAATAAGGTAGCATCAGTTTTAACATCTGGTTCAATATTCTTACTGCAAACCTCTTTCAGAGCATTTACAACCCTTGTCGGCTCTCCGATTCGCAGCTGCTGGAGTATAGCAATCTCTCAGATGGCCAACATCTGCTCGAGGCCATTAAAAATATAGCCGTGCCGAGAGTCGTTGGCACCTCAAATCACAGCATTGTGCGTCAATATATTGTGCAGAGTCTGCGGGATCTCGACTGGCAGGTGGAACTGGACAGTTTTCACGATAAGGCACCGATAAAGGGCACCTTGCACTTTAGCAACATAATTGCCACGTTGAATCCGCAAGCAGATCGCTATTTGGTCTTGGCCTGCCACTACGACAGCAAATATATGCCGGATGTGGAGTTTGTGGGTGCCACAGATTCTGCTGTGCCTTGTGCGATTCTGCTGAATATGGCCAAGGTGTTGCAGCAACAGCTGCTCCCATTGCACAACTCAAAGTTGAGTCTTATGCTGATCTTTTTCGACGGCGAGGAGGCGTTCGATCAATGGGGTCCCAAGGATTCCATTTACGGTGCTCGCCACCTGGCTCAGCTGTGGCAGAAGCAGGGCAAATTAGATCGCATCGACATGCTGGTGCTGCTCGATTTACTAGGCGCACCAGATCCCAACTTTTACAGCTTCTTCTCAAACACGGAGTCGTGGTATATGCGACTACTGGATCTCGAGACGCGTCTCGGAGAGAGGCATCTGATGGAGCGATATGTGAGCAGCGGTGTCGCGAAACGTGAACCAAGGCGTTACTTTCAGCCCCAAGGGATGTACGGCAGTCGCGTGGAAGATGATCATGTGCCCTTCCTGCAGCTAAATGTACCCATTCTCCATTTGATTCCCATGCCCTTTCCCAGCGTTTGGCACACACCGGATGATAACGAAAGTGTTATCGACTATGCCACGACCAACAATCTGGCGCTGATTATACGACTCTTCATCCTCGAGTATATGTGTGACGATGACCATGCCAGAAATGAGCGTCAAATTCCCCATTAACAATATAAGGCCTTATCAAACTCATCATTATGATTCCGTTTCCAATTCTGATTCATAATATTTTTCCTAACGCAAACAATTGTTCAGCTCTTGTATCGAAACTAGTTGAAATGTGTTTGTTCCCTTCTCTAAATTGAGATTACCTAAAATGACTTAAAAAAAAACTATTGGCATATCGTTTTCTTATAACTAGTTGGAAAACATTAAAGAAAAATAAATGAAAATGTATATTGTATATTGTATATATGAACCTAAATGCAACATTTATTTGTTAAACTTAACTATAAACTATATCTAAACAATCGTTAAAACTAGTTAAGCGTCTCATGTTCAAATGTTGGCTCCCAAAAATATATATGGCAAATACTGCTTAACTATGCTATATATCCAAATTAAGGATCAAAGCTAATCAATTTGATAGCATTTGTGCAGTTGCAGTCGCTAAAATCAGCTTAAGCTTTAGTTAAAATCGTACAAACTTATCAATAATAATAAAAATACATGACTATAAAGCTAGTGATGTTCCACGGATGAGGTTGCCGCATTTGGCAACGAGACGCTCGATGGACGCGAAGGGAGCGACGATGGCATCGCTTCCTGCTCCACTTGAGACTTCCTTTGGCTTTTAATGAGCTGCGCCACACTCAGCTCCTTGGGCGTCTCGACAATGATGGCGCTTAGCTCCGCGCAGGATTTGGTCTGGGAGGGATTTGTATGTGCATCGCCACCATCTGGACTGCTGCTCACCTCACGTAAATCAGATCGGGAATCCCGGCAGCAAACCTTCTCGATGCAATCAGACGCTTGACACTGCATCAGGCACTCCAACGATGCGGAGTCGGTTTTATTCGATGCTGGCTGAAATTCCGGTTGGATGGTGACCTCTGTGATGCCCTGTTCCTCGAAATAGGTGCGCACCCTCTGAATGATCTGCAGATAGAGTTTGGGATTCTGGAATTGTATGTGGATGGTCGCCACATAGCTGTGTGCGGCCAGCTGCCATATGTGCAGATCGTGATAGCTAACAATCTCTGGAAATTTGCTGACCAGCGTCTGTTCAAAGATCTCCAGATCGATGGAGCCTGGAATCGTTTGCAGTAGAATCAGACAAGATTCTTTCACTGTAAATGAATAAAGTATTCAATTATTTCTGTTAACATAAATTTTGCACAGCTTGTGAACTGTTATTTGTACAACACAACTGTTATATACTTACTGTATGGGTAACTTAAGGTGACCAGCAGCACACATGAGAAGATCGATAGAACTGGATCAATGAACTTGGCCGTATGCTGTTCATCCTCAGCCACATAGACAATAGCCGCACAAACGATGACAAACAGGGTGCTCGATACGTCGCGCAACATTTCTACAGCACCCTGTCGCTTGGTCGTGAAAAAGGCTTTGTCCATCTCTGACTCGAGATCCTGACGCAGCTGGCGATCGTTGCGTGACTTGCTCAAAGTACGCTGCATAGGCTTCAGCGCGAGATCCGAGTGACTGGACATGGAACGTTCGAGCACAACGTTGCCACCTGGCGTCAAATGCAGAAAGCTGCCCTGATGCAACGTATAGCCACCGATCAGCAAATAGGTCAGCCCGTTCAATATCAGACCCACAAGACCCAGGATCAAAACCGGTATGGGTAAATGCATCGTATCCTGATGATCAATGTGCACCAGCGTCTGCAACGCCTCCACAATCAGGGAGAAGGACAACGAGGCCAATATGATGAACACAATTAGCATGGTGAGAATGTCGATGCGTGCCCAGCCGAAAGTATTGCGCAGCTTTTGCTCACGCGACTCTCGCTTAGCCAGCTGCTGTTCCTCCGCCTCGCTCAGCGTGAACGTTACGGCGATCTTGTCATCCGAGGAGTCATTTGCCAAAATGGGCGTCGGAAATGGCTTGTGTGTCGTTTCATTCTTTTTGCTGTGCTGTTATGGGCGAAAAGAAAATAAAGAAAATAATTATAAAAGGGTTCTCTTTAAGGGATGAGCAGATTGCAAAGTTAAAGCTTTCAAGATGTCGTCGATATAGGGCATTGATGTGGTTTAAGCTTAATATGCTGAATGAAATATGCAAATATGCAAAAATATGTAAATTAAAGTTAAGTAAATAAATAGCTAATTATTTGTGAAGAAACGTTTTGTATTCAAGGATCGGTTGTTGCATATACACTCAGAAAAAAATCGCAGCCAATTATAGTAAGACACCCTAAAAAGTTTTTTATATTCAATGAATACCAGTATCTGCTGTAGAATCAACGCTCAGAAAACAATCGTGCTCAACTAAAATAAATATAGTTTTCGGTTTTTTCCAAAATTATTTAAAATTGTTTTATTTAAAGCATTAATCATTAATATATATATATTTTACTATATATATATTTTAGTTAACTGCTACAAAATCTCGTCACCAAAATGGTTGTCAGCGCATTTTAACGCTTGGCTTAACTCAGTCAAAGGTCTTTCTGTCTTTCTGTCTGCCTGTCTGTCAACTACACATACACAATAAGTCCACAATTTAAAGCCGGCCGCCGTTTCACAATGCGCCCCACTCAACTGTTTCTAGCGGCTTTCGTTTGCGGTGTTTTTTGGTTGATATCTGGTCCGTTGCGTGCTGTTTCGGCCACAAGTCTTATGTAGGCTCTACATTTTTACCTATTTTGTGGTATTTCGTTTTCTTCAAAACGTGCTTGGCAAGCGTGCCCATATCCTCTACATGTATATAGTAAAAACAAAATTAAATCAACACTCGACCACTCGAATTTGCAAATTTTTGCACTCATTCGAAACATTTTTGTTTGGATTTGACAAATCAATTTGCATAATTATTTGATATTTGCCCATAGGCGAAGCTATTTGCTTACCTGAACGTATCTGAATTGATTATAATAAGACTTGGAATAAGCCAAGTGTTGAAAATTAATATGTTACTGGGTCAGCCGATAGACAACGATTTTACGATTATATTGTATATGCGCCGTTAAACTTATTTTATTGTTGTGCAGCACTTAATGTTTATCAGGTGAAACCTTATCACAATGCCTGTCAAACACTCAATTATTCTGTCAGTAATTTGAACACAGCTAAATTACACAAACTGGGAGAAAAAAAAACCAGTTGCTATCTATGAGCATAATTTGAGTACAATGTACTGATTAGGCCAGACAATACCCCTGACCAAACCGAAACAAAATGTTGTTATAGGCAGATACAATAATTCTTTCACTTTCTATCTTTCAATAACAGAACTTTATTTTTGTTTAATCTAATCTAATCGAAACTTTGTGCAAACTTAGATATATTTTTAAGTAGATACTGACAATAACACGCGACATTGTTGAGCCCTTTGCAGGAACAAAAACTTTGAAATATTCATCCGACTTAAAAATCAATAAGCAAAAAATCGAAACCAAGTCAAAGGCTGAACCCGTTTTCATCCGTTAAAAGTGCACAGTTCAATGCGCTGCACCTGCTTTGTTTTTGTTATTTCCATTGTTTTCGTATTTTTTTTTTTTATTTTATTGGTGTTCAATTTCCGATTTGCTTATCAATTCGATTGGACAACTTGCTGGCTTCCCCACAAACTCGGGCAATAAATATTAAAAGTTGGTTGATCCACTCACCTTAATCGTTACAATACAACCGGCCAGTGCCAAAATGTTGCACAACATGTGATGGGAGGCCATGAGGAGAGTCAATGCATGCGTTAAATGACTGAGGATCAGTTGGAGCACAAAGTAGCACACGGATAGCATCAATACCACGTACAACGGTATGGGCTGGCACCGTTGCATTACCTCTTTGATGGACATGTTTCTTGTTCAAGGGATTGGGTGCCAAATGGGTGCTGCAATGGAGATCACACAGATAATGTGAATTAGTTGGGCACACAAGTCGACAAGGCGGAAGTTAATAACGATCTTTATTTGGGATACTTGAAAATAGATCAATTTATTGATCATATCAATTTACACGGGACTGTTCACAATATGGCCAAAGATTTTAGTAATTAGCAACGTGTCGCCTTTTGATCTTATAATTAAATCGAGTGACGTTGTTTAATATTTATATATAGACAATGTAACAATTATACTGTAAACTCAGCGAATATTTAACCCATTTTGATTACGCTAAACAATGTCAAGTTTGAGAGTCTATTGAATCATATTTAGTGCACTCAGAAAAAACAACGTTCTGCATTTTAGAAATAAGAGAGACGAGTGGCGAGACGGGTGACTACTTTACTATTCGGAAAGAATGTTTCTTAAAATCAGGGCTTTTCTTCTCTTAACTGCAGAGTAAATTTTTTTAATTTTAGAAAAAATATGTTCAATTTTCAGGGGGTTTTTTATACATGTTATAAGCCAGTAATTTTAATATTAGCTACTTTTTGTTGGTTTAATTATTAATAAATATTACAATTTTAACAAACACAAACATTTTATAGCATATAAATTTCACATTTATATTTTTTGAAATTAATTTCTTAATAATAAAACCTATTTCTACAAAGAATTTCTATGTTTTAAAAATGTGTGTTCTTATATTTCAAAATTATTTGCAAAAACAATTTTCGAAAATTCCGGACGACTTTTTTCTGAGTGTAATAAACACCAAAAAGTGTGCTATGTGTTGCCAATGACATTATGTGCAGATTTAGGCAGCTTCAACTATCGCCTCTACTATACGGATTGGCCTCTCCGCCTGTTTACCTGTCTGCCTGGCATGCTAATGAAGATGCCACCACCTACCTATATATCTATATTCCTATATACCTGGCTCTGACATTGACGTAAGACTACGTGACAACTGCCAGCTGGTTGCTGGCTAGTTGTAAACCAAGGTTAGCCCTTTTACAGCGGTCACAAACAACTTTAATTGATCGGATAAACCGTGAAGTGATCGTTAAGATATGCTACAATTGATCACAGTCACAAACAGTTTAACGTAATTACAATTATGGAATAGGCGTACTGAATTTGTTATCGTCTCGACAGGTATCCCAGGCTCAACAACATGCCTGTAAATGTTAATGCCTTATAAGCTATAGCCCCAATGCCCGTTTAGATAACATTTTACCTTATCTGTAGTTTATAGTTATCTACAACTCGTCCTTGCATTCATTAAATCATATCTAAAACGCTCAAATTAGAATTAAGTTTCTTCATAAAACTATTTAGATATCTTATCTATTAAAAGGTGTAATTAGAACACTTGATTTTTGCTTAAAAATAAAAAGTACTTGACCAGGAGCTAAAAAAACACTTTATTAAAAATGAAGTGTAAGCAATACATATTTACAATTGGGCCAGGCTTTCTAGAAATAAGTAGATAAAATTTATGATCTTGCTTAACAATTCACTGCATGCTTAAGTTCCGATATCATCATCATCTAATTTTGTAATAAATTGTTGGCGTACCTAAAGAAATTTCTTGTTGATCCCAGAACACGTTTACGATTCTACCCAAATAGGATCTATCTTTTGAATATCTTTCAACTATTAAGTATTCTAAACAGCTGGCCAGGTGGGTGCTACGCAATCCCAACCTTATCTAACTGTCACCCCCAAGCAACTAATTGCATTTTAAATGCTTCGCGTGGGCGTCAAAATTGCTTAGATCAAAAATTAACAATCCCGGCAGAGCCAATGCATTGTTTTACAAAATTAGCCACCCCCAATGTTGCCACAAAATCGATTACAAAGCGTTCAACTACGCCTCCAGCTGCCATTGACAAACTTTTCACACACAAAAATGTATTTATATATATATAGTGCCACCTAATTAAATTGGTATCCAGTGAGAGGTTGACTTGTGTGCTGTCCATTGATTTATATAGTATAGTCGTACTTTTCGTTGTGGCAACTTTGTCCGCAGCTAAATGTTCATTTCCTCAATTAGATTTCGCTTTCATTGAATAAAGCGCAATCCAAGCTGTCAGCCAGGGAGTATTGTGCTAAACTGTAACACTAAACTGCTCGATGCAATAATAAAACTTGAATCTACACGTAATACAAGTGGCAAGTTTGCTTATCAAATGAAAAAAAAAACCTTTAGATATTCTTTTTGTGATGATTGGGTGCTTTTCAAACGAAGACTTGCTCGATTGTAAGCCAAGCAACATTCTCGGAGCTTACATCGACAGTGGTTGATGGAATTCGAAAATAATCAAACTAATGCTATCAATCTAATATTCCAGTTGCGTGAACCGCTCGACCTTGTACAACGTGTCCAAAATACCCAAAAAAATACAATAGATAAACATTAATTGATACTATGTAAAATTTTAGACAATTGGGGGCTACCTATTCAATTAAATTGCTGTTTGCGTACTTATGAGTAACCGGGCCAGGGATCAATGTGGAAACCTTTTTAAAATTTTCAAAATCAAATAAAATTCAAATTTCTGTTTTGGTTTTTTTATTTTTGCGCACATACTAAATTGAAATTAGTATGCAAGCATTGGCTTCGCCTCAAAGTTAACGAACAACAAAAACAACTGCAGTTGATGACCAAAAGATACCAAAAATGTTTATACATAAAAGCAAAACACAAAAACAAAGAAAAATATTGTTTACAAATGTCGTTGAGCCGAACTTGAGTTGATGAAATGATGAAGTGAATCATTTTATTGATCTAATTGACAAGCAAACTGCCAATCCTGGACGACAGATTTATGAACTGGACTTTTTCGCCGTAAAGCGGATTTGGCAAACTAAAAACCTTGAAGAATATTAATTAAATAAACACAAATAGTACGCATTTTGCCTCTGTCCACACATCTACTGCATTTGACATATATTTACATTTTCTTGATATCGAATAGCGCCTGTTTTGTTGTCTGACCGATATGGGGAACGGATTTCGCACTTTTTGCCTGTCTTGCAAATCAGCAGTTCTCTCAGATGTAAAGAAACGCAATATGTATAATTGAGAAACGATTTTATATGAGTGCTGCACCTGTCAGATCGTGAAACACATTTAATGCATTTCTCCACAACTTTTAAATACGTTTCGTGATTTTTGCGCCCTTATCGATAAAAGCTGAAAGCAGTAAACCATTACTCGCTGCACTTTCCCTCAACAAAAATAACACAAATAACTATTTAATTATAATTGAACAAATTGAAACACAATGGGATCGCTTTTAATATGCCAATTCTGTTTGTTGTAAATTTAAACAAATTACATTTAATGAGACTCAGAGCCAGACTGCAGCTAAATTGGTCAATACAAATCGCATGAAGTTTTCAATTTTCCTCAAGTACCTATAGGGAATTTCAATAAAAACAACAAACAAAAAAATAACAGTTAGTTGGTTGTTGGTTTATTTTCAAGGCCCGTTTCATAATTTGCATTGAATCGCTGTTAAAACTTGAGCCCCTCACAATATTTTGCTGGATTCAAAATCTAGACGCACATTGGCACAAATTAACGTTAATTTCGGTATCTCTTTGTGTGACTCAGATTTTTTTTTATTTTGTAAATCTTGATGTATTTTTGGTGCCATGCTACAAAATAATCACTTGCTAAATGATTCCATTCATTGTTTGCTAACGAATCAACTGACTTGTATATCGCAGGCTTGATTTCTTAGCATCTTTGCAAATGGAATATTTTATTTGAATGATAGAAGTTGAACCAGCCCCCATTGACTAACTTTCATAGCCAAAGTTCTATAAAATTCTTGTATTTTATATTATTATTGTTTTTTTTTTTTTGGCAGGCCCAAAATATAAAGTTCGTTCATATCAAATTCAAAGAGATACGCCTAATCTACATTGCTGAACGTAAAAATAGAAGCGCGTATACGAAAAAACACGTATATTTATTTATACGAAAATCTTAAATTTAAATACGTACAATAGCTATTTTTAGCACTTCACACAAAACCACATGCAAATTTGCGTTTCAATTATAATTTTGTGAACCGTTAATACAAAATTAGTTTTTTTGGGGCGTTAATTTTCACACACACACGCGACGGCGACACCTGTCGGCTAAAATAATTTGCAATCGGCTGAATATGCGCTTCGACGACGTTGACGGCTGTGCGGCTCAAACTCTAATGAAACGCCTGGCATCCAATGCGAACGCAGATCAAGCGCAACAACAATGATGATGACGATAATCGTGATGATGATGATAATGCCATGGAAAGCAGAAAACGTACCGAAATAAATACAAATTAGGCAGGCAGCGCGCACTGAAAGTGAGAGCGTTGATAGACGGAAAGAGCGAGCGATCGAGAGAGAAAGAGAGAGAGAGAGAGAAAGAGAGAGGCAGAGAGTGTCGCGCCTATGGGGGTGGTAGACTGTTGAGTGCGTGCGCTTAGGTAGACAAGCATTATCAGTGGGTGGGAATAATTGCAATCATTTCGACAGATAGGCACAGAGAAAGACAGAGAGAGGGAGAGGCAAAGAGGACAAAGTTCGTATGCTGGGTAAACAGGCGCGTGCACGTCGATGTATCTAGCTTTGTCTTTTGCAGCACGTATACACGTGTCGCTTATCGTATTCAATAACAATGAGTGTAAGGATTAGTCTGGTATCAGTTGAAGTCGCATTAATTTGAAACATATGCTAATCTTTTTGTAATCTTCATGTGCAGAAAATATTTTGCCATCAATTATTTTAGTTTGTTCACACCAAAAACTATTTGTTGCCAGGAGCGCAGTGTGTTATTGTAGTTAAATATTAAGTTCATTGGTCTGTGGTCTGTTGTTTTTCTTATCTTCACTCTCGATAAGGGTGTTATTGTTGTTTTATTGATATTGTTTTTTTTTTTTCGGTGACTCTACTTAAATACGTTTAATTTAGTATGTATATACTACTGCGGTTTGTAGTCCCGACGACAGTTGAACGCAAACTGTCCAACTTGTGTTAAACAAATGTTTTTATAATTCCTTCACAGACATGCAGAATTCAATTTGCGCTGGAAAATGCAATAAACACGCACATTAGATAAAAATAAAATAAAAAGGCGTGTGTAGTTCTAGTAGTTTAAGTATGGCACGTCAGGTTATAAATATTATAAGTAATGTGTGCAGATACTTAGCACTATGTATGCTTATTTATATGTTTTTTATTTATGCTTGTACATGATAAGAACCAAGCAACGCCGAAATTTGAATTCGGCAAACTTGCCAACCTATCTGGCAACACCGAACATTTCTACCATCAACATATCGATTGTTTTGCACAGTATTTTTTTTCGTTCCATTGGCATTTTATGTTCGAATATTCGGTCACACTAGCCTGCTGCTGGCATCTCGGGCTGTGTTTTTATTGTTGCGACCACCGGACGTGGAATCTGCGTGGAATACATTAAAAATATAACTATAAATTAACTAAGCTAGTTGGTGTGTTGTGCGCCACTATATAATGGCTGCCATAGTACTAACTAGGAACATGCAGTTGGCGAGTAAGTGACACGGCTCAGCACCCAAAATCAAACTGCCTTTCGCCAAAAAAATTATGTAATGTCCGTTGCAATTGGCTGATCTGATTTTGATTTAATATTTTTTCTCAGAGCACCATGGCACCGGTGTCGTCGGTGTGCTGTGCCTACGCAGCTACAGCGCTGCCGCTGCGCCACCCGATGCGGATGCCCCCCGTCCGCTGAAGACGACAAATGTAGCCGCCATGAAGCGAGGCACCGGCGGACGCAGCAGTTTCAATGGAATCGTTGCCACCGTTTTCGGTGCCACTGGTTTTGTGGGCCGCTATGTCTGCAACAAGCTGGGAAAGTCGGGCACCCAAATGATTTTGCCCTATCGCGGCGATGAGTCCGATGTGATTCGCCTCAAGGTGTGCGGTGATCTGGGGCAGGTTCTCTTCCATTTCTATAATTTGGAGGATCCGCGTTCCATTCGCGATGCAGTGAAGCATTCTAATGTGGTCATCAACTTGGTGGGACGCGATTATGAGACGAAGAACTTCAAGTTCAAGGATGTCAATGTCAATGGCGCCGCTCGACTGGCCAGGTAAGCAATGATGGAATCAGAACCCCGAACCACATTTAAATTTTGATTTGTAGCATTTGTCGCGATTCCGGCGTGGAGCGTTTCATTCACCTGTCCGCGCTGAATGCTGAGGCCAATCCAAAGGCCCATTACATCTCAGGCGGCAGCCAGTGGCTCAAGACCAAGTACGAGGGTGAGCTCCAAGTGCGCGATGCCTTCCCCAATGCCACGATTATACGTCCGGCGGATATCTACGGCTCAGAGGATCGCTTCTTGCGTTACTATGCACACATCTGGCGGCGTCAATTCCGTTCGATGCCCCTCTGGCATAACGGGGAGCTCACCGTAAAGCAGCCCGTCTTCGTTTCGGATGTGGCACAGGCGATTGTCAATGCCGCCAAGGATCCGGACAGCGCCGGTCGCATCTACCAGGCCGTGGGGTAAGCTCAGTTTCTCTTATATCTTTAGAGGAGTAGAGTAAAATTACTGGAATTCTTGAATATATTTGTCTGTCTGTTTCTAAGCAAATTGGTGCCCCGGTTAAATAAAAACTGGTTAAGATCTTTCTATTTATTGATTTATTTTATATATATATAATAATAAATAATTTATACAATAAATAAATTTATATTTGTAAATACATAAATACTGTCAACTAAAGTCAGTCGACAAACAAAAAGTACATAAAGTAAAAGATAGATTCATCTAAATTCAAAATAAAATTTAAAATTACATTTAAATTTACAGAAAAGGAATATTTAAAAGATTTATAAGATTTCTGCGGATAAATGCAAAAAAAAAAGACAATTAGACCAAATCAGAAAGATAATTATATAATATAATAGATAGTATAATATATAAATAATATAAAAATATATTATTATTATTATTCATTACTTTTTTTAATTTTCATTGAATTCTTTTTAAAATACTGTTTTAAATTTACAGCCCGAAACGTTATCAGTTGAGCGAGCTGGTCGACTGGTTCCATCGCGTAATGCGCAAGGATCAGAAACTTTGGGGCTATCAGCGTTACGATATGCGCTGGGATCCGACCTTCAAATTGAAGGCCCGTTTGACCAGTCTTATTTGCCCCGGAGCACCCGTTGGTGGACTGCATCTGGATCGCATTGAGCGCGAGGCCATCACCGATAAGGTATTGCCTGGTGTGCCCACGTTGGAGGATTTGGGCGTGCAATTGACCGCTATGGAGGATCAGGTACCGTGGGAGCTGCGTCCTTATCGCGCCGCCTTGTACTATGATGCAGAATTAGGCGAATTTGAGGCACCATCGCCCCCAAAAACGATTGAGGCTCGCGAGGAGCTGCGCTTGTTTGCTTAACAAATATTGTGAATTGGAAATAATTAGTGCGTTTATCACTTTAAATAAATTGTCTACAGCTTAAACGAAAAATAAAAAATCATATGACATAAAGATATATATTATTTATATTTATTTGGATATGTAAAATTTCATATATTTATTTTGAAAACTTCAGCGCATACGTCTACCAACACTGGCTGCTGTGCTGCACAACATTATGCAATACTTGAATAGTGTAGCCAGATCATGTTTGCGCTGCGCAACCCTAGAAATAATCAAAACAAAGTCACATTTCGACAGATGCTGGCAACACTTGCAAACATTTTTGAGGTAATTCTTATTTCCTAG
Source organism: Drosophila picticornis (assembly GCA_035043845.1). NCBI lineage: Eukaryota > Metazoa > Arthropoda > Insecta > Diptera > Drosophilidae > Drosophila > Drosophila picticornis. The sequence goes on along the minus strand of JAWNMR010000122.1, from coordinate 19,724,167 downwards.
CGGCAAAAGCTTTTGCAGTTTTCCTTCAACCATACGCCTGTGCAAGCGGCACGACGCGGAAAATTCACACGCCTTAAAGCGGCTGAAAATTCGATTCATTTGCCAACTTTCTATAGGCAAAATACCAGTGGAAAAAAGTGCACGCGTTTCAATACTAAATCGGCATTTGTGTAAGTGTTTGTGTTGGTGACTGTGTGCATGTGTGTGTGCTTGTGCAGACCGCTAACACAAAAATGGCAAATGTTGCATACAGACAAATTTGAATTTGAATGCTGCAATATACGGAAGTGTTAAAAAAGTGTAAATTGTAAGAGTGACAGACTTGGAAATCGTAACACTCGCATATATAGAAATCGAATTTCATAACAGATAAATCGATCAAAGCGCAAACGTCAGCATCGTCGTCGTCGTCCCTTAACCGAAAAGCCCTGGGAAACCGAAAGCCTCGCCATTGTACAAAAAAAAAAAACCAACGGTTCGTACGAGGGGGCGGCTTGGGGTGCTGTGTGTGCTGTAACCACACTTAAAAATCATCTGCAGGCAGGCGGGCATCAGCATCAGCTGTGACGCTTGCAGCGACAGCAGCATTAAAAAGCTCTGCATTGTTAAGCGCAAAGCCAAAGGCAGCAAAGAAGGAAAGATAAAAGAAGAAGACACAGCAGCATAATCATAATAATAATAATTAAGTGTGTGTGTGCAAGTGAAAGCCTCGCGACTATTCTTAGATTATTTGCGCAAGTGTCCACCTATTGAGCAGAAGCAGAACCAGCAGCGACGTCAAGGACCACGCCCACGATCGAAGGCCGCCCATCAGAGCAGCAGCAGATTTGTCGTTGCCGGCGTCACTGCTGCGTGAATACAACGTCAACGTCATCAACGGTTGCAATTTCGTATATAAAACCAAAATTTATGCTTTATATCGTCACGTGGCGAGCAGTGGCACGTCGGGTCAAGTGCAACAGCAACAGCAGCTGAGAGTCGCTCAAATACGATTGCGACACAAAATGTTATTTGCCGCTGCCGCCGCCGCTGCCGCCAGCGGTAATAAAACCGTTCGTTTGGGGTCGGCTGCTGTTGCTGCTGCTGCTGCAGTGCCGCAGCCAGCTGCGCTGCTGCAGGATCACCATCATCATCAGCAGTTGACCATCAAAAACTGTTCTCAATCGCAGTCAGGCGAGCGCATTTCGGGTGAGTTCACGTTTTTTTTTCTTATTTTATGCAAAGCTTTTTCGTTCTCTTGCGTGCGTGCTCTCTCTCGCTCGCACCTACTCACTAACTATGACGCTCTTAAGTTCGTTGACGTTTCTTCACGTCTTTGCCGACGCCGAGGCATTGTGTTTATTTTGGTTTTGTGCGGCAGTTTCATGTTATTTATAAATTTCAGCATAGGTTAACACATGAAAAATATACTTATTTATTTATATATATGTTGGCTATGAAAATTGGCCACAAGTTCTTAACAGTTTGTTGCTTTATGTAATTTTTATTTTGTTTGTTTCACCTTCGCCTTGGCAATTAAATATTTGTCTCATTTTAATTTAATAACAACAATAGCAGGTTCAAAATAGTTTACAGAATGCTGCTTGCCGTAGTTTTCTCAATTTCTTGTACATATTTCCTGTGTCGCAAAACTTTCCATTACGGAGCGTCTGCCAAAGCAATGAAGAGAATACGAATAAACAAGTCAAAACGAAACACCAAAAAACCCACAAATAGTGTAAAACACGTGCAGTTACTCACACGCACTCACTCACACATGGAAATACTTAGCAGAGAGAGAGACACAGAGAGAGAAATATTGCTTAACCGATAAGCAGTAGCGCAGTTAAAACTGCATGGTTAATAATCATAGAAATGTTAATCAAGCAAATGGCGAATTTAAGAACATCCCAATGCCCTTCAACTGTAAAGTCCGCTCCTGTTCTCAAAAAAAGCTGTGACACACACACCACCACGCAACGAGTTTATCTCAGTGAATTCTTTTATGCTCTGTTCCACTCTTGTTTTTGTTGTCCCAGTCATCGTCAGCTTGCCGGCTGTGCTTTTTTTTGCCCAGATAACAAAACAATCTGTCTCAGATTTTGAAGGCCAGTTGAAAGAAAAGCCGACAACAGAAACAGATGGATAAATGTTTTATGATCTAAAGTTATGTGATATCTGATACATTGTGTGTAACCGCATGTGAATTAGTATGTGTGTGTGTGTGTGTTACTTTTCGTTCTACAGTGTTAGAAAAACAGATTGCCCACACTGATGGAAAAACAGTAAGTCACACACACATACATAAATACATATATACTTATGCATCATTGCAAAGCTGTAATCAATAAGCCTAGGCCTTGATAAAAGAGAGAACATTTTTCATTTTCTTTCGTAACATTTCACCTTTCACTTCTCAATTGCCCTTTGGCGTCTGTTTTGTTTCTATGTGAATATGTATGAGTTTTAATCCGATGTAGTTTCCTGTCTGGAATATGTATTGAATCTCCCAATTGTTTTGTGATTGAACTCAGAAGAAACTCTTATCTCTCACAATTTGCTATCTCTCACTGTTGCTATGCAAAAAGAAAAAATGAGAAAGACCGCAAATTTGTAAACGCAATATTTTAAATATTTTTTAAACTGTGCCTTAATCTTTGGTTCCTTGACTCACGTGAAATCATCTGAGTAGATTAGACAGGCAATATTGCATAAATATTCCATGTGCCGCTGAACTTTTCTAATGGCAAGTAAAATATTGTTGCCAAACTTGTGGCACACATTCAAAATAAGTACATATTAGCTGTCGTAGAAGGTTTTGAGCGCTTTATGAAATAAGATATATAAATTGGAGTCTACGAAACTAGAAGTGCACACTTAAATACTACTCAAAATTGAAGGCTTTTTATATTACATATATCTAAAAGTTTAAATAATTTTGAAATACTTTCGGATGTAATAAATTTTCAGTTTCCTTTTTGTATACGGAAATATAAATGGATAAATAACCGCAGAGTTTAGTTTATTATGTAAGTAAAAAAAAAGAATGCCCAGATGTGATACTATTATACAATTTGAGAGTATTTTAACATCGTTGTGCTTTTAACTAAACTTTTTTATTGTGAGCGGGAGAGAGCGCCTTAAAGCGAAAGAGAGAGAGAGCAAAAGCGTGAGTACGGAAATGGGCAAGCAAAGTATAAACTGCGATTAATATGCTGACTGCTGTTGCCGGCGGCTTCGGTGTCGGCATCGAATAAGCGGCGGCTACCCAATTCTGTCGTCATTTCCAATAAGCACGTTGCCGAGATCAGACACGCGTTCGCTCTCCGCCTAAATTTGAGGGAGAAATTGTAAAGTTGCTCGAACCACGTTGTTGACTGACACACTTAATGAGAAATTGAAAATTACATTTTGCAGGTACATCAGCAGCCAAGTCAGTCGCATCCTCAGCCGTTGCTGCGCCAGCTAAAGTCGAGCTAATGGAGGCTATGAAGAAATTAGATGCCGATCTTGTTGCATTGTTTGCCACCGCCGTTGATCCCACCTCAATGGATCAGCTAAAGAAGCATCAGCAGCAGCATCTCAATAAAGTGGAGCAACTATGGACGGAGCAGGAGCTGCCGGAACAGGAGGAGGAGGAGCTACCAGCTGCGGAATGCATGGCTCGACCCCAAGATCCGGCCACGCCGGAACTTTTCAAACAGGTGAATGCCTTGCAACTCCATCTGGAGGCTTTAACCCTGCAACCAGAGGGCACCAAACTCATGGAGCTGCTCCAAAGTGAAGTGCGACCCATTTTCACCGTCGAATGTCAGTTGTCCAAGGAGTTGATCAAGTCTGTGCCGCGTGCTCCAATGTTTCACATAATGCAATTCGAATCGGAGAAGTTCCAAAGCCTGACGCAGTGCACCCGTTTCGGACAGACCCAGCATCGCCAGGTGCAAGTATCTGAGATGCTGGAGAGCGGCAATGAAATGGGCAGCATTCATTTTACGATCTGGTGGCGAGAGCCGGGCACCTGCCTCAACGAAATGCTGGGCATGGGCTGCTTGCCTTTGGCAGAACTGTACCAAGCCTCACTGCTGGAACAGTGCAAATGCATCGCCGTCCAGCGAAGGGATATCCACTTGGCCAGCTTGTATCTGAAGATCAGTTTGCGTGCAGATCAGCAACTGATGCACTGCAAGACTGTTACCAATGGACAGACACCAGCTGAGGGTGGCAACAACAACAATAGCAGTGGCAACAATAATAAGAACAACAACAGTGCAGCTGCCGCAGGTGAATATATATGACTAAATTTGCATGGGTGCAACCAACAACAACACCAACACTACAACAACAACAAATGCCACATCGACAACAACAACAAATTGCACACAGACGTCACTTTATTGATGACCTATCTGAGGCATCTGCTGATCCTAATCAGGCTTTATCATCTACTGGCTGGCATCTTTAAATTGATCCCCATCTTGTTAAGCTCAATAAAAATTTTCATTTTATTTGCAAACGAACCAAACAATACTATTTTTTCGTCTTTTTTTTATGTTAATCCCTAATCACACAGCTACACACGAAAATATTTATATTTATATTCTTATATCATTGTGTGCTTATTTATATAAATACATTTTAAGTTGCGCCCCGCAGTGGCTTGAAAGAAACATGCTTACACATGTTAAGTAGAAGTGGGAAATTTGCTCACTTCTGTTAAGCGTAACATACTATTAACAGAGATGGTGGATAGTGAAGTTTGTTTAGAAGGATGTTTACAGATTAGTTAGAAGTGGGAAATTACTTGCTAGTGTTGCACATAACATACAAATGCACTACTAAAATTTGAATTTAGTTTAGAAGGATTTTTACATATGTTAAGTAAGTAAGTAAGTGGGAAATTTACTCACTTGTGTTAAGTAGAGCATAAAAAAGCACTATTAACAGAAATCGATCTTTATTGTTGGGTGAAAAAACGTTATTCTGTTTATTTTGCTTTTCAATATTCTAAAGTAAAGATTTTACTGGTTATCTTAAGAAAACTTGGGGCATTTCTTCAACCAAAACATACATTTTGAAATGAATTTGCAATTCTAGCCCTCATATGTTCATATGTTTTCCTTTTTTATTTAATACCTACTAATATCTTACTATAATAACATAAAGTAGTTTAAATTTAAAAAATCAAATATTTTAGACATTTCTGGGGGATTTCAAATGAATATGAACTGAGGAATAGCAAAAAAAAACCTAATCAATATCACCTTAAATCTGCTTTAAGTTACAAAAAAATAATATATTAATTTTTTAATTAGATGTTTTTTTAATCTATTAGAGTATTTCAAGGTGAATGACATAAATGTCGTTTTAAGCATATTATTTATTAACTCTATTTAGTTTTTATTTTCAAGAATTTATGGAAATTAAATTTATTGAATGAATGTTTTTTACTTTATAACTTAATATTTGAATAATTAATATATTATTTTACTGAGTTATTAATTTATCCAAGTTAACTAATGATTATATTTGAATTTAATCGCTTAGAGAAGTTATAAATTCATTTATAACTTTCATTCCACTAATTTATTAGTATCCCAATTTTTGGCCTGACCAAAAAATCGATTCCCCTCTCTGTCCCCAGTGTAGTCAATGCAATCTAGTATAAAATCCAGGGACACGAGATGAGCACGCGTCGCAGTTCCAGGTTCAATGTGCTTAAATCACTGATAATGCGTTAACGACGTGCTCGTTATATCTGAGCATTTTTAATTTTGCTATACGATCGCAATGGGGATCAAGGGGCAGCTAAAGAATCTCGCTGATCTCGTTTTGTTTTCTCTCTTCTGCTGCAGGCAACATTAATTGCAACGGCAACAGCAACAACAGGGACTCCTCAAGGGCAGCTGCAACAACGCCGCCAACAGCGAATAACAGTGCCTCATTGGAGATAGTCAACTTTATGGCCGAGACGACCAAGGTTCGTCTGTTGCGTGGCTATATATATGCCAGCGAGACACGTCATCTCTCCGCCAGCGATGCCGGCAACAGCAAGGAACTGGTGCTCCAACCCTTCTGGCAATCTCAGCCACTCAGCGCCCAAATGAATCCGGAGGGCGCCTTTCAGCTACAGGAACAGTTCGCCATCCTCAACGACGAGAAGTTTCTGCATAGCGTGGAGCGACAACAGTTAATGCTGGAGGTGCGTCCACTGGGTGGACAAGTGCATCTGCCACTGCATCAATTCTACATCGCCTACAGAGATGACAGCATTACCAATCACCTGTGCAAGGGCAAGGTCAGAATTGAGAATAGAAAATAAAAGTTATAATTTATAAATGAATTTATTGCAGTTGCCCGTCATTTCCATTGACGGCTGGACGCCCATTGTGCATCCGGAGACCCAAAAGCAGCTGGGCGAGCTCAAAGTGCTGCTGGCAATTGGCAGCGAATCGCAGATCGCACAATTGAAGCAGCTGCGCGGCTTCGATCCGGACAACATTCAGCAACCACTGCGACGCACCACTGATCTGCTGGACATGCTCCAAAATGCGCTCGCTGCTCCAGTAACAGCACCAACTGTGACAACTTCAACGCTTGAGAAGATTCCGCCACCAGTCACCAATTGCCCGTTTAGCTTCAGCTTGCAAATTGAGGGTGCTGCTGGGCTGCCTCTAAATCCTGGCTATGGCAAGTGTGGAAAGAAGCAGCAGGCCAAGCGACAGGCGGCAGCCAAACGTTTTCCGCCCAATGAGCCCCCAAACACTTATGTAACCTTTCAGGCACTGGGATGCAGTGGGCAGCAGACGTACAAGTCGCACGAGGGCTTAGTCTATGCCACGCCCATTGTGGAACAGTCAACGACACCGCAATGGCACAGCAAGTTCCAAGTGCAGGTGTCTGCCGATTACCTGAGCAACGTGAGTAGAGAATGGGAATCTCCAATATTGTCCTTTATTAATAAATACCTCTCTCAATCATTTGGGCAGCCCCAGAAACTGTTTATTCTGAAGGTGTGGAAGAAGACGGCGCTGAGTGCGGGCACAAGCACCGAACCGACTCCTTTGGAGGATGCTATCATTGGTTTTGCCGCTTTGAATCTGAATCGCAGCAGCGCCGGTGGTTTTCCCACTGGTTGGCACAACATTGTCGACTTCAATGGCCGCGTGACTGGTGGCCTTGCGGTGCATGTTCAGGCGTTGCCTGCTCCCGTTGCAGGCAGTGTAGACAATGCCATCGATCAGTTTGAGCAATTGCCGGAGTTGCGGCACTTGCAGCTCGGCCAGGCCATTAAGCGCAAATTTACGGAACTGGAGCAAATCTCGAATAGATTGCGCAGCCGACTGGTGAATGTGACAGGTGAATCTTTGCAATCGCCGCAATACGATGTGGATGCAGCGCTGGACAATTGGCAGCCCGAGGAACTGCAGCAGTGGCATGAGGATGATGATCTGGTGGCCGACTTTGAGCGTGCATTGCGTACTCCAACACCAACACCAACACCGCCACCTGCAACAGCAGAGAGCGCAGAGGCCACCACCCCCACCGCACAAGGCCGAGCCGATGCTGACAAGGAATAGCCCAGGCTGAGGCTCAATTCTCTTCTAGCACATCAATTTAGTAAAAAAGGAAAACAAAGAAAAACAATTTACACACTTTTTCACACACTCTCGATGTCTACGCAACGGGCTCAAACGTAGTAGTTATATGATCTTTAGATAACCATCTATATATATATACAATTATATAAACATTTGTAGTTATATATATATTATCATGTGCTGTACTTAAATTTGGCAAATTATTTGTCACAATTCACAAATTCACCTTTTGAATGGCTGTCGAATAGCATGAAATCAAATCTGAGGCGATCACTGGGCGATCGCTTCCCTAATTTGCCAAGATATAAACAAGCAATTATTGAATATTGTTTAAGTCAACTGTGTTATTGAGCATACTCGACAGCGAATACCCCTTATTAATAGTGTTAAACCCACAATTGGCTCAATTAGCCATTTATGTATTACTTTTGAAACTGTGTTAATCACCTAAGTATTTAGTCACTATTACTTAATACAAATTAAATGCAATGCAAATTTAAAACTTACTTTTTTAATGGGGGGTTTAACAGTTCTACTCGTTTGTAGTTAACCGAAGCAGGCATTATATATATGCATATTAATTTAAAAACTGCCTTCTTTTTTATATTTGAAATATATATATAACTATATATATGCAACTGAATTTAAAAAATTAATTTTTTTTTGTATCTGAAATTACGGTTCTACTTGGCTATAATTAGCTGAAATAGGTTAAATATTATAATGGAGTTCCACCTATTCGATACATTTCTGATTGCTAATATGTATAAATATATATAGAAATTATTTATATGTATTCCTGCATATTGAATTACTTTCATATAAACACAACGATTACTGGAATTTATCACAATAATATTTAAGCGTGCGTAGTTTTAATCATCAATCGTTATGACATTTCCATTTAAACTGATAATCATCGACGGACGAAAACAAAACTGATGAAATTTGCACACGCGCAAATTAGTCATTTGTTGACAGTCAACGTGAATTTCACAACAACAGCAAGCTATAAACAAATGTTAAATTTATGCATTTGTGATCGTTTTGATATACACAGTATTATTTAATTTGCACTCTTTATATCATTTTCCCCAAAGCAGTATTATTTAATTTGCACTCTTTATATCATTTTCCCAAACATTTCCGAGCATACATAAGAAGTACAATAGACGTCATTGTTTTTAAATACATTTTGAAAAATATTTTTAATATAAAAATGGTTATACTCTTAGCTTAAGACTACTATGTAAGTGTGAGTGTGTGTGTGCATGTGTGTCTGTGTATTTTTTTTTTGCTCGAGACAGCTGCCTCCCTGCTGAACTCTTCAGCTTTCGCTTTTATATGCTAGAAAATCAAAACATGTCTGACGCGGAAAATATGATAATTGATATACATATGTATCTACATTATTCAGCTACAATATGTCTACAAGAATATTCAGATAAATATGTATGTTTGTTTACGTGGTACTAAAGTCAATGTCCTTAGAATGCTTGTTTATTTTTTTCTTTCTTTTTTATGTCACGAATAATGATTTCCTCAATTTTGGACGTAGCAAAACAAATACAGTTAAAGAACTCGAATCATTTGAAATAATTTCGCTGTATTCGAAGAGAAATGCGACCTTTGCTTTAGGTTTGTTCATGAAGGTAATTGGTATTTATAAAAACTGTATAAAATAGATGTACGTATACAGAAAAATCTGTTGAACCCACTGCCTAGGCATTAGCTTATGTTGCTTACAAATAACATAGTTATGCTTATGTGTGTTTCTATAAGTATATATGTATATTTATGTATATATATATCTGATGAGTAGGTTAAAATTGTTTTGGGTGGTGTGAGCTGGAATACGTTTGACCGTGGTTATTGACACTGATCCACTCTCGATGTTTCCACATATATATGTATTTATTTATATGGAACGTTGCATGTTCTGTTTTCCGTTGATTGATTGGATTGCTGTGCTGCATATTATATTGTTGGTTGAAACGCATCCAGCGACTTTCAGTCAATGACCACGCGGGTAAGGAGTATACCACGCTTGCTCAGCCATATCCTATAAATTTAGATATAGAAATATGTAAATTTCAAATCAAATGTGAAATTATAATTCAACTTTACCCGAAACCGGCGCCCAGCAGCAGCGAGAGCACATTAGTAACTAGCAATGAGTAGAGAATTTCGCGGGAGAACAACGAATTGGCGCCCAGACGCTTTAAGCGTATGGAATAACCCGAACTCTTCTTCTTCTCATCCTCATCGCCGGAATTGGAGCGCTCAAATTTCCAATCTCTGCAATTAAGCCAAAAGTAAACACATTAACTAAGTCCAAAACAAATAGATTTATAGATATGAAAAATGGGTTGCTTGCTTACTTTGGTGGTTGCTCGTCGGCGACGCGATTCCAATTCTGCAACCAAACTCCACTATCGGCTTTTTGTTTATCGCCAGTCTATTTTGGGATTGTGCATATATAATTAGTTCAAGTGACAGTCAAGTCCAAACCAGTCAAGGCCACTTGCTTATCTTTTCAGTCATACTCACCTTAGTCCAATAATTAATATATACATTTCGCAGCTCATCATCCGGGCAAAGTTCCGATTGCGGACTGTTTGGCGGACTCTTGGGGCTGTCGTGGGGTGTATCGCGTCTCGAACTGGCCAGGGATACGACGCGACTGGACTGATTTGATTCCCGTTGTGCCTCGCGCAACAAACGCAAATATTCCTCACCGTTGCTAAAGGGGAGCGGTGTAATTCTGTCGGGACTCTTAATACCCGCCATGGCAGCTGTTGTGCTCAGTTCAATCCAGGATTCTGTAACGTAAAAAGTACAAAAAATATATCAGATCAATTGTAAGATGGACTAAGTACACAATAATTAAATATTATAATTGAAAAAAAAGCTGACATATTTTTATGGCCAGCACTGCAGCTGTTATTAACAGCATCATTATTTTTAACAGAGGTAATAAATTGTTGTTTATTTTCAATTATTAGTGTTGGCAGCTTTTCGTGTTAACAGCTCCAGTTATAAGTTAATAGTTCAAGCTACATTAACAGCTACGCGTGGGCAGACGCTGTACCCTTTGATATTGTTTGTTTTGGCTGTTTTTTATAGCTGCTGCTGGCATCACGCACTTCATAGTCTTAACAGCAGCAGCTATTTTCAGCAGCTGCGCATTGCCAATGCTCAACAACCAAAATGCCGCCCCCATTTTTGTTATTGTTTGTCTGTGCTCTGTTTACATAGATATATGTGTGTATTTGTGTGTCAGTTTGTGTGCGCGTGAGCTCCATTGATAAGGCAAACACGGAAAAAAGCAACACAATTTCCGTTTCGGTTGTGTTTTGTTTTGTCTATTACTGATGCATGTTTTGTTTTGTCTGTGGCAGTATCATCAACCAATTTGATGTTCAAACAAAACCAACAACGAATATCAAAGATTGCAAATGGGATAATTACAGCAGAAGATAGTAGCTGCTGCTGATAATCGACAATAATGAAATACAAATTTGATGTTTGCAATCAATTACGCCACGAACTTAAACAAATTTAAAACACTCACGTGGCAGCAGACCGATCATCTCAATATATTGAAAACCAAATGAATACTGAAAAGTTTCACACAAACAGCAAAAATAAATCATATATTTGAGCAGGTAGCAAAACAAGAAGTGAAAACAATAACAAAGCTGACACATAAACAGGTTAACAGGTACAACTGTAAATCGGGTAAATCGGGAAACGTTCATTAAGGGTAGCAAGTCAAACATGGCTTGCTGACTCACAGCACGTAGGCAAATGGCAAAATGGCCTGACTCCTCTCGCTCTCGCTCTCTTTTGCAGTTCGTCTATATCTCTTTGTATTTGTATGCATGCATGTATGCGAGAGTGCAGCTGTTAAGCCCTGATCCCAGGCTGTCAAGCGCTCAGCCCAATGAACCGCCTTTTGTTGACTACATACACACACACAGATACATGTACATAGTCTCTGATTTGCTTGCTTTTATCATAAATATATACATGAAGTATACATATATATAATCACAACACACACGTTTTTGATAATGAACTCGCCTCGTCATACACAAACTGCTACTAGGCTAAAGTCGCAATTTCTGGACTATGTGAAAAAGCAAGAACAAAAAAATAAGCGAAAAACAAGTGCCATAAGGCAAATGCCCTCCAACAATTGCCTTTTAGCGAAATTTAGCACACACACACACACACACACACACACACACACATGCATAAATACATGTGTGTGTTGTTGCGGTAAAGTCAAAATAAGCCGCGTGACGTCAATGAGGCGAAATATGAAAAAAAAAAAACACTGTACGTACATATTTAAATATAATAAAGTGCAATTGTAAATAAAGACGGAATGCAAGACACGTAGAATGTATGTCTGTATGTGTGAATGGCGTTACTCCCTCTCCCATGACTGTGTTTTCCGATTCTTCTTTGTCTGCTGCGAAGTTGGCAGCCTTTGTTGTTGTGGTCATCGTCTGACGGCTGCTGCGCAAGAGAGACGCACACACACACAACATAACAAAACAAGAATGGCAATAACAAAGTGGAGCCTTGAACAGTACACATATGTGTTGTGTATGTGTGAGCAAATGCAATGGAGATGCGCACACAGTAAGCCGAACTACACAAAAACATACGCACGTAAGTACAAACATACATACATACAATTACAAGCAACATCTAATTTTAACTACATACAAACAATAATGTGTAGTTTTAATAATAATGACAACACGTCATAGAAAATCAAAGCATTGTTATTATTATTGATAAATACCATCACACCGCACACACACTCATACATATGTGGATCTGTGTGTGTGAGTGTGTTGAATGCGATTGTAAACTTACCGCCCAGCAAATCTTCTGTCGATTTTGGTGTCGTAGACATTTTGTTTTTGTTTTTCTCTGTGTATACGTATGTTTTTTGTTTGTATATATTATAGTACGCTTCGCTCGTACAGCAGTCGAAATTCTTTTATTAGTTATTTTTGTACTAAACACGTCTGCCAAAGATAATAACTCGTTTTTTATTATTGCGGTGCAAGTATTAATTTATGCAGATTGAACTAAACTCTTCGCCACAGCGGCCCTTGTATTAAACATATGCGTTTGTATGTATGTGTGTCGTATATTTCGTGTCAGTGTATGCGTGATAATATGCGTTTTATTTTTTACAGTTCCTGTTCGGCCTGCACTAATTTCTTGTTTTATGTTTTTAGCTCAAGTTAGCAGCTGTCGTTTTGTTATATACGCTTAGTGAATAATGAGCTATTTCATTTAATAGAAGTGTAATATACAATTTTCTTTTACGCACGCTGCTTAAAATCTAATGCGTAGTTCTCTTAAAGCTGCTGCTTGGATGCAGTACTAAACACAAACGGCTCGTTGAAAAACACGAAGATGACTGCTCGCAAGCACAACAAAACGGCTACCAGACGAAAACAAAAAACGAAACACGACAAAGAAGAAGACCGAACTAAACGCGTACACAGTGATGCCAGACAGACAAAAACAAATGCAGCCCTGTTTTGTGCGCGCACTTAAACTTTTATTAACGTGTTTTCAAAAACAAATCAAATGTTTGCAAATCACTTTTCGCCACATTTCGCACAAAATAAAAATTGTTGCCTTGCACAATTTCGCTGGGTGAAATATACAAATCCTTTTGCGGATCATACTGAGCACGTCCCAACAGTTTGAGAAATTCGTGACGTTCACGCAAACGAAACTCGCGAGAAGCCAGCAACTCAGGACATTGAAGAATCTGCGCATGGTTCAGGCCCATCTCGTTATGAACATAGCTGAAACGCTCCACGAGATCATCGGGTGCTGTAAGACGCAATAGTTTCTTTTAATAGTATGTTTGATGTTTAAAAGACTGTTTCAACCTACGTATCATCATCAGACGTGGCTTGTACACAATTAGCGATTGGAGCTCCTTGTAACTGAAGCCCATTTCCTCGCGTAGCGTAAACACAGATTTCCGCAAGTGCTCCATGTTGTAGGTAATCAGTCGTGGCTCCTTGGTTGCCAGCAGGCGCAAATCGTGCCCACTCAGGCCGAACTCCTTTTGAAAGTAGCCCAAACGGCGATCAACTCGTCGCGTTGAGAACATTAACCAATATGGATTCTGGGTGAAAATACGTTGACGTGCCTCATCCGAGAAACGCTTACTGCGGAGATACTCGACACGGGTCTGCAAGTCATCCAGGTCCACCTTGAATAGTAGTGGATTCTTGGTAATCAACGCACCAAAGTCATCCGGCGATATGCCCTGATCCGACAGGAAAGTTAAATAAGGTTTCACGTTCTGCTCAAAGTCCAGGCGTAGCACAAACTGACCCAGACCCTTGCGCCGTTCAATACTATGCAGATCGACGCCCAGGCTCAGCAGCTGCTGTAGTGTCCTTGAGTTGTTTACATGCGCAGCCAAATTGAACGTGGGAACATGCGCTTCCCGCTTGCTAAAATCCAAGGCGATTTCATCTCGACGCTCGTTTCTTTTTAGCCCCACATCCTGTGGTGGCGCTGTTGTTGCGTCTAGCACACTGAACTCACTTGGCGCCTTGCGCAGCGCACGTAAATGCCGCAATTGATCAACAATCACATGTTTATTTGTTGCAATATGTATGGTTTTCTGTAATTTATTGATGTTACGTATCCAAGAGCAAAGCATGGCAACAGCTGACTGTCAGAGTTGCCAGACTATGCCGCAGCCGGCAAAAACATACGACGACCTTTATTTTAAAGCTTGCGTAGTGCTGGAAAATATTAAACACTCTTTGAATATCGATACTATCGCATAATATAACAGCACTAGTAGACATTCCGATCTTGTGTTTTTCTTATTGTATTCTTTTGATAGGTAAACTTCATAAAATAAAAAGAGCATTCATTGGTTTTGGGCAATTATCTTTATACACATAGAACGTATAAATTAAATAACTTGCAACAATGGACAAACTACGCCGTGTTTTAAGTGGCAATGACACCACACCGGAGGAAGAGAGCAGCATTATTACCCAGGTAAAACCACAATTTAACCCATAATTGTATTAAGCGGTTAGTTTCGCTTCTGCGGACTGAAACTGAAAACTGGCATGCCGACTTTCTGTCTCCGCAACCCCCCCTAAACTGTGGGGGGCCACACGTAACCTCCACCCGCTGATCATAAGTCTGATCTGTGACTCAACGCCTTATCAACTTTTGTAATTAATATTGTTATTATTTTTAACTGCAGATTAATGATATGTCAACATTAAGCTGGAGCACCCGCATCAAGGCATTTTGCATTTGCTTTGTGCTTGGCATATTGCTCTCATTTCTGGGCTCAATTGCGCTCTTTTTGCACAGGGGCATAGTCGTCTTCGCCGTTTTCTACACGCTGGGCAATCTTGTATCGATGGCCAGGTGAGTCGAGTTTTCAAACTAAAGATTTAACTTGAGCAGAAGTTGCTAATTGTTGACATCATTTGCAGTACGTGCTTCCTTATGGGCCCTTTGAAGCAGGTGAAGAAGATGTTCGCCGAAACGCGTCTGATTGCCACCAGCATTGTTATTGTTGCCATTGTGATGACTTTTGTCTCCGCCATTGTGGTAAAGTATATTCTACTTATTTAGAACTTGTCAATTGGTTTTTTTTTTGTTTCATCTTTATTTTTCGAAAACTGATCTGGTCTGTTTTGTTTTGTTTTATTTTTATAGTTAAAAAAAGCCGGCCTCACACTTATATTCATAATCATACAAAGCCTGGCCATGACTTGGTATTCGCTCTCTTATATACCCTATGCACGAGATGCGGTCAGAAACACAGTTTCCGCATGCTTTGAGGTTTAGCTAGTGTGTTTTGTTTTTGTACAGAACTTTTTAGTTATATATATATATATATATAAATATATATATGTATATTCAGTTGATGAAATTATGCTATCAATGTAATAGTATGTATTAATAATGATTTACTTATGTAGCTCTTAAGTTTCTTAAATGGGCAACTATTAAAAAATGTACTAATCTAGTTTTAGAGCTTAGATGTCTTTGCCTTTTTTGCTACACACGATTGCTTATTAACAAATTATCGTTGGTTTTTAATGTCATTTATACATATACATACAATATATAAATTTAATTTAATCAGTACAGTTTTTGCATAAAGTTTATGTACATATTTTTGTTTTTGCTTTTTAATAGAAATAGAAACGCCCCCTTTATTTGATTTTGTGTTTTTAATTTAGGTATTTGTTTTTGGCTTACTAAAAATGGCCTCATTAGAATTTCTTCTCTTTTGTTGGCGACAAATTACCTAGAAAAACGAAAACAGCATTAATCAAACAACCAATGAGTTAAACAATTTTAATTTTAATATCGTAGTGCGCTGTGCTAGGCCCATCAGTGGAAATACTTTGTGGCACATGTGCTTAGGCACGCAAGAATGCAGTTCCAAAGAGAGCGGAAAGAAAACACACGTTAAAATGACAATGAAAGTGAGTTAAAGTTGCAACAACTTTAACAGCAGAATGAGAACAACAAAAAAAAGAAGAAAATGAAGAGTGCAACACATGTGTGAATTGTGTGATCAGTATTTAGATCGATATACCTTTTATTGGCGTACTCTGCGCACTGTCCAATTGTCGTTTACTTTGCGTGGGTGTGGGTGAAACATCCTCCTTCCGCTTAAATCGCTATCGAAAGTATAGAAAATGTCAGCAGATATAAATCAGATTTGTTTTTTATTTGGTTTTACCTGCCAGTAGACGGCCACGTAGACAAAGGACACCGATATTAACACCTGTATGGTCAGCCAGATCACAATGTTGATGGCTTGCGTGCGCTCAAATAACTCCTTGCCATTCTTGATGCAAAGGATGGCTTCGGAGACCATAATGGCGCCGTAAACCCAACATTGGGTGCCGACGCGTTTGCAGCGCGTATCGGTCACATAAACATAATATTGCCTAGACAAAAGAAATTCGCTTGAAATTAGTAAGCAATCAGCTAAAACAAGATACAAAATACAAAATACTTGCCTAACTGAGGGCGCCACAAACAGACCAATGAATATTAGACGACCAATGACAATGAAGTGGTCGGGCGGCATCTCGAAAATATGCTTCAAGAAGAACGTGTTCAGTTCGGTGACCTGCCAGAATATGACCAATTGGATGACGGCTGCGAAACGCATGGCCGTCGATTTGGGATCCAGCCAACGGATCGCTGACCAACTCTCGGGCGTAAATTGTAGCATGGCACGCTTGATTTTGCCCGTCGTTGTTGAGATATCCTTAATGCTGGCCCATTTGTATTCGCGCATCTCGAGTATCTGGCAGATCTTGAGGCCCACCCAAATACCGAGGCCATTGCAGATGATCACATCGAGGATGAGGGCGTCCCACCAACACTCAATGAAATTCGGCAACAGATGGGCAAATGTGATCTCCGTTATTTCCCACATCACTGAGATGGCCCAAAGGATGCCCATATGGCGTATAAGTATTGCCTTGAAGGCCCAGCCCAGAAAATGGCCCCAGGCGAACACATCCAAATGACCCTTGACACGATCCCAGCTAATGTCCGTACAGTTCACACCGTATTCCTGTCAAAATCAGAGATTTAATTTAATGATTGATTGCGAGCTTTAAATGCATACTTATTTTGTCAGATTTACCTTCTCCATGTCTATGTGAAAGTTCCTCAGCTTCGGATCGAGCCAATAGAACATGCTACGTATTGTTGAGTAGTTTTGGAACATGAGGAACTGCAGCAGGAGCAAATACAAGACGGAACAGCCAAACAGGATGCGCCACACTGCCGGATGGGGTCGGGTAAACGGTCCATTTGGAAAGGCGATAACCGAAACGATCAGAAAGAAAAAGACTATGCATAACAGTCCCGCCCACAGATTATCATCCAAATTCGCCTCGTTCCTATAATCGAAATAGTAAAGTGTCGTCAAATCAATTATTCTTCTCGGCGTTGTAATGTTTTCCATTTGGTTAGCTAATCAGTGCCGACGAACTTTGGAACGGATTGCGCCACAGAGTCGATGACCTTTCGTACACACTTAAAACACGAGATTCGTTTTTTCGGGACCATGAGGAGGCGCGCGGCGTGGTAAATGCCCCCCTCTGACACACTTGGCAGAGATGTGATCGTTATAGATCAGTGTAGACACGATCAGTTCAGATCGGTCACGCAGCGCAAAAGGCACGACAATTCAACTTATGATGATTGTTATAAATTATATATTAAAATATATTACATTTGACAGACAGAAATGTCACAGAAATTCGATACACATTGAGTATTACTAGTCAATTTTTACTGTGAAAAGCTCGGAGAAAAATCTCAATGGTCAATAATCATGGCAGTTCTCAATGCAATATCGATCAAAGAATTAAGCTAGGCAACATAGAAAATTACTTGCCAATTAATAATAATAAAATTAAATAAATGTTTGACAATGGATTATTTTGCAATGCTTAGTCAGCAGAATGGAGAATTTAGTGATGCAGTACATTTGAAGACCACGTAGGGATTGGCTGTCCTATTGGAATTTGAATTTGCTTTGTCTCGCGCTGATCTGAATTCTGATCGCGACAGTTCTCATTTCGAAAACATTTAAAAATATAACGTTGGGCAACATAAGTCATTACTGATCACATAGATGATAATAGATTCATTTCCTAAACACACTAAATATAATTTGAATTGATTTTGTTTTGTCACGTGGCCATCTCTATGCTATGTTCTAATCATGACAGTCAGTCAAGGTTGATTGACAAGTGTCGCCAAAAAGAGAGCAACAATTGCTTCACTTATTTCATCGGTCGTCTTGACCAAGTTAATGCAAATGGCACGTTAACAAACCAAAATAGAAAGATCGATACGTGTGTACGCGGCTAATGTGTGGCGCACTAATCCCTTCCACACACATATATCTATATAAACCACATACCTGACGAAGGCGAAATACATTCCACAGAGTATGGAAACGGCCAGCAAGGTGATTGTGTGCGGCTTGTAGAAGAAATCCAAGGAAATGTCATCCACTGGCCGCTCGTTGACAATGACGAAAGTCTTTGCAATTTCCTCTTTGCGCCGGCTGTTGCCATTGTCGCTGCGTTTCGTTGGCGTTGCTGGTGCACTCGCTGCCCCCGATTTGTACTTTGTAGATGCGATGTTGGTGTCACCAGTGCGCTCCTGTTCCTCCTCGGCATCGCCTGCGGTTGGCGTGCCTCGTGAATTGGAACGTTTTTTCATGTTTGTTTGTGTTGCGCCAATTTTAATAATCAGTGTTTGTTCGATGGCGTGATTGTTGCTGTGCTGCTGCTACTGCTGCTTCTGCTGCTTCTGCTGATTCTGCTGCTTCTGCTGCTACTGCTGCTGCTGATGGTGATAATGTTGTTATTGAGTTTTGACCACGCGGGCAGAGCAACGAATTGCGCAACATTCGTTCCAAAGTTTATGGGATGCTCAAAGACGCTGCATTTTGGTTGCTATTTTATCCGAAAGTATCGCTTATTGTATTTATCAATTGTTCAACCCAATCGATAAATGTTTTATTTAATGATTTTGAGTTTACTTCACTTGCGCTGTTGTCAATTAATCAGCATGCTGCGCGGCGCCTTTTTGCGTAAGTAAGAGCATAAAATAAACCTGCCAATCTGACACTTGCCGGGCAGCAACTACCACAAAATACGATTTGTTGTGACGACACAGCACTGCCACATGCCTCAGCGTTGCCAGGCAGCTTAAGTCTTCTTGGGTATGCAATATACATATGTTTGCCAGAAGCAAGAAGAAGAGCTAATAATTTAAATGTATGCCATAAAATGAGCTGTTCATTTTTTGAATTAAATAAATATACATGTTTGCAGTTAGTTGAGCTTTTCGTTTGTTTTAAGCACTGTTAATGGCGTTGCCAGACTTTAGTAGAACAGACGGAAAACAGCTGATTCACTTGTCTGCTAAGCGCGCACAACTAACATATTTTTACTAGTAATTAATAATGCCGAACAAATGTAGAATGTGGTCAAATATAAAGTTCGAATTTCGCACATTTTACACAAGTACATTCTTACGTCTGGAGTAAGAAGATGCTCAATATTAAACAGTTAATTATAAGTATTTGCTTAGGCGGAAACCAGATGAGCTGACGACGTTATCGTTAGCGTTTTTATGTTTACCAGAAAGCGTCAACAATGAAAAACGACTACGAACTAAATTTCGATTCGCAATCAGAGTCCAACTGGGTTAGGTTTATAAAATGCATGCGTCTTATTAACGTTATCATCATTGCTGTGGCTATTGCTTTTTACTTTCGCCAATAAGTACATAAAGAGAGAATACACTTAATTCATTCAAATTTGATTTTAATCTCAAACTAATGGCAACAAAGAAGCAAATTAATTGATTATTTGATTTAAAAAGACACCAACCAGCGCAAATATACCCTGTAAGCAGTATTGAATGTTATAATGTTTAATGTTGAATAAATTTATTGTATTTTGTTTATTAAATTTTAATGAAGTCCGAGTCGGAGTATTTTGGGCAGATTTCAACCTAAAGTGAGATACATTACATTAATTTTATTATTACACTTTGATCGGATAAGGTTCACTTTTTATCAACCAAAGTACCACATTTGGTATATTTGTACCACAGTTGAAATATTTATACCACAGTTGGTACATTTGTACCGCATTCGTCAGCCGCGGTGAGATTACTGACCTGCCTTAACGAAATGTGAATTTATCAACATACAAACTTAAATTCACCACAATATGCTGTGAACTGTCGGAACTTCTGTACACGTTATGTCTAGCGGTCGAGAGAGTGCCGGAAAGTTCTACATACAAACTTAAATTCACCATCAATAAACCAAAATTCCTAAAATGATGGGCAGCTGCCCGAATTCATTAACATACAAACTTCACTAACATACAAACTTCACTAACATACAAAATTCACCCTAAATAAACAAAAATTAATAAAATGCTGTGCAGTTGCTTTAACATTTTGTTAACAGTTTAAGGCGGTCGAGAGAGAGCCGGAATGTTCTCGACGGCCTTAACATGCCGTATAAATAACCGAGACAACAGCGCACTCTTAACAGTTCAACACAGTGAAGCAAAGTGATCAGAGTTTTCTCGGAGCAAAATAATAACATAATGCGGTCGTTGCCATTGTTTTTGCGGATGGCCGAGAGGCTGACAAGGATGCCGAGCGTATCCCCGTTTCAGGCCATCTACCACGAACCGTTCATGTGGCCGAGTCTAACGTTGCCCCGCCAATGGCAACAGCTTGAACACCGGCAGGAGCAATATTTGGCGCCAGCAGCAAGCATTGGGAAACAGGGCTACCAGGTCAGCATGGATGTGAGTGAATTCAAGCCCAACGAACTGACTGTCAAACCGGTGAACAACAGCGTCATTGTTGAGGGTAAATCGGAGCAGGAAGAAGATGACCAGGGCTCCTACTCTTCTCGTCACTTTCTGCGCCGCTTTGCTTTGCCCGAGGGGTACGAGGCGGACAAGACCACATCTAGCTTGAGCAGCGATGGAGTGCTTACTATTAATGTGCCCAATCCACCAGCTGTTGACGAAGCGCTGAAGGAACGTGTAGTGCCCATACAGCAAACCGGCCCAGCGGAACTAAATGTCAAACCGAATCCGCCCCTGGAAGCACCGGTAGAGGAACAAAAGGAAACAGCAACGAAGCCCGACAAAGATTAGATGTTCCTCATTAAGAATTAATAACTAATTGGCTGTTAAGACCCTAGTTTTTGGTTAAATTTTCCATTGCTACAAAAAATATCAACAGTACTATTTTTATTTATTTTTAAATAGTCGTTAAGGACTCCATGTTTTATTTATGTTTTTTTTTTCAACAATAACTAATATAATAAAAAAATACCGAAAAACAAACCTTTCGTGTTATGACACTTTTCCGCTTGTTGTGAGCAATGTTTAAATTTTACGGCCCTGTTTTTCTATTTTTTTTTTTCTCTCAAATAGTTTACATTTTTATTTTAACTCGTATACAGTAATAGCAGGAAAAGAAGAACAAAAATAAAAGTCATTAAAATATATTTATTTTGCAAAAAAAAAAACAGTCCTGTTTTTCCAGTTTTTCTTGTCTTAAATAGTAATGCGCTAAATATGTATTTATTTATTTTTTTAATGTTTACATTTTTCATGACATAAAAAAATCCAGTAATGTTTTTCTACTTATTTCCTAAGTGGTTATATTCATTCAATTTAGCTAAAATAGCAATCAATAAATAAACCATAAACAGAAGCAAATACAAAGTGTTCTATAATTTGGCAACAGCTCACTTACACTTGCACTTATTCCTCTTATTCCTTACCCCTCTGTTCACTGTTCCTCTTGCTTTGCTCTACACTTTCCTTGATGACGTTCGAATTTGACTCGCGTCCAAATAATATTGCACATTTGGCGTTGGACGACACGCCTGTGTCTTGTTTGTTAACCTTCGCGCATCGCGCTAGTGATTCATCCACCAATCCGCCCATTGCCCATCCGCATCCGGCGCAGCCTCCGACTGGGATACGAGGCCAGTTTGATCGTCGTCTTTGTCGTCGTTGTTGGCGTTGTCTATAAAAGCGCTGCGAGCATTGTTGACGAGCTTTATAGGAATTTTAGACTCGAGATGGCGCTGGTGCCGACAACCACATATCGTGATCTTTCCCGGGAATTGGATCGTCCGCGTCCGTTCTACCAGCCCCAACCATATGACTATCCCCCGCTGTATCCGTATCTGTGGGACGACCCGCGTGCCTGGTGGCCCCGAATGGGCAGCACCGACTATTTGCGTCCCTTAGATGACCTGGTGACGCGACGGGTGCGCAATCACCTAATCCAAGCTACACCGCAAGAGTGGACACATCCCATGCACTGGGACAACTACTATGCCGGCGAGCGTGTGCATGCGGACGAGAAGGGTTTCCGCATCGACATCGATGTGCGCCAGTTTCGACCCTCGGAGATTGTGGTGAAGACCACCGATGATTATATCACTGTCGAGGGCAATCACAACAAGCGTAACGAGGGCGCCAATGGCTATGTGGAGCGACATTTTGTGCGCAAATATCTGCTGCCCCGTGGCTACAATGCCAACGAGGTCATCTCCGACATATCCTCGGATGGTATCCTGACCATTAAGGCACCGCCACCGCCACCCACCAAATACTACAGTCCCAGCGAGCGTTTGGTGCGCGTCCACGAAACAGGCAAATTGGCCCTGCCCTGGAAATAGTTTCCCAGTATAAACCATTGACTACTGCGAACCCTGCTTTCCTGCATAGCCCTGGCCATGCAACAGCAACGCAAACAGGGTTTATTCAATATAAATTTCAAGGTGAACTATTTTTGGCCATTTTGACCAAGGTGTAACGAAAATTTCAATTCATTTTAAATACTACGTAAAATGCTTGTCGAAGTCTTTAATGCGCAATAAACTGATAGAAGCGAATGAATGTCGGCATATTGCTCCATAAAATAAATAAGATAAATTACAAAATTCAACAAATATTTTGTTTTTCGATTCGTTTATAATTAACGGCCTTTTGCTAGTTATAAAATACAATTTGTTTTCATGCCATGGAAATACAAATGCAAATATGGATATGGCTCCCGAATACGACATCATATAGTAAATTTAATGTGTGTTTATTTACTTATTTATTTTTATTCCATTTTATTTTTCCGTGTTCATTTTCTCAGCAGTGCAATTATTCGCCTGTCTGAATTTATAGTGTTCTTACTTTCGTCTAGTCGTAGACTTTGCTGGCGCCATCTGTCGTATTGATGCTCACGTGAACAGTCCCAATTTGTTGAACATTCTTGATGTGTTACTGCTTGAGCTGCTCCTTGTCTGGCGGTAGAGGCGCCTTCAGAGTAAGCACCCCATCGAAGTACTTTGTTGAGATGACAGTGTTGCCATCGTATTTCTTGGGCAGGGTATATTTCTGCACGAAGTGGAGCTTGCAAAGATTTCTACTTTTGCAGATGGACACAGCCAATTATTGTCATGGTCATCACTTGCTCAAGCCCATATTGACCCTGTGTAATTTCGAAAAAAACATTCCAATTCAATTGGTAATTGCTTCCACACAGTTATGATGCTCACTCGACAAATTCTGTTCATCAAATTGAACATTGCCTGCTGTAGGCAGATGTCTTTTATAGCTGGCTGACTACGATTTGTGTTGTGTGTGTAAGTATTTGGGTGCCTACCTGTGACACAGCGAAGCAGTGCGCAAAAGAAAACGTAAGCGAGCGGCAGCCGTTTCTATGTGGCAGAACCCAAATACAAACGCACTTTAGTAACTCTTATTGGAGTACATATGTTTTACTATTTCTATTTAGCTGTTAATTGGCTCTTGTGGAAAAAAAAACTGAATAACTACAGAATAAAGTCAAACTTGTACAAACATACATATGCATAATTCCATCACACGTACATATGAATTGATGTACGTACACACTTATTTTTCATAATTCATCCAAATGAAAATGGCCAGTAAAACTCAAATGAAATTAGGTATTTAATTTATGTTATTCTTTATTCGATCTTAGCAATTGAAACAAATATAAATACGAACATACATTGAAGTGCACCCGCCGTTCTTAATCTGGAATGAAATTAAGAGATTTACATGGATGGACCGTATTTTAAAAGTACACAGCAACTGGAAATTGAACATTAACAAAATGCCAGTTGTAAATGTCTTAATGCTAAAATGTGATGTGATGTGTATGTGTTAATGTATGCATGCGTGTGTGTCTTTAGTTTCTTTTTAGTCTTGCACTCTCCGAACAGCGTGGCAGCACTTTGTTTTCAATCGTTCTCTCCTCTGTGCATATTCGTTGTCGCTGTTCTATTTGCCGGTCTCCATTTTCTCAGTTGCGCCATTTTCGCCTTTGTCTTTTGCGTTGGTTGCGCCCTCTGGTGCCTTGACGTTTAAGTGAGCCGGTCCAGTTTGTTGAATTTGGACGATGCGTTCCTGCTTGGCCTGCTCCTTGTTGGGTGGCGGAGGCGCTTTCAGCGTGAGCACCCCATCCGAGGAGACCGTCGAGACGACATCGTTGGCATCGTAGTCCTTGGGTAAGGTATATTTACGCACAAAGTGACGCTGAATCAAGCCGTGTCCATCCTCCCGCTCCTCGTGTTTGCCCTCAACAATGACAGTTTTGTCCACCACTTTGACGGACAGTTCGCTCGGCTTGAATTGGGCCACATCCATGCACACCTGGAAACCATCCTTGCCAATCACGGGCAGCAGATTATTTTGACTGCCGCCCGAGGAGCCACGACGACGCAACGCCAGTGGATGATGATGATGGCGGTCGTAGGGATTGAAATGAGAGCGGCGACGATGCAGCTGTAGCTGGTGTGGCATCAAAGCACGCGGTGAACGATGGAACAGTTCGTGAGCGTGTACTCCATAGCCGAAGTCATCGTCAAGCAAATGATCCCAGTCGTTGTAGGCACTTTCGAGATCGCGTGCCAAACTCAGCAGTGGAACAATCGACATTTTTTTTTAATACTTTGTTCTTTCTTTGTATTTAAATTTAAATTTAAACTTTTCTTTTGCTTTTTTTTACTTTTATTTTTTCCTTACTTCTGCGCAGCAGTCGTATTTCGTGCAACGGTTCGAATACAATTGTAGAGGAGAGGTTGACGCAGCGGGCTTTTTATACCAACGCCAAGTTGACGCACACACAGAAACATTGACAGTTAAATCAACAATTGTTGCTGTTGTGCTCTTGAAAATTCTCGCTCTTTCTGTGGCCATGCTTGAAGTTTCTCGCTCTTTCTGTGGCCTGTACATACATGGGTATGTGTATGTGTGAGTCAGTCGGCAAAATATGTTTTGCATGCTCGTTCTCTCCCTCTCGCTCTCTATTAAACATAGAAGCTTCTGCGAGCATCCAAAAGTTTATTTAAAGCTCCTGCTTTTTAAAATGCCTAATTCTCATCTCATTATTGCTGATTTTGTAAATGCAACAAAGTTTTAAAATGTTAAAGTACATTTAATGATTCAAAGGGGGACAGAGGCTGACGTTTCGCAAGCGCATTGAACTTTTGCTATCTCTGTTTGCCGCAACCGGTTTGTTTGTTTGCCATTCTCTTATTTTTCAATGTGAAAAAATGTAAAGTATATACACTATGTACATGAATCCCTCCCTTTGCCGAAAGTTGCATGTTCATGTTTTTTTTTCTCGAATGTATGTATGTATTAGTAGCAAACGTTTTTAATGCTCAATTTGCTGTTAATAATAATACTTGAATAAAATAAATACTTTACAGCTTCTGCATAAATTTGTAAGTACAAAATGTTAATGTTTGTTTATGCTTGTGTATTCGTGAATATATAAATATGTATATATTTTCGAAAATGTTTGTGTATCATTCTCGAAACGGACAAAATTTTGTTTGTGTTTGTAAGTAAAAAGGCGCATGTGCATACACTGCAAAAAAAGATTATACCAGCACATGAATAAATGTGTTTTTGGATCTTTTATTTTATTTTTATCTACTCAGCCCAGCCCATAATTAAAAATGAGTATTTTATGGTTTTCGTTATTTATTTCTTTCGGCACGTAAATGCAATGCACATTAAACTACTGTAATACTATTAAATGCTTATTTTTATATGAGTGCTTAATTGAAGATTATATTTATAAATATGTGAAAAACAGACATTGACTTTGATAATTGATTAACAATAAATGTTTGTATGTATTCTGCATACTACAAATGGATAAATTATGTTCACTTGTCATTGCCCTGCTCCAGTTGCTCATTGGCATTATCCTTGACATTGAGATGAGCTGGGCCAACTTGTTGAATTTGAACGACGCGTTCACTGCCCTTGTCCTCAATGGCCGCTGGCTTTGGCACACTGACGGTGAGCACTCCATCGGAGGAGAGTGTCGAGGCGACCTTCTCGGCCTCATAGCCCTCGGGCAGAGCATAGCGCCGGACAAAGTGGCGTGTGATGAAGCCGTGATCATCCTCCCGTTCCTCGTGCTTGCCCTCGACAACAATGGAGTTGTCCACCACTTTCACATTGAGTTCACTCGGCTTGAACTGGGCCACATCCATGCACACTTGGAATCCGTCCTTGCCCACCTTGGACGCTGGTCCGCCACCCTGTTTCTCCAGCTGGTCCAAAGGCATTGCTGCCAATGTCAGGTAAGGATTACGCTGCTGCCGCCGGGAATAATAGGGTACATCGTAGAAGGGCAGCACCGTCATCCGGTTCAGGTCATCGGCCAGGCTCAACAGCAGTGGAAGATTTGCCATATTGTTGCTTGATTTTCCTTGTAGTAGCTTTTTACTTGAATAGATCTGTTTTGTGGAACACTTTCCGTGTAGTCGACGATTGGCGACGATTTGTAACTGCTTCGGAAATTCGAATCGAACTGCTGCAAACGACGCAATACTCCAGCTATTTATAGCTGCTTGAGTGGTGGATTTTTCTACGCCTCTGTGCGACTGAGCGGGATGGCGGACCACGACGCACTGTTTCGCGAAAGTTCTAGCTCTGCTTAGAGCTGAATAATTCAGTAAATGTTCTCGAAATCGCTTGAACATTTCTAGCAACGAAAGTGAAAGTCTGACGTCTGACGATAAGATAACAAATGTTTACCGGTTAAATGGAATACGGAGAGTATCTGATAAGAGCAACAAATAAACAAACACAAATTGAGTCAAAGCATCGAAATTGTGAGAATTTTCTACATGTTCCAGATTCCTGTTAATGAATAATCCGCACCAGCTTTATTAAAGCAACAAAAATAGTTTGTTTAGATTGATATTTGATTGATTTTGCATATTACGTAAAATTTAATTGAAGGGTGATAAAAAAAAAAAACTAAGTTAAAATTACAAAGCGATAATGAAAATTTATTTATTATCTTGCATAAATGTGAACAAATGTTATTTGTATATAAATCCATGTATTTATGTAATTTTTGGCAAAAATACAATATTGGAAAAAAACCTATTATTTCAGGGATTTTGTATATTATTTCAAAGATTATGTGTGTATGAGTAGACATATAACAAAGTGTGTGGACAACCGTTGTTTACGATTTTGCAATTCCCTTTTCGGCCGATCCCGTTAGAAATTAGATACTTTTATGTTGTCTTGCATTTTGTCTTTCACCTTGGTAAACGTATTCTGCTGAAATTTGTCCGTGCAAGATAATTTTTGCACAAGAAAAGTAATATTTTTTTTTTGGCATATTATAACCATCTGGTTGAGAAAATAAAGTGGATACCTTGGAGGCAGACACATCAAATGGATGTGCGAAATGGAAAAGGGCAGACTTGGATTAGGGCGTATTATTAAGTGTAGTGAAATGAAATATTTTTATACTTTGATACCGAATGTATCAAAGTGTATTGGTTTTGTGCAATGTCCTTTATGCTGTCTATCCGTCAAAGACAAAGAAATCGATAGTCACAAATCGATAAATATATATTTTTCCCACAGTTTTAGGGCCACACAGTCACAAAACTTTGTTGGTAGGATGTTGGCGATGCTCTTCAAAGATCGGCAAATGCCACGCCAATTTTCCCATGGCCGCAGTTTTTTAGTTAAGAATTGATATTTGTATTGTAACGCCCACACCTGCACCCATAATCACCAAATCCAATATTTCGGAAAGTGCAAATCGATAAATCCGAAAATTTTTCATAATCTTAAAGAAAGTGCCACTAAATGTGGAAGGTAACTTCTTCAAATATCGGCATATACATTTTCCGACCACGCCCACTCCCGACGCCTCCAACAAATTTGTAAGTTAGAGTAAGAGTCGGCAAATTTTTAAAGTATATAACTGGTAATTCTGCACCTCATAGTGTAATTCGATAAAGCCATATATCTCTATATATCCGGTAAGTTTTGGATCACGCCCACTCCCGCCCGCAAAATTCTCAAATGCCTATATCTCCTGCAATTTAAGAGTTACAGTTACCAAATTGGGAAGGAAGATTACTATGAACCTTCTCTGAACTATTTTAGCCACGCCCACTCGCACTGGAAGGGAAGTTACTAGAAAAGTCTGCCCACTCACGCCCCTTAAAATTTGCAAAAGCAAGTTTTTAAGGCAAGCTTGGTAAAAAAAAACGTAATTTATCGTTACTAAAAATCTCCTTCAAAGATCGGTATTTTTTGGCTGTCAACTCTTAAGATCTGAACCCTAACTATGCTTGCCATTTGCTGGTGTTTTGCCCACTTCGCCTTGTGATAAAGTCTCCAATTTTCTTTTTTCACTTTCTCGAACACATATCCGAAGAAAACTCTTCTCGTATGACACTATATATACAGTCTGAAACCTACTAATCTAATTACAATTATATATATTTTCGTCGTTAAAATTTTAGTACCGCGCTGGAATAGCTTTCCCGCTAGATTCATTATTTTAAAACCATTCAGCAGAATGTGACTAACTGAGCCAGGCACCAATCTGTACAATGACTGCAGCAACATCTTACTTCTGCAGTGGTAATCCCACTTACTCGGTCTTAAAGCACGATGAGACGTATCCGGTTGTACCAAGCTATCAACATTTGAGGCACATTGCCATTTCTGATCAATCACAAAAAGTTGCTGTCGTCGCTGGAATTTTAGTTGCTTTAAAATGTTGAAGGAATGATTACGCGCAGCTTGCCGCATGTTGACTGAGTGTTAATTTAAATAATGTCTAGCCACGGCAGCGCCTGCTACCTGTAATATCCTACCTGTAATTTCCTTCCTCCCTTCATTGGGAGTGTGACCAGTAATTGTGGCGCATTGACAACATTTAGTATTGCTTAGACGCAGTCGCTGCAGCTGCAGTTTAGTGTGCAACTGACCAGCGACATGGAAGGACAGACGACAGGTTGGAAATTGCGGCACATATTCAGGAGCAAAAAGGTTAATCAATTGGATGACCATGAAAACATCTCACCCAAGGAAATAGATGAGGTGAATTTCGATTTCAATGTTATAAGGAACAACAAACCAGCGGACTGTGCTCAGCTAGAAATATTCCATCGCGCCATTAATCCCAGTAAGTAAAACACCAAATAACCCATGACTTTTTATACAATTTTTATATATTTAACAGTTATGTTGCTGGGTCAGTGTTTTGCTGTGATGCCACTGACTGCCATCTGGCAGGCAAATCCTCGTTGTGTGAAGTTCCGCTTCAAATCTCTGCAAATGCTAATGACATTGCTCTTTATGGCGGCTTGTTCGGTGCTCAATTTGTCCATGACGAAGTTTTTGGTTAAGATTGGCATCACAGCGAAGAACTTTGGTTGGTCTTAGCCCCTCGAACAAAAGTCGTGTTAAAATTTATGCCATTTTCTATTCTCCAATAGTGGGTCTGGTGTTCTACACCTGTGCGCAATGCGCTTGCATATTATTCATAGATCTGGCGCGTCATTGGCCGCCTTTAATACGCTACTGGACACGTGTTGAGTTGATCTTTAACAAGCCACCCTATGAGGTACTCAAAAGAAGTCTCTCACAGCGTGTGCGACTTTCCGCTTTGATCATCATAGGCTGTTCCATTGGTAACAGTTTGACTAACGCTATTGGACTGGTAATTACCTGGTTTCCTTTTGCAGTTGAGCATGCTTTGTATCAAACCTCTGCGATTTTAACCTACAAGCGACAGGCGGAATTCTGCTCAAAGTTTCCCAATAGTACAATGGGTGGCGTGTCCTTTGACAACTACATCATAATGAACTATGCTTATGTGTTCCAAGTGCTGCCCTATAGTCGACTTGTGGGTGCCTATATTGTGGTAAGACGAAAAATCGCATTTTTTACTCGACTAATTTGTTAGCAAATTTTTATTAAAGCTGGTAGCTGGCACCGCTACTTTTATATGGAACTATATGGATTTATTTATCATGATGGTCAGCAAGGGATTGGCCTATCGCTTCGAGCAAATCTCCGAACGCGTTCGCAGGCTGGAGCATGAGGAGCAGGTGCCGGAGTCCACATTCATTGAGATTCGCGAGCACTATGTACGCATGTGTCAGCTGCTGGAGCGCGTGGATAATGCCTTGTCCAGCATCATTTTGTTGTCTTCTGCAAATAATTTATACTTTGTATGCGTTCAGCTGCTGAACATATTCAAGTGAGTGCAGCCCCAATCACCTCACAGCAATAAGTTAAGCACCTGATTTCCTCATCATTTCTCCTCATTAGCAAATTTCGCTGGCCTATCAATTATGTGTATTTCTGGTACTCGATGCTGTATCTGGTGAGTCGCACGGCTTGCGTCTTCCTCACAGCTGCTACCATCAATGATGAATCGAAGAGTGCGCTGGCTGTGCTGCGTCGCGTGTCCAGCAAAAATTGGTGCGTGGAGGTGGAACGCCTCATCTTTCAAATGTCCACACAAACAGTGGCTTTGTCTGGCAAGAAATTCTACTTTCTAACACGCAAGTTGCTTTTTGGTGTTCGTATAACTCTCACTTCTTATGGTTCCTTAAGTTAACCCTCTTTCGCCCCGATTTAGATGGCTGGCACTATAGTTACCTACGAGTTGGTGTTGCTGCAATTCGATGAACCCAATCGCCGCAAGGGTTTGCAGCCCTTGTGCGCCTGATAGGTGGCAGTAACAGCACAATCTGACACAGGCGACCACAATTATCTTTAGATTATTGTAAATGCCAGCTGCTAAACCGTACAATTGTCAAAACCCGTAACGCCCATTTATTGCCTGCACGTTTGCATTTTGCTCAAGCGTAAACAGTCCGATTTTTTCACGCTGTCTCGAAAGGTAACCAGGAATGTTGCACTTTGCCTAGCTGAGAATCTCAAATTTATTGACGAATTTTTATAGCTTTACAGTGGCCTTTCATGTCTCAAGCTTATGCTTTGATGCCTGTGAAACAAGGATATAAAACTTTGTTGGTTTAGTCCTTGCGTATTTTATTCATCTACCATTTTGGAAAGAAGAAATTTCCTGTACACTTTTGAAATACCTACAGAATATTGGTGTCTGGAATTGCATTCGCCCTGAGGGGTAAGCGTTATTTGTTTTTGACCAGGCGTCTGATTTTTGCTGTGAGTATTATTTATCAAAATATATGTCACATATAATTCTATAACCACTGCTTTCTTGCAGATGACTGGTAACCTGATGGCTTACGAGCTGGAGCTAATTAGCCAAATTAGTGGCTCTGAGGTGCAAAAGAGCATTTGTAGTCGCTGTTTTGGATCCTCCAAGAGCATTTTCTTATAGCCACTTATAATCAAATTGCTTATTTATGAAGTTGTCAACGGCAGCCATGCAATTTGCACAGAGATTGTAAACAGATAAGCAAAAAAAAAAGAAAAACAAGCTATGCAATTGGCATGGCTGGCATTAAAGAGAACTCCTCCCACCCCAAAGAAACATTTAGTTGATTTTGATAATTCGCAATGAAAATATACGATTGCAGTTGGGCACCAGACATGGTCACGTCCACAAGTGATACGACAAGGCGCCGCCAGAGCGCAAAGCTTGTCAATGTGCGAGGAAGTTAAAATTAATTAATAAGTAACCAACTTTAGCTGAATTGTAACCTGATTTTGCTGCAGTCCAACAAGGCCGACAAAGCTAATGATTGCTATGAGCATTGAGTTCTCCAGTCCCCTGCAATCTAACCAGCACAATTTGTGGTTTTATAAATGTATACATGAGTCACACTGAGACTTTAATTATAGATTAGTGCAAAACAACAGGTGTTTTAAATAGCTAGCAGGACATGCAAGCAAAAAGTTGGGTCTTTGGGCTCACAGCCACAGCCACAACCACAGTTGTGGTTTGCCAGCAGTCTTAAAATGAGGTTTCTGCCCAAGCTGGAACCCAAATTTCGACGCTGGAGAAAGCTGAAAAAGTCGCAACTGTTGCGTAAATTGGCTGAGCTTTGTGAGAGGTGTGAATCTTAATTTAAGAATACATCTACTGTAAAATAAGTTTATATATAATTTAGTGCTCGTAAGCAGGGTTTTGAACAAACCTCCAAAGAGTCTGTTGACCCCGTGAAAAGTGACGAAAGGAAGGAAAAGGGTAAGCAATAAATGCTTTAAATATTTACGGATCATAATAATGCATGTAATTTCATGATAATCTGAAGAACTTTGCTATAGGAGACGCGAACAATTTCTGTACAATGGCACCTTTCATGAGGCAGTGGGCAACGTTTTACTTATAGCCCAATGTTTTGCCATGATGCCGGTGAGGGGCGTCACAGCCAAACATCCCAGTAGCCTGAGCTTTGCGTGGCGCAATGTGCGCACTTGCTGCTGCCTCCTGTTTATTGCGTCCATGCTGGTTAGTCTGGGCCTGACCATCTATAAAGTATTGGTTGGTTCGACTACATTTAATAACATTCGGCCCCTGATCTTCAAGAGTAGCATCGTGGTAGTGTGTCTCACTGCTCTCAACTTGGCGCGAAAGTGGCCAGAGCTGATGACGCACTGGCATAGAATCGAAGAGGATCTGCCGCAGTATCAGACGCAGCCTGAGAAGCGACGCATGGCGCACTCCATCAAAATGGTCATGTTTGTGGGCATGATGCTGTCCTTTGGTAAGCAGCTCATTTTTAACAATAGATGGGATAAAATACATGTATGCTTCACACAGCGGAACACTTGCTGAGCATCATTTCGGCCATCAGTTATGCGTCGTTTTGCAACCGAACCGATGATTCCATCCGCAATTTTTTTCTGTTAACCAACGATGAGATTTTCTATGTGCTGGATTACTCTTTGCCGCTGGCACTGTGGGGTAAATTGCAAAATGTCTACTCAACTTTCATATGGAACTACATGGATATATTTGTGATGATTGTCAGCATCGGTTTGGCATCCAAATTTCGCCAGCTCAACGACAATTTGCTCCAGTTCAAGGGCCTGGTGTGTGTTTAGTTGTGGATTGATTGTATTTCATAGATTATTTATATATGTATATATCCTTAGCACATGGCTCGTGTGTATTGGTCGGAGCGGCGCATACAATATCGTAATATTTGCACATTATGCGAAAAAATGGACGATGCCACATCGTTTATAACGATGATCTCCTTCTCCAACAATCTGTATTTTATATGTGTGCAGCTGCTGCGCAGTCTCAAGTTTGTTGAAAATCTGTTTGTTTTTAGATGGGGATCACTTTATCACTTTGCTCCACAGCACTATGCCGTCGAATGTGGATGCTGTCTACTTTTACTTCTCGCTTATATTTCTGATTGGGCGCACCCTGGCCGTGTCCTTGTATGCGGCTAGTGTCCACGATGAGTCCCGGCGATCGTTGCGCTATTTGCACTGTGTACCCAAGGATTCGTGGTGTCCGGAGGCAAAGCGCTTTGTCGAGGAGATAACCAGCGATATGGTTGCACTCAGTTGCATGAAGATATTTCCTCTGACAAGGAAATTGGTGCTCAGTGTGAGTGTTCTTAAATCATATTAACAATACATATATTAAATATACCTTTGATCTTACAGGTAGCTGGCACTATAGTCACATACGAGCTGGTGCTAATACAGTTCCATGAGGATCAGAATTTGTGGGATTGCGTTAACAGCAGCTATTCGTAATTGTTAACATTTCAATATTAAAAACAAGATTTTTTTTTTGCATAATAAATAAAAAATCGTTATTTGCATTTTATTATTATCATCGAAGCAATAAGGAAACCAACAAAAGATCGCTCCTTAATATCAATCGGTTACATGCTTAACTATAGTTACACAACTACGTTCATATGTTCATTAATGTGTATGTGAGATTGTAGAGTTAAATATCAAATATTATTTCATGTTCTTGTTCTTGTTCTGGTTGTTGTTTCAATACAATGGTCACTAGTTCACTTACAAGCTAAACAGCTACTAATGGGTTTTGTGTAGGAGGAGCTGTGACTGGCATGGGGTCATCTCAGTGGTCTTTTTTTTTTTTTTTTTGGTGCTCTTGATTGATAACGATTTAAGTATACAATGTAATCAATGCAAAAGCTTCACACAAAAATTCAGCTAAATATTTTTAAATATAAACTTGCTTAAAGTTAAATTCAGTTGCGGTTATTCTTTCGTAATGTTTTTGTTTTTTTTCTTTTTTTTTCTTTCATTTATATAATATTTTGCTACGACAAAGAAGGTAACATGTACGGAAGTCTGGTGGTTTCTTGTTGCTTAATTATTTGTTAACGTTATAAAACCAGGCTCAAAGTATATGTATATGAATATGTATTGTAGATTGTACGATTAGTTTTGTTTATGCATATGTAAATGGAGCTACAGCGGAAGCTATATGATCATGATATAATTACCTATAAAAATGCGTTAGTGGCTTGCTATAACTACGATGGGTGGTGCGGTGTGGTGTGGTTGGGTGTATTTGTTAGTAATACTACTTATGTGAGTTTTACTGCTGCCAGTAAAAGCTATCAAAAACTTGTTCGATGTTGTTGAACGCCATCAATTACATTACATAGCACTTATAGAGGGTAAAAGAAAGCACATGAGTTGAGAAAGGCAAAAAAAACAAAGTATCACAAAGATTGAGATCTTAAATTAAAGCATAGCGAAAGTTCAAATAAATACAAAAACTGAGAGCCATATTAATTATACTAGTTTTAAATAGACCTTACGAGGAATGCGGAAACACAAATGCGAGCGTGTATGAATGTTTGCGTTGCGAGTGAATCAAGCCTGAGCTAGCAGTTGGCCAAATCAATCAGTGAGTCTGCGATTGTGCAGCTCAGTGTCGTTTGGCATCGTATTGCTTAACTTTCTCTGGTATGGCTGCCTTCTCCACAACCACATGCAGGCCCAGTTCCTCCAGAGATTTTACATAGATGAGCTTGCGCCAGAATTTTGTGCTGATATAGAAAGAACAATACGAATTAGATAAAAGGTATAAATAATTGAATTAAATTAGAATTAAATACCTGACAAAGGGGCGCGCCATCCAAACCAAGGATTTAATCCAAAACGTGGGATGCACCAAATACATGTGCTTCAGACTCTTGCGCAAGCGACGATCCAACAGTTGGTAGCAACTATAAATTCAAAATTTACCAACTGTTCTCATTACTTCCAACTTATGGTTGCTCTTACCGTTTTAGCCATGGAAATGGAGGCACATTGCGTCGACTGGAGCCGCCATGCAAATAGATAAGCACATAGTCATCCGTGACGAGCTGCTCCAGTGTCTTGACCACATACAGAAAAAGATTGTCCATAACATAGCTGTAATCGGCGCGGGATCTGTCCGGTAAGTGACAAGCGCAGAATATGACAATCGCATTCTGACCGCCGGCTTTCAAATAGCCGCCATGAGAGAGCACACGCTTATAGGGCTCAATGACGCGCATATCAATTTCGCGGGTGCGTCCATCAGGCAACGTAATCTTTTGCCAATTGCGGGAATCACGTCGTTCCTCATCGGCTGTATACTGTGGCAGCTCCGACGAAGCAGCTCCTCCGGAACCAACAGCGGTTGCATGCGGTGTTGGCGTTGTGGTCATGCCAAAGTCATCCAACTCGTCATCGTTGTCTGGCAGCAGTTCGGGACCCTCACACTCATCGTCATCATCATCATCCTCACCATCCAAGCCATCGATGAGCGAACTCGATGGACTCAGCGAGGCCAAATTGTGCTCGATGTCTTCGTCGTCGTCGAAACTGTGATTTGATATGGAATCCAAACTGGATATATCCTCCCCAACAACCGCTGCACCATTCGAACGTTTCGTTTTGCGCGACGCTTTATTGTTCACATTGGGCAGCAGTGAAACCGACTGGAAATTGGACTCCACAGCAGCCAAATACTGTGAAACATCCGCATCCGACTCGCTGCTTAGTAGATCAGGGCTATTGGCGCGAAGCAAACACACCTTGGCATCCTGTGGCTTCACCCGCATATTGTTCTGTTGATTAAGGGTATTGCGCACAGCTTCGGTGGTTGCCTGCTCTGTGCGCGGCACAACATCGGGGAAATTCTTGCACTTGCCCTGAAATGGCTCCGAATCGGAGTCCGTGTTTGTGGGCGACATCAGCGGATGGCTATTGGCCAGCGTCAGCATGCGTTCACCTATTTGTCGTTGTGGCAGCAATTCCGGACGTATTATACGATTATCAAGCGTTGATGAGTTCTTGTTTTCGTTATTCTCTCGCTCATCGTCGATTTTATTTGGCATGATGGCATCGTTGGCCTGCTCATCGGCCAGCGGTGAAACGCCCGTGGAGTCCGTTGGCGTCTCGGAGATGTCCATTTTGCTCTCGGACTGTGAAGACTCCGACTCCGCGTAGTGACAACTGCAAACGCAATCGATTAGTCATCACAACAGTCGTCATTGGAATTGTGCTGGGCGCTTACCTCATAGTTTTGTAGCGTTTGGCAAATGCTTCAGCGAGTTTTAGCAATATTGGAATGCCGTTACGCACTCATTAATGTAGAACATTTTTAAGAATATACATCACATTATATTATTATCAAGTTTCACATCACTACATTTTGTTAGCAATCTTAGGGCAGATGCACAAACGTCTATTACATTGGTCACACTTTTTTTAAAGCTGGATTGTATCGATAGTATTTCATGGAACTGTTAACAGTATGCTTGGTCTGTTGAATTGAATTTACAATCTAAAATTGGAATGTCTTGACCCGCTGTACAAATTGACAATTATTTACAACTATAATTTTTTTTTTTTGCATTTGCAGTGCATAACTCTATTTAAGCTTCTATCAATGTTGAAATAATTATGTTAAGTTCCTATGTAAATTAGTGTTGCCACCTGGCAGAACAATCGTCTTACGATGTCGACGTATCGAGTACTTGTATATCGATTTGTCGCAGAGTTACCAGGAATTTGTGCGTCGTAAAAGAAAAACAAATTATTGGACAAAAAACCATGGAAGGCACTCAATTACCTGTAACAATTACAAATACTGATGCACCAGCAATCGTGAAGACCGCCAATGCGCCTATTGTGGCTACACACACAGCAGGCGTCCCTGCCACTGTCAGTGTGTCATCGACATCTGTCAACACTTGCGCAGCCCCAGCAGCTACAACAACAACTACAACAACGACTTCAACCAAAACGCTTTTGAGTAAAACTCCAATTCACAATTTACCGATAGAGTTGCTGCAAAACGACGCAGCGAAACGCCGAAGGTGAGTTTCTGACAATTCAATCAATCCAACTGGCACCTGTAACTGACGTCAAACAATATTTAAAGCTCCTCGCGAACAATTAAACGCAAACGTTTTGACGACGAAATCGTCGAATACAA
The DNA here is from genome assembly GCA_035043845.1 of Drosophila picticornis. Classification (NCBI taxonomy): domain Eukaryota; kingdom Metazoa; phylum Arthropoda; class Insecta; order Diptera; family Drosophilidae; genus Drosophila; species Drosophila picticornis. The sequence goes on along the minus strand of JAWNMR010000122.1, from coordinate 19,686,221 downwards.
TCTGACAATACCAGCGAGCCGAGGCGGCGCCGATCCAAACCGCTCGAATCGCCCGCGCACCACTTCGCAAAACTATCCTGGAATTGTGACGACACCAACGACATTGTTGCAATCGCCCGCTTCGACTTTAGCGGCGGCCGCTGTTGTTGTGCCCGAAACGCCTCAGACACCAGGCACTGCTGTAGAATCGCTACCCGGCACTCCAAGTGTTGTGGCTGCTGCAGCACCTGCTACGCCTTTAACGCCAGTCACGCCCGCACTGCCGCTGCCCACAGTTAACACACCTGTGGCACTAGCGCAGCCAAAGCCGAGACCGATTATGGAACGGGCTCCAGCCTCTGAACGTCGTCCGCGTCCCTCGCGCACTACTAGCAACCGGAAGCCACGCCGCAATGGCCGCCCATTGGCACAGATGGCCACCAAGGATCTGGGTCGCTGGAAGCCAATTGATGACCTGGCGCTTATTATTGGCATACAGCAAACAAACGATTTGCGCATGATTCATCGTGGTGTCAAGTTCTCCTGTAAATTCACGCTGCAGGAGCTGCAGCAGCGTTGGTACGCGCTGCTCTACGAACCAGCCGTGTCGCGTATTGCCGTCTCCGCCATGCGTAATCTGCATCCCGAAATGGTGGAGTCCGTGCAGCGCAAGGCTCTATACAGTGTGCAGGAGGAGGATCTGCTGGGCACCATCAAAAGCGTAAGCAATAAACCCTGTGCAACTTTCTAACTTAAACTAATATTCTTCAATCACAAACAGACGGAAACACCGAAACTGGAGCAATTCCAAGAGCTGCTGGACAAGAATGCTGGCATCTTCTATTGCGCACGTACCGCTAAGTCGCTCCACAATCACTGGCTGCTGCTCAAGCAGTACTGTTTGCTGCCGGATCAAACAATAAAGCCGCTGCACGGCTCAGATCAGCCGCTGAGTTTCTCGGATGCAGAGGATCAAATATTAGATCAGGAATTGAATGAGCCGCGTGACGAGGCGCTGGAGATTGAAACAATGCTGGCCGACCGGCGCAACAAGCGCGACATACGTCTGCTGGAGAATGAGCTATCACGCTGGGGTGTCTTGGTTGATTCTGTGCTGGGTCCGACGGCTGCCAGTGAATTCGACAATCAAACACTTGCCTGTCTATGCGGCCGCCTGGTGCGATACTTAATGCGCTCGAAGGAGATTACGTTTGGTCGCGAGGCCAAGGAGTGTGGCGTGGATGTCGATCTGTCGCTGGAGGGACCTGCTGCAAAGATATCACGTCGTCAGGGCACCATAAAGATGCGTAGCAATGGCGACTTCTTCATTGCCAACGAGGGCAAGCGGGCCATCTTCATTGATGGCACACCGCTGCTGAATGGCAATAAGACGCGACTGGCCCACAACTGCACTGTGGAGATCTCAGGACTGCGCTTCACGTTTCTGGTTAACTATGAGCTCATCAATGCCATACGGCAGGAGAGCGCCAAAACATCGAATCATTTGAATTAGACTAGTATTAGCCTCTTATAAAATTAAAGCAAAGGCAGCTGTCCCCGTCAAGGTCGCTGTCATTACTACTATTCTTAACATTAATAAGAAAATACGTTCTGGAAATATACAACATAAACAATGGCATAAGCAAGTACTTAACGCCCACTGCATCTAATAAAGTCAATGCGCCAATACGCTTCAAACGAGCGGAAGCAATCAAGCAATACGCCCAATACACGATGGATACCTTAGCTCGAGTGGCTTACATGCTTTTGTCATCAGGTCTGCAAATGTGAAATATTTATATATTTTGTATAATTAGTTAGGTGTTGAATATCTTGAAGTTCGCTCGGATATAATAAAATCAGACGTTAAAATTACTCATAAACCAAAAGCGCCCTTCTGAAATCTCTGGGAGTTAATAAACCCCTAAGAAAATCATGTGCATATTACAAATATTATTTGAAGTATTTAGAGTATTAGACGAGTGTTCACTCCCCAGTACATTATTAATATTTAAATTTATTTGAAACTTCGATTGACACAAATTGTAACAGGATCTCGTTTTCATTGTGGTCAGTTTTTTCTGGCCAACCTACGCAATTGGCGTGATATTAAGTTCAAAACACCTACGCAGTCTGTCAGCAACTTCAGGCCAAGAACAGCCAGACAAATTTGAGTTCTTTGGTGCGCTGTGTCATGTGGCTAATTTGCGACTAACTTCGTAAGCGTCTATTAATTACAGCGTAGCTTTTGAAAGTATCCACAGACAAAAACAAAAAAAACCATTCTATTCGTAGAAGTAGAGAGACACAGAGACACGCGATTGTTTAAATTTCTTCCCATATGTAATTATTAACAAATTTAAATAAAGTCTTTTGTCAACTTACAAAAATATATGTATTTAAAAGTTAGTACTTTTATTTTCCGCTCATTGTTCTAAGCCAACAAAAATTTGGTAGCTTGATTAAATTGCGCAGTGCCGTCGTTGGTTAGCTGCATAATATTTTGTTGAACCGTTCGAGGCGCCTGCCAAAAAAACCAGGCATAATTAATTAATGTGGCTGACAACACCTGTAACTTAATATAGAAATTAGCCACTACAAGGGGAATATAGAGAAAGTTCGATGACTTTCGGCAGACGCGACGACCTTTCTTTGCTGCCTTCTGTCTTCACTCTTCTTACCTCGGTTCTGCGATGGTCTTCGATGTTCTTCGATGGTCTTTAAACTGCGTTGTTAACACTATAAACTAATAAGCTGTCGGCCATGGGTCGGCCCTCAATCTGAGTCGGATTCGGAATTGTGAATCGGGTGTCGGGATTCTTTGGGCTTATAATCTGTTTGCCACTCGACGGGCATTGCAGGCAAATTAAAATATAATTAATTGTTGTCACTGTCTATAAAAAGTCAATTTTTTTGTACAATCGATGGAATTCCTGTTCTTTTACTTGGAATTTCGCTACGCTTCTGCTTCTTCTTTTGTGGGTCTTCTGCTTTGGTTCAATAACAAGTCGAACGTTGATTTGTGTGCATTTTTTGTGGCCAGAATCATCAGCTGCTTTCTTTTTGGCCAATATAGCTGATGATGCTAGAACGAACTAATGAAGTTTAGCTTTGTCTTATTGTTGCTGTTGCCGCTCTTTTTTTTTTTTTTGTTATTACATATTATTTCTTTGGCTGCCTTTTGTGCAGTTCACCGAACTTTTGTTGTTGTTTTTCATAAAAAAAAGTTGCGATGTTTCGGTGATGTCGCAACTGCTAAAATTAGTCTGAATTTTGTGTGCTTGTATCTTTTTTTTTCTAAAATTTTTCTATTAGCGTAGGTCAAGCTGTTTTTTTTTTTGTTGCAAATTTCTAGCATCTTTTGATCTGTTAGTCTCTGCCCTAGCTTCGCATCCAAATATGGATCGTTGGCGTTTTTTTTTAAAGCTGGATAAGATTGGTGTTTTTTGCTTGTGTGGGTGCTTAACTTGGGGGCGCAACTTTCACGACCCAATTTGCTGGATTAGCTGCATGAGATCATAATGGAATTACTTGAGTTTTGGGGTTAGTCTTTGTCCAAGTGACACCTGTACATTTTTCCAGTTGATATAACTCAGCGATTATCTCATGCACTTCAACGCTTGCTGCTTACATAAAAAAATAAAACAAAACTGTCGCAGTCAGAGCGCGTCAACAATTCGTGACTTTGCAGGAATAATGGTGAAAAAATATCTATTGGAAATAACCAATAGAAAGACAACAACTTTCAGGGCGTAGTCGAAGCTTAAATGCTCTTAAAGTTCGCATCTCTTCTGCAGTTAATTGATTGTCATATTTACGATCTCATAATTAAGAAACAATGTTGCTCAAAATTCACCATCAAATCATTTTCATAATTCGACCACCGTAAAGCAAGTTTTGCATAGGTTCTGAATTTGTATAACAAAAAATATGGCCACAATCTAAACTGACATCCATAAGATGTCTGCAAGCATATTAACAACGCATAATCCGGTAAAAATTAGTCATAACAAATTTATTACAATAAACAGCCATTGATTTTGGCGATTTGCCTGTAAGATTAACACCTTTTTTTATAGGGTCCAAAAACGCAGTAAGTGTATGATAAAGGTTTAAAAATAGACTTTAAATATGACACTGAACAATTTGGCGAATCGATATGCCAAAATCTCTTCTCTTTTCTCCGTTCCGCTCGACTCCTTCTCCAATTCATCATTAACATCAAACAAAACGAAACCTTGTCTTCTCATGTAACAATGGACAATTTGGCCCTAAGCGTTTAATTTCCTGTATGTGTGTGTGTGTGTACAGTGTGCGCCATAAGTGCACGCACATTGATTATACAATGCGCAAATACGATAACATTTATAATACTTCATAGTTGGTCAGTTGTTGTTGTTATTTTGTTTTAATTTTGCTAATCGCGTTTCGATCAATTTGATTTCAATTGTCAAACGCGCAGCAATGTCGATGGGGCGAGAGGGAGGGAGTTGGGGGCGTGTTTGGCTGAGTGACACTTTTGGACAGCATGTCGTATGCGTCATGTATTCAAATATTTAAATTCTGTTTCGCTTGTAACGCATAAATAATCCAACTACTCGAATTTGTTCCGCGTTGCCTTATTTTATTTTTCGTTGCTCATACGCACAGTGGGTCGCGTGCCTGTGATCTGCATACTAATTTTGGTTCAGTTTGTTTATTGCATCGTGTTGCAAATATATTTTCGGACTGCGAGCAATAGATTTATGAAATGTTTAGTTTTCCAGTGTGATTTAGTGTGAGGCAAATGATACCATGCCAAAGACATGTGACGTCACTGAAGCGCCCACAACAGTGCACGCGATAAAGGCGCAGTTGTCTAAGATTTGATTTGGTGCTGTTGCTGTTGCCGTATGCTGTATGCCTATTGGTGGCGACTCAAGCGCCAGCCAGCGGCAACAAGTTGATTCAAACGACAGCCTTGAAATGCGCCGCTCCATTAGACAGACGGCGCCTTCAACTCTTTGTCCATCACCCACGCACTCCACAGCCAACAAAAACAAACACATTAGACAAAAAACAATTCCAACAATAACAACAGCAACAACAACAAAACGCACTGGCGCCAAAATCAACTATGCTCAATTTGCAAAAACTCCACTTTGGAGCTTAACAGCTCAAGTTGTTATATGAGCCGAGATCTTTTGCAGACAAATAATTACAGCGATTTGATTTTTTAATTAAATCAGGCCACAAAGCAATACCTGATTGTGGGCATACATCTTAGATATGTATCTCAAATGGCTACGACTAGCTTTTATGACACATGTGGGTGTTTTTTTTCCCAAATGATTTATTTTTGTATTATTATTATGATTATATTTTTTTATCCACTGACTCAAATGTGAGTTGTTTACTGATTTGTGGAAATATAGTTTTTGTTTTGATTTGTATTTATATCACATTTGCAGATAAAACTTTAATTACAAAAATATCAAATTTGGAATTTCAATGAAAACACATTTATTGCACAATACAATCGAGCAAGCGTCTCCTGTCAATACTTTTAACCAAAATCAGAGGAGAATGACTTTAAAGTTCGAATTCCAAGGCGACGCAAAAGCAAACCCTTTCTAAATAAATTGCTCAACGCATGAAGTCTCGAGTGCTGCACTCGATCATCAAAGTATCAATATTTTATAAGCACATACAGCATGCAATCTAAATGTTGAACTTTATACCAGAATTAAGTGTAATTATTTTCGAGCTCAATATCAATCTATGTGTGATGTAAACCCAGACACATTCAATTTGGCGCGTGACTGTTTGCGGGTGGGTGGCCAGAGAATGCGTCTGAGAATACTGAAATCGGCTTATGGCCTGGAAAGTGGCCGAGAGTGTTCATAAAGTAGATTACTTCTAACAGCCATGACAAGAGACAAACAGCTTTACAGCGTCATGCCGCAGACAGTCGCCTCCACTGAGACCCTCCACTGGGCTTCCCCCGCCTCCCAGAGGCAAAGCCACCTCGACTTACGATCCGAAACGAACCGACTGTGAAACGAAGCCGTCGATGTGGCTGTGATCGCGCTCCGAACGGTTTGGCGATTTGAATTCGAAGTTTTTAAACCGTCAACTAAAAGCGCTGCGATTTTAGTGGCAAACGAGCCAGCTGAGCAAACGGACGTGAGACACGGCTTAAACAAAAAACCAACAAAAAAAAAATAAACAGATTCGAGATCGTTAGCAATCAAAACGCTAGACGGTTATCGGAAGTGCAACAAAGTCGGCGGAACTAATTACACATTTCGGCTATTAACGGCACATCTTTTAGCCAATTTTTTTGTTCAACTTCGACGCGCACGGGCGTGATGTCGGTGGCAGCTGCAGCAGTTGCCGATAACCATAATCACAAATTTAATACGCATTGCGATTTTGGTTCAAAGTAGATGCAAATACAGTGACAAATTAGTATTTATTAATTTGCGACAAAGTGTTAAAATTGTTGTGCAACAGGAATTACAACGTGTACGCATCATGTGGCTAAAGAGCATTCATTTGGTAAGTGTAAGCAGACAATCGTGTGTGTGTGTGTGTGTGTGAGAGATAAGGCAGCTTTAAGACTTGTGGTCAAGGGAATTGAGAAATAGCAGCAAACATTTGGATTGTGTTATTGATGTGGCGCTTGGATGGTGTTCCAGCGGCGATTTGACAATTAGTCAACATTGATATCAGCGCAGCGATCCTTGTTATTTAGCAAATAAGTGGCCAAATAGGTGACGGGATCCGTGGGTCTCTCCTGGGCCAGAGACCGAAGTCCGTGCAACAGAATGGGCGCAACTGTCTGCTCCAGATACTGACGCACTGTTACCGAATTGAGATCCGGACGTGGCTTGTGGCAGACCGTGTGGACCTTTGGACTGTCGGTGCCAGAGTCCCGTTCATGCTCCTTCAATAAGGACTTGTTAGTAATTCCGGTATCCGACATAATCGCAATCTAAACGACAAGTTTTTGAAATTTTAATATTTCAGGTTTATATTTTATTTTATTTTACCAGCTACAGAATTTGAAAAAAAAAACAAAAATTCCCGAAACAATAGTTTTTTTTATAAATAATAGATTTTACTTATTATTTAAAGCAGTTGTAGAGGTGCTCAGCTAAAATGGTAAAACACGAATGAATATTTAGGTGCAAAAGCTGCGCAGCTTACTTCGATGAAATTTTCTATATTTTCATGGCCTGCTCTGTTGCTCAAAAACTATGTTCTCATTTCAAATAAAAACAGAATATTATTTTTTGTTTGAGTTTCAACTTAAAATGCAAATTGCATGACTCGGCTAAATGGTTCCCACAATTTCATTTTCTATTTAAGCTTCAGCACTAAATCTATCAGCGCATCGATAATTGGAAACTAAAACAAAAAAAAAAAAAAAAAAAACAAAGTGATTTGTTTCAAAGATTTAAGAGCACCGCTGAAGTTGCGTTGATTTATTATCAACTAGAATATGGCAAGCTGCTGGCAATAACAAGTTGGGAAACATTTTCAAATTGTTAACCTACTAAAATGCCTCAAGAATTTGACGAGCCTATTTATTTTCCAAATTTATATATTTTTTTTAGCAAATTAAAACGAAATACGAATTAAAAGTTTGTCATAAGCGGACTTGGGCAATAAACTTGTTGGTTCGCAAGCAGAGAAATTCTTAAATGCAAAAACAAGTATTAAATCTTATAAAGCTAATGGATAACGTTAAATGGTTAAATGGCAAGCAATTCAATATTCAATATTGAAAAATAGTTTTACCATATAACAATTTAGATTTACGTGTCAATATTTTACAAACACAATATGCGAAATGGCAGCTTGTTGTTGTTTGGCTATTTGCCGGTGTTTGTGCTAATACAAGCCTATTGAATAATTCATTGGCTTACGTACTACTAGTCATACAACAAATATGCCAACCAAACAAGCGATTAACACCACTTTTTTGTTGTCGTTTTTCGCCATAGCAAACCAGTAGTATTTGACCTATATTAGAGATGCCCAGATTAATTTGAATATAAATAGAATTCAGTGAATAGCCAAAACGTTATTTGTTAACTGTTTGCGGGGCCGTAAGGGCGGCCGTTGGAGGGCTTTAATTAATCTTGCCAGCATCAAAAAATTTCAACAAAAATCGTGCATTAAATTTACTTGTTTCTGCTGTGATGCTTATGATGAGGCAGCAGGCTGAGGATTCCTCTCGGAACTGTGCAAACGTGTAAATTTGAATAGTTCGAAAAGATAAATAGATAGATAGACAGAGGGGGAAAATGAAATAACAATTTGAAAAGCATAACAAAGGTCACTGGCATCGTCTGAAGCGCGAGTTAAAAATTCGGCAATGATGAGTATGTGTTGATGATTATGTGGCTGTTAAATGGATGGATAGATGAATGGACGGATTGATGTATTTTAAAGTGTGTGTGAGTGGTTGCGTCGTGGGCAGCCGTAGCAGCAGCAGCCACAACAGCAGCACGTGGGCTGGGCCAACCTTTCCCTTGGAAGGCAACAAATCAAACAAATTGCAGCAGCAATTGCGCAAATTGGTAACGCTATTAAAACAAGTCCAAGACAGGTTCAAGACAAGCTGTAAAAATGCTAATGGGCAGCTGTAAAAACCACAGCAACGCAACAAAAATATGATATAAAATCACAAACAACAAAATTAGCGCAACTGAATTAATTAACAACTGAAGCATTTGGATTTTTTTTTGTTGTGTGACCTTGAGAGAGATGGCAGCCGACGGCGACAGACAAAATATCAGATTGAGTGACAGCTACGAATGCGAAATGTTTGCTAATTTTTCTTGTACTTTGTAGCAAAATGAACCCAAAACTGGACTTAAGTTCCATATTGAAATTGCTCATTTCTCATTTCTAATTTCTCATTTTCACATTTCACAATTACTTATATATGTATAATTAAATATAATTTTAAATGTAACATGCGGCTAGTAAAAAAAAAATAAATTCAGCTCCAGGGGACTCACAGATAAATTATTTGTTTGCCATTTTGCTTAGCATTTTACGCAAAAATTATTTGAGCACGCCCCTAATGAACTTTGATTAAAATCGCATTTCATGAATTGGCCTAAAAGCACCGCTTAAAAATAACAGCAACTTTTCAACAATGATTCGGCAATTTCATTTTGTTAACTGACCCAATTGCCTACACTGAAGTTAATGTATAACAAAAGAAATTTTCGAGTTTGAAGGACCGACAGAAAATTTGAATTGGAATTCTAATGATGTGTTTGGTTCACACGCCTGAAGCTTGGAAATGGAATTTCTCACTTAACTCAATTAGCTAAACAATATTTGTGGCCAATTTGCAAACAGTTTTTAATGTTGCCTTAACCAAATTAGCAACGGCTGCTGTTTAAACTTTTTATGGCTCCATTCGAATGAATGAATTGCGACCAAACGATGCTCTCTGAGTAATGTGGGAACATGACGCGGGTGGAGTCGACATTTCTGACTTGTTGATTTCTGTTGCAGTTTATGTTTGCTACCTAAAATGGTTGAGATCTCCTAAGGCAAGCTGTGCATGGATGTGTGAAGAACACGCAACCGATGTCAAAAAAATAAAATAAATAAACTTCATAGTAAAAGAAATATATCACATGGTGTAATTAATTGATGCCAGTGTTAGATGAGTGTTCATACAAAATGTGTCATCATCAATGGGTAATCCCCCAGTTTACATTAAGTGAACGCTGCTACTCTCATTTCATTTTGCGTATTCAGATGTTCAAACGAGTGGCTTGAAATGCACATTTTTATTGTATTATTTTTGACAATTTCGTTCTGGCGTAATTTAGTATTGTTTTTACTGTCTATGACACACGCCTTGTCACATTTCTGACTCAAATATTTTAACCTGAACACAGCCCCTGACAGCCCCAAGTGGAAGTTGTAAGAGTGCAAACAAGACAACCACGCGAAATAGAACAAAATGTGTCTATGGCGATGCTGTGTCCCCCTGCCCACACACACCACACACCACACACGCAGTGAGCAGTGACAACAGTGTCACTAGATTACCGGTTGTTTGTTTATCAAGAAGTTATATCCAAGGTGCAGCCTACGCAGGCACAAATGAGTCTCTCTCGAATACAATAGTAATAATCGCTGTGTGGAGACATTAAAACTATGCCAAAGTCACGCTGTCGTTGGCCCTTTCGAAAGTAAAACAAACAGCAAAAAAGAAAAATACGAAACAAACAAATCCAAACAAAAACCATTATCACACATTGCATTTGGCCAGCGAATGAATAGTTTGGCGTTTTGGAATTTGTTCCAGCGGCATTTTGCATAAAATGCAACATTGCTGACACAGTTCACGGCGCCCAGCCCACAGCGAACAGTAACTGGGAGCTTGTAAGCGCTGCCAAAATGCTTTTCCCACATCGTCTTATCTGTGAGAGACTTGTACATACATTCGTGCATGCATATCAAGTTCATTTACACGCAGCTCAGACACACTAAGCGGCAACAACAATTACTATGATTAATTTGTCTACAAAAAAAAAAAAAAAAAACAGAAACATAAAAGAAGAAAAACAACAGCTTTAGTTTTGATGTACATTGACGCCACTAAGTAAACCACAGCAATTATGAAACACAGTTTAGCATTTTATCCAGGCACCAAAACACCTAAAAGAAGCATCCAACTTGGGCAGACAATGCAAGTTGCATGCCCGCACGGCGCTGACAATGAAAAAAGGCTTTATACAAACACGAAATTAAAACACGATCGCACATTGAACATGGCCAACAACAGACTGTAGCTATGCCAAGTTGCATTGGGCCATGTCGAAGCTGAGTTGAATATAATTCAATTTCTTGTTGTATTATTTCTTCGTGCAACTTTCACTCTCTTGTGGGGCCGAATGTCACGAGCGAGTTTTGGGTTTTCTTTGGCCACAAAAAACGGGTGGACTTGGACTGTAACCCACTTGGAACGTTGACAAATTGGAGCAGCCAAGTGCAGCGCCTAAAATGCAGAAAGTTTGCAAAAAAAATTGTATTTAAATTTTACAGCTGCAGCCCCTGGCGACAAAGCGACAAAGCGTCGAAGCGTGGCGGCGTTAAAGAATCGGCACACAAAACAATAGACTTAGGACACGAACTCGCCAGAGTCAAGGCGGGTGGGTGAGGCATTGAGGCGTGCAAGCGCCACTATTGACAGCTTTTGCTACACATTTGGTTGTGAATGTGATTTATGGGAATTTATTGAAGACTTTTCTTTCTTTTGTCCATTATATTAATCAGTCAAAGTCAAAGTTTCTTGGCCTCGAAAAGGCGATGTTTTTGTTGTTGCTCTTGCTGCTTGTGAGAATTTGTGATGAGTCAGCGTCATTTCGTATGCCTTTCGGGGCATTAGCTAAGAGCTGGCTTCATAGCTGGCTGCCTAATTACAAATGGCCTTCATGCGATTTGCAGTTAAAATGGCATTCGGAAAGCTTACACAACATTTCACGCCTCGACAAATTTTGGGCGCGCCACCAACAATTCTGAGTGCGTTATGCAATTCAATTTTATAGCAGCTCGACAATATTCATAATCATGTAGCCATGTAGCCAGAGCCATAAAAAAATTCAGTGAAAACTTTCGGAAGCGCGTGAAAAACTGAACTGCCTACGTGAGCTGCCCCTCTGATTCTTTTGGGCAGCGTCGTTTGACCTTGTCGCTGTAGAAGTCATAATAATGCTTATGAATTATTATTGATGATGCATGCACACATTTGTTTGACGGCTGGCAAACGCATTTGCATGCCAATCGCATAATTACACAGCTTGTGAATTCTATTCTGTAGCTGGGATAATATGCGTAACTCACACGCACATCACAGCTGCAGCAGGTAAACAGAGTGGAACAGTAACATTTCACTCATAATAACAACAAATGTGGTAAGCGTCATTTCACACCTCTCAAGCATGCCAAATGTATTACGCATTTGGCAAGTTTCAACCAAAATGGCTAAAATGATGCAATGACGGCAGCGACAAATGCAAGTTGAACTGCCTCAATGCAATTTGTTAAATGATCTACGCCAGTCGACAACGGCAAACAAACAGCAACAAAAATATCACACAGATTGAGAACTGTAATGCTTGAAACATCGAAACTTGTGTGCCCTACAAGAAGAAATGTTAGTGAAGATAATTGAAAGAGTGTGTAAAAAGTGAGATAAAATATTAAATTAGTGTTTGGCAATGGAAAAGTGGAGAAGTTCCGTTGTGTAGATAATGTTTAAATGGGTGGATATCAGTGTTATTGATTAGAGTTTTTGCAAAAAATTCGTTTAAAAGGATTGCAAAAATATAGATAAATATTTTATATATTTTTAAATATTTATTATATTTATATTTGAAGTACATAATACATTCAATTTAATTTACATTAGACATTTTCATTATATCTTTTTTTATTTGGAAGAGTATTAAAGTAGGCTCAGAAGCATGTAAGCAAGTTGCATGCGTCGGATGTGATTTTATTTATAGAAATTAGCAATTGTGTAGCCGAGTAGCAACAGCTGCCAAATGCAAATATTGTAAACTGGGTTAACCAGAGGCGTTACTAAGCAGCAGCAGTTCGGGTCACTTTGTAATTGGACAAACAAGACAGGCGGACGTTGTTTAAAATCGCGTGGTTAGCGTTGCTGGTTTTTGAAAAACATGTGCCCACTAATCAAACACCAACACATGCTGTAGATATCAATATTATTCTACATTATTTAAAGTGTGTGGCAAGTTATATTTGCAATTGAATTCTGGCCACTTATATAACTGTGAGCAACTAATGAAACAGGAAATGTCAGCACCGAAATTTTTGTCCAAAAAAGGCAATCAATTGTTGTTTTTGTGCAGGTTACGAAAAGTCAATCAACTAACGAAACTTAATACAATTTCGTAGCGACTGTTGTTGTTGTTGTTGCTGATGCTGCTGTGGCTGCTGTGTCTGCTCCCACAGCAATTTGAGCAATGCTCGAAATTTGACGGCGGTCTGTCAGTAGCTCTTAAGCTCATATATTGAGACCCTCTGCTGTGCCCGGTGTGGGTGTCTCTCCAAAAATGTGTAATTTAATAGGCAACAAGAGTCATTCGCTAAGTTGTTGTTGTTGCTGTTGTTGTTGTTGTTGATTTAGCGCGCATTCTCGGAATTGATTGTGTCTAATGAAATGTTTCATTAAATCGCCGCATATTAATATAGGATTTCATGTTCGCAATGTGTTTTTCGTTTTGATGTCATTATTGTTTGTGGAATTTGAGCAATTAGAAATTATTATTTGCTTCATTGCCTCGCTGATATGCTTGCCAACGCTCAAATGTCAGATGCACGGCATGTTGTCAGGTAATAGAAACGTTTCGAAGCATATCAGACATGTTGCTTTGAGTAACATATGGTGGCTATAATCATTGTGTGACTAACAAGTGAATACGCAAACGATTCCCCAGATTCCCGCCTACAAACCCACAAAAACCGCAGAAAACAGTAAACAATAACAAACCACAACAACACCTTCGCATGCTATGTAACAAGTTTGTGTCCTAAGTCTTTGGATTTGCATGCGATATTTTTGCCCATCTCAGCTTTGAGTTGAATGTTTTGGCATATTTAAAGACGGAAGCGGCCAGCAAATTGTAATTATCATGATTATACATATCTTTATCGGCCCATGCAAGTTAGTAAATAGGAAAAAGCAAACACGCAGCTAATCATAATGTGAAAGGTTCACCGTCATCGCAGTAGGTGTGCTTCATCAGCGACTTGTTTTAATAATATTAAAACAAAATTTGCTGGTAGAATGCAAGATAAACGCAAAAAAAAAAAAAAAAATACAAGCTGCGCTACATATTCTGGGTTCATTTATCATAATTTTTGCTACATTTTGTTGTTTTGTGTTGCGTTGCGTTGTGTGATCTAATAAATTTAGAGCGCGCGCATAATTATAGCTGAAGCGAATTTTAATTAAAAACCACAACAGTGAAGGTCAGTTTGGGGCTAGGCAGTGCCCCCTGGGGGCACTCATTCACAATGAGTTAGATAGTTTTGGTTTCATTGACTTGGCATAAATTGCAGCTTGGGCATTTGTAGAATTTATTTGGGGTCAGATAGCCAATGCTTTTTGTTTGTTTTGCGCTGATGCCCAGCGCTGCGTAAATTACGCCAAAAATGTTGTGCAACCGTTAACGGTCTTTGTTGTTACCATTTCGACCAGCAGCAGCAGCAGCAGCAATAACAATAACGTAAACAAAAAGCGCCACTTAAATTGCGCGCCAAGAAAAACGTGATTTTCCACTTTTGATTTTGTTTTTTAAGGCGCGCTCGCGCCCATAAGGAGTCGCCTGACTTGATGATTCTCACGTAACCAACGCTGGCAACATGCGGCAAGCAGCCGGCAACATCAACATCAACATATGTTGCCGAGCTGCGGCTGGAGTCGACACCAACGCCAACCGGTTGAGTAACTACGACGCCAATTTCGAACTGAACATTTCTTCCAGATCTTTGCTCTCAAAGCTAAAGTGGCTGTTGTTGCTGGCACTTTTACTCTCGTTGTTGCCGTCGCTTGCATGTCTGTCTGCCCGTCTATCTGTCTGCAATCTTTTGGCCCCATAACGGAAATGGCCATAATAATTTTTGCACAATTTATTACGTTGCGTTAGCAAATAAAATAAATTTACTAGCCAAGCTATTTGCAGCAAATTGAATGTGACGTTTATGTGCAAATATTTATGATTGTAATTGGATGAAAAGGGGACTTTATTTGGCATGTAGAAAGTGGAAATGTACTTATTTTATATATATATATATATATAAAGATATATGCATTTTTGACCGGCTCATGCTGATGTAATCCATTTCTAGCTCATTTGCATGATTGATTGTTGCATTTGCGAGTTGAGTTTGCCAGTTGTTAGTCAGAAATTTAATTAATCAAAAGCTGTACCAAAAATATATGTCTGGGTGAAATTAAATTCAATTAATATGTAAAACAGATAGCTTGGCTTGAGTGACTGACAATAAAGATAAAAATACTACCCTCGAAAAATGAACGCTGCAAATTAGCTTAACAATATAATAACAATTTCTAAAGCTTATTTACTCAGCCACAGCCGCAGTTTCAATTCAGTTAATCTTAAATATGTGCTTGAGGTAATTTGAACGCCATTTGTTTTCCTCAAAGAATATTTTTTGTATTTTTACAACCTACAGTCAGAAAAATTGCCTGTCATAAAGCGACACCTTAAAACAGAAATATTTTGAGCATTAATTATTTAAAGCACAATAAATAAAAACAAAATGATTACGAATCGAGCAACGAGCACAAAATTATAATAATAAAATGTCAACTACACAAAAAATTAGCTTAATTGAACCGCACAAGCCACAATACGCCATATGAGACGCCCACAGAGCTGTGGAGGCGACGCTCCCGGTCGCTGCCCCCTCTTCGAGTGGCAGTAGCCAGCACATCCATATATAATTGTTGAAAATAATTGAAGCGTTGATGTCGATACGTGAATGTGCGGGTGGTGCTTTGGCATTAGAATAATTGGCAAAGAATCTTAATGCGGCAAGGCAAGCCAAATGGTTGGAGAACGACAACCTTGTCCCTGAATTAGCATTAGGCACATTAAGTATACGCAACATGCAACCGAACCGGTTCGATATCGGTTGTTGTTTACGCTGTGGTTGCTGCAACTGCAAAAGCACACTTTCACATGCCACATTTCCGTCCACAACTTGTTGTGCGTTGCGCAACAGCTGCGGTTGCATCTCTTCATGTCACCTTGACTCTGAAACTGAACTGCGGCGATGACTACCCGTTTTAGCCAAACTACAACTAGTTTGGCATTTAGATATCTGGCCTCCAAATGTCCTCATTTGGCCAGATCGAGATGCGTTTCTAGCAGCGGATATAACAATGACTATGACCATACGCCATTAGTCAAAAAACATGTGGCAAGCAGCAGCAAGTAGCAAGTGGCAAGTGGCAAGTTACTGACCCCTTGTCGACAATTTTCAATTGCAGCTGGCATTGGTCGCAGTGGCAGCCGGCTCGTGGGGCGATGCAAGTCAAAGCCAGTACCACATTCAAACGGATGAGGGACCCGAGAGATATTTCCGCTTCCAGACCGACAACGGACAGTTTCGCAAGGAGAAACGACTACAGGACGGCACAGTCATCGGTAAGTACACAATCAGACAAGCATAATAATGACTAGTAGTCGGTGATTAGTCAAACACAATTGATGAATAACAGGGAAAGGGATACATCGTCTTAGCACAATCTAATTGCTCTAAATGAAGTTCCTGTACAGATGATCCAACTTAGTCTCTTACTGCTAACTCAATTCATTTCAAATCAAATTTGAATTTCTATCAATAAATTTTTTGATCGATTTTTTTGTTCACATCGAAACCTGTTCACAGATTAAGTTGTATTCACCGAGTTAATTTAAGCTGATTTTGTCTTCCACATAAAATTCTATACAATGATTTATTTTAATATCATTTGCATATATTAAGGGAAAAAATTGGGTAAAAAGGAAGTTCCTCTTGGAAGGCTATTCACCTATTTATGTTATTTACAGGTACCGAGGCATGGATCGATGCAGCTGGTTTCCTACGTCAAAAGGACTACATTGCCGATAAGGAAGGCTATCGCATACTTAAGTCGAAGACCATCTTTGTGGGCCAAGGCAGACCCATTGAGGTAACCAGTTCATTAATAATTCTCTACCTCTGTGGGTCTCACTAACCGATTACTTCTTCAGGATGCCATCAAGTCTACAAAGACATCGCCGGCACAGTCAGGCATTCTGGTTGATGGCAATGCAGGTGGGAACAGTGTAGCCGGCGGCTATCGAAAGCATACTTATGGTTATAGCAGCACTACAACAACGACTACACCAGCACCGCCACAGCCACTGTATGAGCCACCGAATTTGGCCACTGCAAATCTGGCGTCGGACGTGGGTAAGCTCAACTATTTGCCACCGGAGCAGGCAGCCAAGCTGCAGCCACAATCACAGTTGGGCTTCGATCACTATCCGGACGAGCTACCTCGAGCACGGGACCAGCTGCTGCGTGGCAATGTGCACATTCAGCCCAATGCAGAGCCGATTGATGACATCAACGCCATCAATGTGTACGATGAGGAGGCTGATCATAACTTTGCGCCGGGTCGTTTCGCGGCTGTCATTGGCTCCACGACTCCCCGAACTCCCGTGTTTGTGGCGTCGCCCTCACCAGCGCTCTCAACGCCAGAGCTATCCATGCTGCCACCCTTGGGTGCCTCGCAACGACGACGCCTACGTCCTCGGCCCACAGCCATAGGTATTGTGTCCAGCACGCCGGCGCCCATCGCAGCGGGGGACAACTTTGGATACTCCTCGCCAGCACCCTTTGTGCCGCAACCACTGCCCTCCTCCATTTCGGATGCCGGCTATTCTTATGCGCCCGCACCCTCATCTTCCAGCAGTGGCTATGGGTACTATACGCCCAACTCACCGGTGGACGTTAATGTGTTGGGTTCGGCGGCGCTGTTGCCTCCGTTGCCGGATCGAGCATATCGCCGCCGATTGCGTCCGCTGCACAGCAACAACTTGGATGCGTCGGACTATGATGGCGTTAGTGTGACGGGCAATGGATTCCGTTACGTGCTGCCCAAGCAGTATCACGAGGAGGCCCAAGTGGACGGCAAGCGCGCAGGCAGCTTTGGCTATGTGGATCCATTTGGCATACGCCGCGTTGTCTACTACAATGCATCGCCCGGGCGCGGATTTGTGCATCGCAATAACAATCAGTTTGTGGGTGCAAATGGTGCGCCCTACGATGATCCTGGGCCGGCGCAGTTGGTGAACGAGTAAGCTGCGAGGCAACGATGAGCAACGATGCTTTGAGAGCGTTGCTAGAATTAATCAAATCAATTCAAACACACAAACTGCCCCCCGAAATCACACTCAACAAGCACCAAAACTAACCGAATAGCCTCAATGAAAGGGTATTCCAGCATTTGTGAATATTTAATATATTTAGTAGTGCCAATAGTACCCTTAACGAAATCGCATCTGATTAATCTGTAAATAACCATCACGCTTTAAACATTTATCTCTCAATCACACACACAAACACGAACCGAAACAAAATCAAACAAAACGAATATCTGTGTTAATTAATTTAATACTTATATGTGTAATTTAATTTATGTATAATCGATCCAACTGTGCAATCCTGCGCGGTAGCTGTAGTTGTAGTTAAATTAAAGCTTCATTAGGGGCACTCACTGTGGAGCGGGGCCCACACTTTTGTAGTTAAGTGAAATCGTTTCATGTATTAATCTTGCCATATTAACAACCCGTAAATAAATGCTTAACAAATACACACTTATAAAGAAGCAGAACACAAACATACACACACACACACACACACACACACACACACATAAACACACCTAACCTTTAAATCAGTGTGTAATTTCTTTGTTAATAGTTGTTCATTATGCAAAATCACTAATGCAATTCTTAAAAACAATGAGCACCCGTTGCCAAGAAATTATAAGAAAGCTAAAATATAGCAAACAATTGTTCAATATTTAGCTCTATTAAAATAAAAAAATATATATTTAAAAAATAATATGTGAGTCTTATTTAGTCGCACTTGGGAGGCAGCACAGGCAACCCAAGGCACAACAGATTATTAGTGGGATCAGTACTCGACCCACAATCACATCCAAAGAATGGGCTTGAAAACAGTTCAGTTTCCTGGCTGCCGAATGAATGTGCAGAGGATCGGGATGGCGTTACAAATACTCGACCCACGCATCTTCATAGCCAACGTTCTCAGCAAGTTCTCATATTGCTAAGATCATCTGCTCAGTGGTCATATTCAGTTAGTCAACTTGAACGGCAGCGCCTGCATTGTCAAATTTCCATATGAAATTATATTCAGGCAGCTGCCTAAAAGTATCCACTATTGACAGCTTTTCATTGTTCCACATATTCTGGCATGAAGATGGCGCTGCGTTTGCCACTTCTCATAAATTTATTCAAGTCGAGCAGAGCCTTTCCCGATCTCAATAATATTGGGTGGCAATGCTTCAACATAATGAGTGGGAGAACGTGAGTTGACCATTAAAATTTTAGGATGATGACTTATCGGGTCCAAAATAGGTGCGTGGTTTTTCATCGAGCTTGGGATTATAATACAAGCGACGATAAATAAAATTAACATAAAGATTAGAGTCTAGTCAAATGAAAACATATTTATATAATTACAATTTATCGAGGGCAAATATAAGCGTCTTATTCAAGCACTGTAAGAAGCTCATTTTTTGATTATTTAGAGTTGAGAAATAATGTATCAATGCGGGAAAATAATGATTACTCATAGAATCTAAAGTAATGATTGGATTGTTAAATGCCGTCATGCCAATTATGGCTGGATGGCGAAACTTGTGCACAAATCCAAGCAAATATGGACCCATTGTGTAGTCATTGATTATCAAATCGAATTGAAACCAGCTGGATTGTCTAACAACTGCTGTAGTTCCTGCAATGTGGCGATAAATTAAGTCGATGTCAAGCCAAAATTATAATTGAAAGGAATCGTTGTGTAATCGCCAATGCTAGTAAACGAGTTTATATTAATTTTATTGCTATCTTTTAAAAAATCATAGGCTCGTTCCAGGTAGATGTAGCCAACACTGGTTGGGAGCGGTAGGCCAACAGTTAGTATGGTCAGATTATGGCCACGTGCAGCCAGCTCAAAGGGCAGCACACTGTTCCTATAAGTCACAGCAAGTCTTTCGTTAGCTATTCGTTTTATAGTTGTTTATATTTGTAGTTACTTGCCACATGCGATGACTGTGAGATGTCAGGCCCCTCAGTGGCAATATATTAGTGCACCCATTGCGCAGCCGAGCAACTGCATCGCAATCCCAATGCTGATGCCGATAGAAATATTCTTACACATTGTGTTAGCTACTTGTTGCCAACATAAATACAAATAAAAAGAGAATATTAACTTTTTATAGGTCCGCTTAGGGCAAACTTTTCGCTGATTGATCGCTTAATTTTTTGGAGCTTTTAACTTGCAATAATTGGCAGCAGTTTGACTGATTGCCAAACCGGAACAAATAATTTTCGATGCACACAGCCATTCTTTGTCATACTCGTATTGTGTTTTTATTTGAACTCTGGTATAAATTAAATTTAAATGAGGCAGGTCAATCATTACTATTGCATTTCCCATAAGTTCAGTAAACGGAAAAGCTTTGGCATTCGACTTACCAGAAGCAAGCAGTGCAAAGAGAGCTTTCAACCTAACCTAACCCAATAGTTCCACTCTGATAAGTCTCATGTTTATTTCTCTTAGATGGCTGTGCTACAATTGTTGAACTCTCTACAGAAATTGCACATTATTCATTAGGGTTTTTGTTTATTGAGAGAACACAACTCTCCGGCACACAATTCTAAATACAAATACATATTAAAAGAGAGAACGTGAATCGGTTTATCAATTCGTTTAAGGTAATCTTATCGCGCATTGGACGGTGAATCAGTCGTGTATTGGATTTGAAACAGTTTGGCAGTATGAAAACATTTGCGGCACTTTTGATGCTGCTCATTTGCAACAATTGGCAACCGTTGCATGGAGCAAAAATTCTTTGCTTGATTGCCACACCGGAACTTAACAATCCCAGCTGGACGCAGCCATTCTTCGAGGCACTCGCAGAACGTGGACACCTATTGACCGTTGTAAGCACACTGGCCGATCCATCTATTCCGGGCATTACCCACGTTCCGGTGTCCAACGATTACGATGTGATTAAGAAGCATTATGTAAACGAAATGGGTTATTACAATAACTACTGGGACATAAAGCAGGTGCTAATCTGGTATGAGGCATTGCTAGGCAGCTGTCGGTCAGCAGCTGAGATCGATTTGATAAAAATGTTTGAGAAAGTCAAACACAAATATGATTTGATTATCTATGATGCCACCTTTTCCATGGAGTGTTTGTTGTCCAAGTTTCCCAAATTTCGCAATGTACCAGTACTGGCTTTGAGTGGCGGTAAACTAACCACAGATGTGATGTACTTAGTTCAGGCCGAGAACACAATCAGTCCGGCAACCATTCCCCATTTCATCAGCCATCTGCCGAGGGAAATGAGCTACTGGCAACGTACACAGAATCATGTCATGTACCTAGCTGAATCCTTGTGAGTCCCAAAATTGTAATTACCCAGAATTTTGATCATTCCATTTAATTTTTCTTGACAGCATTCGTTGGGCAGTGGTTAAGCCAGTTTTAAACGGCATTCTTAAACATGGGTATGCCAGTCCAGAGGTTCAGCTGGTGCTGCTTAATACTCATCCAGTACTGGATCATGTGCAAAATATACCACCAAATGTGATTGAAGTTGGTGGCCTGCACATTCGAGCCGAGTCGGAACCATTGCCATTCAGCACACAGGAGTTTATGGAGCGGTCCTCCGAGGGTATTATCTATATTAATCTACCGCATATTGATCTCATGTATGGCGTCGGCCTGAGGGCAATTGAAAATATGGTCAGAGAGTACCGCCAGTTTGGTTTTCTCTGGAATGTGAATAATATGAAGGATCCGCAACTGTCCGAGAGCTTCCACAATTTAAGAACCATAAAAGTTCGGGATAATATGCAACAGAACATTTTGGGTTAGTTTAATCCTGGAGTGTTGGACTTTATTAATTGCTACAAAGTATTATCATTACACTCTATTTCAGCTCAATCCAATATAAAGGCATTTCTGACGCATGGCGACAACTTTGGTCTTCAGGAGGCCATCTACAATGCAGTGCCTGTAATTGTGTTGCCCTTGCTTATGGATCAGTTTAATGTGAGATTACGGCTTAAAAACTAAGATTGCCTTATTGAGCCATTTTCTATTTTTATCACAGAACGCACAGCGCGTTAACGAACGCAATCTGGGAATTCAGATATCAGTCGGTGACTTCACTGTGGACAGCCTCTCTGAAGCTCTCAAGCAAATAGTACGTGATAGTATCTATTCGGATGCATTGCAGCAGGCACAGTTTAATTTCCGCACACGCCAGGTGAAGCCTGTCGATCAGGCGGTTTGGTATGCAGAGCAATTGATTAGCCAGCCGAAGTTGTTTAAGCATTTGTCGCTGCCAAAAACTCTTGAGTATAGCTACTTTACTAGTCAATCGCTGGAGGTCTTGGTTTATCCACTTCTCTTCGTAATCATCTTCATTATCAATTTTGTGCTTGTGGTTTGGCAGAGCTGTAAGTCTGGCAAGAAAAAATCTCAAACCGCAAAAAAATTAAAGAAGAAAAGGCGCTCAGATGAGACTGAAAATGAACTAAAAAAAGATTAGAGATAGGATTAGTTTACGAGTATGTTAAAGCAACGATTCAATAAAAATAACTACTTTGTAAATAAGTACTGGATCTGCTTGAAGTAACTACAAATCGATAATGTTCGATTTCATTACTACACATTGCAAAACATTGTTAACAGTTGCCGCCTAAAATTATGCAACGCTTCTTTTAAAGCTGAGCTAAAACTCTCTTTAGTACATTTTAAGAGCACTTAAGAGCCTCTCATCAGGTAGACACACATTTTGTTTAAAATCCACAACGCAGGTAAGAACGGCTCACAATGCAGATCGTTAAATGCGTTTGCCTTTCTGGCGACAAGTGAAATAAAAGAAGTCGCAAGCAAATTGAGAGAAAACCCACAATGCTCATCGACAATAAAAGTACGCCTCTCAGTACCTTTCGAGAATTGGCGGCGAACGGATCAGAATGCTAACAAAACTGTTGAAAATCTGCTGCAATTCGAGGCAATGCACATTTGCGAAACCATTCGATTCGATGCCAGGGCCACGCGGTCCGTTTGGCCTGGGCAATCTTTACAATTATATGCCTGGCATTGGTGCCTACTCGTGGCTGCAGCTGCACAAGGCCGGGCAGGATAAATACGAGAAATATGGTGGCATTGTGCGAGAGACTATGGTGCCGGGACAGGATATTGTTTGGATCTACGACCCGAAGGACATTGCAACTCTACTCAACGAACGTGACTGTCCACAGCGACGCAGTCATCTGGCACTCGCAAAATACCGCAAAGAGCGACCGCATCTCTACAAGACAACGGGACTGCTGCCCACCAATGGACCGGATTGGTGGCGTCTTCGATCACAGCTGCAGAAGAACCTGAGTGCGCCGCAAAGTGTGCGCAGTTTTGTGGACGAAGTGGATGGAGTCACCAAGGAGTTCCTTAAATTTCTGGAACAATCAGCGGGAGCTGCTACTCCCATTGATATGCTGCCCAAGCTAACCCGTCTTAATTTGGAGCGTAAGAGAAGTCGGCGAGAATCTCTCAACTCAATTACTAATGAACAATTTTCAATTATCAGTTACCTGCCTGTTGACATTCGGAGCACGTCTAAAATCATTTCAGCCGGAGGAACAGCATTCCCATTCCCGCTCCACCCGTCTTATGCATGCCGCTGAAACTACAAACAGTTGCATTCTGCCCACGGATCAGGGTCTGCAGCTGTGGAGATTTGTGGAGACACCCAGCTATCGCAAGCTGCGCCACGCTCAGTCCTATATGGAGAGTGTCGCCCTGGAGCTGTTGGAGCGGAATATGGAAGCAGGCGCTGTCCGATCCTCGCTAATTGGCACCTACCTCCAGAATCCTCAACTCGATCGCTTTGATGTGGTTGGCACAGCAGCTGATTTACTGTTAGCGGGTATTGATACCACCTCGTATGCGTCGGCATTTCTGCTCTATCATGTCGCACGTAATCCGGAAGTGCAAGAGCGACTCTACCAGGAGGCACTCAAGGTGCTGCCCCATCCCGAACAGTCACTCAGCGCCGATTGCCTGCGCACTGAGATTACTTATACGCGAGCCGTGCTCAAGGAATCACTGCGTCTGAATCCCATTTCGATTGGTTTTGGTCGTGTGCTCAACCAGGACACTGTGCTGAGTGGTTACTTTGTCCCCAAGGGCGTAAGTGGATAAGAATATATTCTTTACGACCCATCCATCCTATTTATACAAATACTTTTTATATCTTAGACGACTGTGGTAACACAAAATATGGTAGCTTGTCGCCAGCCTCAGCATTTTCCCGATCCTCTGCGTTTTCAGCCCGATCGTTGGCTAAAGCAGCGCAATGCCCTTAATCCCTATCTGGTGCTGCCCTTCGGACATGGCATGCGTGCCTGTATCGCACGTCGCCTAGCCGAACAGAATATGCACGTCTTGCTGCTGAGGGTGAGTTTTGATCGTCTTCGTTTCAGTTTTCACCAATTTGTTTCATCAATTTGCAATTCAATTTGAGCAGCTGCTGCGCAACTATGAGCTCATCTGGCGGGGTCGAACGGATGTGGAGTTGGACATTGTGACGCTGTTGATCAATAAACCCAATGCGCCGGTGATGATCGAGCTGAGATCGCGATTAGCAAGTCAAAACTGAGGCACAATCGAGCACTAAACTCTTCTATGCCCATGGGTTTTTAGCATTAAAATTTGAACTTTTTTAGTACATTTTTAATATTTCGTATATTTATAATTACTGTAAATCATATGACTAGTGTTCTTTTTTCATATATTTATTTTTATTATTTTTAATTGAAAGGCTGCGGGTGTTTTGGTCTACAAGTACTACAAAAGAGTGAAAAACACAAATTGATTTGATCTCTAACTTTACAATACAAATAGAAAGGCATACGCAAGAAATTCTTTATATGGTGCCAAAAGTTGCTTTAGAATCATTTTCGTATATAATACTCGAAAGTGGGTGAGTGTGTGGCCTGGCTTCAGTGTTGTCACCTCATTCAATTGTTTGTGTGTGGAAGATGTTCAAGTAGAAACAACACTGGCCTCAAGCGTATATTTAATTGTAGAATGTCTAAATATTAATATTATATTTATATATGCAATTAATTGGATGTGTGTGTATATGGCTTTAAAAAAATGTTCCTAATCTGGTTGGCCCACTAAAAGCCCCATCCTGCTTGCTCTTATACTGACTGCTATCCTAACCGAGGTACAGTTACGCCCTGTAAGCTCAACTCTATCTCTCTTACCACTAAACAAGCTATCGTTTCACTATAATCAGACTGATTGATCCATGTCCAGTTGAAGTCAAAAATATGTCGCTTACACTGGTCCTGTATTATTTTTCGTCTACTTTGTGTCTCTCTTCTACACTGCTCTCCTCGTACTGCTGTCTTGTTGTCTGTTCTAACCTATAAGGACTTTGGTTGTTTGCCGCACTAAACGCTAGGATGATTGGTGAAAAAATACATGTACATCTAGATTTCTCTTGGAGTTGAACCGTTTGCGGGAACACATCTGGATCTGGCTATTCACAAAAATACATTTATTTACTTATCTAACATATTTTTTTATGCAGATCGGTTTTCAGTTATCAGGTCGACGGGCCCTATCAACTACTCGTATATATGGCTATATCGTTGAATATGTTGTGTGTGTGATTTTCTTTTTTCTTTTTGTTGATGAAGTTTTAGATATGAGTTAAGTAGCTACACAGTTCTGCTGCCTTACAGCTCAAGCAGCAGAACTTCCTCATGCTAGAGTATATTTAGCAGAGATGAGTCCATCATGCGATCATCATACAAACTGAGGGTCTTCGAGGCACGGGCCTTCCTCACCGATGGCGGCACATCTCCGGGAGTTTTCACCCGCTCGCTCGGATCCCGCAAACGTTCACTGCTTCCCCGTCCACTGAACACCTCACGGAAGACTTCCAAACTGTGCTGGCGTCGCATTTGTTGCTCCGTTGGCTGGATTATGTTGCTGCCACTGTTGCTTGTCACGAGCAATGAATTTGTGCGCAGATGACCAGGACGACGCTTGGGCGCCCGATTGCCGGTTAGCATATGCAGCTCATTCTCATTGATATTATTATTGTTGGTGGTGGTGGTGTTGTTAATGGGTTTGATGAGGCTGCTCGATAGCGAGCGGGGCACGATGTGGGCGGGAGTGCCACTACGCTGCTCCGCGCTGCGCAACTGCAAGAGATTGGCTCTGTCCAGTGGCTGCAAGGGACTCAGATCCAGATTGTTGGGTCGTCGCAGACCACCAGCCAAACGTTGCCCCTCTATACCCTTGAGAGCCGCCACCAGATTTGATTTCTCCTCGCCCAGTTGAAGCTGCCGGCACAGTTCCTCGGCGTGCTCCTTGCGAAAGAGTTTCTTCTGAATGAGGGCTCGGACCCCATGCCAGCCGCGCAGCTTGTGATCTGTGTTCTGTTGCTTCGGGAAGCCCTGGCCCAGGCTGGAGTTATGCTTCTGCTGATGGCTAGCAATGAGCTCCTCCACGCTGACATCATGCTCAAGGCAAGATAGACTCTGCTCCTGCTGCGGCTGTGATTGGAAGCTGTGCTTCTTACTGCGCTCCACCAGCACTGGCGGTGTGCGTTGCGCTTGCGGCGCCAGATTACGCTCCTGGCAGGGATTGCGACCCTGCAGATGCGGTTGCAGTTGCGGCTGTGCATAGTTCAAATGATTCTTCTCCGTGGGCAGCTGCTGATTGGGTGGCGGTTGCAGGAGACCACCATCCGCTGATGTGAGCTGCCCTTGTGCCTGATGCACTGCTGCCGACGTAGTTGTGATTGTGGAGTTGCTGGTCAAGTGGAGCTGTGCTTCCGGTGAGGTCAGATTGTTGGTATTGAGCAGCGGACTCGCGGGCTGCGCCTGCAGACGAGGCCGCAGGCAAGACATCTCCTGCATCCGTTCCTCGGCACACAACGAGGTCAGGCGAGCATCTGCATCGTGATCCCAGCAATCCTCACAAGTGTCACGCACCAGCTTGGCCGCGGATCCGCCACCCCAGCCCGCTGGGAACAGTGGCCGGGCCTTGTGGCGCACCACCAATGCCTGCATCTGATCAAAACTGGGATGCGGACCCACTTCCTGCTCGTAGGGTGCCTTATATGGTGGCGTCAACTGGCCGGGCGCATAGAATTCTGAGCAGCGTGTCGCCACCTCCCAGAGCACCAGGCCCAGTGCATAGACATCCATTTGCTTGAGGGATGTCTCACAGTCACGCAAATTGACGGCTCCCTCAAGCAGTTCCGGCGCCATGTAGCGCAGTGTGCCCACCTCATTGATGCTCTTCGTCTCGGCCATGGCCACCTCGCCCTTGTACTCATACTTGGAGCCAAATACCTTCAGAGCGAACCCAAAGTCTGCCACGCAACAGCTAAGATCCGCTTGGACAAGAACATTGCGAGAGTTGAGATCCCGATGGGCCACACAGGGCTTGTGCAGATCACCCAGTCGCAGCTCTGTGTGCAGATGGGAGAGGCCACGTGTGATGGACCGCAGCATGCCACAGCACTGAGCAAAGTCTGTGCTATTGGCAATAAGCCAATCCTGTAGGCAGCCAAGCGGTGCCAAAGATAAAACCAACTGATACTCCATGCGACCATCCATGGTGCGACGTTCATCGTAGCCTGGGTGGAAAAAAAAATGGAGGAGAGACATAACGTTAGTAATTTATTATAGTTTAAAAAGCGAATTATCGGGTTACCGAAATAGCTGAGCAGCGCCGGACAATCCATCAATGGCAACGCATAGATGTTTCTCTCGTTCACATAATACTGATGATGTGCTTCCGGATAGATCTTGACAGCCACCTCCTGTTCGTGGAGCAGGCCCTTCATCACCGTGCCATACTTGCCACTGCCCAGCATGCCAATCAAATTCATGTTATCGACATTGCGCAAATTCGAACTGTAACCGGGTCCCGAGGGTGCCAATGGTGATTCCTCCGGTTCGCTCTTCTCCTTCGCAGCGCGACAATACTGAACCGCAAGCGTGGTACTGATGATGATGACCGTGAGGAGTCCCACAAAGACCAGCATAGTGGTAGCTCCAATTGAGTTTTGCTGCTGTGATGCCGCTCGATTGGAAACCGCCGCTCGCACATTGTTGGCCAGTTCCAGTGGTGCTGGCTCTACAATCGCCACTTGAGCATTGCACAACTCGCCCGAGCAGCAGCAATAGTACAGGGTATTGTTGCGTGATGTTGGCGCCGAACTTGTGCACTCTGTTTGACTGCAAATCGAATTGCGATCCGTATTGTCCTTCCAGCAGCCTAAGCAATGAGTCAGTTATTATTATGGGTTAAACGAGAGAAAGGCAACTGTTCTACACACTCGAAAGTAAAGGAACATATATTTTGTAGGATGTGTGTGCCTTCGCTTACCCTGCTTAACCAATCGAGTGCCATTTGCCGTCTGATTCCACAGGCTGAAGCAGAAAGTGTATCCTTCGGTGCAGCTACGTTTGTGCGGCCCACTGGGTGACATATTTGACTCCAGGAGCTGCTGTTGCTGCTGCTCCGCACTGATGCCCTCACTGTTCTCCTGCTCATAGTCGTCATCGTGCTGGGTATTATCATTCTCCATATAGCTCATGCAGCTATACTGACGACTCGGCGCCGGCGCTAGACAATATAAGGAAACGCTTGGTTTTTGTTTAGACCAAAGTTTTGTAATTTCTGATACTCACAGGCAAAGGTCAGCGTTATCATTGCCAATAGCAGCAGCACGCCTTGCTGCCAGCTCCACATTCGTCTAGACATATTTTTGTATTTCGATTATCTTTTGTTTGACGTGCACTGTGTTAATGGATTTATTGTTGTTTGCTGTTGTTGTCGTTTTTATCACCTCAACTCCTCGACGCGATTTGATTATGGCATTTTGGCTGATGGGGCAAGTTTAGAACAGCAAATATTGCTGAAATACGCATAAATTAAATAACAAGAAAAAGTGTTGGGTATTGCTTTTCTCTGATTTAAATGGCAATAGTCATAATAATAAACAACTGCAACTTTATTAAGCGACGCCAGCAATAATATAACGACAACGCTGAGACCTAAATACTCAATCAACTTGGCCGAGCGTGCAAACTGCAAAGAACTCAGTCACAGTTGCTGATCATCAGCAACGGAATTGTTTTTGTCGTCATTTGTCATTTGTCAGTAGTTGTTGTCGTTGGGGTTGGCGTTGGCGCTACGAGTTGCGCTTCTCTGTCCCTCAGTCCGTCAGTCCGACAATCTGTCGCTTAGTCAGTCTGTCCGTCTGTCAGTTTGTCAGTCTGTCTGTCTGTCGGACTATTCACCAACCCATTTTCTTGAAAATGAAGCTAGCGCTGAATTGAGGGGCGTTTCGCAGACAAAATTGCACTTTGGAATCAGTTGGGAGCGCATTCTGTGCTTCAGCGAAATATTATTATTAATACACTGAGCGAAAAATGGCGAACGTACAAATAAATTGCCACATAAATAATGAGCCAAAACTGGCTGAAGTGAAGTAGTTGTGAACCACACAAATATATCTTCACCAGAAATAAGACAACAACAATAACAGAATTTTCGAACATAGTTTTGCTATTTCTTTCAGTGCATTTATGCATACGCAGTATGTGTGCCAAACGCCTTCTTCATTCAAGTGGCGCCCGTGACGCTGATTATAAAATTTTGAAATTTTGTTGTTGGTCTTTATTATGCGCTTCGCTGAACTTTGAAAAATGTAGTTGCTTTTAACGTGAATAACTACACCATATTTGCGTTGGGCTCACCTTATCTAAGCACACACACACACACGTTATGGTTATGAATTAAGTTAAGGAATTTGGGTTAATTGACTGCCAGATATTCTCGCCATAAGCAAGATAATTAAGAGTCCCTGGTAAACATTATGTGCAAGCCGATATTTAAGGTTTAAATATTCAATTTGTAAACATGACACAATTTTAAGTACATTTTGGGTAGAAATATATGTGTTAAACTCTTTGATATTTGTGTTGTTGGCTGCGATTGGCGCCGTCGGAGGTTAAAGAGTGAACCGAAAAGCCTTGTCTCTCAATTTACGACTCAATTTATTGGCGATAAGAAACCGCTACGCAATGAAGATGGTCACACAAAAAGTGCGTTGTGTTACAAAGTGAACCAAATACATATTCAACTGAATACGCTATTTAAACTAAATACATATATAAACTATATATGTATGATACTCTTGCTTAGGTTGTAAAATTGGAATGTGTTGAGGATCAAAGAAGAAGATAGTTTGATAGGAATAGGCTCATAGTTGGCAATCCTTATACATTGCCATCATAATCATCATCATCTTCATCATCATGGTTAACGCATGGAGTAAATTCATATATAAATAAACATGGAAACTAATTGTGCAGCCTTTTGTTTTATGCTTTGTTTTGGCACGTTATCGCCAATGGGAGTCAATGCGTGCTCCCAAAGAGACAGAGAGAGAGTGTGTGTGTGTGTGTGTGAAGGAGAAAGAGTGAGAGAGCGAGAGAGAGCACCACTCCAGACATGGCACTCTCAAGATTCATGCGCACAGTGCATGGCACAGGCGCTTACACATATACAGAGAGAGAGAGAGAGAGAGAGAGAGAGAAGAGAGAGAGAGAAAGAGAGAGAGAAAGAGAAGGAGAGAGAGAAAGAGAAGGAGAGAGAGAGCGAAACGCAAGTGGCGCGCCAAAACAGGTTCCCTAAGGTGAATGATGGAGCGCCGGTAAGGGGGGAGGGGGCACAAGGGGACAATGTCTGCTCCAGCATGACAGCCGACGGCGCCAGTTAATTGCAAACTTTTTTTTTTTATAGCCATTTGCTGTTGCGTATCTTTCGTGTCGTTGGTGGGGGACTGTGCAGTGAGCTGATTAACTTGCTGCATGCTGAGAGTGCGTTTAGTTATATATGTATATATATATATATATGTGTGTGTGTATTTGTACATTTGTGTATTTTGGTGCGCATCTTTGCAAATGCGACAGCGTCGCTGACGATGTGTATATGCAGAAAATCAATGCACACAAAATACACAAAAACAGAAACAGAAACATAAAAGTGCAAGCAAAAGACGAAGACGCGACTTTTTTTTAAAGAGTCCCGGGTTCTGGTTTTGTATATGCACCAGGGTGGGTGGGCGCCACTGTCTTGGACTCTTGCATATGAGTGTGTTTGCTCATTTGTGTGTGTGTGAGTGTGTCAGTGCGTGCGCAGACTTGCTACAAAAATTGATTTTTCCAAGTCATTGCGAGCTGTTCGCCGCAAATTGAATATGGAAAACATATTTTGTTGAGTTTGCAAAAAACTGGCAAAACTTGTCAAGTTTGCAGTTGTTTTTACTTTTTTTTGTCTACTTTTTTTTGCAAATTATTGGTAAAAAAAACTATAAAATTTCGCTTACACTCTTAGGCACTCTGCTTCAGGGCATGCCCGCACTGCCCCGAATTAAAATTGTTTATTTTTTTCTAGTTTAGCTTTCATTAAATTTGTTTGCATTTATTTAAGCGTAAAATTGCACACCAGACATTTATAACTGTGGCCGGCGCCAGTCGCTTGTTTGTTTTTTATTATGTTTGGAGGAAATTGAACTCCTCAAAAATTGTAGTATTGAAAATTAAGTTTGCTGCGCGACGTTGTGCAAACTGCTTTGTTGCCGTTTGCTTTTTTACCGTTGGACGCCGCCTTCGCCGTCGCTCGCTGGGAACTGACTGAACGAGACTTAGGCGCCAGCAGTGTCGTCGACGGCGGCGGCGTCGTCAGCATGCGCATATTTACGAAGCAGCGTGGAATGACACACACAACAATTGGCGCTCCCAGAGAGCGCGAGAGCGCAACAGACAGACAGAGAGAAAGATAGAGTGCGCAAAAGAGCGAGAGGGCGTAAGAGCAGCATAGAGCTGAAATCACTTGTTGAATGTCCAAAACAAAGTGAGAATGAGTACATTTCAGGATGGTTTCTTTATTGATTAACAAACATATATTTATAACTGTTCGATTGGGTGAGCCGGCAGCACTTGACCGGCACAAGTGCCAAATCCTATGCGCAAACCATTTTTCTCGCAGTGGCCGCGTATGATGACCTCATCGTAGTCCTGGAGAAATTTTCGCGTTTTGCCGCCTTGCAACTCCACCGTTTTAGTGCCGCGCCAACACAGCTCCAAGAGGGAACCATATGAATCGGGCGTCTCGCCACTAATCGTGCCCGATGCCATTAAATCCCCAGGACGCAAAGTGCAGCCAGTTATCGAATGATGTGCGATCTGCTGCAGCGGTGTCCAATATAAATGCTTAAAGTTGGACTTGCTAATGAGAGTCTCATTATCATTGGCAGCTGGGGAATATAAATAAAATGGAAATTAAATTGATGCATTTATATTCCTTAAAAACTCACGCTTCAGGGACACTTCCAAATTGATGTCAAAGTTGAAGGCCAAAGTCTGACGCAAATATGGCAGCACTTCCGGTTCCTGTGGGAAATTGTCCAGCAAAAATGGCTTCAACGCTGCCGCCGTCACGACCCACGGTGATATGGTTGTGCCCATATTCTTGGCCGTAAATGGACCGAGCGGAACATATTCCCATTTCTGTATGTCACGAGCGCTCCAATCGTTCATCAGCGTGAAGCCAAACACATTCTGCCAGGCATCATCGACCTTGATGGGATCGCCCAACTTATTGCCGGGCCCGCCAATGAAGAAGGCCATTTCCAGTTCAAAGTCCATAAGCTTGCAAGCACCGAAGATCGGCGTGTCGGCGCCCTCGGGCAATGTCTGACCCAGGGGACGGCGTATTGGAGTGCCTGAGACAACAACAGAGCTGGCGCGTCCATGATAACCCACTGGGAGATGGCGCCAATTGGGCATGAGAGCGTTGGCGGCGCCTCGGAACATAATGCCCACATTGGTGGCATGATGAATCGATGAGTAAAAGTCCGTGTAGTCACCAATCTGTGCCGGCAGATGCAGTGCAATCTCCGACTGATGCACAAGTGCACTGCAAATGATGCAAATGAATCACTTGTAACTTGTTTTTGCAATATTTGCAGTGCTTTTTGGTGCAACTTACGCGCTTCTTAAGTCCACATTCTGTTCCACTTCAGAGCCTTTGAGTAG
This sequence comes from Drosophila picticornis, assembly GCA_035043845.1. NCBI lineage: Eukaryota > Metazoa > Arthropoda > Insecta > Diptera > Drosophilidae > Drosophila > Drosophila picticornis. The sequence goes on along the minus strand of JAWNMR010000122.1, from coordinate 19,653,225 downwards.
CAGTTGCTGGGTTCGTGTCCTAACTGCATCCCAAGCTTCGTGGCCCAAGCTCATCAGCAAGTTCAGCGTTTCCGCTTGTAGGGCAGCCTATAAAATGGCATAATGTAGTGTAAATGTACATCAAGCAGTGCAGCAAGCAGTGAACAGAACTTACCTGCAGTGGGACTGCAAACAAATGCGACACAACTTTTAGATCCAACACGTGCTCACCAATGGCGACGCACAGGCGATGAACCGGCTAACACGATACAAGGAAATTATACGACATTAATCTACGATATTCACATTCTAGATAAGCAGCAGCTGCAGCAGATACAGGTGTTGTACATTTATAGTTAGTTGTTGTTGTTTTTGTTTTTATACATATCAAATAGACTGAATGTTTTTGTAAACAAACTAGTTTGCCTTATGATTTATGCAAATGATATGCACTGAAGCGGTCTTTCTTCTAGAGTAATATTCCAAAAATAAAAAAAAAAAAACATGCGAAACTGGAAGTCACATGGAACATAAGGGAAAAAACGAAAAAAAAGAATGCTTACAAGTATGACTTAAGGAAAAATCAAGAAACTCGCTGAAAAATTGAAATTTGACTTTACTAATAAGATTGCATTACTTGTTTACCTATAGAAATTACTATAATGTTTTACAATTTTGAAAAGTATTACTTACTTTTGATTTGGTTGAGAAGACAGCATATGGCAAATTTTCCAAGGGAAAATCGCTGCCCGCTGGCACTGGCACAAAGGTTGCTGTCATTTTATTCAAGTTTACACTTTTGTTAAGTTTTTTGTTGAAGATTTTACAACTTTTAGGCAGTTGTATGCTGATTAAACAGATTAAAATGACAGCAACAAATGGAAGTGTGCGTAGCGCCAGAGCGATGATGACAACTGAGCGACTGCCTGAGAATGATCGTCTTTATAAATGTACATTTAGTTTTGGCCAGTTGCTCTTTAGCCGGTTCGGCCGGTTTTTGTTGTGCTCTTCAGAAAACAAGCCCCTCGTTTTGTAAGAGAACCCATGGAAAACTGTGCTTTTGTATGCTCTTTGGTTACTTGTATTTATTATTTACTCATATATTTATATTTTTGTATGTATGTATATATCTTTATTAAGATGCTGGAATAATTGCATTTATTCGAATTCTCAAATACATTTACATAAATTTATACATCGACTGCAAATTATGTGATCTGACTTTTCCTGTATTCCATTTAATTGTTAATATATCTGATATACAAATATGTAGTTTCATTTTGATTGAACTTAGTCAACACCATACTAACATACAATACATATATATTTTTGGAATTATTTATATTGGTTAAGAATATTTGTGTACAGCGCGTGTTGTTATGAATTGTTTATAGCCATTACCCATGGGGTACTTGGATTTTATGTTTACTAATTAATTGGGTTTTTTCTTTTACAATTAATCCATGCCATTTCCAACACGTGGCTGCTGCTTCAAACCAGGTTAAAAACAACAAAAGTCAACTAAAATTCTTGAAGTTCCAACATTTTTTTGTTAATTTTTTTTTGTATTTTGTGTATTAATTGCATTTAATTGACACCGAATATATCTCATATATATATCAGATATTTATCATGATAAATAAAGTCTAGTAACCATTGTTCAACTAAATTATTCGATTATACGTATTTTTGTATGTATATAGCACAGTTCGATACTTGGACTAGTTTTGGCCCAAGTTCCCATCGAGCTTCATTCAGTTGAATATAGTTCATATAGGGTCTTGGAGCCTTAAAAAACTTAACAGCAAACTAAGTTAGAAAACTGAGATTTTCAACCAATTTCTTGGATTATACGATTACAATTTTAAAAAGCACAGGTCTCTTTTGATACATGTATAGTTTAAAGGTACATACAATTGCCTGAAGCATAAACTTTGCAATAGATCAACTTTAGATATACTTTTTTATATAGCAGCAACAGAATTCACATACTTTAACCAATTAAATCAAAATTCCTTCATTTCCATCATTTCATATGTTTTGATCGTTTTGCTAAATTTCCTCTAGCAAAATCAGTTTTTTCGTCAGTTGCATCAAAACACACATTTAAAATTGTTTTTTTTTTAAGTTTTCTTTGGGATCCAAACTTTGGTTTTGAGATTCAGTTGGGTATTTTTTTTTTCATTTGTTTGTTTTTGTTGTTGTTCTGGTGGTGAATGTGGCGGGTGGTTGTTGTAGTTGTATTGATTTATAAATATACATCAAGATATTTATAGAGTTTAACTATTTAATTTTAAACATGTAATGGGCAACAGTCGTAATAAACTATTTGAAACTATTTGTATATGTGAAACATAAAATCAACTTGGCTCTTTTAAGTTTCGATAACACTTTGATTATAAGTATGTGAGTACATATGTTTAAAAGTCTTCCGATATTTGATAGGCTTTTAGAACAGTTTAACAGAAAAAAGGAACCAAACGTAACATTTAGTAACATTTTTTTTTGTTTTTCTTTTTTTTCCAGAAACAAATGTACAGCAACATTGAACTTTGATTAGTTGGAAGTTCCCAATGCGTTCTTATGATATGCTTTTTACCTTAAAGATACTTCTTGGTTGTATGAACTATGCAAAACAACAGCTACTTTTATCTCTCTGGAGGAAACAATGCTTGTCAACTGGAATTGGAATCGCTTACAAATCATCGCCCAACCGGTGAATCTCATCGAGCATAAAGTCCACATCCACTTCGGTCACAGCAGCCGACGAGATGATCGAGCGGAAGAAGTTGGGTCGTCGATCATCTGGCTGGTAGCCGACCATAAGTGTGCCCTTCTGCATCATGCGGGCCTTGATAATCGGGCAGGTCTGCAAGGAGAGCAGATACAGATAGCAGATGCAACCACATATTTAAGGTTTCTATTCATTGATTTCTCACCTTGCCCAGCTCCACTTCCTTCTTGGCGTCATGTGGCACGCCCCTCAAACGCTTGGGCACATACCAGAATGAGACATTCACACATTCCGGCTCCATTATCAAATGGAATCGATCGGATTGCTCTCGAATGCGCTTCAGCTGATACTGAACCAGTTCCATCAAGCGATCCTGCTGCTGCTCGAATCCTTCGGTGCCCTTGGCGCGCCACTGCAGCCACAGCTTGAAAATGTCATTGTGACGTCCACACTGGATTACCTTGTCGCCAGTGTCATAGCTTATGTCGTACTGTTTGTCGGTCATGAACAGATACTCGGCCGACATCTGGTTGCAGCTGATGAGCAGGCCCTGTAAAAAAAAGATTTTCGGGATCGATATAAACGAAAGTATTTCCTCCGTTTCTTTTTTTTTCTTGTTTTTGCTCATAAGTCAAGTTGAAATTTTAATTAAAATTCCGCCTGCCAAAAGGCGCAACTGTGACCGATGGCAACATATTGCACAGAATGCCTAAAAAGAAGGCAAGGCCAATCGGAGGGTGGCTCTGACTGGGCGCATTTGCACGACCTGAAGTAGCAGCAACAGGGTTGTCAAACGTTTGCCCATTCATTGTAGTTTGGAGCGGCGACAACCCCTGTATTCTGACTGCCTGCCAGTCTGTCTGTCTGTCGGCCAGTCTGCCCGTTGTTTGGCATGAAAAATAACAAGGAATTGTTTGAAACACAATTGGAATTCCTTGCACAAATAACAAACAACAAACATTGTGCATATGCAAAAGAATGTTGTGGAAGTAGTCCCCAAAACTCGAGGAAGGAGCAGGTTCAAAATGAGAAATGGAAAAGGGAAGTTTCGCTGGCTTAAACATATAATTGTGATACGATTATTTGAATCAATTTAAAAATAGTATATTTTCTATGTACTTACATCCTCCTTGAAATGTATAGTCGAGCACTGGAGCAGTGCTCCCATTAGCTTGTGTGGATTCCAGGTAACCGAATCAGCACTGCAAAAGTCAAATCATAAATGTGTAACTTATATTAAATGACATTCAATTACAAATTACAAACAATTAACACTAAGCTGCCTCGCTCTGCGGTCGGTCTTCCGTGCCCTCTGAGAGCATCACCCCTCACGCACAGCAGGACAAGGGCAGAAGCAAGTGCCATAAATTGTGGCAATTTCAAGCCGCAGCACTTTAATTGAATTCAAAGCGAGCGCAACCCCAGAGACCGAGCCTGAGGGTTGACAGACGCCGCTAAACATCCCCCTGGGGGGGCCAAGAGCTATTTACAGTTACATGTGGGTGTCTATAAACATGATGCTTATGGAGTGCCAGTGTCTGGCAAAGCATGCTTCAGGTTGAGTGGCGGCATGCGGCATGCGGCTCATGCCACAAAATGTGTTGAATGCCCGAGGAGAACTTTGGGCATTGTTTTAGGCATTTGCACAAACTCAGCAGAATTAAGAGCATCTCCTAAGCAGCTAGGGCCCGATACCATTAATCAAGTCGGTCTAAGCCGCAAGTTGTCAGCTGCACGCGCATTTTGATGATTAATTTATAAAGCGATTGCTATTGCTGTTCAATTAGGGCCAAACAATTTGCATGCCAAGATTTTTTGTTTGGGCAATGAATAGCCACTTGATGGATGGGGGCCAATCAATCTGAAAGTGTTTATGGGAGCACTCCCTTGACCGCAAACTGTCAATACGACAGCTGCAGTGGCGACATTTGCCTAAGCTGCCCAGGGATTTCCGGAGGGTTAGGGGTTTGTCGTAAAGTGCACTTAGGCACTCCGATTCTCCAACTTTACGTTGTACGTTTTAACTTTAAAATTAAAAATTCCTTGCAGAGCAATCTAGAGAGAAGCAGTCGTCCGCGTTGCCTTCTGGCTATTGTTCGGCGTAATTGTTGTGTAAGTAATGCCCACCAACCACCCATCCCACCCCAAGGACAGACGGAAGGGTGTTGGTTGAGTGGTGCTAGCGCGCGGGTTGGAAATCCACTTTGTTCATTTGTTTGTCTTTTACGTAAACGAAAATGCACTCGGCTTTGGGCCTTGTAATCCCTTTAAGCTCTGAACACCTGATGGAGGCACTAAATGACAAATTGAGATTTTTGCCACATGTCGCTGAGGGCTCTGAGTGGGGGAGAGTGCGGAATGAGCACATTGAGTTTTGAGCGATGCGGGCCATTTGGGAGCGTTTAGATTTAAATTTACACAACAAGAGATTTCAATTTTTGTTTTTAACTTTCTGAATATGGGGGCAAAGCAGGCTGAACAAAAGGCCAAGCCAGAAGATGAATGAGACGGGTTATTGCCTGGGACATGAAGATGTGACGACAGGTTGGACTTTAATACACTGCCTGCTGGATTTTGGATTTCTTTGATTTAAATAAACTTGTATTAAGGTTTTAAGATTCGGATTTTATATATTTTAATTGCCTTAGGCTTATGTAGTTAATTGGTTAATTGGTTGTACTTGCCGTTCGATTCCGGTGAATCTGGGATGGCGATGCTTTCGCGACATCATCAAGCCACCGCCCCAAGCAGCCTGTAAAGAAATTAAAACCAAAAATTCCATTAGAAAAGTCCCGTTTGACTGCACAAATGATACTCACATCGACATGCATCCAGCAATTGTATTTCTGACAGATATCAGCAATGGCATTAATATTATCGAAGGCGCCCAGCACAGTGGTGCCGGCGGTGGCGTTCACAAAGAACGGAATATCGCCCTTGGCTTTGCGCTCCAGGATCAAACGCTCCAGCTCCGAGGTAATCATCTTGCCATGCTCATCGGATGGCACCACAATGCAGTGATCGGTGCCGAGACCACAGACCGCAGCGCAAGATTTGATCGAGTAATGGCACTGATCAGATGTGAACATAACCAGAGTGCCTGGTAGACCGACCGAGCCGTGCTCCTTGTAGTTGGGGAACATCTTGTGGCGAGCGGCCAGGAAGGCGTACAGATTCGAAATGGAGCCACCGGGTGCCAAAATCGAATCGCCACCCGACCAGCCAATAATCTCGCGCATCTTGGTCAGAACGACGGTCTCCATGAGAATGAAGACGGGAGCTATCTCATATGTGAACATGTTCGTATTGGCAGTGGCTGTTAACCATTCGCCAGCCATGGAGATCAGATCCAAGCCGTTCGACAGCTGATTGAAGAAGCGCGGATGTCCTGTTTGGGGTGGAGTCAAAAATTTGAGGTCCTCGTTTAATGTAGCTGAAAATGCCTGCCGCCTTTCGACATGGCTGTCTGTCAACTGGAGCCCGCTAAGCTGACAGCAGATGTGCCTGGCAGCTGTGTTGCCATCTATGCTACACTTTTCTTTTTTTTGTTTTTGGTTTTATTAAAAATATTTCAGCTGAAACAAAGCAACAACACGCCCCCCTCTGCATTCGCAAAGTACGGCTGACTGGCGTTCAATACAAGGCCGGATGTGCATATGTTCAAGGGCAGACGAGCCGACGAACACATTACTGAAGCCCCGTTTGGGGTCAGAAAAATCAATAAGGCCGAGCTGTGCTTAAAGCGCCAGGTTCGTATAAAAGATGCCCCACTCTCTGGTGTCTTCTTAAATTGCTCATTTATTGCAGCTAATTGCGACTTGCAGCACACGAAATCCCACGCAAAATCACAAAATGCTTTCAGTACAAACAGCATCAGGAGGCTGTCGGAATCCCCTCACTAAATGTCCTGGCGAACCCTTCGCCGTAGCTTTATTTTTTGTTTGGGGCGTCTGTCAGTTCACATCTTGAGTGCCATAAGTCGTGTGATTAAAATCCCATTCGCCACAAGGCTAAATTCACCCACACACCCACTCACACACACACACACACAGATGCACACACAAACACAAACATTTCAATTTGCGCATGTGGTGCCAGGAGTTCGAGTCTCGAGTCTGGAGTCGCAACAAGGTCCTGAATCACCCTCGACCTAGACACGAGCTTACTCTGGCAGGCAGGCAGTCAGTCATTCATTCGCATCAAAGGATCAGGAATGCAGCGAGTCAGAAAATAACAACGGATTTTGATTAAAGCTTCCCTTTTTATAGAGTCGTTCTCGCAGCAGACAGAAAGCCTCCTGGCTCTCGCCTTGGCACATCATGTTTCCCTCGTGGCAGGGTGCACATTATGTGAGATTATGGATCATAAATGGGATTTATATCAGGCCAGTTTACGAAGAATGTGTGCGTGTTGTACTAAAAACAAAAACTCCATTGGCAACTATGCGAATATTTCAACTTGTGAATTATGCGAATTTAAGAATTGTTTTTGCCATTGAGTAAGTAAAAGTTTACTTGTTGAGAGTTGAGGATAGTGTATTGTTTTGATAGACAGCTTCTTCTTAATCAGCCTTTATAAAAGTTTGTTTTGAGAATGTTTCTTCTTATTTGGTTCCTTCAGATTACACCACAATCTATGCTTAATTGCATTCATAAAGCATTCGAAAATAATCAAATCCTTGTTTATTCAGAAACTCTCTGATTGCGAGCAGTTTTAATTCAATTTAAGGCAATGAAATCTGTGCGGGACTCCTGATACTGCCACAATTTCCTGTCATTCCCATTGGAAAGTGGGGGACTGCTTAGTAGTGACGGAAGCTCACGCTGTTTCCTAGACAAGACCACAGTTTCCGGGGTTGGGTGGGTGATGCTTATTATCGATACTCCAAACACAATTGCGGTCACGTGCGCGTCCTGCTCCTGGCTGAGTCCTGGCCGCCCCTTGCATTAATTTTCAATGAAATCAGGCGCATATTCACATGCAGTAATGAAAAAAAAATAAGAAAAACCCAACTAAAAGCAAAACGTGCGAATGACTTTTGGCTGCTAAAGCCGCAATCAGAAAGAACCCTTTGGCTGATTTATGATTGATGGCAAATGCGATTTAGAGGTTTTGAGGCCACTTCGGGTGGGCTTTTGAGGGAGATGAGCTGAGGCTGTCGAGTGTTTGTGAAAGGTGTAAACAACGATGGACGAGACGAGCACAGCTCAATGGGCCATAAAATGACATTGTCTGTTGCGATGTCCTCTCGCAGCTAATGTGCTTATCTACAAGGCTGCACACTTTGTGCCCTAATGCGACCACAAATTCCTAAGGCACGCGCCCCGTAAATTATTCCTAACAAGCATATGCTTTGTGTTTGTATGCAAATTTATGCAGAGACAAATTTGATTAACGCCAACAACTTGCTGACTGTGCAAACATGTGATTAGCTACCCCTGGGAACACAAACAAAACAATTCCCAATTCAACCCATCCATGCAAATCACTTACCCGTCTTCACTTGATACTTCAGCGTTGTGGCACAGTCCTCGATCAACTGCTGCAGCGGCAGAGCCCTATCCGGCACATCCAAGTCGAGCAGACGCTTCATATCCTCCGGATGATGAAAGTCCAGCACCTTCTCATTGCGATCGTTCGTTGCCTTCACAAAGTCCAACAGCACATCGATAACTTTCAACAGAAACTCACGTGTCTCGGCTCCAGCAGTGACTGTTGTAGGCATAAGATCTGCGATAAAAAGAGCCACAAAAAATGGCATAATGCATATTGTCAGTGGAGTTCGGCTGCGCTCTTATCGCTGAGCATTAAAAAAAGGAAATTTGGTGGAGCGTGCGCTGCTGCTGACAGTGTAAATGACTTTCTGCCTTATCTGGCCGCAGTACCTTGTTATGATATATGATTACTATTGCGATGGGCATTTGTGGGTGGGCTTTGTTTGAAATTGAAATGGCTGGGCCATAAAAAACAGATTTAATTTTGCTACCCATACAATGGGCAGTGATACCTTTTATACAAAAACCATAATAAAAATGTCTCCCTTCTTTTCCACTTTATTCACTTTAAAAAATATTAGTGCAGATTCTCAAAAAATATGTTTGGCCCTATTCTGTTGTAGTTTTTTTACATTAAACTGAAATGTAATTTTTGCTTATGCATAAAAACGTAGAGCATTTTCTTTTAGGACTTCAGTATGCGAGTTAATTGTTTTTATCATATATGGTTTGAATCTGGATTAATTCTATATTTAAAGTTTGAAAAGCATTTTTGTCCAAAGTGATCCGATTTTCAAAAACCATAGCTTTTTGTTAATTGTTTGCCATAATACTATATTCAAAGTTTGAAAAGCATTTGTGGCTCCATTTGCATATTAATATTATACTTTCAAAATCAGATTTAGAGGTCTTCAGATTCCGCAGCCATAACTTTGTTAACAGTTACTCGATTTTCAAAAGCCAGGGCTTTTTGATCATTATTATAACAGACTAACTTATTGCTTCTACTTTACATTATAAAACCCACAAATCGAGCATATTATATATAAGATTATATTTTCTTATGTGGCCTGCTTCAGTTTATTGCTGAAGGTAATCACTTTTGCTGAGTTTGCGCACATTTTAAGATTTCATTTCTCATGGCCACATGCAGCGCCAGTCTGTGGCTTTTGGGATTTGGAAAATTCGAGGACGAGGTTGGGTTACAGCGGATGGCTTTGCTGGCTGTCCTTGGCTGTGGTTGCTGCTATTAATTGCCTGGCTTTATAATGAAATTAATGTCGGCCACCAAGTGCCCATCTGGAAACGACCCCCACAGTTATTTTCTTGCGCGAAATCAATGGAAGAAAAGTTAACGTTGCGCATGATTGCCATAAAAAACGCATCAGGCGAAGCCTGGCGCATTTCAATTCAAATAAATAGCAACCACACCAGGACACCAGCAGTTCCAGACAAATTGTAGCAATTTCAAAATTCCACAAGTTTACAGCAAAGTTAAATAAAATTTAATGTGCTGAGCTGTGATGAGATGAGCGAACTTAATGTCAAAGACAGCCGTGGCCAGAGCTCTCAGCCTTCGCATCCTGACTACAGATCCTGATTCTGCCTGCACACACACATATGTAGGTATATATATATATATATATATGTGTGTGTGTATGTGCGTATACACTCCATCCCGCTCTTACATGTAAGCGTGCGTAATATCCTGTGACTAAACGGTTTATGTTTGTTGTGCTTTCAATTTCGTGCACGCGTCTGGCAGCACCTTTTGGCATGCGTCCTGCTTCTGGTCCTGGCTACTGTTGGTGGTTGGTGGCTGGCTGCCTTTGACTTCTGGTCGTCTGTCTGTTCGTCTGTCTGTGCAACTGTTTGTCTGTTTGTTTGCTGGCCAAAAATCTGTTACAAGGCATTCGGCAGTTTCACGCTTCAGCGAAGCCAAACGGCCCAACAATTTATCAAGGTCTGTTGCAGGAGCGGCTGCCACTGGCAGCGAGTGTCCTGGACAGTGCGCCAATATGCTTGTCGAGTTCAGTAAGTGTGTGTGTGTATGTGTGTGTGTGTGGATGAGTGTGTGAGTGAGTGCGTCCTTGTGGTTGTCCTTCGCAGCGTTTTGTTTGCCAGTGTCAGTTTAACACTCTCATTTATTATTTGCTCAGCAAATAGATTTTTGTTTTGTTATGTTGAGGAATTGCGCAGACAAATACTGAAGTACTTATGACTAATAATTATGAGATTTGTAAACTGTTTAATCTTAGCAGTTGAACTATAAGAAATAATTCTAATCATTTATAAAAAAAGTTTGTTAAATAATGAAATATTATTTAATAATTATTAAATACATTTTTATACCCTGAACCCATTAACAATGGGTAAAAATTGTAAAATGGTTTGTGCAAATGTATGAAATAGGCAGAAGTAAGCAAATCCGACCCCAAAAGGTATTTATATTCTTGATCAGGAGCCGGACTCTGCAGGCTCTCGTATAGAGTTTGCTATGTTTTATCGATAACTGCTTTTGTTTCTCGAATATCGACATATTTAAATTTCCGATAACAATAATTGCTACACTTTTAACAGAAGAGTTTTCTAAATTACACATAATGTACATATGCAGATTAAGCGTATTATGTATAAACTTCCCAAATTTCATCAAGATCAACACTCAATTTATAATCAAAAATATATTCTCATATTGATCTCATTTCTATCAGCATCAGAGCCTGTGCTGGCTAAAAGAAACGAGTGCACATGCAGACCTGCTCACATTTGGGTGCAAAACATGTAAAAGATAAAATTGTCAATAAAACTATAATATATATACCCTGAGTTCAAGGTATAACGTAATCGAGCTCACTCGACTACAGCACACTTACTCTACTTACTTACTTACTCTCTACTCTTACTTGTTGTTTTCATTCTTATTAGCATTTCAAAAACTATAAACTCACTTTAAAAAGCTCTCTTTACCAGATGCGAAGAGGAGTCAATCTATAATCAGCACATATACCATAAATTTATATGATTGCCTATTCTCCTGATATATTTCAATAATGTTTGCATTTTATTTTTAGTAATAAAATTGACCTAGATTTGAGCTTGTAACTGAAAATGCACTCCGTTATATACAGAATATTTATGGAATATTACAATATATATTATATATGAAGAATTTAAACATTTATGTGATAATAGATAGCCAAGTTTACTCACCATATGCCGTCAGTTTACCCGTCCTTTCGGAGAGCTTGTACCCGTTCGGATTGAGCGACATTTTCTCCTCTGCAATAAAACACAAAAGATGAACTCAGAGCGTGAAAAATAAGGTCTAGATCAATGTCGTCTTAAGCTAGGCAATGATGCAATGAGCAAATGTTATGCAATTATATAGCCCTGAACAAACCTTACTGCACACTGCACATATATGCATGGAAAACTCAATTAGAAGCAGATTGTTACACAATTCTCAAGACCAAAAGCAGATACCCACAATTACATAACCAACACCAAAAGCTTGGGAATTGGGCGCGAAAATGCAACGGTTCGGTAAATAAACAGAAAATCGAATGGAAGGAGAGATATGGTGTATGTATGTATAGTAATATATAACTTCCAGCTAGGCAGCAAGGACAACTGAAGGACAAAATTGGTGTGTAAGTGTGGGTGGCACAGAATTTTCTATATATGTGTAGAGTAAACAATGCATGTACACAGATTTTATATGCTAAAACTGAGGTCTGCGTGGATTTCAAATACATACTTTATGTGGAGCTGAGCCCCATCTGCAATTGCGCAGTGAGTTTGAACTTAATATCCTTATATATACATATATATATATATATATGTGTGTGTGTGTGTGAGTCTCTGTGTATATACAGCATTTGGATAGAGACAGCGCGACAGCTGTAGTTAATGGGTAAAAACCTTCAACCTTACCACTTATAAACTTATATAAGAGACACCCACTCCGATTATTGAGTGCAAAAGTGGCCTAGAAAAAGTTGAGCACTGATAATGCGATGTCTTACCGATTATCCTGCGGATATCGTCGATGTATTGCTTTAGATAATTCACTTTGGCTGCTTGTTGGCAATTACGTGTGGGAAGCGAAAAAGTGCGACAGTTGTAGTTCTAACAACAATACTAAAAACAACAAACAAAATGGCGTTGGCGAACGAGCGGGCGAAATGAGCGTTAAGGCTTAGGCTGCCCAACTAGCTAGAGTTAGTTGGCTTAGTAATCTTTGGAGATGATCTAGAATGCGATAGATATTGGTGACTGACTGGTGCTACTGGAATGTGACAGCTACAACTTACAAAACTCGATTATCGAACACACGCGAGTTTTCACGGCAAACGTTAGGGGCTGTAAAGCACACTGAAACTGAACCGAACGGGACGGAACAAATTGGCTAACTGTTACGATTTGCTTTTGAGTCGGTTCTGAAGCTGGTTGGGCTTGGCTAAAAGCAGCTACACTCGCTGACGATCTGCGGAGCTATGAGCACCAACATCCGCTTGTGGCGCCTACGAAGCTTCTGCGATGTTACGCACAAAATGGCTACCCACCTACACACACACACAGACACACTCAGACCCACACATATATATATATACATATGTATGCCATTTTGAGCTGTGTGTTGCATAACCTTCACAACAGCAAAGACATTCCCAGCTCGTTATGTGTGAGCACGTCGTATATATGCAGATGTCTAAACGTGTATTTGTATGTGTTGCCCACATTTGGGCGCCAAAGTGCGCAGGCAAGCGACGACAATGACGTCACTGACTTTTTGGGCAACCATCTTGGTCCTCCAAATGGGCGGAGCTACATTAAGGGGCGGAGGCATATCCACGTATCCAACAGATACATGCCCAAACAGCAAAAATCTGCGCATGCTCCGAAATTTCTTGGACGGACAATTTTATGCCCCACTCTCAGCAAAGCTGTTATTTTTTTTTTTTTTTGTTTTTACAAATTTAAGTGCCAGGCGTTGCTGTTGTTGTACATACACTTTTTTTATCGGGCACTTTGTCTGTTTTTGCCATGTGATGTGGCAGAATGAAAAGCTAATTAACGAACTAATTTTGCAACTGTTTTTGACATTTACAATGCTGAAGTTTTTTATTGCCAGTCCGGCAAAAAGGAAAACGCAATTTGTGCAGTGGAAAACCTTGGAGCCCTTTTTCCCAACAAAAAGGAAACAATAAACCAGCATGTACAAAACACACCTATAAAATTCTGTACATATGTGTTGGTCTATATAACAATTTATGGATTTTTTTCGGGCACGCAGAAATTTAGGTCAAAGTAGGGCCAAAAAAAAAAAAATAGCACCAATACCGATACAGTTTCTGACATACACAGATACAATTTGCAATATGGAGGACAGTTGGCCAGGGGCCCAACCCACGCAGTTCAATTGCATTATGTGCAATCCAGTGATTTCCATAGCATACTTTTGAGTGGATGCACACTCACACACACACAAATATACATATGCATTTATGTGTATATATTTACATAGAAGAAGTTATGCAACATTTCTTCCAACTTGGAACAATGGAAAAAGTACAAGGTAGCAAAGTAACTAAAGCTGCAAGTTGCCAACACAAACATCCTTTTCCTAACTGGGTTCTTATCTGACAACATGCAGCCATCATTTTTGCCAAAGTTCAAAACTTTTGTTAAGCTCTTAAGTGCCTCAAGCACTGCAATATCATTTTGCGATAGAGATTTGTTTAACTTTCAAAGTGCCTTTTCATAAGTAATCAGCTGCTTTTATTTAAAATAGGTGCAGCATAAAGTTCCACATGGAGCCTATGTATAAGAAAGGCTATAGAGTCCTCAGCTGAATAGAGTCCTCCTCGGTGTTTTATTAAATAATATATATATTTATGTAATCCCTATGCAAAGTATTAATACAAATATATAATATATATATATATAATCTAAAACTTTAAAAGAAAAGCCAAATAAGAGCAAAATTTAGCTTCAAGGAATCTTTCGTTCAGAATGATTTGTTTTGCGCCCTTAATTATAAATCAGTTCACATTAGCTTCTAATAAATCTCGTATAATTTCGCATATGTTTTATTTCATCGTTATCTTTAGTCCCTTGGGCCGCTGATGAAGCGTAAACACTGCGCACTTGTTTTGATGTACTGCATCGCTCATTATACATATTCCTCGGCCAATAATTGTTATCTGCTGTAATAACTGACAGCTTGGAGCTTATCGGGCAAAAGCGCACTTGAAAGCCAAATGCTACTAAATAATAATTAAGTACTCCTGGCTGCTTTTATCTCTGATCAATGGCAACAACAGCAGCAACAACAATATTGAAGCAGAAAGGTGTTAGTTTTATGAACAGGTGTCAAAATGTGACACAAGGGGAAATCTCTGTGCGAAAACCCCAACAAATTCACCTCAGTTTACTGTGAGCTGATAATATTTTTATACACAAATACAACTATATATAAATATTAATAAAAATAGCTTTCGCATTGGATCTACTGACCTAAACACACCAAATTCAGTTTGTGTTTGCTGGCTCACATTTCAGTTCGCTTAAAACATGAGCGCTCCGCGAATGGTATTCAATTATGGTCTGAGCATTGAGCCACGAAGTACACAACGAGTGAATTAAATAAAATAAATAAATAAATAAATAAATTTGTTAAAATAAATAAATAAATAAATAAATTTGTTAAATCAAAGTGAACACATTAAAAATATTCTTTGCAATCGTGCAATTGTGAGAAGTAAGTGTAGTAGAAAAGACTAACTTTAAAAGTGTTCCCTAATTTTAATTTCCTGCATTGGAATAATTAATAGCTGTGCAAATCTGCGTATTTCAAAATGATTCCACTCTTGGATAATAAGTTAAGAGTTCTGAGTGCTGTGGAAGCCCAAATAATAGTAGCTCTATGTCATAGCTGCCTCGATGAAGCTTTTGCTACTTTTCCCAACACATTAATTAATCATTCAATTCAAAGCGAGCTTTGCTTGAACAACTTTAAATAAGGTTTGCTTGTTTTTTAGGTCAGCCCTTATTTGACTAGATGTTTATGCAATTTTCGTAAATATTTACCTGGCTGTGTTTGCACGTAGCGCAGATAGGCTCTGTAACCCAGATACGCGAAAATATTTAAATTCTTTTCAAATTTGTTGTACTTCAAAGCCACAAAAAAGTTAATTAAAACCCGGATACAGCTGGGGGCAAAATATATATTTATACGTAATTACATAAATAAACCACAGGTCTCTACACCACTTATATATAAGTGTATGTGTTGGCTATTTTGGCCGACGCATCCACTCTCGCTGGCAACTTTCAACTGAGCGTCAGTCGGAGTTGCTCCCAAAAACAACATCAAACAGGAGTGAATTAGTTGTAAAAAAAAATAAAAATCAATGATTTGGGCGGCGAGATAATTTACCAGGCCAAGATCTAAAGCATTCTAACGAAGCGAAAGCAAGCAGAAAAGGCCTTTTAAATATGGCAAATCAAGCGCGTGAAATTTCAAATCGCAATGAGGACCTCCAACAATGGAACCTATGCAACGGCGCCTTTGTTGCCTACTTTCAGGCGCGCGATAATTGCATTTTGAGCGCAATTGCTTCCATTGTGCAGGCAGGCACGGCTTACAGAGGAAGGCAACATCTTCACCTGCACACCCATCCATAGCACACATGCGAGCAAGCATATAGCATCAAATTATATTACGTATACCACATGTAAAACGGCCATGACTGTTTTCCATGCTACATATATCCTTTTCGCTATCCTTCTCTCTGTCTCTGTCTGTCTCTCTCTTTCTAGCCAGAGTCCTCAGCATGTTTCGACTGCTATTGGTTGTTGCTGCCGTCTGCTGTGCGCAGACTCACAGCGTAGTGACGTCACAGCATCCACGACTATTGCAGGCTTTGGGGGATGTTGCAAAGGCGCTGCAAGCAGAGCCGCAGCAGAGCCTTGAGAAAGCAACGCGTACGTCGCCGTCGCCAACTCTGACGTCCGTCAGCGTAGTTCAGGATTGGAGTTTGGTGTGTAAAGAGCTCTGCGGGTAAGTCAAGAGATCCCATAAAACTTTTGCTTCAGACCAGGCCTGGCAAGGCCAAATCTTATCTACAATAGGCAACATCGCTCCTCATTGTTGCCCAATGTGTGCATGCACATTATTTTGAAAGTCGATAAGGATCCGCGAGGAGCTGTCACAATGAGTGACAAATTAGTGAAGTCTTGATGTTTTCATGACAAGTGATTTATAATACTGAAAAATGTATGTGCGATATGCGCTGGCATTTCGAGTGCTACGCAATTTCAGATTACTAATCGACCTTTATAGAAAACATGACTTGGCCTATATCTATATCTACTCCGACACTTTCAACTCAACTATTTCTTTGTTTTTTTCTTTCATTTTCTATTCACAATTTGTAGGGCTGGCCTCGGCGTATCGCCATGTGCGAATTACTGCGCAACGTCTGGCGTCGAGATGTCCTCGATCCTGGGCACAGATTTTGATTTGGCTAAGTGCGAGCAACTGCATGGATCGCAAACGGGTAAGAAAAGTGTGCTGAGATATGTGTAATTACAGTTGTAACGGATATAGCAAAGTAAATTGAAAGACTAATGAGATCATTTGCTTTACTACTGAATTTTGAGTGGGAAATATTAACAGAATTTTCCACAAATTATACATGTAGAATGCATCTTAGGCAAACAAGAAATAATTTAACATGGTATTGTCTTATGAAAATATTGAAGATTTGTTCAGATATGTAAGACTATAGTGGCTTGAGGGCATAAGGATCAGTGTTGGTTGAAAAAATAATATTAGAATTTTCGAAAAAAATTAACCTGTTATTATTATTTGGAAACATTTAAAAATATATCTCAAATATACAAAGATTATTATATTTTAATTATTTTTCAGATTTTAATATATATTATTATTATATGTAAGTTAACAAAAATTCCTAGTTTTAAAACAAGATTAGTTCCCGGTTTTTTGACTATCAATTCCAAAATGTTCTTCTTCTATATTACAGACCCCAAGTGCAATACAGTTGAAGACGTTAAGAAGTACGGCTCTCGACTCTGTTCGAGTTATTGCCATCAACGTCAACGCACGATATCCGGTTGCAGTCCTTGCCAGTTGTTGAGTGTTTTGGATGAGGTCAGTAAAGAGCAGGGTGTGACTACACATGGTTCCGGTGAAGGTGATGCCAGGCAGGCTGTGCAAGTAGCCACGGGCATAGAGAAGGCCAGTGAAGCGGATTCGGATACGCCGGACTGGGACGAAATGTGCAAGACACTCTGCAAAACTGGCGATGGCGGGTCCTTGTGCAACTGTGATTTATCGCCGTTTCTCATCTGAGCTCAATGCTCGGCTGAAGGTACATAAATCACAACAAATTATATATGCAACTATATTTCGTTGTTGTTTTCCCTTATTTGTATACTAAATATACACATATATATATTTTTGATTTGGTGTCGCATTCTGCGAATAATTTCCATTTGTGTTAATGCTAGTGTTGTCTTTATGTATTTGTTCACGGTTGTTGAAGAAAACTTTAGTTGAATTGTATAAAAGTAAAGGCAAAACGAAAATCTATATAAATATAATTACATTGTGCGGTCGAAAAAGCCGTCGCGAGCTAAAAAACAAAATTCCCTATGCGAATCAATTAATTTGTAATTAATTTCAATTAAAAAAAAAATACTATTGAATATAGTGAACTAAATAAGAAAACAAAAAACAAAATAAATAAAAATAACACACACAAAAGAAAACACATCTAAAATCAACACTACAAAATTAAAGTTCTCAGCTCGAAAGAGATAAGCAGCAAAATCACAAAAGGGCTTCCAGTGCGGCATTGGTATCTGAAGGATATGGTGATATATCAAATAGCCATATCCAGATCCAGTTGTTAGCACAAATACAAACCTAAGGATTAGTTGTAGCATTGGATAGAAAAAATGAGCTGAGGCGAGCTAAATCGTAGAAATCACAACCAATTAATATCAAAAATACACAACATATCGTCGTAAAAACAATTATTTACACAAAAAAAAAAAAAAAAAACAAAAAACACATACCACAAATATCAAATAATATCATAAAAACTATTATAATATCACTTTTGTTTAATTAATGGAATCAGCATATCAATTTAACAAAGGCAGAAGGAACAGTTGATATACATTATTTATTTTCAAATTTCTAGTAGAAAACAAAAATCAGCATCAATTATGTGTCACAATTATAATAAATGTTAACCAAGAGTTTAGTGTTGGTTATTGAATGAATCAATATACTATATATATGCATACATATGAATATACATATATAGCTAAATTGGTCTATACAAAATGAGTTGCGATTGCAAATCAGAGGCTCAGTTCAAAAGAAAAGCGCCCCAACGTTTTTCGAGGAAGACATTAATTAAATAAGTGTATTTACTTGCAAATATCTCAATGTGCATAACTATATATAAACATATATATATATAAATACATATAAATATATTAATGTATACTTTATATGCTAAAAAGTGTTTGGAAGACATTTTTTCGCATTGTATTGAAATGGAAGACAATTTCAGCAAACAACAACAAGCATTTTGGAAGACATGCGTCAATTGCAAACCAACATCTCTTGCAATTAGTTTCTTAAGAGCTTAAGCATAGAATACCAAAAACAAAACAAAACAAAACAAAACAAAAAAAGACAGAAAAACAAAAATGAAACTATAATTTATTTATATTTAAAGGCTAGCACACGTTGTTGTGTCAAACGCGACGCTGTGACAGACAATAATTAAATATACAATAATAATAGCAGCAATGTTTTAAGTGTGTAAAGTTTTAAATAACAAAAGCCAACATTGGCTACACCGAAAAACATACATATATATAAATGTTAGAACATATTTGTAATCTGGCACTCCTTAAATGTTTGTAATTGCACATTTAGTAACAACAAAACAAAAACCAACAACAAAAAAAAAAGAAAGAAGCAGAGTTTAAAATATTCAGAGCACATTTGTTTTAAATTTACTGCGGCTTCAATATATCAATGTGTAGCAAGTTTCAACATTATCAATATACATTATATTTATCTAGTATATAATAATGCACTTTACATTTATGTATATGTATATGTGTTAGGCGTTGCGTTTCTGCCATGAATACAGCGGCCAAAATCACAAATAGAGTTTTAAATAGCTCAAATAATATAATAAAAAACAAAAAACTAATACTGATAATACAAGAAATGTAACGAACAACATCATCATCAATTACAAACTAGATTTTTGTTTCTCGTAATTGGCATTGCACTGATGCCAGAGTGTAACATCAGCAACCAGCGATATAACAAAAATACTACTAGCAAAAGGAACAAAAAGTAAATAATTTAATTGTAATCGCAAGCTTAAATAGGGTAGTCAAAATCCATTTACTGCAAAAACAACCATAAAGAGAAATTTAAAGACAATTCCATATTAATAACCGTAATACAGAACAACCCTACATAAAAGTCAAATAAATATATTATGTGTTAAATGTTGTAAAGCCCCTCTAAAAATCTGTGCTTTATTCAATTTTTTAATGGTTGGGAATGGATGTAGTTAAGTGGGCGAGAGAGCCTTGGCAAATATGCTTTTGCCTATATCTTTCAATATGTTATCAGTGACCTTATACCTTATGCGGTTTCCCATTCCCCTGGGCGAACTGAACTGAACAAACAATCAAAATCAATAAAACCTAACCGACTTGATTCGAATTATATTTTGTCTCCAAGTCGGTGTAAAAATGTCAAAGGTTTGTGCAACGGATTATTGGCCAGTCACTGCCAACGTTTTACCGTGTTTGTACTAAATGTGTACTGCTTTCATTTTATTTTGACGCACACCATACACGATATTCAACTGCTTGCCGCAAGCAGTAATAATAATGACCTTATGCACTGCTTACTCACACAGCTCACAATTATTTAAATGAAAACACTTTAAAAAATTCCATTGTTAATATGTTTATTTCAATATTTTCATACGCATTTTGTAAAAGAAAATATATACTTAGAGTGGACGTGTTTCACATTATATAAAAATCAAGTTACGTAAACTCATTAGTGTTTAATTAAGTCGTGTACAATTATTTAACAAAAAGGTTCGGCAAGATCAATTTAGTTGCCAAAAATTCTTGAGTTAAACATTTAAACTAATTTATAAAAACAAGGAAGATGCAAGTATTGTGCTTTACGCCTTAGACGTTAGTGTTTTTTGTTTTTTCTTTTGTTTTCTTGTTAAGTACAAAATAAGGCTAGTGTGGCGTTATTAATATTATTTCGATCTCTTTGAACTGGTGTCTAGTGTAGAAAACAATATAAAAACGAAATACGCTTGGATAACAAACAAATTGAAATTTGAATAGACGTCGAGAGCGTATAAGTTCTTATTAAGTTGATACAATTTCTAATAATTCTCATATGCATATTGTACGATTGTATTTTTATATGTATGTATGTTTGTATGTATGAATTGTATATGTAATTTACCTAAACACATTATTCACTTAGCAAAATATGAATTTCATCAGTGCTTATAAAAGTTAACATTATTACAGTTACAATTGGCAAGTATAGTTGAAATATTTATGTTTTGTTTGTAATTCGTTAGAATTGTTAGTACAATAATTCGAGTCGTCAGTGTTTGAGTGTCTTTTATCTTTGCTTAATATCCGTCTTGCAATTATCTTTTACAATTTCGAGTCAATTAGCTAATCGACATGCGATTAGATATTCGTCTTCATCATTCGCCCGCCAGCTCATCGATGCGACAGCGGACAGCGTGCTCCAATACCTCCAGGCTGCCATAATCCAGTTCCTTGACCAAGCACAATGTGGCAGACAGCAAATTGGAGTTCTGCGAAAAGTGATTCACTGCAAATACCTTAATCAAGCCGGTTCATTAAATGTTACTCACTCGATTCACGGGCCGTCGATGACAGCCTGCAAAATGATTCATGACGGTAGCCGAAACGTTGCTAACCGAATCACTGTAGCGACCCTCGGGACGCCTTCAATATAGATAAGAGAAAAAAAAAACAAAGATTACAAGCCGCATCATGAGCTTATCAAGAGCACTTACCTAGATCGGGGTCGCTCTTCCCCTTCCCATTCGCCGCCGTTCTCTCGCGCACTTCCATTTCTATAGGCATACCGATCGGGTCCAGTCTCGGGTCCGGCACTGCGACGCTGTGGATAATGCAACTGCATTGTGCTGCCATAGGGATTGTGATGAACCTGGGGTGCCTGATGCTGTTGATGCTCCTCCCACTCGGTCAGATCGGTTTGACTGTGACGATAATGCGCCGGATATGGTTGCCGATCCGTCTGATAGTATTCCTGTATGGGAGACAAAGGAATACCATAATTAATATGCGTATACATTCTGGGCTTAATTGGCTGTACCGATTTATCTGCCGATGCTTACCTTCATCGAGTGTGTGGACATGCTGGGTGGCAGAGGCGTTGGACGCGTCTCTCTGTAGCCAACATTCGGGCTCTCCTGATCGGAGCCCGGCGATTGCTAATCGGTATTTTAGTGTCGGTTAGCGAGCGGTGCGTTTATTGGTTTTAGTTGTGGATGCAAGTTTATGGGCAAGGAGCACAAAGAGATCGTTAGTGGTGTTATCTGGCATCTCGTCTTATGAATTATGAATGCTGAGCTTATTGCCATGGCTTCAAACTAAAAAATGTGCTCTATAAATTTAGTCTGAGGCTTCTTGAATACATAATGACCCATTTGATCAGTTTGCTTTTGGTTTCTGAGCTACTTCTGTGGCAATTATGTTTCGTCTCGGTTTAAGTTTCTCTCTTTCCCTCCCTCTCTCTCTCTCTCTCTCTCTCTTTCTATCTCTCTCTATTGTTCTGTGTTTGCTTAAAGTCAAACGCTGTTGCTGCACGACTTAACCCAGAAACGAAAGCCCTCTCCATTAAACTGACAATGGGCCAAGCGGGGCCGAGTTGGAAATGAAGAACCTTAACCATGCCAGTGCCACATCGCGTGACTCGTTCACGCGTAACGCGGCGCCCCAAAAGGGCGAAGGGCACAAGGGGCCTGTGGAAAAGGGGTGAGTGCGACTCAAGTGTGACGTGCACACGCCCAAAAATAAGAACTTAAAGCGCTGATGTTCACAACACACGACCAGCAAAAACTCTGTAATAAAATCTGACAAATATAGATTTATATTTCATCAAAGTATAGTTCAAATTAAAATATCCAAAATATATACTGAACTGACATTTCTCAATTGTTACACAAGCATCTACCTACAAATTATCAGCTCTGTTTACTCGATATCTTATAGTGATATATATCTTCTTCCATGTTTTATGTGTATCTGCACAAATCTATGCCACCTTTTCCCAACTTGTAATGGTTATAGGGTATTATTATACAAAGAATGTAAGCCAACTAGCTACACGTTGACTAGGCACGGCAATAAGCTCATCAGTTCGCATAAAATGAATGCTAAAATGGTTGGTTGCTCGATTGTAGTAGTATGTGAATCTTACATCGTATTGATGAATGGAAGTGCGTTGCTCTTTAGTAATGGTGTTATATTTGGGCGATGGCGGATGTGCGGGTTCCTGGGAAATAGTTTAGAATACGAAAACCCAAAAAGGAAAAGGGTTAGTGTTAGTTCTCAATTTGGTGCACAGATATTTTAGTAAATAACCTTGTTCCTGAGTATGCCTATTTAACAGTGACAGATCCTCAACTAACTGAGCATATACTGATTATAATACTTGGGCTAACTTTACTCGAGTTGATAGTTAATAACTATATACAATCCAATAAAAAAATAGCAGCGACTTTTTAATTAATTTTCGTTTTATAATACGTTGACTTTTCACGGTCTTTGCTTTAATTAATTATGAATAATTATTTATAAACTAGTTTCGTAACTCAATATGTAGCCAGCTTTTTAGCTAATTAGGACGTTTCCAGCTAATGTAATAACATACTTTAGTATACAGTCCCAGTGCCAATTCTATAATAGGTTATTCCCATTAATAACCCACCCACTCCCTTTTCCCAACAGTCGCGAAACCCAATTAGGGCCAGTCATAAACTGCTGCGCCCTTTTCGCTCGATGTTCGTTTACCTTTGTGGGTGTTGGGGGCATTGAGTTTTGCAATTGATTGATATATAAATCGCTGACATTATTGGTTAAAGTCGGAGTTCCATCGATGTTATTAGCAAGTGGACTTGCTAATTGTGGCGGCTTGTTAATAATAATTGCGTAAAAGAGACTTGGTTAAATGCGTTAAGGCGTAATTAATGTCTAAAT
Organism: Drosophila picticornis; assembly: GCA_035043845.1. Lineage (NCBI taxonomy): Eukaryota > Metazoa > Arthropoda > Insecta > Diptera > Drosophilidae > Drosophila > Drosophila picticornis. The sequence goes on along the minus strand of JAWNMR010000122.1, from coordinate 19,629,642 downwards.
TAAAGGGGCGGGCGTGTAATCAACAGATTTGGCTTTGGCAAACAGTAAAGGAATTCAGTTACCTCTTTCATGGGACTGGAGCTGCTCCTATGCTGCTGCTGCTGCTGCTGTTGTTGTTGTTGCTGTTGTTGTTGCTGCTGCTGTTGTGCTGGCCGATGTTGGTGCTGCTCCGGTGGTGAGTGCTGTGGATAGCTTTGCTGCTGCTGCTGTGGCTGCTGATGTATCTGCTGGGGTGATGTACGCTGCTGTTGTTGTCTTGCCTCATAGGCATCCTCATAGACATCGTCCTCGGGCACTTGTGAGCCGCCGCTGCGCAAAGCATCATCGACCTCCTCCTGAGTGACTTCCACATTATCAAGTTTCTTGAGGTTGGGCAATGCGCGTAAAACCATTGCACGATAGCTGCGTTTATCAAAGAGTTGGGTGTTAAATGTCCGTTTCTATCTAGCTAGTTTAAGACATCTACTTACTTTGGTCCCACCCGCTCGCAGCATGGATTCTCCTCCAGCCACAGATACTTAAGCGCTGGCAGATTTTGTAGATAAGCAATTTCATTGATATTTTGTATATTGTTCTTTCGTAAATACAGCTCCTGTAGTTTTGTGCAGTCTTCGAAGGGTGCCAAAGTGGAGATTTTGTTGACGCTGCAAAAAGAGCAGGAGCAGTTTTGAATGTGTCTTATAAATACATAATAAAATGTAAAATATTTAAATTTCTATTTTTACTCTTCTTTTAAGTTTCAAAACCTTTTGAATCATTTTATGTAAATATAAACATGTTTTATTTATTTCTTAAACAAATAACACATTGATTAGCATTTTATGATAAGCATTTTATAAATTCCCAGCGTGTTTTATCAATTTCTTTTGAGACCCATTTTCAGAGATTCAGTGGCTTTTCTCAGTGTACCATATTAAGTGACAAAGTGACAAAGCAACGCCTCGGTTAAGTGCCATGAATCATTTTAAAGTTATGCTGCGGCGGCCAAACAAAAGGCACAACAGATTTGGCTGCTGCACGACAGACAGACAGAAAGACAGAAAGAAAGACAGAAAGAAAGAGAGTTCATTAGCACCACGAAAGCCAACTTTCTTTGTGGCGTTCATAGCATGCGTACCGTTAGGGAAGAAACAGAGATAATGGCATATTGGGCTCTCGACCAGATGGGCAAGCGAGTAAGTAAACAAGTATCAAGCCAAAACCTCATTGTTTATCATTGGTCTGGCTGGTCATGATCGTCTAGGTCAGTTCGCGAAATGCTTATTGTGAGCCATCGCATGGCAATTACTATGAAACATTGGCAATTTGATGATGGTGCGCGTGCTTTGATTGTTTTTAGCCCATGTTGCCCATGTTCTTGTGGCGGAGATAAGATAGACATTGATAGAGCTCTGTGCAACGTGTCTTTTTTTAGGGTACCTCGGGTAATTGAAGCGACCGCAAGAACAATGTGTGTATGGGTATAAAAATAAAACCGCAGCAGACGCTTCTATACATAGCAGATCCAATTCCCATTCCCGATCGTAAATGGCACACGGGTGCATTGCCATGGCAAGTTTTTGGAGACTATTTATAGGGTTTGAAACTGGCACAGAATACGCAAATGAAACCAAAGTACCGCCAAGCTAAAGTATACACCACTAATATGCATAGTTAGAGTCGCATTAGAGTTATCAATTCCCCTCAAGGTTAGTGGCACTTGGCTCTCAAGTAGTGAGGGGGGAACAATGTTTATGGAAACCAGCTAAGTGCCAACAGCACGCAATGCAAATCAATACCGAATTGTGCCTCCGAGCATGCCATGAGTAAGACTCGAGACGTGGGCATAAGAACTGATTTATGGATAGCTATAGTCGACTATAGTTGCACAAGCTGACTGACAACCGGCCTACGCCTGCCATTGCCTAGCACAACAATTCAAACAACTTTCGACTCCATGGGGAGACCATAAATGGTAAACAAAGTAGGCATAACAGAAACTTTGTTAAGACTGCTCAGCGCAATGAAACAAAAGGGTTTCCTTGTTAACTGCAGGCTACAATTGGCCCATAATTGCCCCTTGGTATGCTGTACTTATTCCCATCTATATTCACTGATAATTTTATACCATTTACCCCCAAGTGTGTTAATAATTGAGTGGTCGCTTAAATAGGTTACAACTTAAGGCATTCAGGTTTCTTAAATAAATGGAAGGGTGTTTTATATACATACAATAAAAGCTTAAGATTAAATGGATTTGGCAAATTTTGCAAACGTGATTTCTGTTATTAGTTGTAAAATATAATTCAAAGAGTGTGCAGATTAAAAATCAATAACTGAACATTCAAGATGAGCAAGTCTTTTGGCCAGCCAGTCGAAATCTCTGCATGAGCCTTAAAAATTATGAGCACATCTGTTGGCCACAAGTTTATTTGCTAAGCCTTGCTTTACAGCGCTTATAAGGCAGCGAACATAATAAAATCATTATAACAACTTGATAAATGTATTTGTGTATTTGTTGTTGTGTTGTGCAATATGTTGTCCAGATGACAGACAGACAGACAGTTGACTTGCAAATCGATCGAAACGACCTTGACAGTCAAAACAATGATGCCTGCCTTAAAAGGCCACAACATGCACAAAGTAGCAAAGCAGCAAAGCAGCAAGGCAGCAAAAACGAGGCAAGAAAACTTAAAGATACTTGACACAATCAGCACCTACATGCAAGCAGCAAGTATCTGTATTATGTGCCATATTATCTCAATAAGAGCATATTGTATATTGTATCTAGTCTCTTGTATCTTGTATCTTGCAGCAGCAAGTGCGCTCTGCCCCTACGCACGATGCCCCCACGCTATTTTGTTGGGCACTTCGGCCACTGGACGTCAGTACAGAAAACCTACAAAGGAAAAAAACTAACACAAAGTTGTTGTTGCCAATTTTGGTGCTCCCACGACTTTTGTTATGTTTTTGTTGTTACTATAGTTGTTGTTGTAATTGTTGTTGTTATAGTTGTAGTTGTTGCTGCCGCTTTTTGCATTAATTACGCGCTTGAGCGTGCCAAAGTTTTTTCGCTTGCTTGCCTGTGGATGATGAGATGCCGCTGCCACTCGCTGTGCGAATGATGTCATTTGAGCACAAGTATCTTACGGATAGCCACTTATGGCACAAAAAGCTTTCTACATCTCTCACTCTCCTACACACTGGGTGAAGATTTATTAAACGTAGCCGGCGGCTAATTGAATTTTTGAAATCAATCAAAAACAGAGCTCAGGAAATGAGCGTAACATTTGCTCTAATCTATTGCCCAAATCCAAATCCAAATTGGCAAATTGTACAGCATTGTGGAAACTTACCTAAGCGCCAGAACTTCAACACCACGCATGCGTTTGATTATATTGACATCGGTGAGATCACTGCCCCTATAAAGACAAGCGAGAAATGCACAAAGGAATATGAGAAAATATATTTTCGATTTTTGCTTTTCATTAATGTTTTCTTAATGGTAATATAATTTGTATAGTTTGGTCAACAGTTCAAATTGGGATATAATGACGATGTCAATCAATGTGCAACATAATGGAAAGTTAATTCTATTTATCGAAAATGTGCGTAGCTAGATTCCAAAACTTGTTCTTCTGAACTTGAGTCTAAAATTCAAATCTTCGATATCAAATAAATAGATTGATTCAAGGTAATTTATTCTTGAGCAAACTGACGCAATATATTTAAATATATTCTCGATTTATAATTTTTGGAGTTCTGTTTGGATTTGAACTAAGAATGTATGCTTAAATTTAGAATATTTTTTACTACGTAGTATATTTTTCGTGTTGTGAGCTCTGTCAACATGAATAAACATTACTAATTTAATTAATTTAAAGCTTAAGTTAATCATTTTGAAGATGCCTTTTTCAAGAGATTGCTGAAATGCATGTTTTTCACGGCACTTGAAGCTTTGAAGTGCATCACTAGCACCATTGGCAACACTAGAAAAAAAGCTCCAAAGTTCTAAGCCAGTTTCCCCACTTAACCCCTTCTTAGGAGTCGTGACTCGGCACAGAATGGTGAACGAGAACTGGTTAGGAGCTGGTTGCTAGCTGCTGGCTGCTGGCTGCTTTCGATTGAGGGATTTGGGTCAGCCAGGCTGCAAGTGGAGTGAAAGCGCACAAGTGGGCAGATCCCCCAGATCATGGGCAATATACAACTATAAGCTATATACAATATGACTAAGGCTAGCCTTTCACTGCAACCAATTGATTAGCACAATATATATATATATATATTTATATGTTCTCTTAACTTACCAGCAATTTAGTTTTTTAATTAGACCCAGATCCGATTGCTTTGCACGGGCAATCACCATTTCCTCCGTTAGGCGCGACATTCTAACAACTTAATGCTGCTGGCCAAATAACAAAACGCTGTAAGTACAATGCCTGCAAACAGGTGTGTTCCAACTTTAGTTTTTGGTGTGTAAACTCTCTCTAGGTAGGTGTGTGTGTGCGTGTGTGTGTGTGTGTGTATGAAGGCTTGTGTTTAGATCTGAACGTTTTTAGAGACAGCGAAAGGTGAACAACAAAAGTCCATACAAAATACAACAGGTTACAGCGATAATTGTTGTTATTATTGTTATTGAAATCAGTAGCGTGGCGTGGTTGCTTTTGCGTAGGCGAAGTGCACAATTAACCGTCACCAGTTCCAGCGTTGCGTTCTTTGTATCTTACAGATATCACAGGTATATATATACATATATAAAAACCAAAATAAAACCGTGAACAGAAAGCTGGAACTGCGCTGGCGTAACTCACACGGATGACTAAGCGCCTCTTGTTGCTGTTGTTGATGTTGTTGTTATTGTGTTGCAGCGACTGTTGCTTTTTTAAACTATTGCGCGTTTTTTTTTGTATTTTTTTTTGCTGTTGTTTTTTGTTAGCTATTAACGTAATTCACATTTGAAGTCGCTCACTCATCCCCTGTCTCACTCTCTCTATATCGCATACCTTTTACTAACGTTAATTGTTGTTGTTGTTTTTGGTTTTGGTTTTAGCTGGCCAGACAATATTAAAAATTTGGATTTTCTCGTGTGGATCGATTTTTCCTGTGTTGAATGAAGTTGAAATATACGTAAATTATATTGTATACATTTGCTGTTGTGTTAGTTGTTTGTATTGGGCCTCAGTTTTGTTATTTGACACAGGTTTAGACACATTTGTAGTCTCATGGCTTATTTTTACAATGATTTTCTGATTTTTCATGCACAATTTTCCTAGCTGACTTGTACACATGCACACACATACACCACACACTGGCGCGCTCGCTTACAGGTATTCGTATTGTGTGTGGGTCTGAGCGAGATAGCATACGGGCGCGTATTGAACTGGACGTTCGGGTAGCTGAGAGACAGTTTCTGTAGTACGTGCGCTCGAAGAGACAGCGCCGCAACGACTGGCGCTTTGGGGCTAAACGGGAGCTTTCATTGTGTTTGTTTACGAATGTCGTGCGAAAGGCAACGGACATTGCTTTGTGTGCGTGCGTGGCAGTGTCAATGGCAGCAATTGCCTTGAACTGCGTTACAGCAATTTCACTCTATAAGAACCAAGTAAAAAGTCAAAATTTTAGCTTTTCGTTTTGCGTTTTTTTCCTACTTTCATATTTTAAATATTTTCTACTATAGGTAAACTGGAAGCACTGCGTTCAATTGGGATTATTAAGTATTATCGATACATCGATAGAGAATTAATGTGCCAATGTTTGCAATGTATCGAATGGTCTGTGGATTCAAATGTGCAAATATTCATAGAATGTATAAATCTTCAGCAGCTCTTTTAGTTATTTGGCTCTCTTTTCATTAAATATGATTAAGATTTTGTATGAGCTATTTGGTTACTTTTGAATGGCAAGAATTGTATTACATTTTTAGTATATTTTTAATGGTTATTTGCTTATGCGTGTTATGGAATTTATTTCCAATTTAGTTTCAATAAAATGTAATCTCACGATACTATCGCCATGATCAGCGACTTTTTGGGAATCGATAACAACGCGAATTACTCTTTACTCGATTCTAACGACAGTCGACAGGCTGATGACGAACGTGAAAAATCTTCTAAAAATAAATTAATAATATTAAACGACGCATTATAGATACTGGGCAAATACAAATTGCCAAATATACGTTGTATTTAACCAAATAAACACGCCAAATACAAACAAACATACATACATACATCAGCAGACAAGTTGTAAGCAAAGTCAACTGAAAACACGTCGCGTCGTTTGCCGTTTCGTGCTGATTTAGTTATGAATTAATTTCTCTTTCTATCTCGCGTAGCTGGCTTTGTTCACGATTTGCTCACTCGTCGCCGCAGTCGCAGTCGCAGTCATCGTTATCGTTTTCGCTCGGATGTGTATGGAATTTTGCAGCATTCATTAGTATTTGTTGTGCCGTGGGACGACAACGACGTCTCCACTTCTTCCTCAAAGAAAAACAACACAGCCAAACGAAACGCTAGCGATAACCTTGGACATATATGACAATATTGCGATAGGGTGCAAAAGAACGCAACAACAATTGAGCGTGTCCATTAGAAGTGGAGCTAGAGAGCTGGAGCCGTGCGAGCCGAAGCAAACATCTGGCGAGATAAGGGCGCCAACAGCAGCAGCAGCAACACTATTTACTCTATTTATGTATGTATTGCAAAAACGGCGCAAAATATCTATATATATAAATATATATGTATATAGATATATGTATATGTATATTGGGCTAGAACGATGAACGTACTCCGATTACGTCATCGTTTGAGCTTATTTGTTGCTTTCTTGTTATTTTATGTCGTTCAAAAATCAAGTGATTTTCTTGTTCACTATTCACTATTTGTAGTTATTGGCCCAGTGTGTGTGCGAGTGTGTGTGTGTGCGTGCTGTGCACAGATTGGCAATACGCCTAAAATAGGAAAATCGTCGTCGCCTCAAGATGATTCATGTAGGTGAGAACACCTGGAATCTGCGGATACTGATCACAGATCTGCAAGTGGAAAAGACACTTCGTGTTCGTGGCGATCAGCATATTGGTGGCGTCATGTTGCAGCTGGTCGATCCGGAGACGCCCAAGGATTGGTCCGATCATGCTCTGTGGTGGCCAGCGAAAAATGTGTGGTTAACGCGCACGCGCTCCACCCTCGACCAGGCGGGCGTCCAATCGGATTCGTTTCTCCACTTCACGCCCATGCACAAAATGTTGCGGGTGCAGATGCCCGATTTGCGTCTTGTGGAGCATCGTGTCAATTTCTCGATTAAAACGTTTGGCGCTGTGGTCAATCTGTGCAAAGATCTGGACATACGCTATCCGGAGGAGTTGTCGCTGTGCAAACCGGTCGAACAGGAGCATCTGAAGAAGAACTTCTCCAAGCTGCCGCAGAAGATGATACCCGTTGCCGAGGCGAATGGCACCGCGTATCTTCAGCCGGCGCCGGACACCAATTCGTTTGTGCCCATCACGAATGCCTATAATGGCAGCAACGGCAGCCTGGACAGATCCCATGGCAATGGCAATCTGTTGTGCGCCCCAGCATCACCATACGCAACGACACCGCGGCGTCCAGCGACAGCGCCCGGCACACCCATCAGCTCACCAACGGGCACATGGCGTCAAAATACAAGCCAAAATGGTTATGGCGCCGCCTACGATTCGGGCTCCAGTTTTGGTGATCTGCAGGAGAATCTGGCCGTTTCGGCGCGCTCGCCCAGTCCCGATGTGCGTGCCCGGCTCGTGCGGCCCAAGACGCTGGTGCAGAAGGCGCGCCTGAATGTCGGCTGGCTGGACTCGTCGCTGTCTATCATGGAGCAGGGTGTGCGCGAATTTGATACTCTCTGTTTGCGCTTCAAATACTACATGTTCTTCGATCTGAATCCCAAGTACGATCTGGTGCGCATCAATCAGCTGTACGAGCAGGCCAAATGGTCCATACTCAACGAGGAGCTGGACTGCACCGAGGAGGAGACCCTGATGTTTGCCGCCCTCCAGTTTCAAGTCAATCATCAGACGGACCTAAATCCACTTGGCATTGATTCGCCCAATAATACGTCCGGTCAAAGCAATGGCGGCGGTGGAGACGATGACATCGATTCGGCACTCAACGAGCTCCAGATCACGCTGGAGGGCCCAAATTCTGGCGGGGATGCCGGCAACATTACACGCATACCGGAGCTAACCGATTACTTGCGCTTCCTGAAGCCACAGATGTTCACGCTGAAGGGCTACAAGCGTTACTTCTTCACATATCGTGATTTGCATCTGCATCTGTACAAATCACAGGAGGACTCGCGACGCGATGCGCCCAGCATCAGCATCAACCTGCGCGGCTGCGAGGTCACGCCCGATGTGCAATTGGCCCAGGGCAAGTTTGGCATACGACTAGAGGTGCCGCCCGAGGGACGCAACGGACCGAACAGCGAGTTCTGGGTGCGCTGCGAGAACGACGAGCAATATGCCAAATGGATGGCCGCCTGTCGACTGGCCGCCAAGGGACGCTCCCTGGCCGACAGCAGCTACGAGAGCGAGGTGAGCAGCATACGCTCCCTGCTCCAAATGCAGAAGCCCCATGCTCGAGCAGCACCTCTGAATATCAATCCGCGCAGCGTGGACGCCAACGATTATCTCTCACCCAAAATGCTGCGCAAATTGTCCAGCAAAGCGGTGCAGCGGATACTGGAGGCGCATGCCAATGTGCGTCAGCTGCAGCTAATGGACGCCAAGTTGAAGTACATCCAGGCCTGGCAATCGCTGCCGGACTTTGGTGTGACGCTCTTCGTTATCAAGTTTGATGGCCATAAGAAGGAGGAGTTGTTGGGTGTGGCGCACAATCGCATCATGCGCATGGATCTGAATACCGGTGATCACCTGAAGACCTGGCGCTACAACAACATGAAGGCCTGGAACGTTAATTGGGGCATCAAGTGCATGATGATTCAGTTCCACGATGAGAACGTCGTCTTCTCTTGCCTATCCGCCGACTGTAAGGTGGTCCACGAGTTTATCGGCGGCTACATCTTCATGTCGATGCGCTCCAAAGAAAACAACCAGACGCTCAACGAGGAAATGTTCCACAAATTAACGGGCGGCTGGTCATAAGTCCAGATGCAGATGCAGTTCATGACGAGGATGCCTCCTCGTCGTCATCCTCCTCTTTCAATCTTAACAAGTGCCAAGCACAAAATGTCGCATGTTTTATAAAACGTATTTGAAATAATTAATTTTTCTGTGTGTGTGCGTATGTGTGTGTGTGTGTGTGCGCGTGTGTAAATGTTATAAGCATTAGATAGCCACCTTGGGATATTCTATTGCCGATCGTTAATGTCTAGACTAATATATGTAATGCCTGTAATACCCCGTAATACATAACGAAACCCCAAATTGTGCCTTCAAGCGAAACAGTTGTCATTTCACAGTCAAAACTAATAATGGCACAAAGGTGTGTGTGTTAATCGTGTCAATGTGCCTTCGTCGTTATCAGTATGTGTTTAATAGTCGATTTTTAAATTGGGTAGCAAAATAATAACTTGTCGAACAGCTAATCAGCTTTTTTGTACCACAAACATTTTTTTACATTATGATTAACCGGAATCGAGTGGCCTTGCAAAAAGAATGCTTTGCAAAACTAACCAGAAATTTGATATATAACTATATATTGTATATTTATTAAACAAATTAATAAGTCAATAAATTATTTTCTATGTTTTTAATGACCGTAAAACAGAAAAAAAATTAATAATAATAATAAATAAGAAAGGAATGTTTTACTTGCTGTCGCCAAGCAAATTTAATTGATATTTGAGATAGCAGCTGGAAACTTGCGATTACTCATTGAGGGGCGTGCTTCAGACGCAAATTGATGTTGATGTTGCAACAGCGTTTTATAAAGCCAGCTATTGTTATTAATAAATTCAATTGAATTGATAAGCGGAGCCGTCACGCCAGAAGGCAAAGTATTTGCATAGCAGTTGCCATTTAAGTGGATTTACAAATACCATTAAGCGAAAGTATCTTGTTGATTGATGTGTTGTGAGTGGTCCGCTGTCATCTGTTGGGGGCAACTTCTCACAGTTCGGTCTGGCGCAAGGTCAGACAGCCGATGCAAATCTGAAGCTGCAGCAAATTAAACTCAATTAAATGCTGAATGCAGTGTGACTTCAGAGATCAAAAGTTATTGCAGTTAACGCGCTAAACGGCTATATTTGAAATGTGAATAATCGAGTAGTCGGTCGATTCGCACATCTGGCAGCGCTGACATGAACACCGATATATGCCGATATACCGCCACGGCTAGTTGGTATATTAAGTTAAACAGAATCTGGTCAGACTGGTCACATCGCCGCATGATTTCCAGCAGATAATAACAAATTAAAGTATTAATTCCTAACTGAAATGGACGACGAGGAGGATCCCATTGTGGAGGAGATCCCAGTGTTTCTATCGAAGAACCTGCAGGACAATCTCTACCTCTTTCAGTACCCCACAAAAACCGAACTGCCAAATCTGGACGATGCCGTCGTCGTCAATTGTTGTGTGAAACCCTTCACACAAGAAGTCAAAGTGGATTTTGGGCTGAATATCGAGTCCAAGAGCTACGATCGTTTCAAGGGCGAACAATTCGCTGTGGCGGCAGATGGCAAGAACACGTATGGCGCTGCCACGCCCAAGGGCGGTGAACGGCCGACGTATAAGCGTGGCATAATGGATAAGCAGGCGTTTACCAGCACCCGATCCTTGACGGACATCTCCAAGTATGTGGTGGGCATCTATATGGACAAGGAGATGCATTTGTCGCCGTTGGCGAGCATTGTGCAACTGCGTCCCTCACTCAACTATTTCGACAAGGAGGACAAACGACGCAAGGCGGAACAAAAGGCCCAAACCGAGGATGTGGACGATGAGGAAGTGGCTCAGCAGGTCACCGTGAAATTTGCACGTGGTACTGGCGCCGGAGCCGCCGCTGGCAAGAAGACAAAGGAGCAACGCGGGACCTACGATTCATTTATGCAACGCATCTCAGAGGAGCCGTGGTGCGAGACATACTGGCATTCCAGAGATAAGCCCACAGCACAACTGGAACGCCAGAAACTCTTCACCACGAATCATCAAGCGAATCAGTCGCTCTCGCTGCCAGCCGGCGAATATCTGAACAAGCTGCTGCCCCACGACGAGCACGTGCAACAGGTGGACGAGGCGAATGTGCTGCCAGTTTACAATAAGGCAATGCTGAAAACGCTGGCGCTGCTGGATCAGTTGCGTGTGCTGCTTAAGGATGCCAGGATGCTCTCGTTTACGGATCTATTGCACATCCTCTGCGAGCACGTTGATCCGCATGTGAATGCGGACAAAGTGCTCGCTTTGCTGCCACAAGTGGGAATTCTGCTGCACGGCAATTGGGTGCCCAAGTCGGAGCTGGTCTATCCCGAGAAGATGCTGTCACATGCCAACGGCGTTACGGCGGAACAAATGATACGCGCTCGGGATTATATCGTAAGCCATGAGTTAATCTGAACAGATCCACTTATTCATGAGTATTCCTCTCGCTCTTATAGCTTTATAGATTCTCGCGAACGCAGTGCTTGCATCGGAATCAGGTGATGACAGCCACCCAATTGCCGCCAGCGGAGACGTTGGATGTGCTCAGCACCGTAGCGCGGGTGAATACAACAAAACGTTGGGAGCTCCTCCTGCCGCCCGACAAGGATTTCGAGCAGCGGCATGTGGAGCTGGTGCAGCGGCAGGAGTTGCACTGGCGTGCCACGGAGCAGTCCTACAATGAAATGGACTGGGCCAAAGAGACGAAACGGGTTCGCAAGCGTTCCATGCGCAAAAGTGAATCGCAGCAATCACAACAATCGACAATGGCTATGCCGCCGCCTGCCCCTCATCTGCCCCCAGAGACGTAGCAGCCCTCACACTTTAAATATAATAAAAAAGAAAGTTATAATTGTTCTGCGTTTTGGTTAGTCTTTTCAACAATTTTAAATTATTTAACAGCTGGCGCGATTTTAACACTTGTAGTTTAACAGCTGACAGTTTATAGCTAGCGCTGGCACTGTCACAATAATCACTGCTTTTTACAGTATATTTGATCGGTATTTTTTGTCGAAAGCATTGTGTATATTTGAGCTTAGTAGCTACGGTCACACCGCTCGCCGTATTCGTGTATTCGTTTTTGTTGTCCGTGGATCAAGTAGCACGTCGCTCGCGCATGTTATCAAAATCCAAAAAAATAAAAATTGAATTAGTTGTCAAAGAGTAGACGAGACAAGTGCAAGAATAAATAATAGATATTAATATTACAAAAGCAATACACATACATACAAATTTAGTGAGAGTGCATCAAGTGCAGCAGCGAGTGAAGTTCAAATCAAAGCACACTTTTGTCGCTTCAAACTGCGGCGGCGTCGCTTTCGGTCGTGTTTTGTGTTCTTTCGTTCGCCTTTTTTTTGATATTCAAAGTTGCTTTTTTATTTCATATCTCTCTCTCGCGCGCTGTTCTCTGTCTTCTTGCTGCTGGTCGCAAGTGCGTTTGCGTGGCGCGATGTTCTGTTCAACTCCATAATAATAATAATAATAGTAATAATATAAGTTCATTCGAGAGTTGCTTTTCACACATTCATTTCAACAATGTCGGAGGCTGAATACAAAACCTTGTCCTCGTCCCCCAAGCGCAGCGAGCCTGACGCTTTGACGGAGATGCAACAACAGCAGCAACACCAGCAACAACAACTGCAGCAGCAGCAGCAACAGCAACAACAACACCAGCAGCAGCAACAACTGTTGCTGCATCAAACAACACAATCACTGCTCATGGCCAGCTCGATGCTTTGTCCCGTGTCGGCGCCCGTGCCACTTGCACCACCAGCGGCACCACAAATCAAATTCACTGTTGAGGATTTGCTGCACGAGAACAGTTTGCTGCATGTCAGGATCAAGGAGTTGAGCCTCGAACGTGATCGCCTGCTCTGCGAAGTCTCCAATTTGCGTCTGGAGCTGGACATGTCAGAGCTGAAGCGTTTGCCACTCGATTTGGATGAAGGGTGAGTACATAACTTGTTTTTTTTTCTGTTCTTTTTGAGTGTTGGCAGGATTGGGGCGAAGTGGGGAGGGGGCGCAATGAGTCAACGTGCTGCGTCATGCGTTGTCCTCTCGGCCAGCTGTCAAATTGGCTGCAGGGCATTAAATGCTCGGCGTCTCGTTTTTGCAACCCCATTCATTTAATGTGCATTTCTCGACTCGACTCGGCTCTACCTGTATGTGTGTGTGTGTGCATGTGTGTGTGTGCGTCACAGTCATGGCCAAAATTAATGCACCAGCTTGCGATCACCTCGCTGAATAATGTATTTCATTTTGAAGTTGTGTCTACATAAGATAAGATATGAATTAATTTGATCGATAACTTCAACAGTTTTCCTAACATTTATTAGAATCGATTTACAAGCCTTGATAATTATTTAAATTGATATGGGTCTTATCAGCTCACACAGATCCAGATTGTTTCCATTAATTGTGCACTGCTTGCTTTATGTTGCCACAAATGTATATCAATGCTGTGTACAGGGTATCCCCTAGTTAAGCTTTGTGGAGCACAACAACCATTTTGTTTTTTGCAACTCTGAATCACATTTGTAAGTTTCTTTTAGCTCACCTTTTGCGCTTATCGATCGCAGTCGCAGTCGCATTTGTTTGCTTTGCTCTGTGCTACACATTTGTGCCTTTTTCGCTTATCACACATTCGGCTTGCCAATGCTGATAAGCAGGCACACTCACAAAACTATGGCCGATAAAAGGCCCCAAAAACATAAAAATAATCTTCAAAACAAGGAATTCAACAACGGAAATTCAATGGCAAGTTTGGGGCAACTATAACTGCTAATGCTGCCGCTACTGCTGCTTCTTCTTGCGCTTGTTCTTGCGACTAGAGAAGCGCGCGGTTTGTGCCAAGGGCGTCACCATGACCCAAATAACGCGATAAAATACCCAAGACATTTATACGATAAACGAAATAAATATTAAGTCTTTTCCTTACTTAAGTAAATCATAATGCGAGTGTGATGGGTGTTTCTAAAATTAGAAATATTAATGAGCTATTTGCGGATGAAAAATATGAATAAATCTTGGCATGAATTCCACGAAATCTAAAATTAGAAATATAACTTATAGATTTCTCAGTAATGATGCTATATAAAACTTTTCGAAATCCAAAGCTAAATTTAACTTAAAATGGTATTTCAATAATTCTTTGATAGGGAAAGCAAAATTTTGCAAAGCTCAGCTGGAAACACAGCTTGTAGTTTGTATTATTTCTCTTATTTTAGCCGATCGGAATAATATTTAACCCTCGACCATATAACAATATTCATGGGCGGAGTGAATCTAGTAAAACTCAGCTAAAAACACAATTCCTGTGGGTGAGTTTGTATATAGAAGACTATTTGAAACCTAACGAAGAAAAATTTAACTTTCGCCCATATAACAATATTTCAACTACATCGTCAATCGGCGAAGTGCATTTTTAAAACCTAGCTAAAGACATAAATCCCAGTTACGAGCCTGTTAAAATGCCAATCAACAACTTTTCACCGATTTTGCGGCCGCAAGTGTGTAATTTTAACCGTAACCGCAATCAGTTCATTTAATATATCTTTTATGTGTGGCATGCATTGATAGTAAAATCATTTGCGGCGACCTGACTCTCCCCAGCGCTAACCAACTGCTGTACTGTACACGAATGAAATCAGAGATTACCCGCACTAAATGCAAAGCAAACACGCAAAGTACCCGAAGATAAATTGACACGGAGCCAGCGACAGAAATCGGCATTGAGACTCATAGATACAAAAAAAAAAAAAAAACAACTACACATCTTTTGACTACAAACACGGCAACAACAACACTAAATAGATAGCCAAGTTGTGGGTTAATTGGGTTGTTTTGCCTTGTGGTCATGCCCAGCGTTGAACCCATTTACGCAAATAAGCGCAAGTGTTGTTCAGTTATCTTTACTAACTGTTGTTTTCTGCTTCTGCTTTTGTTTTTGTTTTATTTTGTTCTTCTATTTTTCTGTTTTCTTTTTTTTTCGGCTGCCCGCTTAACCTCCACTTAGCAGCAGCAGCAGAGATCGTCTTGAAAGGTTCTTGTGCAAAATATTTGGCGTTGTTCACCTTCGCTTAAGCGTTAAATACACAACAAAAAACTTCTCAACTTGAAAACGTTGAAAATGCGCGGGCAGCTCAAATATAGTTGTTGCTGTTGGTTGTTGGTTGTTGCGTTTTGTTGCTGTTGTCTTTTGGTCTTTTGGTCAGCCAACACAATTCACAATGTCGTTGGCTTTTCGCCTAGTGCCGCTGTCAGTCCAACAACTCATTAGCCAAGTTATCATCAACTAATAAAGCCAGCCAGCCAGCCAGCGAGCAGCTCCGGCTCTGTGCCTGCTATGGAAATGCCTGCATAGAAAGAAAACGAAAAAAGAAAAAAGAAAAAGCAAAACATTTGCCCATTTTAAAATGTCTGCTGAGTGAGATAATTAAGCGAGTTGCAGAGTCTATTAATTTTATACGCCCCTTTTAAGCGGCTCATCACGACTGTGACAGTCAGGGGAGGAGGAGGTGGAGGGATGTATTGTGAATGAGCGATAGTTACTAGCACAAAAGGGATGCGCTCTTGTTTTCTTTGGGTGTGCGCGCTAACAACCTACATCAAAGAAAGAGGAAAGAGGAAGAAAACATATGTACTCAGTAAGTGGGTGAAATTGAGTGGCCAACCACATTTGAAGCAACTGTGTTTGCAGAAAATTGGCCAGCTATAAACACAGCACACTCAATAAAACACTTCACACACTGGAAAGTAATCAGAAAAAACTAAAGAGTTAAAAATATATGTATAATGCCATTGTAGATTGTAGAAAAGCAATGCAAAAATAAATAGTTTATTTTGTAAGCAACTTTTTTTTCTACTTATCTCGCACTGAGTGTATTTATCGGCTTTACGTGTTCTATTGCAAAATTCCATTGAATTACTTGCTTAAAAAACAACATTTATTACAATTTTAGATAAGTATTTGCATACAGTCGCAAGTAAAAGTTGGACATATGCAATATAATAATAATTTTCATGAATAAAATGAGTTAAGCAATTTCCAGTAGTTGGAAAAGAACTATAAAATTAAGGTGTGTTCTGAATGATTTGTATATTATCAAATGCATAAAGCTGTCTGCCTTTTTGCCCATGTAAAATTTCACTGTTGCTCTTGTTGGGGTTAAATGTATTTCATAAACAACTCTTTACACGGTTATTTATTTAAATGTGCATTACTCAATGCTAATTATACACAGGCAATCTTTAGCCACGAATGTTAATTATATAACTGCACAGCTGTCTGCTCTAATATTATAATAAAAGCGTACTTAAACTTCGGCTCAGATATATATATATAGTTATATATTTATGAAACAACGAAGATTAAATACCCTGGCAGACTGGAGTCAACCTGTTGACATCTAGATTTTTATATATGTTTAATAAACCGAGCGATTGTTCCTATGAAATAATTATAGTGATGCTGAGGGAGCAATTTGCCAGTAGTTTTGATCGAGAATTCATATAATTTATGGTGTGGAAGCCGCAACCTTGAAAGCATTACAAATTTTACGACTAAATTATGTAATACCCTCTACAGGGTTAAGTGTATTTAATGTTCGTTTGAGACACGCTTCCTATATCCAAAGATAATTTAAGTACTCTCTTCATTTGCATGCAACATGCGTTGTAGTTGCTGATGTTGTTGTTGCTAGGGGGCAGACTGTGGCTCCTAATTTCAAAACATGCGTGCTGCAAAAGTTTTTTTTTTCTTTTTATTATTTCTCTCTGCTGTAATTTTTAATTAAAAGTTATGCTAAATGGACATGCACTGTGCGCTAATGAGGGGGTGGATAACGGGGTGGGCAGTGTCGGGCAGCAGTGCTGATCTAAGCGTGCAGCAAGCAGGCGGAAGACTGAGTCCCCCCAAAAGCGGTTTAAACTACAACTCGTAAAAAATGTATATAGATATGAACAAATACAAATGTGTGTATTTTTTACGCATACGATAAACAAAAACTTTTCACATGAGCCGCCAAAGTTTTCAATTGAAAAATGAGATCATCGTGCAACCAGCAGCAAAGAATAATAATTAAAATCACTTGGCTATATCATTTTGATATGTTTAATAAACAATGCTATTGGCGTTCGGAGCTGTTAAAGTTGTTGCTTTTTGCTTTTGTTGCTTGTTGTTTTGGTTTTTGTTCATATTGTTGTTGGCCTTCGCTTCCTATGCGAATTTCACATGGCAAAAGCGCTTTGCCAAACAAAACCAGCAAGCTTAAGTCTTCAGTCTCAGCGGATTAGTTTTCGACTACACAAAGACGCACAATGTAATCAATTTGGTTAAACTCTGTTGCATTTACCATATGTCAGTTTATAGCTTTGACAATGATTGATGGACCATGTAAATTGAACTGTTACACTAACTGTAAAGATTGTAAAAAATTGTACATTTTGGTTGTGGCTGGTTATTGTTGTTGCCAACTTCCAACTTCCGACTCGTGCAGCGTTTGTTTTCATGCCACTTCAACAACAACATGCAACATGCCGTTCACGATCATCGGCCAAGTTCTTCAGTCCAGTCGCGCCTGCGCAATGCGTGACCCAAAAATGGCAAAAAATCAACGCTAGTTGGCTTTTTGGGCAAATAAAGAAGAACCAAAAACGAAAAAAGAATATTAACTGTGGGATTTGCATTTGATTTGATTTCATTATGGAAAAGCATAAACCAGACCAGTTGCTTGAACTGCTCGTTATTATGAGCCAAAAGACCGTGCCCAAAAAGCAGCTAACAGCAAATTTATATGTCTCATCTAAGATAAAGAACAGTCGAAGCGTTGTGAAAATCGCATTAAAAACGGCAATTTTATAGGTGTTAAAAATGACACAATGTGTTTTAGAGATAAGTTTTACGATGAACTTAAATCATATTGAACAATGTTTTTAGTGGTGCAGAGTTCAGTGTTGGACACGATTTAAACCCACGATTTTTTTAATTTGATGTGTAAACTGTTAAAACATTGCTTAAAATAGAAAAACAGTTTCAAGTCTAATTTGAAATTATCTTTTTATTAACACACTTTAAAATCAGATGCTCAATAACTTATTAGTATTGTTATTATACACGCATTAAATATGGGTAGAAGGGTGAATGAAGTTGCTTAAAAATAGGAAATAGGAAGCACTTCCGACACCATCAATTATGCATATTCTTGATCAGCAACAAAGTCAAGTCGATTACAGAAGTGCAGAGAACTACAGAACTTAGTTTTGTATTTAACAAGCTGAATGTATATTTAACAGCAGTGTTCAGGGCTGCCTCGACTAGAGCAGCATATTGATGCTTATCTAAATTGAAAGTGCTGTTTTCATGCATTATAATACATCATAGAACATCACCCAAGAGCAGTGCAAATAAGCCCGAGTTCAGCATTAGCATCATCAATTTAAGTCAATATTTGGTAAGTCTTATCTACAGATGAGATTAAGTCCATTATCTGTCACACGTCTGCGAGCGGAAACTGTGTCTACTAGTCGCTTCCACTAATTCCATAATGCTCGAGTTCTTCACGGGCAGCAAAGTGGTCTGTTGTAAGCATATATCGTGACTTGGGTTGTAGGAAACGCTTTGGGAATGTGGCTGGCAGCAACTGACAGGCACTTCCGTTTTCTGTTTTCAGTGCTTTTGCAATCATTACCAGCTGCATTTGGTTTGTGGCACTTTTTTTTATTTCATACGTTTCGCCTCTTTGGGGTCATTTGTTAAGGGCGCGTGGATCCGCCCAAAGCCGTCAATCAATTAACAGCGCCAGCCATTAAAAAATTCCGAGCAAAAAAGAAAATTTGTTTCCAAACAGCAATTAATAAGATGCATTGACTTATTTTCCTGTTGTTGTAGCTGCTGCTGCGTTTTTCTTTTTACCAAAAATGAAATTTGTTAAAAAATTATAAAGACATTAAAAAAGAACAGCGCATTTTGATGAACGGCAAGTGTTGTGCTGGGCTTTTGTTGTTGTTGTTGTTGTTGCTGTTGTACATTGACCCAAATTGTATGCTTGCTGCCCCTCGAGAGTATCTTTCGAGTATCACGAGTATCTTTTAGTACTTCCTTCGGCTGACTCCACCACGCACTCTCTCCGAGCGAGCAAAAGCACGCCCCAATTGCTGCTGGTGCCAAGAAAATGCGTCGTTGCTTAATTTTCACGCACACACACACACACACAGTGTTACACACAAACACACACACACACACACTCTCTCGACACCCCACTGCCGCCTCCGTTCAACACTTTAGCGGTCTTCGAGTGCAGCGACATCATTGGGCGCCTCCTCCCCTTGCCACCAAACCCAATATTCAAATTTAATTTTGTCGAAAATTAAAAGCACGTAAATTTAACAGCTGTGTGTGTGTGTGTTGGTGTGTGTGCGTGTGTGTGTTTATCTGTGTGTAGGCGCATCAACAACAAACGCTTTGCGATTTATATTTTTAGGTTTTTCTTGTCTGTTTCAATATTTGGGCTTTGTGTCACATGCCAGCAGCAGCAACAGCAACAACAACAACAACAAAACTATTGCTCATCACTCATCGCCCGAGGCATTTGGGGCTTGACCTTAGCTCTCTCAGCTGCTGCAGCCTCAAGTTGTATCGCCGCTGTCGCTGTTGCTGTTGCTGTCCACTCGCCAACGTCAATGCACTTCCCTCTGCATGCCTCTTCCTCCCTCTCCTCTCTCTCTGACTTGCCGCGTTGATTGGTGACCAGCAGCGACAGCTAAAAACTCCAAAAAGCGTCGTCGCAACGGCGCCGCTGTGAGCGCATTCAATAAACGCCCACAATAAATACGTATTTGAATACATAGACAAATCCATATAGTTTTTACATGTATTTTGTTTTTAAAGCTGCTGCTTATGTCGATTTCATTCATTCAAAATTTTTTAAAAGCAAAAACGACAAAAAGCGTAAAACGAAAACATGCAAATTGAAAGCGAATTTAATTTGGAGACCCAACAAGCCGCCAAGTTGGTCAACCAGCAACAACAACAACCACAACAACAAGAACAGCTAGCAAGCCAGCGAAGCGGCCAACCAACCAACCAACCAACCAGAAGATAGCCATTTATGTGGCCCATTAATCGATTGTCAGCAACGTCGTCATATTATATAGCCCGTTTACCGCTCTCCTCGTCTGTCCACTCGTCCCAGCTGCTGCTGCTGCTGCCCAGCGCTGACAACCAGTTGTTGCCTACACTAACCGGCAACTGGGGCATATTGATATAGATGGTTAATAGCAACAGAGATATTTTGTAGAAACCTGATAATTATTAGTGTCTGCATTTCTAAACTTATTCACTTAATCATTAAATTGTTTCTTTATTACATATTTTATTTAAATACTTGTTAGAAATACAATATTTGTATTAAATGCATTTCGAAGAGTCAAACTTTTGTGTTTATTGTCATATCTAGTTTTATAAAGCATTTGGTTATTGGTTCATTCATTTCAACCTAAGCAAAATCACTTAACTCTTCAACACTCGGAATATATTCAAATTCCTTGGCTATCTGGAATTCTCTCAACTCTTCAACGCATTCTGTGGGAATAATTTCCTAATCAGCACTGAGTTTTTGTAAGATGAGTCAACACATTTTCTACTCTCCATTTATTTCCCTCGCTCCAATTTAGTTGAGAAATTCAATCCATTTTGAAGTGCATTCAAACTTCGTGAATTGCGATTAATTTTGCTTTGATTTCTTGTTACTGTTTGGCTTTTGTTATTTGTGGTCTTAGCTGTGGTTGCAGTTGCAAATGCTGTTTCTACTTAGTAGTTAGTTGCTCTCTTTGGCTGTTTAGAGAGTTGCTTTTGCCTGCCGGACCTGTGATTATATTACTACATACAGCCAGGCACTGTGTGCACTCGGTTTGTGGCTAGAAAACGTCAACGTCATCATTATAGCCATCATTATCGTCACTCAGCTCTCATCGTGTGGCCGTGGGAAGGCAAACAGCATCTCTCGTATCGATTGGGATTCAGTTTTGTCAGGCATCACCCACACCCCAAGTAGGATGTACATATATATCGGTATAGGATGTACATATGTACCACACTTTTATAGTTATTGCATGCCCCATTCATTGGCACTTTCATGTAAATCAAGTTACTGTTAATTGCGTCGCAGCATCGTCTGCAACACCCCCAACGAGACACACCTTTCTCTCTGCCGCTTACTCTGTGCATTTTAATTACGCCACCCAATTAACATGCCCCCTGCCCCGGCATACCTTGGGATGCTGTCGCTGCTGCTGTTGATGCTGATGTTGCCACTCAACGTGACAAATTGGAGCACAAGCTTCATTTCCAAATACTTTTTCGACTAGCATTTTAAAGTCTTGATTCGTGTTTGTCATATTAACAGCATGCAACACGTTCTCCGTAACTAAGCCAACAAGCGCCCCCACACACAAACACACACACACCACTCTAATGTAAATATATACTTTATATATATATATATATATATATATATATATACCAAAAACAACATCAAGGCAACAACGCAGATTTTCCTTGTGGCCGCCGCGTCGCATACGCGTCGCTCTATAAATAGAGTTTAACAAACTGTAAAAGCATTCCACCACATACAAAGAGACGAGCCAGCAACCAGCAACGCACCCAAAAAACACTCACACACAACAACAACACACACACACACACACCAACACATACACATTTGGGGATGACGCGCTGATGCAACCAAAACCGCCTGCGACTGCTGAAGAGTATTCTGTGTGTGTGCGCCCATTTTCACATCTCTCATTCGCTTCACTCAAATTTGCGAATATGATGGAAAATCTCTGCACACTTTTCCCTATTATACCTACACTGAAACGTCATCGTCCTGAATATGCCACAATGCCCCTGCCCCAGCCCCTGCCTCAGCCCTACTCCTTGTCCTCATTGCAGCTCCCAGCTGAGTGACTGCAGGGCCCACTGGAGGGCCTCTGACTGAGTATTTGGGTGTGGGATTTTGGGGGGTTGGCGGGCGTTCGCATACATCTTTGCCAGTGGCACAACACTCTGGTGTATGAGCACACTTATTCTTTCAGTGTACTTATATATTTATTTTTTTTTTGTTTTGTGCATCTCATTGCACATCTGATAAAAGCTTAAACGCTTGCAGATAAAGTTTGTCATGTTTTCTTAGCCGAGTATGGCAGAAATTTCACTTTCTCAAGCAAATGGCAAAAACTGACTTGGAAAATCAAACTGATCTATTTACATATTGAAAAGTTATCTACAATTTTGATGTATCTTTAGCTACTTCAGAAACTAAATGCTGAAACGCTCACAGATAACTTTCTTAAGCATATACAAAAAACTGACTTGGAAAATTAAACTGATCTATTTACACATTGAAAAGTTATCTACAATTTTTATGTATCTTTAGCTACTTCAGAAACTAAATGCTGAAACGCGCACAGATAACTTTCTTAAGCATATACAAAAAACTGACTTGGAAATCAATCTAATCAATTTACACATACAAAATTTGGGTTGGGAATTCAATTTGTAATGTATCTTTGGGTGCTTAAGAGATAAAATCATCATTTATATTAATGCAGACATTCTAATTTTATTAAACTTGGGCTTCAAAAGTGCCACTTGTTTAAACAGTTTTAATCTTTTAGTTTTTTTTTTATGATGATTCTTAGTATTAAACAATCAGTTTTTGTGGGCATTAAAAATCGTTTGTTCATCACATGCCGATAAGATTTGTTGTCAAGTACAAGGAGTATATCAAGTCAGATAAGTAAAGGTAGCTATAGAGATATATGCATATATGATATGATATGATTTTTGTAAGCATAGGGAACACTTGCAATAAAATAAGTGCTTTCTTTTTATAGAAAATTTTATTACCCGTGCTGCCTGATTAGAATGTCAATGCTTGACTATCTACAAGCTTTACTACACTATCTTTTATAAATATATATATCTTTATCCAGACACCGCTTTACAAGGGTATTTGACATTTTAATATGGCATTGCGGCTGTTTTCCAAATGAGTCAAAGACCGTATTTTCAGGCGCCTCCTCCATGCCATGTGCATGTTCTCCAGCATGTTCTGCATCATAAAGTGCACTCTGTGCGCTGTTTCAATTCTACTGCATCGCCCTCCTCTCCTCGCACTCCCACTGCTGGTGAGCTCTTTAGCGTTTGCTGACTTTTACACGGATGACAAAGCGGCACAGTGCGAGCATGACCAGGGGGATTTACTTGACTCGGCTGGCAGCTGCTCCATTTTCACAACTTTTGTGCAACTGACTGATGGGGATGCATTCTATTCTCCTACATCCTCCTAGAGTTGCTTCTTGGTGCTTGCAACAGCTTCGATTATTTTACATACTTAATTAGCTGGCAACGAACAAAAGACAACTTGGCCAGCTATGATTGCAGTGCAGTCAAATCATCTTAACTCATCTCAGATACACCACTCGGCCAGCTAATAACTTGTCATCTTGCAACGAATGTTTTGACAGCCACAACACAGAGAAGAGCGAGAGACCAAAAATGGAAATTTTCTTTTCAGCTCTGGCATTTGCCTACTCGAAGTTGGTCGCCTCTTCCTCTTCCTCTTCCTCTTACAGGCCCTTGTCTGATTGTCTTTATGGCTGCCAGCAGCTCCATTTTCCATTTCCATTTTCATTTGGAGTTCGTTTCGTTGATAATTCTGTGAGATGCGTTCAGGATTCTGCTTTTATTTCTGCTTAGCTGCTGCGCTTTTGTTTACACTTGAGCGCATTGTGTGAGTTTTTATGTTATTCCATCTGTCTGCTGTTTGTTTGTTTGTTTGTGCTGTCTGTGTTTTTATCTAGTTCAAAGTTGGTTGCAAGTTGCATTTTTGATGCACTCTTCTGCGCTGCATTGTCGTGCGGCTAATGCGTTTGACCCATTTCAATGGAGGGGGAGGGTCGTGCATTCACTGCTGCCAGCTTCCACACTTTGTCAAAATCCCCGCACCCCCCTCCCCGCCTACCGCACAGTCAGTCTACTTTGTGTAACTTATCCACTTGTCTTGGTCTGCGCTTCAAAAAAAAAAAAATTATTATTATTATTATTATCCATGAGAAGCGCATTCAATGTTTGAACTTCTTTTTTTAGCTCTTTTTTCACACAATAATATGCACAGAGAAACGGCTAGAAGTGGGTGAGATAAGGTAAAGGGAGGAGCTGGTGCGGCAGTGGGTGGCAATGTTTGCGGTGTCGTCTCACAATTACAGTTTGCAGTTTGCAGATGGCAATTACCCGCACCGCTCACTTCTTGTTATTGTTACCATTGTTGTTGTTTGTGATTAATAAATACTTGTGTCTATATATTTGAAAAGCGCGCTCTAGAATCGGAGTCGAAGGCGTACTCAATGTGGATGTCTCAACGAGATGGGTAGGGTAACCTCGTCAAGTGGTTGTCGCCGTTGTTGTTGCTGTTGCTGTTGTGGGTGGGTGCATCGCATGCAACGGGGCCATAGAAAGTACAGCAGACAGAGGCCTACCCCGCAGACACTCGAGCACGCACAGCCCGTGGCAAGGAGTGCTCCACGAACTTTACAATTCGGCACTTTATGGGCTTTGCATGTTCTCGACTAGGTCTCAAACAGGGTTACGGCTGGCAATAAGAACTGTTCGCCTGGGAATTGTGTGCAAAATGATTTGCCAATTTTGACAAGCTGTGCTTTATATGGGGTATGTAAATATATATACATTTGTGTGCTACAAACCTTAAAAAAAAAAATAGAAAAGGCGAACTAGAATCGAGTATTTTAGATAAAAATATTATTTGATTTTATTGTTGCGAACAGTTTTGCAATAAAAACAAAACTGGCAAAATTTTGCAATATGCTTGACGATTTTTTATTGCACTTAGCAATAAAAAGTTATTGTTTTTTAATAACAAAAATGTAGAATTTAATTACTTAATGCCTTATCAAATACGATGCATATTGCGATAATGCAATCGTTTGTGTACTGCAACATTTTTATACACACTTTAATCAAGTGGCTCATGTAACTTATAACAAAAAAAAGGAAAATATCACGTAAAATATATAGAATGATTAAATAATAAAAAACATAATATCAAATCAAGTCTTATATAAAATTAAAGTGAATTAAAATGCATAAAAATAACTCTAAGTGTTTATATTATTTATAAATAAGAAATCCAGTTTGATACTCAACTCAAAGCAGCTTGTTGTTGCCAAGAATTAATAAACATTTTTAATTAATTTCTCTCTGTGTAATTGGCCACAATTGAAGCTGGCAATGCCGCACACGTTCGCTCTTTCGCTCAGTTGGCTGGCTCGCGCTCAGTTCACCCCAATTTTGGCTGGCGAATAAGGGTGTGCAATAAATTGCCCTTAAGTCTTGTCCTTTTGTCTGTGCAGCATCTTAAGGAGCACTCTAAAGCTGTTTCCTTTGGCAAGCCCAAGACACACATTCCGGATTCGTTTCGCTCATGTTTATCGCATTACTTGCAACTGTGCGACGGCATTCAGAGCTACCCTTAAGTAACCGCTCTCTCTTTCCCTCTTTCCCTCTCTCTCTCTCTCTCTCTCTCTGTCTGAGCTCCCCTTGTGCGCTCCAAAACAACAACAATAGCAAATTGCTCTCTCTCAGTGGCTCTCGGCAATTGTTGTTAATGGTACTCGTTTTCAATTGTAATGATTTTAATGGACACATAAAACTATTTAGCCAGCCAATTGCGATATTAGTTAAATGAACTGAAATTACTGCGGCAGTCTGCTGTTGACCTGGCCATAATAAACGGGAGCCGGAGCAGCCGTTGCTGCAGCAGCTGTCCTGCAATGCAGTTGCATTGTTGCAGTTGCAATTGCAAGTCTGCAACTTGAAGAAGCAACCACCGGGGCACAGGCAACTCGAAAAACAACACTCACACACATCTGTCTGTCCCATCTGAGCGCGCTCTCTCTCGCTCTCTTTGTATGCCCTCTCTCACTGTTCCGAGGGTCGTTGTCACTCACTCTCTCTTTCTCTCTCTCTCTCCATCCATTTCTTACTGTTACTCTCTCAACTGACGCCGCTGTGGCTCTGTCGACGCCTTTAGTAATCCTCAGTAGTCAGTCTCACAATACAGTTAGCCGACGTTAGTTTTTCGCAGACGCTTTTCCGACTAGCAACATTTTTACAAATACATATAGATATATATATATATGTATATGTATATACATATACATATATGTATGTATATACCGATTAAGAGACCCATGTAGATCTAGTCTGTGCCACTAGTATCGAGTCTAGTTAGTGCATATTTATATATATATCGCAATTTCGAAGTCGTCGTATCCTTTTTAATCCGTCGCGTGGGGAGCCAGCCCCGTTTTCCTCTTCGTCGTCGTCGTCGTCTTCTTCTTCATTTTTTTTTTTGCAATCGTTTCGCCCGTTCGTTCATTCGTTGATTCGTTTGCTCGTTCATTCGCCCGCCCCTTCGTCGCCGCGGTCTATGTGTATGTATTCGTTTGTCTGCGGCCAACCCCGGCAACTTCGTCGTCCTCCTTTTGCCCACTGGGCGTTAATAATGTCAGATTTCTTTTACTAACTATTTGTGTACATATATACATATATATATATATATATTTATATATACATACATGATTATAAATATCGCGAAATTGGCCCGCCGCTGCATACAGACAGAGATATCAAAGTGAACATTGTTTGCCGCTGTCTATTGATTTTTGAACATCATCATCATCATCGTTATTATCATCGTAATCATCTCAACCGTTGGGTGCCAAAAGTGTTGTTAAACCGTCCATAATACAAAACTGAACTTAGTTCCACAGTAACCAAAACACCAAAAACAAAAACAACAACAACAACAAGAACAACCATTCCGTTTCATTAGACACTGCCCGACACAGCACTGAAGGGCCTCTGTCTGCCTTAACTAGCACAAATCGTGTACCAGCTACATAAGGAGTATATATATATATATAAATATCTACGTACATACACATATACATTATATATCTACAAAATGAGTAGCTACACGGCCGCCCAGTACTACAAGACCACCAATATGATTACCTCCAATGAGATCTACTGGTAAGTCTCACTTTACATGTATATATTCTATTCGTATATATTTTGGCATTATCCTTTCTGTGAATTGGCCTGGTTGCACTTGTGGGGCATCTGTGCGTGAAAGCACACACACACGATACACACCACAAAAACCATGCACACCCCACAACCACCCCTCACCTCAGCTGTGTTCTCTTCGCAGCCGGCAGTTCAAGGTTTCCTCGCCACAGCGAGGCCAATTGTGACGCAAGAGTTGCCCACAATAAGCATCTCAGTGAAGCTGCGGCGGTCGCACAAGCAAAAATCAATGATATCTCCGTTGTTTCGGGAATTTCCCCTCCCCCTCTGCTGCCCCCGCGTTAACCTCCTGCCCCTCCTCTTCGCATCGCCCACACATTTAGCTGTTCGCCCACTCCTCCTGAGAGCCCACACACCACGAACTTCATGGCTGGTGGGCTGACAGCAGCAACAAAAGGCAAGCGACGCACTTTAGTCGTCGCCCACACAAATGCACTTCTTGTCTCTGTTCGAATTGGACTCGCTTAATCATATAAGTAGGCAACAGTTTTTCCATCAGCTAATCACTCAGTTAACAGCTAAATGTATGCCACGATTAAAATACTCCGTTGACAGCACAAAAGTATGCAATGAATTCATTTGTGGATCATAAGTGCTGCCATCATCAATCTCAACTTGAAGTCGTTCAGTTATTCACCATGGCGCAGCATTTTCTGCAATTGTACTATAATAAAACCTTGTGCGATGTAAATACTAAATGTATTTATTTTTTATTCAAACAACACTTCAATTTTTTGCCTATATATAAATTGAGCCCAACATGTAATTTTGTATGGCAGTTTTTCGACAAGTTTGCTTCATTTGACATTCAATTCAAGCGGAAAGTATTGATTATATTTCCACAAAGCGCTGCTTATAACCCATAACTTTCATCTATATATGTACGAACATGTATGTATGTATGGATATATGGATATATGTATTTAATGTGAACAGCATTTATTTTCCAGCTAACAGTTACATAAATGTTTATACACAAACCTTGAACTCTGACATTTTCGACACAGCAAAACAACCCATGGCACATGAACATTTTGCAAGTATATATATGTATATATATATATATATTTTTTTTTTTTTCGATAGATATACACGTGTATATAGGTTTATCGCCCACTCTGAGACACGCGCATATAAATTCCATGATAAACACGTGATTGAATGTACAACAACTGCCAATAGGTCTTCGCTCCAATTGCAGAGGAGCACTATCATGGCAGATTATGCCTGAAGGCACTACAATTTACGAGTAGTGTCTAATTGGTGAACAACATTTCCGCACAAAATAAAAACATTGTAAAATTACTAGCAGTTGGGCGATAAAATAGTCTTTAAACTGGGCCCTAATAAAAAATCGCAATGTATTTATCTAAGAAAGAAATAAGTAATACTATTAATGAAAGTCAAAGTAAATGCAAAATGAAATCTTTTTTTAAAGACCCACATAATAAATGTAATTAGTAATTTACCTAATCATATCAAGTTCCTTATTATATAAGTAAATGACTTAAAAAATTATTTATAAAAACAAGATTAATGCAATAATTGCGTTGACTTCATTTTCTTTTTAATAAAAAGTTCATTTATTATTGTACCCGTTGCGTTATGGCCATGACTGTTTTTTCGTTGCTGAAGCTGACAATTATAATAATTATTACCACTTTGTTGTAATTATCATACTCGAAAGACCTCAATACTAACCATAAATGACATACAAATGAAGCTAAGCGCTCAATTAAAATTATTTAAGATTTCTTGACGCAAAGCTATGCATTTTTTTTAAATCTATACCAAAATCATAAACAAAAGCCCAATAAGGAACTGCATGGTCTGCTGCATAGTGTCATAAAAAAAACCTGAATTAATCAACATCTACTTAACTCAAATAAAACCAAACTAGATTTCATGTGATACAAAAAAAAACAGAAGAAATATGATATCATATCAGCTTTTTTGTGGTGTGGTTGATGTATCAATAACGTGATCGCTTCTTCACCTACTCGAAAAATAAATTATAACTTTTAGAGCATTTTGCATATGTACACTTCTAAGCTATGCAAATGGAAGTTTCCACACATATCTATATATCATTTGTACTTAGTAACTAGTTATCATATCCAATCAAATAAAAAGCTCATGGATTGTTTATGATTATATAAATCTGATCTTAAAACTGGCTGATCTTGAGACTTTGCGCCCTGAAGTTGCCGTTCTTATTTCGAAAGTCATGCTTTTTAAACACGATACGTTCTTAATTTTATTGCTATTGTTAACGTGAGATGCAAATATGAAGTTAAACAGAGACTCAAATGAACCACGTGATATTTGCCATTTGTTCTCTATAGATTTCTCTGCCTTTGCTCTCTTCGCTTTTCCATGTCACTCGCTAATTGCCAGCGGATTGAGTAAATCAATTGATTAAAAAAAAAAATAAATTAAAAAATGGACACTGATTTTTCAGTATGCGTCTCATTTAGTAGGCTTCTGGGTTTGTAGGCCTACGCAAATGTGTAAATAAATTCAGAAATTCTACAGCCAAAAACTTGGCGAGCATCAAGAAAGCATCTAAATTAATGTAAAAACCAGTTGAAAAACAAAAAAAAAAGAGTTGCCAACCGGCTGACGTCATGTGTGTGTGCGTGTATGCGTGTGTGTGTATTTGTGTACTTGTGGCAAAGAGGGAGTTGTTGCCTCAGTTCGGGCTGCCGGTTACCGGCAGACCAGTTACCAGTTCTTGCAGCAGTGCCCGTTGTCATTGTTGTTGTTCTTGCTGCAGTTGTTGTTGTCGTCCTAGTTGTGTGCCAAATTTCTTGAGTTCCAGTTAGTCGTTCGACGCTTTGCTCTTGCTGTGAGTGATATATGCAAAGTAACGAACCAACTTGATAATGCCTTAGCCTGGCCATGCCCTGTAATCAGCAGACGTCAAAATTGGGTATGCTTTTAATAATAATTGATAAGTGAAGTTATGCGCAAACCTATTCATTTGATAAGCCACAAACCATAAAGTATCTAAAAATACATTTGCAATCTGTAAATTGATAGTTATGCATCGTAATAATCATAAATCAAGTCTGGCCAAATGAAATACTGAAAGTGAAATTTATTCAGCATTGGGATTTATTTGTTTGGTAAATAAAAAGTTATTGTTGCATTAACTTTTGTGTCTATTTTATTACCATTTAATATTAATTATTACGATTTACCAGGCTCGATTCCTGAAGTTAACTTGTAAGAGAAACAACGAGTTAAAATTTGTACGCAATTTTATAACAATTTTGCAGGG
This sequence comes from Drosophila picticornis, assembly GCA_035043845.1. NCBI lineage: Eukaryota > Metazoa > Arthropoda > Insecta > Diptera > Drosophilidae > Drosophila > Drosophila picticornis. The sequence goes on along the minus strand of JAWNMR010000122.1, from coordinate 19,599,078 downwards.
CATACGTGATTTGAGCACACGAAACACTTTAAGGTTCTTACTTGGATTGTTTCTGTATTTTTGGTTGCACAATAGCGGTAATTGTTGGTGTTGGTGTTGTTATTGTTGTTGCTGTTGCTGTTGCTTTCTCGACGAAGCGTGCAGTTTGGCATTGTTGTCAGTGATTTGCATTGAATTGGAAGCTGACGAAATGTGCGACATGCTAATGCACTGTTCGCAACTTCCAAATCATTGAAAAGGGTTGCAAATTGCACAAGACTCTCTACCAATCTCAACAAGCACCTAACAAGGTTCATTAGCTTCTGTGGAAAGCTGCGTCATGTTTTGCCAAAAATAGACATAAAACAAAAACAACAAAATTTCACATAATGATGTCCAATTTGGGAACTGATTATGCAAAGCTGACGATTTATTTTGTCTCACTTGAATTGATGTTGATGTTGATGTTGAAGTTGATGATGATAATCTTAATCACAAATCTTGGACGGCAGGCAGGCAGCAGCATCAGCAGCAGCAGCTGCCTGGCTGGAGATATTCAATTGCTTAAAACAGACACACATTTATACTACGTAAGTAAATAATAGGCTGCTAATCGCTTGTTAACATGCATCTTTTCCAATGAACACTTCAACGCAATTCGATGAGAAAGCAGACACGGCTTATGCTGCACTCTTTCTGCCAGAAGGGGAGGGGTTGGGGGAGGGGCGCCAGCTGGCCCGGCTACGTGATTTAGAGCCTAACGAGCATAGAACCCTTGTGGGCGCACTTTCCCAAAAAGCAAGCAGACAGGCAGCAAAAGCCAGCGAGGAACAACAACAACAACAATCACATCGTGCCACATGAGAGCCAGCAAGCAAAAACAGCTACAACATTACATTGTTGCTTAGCCCCCGGCGTACGCTGCTCATTATTATTGTTTTTGTGATTGATGAAGGCAATGCCAGTGGGCAGCCAAAAGCTGCAAATAGCCAGCCAACAAACCAGCGCTCAACATAAGCAGCAGCAGCAGCAGCAGCAACAACAAGCCACAAGCAACAGCAACAAACATAGCAATCGCTTCATTCATGGCCAAGAAGAGGCAAGTGAAGTGTGTGTGTGCCGTGAAGTGCAAGTGAAAGTGAAGTTTTTGCCGTGTACTTCATTGGCAACCACAAAATAAAAATTTCCCACTAACATAATTTTCAACAACAGCACAAAAATAAACAAAAAAAAAAAAAAACAAAAAAAATCATTGCCCATTTTCATTTTGTTGTTGCTGCTTTTGACTGATGTGATTTACTACTGCTGCTGCCGCTGCTGATGCTGTTGATCTTCATTGTGTCTTGTGTCTGCTCATCTTCATCCGCAGCAGCAGTGTTTGTTACACATTTAATTAATTGCCAGTGGCCCAGTGAGAGTGAATCTGTTCGTCTCGCAGCGTTGTGTTGATCTCTGCGCACCTTGGATCAGCGACGGGGGCACAAGTGTTTGAACCCTATGAGGCACGACTTGTGTACTTTGGGCCCACAATTAAACCAAAAGGTGTCGCCGAGTTCAGCTAGTATTGCTGCAGTGAATCAATTAAGTATATGTGGGTTTTTTTACTTACTTAGCCCTTACTGATGAACTTTGCAGCACAAATATTGTACGCACATTGATTAAAATGAATGACAGCCAAAAAGTAATAAAGTGTGTATCGTGCTACGATAAAAGCACGCAATCGAGCCCTTCTCTAATTTCTGGATAGGCACGCTTCATTAACCAAAGCTGCTCGTCTCGGAGCATTGTCTCAGTGCGTCCAGTGCGTTCATTGCCCATTGTCCATGGCCCAGCGTTCACTTTCTAATCACCAAAGCAACCGTCAACCGTCAACCGTCAACCGTCAACCGTTGCCATCGCCATCGTCATCGTCATGTGGCAGCCATGACCGAATGCAATCAGCGACGGCCACGGGGCTGACACACAAGTTGAAGGTGTACCAACCGTACACATGTATATGGTAAGGTAGTAGAGGGTTGGGACACAGAAACAGAAGGAGAGGGAGAGGGAGAGAGAGCCGTGGGGAGCAGCTCTCGCAATCGTTGTTCGCCTTTCGGGGAGGTTTGAAGGTCTTTTAGCCCTATGACATATGCATGCACAGTTTATGTGTACACACACGCACTCACACACACACACTCACACTCACACACACACTCGCACACACACTGACACACACACACACACACGTTCATTCATATGTACATATTTAGCCACAAATTGGGTTCAGCAGCCTAAGGTCAAGTCAACAAACAGCAACTTATCAAGTCAGACAGTCAGTTAGCGTAATCGTAATCGCATTGTTAGTAACTACATTCGCGATGTTTACTAATGAAAGGCACAAAACGATTCATATGCGCGTTAAGCCCGGGTAGGGTGGCTCAAGCGATTGTGAGAAGAAAGTATGTGTTGAATGAATGTGATAAGATAAGATTACCGATTATACTATATGGAATTATGTGCTTGTGAACAAGTAGCTAGAATAGTAGAAATATAGATAAATCGATAAATTTGTGTACTTAATATGGGTACATCAAAAACAAGGTGTATCTAAACACAGATTAGATAACTAAAATGCGATAAACACAACACAAATGTGTTTCACACAAGCTTAGAACAATATAAAATTTGCTGTTTTCATCTGTGTTACTTCTTCCCCCGGCATTCAATTGGAAATGGATATGGCAACAATTGCATTGAGCTACCCTCGTTCGTTTGAAGTTATTGTTGCTTTTGGTTGCTTGTCATCAGCGTTGGCAGTTGTTTATTGTTTCATAACAGCTGAGACAAAGTCAGGCAAAAGGTAAATGGGTTTTGTGTACCTTGTGCCTAATGCGTTAATATCATCATCAAGCTTGCAAGCTTTGCTCCAAGTTACTATCAGATATACTCACAAGCATATGTATTGTAAATTTTAGTTTATTATATATATATATATGTGAGTGTGTGTGTGTGTGTGCGTGAGTGGCGCAGTGGGCACAATTTTTTTTGGGTTTTATGACTTTAGTTTTAACGATGCCAGTGACAACAATGTCCGACAACAACAATAACAACAAGCGAGTTTCAATGAGAAGTCAAAACAGGCCGCAGGCCCGGATATAAATGGTTTGTTGTTCACACACTCAAAACACACACATACACACACACATACACTATACACACATTACACACGTACACACATACGTTGAAAACCATATGCAGAGGAATACTCATCATTGCGCTTAACGCTTGGCTCAGTCTCAGACCCAGTCAGCCATTACGAATCCCATTTTGTTAGTAGCCAGCCGCAAGCGACTAACTACCAAAACTACTACTGCCTCACAGTTTTCGTTTATGGCGGCAGCCATAATGTACTCGTTCGTACGTAGTACGACGTACAACACATGCATTAAAACAGAGTCAGACAGAGAGCGAAAGAGAGAGGGAGAGAGAGAGAACGTCAGGCAGCAGCAACAGCAGCAGAAGCGCCCCCGTTCAGTACCCGCCCGCCCTTCACAGGCATGGGGTCGTGAGTCACCTGAGCGTAACGTAAGCGCAGCTTATTGTTCGCTCATGTGCCTCGTCGTCTCCTTCGTCGTCGTCGTCGCGTTGTACTTGTGTGCTCGTTATTATTTTGGCACTCACTCACATTCGTTCATTCGTCTGTTTTGACTCTCACGGGCGCTCTCTCCCAATGCAGTTTTATTTCACAGAGAGCAGAGCAGCTGTTTTGGTAGCTGCCTGTTTACTGCCATTGTGATCGCCTTTCTGACAGTGAGCGTGCGTGTGTGTGTGTGTGTGTGTCGTTTGCATACACAAATTTACACCTCTTTTTTTTTTTAAGTGTTTCACAATTGACAATGGAAAGGTAGATGTAAGTGTAATTCCATTATAAAGCTCTTAATTGTGACTGTCAAAAAACATTGCATTTCAGATGTTTTCAGATGAGTTGAAGCTCAAAAAAAAACACTTGTCTTGTTTGCTTTCAAATTTGCATTAAGGCTCAGTCCCATACCGTCTCCGTACGTACGTCAATGATCATTGTAAATACAGGTGTCTGTATTTATGTGTGTGTGTGTAAGTGTCTGTTAGCTAGATTGCAAGTGTTTTGCTTGTACTCTTCCAATTGTTTTCGGTAGATCAAATGGAAAAGAATAGCTTAACACAACGTCAGAACAGCAGCCACAACAATAACTGGCACACAAGCTTGCCTATTGGCAATACAAACACACCAACACACACACACACATGAGACTCATTCACTCTCTCCATTCGCTCTCTCACACACACACACACACACAAACAGATAGAAACCAGGCAGTCGATTGACGGCTTGGAAGCTCGCGCACTTTTGTCGGTTAATTTAGTCTCTCTCAAAGTTTCGTCGAGGTAGGCAGCATAGCAGAGCAGGCAGAGAAAACGTGCGCGCGCTTTTCTGTTCAAAACGAGAGTCGACGTCGCAGTCGCTGCCCGATCGTGCGTTTTGTTGTTTAATATTAACTTGGCTCGCTCAGCTCACTCTATGTTTGAGAGTGTTAGTCACAATTTGTTGTTGGCATCCAATAATATTGAATATGGATTGTTGTTGTGGTTGCCACTTTGCATAATCAAAATAAGCAACAAAATTTGAAAATTGGATAACAATTTTTTTTGCAGCGCGCGAATTGATTTGCAAACAAAAGTTTGTGTGCGAAATATGTGAGTGAGTGAGTGTTGAAAATTGAGAAATAAATCAACAACAAAAAAACTCAATAATATAATAAATTGAAAAAATACACACATATGAATCAGAGACACACATATGTGCAGATCACGACTCGACAGCGCGTGTGCCTTCTTCTGAGTTTTGTTGTTGTTGTTGTTGTTGCTGCATGTTGTTGTTATTGTTGTAATTCACCAATTTGCTTAAATGTCGTAGTTATTGTTGCTGCTGTCGAGGCAGGGCCGGTTTATTAATTTGACATCGCCACATAAAACAAAAACCACAACAGCAATGAAAAACCCAACCCGAGTAACGAATAAAACAAAACGGAAACTATGAAAACAAAAAAAGGCAGCAACTGTATTGCATACAATTTTTTTAATGTAAAAAAATAAAATATAATTAAAGAGAAAATCGCCTTTCTCTGCGCGCGTATCACAAAAACAATAGTGCCGCCAACAACAACAGCAACAAAAAACAGGCAACGACAGCGGGAACAGCAGCAGCAGCAGCAGCAGCAAAAGCCACGGCCACTGCCCCGTTACGTTTCGGCAAGCACACAACCAAAGCGTCCCATGTGTGTCTGTGTGTGTTGTTGGGATGTGTGTGTATGCTGTGGACTCGACTGGAAATTTCTGCTACACATTTTTTAATTGAAATTGTGGGCAAGTGCTGAGAGCATAAGCTTTAGCCCTCCCTTCTCAAATTGAAGCGCGCAGTTAAAATAACAGTCTAGTAATCGCTTAAAAGCTGCGATCAAAAGTCCTTTTGCAAACCTCAAAATCATATTAGTCAAAGCTTGCGTTTACATTAAAAGCAGCTTAACAGCTGATTGCTCCAGCTCAGCTGCAGTTGCAGCTGGTGCTCTGCAGAGAAAGCACAAATTCAAGTCACAGTTACACAGTTAACGGTGTGCTGCGCTTCCCTAAAAACAAACAAAAGCTGCTCTCGATATCTGTCTTTCTCTCTCTATATATCTCTCGCTCACTCTCTTTCTCTCTCTCTCTCTCTCTCTGTCACGAAGTTTGCAAGGCGATCTCAACTGTTTTTCATGCTGCTTCTGTTGCTACTGCTGCTGCTGCTGCTGCTGCATTGCTTGTGTAACTAGCCCCCCTTGCTTGCCAACCAATTACGCTGCGTCGCAGTTGCGTTGTGCAGTTAGCGTTGTTGCATATTGTGTTTCCACTTCCTCTTCCGCCCATTTTGGAGCCGCCCGGCTGCAGTTGTTAGACAGAGAGAGAGCGAGAGAGAGTGCACGCGAAGGAGAGTTGGATTACGTGCGCCGCAACTAATGACACGAAAGTGAATAAAGCGGCGACGAGCTGCGAGCTGTGAGCTGTGAGCTGCGAGTTGCGAACAGCAACTGGAAAACTGCTGCCCATTGTGAACCCATTTCGACGCCGCCCAACCACAGCGCGCCCAGCTGCATTTATTAAGCTATCTCTCCCTTTCGCTCTTGTGTTAGTAAATGTGTTTAATGTGTGTGTATGTGTGTAATAATTATAATTTAACAATTATACAATGCAAGCAACAAAACAACTTGGAACTGATTGCAACTGTTGTTGCTGCTGCAGCAATGTTGTTGCTCGTGCAGTGGAACACCTGTAAAACAAAGGCAGCTCTATCTACAGCAACAATAACAACAATAGCAACAACACCATTATTATAATAACAACTACAACTGCAACAACTTCGCTATTGTCGTGCACTGTGGCGGATGCAGTCAGCTTTAAGCATAACGAAAATTAAGATCAACGACAAACGCTAAAAACCAAAGCTAAAAAACTTGTTCAACAAAAATTGCAATTACAAGTAGAATGTTTCTCAGAAACAAGTTGGCAACAAAATCAACTTCTCGATAGTTGTTAAATGAAACAGAAACATATTGGAAGCTTTTTTTATGAGTGGGTTTTTCGGGGCAGCATTCTCACAGTAGAACGACGAGAATTCTGCTTAGAACAAAATCGAACAACAGTTGTTTTGGTTGTAGGCGACTAGTTTTGGCCAATAGCGCCATGACTTGTTGTGGAATCCAAGGCAAGGCTGGCTAACGCAGTGGCTTAGGGAGAGTAATGGTGGGCTAATGGCTTATCGACACAGCGAAATTCGTTGGCTTAAACAGCATTTTCATGTCGTATCGTCGTTCTCAATTCTGAATAACAACGGCCAAAATGACGAAACAGTCAGTGACAGTCTCCAGTCATTATGGGTTTGTCTAGAATTGTAACGAATCCGAGACGTGTTACGCTCTTCATGTTAATGATGAAGACATCAGCGATCGTTTTCACAAAAAAACAAACATAACAACACAAAAAAAGTCTCTTGAGGTTCTTGAACTTGCCAAAAAATAAAAAATAAAGCAGATTTATGGCTGAAAAGTGTGGGGGATTTCAGCGACTTCTTCGTCTTTTTCCTACGTATTCAATCCGAAATTAACATAGCGATCTTGATCTTGTCAGCCAGATAAACAAATGAATATTATTTTTCCCTTTCTATGCGCCCATTGTCTACACAATTGGCAATATTCTCACGTAAATTTCCATATGATTTATGGGTCTCCATTAAAGTGGATCAGGTCAGTCCGGATCGGCTCGACTCGGCTGGCTGCCAAAAAGCTTTCTCAGCTGTCAGCTGTCTGGCAAGCTTTTGCCAACAGTTAACGGTTCACATCCCTGTCGCTTGTACATGTTTAGTTGACATAGCATGTGTATCTTGTGTGTGTCTGACATATGAATAAACGAATACAATCATTCAATTTGAATATTGTTTACTTGGCACTCACTCGACACTCGGCGGCGACAGAGTTTCATTTATTTTCTAGCTATGCGACTTTTACTTGCGATCGCAGCGATCGCTGACCTAAAAAGCTACAAAAGCTGATTGAATGAATGCGCTCCGAGAGAGTCGTGAGATTGCAATTCACTCTCTCGTAAGCTCAAACTATACAAACATTTTGCAAGTGTCACGCAACCCACTTGCTTCATTAGCGATAGTCTCTCTCTCTCTCTCTCTCCTTCTCCCTCTATCTCTTTCTCCCTCTCTAGCTGTGTCACTGTTGCTGTTTTTATTACAGTGCTTTTTTGAAGGGCGTTCGACAATTGCTGGCGAACTTTATGTTTGTTGGGTTAACAGCGGGTGCGCAATGCGCAAAAAAAAAGAAAAGAAAATCGTTTGGAATGTCTGCTAAAGGTGTTTGACTAATATTATCGCTTAGCACCTACAAAAGAACGTTATCTACTACGACATGTAGCCAAAAACAAAAAAAACTGCGAGAGGAAAACAACGAAAATAAATTCCACAACTAAACCAAAGATATAATGGCAAAGAAATCGAAGTACATGCAAGCAAACAACAAAATTTAAACAAAAATATATGTGCATAAATTAAAACGAAAGCAAGAACAATGAATTCAAATCGAAATATATAACAACAACAACAATAACAACTAACTCAGCAGCAAGAAATCAATTTTGCAAATGAATGAAACGAAAGCAAAACAAATGCAAAATACACAAACAATACGAAGAAACCACAACAGCAAAGACAACAACAACAAGGCAAAATTAAACCTACGTAAAGTAAAGGCGAAAGTATAACCACGCCCATTGCCGCTACCGATCGCCCCACTAAACCACCACGCACCACTCGATATTATTGTAACTGTGTGTTTCTCGTCTCAAGTGCTTCGAATGTGAATCGACGTTGTTGTTGCTCTTGGAATCATCATCCACTACGATCATGTCCAAGACAAGCAAAAATAACCACAGCAACTGCAACAGTAGCAGTCAGCACAATAATCGTCGGCATTTGCCGGTGCCGGCGTCTGCCTCCCTCCTCGATGACAGTGAATCCTTTCTGCAGTACAGCGACAGCGAGAAGAAGCCGCCGCCAATTGTGGTTGTGGTCGGCGATGGCAGGAGTCGTGTGCGTCGCGTGGTGCGCACAGCCACGCGGCACGTCACCGTTGTGAGCCTGTCGACGCGCCACAAGGAGACGCAGACGCACACCTCGCACCATGTGACGGCTGTCAGGTAAGGTCGCAGCAGACAGCAGCAGAAGCAGCGGGAAAACACAGTCAACGCTTATCGTTATCTCTGTGCGATTTGGTTCTGCTCATGACTGTATTAATAAGTATTTATGGCTACTGTTTTAATTGGTCTGCACGAAATGGCTCTAAAAAATTATCTTGGTTTTTAGTTCCACTGCATTTGTGATCATTAGCGCTGACTGCTGTGGAACGTGTTGTGTATTGTATCGTGTGCCAGTTACGGTGGTGAATTTAATTTTAACAGCGCAACGTTTGCACAAAAATAGTGCATACTTTGGGGCTGCAGCGGAAAATGTTATGTTAACAGCGCTGTTCGCTAACATTGATTTATGTGATACACCCGAACTGACAATAACAGAATGATTTATGAATCAAATAAATTAAAAGCATTAATTTTTTAATTAAGTGTTTTAAATGTATGTGAAGCGAAACGACCACCCAACTCTGTTGGAATAGCATCCGTGATAAAAGTTTAATTTTTGTTTCATTCCAGAAAAAAAAATAGAAATATCAACAAAGAAAAAAAAAATAAATAAGAAGAAAATTACTATCACATCTAACAAATAAAGGGCATATTGATTCCCTCTTTTTTTTACAAACAAAAAAAACTTTAATCATATTTACAGCTGGCGTTTTTTTTTTTTTTGAAGGCGCCCACTTTTGGTGTGAATAACTTTGACAACAAAATCAATTCACGTCTCCCGCAGCGGTTTCCCTGTCACATTGTCTAGCAGCTGTCTGCCTGTATTTTTGTTTGTTGTTTGTTGTTTTTGGCTTTTGCTTTTGCTGCACCGTTGTTTGGGGCACACTCCATAAAGCATAAGCCCATCAAAAGAACACTAATGTAAAATCAATAACAATTACGGGTGCGCTTTGTGGGTAAAAGGCAATCGCCGCCGACGCCGTTGTCTTCTGCTGCTTCTTCTTGTATTACGTGCAGGTCACGCAAGTCGCCAAAGGCCGTCAAAAGACGGACGCAGTCGACACTTGTTGCATATTAAGCAGTCAGCGCGAGGAAGTCGGCGAGTGAGAGAACGAGGCAATATCCGACTCTATGCCACAAAATGTGTTAACTTGTTGGCTCGCGAGCAAAGCGCACTTTCGACACAAGATACAACTCTTGAGTATCCAACGGATACATCAGATACAAATACAGATACAGCTACAGATATGCCGCAGGCAAACAAACAGCTGGACACATGTGCAACGGCAAACAATTACATGCGACGTGTGGCAGATGTTTTTCTCCTTTCTTTTTTTTTTTTTTTTTTTTTTGCTGCGCTTGGACTCAATTTTCAAAGCAGGACTTTTGAGCACTTAAATCGTGGCAGAGTCCGAGGAGCGAGCGAGAGGGGGAGGATGCGTCAAGTTGCTTAGCTGGCAACAATAACAAGCGGGTTGTTGTTGTTGCTGTCAGGCAACTTCTACCTGCAGCAAGGACAACAACAAACACTGAGAAACGCCAGGTGCATTGGGAAACTGGTAAAATACAGAAACGAAAGAAGAGAAAAAACAATCGCACACCGATGATATTTTCCTGTCTATACAAAATCGTATTGTGCATTGCTCCTGCCACTCTGATTATCCTGCGAATCCTGTTTTACTTTTTTCCCCGAGTGCTGCTTGCTAGGTGCAAAATGCAGCTGCTCATTGTTCCGTTGCTGGTCTTTGGCAGTGAAGCAAACTTGTTTATGCCCTAACTTATTGCGTTTGCTTTGGCCATTGGCCAAGCAAGTTTTTAGGCCACCAACTGAGCCATAATTCGAAGACAGCCATACGAATCGTATAATCGATGATCCCAGCAATGCAATGCAAATCGATTTCTAGTTTCAAAATGGTTCACACATAGATTCATTGGCTTTGTTCTGAAAGAAATATTTATAGCTATAAATCGATTTATCTAGAAAAGTTATTTTTGGTTTATGCGAATTTCAGATGAAGAGAAATTCTTAAAAAATGCCTCTGTTAAAAGATTGAATGATTCTTCTTTATGTTGGATCGCTTAAAAAAATCATAACTGAATAGGAATGGGGAACTTGAACCTTGGTCTTAAAATAGTTGGATATAAATTAATAATATTTTATGTCAAATCAGATGTATAAAATCAGATCATTTCCGTTTGAGCATCATTATTTCTATTCGATATTTTTCCAATCAATTATGACAACACTTGTTGCTCAATCAGCGCAATCGATAGCTTCATTAATTACCCCGACAAATTCCGCTGATCTGTCAACGATTTTTTTTAATATTTATTTCTATTCTTGAAAATCACACTTTCTACTCGAAGGGAACTTTGTGTGTGTATGTCAACGTTGGCTAATCATTTCCTTCAAATTCACATTAGTCGAAATCCCTTCGAACTGATCCCATCCCATGCCATATGGCATTAAGCAACATCTCTGAATCTTTTTCCCCCCCATCTCTGCTCTTTCGCTTTTGGTATAATGGATCCTTTTGCGCTTAGGATCTGCTCTTTTGTTGAAGTCTGTTCATATTGTCTATGGCTTCGTTAAGGGTAGCAAACAAAACAGATGCATTTATTTTTCGGATGCGTAGGCAGCTGACACACACACACACACAGACACACCTACACACAGACAGACACACACACAAAATGAGGTATGCGAAACACGTTTCTCGAGTCGAAATGCTTCCTACGCCTTCTTCGAGTTTGAGCAGCTTGTCGAGCTCTTTGGGCAGGCGCTCGGTTTAGTTGAAACGCGAACGTTGCTGGGCGACGACGTGATCTTCCGCTTATTCCGCTTATTCCAAAATGCTTAAGTGCTTCCCGTGCAGTGGCTCGGTCTAACCGACAATCGACAGAGCGACAAACCAACTACGTGAAAAATAAGCAGCAAGCAGCACGAATATCAATTTGAATAATATTAAATTTAACAAACGACTGCTCATAACTGGGTCTGTGTCTATCTGTGTTTGTGTTTTGGTGTGTTTGTGTTTGGCTTTGTGTTTTCTATTAAGAAACTTAAGATCGTAGAATATTGTCAAGATGATCATTTGCATTTCGGGTTTTATAATTGGCGAAAGGTGGGCATAAAAAAACTGAAAACTGAAAACTAAAAACTAAAAACGAAAATTCACAAATGAAAGTTGTGTTTAATGACTGATCCTAATCCTTACTAATTCTACTCTCTCTCTTTGTCTTTGCAGCTTTCCCCAGAAGAGCATTGAGCGCAGCGGCTCCACCCAATACGATCTGGCCGGAGCACCGGTAGCTGCCACACACGGCTCCAGCAGCTCGACCACGGATAGCGTCGGTGGTTATGTTTACCTGCAGAATCATTATGCGGCTGGCGGTGCTGGTGGGGGTCATAATAATGCCGCTACCATCAACTATCCCGCACCACAGCATCCACAGATGATCTATCAGATCCAGCAGTATCCCACGTGCCATCAGCAGCAGCAGCAGCAGCAACAACAACAGCAGCAGCAGCAGCAGCAACACCTGCAACAGCAGCATTACATGCAACTGCAGGCGGCACCAGGGGGCGCTGGCCATTACCATCATCACAATCATCACCTGCTGCACAATCACCATGGGCATCATCATCATCATGGTGGCGCTGTGGTCATTGCTGGCAGTGGCGTCGGCACCGGTGCCGGAGCAGCAGCTGCCGTCGTGTTGCAACAACAGCAGCAGCAGCATCAGCAGCAGCATCAACAAAACATGCACAAAAAGAACTCCATACGCAACGGTGGCGATGTTCTCAAGCGCACGCGCGCCCAGTCAGCGTAAGTACGACCGATAACAAGTGGAATATATGTATATATATATATATATATATATATATATGTATATATATATATACATGTATATATATATATATATGTATCTGTAGAACCAATTTACAGTCGTGCAATCAGTTGTCCACCAGACTCAGACTGCCAGCCTGATGAGTTTGGACTTTGAACTGCGCCAATTTTGTATATAAGCGTAAAGCAGGGCAAGCGTTCACCTTCCCCTCGTTAGGCCCCTCTTTGTGATATCTACGATTGGTTGCACTGTCGCACGATAACAAATAAAATGTAAATATTTGTGAATATGTCACTGGAGCCCGTCAGCTGACAACTGACTTTTATGACGCGCACAAAACTGCACTTGTGCCCAAGGAATACTTGACAAACATAGCAGAACAGAGCAAGTAAGAGCATCCTCTGTGCAGCTGTTTCTCTTCTCGATGCACCTGATAAGCGTCTTTCCACTCGTCAGTCATATAACAGCCACTTTGTCGGCCGTAATTTTCCCGTGTGTCAGAATTGTTATCTTGCACACAGACAAATCTGTGCTTCTAATTGCTGAAACTGCTACAATTCACCTGTGGCTTGTTCTTGCTTTCAGACTCACTGAATGCTGGAACAAATCGACAATTAGTTTCTGCGAATCATATCTGACAGTCTAGTTTGAAAGTGGTTGGGAATGATGCGTGTAACAATGCCAAATTGGCACTTGAAAGAGAAATTGCATGCCAGGCAGACGACCTCTCCGACTCCATAAATTATATATATGTGATCAGTTTCATTATCTGAGTCGATATATCACCATCCATCATCATACAGCTGTCCACAGGTGAGGCTTAAGTTGTGGCATCTGGAAAGGCTTAGACATAATGATGTGTTAGAACTGATAAAAGTCGTGAAGTAGATATGAAATAAGCTCAACAATACTTCAAACTCCGTGCTAAAATTGAAATGTAAGCAGATTAACCGCAATCAAAAAGAGAATTTAAGCTGCGATGTGTCTAAGATGGAAGTGTCTTCTAGTTAAAATGTGAAACTTCTGGAATCAGACTGGAATAAATAAACAGTTCATCAGCAAATATTGTTTTCAAATCTCATTTTATTCACATTTTATCTGCCCAATTAAGTCTCTCAGAAGTATCGCGATTGAAATCAGATCCATCTAACCATTAATTAATAGCCAGTCCGATGACTTTCAGTTTCTTCCTATTGTGCGCCAAATTAAAATTGTGTGTGAGGAGGGGGGAAGGGGTCGACGTTTTTATCGCAGTAACCAAATTCAGCTGGCGTCCTCTCCCCGCGTGGGCCAACATTTTAATCAGGTCGATAGCAAACGTTGACGAACTGTATTTCAAAGATACCCGTGCAAACAAAACCCAAAAACGACACAGCAGACGCTATCTTATCAAGCGGAGCTGCGGGCGAACAACTTGCGCCAGTTATGCGCAAATTTCCAAGCCGTAAAAGCCACGCAGCGGCGTAGTTGCTCTTGTCAACTTTTATTATTATTTTTTTATTCTTTTGTTTTTGTGAAATTCAATTAAGTGCAATCTCATCTCTCTCTTCTCCCTCGGCGTGCACAGCTACGAGCTATCGCAGGATCTGCTGGACAAACAGATCGAGCTGCTGGAACGCAAATACGGCGGAGTTCGGGCGCGCAATGCGGCGGTCACAATTCAGCGCGCCTTCCGACACTACATGATGGTCAAGAAGTTTGCCTCCATTACAGCCATGGCCAAGGCAGAGAAGCGTCTCAGCCGGCGCATGGTCGTCACCGCATCGAGCATGACGCTCGCCGAGGAGAGCGCGAATGCCTCGTTATCATCTGCCTATGGCAGCACCACAGAATCTCAGCTCGAGCAGCAGCAGCAACAGCTGCAGCAGGCTGCTCAGCAGCAGCAGCCACGTGTCACCATCATGGCTGGTCCCCCGGGCGCTGCCTCGCCAGGTCTGTCCAGGACACCCCCGACCCGTTCGCTGTCGATGCGCGAGCGTCGCCAACTGGACTGCAGTCCCATACCACGCAGTCAATCGGGTGAGTTCAAGACTGGCAATTGAGTACTGAGTGTTCAGAGAAATACAATTTGCTAACAATTTTGTATTGTTTTTTTATAGGCGCCTCACCCGTCTCCATAACCAGCAGCAACACCTCCATTTCCGGCTTGGCCTCGCATCCGCACGTAAATCTGCTGCATGCCGCCGAGCCGCATTATTACAACACTCAGGCAATGCCCTCGGCAGCGGCGTATTACCATGGATCGCCGCATGAGCTGAGCTATGCCAGCTCGGCGGACACCTCGCTGAACGCGTCGTGGGTGAACACGAGCGGACACTCGCCACACACGCCCTACTATTCGGCGGCACAGATCTATATGCGACCCAAGGGTGGCAGCACAACGCCAACGCCCAGCTGCGGCAGTCAGGGCAGCGGCAGTGGTGGCAGCAGCAGCAAGAAGGTACCACCGGAGGTGCCCAAGCGTACCTCCTCCATCACCGCACAGCAGCAGAGTCAGCTGCTGATGATGCAGCGACAGACGCCGCCGCCACCCTCCCTGCTGCGCACCAATGGACTCTGCAAGACCGCCGAGAATGGCAGCTTGACATCCGTGCAGAGCTCTGGCTCTGATTCGAGCGTCACCTCAGCGGAGCGGAATATCAACAGTGATCTGGGTTCGGATCGCAGCAACTCGCCGCACACGTGGAAACGTGGCACAGCCCTCAACAGCTCACAGCAGTTCTCCACTCATTCGGCGGACTCGACAACTGGCGTTGGTGGAGTCGGCGTTGGCGTTGGCGTCTGCGTCTCTGGCCAAATGCAGGCGGCAGTTGTGGCAGCCACAACTGTTGGCGGTGTGCCACCAACCGATGATCATGCCGTCTCCTCGCACACCAGCGCCGCCCAGTACGAGCAGCACGAGCAGCAGCAGCACGAACAGCAGCAGCTGCAAGCAGCCGCTTCCGCTGTTGGCGTGGCCCAGAACTACAAGATGTCGGAGACGATACGGAAGCGTCAGTATCGCGTCGGCCTCAATCTGTTCAACAAGAAGCCGGAGAAGGGCATCACATACTTGATTCGTCGTGGTTTCCTCGAGAATACGCCACAGGGTGTGGCACGCTTCCTAATCACACGCAAGGGCCTCTCGCGACAGATGATCGGCGAGTATCTGGGCAATCTACAGAATCAGTTCAATATGGCAGTGCTGAGTTGCTTTGCCATGGAACTGGATTTGTCCGGGCGACAGGTGGATGTGGCGCTGCGCAAATTCCAGGCCTATTTCCGTATGCCGGGCGAGGCCCAAAAGATTGAGCGACTGATGGAGATCTTCTCGCAGCGCTATTGCGAATGCAATGCAGATATTGTCGGCAGACTGAGGTCATCCGATACGGTAAGCCAAACTGTTCCAATTGCGACTGACTGCCTTTACTCAACACATCCTCTTCCCCCCAATTCTTTAGATCTTTGTGCTGGCATTTGCCATCATCATGTTGAACACGGATCTGCATACACCAAATCTGAAGCCGGAGCGTCGCATGCGCGTCGAGGACTTTATCAAGAATTTGCGCGGCATTGATGACTGTCACGATATCGACAAGGATATGCTTAGTGGCATTTTTGAGCGCGTCAAGTCGGATGAATTTAAGCCGGGTAGCGATCACGTCACCCAAGTGATGAAGGTCCAAGCGACCATTGTCGGCAAGAAGCCGAATCTGGCGTTGCCGCATCGTCGCTTGGTCTGCTATTGCCGACTGTATGAGATACCCGATGTGAACAAGAAGGAACGTCCTGGCGTCCATCAGCGTGAGGTGTTCCTGTTCAACGATCTGCTGGTCATCACCAAAATCTTTAGCAAGAAGAAAACATCTGTGACGTACACGTTCCGCAACAGTTTCCCGCTGTGCGGCGCCGTTGTCAGCCTGCTGGACTTGCCCAACTATCCATTCTGCATTCAGCTGTCGCAGAAGGTAGACGGCAAAATTCTAATCACATTCAATGCGCGCAACGAGCACGATCGCTGCAAGTTTGCCGAGGATCTTAAGGAGTCCATTAGTGAAATGGATGAAATGGAATCGCTGCGCATTGAGGCGGAACTGGAGCGTCAGAAATCGGCACGCAATCGCGCCCCAAACAATGCCGATAATCGTGACAGTGGCGTTGCCGATGTGGAGGTCTGTCCTTGTCCCTATCAGCCAGGTGGCACTCAGGCGGCTGGCGAGCAGGCGCCCAACTCGACGGATTCCACACAGCTGAAGCGCAGCGCGCTGAGCAACAGTCTGCTGGACATGCACGAGCAATGTGAGTTTAACTGGGATTAACTGACAAGCTAAATAGTTGCTAACTCTCTATTTATCTTTCCCTATCCAGTTGGCAATGAGAAGCCACAGCGACGTGGCAGCGTTGGCTCCTTGGATAGCGGCATGAGCATCTCATTCCAATCGACAACCACATCGAGTGCATCGCGGGAAAATGCAGCGGCAATTGCAGCTGCCGCCAATGCGGCCAATGCAGCGTCCAAGATCCGTTTCAATCTCCAAGCCACAACCAGCAATGTGTATGCCGCACCTGGAATGCAGGCCTATACGCACGCCAACTTCGTGCAGCAGTCGCAGGCGTCGTATTTGCTGCAGCAACAACAAATGCTGCAACAGCAGCAGCTGGCACAGGCTCAAATGCAGGCTCATGCCCAGGCACAAGCTCAGGCCCAGGCTCAGGCTCAAGCTCAGGCTCAAGCGCAGGCGCAGTCGGGCGCTGTGGTCATGGGACGCATACCAGGACGTGAGCGGAAGGCTTCGCGTTCGGATGACTCGCGCTCCACAGAGGTCTAAAGTTAGGCTCAACATTTGTACATTCAATTCCGCAGCTAGCGACTATATATCTATATATATATATATATATAAACATATATATGATATTTGTATGATCCAAATCGAAACGAACCGAACCGAACCGATCGCCATTTTTTTCAAAAGCACCTAACACCTAACAAAAACAGCAGCTCTACATTATGAATTCTTAAAATGTTCCTTCGTTCTCTGCTAATATTATTAATGTATATAAATGACATATTTTGTCGATTAACGCGATTCAAACAAATACGGTTTAAGTAAGTTTTCAAAACTAATTGTACATACAACACATACTACATTTATATATATCTATCTAATATCTCTATATCTACATACAAATATGTATTCAAATACCCCCTATGATAAACGCAAACTCGGGCATTGCATAACTCGGGACTGCAGGCAGGTAGCTATGAATACCCTCCCCTTGGCAGTTAATAACATTGCTGGCATTTTTTCTTTTGTATCTAATCCCCGTACAATCAACAAGTACACATACGATAAACTTAAAAACGTAGTTCTATCACTAAAACCAACCAAGCCACGAACGATAAGTGCGCGCTTTGTATATTAAATAATTTCTTATCCCACAATTATGTTTTTGTGTAACTAAAAACGATCGTATATACCGCGTGTGTGTGTATATACCAGGAATATTAACTTAAAAGCAATTAGCTATAATTATTCATATTTATAGAGCCAAAACTACCCAAAACCTAAAATATTAAATAATAATTATAATAAATCCCAAAAGTGTATGGAAAACAAAACACCACAAAACACACATCTATATATATATATATATATATATACATAAATATATATGAAAAAAAGCAAAAGACTTAAAAATTTAAATAAATGAAAAGAAATAATACCAATCAACTTTGTGTTATAATTTTTGATCCCATTCATATACCCTGAAGCCATTGAAATGTGCAAATTTATGTAACAGGCAGAAGGAAGCATCTCCGGCCCAATAAAGTATAAATTCTCTTGAGCAGGATCTCTCAGAGAGCTAGTCTTTAAATGTGGTATATAAGTTCTGTATAGGCAGAACAAGTTTGCTTCATTTTATCGATAATTGCCCCGTTTCTCGAATATCGATACGTTTCGATTGGGGAATATCGTAGTCGAGGTCATCCGTCTACAGCATTCTTACTTACTTCAACGAATAAGTGGAATAATTGCGATTAAATACGCACATACTCTTAGGCTGAAAAATAAAATCACCAGTTGCCCTGATGCGTGCGGCTCACAACTCCAATAGTCTGTATTTAGACAATGGAGTCGTAAAAAAGTTCAAAAGGTCACATTTTACTTGTATAAATTTATATATTTCATATTAGTGATTTCAACTTATTTATATTATTGCTGACTCTACTAATTAAGGCCTTGTACAAAATTATTGTATTTATTGTTGTAGGTGCTAAATTCTATATTCGTAGTAATTTTCTTATAATGTCTGAGTGTGTGTGTTGTGTGTGTGTGTGTGTGTTGGATGTGTATGTCGTATGTATGTATTCATGTATATAGATATAGGGTTGCCTGAACAACATGTTAGTCTAAACAATTATTGCTTTAAAAAAAATATACAAAAACTAAGAGTTCAATTGGAGGGATCTAGACAGAGGTAACGAAGAAGTTTACAAAAATATGTCGGGGAAATAGGGATAGCTCTCTACTTACAATAAATTGCACTTGCAAACATTTTCAGATGCATTCGGATGATTCGCGAGTGTTATTTTGGGTGCGTCTGGTTTTGGGATACAAAGTATAAACATTATAATTAAACTAAACATATTTTGGCACTGTAAATTAAAAATTGCTTTCGATACATCAAATAGAAAATTCGTAAGACCCAAAAAAATATAATTGTTGCTAACGGAAACATTCAAAATAATCCCATATTCGTTAGTCGATAATAAATTACAAAGATTTTTTTGTTGCAAGAATTGCTTCAATTTCAGTTGCTGCTGCTCGTCTAAGGTTTCGTTTTGATTATGCTAGGATGAAGATGAAGCTTCCAGGGGCCAACAGAGCTGCTCTGTTTGGCTGGAGGCGCCTCCACTACTACTGCTCCGCTGATTAGAACTAGACCATGCCAAAGTCGGTGCAAACTGATGGGGCTGTTGTTGCCGTCGCCGGCTGGTTATTCTGTTGCTTCTCCTGAGCCGTGCTGGCCGCCACTGCAGCCGCCGCAGCCGCAGCCATGTTAAGCTCCACGAGCGTATCAATGCTGTTCAGACTGACACCTTGAAGAATCTTGCGCGCCGCTAGCGATGTAAAGTTAAACGATAAATCCGTCAAGCTGGGAAAATTGTAGAGTTCCTCACTGCCAGCGGCGAGAACGGAGCCCATGCCCATGCCATGCTGCTCCAGCGACTCCTTGGTCAGACTGAGCCGCCGATCCATGGCCTCCTTGTCAATAGACTTGTCATTCGTATGATCCTTCAGTGCAATATTGGGTTCACTGCCCAACGGGTTGCTTGACTGCTTGTGCAGCAGATGCGCCAGCGCCAGCTCATCTCCGTTCATGTTGCACTTCTGCAGCTGGCAGACAGACTCGTAGCAGAGATTCTTTAGATCGCTGCTGCTGTTCATCAGCTTGTGATTGCTCTGCGACGGCGCCAAATCC
Organism: Drosophila picticornis; assembly: GCA_035043845.1. NCBI lineage: Eukaryota > Metazoa > Arthropoda > Insecta > Diptera > Drosophilidae > Drosophila > Drosophila picticornis. The sequence goes on along the minus strand of JAWNMR010000122.1, from coordinate 19,579,095 downwards.
TTCGAGTGCTTCTCATAGAAATGCAAATTGCCCACTGAGCCGGCTATCTCAAAGTCCTGCTTGGCCAGGGCAGCCAACTTGAGGGGTTGCTGCTGCTCGGCGCTAGGTGAATTTGGCTGTGATTCATTCTTGAGCACATTGTTCTTGTAGGCAATGCCATTGGCCAGCTGCAGGCAGAGCTTGCGACTGTTGTTCATCGTTGCATCATTGTTGGTATTCTTGGCATACTTGCCGCCATCATACGAAGGCGTCTCTGTTGCCGTATTCTCTGGCGAGCTCTCGCTAATAAATGAAATGGAATCGCATGTCTCTGAGTTGGCCTCCGTTTCGCTGAGTGGCTGCTCCGGCACGGATTCAGGACGAACTGGCGTCGAGGTGGCCACAGGCACGGGCACTGGAGCTGCTGCTGTTGATGCTGCTGTGGTTGTCTGCTTGGAGAGCGTCTTCTTGATGATCTCACCCTTCTCATTTGTCATTGTTTCATTGTTAATGATGAACACATTCGAGTTTTCCAGCATCTTGCCATTCTCCAGGGTGATCACACTCCGCACAGGTGAGTTCTGCACAAAGATCTTTGTGCTGGGTATACTCTGTCCGCTGCCACTCGAGCTTGTCGTGACCTGCAATGTTATCGAGTTGCTGCTGCTCGAATTGGGCACATTCGTGTTACTTGGCGGATAGCTGAGCTCCTCCATGATGCGACTGGGCGTGCTCGCCCGTTGCCTTTGCGCCTGTGCCTCTGCCACACGCGCCCTCATCGCCTGATGCCGTGGCGTGCCTCGCGGCGAACCATTCAACACCAAGATGGAACGTGTGCTGCCACCACTGCCAGTTGTTGTGGTAGTTGTTGTTGGTGTGGGTGCCACCACTGCGGTATTTGTGGAGCATTGCGAGTCGAGACTAGAGTGACCGCTGGTCTTCTGGCTAAAGGACACCTTGCCGCTATCAATGCTGGAGGGTCCACTCGCAAGCATCGATGTCTTGCAGGACTCCAGACTGGACGGGCCACTGCTCTGCAGACTGCGATACGTTGCCTTGTTGTCCATGCAGCCATTGATAATCAATCCATCCGTTTGCCGCTTGGCCGGCGTGGCAGACTTCAGCGTGGAGGAGCGCGCCGGCGAGCACTCAAAGATGTGTTTGCCAATCACCGACTTTTGTGCGGTCTTCTGCGGCGTAGGCGTTGCTGCGTGCAGACGCGACAACGTCGCCGACGAATGATTCATTTTGGTGTGATTGACGGCGCTATTGCTGCTGCTGCTGGCCGGTATGGACTGCGTGGAGCGAGGTAGCGAGCTGCTGCAGTAGACGGGCGAACGGCGGCGTATCGGCGAACAGTCCCTGGAAGATATCAGAAACGTCGACTCGCTGGACATGTGACGGCGATGGCGGCGCGGCAGCGTTGACGATCGTTGACTTAGCTCGGAGCCATCGTAGAACGTCGAATTGGACAGTGTATGTACAGCGGGCATGTCCTGCAAGAGGAGCATCAATGAATAGGCATAAGATGAGTGCTGAGTGCTGAGTGCTAAACTTACGTGATCTGCAGTTTGGGTGCCCACACTATGCAGGTGCACGGCACGCGAATTGAACCACTCGGCGGGTGGAAATTGTGCCGAATATGTCTCAATCTGTCGCTGCTTGGCGCGTCCACTGCGTCGGAAAAGCCTCGAGAGCAAAGATCCTTTTTCTGCGGTTGCCAAAGAAAAACGTGTTAAGCATTTTGAAGTTTGATGTGGTATTGCTGCTGCTAACTTACTGGGTGATGACGAATCTGTGCTTTGGTATTCCGAGCTGCTGCTGTCCGTCGTGTTGAGCGTTTGGGCATAGGTCTTGGACAGGCTGCGTGTGGAGGCGCAGCGTTGCAGGCGCTTAGATGATCCAAAGAGCCGCAAACTGTGCCGTCGTTCCAAGCTGCGTGGCGTCGGAAATGATGCACTGCGTCGCTTGGCCGCACGCGGATAAATGATCTTGTCATTGGGATTACCTGTACACAAATGCAAATTTACATTCGTGATTAAAGTTTAAAGTTGGAAACGCGATGCTAGCGGGAAATTCATGTAAAAATAAAACCCTCGAAAAGTTCTAGGCTATAATTTTCAGAAACCAGGTCATTTTGATCATGGTTTAACCTGCGATTCCTGCTGAAAGTACATGTTATAATAACATTGCCTTTGGTACAGATTAGAACTTTTCACAGCAATAACTTTGTCAAAAAGCATATCAGATTTTTTAATGCCACGGCTGGACTCGATAATTACTACACTCAAAGTTGTAGCACACAAAAAGATCGCTTTTTCATAAGTGTAATTATTTCCAGCTTGTTCGGTTTAAACAGATTACAAAATGTGCTTCTATTGATGAAATTCTTAAGCATTTTATTTGAACATATTTGTTCCCAAACTTTAAAAGACAAACTTATCTTGCAACTCTTCAACTGTTAAAAATCTTTAAAATGTAGACAGAGAGAGAGAGATAGGATGAAGGGAAGGAAGGGGACTTACCGCCACAGATGACATCAGCCAGATTGGTCTGAATGCACTGATGGGTTAGATCACCATCCCGTTCCGTGGATATTTCGCCGTAGAGCGAATGCAATGCCTCCGCATTGGACATGAGCATTGTACGGGCCTCGGGTGGTATTACATCCTGCTGCTGCTCCTCCTCCGCCAGCTGCGAGTAGACCAAACTGCCATTTGTGCTGTGACCGCCGTTCAACTGGTGGTGATTGCTGCGCGGACGCGAGCGACTGCGACGACGCCTAACAAAGATCAGAGAGTTAAGGAATTAAGGTCATGTACGATGATGTTGAGCAGTTAGCTGTGGTTACTTACTCTGGCGTGAAGATGAAGTAACCCTTTGCGGTCTGGTAGATCTTCTGCTCCTGCATCAGCTGCGCCAGCGTATCATAGATGACCTCGGTCGCTGGCGTGATCATGTGCGGAAATCGAATGCCCAGCTTGCAACGTACATGCTCAATGGTCGCCGATTGACCCTCGGCTGTTAGGTCCATGATGACGTCACACAGTGCCTCAGGCAGCGGCGTGAACTGTCCCTGAACCGTCGGCGTCACAATGCAATCGTCAATGTCACCTGCAAGATGGCAAAACAAGAGAAGAGACGGTCAGCATCTATAGACTGGGCTGCATATATGGCTAATGATTGGCCGCTCAACTGCCTAATTTGGTCAAATAAACTTGCTCGCATTTTTGCCGAGACAAATAAAAGCAGCATTGGCAACATTTGGGGTGGCCCACCCGGGCAGTCGGGTGACCGTTTGACCAAACCAAAGCGAATGTTTCAAAAACCAAACTGAAAACCTTGACTGCAAATGGCATTTGGGCATTTTGATGTTACATCTATGAGGTAATTAAACGGCGTGCCGCACATGCGACATGCGTCGAGTGGCTGCGATGGCGGCTGAGGCTGAGGCTGAAGTTGAGTGGTGCGACTAAGTGGTTTGTTCCACTTTTCATTTGGCTGATGCTGTTTTTGACACTGAACTATTGCGCATTCGCTTCAACAAGTGAATGTCTAATGATTTTCCATTTAATTGTAATTTTACTTTTACTTATATTTATCATTTTGGATTTCAGTTGTCAGTTAACGGCTTTCCCAATTGCTTCAATAAAATTTGTATATTCTTTTATATTAAGAAAGTATTTGTTTTTGCATCATCTGCTTTAAATAGTTTTTCTTATACGTTATTTTATTAGACTGCCTTCATTTGTCATCTTTCAGCTCTTTTCCTCTAATTTATATCCTTGTATGATAAATCAATAATATATCCTGACATATTCTTTGCATTTCACCACACATCCAACAACATCCAACAAGCTTTTATCTCTCCCCACTGGATACTTCCAATCGCTCCACCCAAATCTCTTTCGGTGTTTCTCTATTAGTCGGTAATCCGTTATTGTTGTGATTACAATATGTTTATCGATCACACCTCGTTGCTGTGAACATTATCTTTCACGTCAACACAACATCATCATATTAATCGTTGTAGGAGCGTCTATTCACAAGCAAACAAAGACAACGATAATCAACTCACCACACAGGTTGCCACTTGTGCGGCACATGATGTTGCAGTCAGTTTGGCTATAATGCCTTTTATGGTATGCGGCAAATAATAATTTATCTACAATATACTTGTATTTTGTGCAGTGTTCACGCGTCGTATGCTTAATTAAAATGCGCACCCAGCAACAAGAAAAATTGAACAACTCTGTTGTCGCATGGGCTTCAATCTTGTCTACCGCATTGTGGCCAACAATTTGTGGAGGCGCCGCCACAATGCTTCCTACTTGTCAGCTTAACCTCCAAAAAGCAGTCACAAGCAACAATAACAACAACAACAACAACAACAACAATAACTGCAACAACTGCAACAGCATCAACGCCCCCGAAGCAAGCACTAAAATTGCAACTCACTCCAAAAGCAGAGAGAAGGAGTAAAATATCGAGACACGGAGAGAAGCGGAAGGGGAAGGGGAAGGGTAAGTGCTCGTACAGCAAAATGAGACCAAGTGTGTGACGACCTCCATCGTGGTTGCTGTTGTTGTTGCTGTTGTTGTTACTGTCGCCGAACTCTATCTCAGTCTGTGGCTCAGCCTCGTGGCAACAACGTCCTTGCGGCAATTGCATAATTTTTCAAGTTTTCACTTTCTGCTGTTGCAATTACAGCTGCCGCTGATGCTGTTGTTGTTACCGTTGTTGTTGTTGTTGCGTATCCGGCAGCAATTTGGCACTGCAGTCGCAATACACAACAGCCGTGTGGGATGTCATCATCGTCAAGGACAATTAGCGCCATTTGATGAGCGACTGCAAAAATCGTTATAAAAAAATAAAATACATTTCCCAGTCACCAAATGCTGCTGCTCCTGCAGTGGTGTCCCTCTCCTCTGACCCCGTATTCCCCCTCTAAAAGCCATTTAATACTAGCAACAACAACACACCTGCCACATTTGCACTTTCACATTGCGCACGTCAAACAATTTTTTTGAGTTTAATCGTTCACTTTTTGTAGTTACAAATGCATTTGATAAAAAAAAAATGTAGATTTAGATTTATATTGCACTCAATCTCAATGTGCAAACTTCAAGGCGCCATAGAAATTGGCTGGCACCGCCTCATTGTTGCAGCACCGATGCCTGCCCCAATGGCAATTTATTTGCCTTGGCCTTATCAGCTGGCACATTTTGGATTTTTGCTGTTCATTTGGCAGCGACTCCCTGACCATAAATTGCCAGCACAATAGCCAAATGGGTACTGCACACAAAATATATGCATATATGCATATCAGAAGTATATCATACATCATATCAAATGTGCCATACACAACATAACACACATGCACATTTCAGAGTGTTTGTTGACTTGGTTGGCGGCCAAACACACTTGCCAGCTGTGGTTTATTTTTGTTGGCAAAGGTTGCTGCAAAATATATTCTGGTGCCTTGACCTCTACAGCAGGCCAAGCAGATGGGTGGCTGCAATTAATTGCACAAGCTTCATAAATAAAGCTGCCCTCGAATCTTTATGTTGTCAATAAACTTGGCTAAAAATTCTTTACAGATGTTAAATATTAAAGTCTTGTGCCATCTAGATTGTATTGTCTTCATTTATATATGATATATCGGATATATACAATATATGTGATTATATTCTGAGTGATAAACTACAAATATGAAATAGTAGCTGAATATTACCCATACTAAATCTTGGCAACAATCAAACAGATACCTGAATGCGAACTTCAATATTAGCTTATACATCAACTCTGCATTTATATAGAGTTAATTTCTAAAAAATATACTTTCAATTGAATTTTAATGGAATTTATTTTATAAGCTGAACTAATTTGAATTTTGTTTTTATTTTGTAATCTACTTCTTGTAATTGGTTTTCAAAAAGTTTGCCTGCTGAACTCAGTGGGATGTCAAACGGTTTCTTCTTAAGTTGATTGTTTGATTGATCGGCCGGCAATGGGGGGGAATTGTGTTCATGCAAATGATAATCTGTGCCTCGTTGGACGCAGTGCGAAACGAAAGCAGCGCCAAATGATAATAAATATCGATAGAGAGAGGGAGTTGAAGAGGTGAAAAACGATCGCTGCACTTTCCCACCAACGCGATATCGTCTCAAAGGCAAGCAGCCTGCACCGCTCTCCCGCAAGTCCCTCCTGACTTAGTCGTAGCAATGCCGAAGCTGCTCCTCCCTCAATCGCCTCATCCGTCTTAAGTAGAGTGAAAGTGTTGCGTTTTGCCTCAAATTGTAGACGTTGCCTGCCATTGTTGTTGTTTTTGTTGTAGTTTTTTGCTTAAGCTGTTGATCTGTGTTGCTGTCAGTGTTGCAGCTTAGTTGTTGCTATTGCTATTGCTATTGGTATTGCCGTTAACTTGACTGCACTTTGGTTTATGTTATTGTTGTTGCCATTGCTCTGACTCTGACTCCAACTCTAACTCCAACTATGACTCTGTGGCTGTTGCCCGGCGGACACATATCCTTGTGTTCAATCAAACCAAAGCGACGTCAACGCCGCCACCGCCGCCGCCGCCGCCGCTTTTGCCGGCTCAGACACTGCAGCGTAGTCAAGTGTTTTGTTGCTTGAAGGTTGCTTCGTCCACCTCCCACAACCGGCCCCCTATCACAGCCACCCCCTCAGTCTGTTCGCTGTCCACCCCTTGTCACGCTGAGCAACATGCGGCAAAACATTTTTAGCGCTTGTAGTTTTTGCCATGCATTTTTATGCAAATGAAAAATGTTTCTTGCGATTTCTATTTTTTTTTTCTATTTGTTGTTTTTCTTTTCTTGTTTTTTGTTTTTTTTTTTGTTTTACTAGCCGATTTGCAGCCTCCGACTTGCGTTGCTGTGGTTGTTGGCCATTATTGTGATGCAATTGCCGCGAGTTACAATAATCTTGATGTATGATTTTTCTCTCCCTCGCTGTTGCTGTTGTTGCTTTTGTTGTTGTTGTTGACTTGCTTGTATTATTATTAGAAAAAGAAAATATAAAAAATAATAAAAAGGCAAAAAAGAAACCAAATCGCAAGGCATTAAAATAAAAGAGGAAATCTGCGCACCTATCGTGTTGTTGGCACATTTTCGCGTTGTTTTGTTTGATCTCATAACCGCCAGCGATTCGACCAGCAACAACAGCAACAACAACAATGAATCAACAACAACAACAGCAACAGCAACGACCACTGCGGACACCATAAACATTTAAACGCTGTCCATTTCGAAATAATCAATAATTTTTAGCTATCAGTGGCAATTTATTATGTTTTTTTTTTCTTGATTTTTTCTCCTCTGGGGGCCGCAATCAGTGAAAAGAGAGAAGCAAATAAATTAACACTTCCTTAAACGATAAACGCAAAAGCGCCAAAAAATAAAAAGAAAAACAAGCCAACAAAAATCTGGAAATCAACAATTGAGCATCAAAAAGCCGGCTCACAATCGCAATCCATAATTGTCGATGGGGCATCGTTTGATTTTCGTTTATTAATTTTAATTGCATTAGCCGACAAATGGCAAAAACGAAGGAGGTGGGGGGAGGTGCCACACACAACGCCCCGCAGGCGTTTATATGTTTTTGTTATGAAGTGAGCAAACAACGATCAAAATACAGTCAGCAAAAGATGAGGAGAAAGAGGGGGAAGCTCTCTGCCCCTCCATCTATCTTTCTCTGTTGGATATTCCAACAGCCAACACTTGATACTTGAAGAGTTCTTAGTAAAAGTATTTAAAAGCACACAGAACACTTTCAAGCGCGCTTCAAGTCTTAATTAGCAATCTAAGCTGTGCAACAAAAAATTGCCCTAAATTGTCTTCTTTTAAAGGCTTGCTTCAGAAAATACCATTGGCTCTTAAGCTTACCGCTTTTTTTTTTATCGAACTTCAAGCGTTGATTGATTACCATGGATATGCTGAACTTAAGACTTGTTAATGATCTTTGTTCAGAAGCTCACTTTTAGTCATTTGTCATTGGGCAAAAGGTTGTTTGCCATCAATCTATGAAAATAGTGTCCCATTAATTTGAAACGAGAGAACCCTTTCGAAAATATTGCTATTCAATATTCACAATTACTTAAAATGTCATTCTAAAATTAAATCAAACATGCTTGTTCCGGCAAAACAACATACTTGATAAGAGTACGTAGCACCTTTCAAGACTTTGTCAAAACCAAACAGTTTGTCAAGTTCAAGGCCATTTAGTCAGGGTTGGTTCTCTTGAATTATTTTCATTGATTTATTATAGAGAGGGTTAACAACTATATTTTTAGCCTAGTGCAACAGCTGCCAGAGCTTTCGGATCTATGCAAGAACTAAGCTTAGCCAATGACTGCCAAGTGGCTGTCAAAGTGTAAATTGTCAGATTTGGAGATTATAGTTGATCCAAAAAATCTTGCTTCATTCCCAGTTTACAGAAGCTGTCGCCCACACAGCGCCACCTATTGTCTATTGCGAGCGCAAATGAGCAGTGATATTTCTCTTTTTGGCCTGGCTTCCACCTCGCCACGATGACGACGACGACGACGACGACATGTAGAGCAGTCGACAGTCGGCAGCCAAAAAATGTCTAGCGGCAAACGACAATCACGATTTTGTGTCTGAAATGTTTTTTGCGCGTTTTCAATTTCCACTTTTTGTTAAAAAGGGGAAAAAGGCCACGCAGCAGCAGCAGCAGCAGCAGCAGCAACAGCAACAGCAGCAACAGCAACAGCAGCAACAGCAGCGTCCCGCAATTGAAAAGATACGCCTGTCCAAGCAAAATGCATACGACCAATTTTTATATATGCACAAATTTCTTTTGTATGTTGTTAGCAAGGCGACGCTAATTGTTTCCGTCGGTTAATAAAAATATTTCAGGCCAGTTACAAATTGAAACGAAACAGGGGCTGCTGCTGCTGCTGTTTATGCAACGCCTCAGTTTAGCACGACGGAGGCACAACAAAATGCAAATTGACATTTACGTGGTTGCAACACCAACAACAACAATAAACAACAATAACACACAACAGCAGCCCAATGTTGCTGGCAAATAAGGAGCAACACGACGTCAATGATGGCCAAAATAAGAAAAAAAAAAACAGAAGAAAAAACCAAACAATACTTTTGGCGACACTTTTTGGCTAAAATCTCTTGGCAAGCGCAGCAACCGCCGCCGCCGGCAGTGTTAAAGGTCAATGAGTTTTGTGTTGTGCCGCAAGGCACTGGACCTGAACCTGGAACTGGCACTGTCGATATTCGTTGCCAAGAAAAAGAAAAACTCCTTGATTTTATGTGCCAGCCTGTTGTGCAATAATGCCAAAAGCAAATGCGAGCAATTTCATATAGAAATGAGAGTTTAAGTTGACATTAGATGATGCCAGATATTGTCTGTCAAAATGGCCAAATGTGGCCGGCAAATGCTTTTGTTCCCCTTTCAGAAAAAACTGATTGTGTGAAATTTGTTAGCTGGCAATTTGTTTGCAAGACAATGCAAAAAGAAAAAATAAAAATAAGAAAAAAGATGGGGGCGAGAACACTTTCCCGTCGAATGGCAAAATGCTCTGAAGCGTAACCACTTATAAAAGACTCTGAACAGAAACCCCAAGTCGAAACCGAACCCGAACCCGTAGACAAACGGGTTGACCTCATTAAAGGCAGTCCGTCAGTCGCAGGCCGCAGCAATCAGCGAGTTGCTAGCTGGCAAAAGTCATAGTCACAGTCTGGAGGCGAGCAGAAGAACAACAGCGAAACAACAATAAAATTACAATAATCGCTCTCGAGAGGATGGCGCGGGAGGTGGTGGAGGGGGAGGAGGAGGAGGAGGAACATGATGATGATATGAACTTGCAGTGGGACCAACACAAAGACAATGATGAAACGATAGCGATAGCGTTAATATGAATTCCGCCAAAGACTTGACTTGACTTAACTTGACTGATGAATGGCTGGATGAAGAATTGTACTGAGTATGATGGGTATTTTTTTATTTTTTTTTATATATTTTTTTGGCGCACTTGGTTGCTCTGGTTACGCTTTGGCGAATTCTTTAACGATTTTGGGTTTGTTAACCTCTTCAATGCGCACTTGGCCTGTTGTTGGCAGCGTGAAATTGACTCATGATTTGAAGAATCAGAGAGTAGAGAATCAGCTTAACGGCATATTGCATTCCCCAAAATTAAATGCCAAATTATGATTGTGTGTGTGTGTGTGAGTGTGTGTGTTGTGTGGGAAACGACACATAAAGCTTGCTGCCTGCCTGCAACTGTTTTCGCTCATTTGATTCGTTAATGGCACAAATATTAAGTCGCCATTAACGGGTCGATCGACGCCAACAATCATTTTGGCCATTGCCATGGCCACATTTCACTTTCAACGGGTCATCATCTCAACGAGAAATCGTGATGAAATTGATTTGTGGCTTTTGATGTTTGTCGTTTTTTTCTTTTGCATTCACAATCATAGTCACCGACAGCTGGCAGCCATAGCCCACTCCACGCAGCAACAGCCGCATCATTTTCTCGCTTTCCAGCTATTTTGCATTTTGCAACAAAGTAACAGCAACTACAAGAAAAGACACAAAATAATCATTTGTCTGTTTTGCTGTATTTTGATATTCGGCTGTCAAATTGGCAATGTCTGATGCCACATTTTGCCTCCCTACCCGCCCAGCGCTACCCCGTCGCGCTTGCATTTGCCACTTTAACACGAAATTGAATTTAATTTCGTTACATTGTTGTTGTTGTTGTTCTTGTTGTTGCTGTTGTTGCTCTCTGTTTCTTTGTTTCTTTTGTTTGGCATGTTTTCTGTCTAATTGAGCGAGAAATTGCCGCTGATTGATCGTTTTGCATGCAATTTGTTATTGCTGCACTTTTGCTGTCAGCTCAAATGATAATTGATAATGAGTAGCAATTATAATCGCTGATGGTTAACATTGCTGACAAAAACAGTAAGATATAAATATAAATTCTGCTTTGAACTTTCGAATTCCGACTGAAGGGTAAAGTTTACCACTATTTTTCATGAATTTGCCTAATCGAAAACCCCGTCTGAATAGAAGATTCAAGCAGACAAGATAAATAGCTTAACGTTCCTGCTAGTGCAAATCAACCATGTATTTAATCATAAAATATACCTTATATATTTATAAATTTAAAATGTTAAAAAAAAGTGCGTACGCAAAATAAATGATGCCAGTGGAATGTTGCCAGAAACAAAATTGCGAAGTGCACTGCTTGCTGCACTGCTTGGCAGCTTGTTTACAAACGGAATTGTCATGTTTATGGTAATTAAAAGCTAATGGGTTCTACGCCATTGCAAGCGTTAATTAACAACATGACGTTGATGCTGCATGCCACAAGCTAAAATGTGTGGCAGCTATGCCTTGTGCCTCCAGCCACATGTACATCAGCATTGCTTGTTTGTGCAATATATACTATTTCCTCAATTGAATTGCACAGAGATAAACCGCCAGGCAAACGTTTTTAACTGTTGTTTTGCGGCGCCCCTTGAGGCAGCCGAATCGAAACTTATTAATTTTGTGAAACGGGTTCGCCAAAAGGCCGACAAAATCTAGCCAACGAACAAGCAGCAAGCCAGCTAGTCAGCAATTGCGGAGCCTCGTTGCCGAGAGATCTCCGACCGGCCATTTATCAATTCAAGAGCTTGCCATCGATTTTGGTTGGTAGCCGATGGTTCACGACAAGGTTCAAACAGACTCCATAAACTAGCATTCAACGTCCATCCGTTGCAAGTGTGAAAAGAGGCAAACTGTCTGGCGGAAGGGAGAAATGGGGGAGTTGTGTTGTCGCATTAGGCGTGCAGGTGTCCATTTAATTGACAGCTAACGAGCCACAATGGACACGGTGCCTAAGTGCTGAAATACGCGAACAGAGAGACCCATCAAAATGTGATTAAGTATCCAAGCAAAGAGGCCGCAACTCCGATCTTTCAACTTGCAGCAGTCAATAATCAGAAAAAACACGACTTCAATCGCAATTGATTATCGGCTATTTCATTTTGCCAATGCTTGAGATTCAGCTCTGGTTCTTGCTCCGAATCAGAGGAAACCAATGTACAATAAGAATCATCCGAAGAGTTTTCCTCACAGGCAGGGGAACATTCGAAGCTACTTTGCGATAGTTTAAGAATATTTGTCTCATCACTCGGCATCTGATATTCTTCAAAAAGCATATGAATCATGCTGTCCCAATGCATAGTGGAATGCTTGATATCATTCAGTTCGTGGCGTACACATATATCTTCGGCGGACACGAAGCCATCCTGCTGTATGCCACTCCCATTTAAGGACGCACACTTGACTTTAGATATGCTGCTACTAGAAGAAGCTTGTTTCTCAAGCCTTATTTGGGTTTCCACTTTCTGCTGCATTTGCTCTTCCTTTTTGTCGGATGTGTGACTCTGCTCCTGCTGCTTTTCCTTCATAGGCGTACCGTCCACAATCTTGCCGGAACTCGATTTACCTAAGTTCAGGCCCGTAATTATAGATTTCACTGGCGTTAACATGTCATTTCGACCAGCCCGCTCACGTTCCGTTTCCATGACAGACATGGGTGAGGGAAAACGTTGGCAACTGCCCCATAGCTCTGGAATCTGCAGCTCCGTCTCCAGCTCCCGTTGCGCCAAAGATAAAATGTGCCAGATGGACACATCCGTTGCCTTATTGCCACATTTTTGATTGTATTTGCGCTGCTCCTCGTACATTAGCCAGCGTAGATCATTGAGATTCTGCCAGCGCTTGAACTGCTCCCTACGCATCTGGCGTGCCTCCTCCGATTGCTGCACTAACGAATTGCGTTGCAGTAACTCTTCTCGCGACAGTCGCTGCACCTCTTCGGGCAATATATTTAATTGGCGCGACCAGTAAAGCAAACGTTTTGTTTCCAGCTCTCGCTCACGATTTGCAACACCTCGCGGACTATCCTCCAACTTGACGTTCATTGTGGCAGGGCAGAGGATATAATTTTGGGTGTTTTTTTTTACTTTTAACAATGAATTTGTTCACCTAACAACTATTAAAATCATGTTTACTACATTTGTGTGTTTGTCAACTTACCCACAGAGCTGATGATGTAGGTGGCCGGCGGCTTAAGGACGCTGCGAGCAAAGGCGCCACGCAACACCTCCAAGGCACAGGGCTCAGCGGTGACCAACAGCATTCCTGGTGCCACATGTCCGGCATATTTGAGCGCACGTGTCGCCGCAGTCAGTGGGGCATTCCACCAGCATTGCGCATTCGCGGCAAGGAAATTCTGTAAAGGCCAAAGCAGAAATGAATTAAGTATAGAGTTTAATTGGGTTTAGTTTTGTGAGCTAATTAAATTTAAATTACAAGTTTCTTAGATGATGTGAACACGAAAGTAATGCAGTTATGGGATGTCAAAGAGAGCCGCCCAATTATTGATAATTATCGAGTATCTGCAGAGTGAAACTCAGATTCTTCGCTGTTGCTTTTTAGATTACTTATCAAAAATCTTTTAAAAGTTTGAAAAAAGGTTTAATAGGAAGTTTGCAATCAAATTTCAATAAAAACCAAACGAAAAGAAAATAATCAAAATATTTTCTTCTCAATGCAGCAGTAGGAAGTGGTAGAAAAAGATGTTATTCGACCCAACAACATTTCCAAAATCCAGAATCGGAAATCAACAATCATCATTCGATGGTAGCTCAATAAAAGTAGGAGAGAATCAATTTCAGTGCTACTTATGTGGAGGCAGCTGCACTAATTGACAAATTGCAGTGCGGCAAGTGGCATAATTGAGTTAAGCCGCCTGCCTGCTGCCTGACTGCCTGCCCGCCTGGCGGAGCATGCTTAAGCATTATCCATCTGTGGGCGTTGAGCGTATAGCCGTATAAAGCCCCAAACCAGTTGGCAGCCGTCAATTAGCTAAGCGGATCGCAGCACGCCCCTGAACAACAACTGAAAACAGACAGCCTACCAGCAACTGCAACATATTTGTTGAGGTGGCGCCACAAAGTCGCTGCATCATTGCCTCAATTGTTGTATTCGTTGATGCTGTTTTTGCGGCGAATGAAATGCCAAATCCTCGACACGTTCTGGCCCATATAATTCCACGGAAAATGGCAGAGTTGCATTTATTTCTTCACATTTTTTTTTTTTTACCGCTTTTCTTCTGTGGATTCCCAACACTTTTCAAAAACTTTTTAGCCGCTGGCAACAAATAAATGTCCAATTTGTGCGGTGACAGGAACACTTGAGGCACGTTTCTGATGTAAACATCGACCAGAGATCGAGTAAAAAAAGAAATAAAAGCAAAAAATCAAGTCACAGGTCTAAGATGTAGTAGTAAAATGGGAACATTGCCATTGGGTGGAAGGGTGTGCAGTCGGGGTGGAGTGGAGTGGAGGTGCCTAGGAAATGCATGTTTAAAGTGCAGTCAAAGGTTCAGCTTAAAGTTTCTCTCTCCATTGAGTTTCACTCAAACACTACCTTTCCGTGTGCTTTTTATAGCTCCATGCTAATGAACATCACCCACTTTTAGATATATATATGATGTTGTGGTCGCCGCTGCAATTTGACCTTTTGTGATGGCTCTTTTGCTGTTTTTGTCTCGATGCGGTCACTCCTTGGCTTTGATGTCGCCAGAGCATCGGAAGAAGTGTTATGCAATGTTGATATATAAGACCACTGTCTGTCTCTCTGTCTGCCTGTCTGTGTGTCTTTCGATCAGTCCATCCGAGCCCCTCAACTAATGCATGAGCTGGCGCAAAAATTAACTCGTCATTGTGCGATGCCGGTGCCAGCGCATCCATATGCATCCATATACATATATGTACATACCCTGGTCGACAGTAAATGGGGCGTCTTTGGTTGTCACGCGCCGCCATCAGATGACAACGTCCAAGCTGCATTATCTATGCAATCATAAAGCCCACTAACTGAGCTCTATACTCACTAATTTCTGCTGCATCATCATCAACATCATCATTGCAAGAGTCGCCGAAGAAGAAGAAGAGGAAGTGGGAGGAGTTGATGGCATCCCAAAAATGTTTATGTCTCAGTCGTGTTTCATTTTGAAGCAAAGTTTTTGGTTTTTGGCTTTTCGGAAGTAATGCAAAACTTTTAATAATCGAATTAAAAGTGCACGCCGCTGTATGGAAAGTCTTTAAGCTTCAACTTTGAAGTGACTTTGGTGTTTTCTCAACGCTGCTGTTTGATAGCGCTTTCATTGGACTTTTACTTACTGCTGCCAAGCAATGGAAAACTGAACAACTGAAACTCCCACCAAAAACACAAGAAAAAGTCAACAGCAACAACAGCAACAACAACAAATATCAGTAATAATTTGAAATTTGCGACGTGCGGTGGCTTTTAAAAGACAAAACTATCGCCAGAGACACACGGGGCTGAGATGAGTTAAGTTGACTTGAGTGGGTATTAAAACAGCAGGGGGGAATTGGGGGCGGGGCAGACGGAGGCGCATGTGACTGAGTGCAGCTGTATCTTTCACTGTGTGTAAAGATAATAGCAATCTACAAACAAATGTGCAGTTAGACAGCAGACACAACGCAACACACAATTTGAGGTCCGGGGACGAGCCTAATAGAGTGAAGTATAATAATCCTTGACCTTACCACTAAAAACAATCATCTCGCTGCAGCCACAGAAAAAAATAGTGGAAAAATACCATAAAGACAACAGTTAGTCGCAAATAGTTTGTTATTTATTGTGGTTAAATTTAAGTTGCGTTCATTTGAATTTAAAATGAGAATTTATTGCTGCATTTGGCAAGTGACTTGCCTTTGGCGATGAATTAAAATAAATTCCGTTAAGCTAATTAGCTTTAGACCACCAAATATATGTAATTAAAATCAAATTAAAATCTAAGTGTTGTTCCAGTGTTTTAATAAAATATAATTATATGTATAATTATAATTATTAGCATTAGTTAATTCTCATTAAAAGACCATATCAACATTAGTCGGCGCACTCTTAAATTACTAAATTATCTATCAAGATAAATGCCGTCACATCTTTGTTGGACAAAAACAAATCAACTTTAAAAATATACATATAAAAACTAATCTTTAAATCAGTTTTGTTTACTTTTTAAAAATAAATCATTAGACTCATTACAAAACATAGCTTTCAACAAGCATCATTAAATTTATATACATACAATGACTATAATTATTTAAGTGACTAATGAGTTTAGCTAGGTTCCCCATTCCAAGAGCTCATTCTTATAATTATAGAACACGCTCAACCCCAGGCGTATATATTGGAATGGTACTTCTATCTGAGGGCTTCATCATTGTTTATTTGTCTGGTCATTTCATGCCGTGGTCAGTGGTTGACGTTGTGTGTTCAGTTTCGGACTGAGTTCGAGGATTGGAGTTGTGTTAAGTCCATAAAACTAAGCGCTTGTCGGAAGCGGCTGCTTGCATAAATATGCGAGCGTACAATTCCAATCAATGCGGCAAACTGATAAGCGTACAAATTGCATATGTAGTCCACAGTGGGGCACAAGAGCAACGCCCACTTCAAATAGAACCACCCTTGACTAACCACTGCGAGGTGTGGGAAGGGGTGCTGAGGTGGTTGGGCTGGAATAAGGGAATAAGGGCGTTGGCGGCTTTGTCTTTACAGCGTCTCAGCAATTTGCACTGCACTTAAACTGCCAACTCGATTTGGTCAGCCGGGCGTAGCCCCTTTGAAGCCTTCGGCATTGAGTATGGTCGTCAGTCCAGGGGCGGGGGGATTGGGGTTGTTATTGGGTTCTGGAGCAGTTCATTGACCAGAGAAATCTACAGAATCTACTACTTGGCCTGCACATGCGATTTGTTTTATTAGTTTTTGCCCCAGGCAAACTAAAGCAATGTGTTTGTATTGCCAAAACAAATTGCGATGGCAGCTGTTGGCAAAAACTCCTTTCTAGCCAGGATACATAAAAAGTATCTCTGACAGCGTAAACGTTGTTTTTGGCAACCCCTTTTGCTGCCTGCCAGCAATTAATAACAAATATCAACTCAACTTAGTCCAACTCAATTTAAATCAATGCAACTCAACACGCTTTAAGCGGGCAACAATCCGTTGAGCCCTATCCACATTTTCTTCATTTTGGTAGATGGTAGAAACCCACTTGGCTATATCTCAGACTGTCAGTTGTTTGCAAAACTTTTCCGAATTGCAAAACTTCTGCTGGCAAATAAAACGAGAAACTCTACGGGAAAAATACAAATAAAAAAACAAAAAAAAAAAACGAAAATCAGCTGCTAAAAATCAGCGCCTCAATTTAAAACCGAAGCGTGAAAAGTCTATTAGGTTGACGCGACGTTCGAAATACTGTGGGAACAATGAAGTCTGTTGCAGTCAGCTCCAATTCCAGCCATCTCCCATGCCACGTTTTTAAACCCCTCCCCCCACCCATCCCACATCGGATCCACTTTTGGAGCTGCCACCGCATTGCACCTGCTCAGTTGGGTTCTGGCGCTGCTTTTGAATTTGATTTGTTGTCGTTGTTGTCGCTTCTGTTGGCATTGTTGCCTTAAATTGTAATACCCTTTAAATCAGTACATAAAATATTTGTAAAACCGTTGAATAACAAGAGCCACATTGAAGCAGTCTGCATGTTGACGAATTTTTTAAAATTGTATCAGACACTCAGATTGCAAGATAGTTTTGCAAAATGCTATATTTGTATAATGAATAAAATATTTATGTTTTGAGTCAGATGAATCTCTACTAAATTTTGCAACAAATAAGTAAAAAGTGAAATTGTTAATGCAATTTTAGCGAGACTTGATACAAGGTATTCCATAGTCCAGCACTTTCAAGTGGAGCACTCCTGTTGTAATTGTTGCTGTTGTTATTATTGCAATTGTTATTGTTATTGTTGCCTTTTGTATTTTGGCGTTGATGCGCAGCTGGCACTTGCTGAAATGTCTGGCCGGATTGGCTGTGGGCTCTGTCATTCATAGCAGTTAGTTAAATAGCTGCTGCATGCAGTTACACATATATACCTACATATAAACATATGTGCCTGTGTCTGAATCTGTATCTGTTTATGTATCTATAGCAGTACCTTTGTGCCTGTATCTGGCATTTATCACGCAATTTCTATGTGCTATGTGCCGCACTGGCTGTCATTCAATCAGTCTGGCAATCATGCAATGCATCCAAGTGCTGCTAAGGGCATTAAATATGAAGTAACACCCCAAATTTACCCACATTAGCCAGAGAGACTTGGCACGACTAAAATGGTTGCTTTGGTTGTCAACATTTAATGGGAATAGATGAGACTCCTGTCAGAATTTCTAATTGGAATGTAATGCCAGAGAGTAGACATTCTCGCCCATATATCAAAATAGGTAATCCATCTTAACTTAAGACAATTAGCAATATAATTATTGAGTTTTAATTGAGATGAATGCCGGCTGTAATATCTTAAATTATCAATTAAAATGACTCAACATTTAAGCACGAGAAAAGTGATTCACATTGTGATTATGTGATTATGTGCTTAAGAATATATATTCTGTTAAACTAGTTAAGACATTAAATGGCATTAAGTTGAAAGCTAATTTGTATAGCATTTGTGATAGTAGAACACAATTAATACTAAGCTAATTTCTAGCAGCAGCAAATCGTTAAACAGCTTTCCACACTTGTAATTATTTAATGATGAGTTTATGGCAAGAAGATTATTACGTGGTTGTAAACAGAGAAAGCGACAACGAGTCTATATATAAATGGTGAAAAAGTAAACAGTATCTACAACTGCCAGTAAGCTATTCAAATGTGAGTTGTAAGCAGAACTGAAAGCGGAGTAAATTAAGTTGAATTTGAACCAGTAAATAAAACACTTGAGGAAAGCAATTAGATCAAATAGTCGCCAAGCTGATACATTGTAACCATTTAGACGTTTTGAGGCACTACATAGGAAATTATTGTTTTTTTATGGCTAGTAAATTGTATATTCAAATTGTTTTCAGCTTGGTTTATTGACTTTTTGCCATAACATCCACCTTTTAAATCGAACACAAGCCATAAATAGAGGCATCTTAATTAAGTTTTGGCATTTGCAGAGGGCATGCAAAAAATGCTTCAGCTTTTAACTGTAACAAAACGGTTAACACATACCACATATGAGCAAATTTAAATGTGTGTATTTCACATTTTGTTGCCGGTTGCCCGAAGGGGGCAATTATTGTTGGCGTCGTGACTGAAACCAAACTCGAGCAGTTGCCAATGGCCATAGGAGAGACCACACACCCCAACACAGACTGGACGTAATCCAAGACGACCTTGTTGTCGTCTTGGGTTCATCAGTTGGTTAACTTGCATAATCCACAATTGAGAAAATGTGAAGCCCACACACAATTCGCGCTGCTCTCATTTGCTTTATTCGACTTGTATTGTTTGGTTTTGTTTCGATTTGTTTGCCAATCAAATTAGTCACTCAAAGCAATTGCAAATGAAATCGAAATTAAGATCAATTAGGCTATAAGGCGCTGGCCAACGCTAACCAATTAAAGCATTCAACTTTAACTCGAGCCAGGCGACAAATATAAATTTACGTTTAAATGTTGCGCCATCGTTAAAATTTCATTTAACTCAATCAGCTCAAACGGGCACTGAGGGGAGCGGGGTCTGGGGAGGAGAACAATCAAAGCTCATAACAATTCGAGTTGCCGCGTGCCGATAAATCAATTTGCTTGGCTTGCTTCGCCTTTGCTTTATTTTCATTTTGATTGCACATGAAATTGTATTTGAACAGCAACAGCCCCGGAAAGTTGGAGTCATCGCAGTCTGCCACTGGCAGTGTGTAAAGAGGCAGATAGTGAGAGGGGAGGGGGAGGAGTGTGGGGCGCGAGTGCTTACACTTAACAAGCTGTCTTTGTGAGTGCCGGTGAATGGCGGCGTTTGTTATGGGCCGGATCAAGATCGTTACCAACAGGGAGAGAAAGACTGCAACTGCAACTGCAACAGGAACGTTTCATGATGACGATTATGATGATGTTGTGATTCTCATTTATTTCTCAGTCTCCACCAGCACAACACACTCCGAAGGCAAACCAGATTAACTGTAAAATGGTTTATTGTGTGGCCTTCGTTCTAGGCGAATCGCCAACGCATTTCACTTTTCAATTATTTTGCATTGTTTCCATTAACATATTCAGTGCCAAATTTTATGGGTGTTGGCATTGAGTGATTCTCGGAGCAGCCTGTCCGTTCTTCTTTTTGTATGTATATGACGTCATTTTGCATTTGAAAACTCGTTGCAATCTCAAGCGTTGACCGTAAAAAATAGAAACTATAATAAAATATCGCGAAATACAAAATAATTTACTCTTAACTGAAGTCATTTGCGTGTGGCAAACATTAGCAACTAACACATACAAAAAAAAATCAAAATATAATTGCGAAAAAAAAAAAAAGTAAAAACGGATCTGTTGAGCTTGAAATTGCTTGTTAGTAAAAAAAAAAATACAAATCGAACCTGGGCTTACATTATTCTATTGCCTCATTCACTTAAAACTAAATAATGAAATTACGCTTTGTACATATTTTTATGATACTTGAAGATAAATGGCTTTTCGTATATTACGCGTTTGCTGATTTACATAAAAGTTTATGGAAAACTTACGGATTAGTTTTGTTTAACTAAATTGAGAGACTGTAAAATTTTACTTAAGCAATTTATCATCTAAATACAATTTCGTATGTGGCTGTCATAAAAACTATTTATTTTAAAAGGCGCGTAACTCTTTTTTCCCCCATTTGAATGTTTGCTTTAATTAGATTTCAATAGATTGCATAAGAGCATTAATTTCGTCACACTGATATGCCCACAATTTCTCATCATTCTCCGCCCGGAAGCCACTTCAAACTAACCATTAAAATAAAAATAAATCAGTAGGGTTTTGATATGCTCATTAAATCAACTGTCCCTGGGAAACGCCCTTAAAATATAAGTACAAGTACTATAATATATATGTATATACGAAATAGGGTGCTTTGAGAAGGTAGCAAGAAGCAACGCAACATTGACTTCTGCCTTGAGACTGGTGACCCTATCGACCCATAACATCATACCCCCGCCCCTCTAATACGGCCCAGCCCCAGCCCCAGCATAATTCACACTCCATTGCACTGGCACACAATGGATTGGCATTCAAAAGCGAGTTGAGAACTTTATCATGTCTGTTTCGGTGGAACAGTTGCTTCCAAAGAAGTGTTCTTGAACTAAGCTTCAGTCACTTCCTGTTCTCTCACATAATTTTCAATAATTTGTGAGGCATTTCTTCGTCGCTTGCCCCAAATTGGCATTGTTTATTGGCCCTAAATATCGAAAGCTTTTTTTGGCAGCTTCCGATTCACATTCAGGGCACGCTTCATACACTCTGCTCGTCTTATCTCGACAGACGACGAAATACATGAGAAACTATACAAATCGGAGCCAAAGAAGCACGTAATATTAATTAGCACAAACACACACACAAACACAAGTCCAACTGGGCTCTTTATGAAAGCGCGTTGTTGGACTTTGTAATTGATGTTCTTGTTTCTGAGTGACTGTGTGTGTTTGCGTGTGTGAGTATAAATATAAATGCATGCGGCAATATAAAACTCAAGGGATTTGTTGGTATGCAAAATATGGTTGTGGTTGCAAAAATAAAGTCAAGTAAACAGAAGATAAGAACGCGGCTGCCTTTTTTGATGTGTTGTTGACCAACTCACGAAAATACATTTTTATTTGTCATTGTTATGGCAATTGCACGCCATTTAATTGAATTTTAATGAACTGTTAAAGCAACAAAAAATAGTTATATATGCAGTAAGTAGAAGTTCCTCTAATCCAATCTAGTTAAATCAAAATAGCTTAATGTAGTTGAACCTTTCCCATGACGGCATTTAAAAAACACGCCTTGATGCGGTTTAGCCGGTTCGACTTAAATACATAATTTTATTACTCATAGCCAAGTTTTTGAAAGTGTCGGTAAAACGAGTTTATATAAAATAAACAAACTTCGTTTTAAATAAGAATATATATATAGAAATATACCCTATAGAGTCTATGTAGGAGCTGGCTTATTCTTAAATATACGCATTAATTAGCGTACAATCGACATAAATTAAACAATTTGTAGGAAGTGCTGCATGAAAATAGGCTCGACTTGACATTTATTTTGTTTAATTTTACATTTTTATTTTGCCAATTTCATTTGTGCTCATTTGCAGCGCCACATAAATTAACGCTTCAAACTTGAACTTGATAAATGACGTCATTCGGCAATCAAGTTGCAATAAACAATGAACAGAACAGCAAAACTACAATATCAATGAAAACTCAGCCACCGAAAAACTGAATTAACATTTCAGACGGAGCAACGAACAAAACAACAAAAAACAAAAACAAAATCTAATTTTATATTCAAATTTCTTGTCAACGCCATATTGGCGGAAACTCGGGATACAAAAATAAAAAATTTCGATTGCTTTTAATGCTGTAATTTATAATGAACTGCAGGAATATGAAACTCAAGCGATTTATTTGCCATTGCGCTTATCTGTGTTGCAACTTGTAACTTGCAACTTGTGAGCTTATTTTTTTTAGGTAGCAACTTATTGCCAACTACTTTCAAAGTCATCAATAAAAGTCGACGATAATAATACTAAAAAAAAAAGGAAAAAAAAGCAGAGCATGCACAAACCGACAGGCAGACACCAGCCACCAGCCACCAGCCCTTTCTATGGGTGGAGGGAGCAAAGTGCAAGTACAACAAATGGATTCCAAAGTTCTTCCATCCAAGTGCAGTTGCAATTGCAGGCAAATATTTTAGATGTTACTTCTATGGCTGTAGTTGTTATTGTTATTGTTGTTGCTGTGCTTTGCTGTGTGGATTGTCTAGTCTGAAAGACGCCAACAGATTTGCCGTAATTTCAAGTGTAAACTGACAACGTTTGTAACCTGTACTACTCCGTCGTTCCAAGTCATTTGTCGTCATGGGAAGTGGACACAATCCATAAAAAAAAACAGCAAAAAAAAAAAAAACAACGCACAACGGCGGCCTTGAAATGTAGTTTCATACATACATAAATACCACTCACCTACACCTAGGAAAACGGATTATGTATTTTTAGCTTATAGCCTGGTATAAATTTAATCACTATCTTTTTATAGCCAAAACATAAATTGTAGGCTTTAGTTAACTCAACTCTTCGACTGTGGAGGCTGTCCTCATCAGCGATCTCTCCTTACTTGGGGCTTTAACCGTTTCAGAATTTAAAGCGCACAAATCTCTGTTTGTAAATCACATTTTATTTTAGTTTTATTGCATGTATATATTTAGGTTTATGGATGTGTACAGTGCCGGGCCTCCCCGTTGCACATTCTCGAACATCCTCACGCACTTTGGGGAGCTAAAGCGCCGCCTGAACTGAACACTGGACACTGGACACATGGACGTATGGACACATGGACAGTGGATTTTTTTTTTTTTTTGTGGCTGTGAACAACTAACTAACTGGCAACTGGTTGTGTCCAGAAACCAGTTCGCAGCTTGCAGTTCTTTTGCTGCTGCTGCTGCTGCTGCTAGCTGACTAACTGGCAGGCTGGCAACAACAATTCGTTCAACTCACCTGAAATATCATATATCCCGAGTCGTACATCCAAAAGTCCTCGGGCGTGTGGCCCGGCTTGCTCAGCTGGATGGCCAGGCAGCGTTGCAGTATGAGGCGGCAGCGCTGCGGACCACCGGGTGACTTGGTGCCCATTGCGTTTGCGATTTTTGTCTAAAAATAACACGAGACGAGGCAAAACGCCGGACAAGCTGAAGTTCAAGTTGAAGGAAGACTCGACGAACGGGGCGGCTCAATTCGTTTGTTGTTGTTGTTGTTGTTGGTGTTGTTTTTGTTGTTGATTGGATTTTATTTTTATTTTATTTTTTGTTGTTTTGTTTTTGTTTTTGTTGGTATTTTTGTGCGTTCAAAGCTTCATTACAGCGTCACTTTTAATGGTCAACGAAAAACACAAGAGACAGCGAGAGAAGAGCTAAAGAATGAAGTAAGAACGAGACTCGTAGTT
The DNA here is from genome assembly GCA_035043845.1 of Drosophila picticornis. Lineage (NCBI taxonomy): Eukaryota > Metazoa > Arthropoda > Insecta > Diptera > Drosophilidae > Drosophila > Drosophila picticornis. The sequence goes on along the minus strand of JAWNMR010000122.1, from coordinate 19,555,028 downwards.
AACTGTTGGTTAGTTGGTTGTTTGGTTGTTTGGTTGCTTGGTCGATTAGTTGTTAATGCTTTTTAGCGTAGTTGTTACATTTTTTATTTGTTTTTTCGCACACTTTTATTTTCGACTTTGTTGCTCTTCACTTTATGGCTTTTACATTGAGTCGGATGAACTTTTGGGCTGGAGCGACGACACATCAACCGCCGCAGCAGCAACAAAAACACGCAACGACAACGACAACAACGAAGCGGCGCACGCGCAACAAGCGAAAGCAACGACGAACGACGAGGCGGACGGAGACGCAGCTAAAAAATAGCGACGGCAAACGAACGACCACAGCGCGTGTGGCAACCGAACGTTCCGAGCGACACAAACAAACTGAGCGCCAACTGTTAATGCGACTCTGCTGCTGCCGCCGCTGCTGCTGCTGCTGCTGCTGGTGCTATTGCTGCTTCTCACGGCTGCTGCTGCTGCTGTCGTCGCACAGCACGAGCGCCAACGAAGTGGCAGCGACGCAAGCTGCTTCGGCTGCGCAAGTGGCGTTTGCATTGGCGGGTAGCTTTTTTCGCACACGTTTGGAGAGTTTCCACTTTGAAGTTTTGCCTGCTTGCCTGCCTGGCTGCCTGCCTGCGTAGTGGAGACTTTTGTTGCGGCTTACTGAAATGACAATAATCAAAACGAGAAGCGGCATTAAAACCTTGATTATAAATTCAATTAGGCGAACCAAAAAAAAAAGAAAGAAAAAATAAAATAAATAAATAAATGAATATAAATAATTATAAGCGCGTCGTCTTACTGTCTACAACTGCTCCTAATACGATTGTTATTATCATCATCATCATTAGCAATCAAGCTTAACGGTATGGCAAAAAAAAAAACAAAACAGAAAAAAATTGGCAACTGTTTGGCACAAAAGATATTTGAAACTCTCCCACCGTCGTACGGTTGTAGCTCATTTCCTGCCCAAATCACCGGATATACTAATGACTATAAATGGGTTAATTAAATCAAAAAATTCAGCTATTTTTAAGGGTACTTTGCTTTGATATACATATTTATATAATATATACCAGAAATGTATTTACGCACACCATTTTGTAGCTAAAATTCAATTTGCATGTAAGCAGCTAGGAAGCGCAAGCAGCAGATTACCTTTAATTGCGCATACGCCATGTATGACAACTGTCAATCAAGAAACGACTGCGTTTCCAAATGCAAATGATTTGAATCATAAATGGCCAACAAAACGAGAAGAAAAAAACGTACGCTGCGTCAGCATTAGAAATTTACATCGACAATTATCAGATTACGAACTTGCGAGATTTTACACGATTATTTGATTCGTGTCGCGTTGCGAGTCTGTCGCTTATCTTTGGCATTTGTCGCACATTCATCTTCCGAATTCGGTCAACGCGCGCGCCTCGCCGCCAGGTCCATAAAAAACAGCATACAGCGAAGCAGAGGGAGAAATATGGGTTTGGAGTGGATGGACGGGAGTGCAAAGAGAGAACTTCACTCACTGTGGCTGTGGCTGTGCAGTTGTAAAAGGCAAAGGCAAAGGCAAAGGCAGAGGCAAAGGCAAAGTCAAAGTCGCAGCCAATTAAATGGCGATGATCTCATCGCCCACGTTTCGTTTCGTGGCACATTTCGATTCTCGGCGCCTTGGCATTTTGGCCAGATCAAGTGTCGTAGTTGTGGTGTAAGTCTGTCTGTCGTTTGGACACTGGTCGTTGGAGCCTATCTTTGCCCCGACCCCTTACGCATTTTCCTTTTACTATTTATTTATTATACTTTTATTTGTCGACCCATTAAGAGGCGGCCTTTTGTTAAGAAACACGTTTCTCGAAAAAACCGAAGCGAACTCAGCCAAGCCAAGCCAACTCAGTTGACCACATTCCATAAGAAAGAGAATTCGCCAGCTGTGTGTGCCGCCTGAGAGTTTCGGCTTTTGTTTATCTCGACATGTTCAGTTGTTGTTGCTGTTCGTCTTACAAATCCCAAACATTTTAAATTGGTGAAACCAAGCCTAAAAAAAAAGGTGCTAAAAAATCTACATCAATTATTACTATTAATAATAAGCTGTCCAACATTGGGATTTGCATATATTTTTAGTTTTGGAAATGCCAAAGTATTTTTTTCCCATCTACTTGGCTGTTAGTGCCCCGGGCCGAAGTCCGGTCACTGGCTGAGTCAGTAATTTAATTTGCACATGTCTTCGAGTTGCGCTTGAATTTGAATACGAATTCGAGTTTTAAGAGTTTCAAGTTGAACAATTGAGGAAATCAACAAAACAATGTCCTTAACTGACCTTCGTGGTGCTAAAAATAAAGCCCATACCTAAGCGAAACTTAGCTTAAGCGATGATGAAATTATGTTGCGGAAGATCATGAGATCATGGGCTATACTTCTAACTTGTAGTTTTTTGGCCTTGCTGATTTGCTAGCCAACTTTCTATTTAATTCTGTCTATGCCAAAAGCATTTCTGTCCCTGATCTTTGGCTCATTGTCATAAGAATGAAATCAGCATGGTCCACTTTTAATATTGTATGTATAACCCTGGTCTTTTATTCAAAATTTGAAGTCTGCTTCTGAAAAACAAATTTGATTGATTTATGCAAATGAAGTGTTAACTATAACTGAACAGAGAGTTAAGTTAATTTAAAGCAAATACAATATTATAATTTATATTAATAAACCATTAGGGAAAATTTACAGAGGTTATTTACCCTAAAACCCCGCTGGAAGGCAACTCACATCAAGTTTTGTCTAATCGTTTTTGGCGGAGCGAAAGCTGATGAATGTTATATCGAATCAGAAATAAGAATCCATTTTATATGGACTATATATTACACCCACTCTCATTAAGCTCCCGCTGATGCTGGAATATTGACAGCTTACTTTCAATTGCGACATCTAGTTAGTGCAAAAATTTAAGAGACAAAACGACACGATCGACTGCAGCGTCGGAGTTGCATGAATGAATCGCTTAATGAAGCGGCGCTGTGGCAATTGTGGACAGGCTGGCTGACTGTGGCCAGGAGCTGGCACTGACTCGCTGTGTGTTGTGGTTGTGGTCAATCGTCAGTCGTTGTCAGCCGTTATCCACCCGCAAAAAAAAAAAAAACAAATGAGATAAAAAAAAACCGTCAAAGTCGCTTGGTTTGCTTTCCCCGCCCGCAATTCGCTCGTCGCAACATAATTCAGTTTTACGGTTCAGCGATGGCGTTCGTTTTGTTTGCCCCACGATCCGCAACAACAGCAGCGGAGAGCCTCGCTGCATGCTAGCCAATTGCAGCAATGTGGCAAAGCAATCGATTTAAGCGCCGCCGCATAAATTGAAGGCGCAACGTTGCTTGCAAACGACTTACTGCTGGCTGCTGCCAAAAGGTTCCTCCAATCTACAACAACATGATGAATTGTTTTTCTTTGTCGAGTTGTTGACTGCCAACTACAGTTGAAGCGGTTGCAGTGCATTGTTGTTGTCGTTGTTGTTGTTGTTGTAACTGTTGCTGCCCCTGCTGCTTTTGCTGTTGATGTGAATGATGAAGTAGGAAAAAATTGCAAATTGTATCAAAAATTTAAATTTTCGCTTTCATTATGCGGTGGTGGTGGCGTCGTTCGCTGAATCCAATCCCTCGTCTGCCACTCAGCGGCGGCGTTTGCTAATGGACTGAGTGCTACTTGTTGTTGTTGCTGCTGTCGTCGTTGGCTGCTGCCTGCTGCCATTGTTTTTGGTTTATTTCTTCAGCTTTTCCCTATTTTCAATTTTGACAGCCGCGTTTTTCACAAATAATGAGCTGCTTTTGTGTTCGTTCGCCTCCGATAAAACAAAAACAGAAAAAAGCAGAAAAGAAAAGCTAAAGCGTTCAAATAATTTATAGCCTTTGACCACAGGTCTGATCCGTGGCAACATGCCTGCCACCGGCAGTTAACCGCCAGTTACGCATGCAGTTCATTCTGTGGCAAACAGCTGTTGCACGGCGCGTATACGCAATACTGCTACTTGCATTCACTTTCAACTAATTACGTGCATAAATTAAATGCAAAACATGCTTCATTACAAATATAAATATATATATATATATATATATATATATATATATGCGTGTTTGCGTGTGTGTGTGGATGTGCAACAAAAGTAAAATGAGGAACACATTCGCAGCTGGAGAAATACAAAGACAAAGAGACAGCAAGCGAGAGAAAATGAGACTTTGCAGATGCTTGGCTAGGAGACTTGAGGAATGCCAAAGATGTTTGGCGAAGCCAAGAAATGACATGCCTTGCTCATGCTCAAAGAGCCCCTGCTCCCCTGCACTCCTGCAGCCCGTGCTTCATTTGCTCCTGCAACACACAACTTCTGCTGCAAACGTGTGGCATAGCCACAGTGGAGACGTCTAAGACAACGACGACGCCGTCTGCCAAACGGAGACATTGCGGCAGACGTTGCAATAACAATCACAATCACCACAACAACAACAACAACAACAACCACAATAAATCCAGCAATTTTTAAATATGCTATTGAGTCAAAGCTCAGATACTCTTTCCCAAAAGCCGCATTGATTTATTGTACATGCTAATATAAATTGAAATCTTCTTTTAACCAAAAAGGTGCATTTCAACAGAAGTGTTTGTTGAATTCAGTTATAAATAAACTATCCTTAATACTAAAATCCACTTCTTTCCATATATTAACAATTTGAAACTAGGTCATTGTATACAAATATTTGGTATTCTTTTTATAGAACTTCTTTAGCTATGTTTCTAAAGAGTTGCTAGAACATTTGCTGCATTTATTTTGATATGATATATAAGAAATAATTTAAATTAACACATAGAAAAGTGTAAATAAATATATAGAAATAATAATTAATATCGTTACAATCGGATTATTGATTACGGGAGCTGATTTTTTAATTATTTGTATAGCTTAAGTCATTACGCACTTGAACTACTATTTAATTCATTTATTTTAAGACAGTTGCAACGTAAATGCAACAATTATGACAGCTCCGACCTCGCTGCGCTATATTTTAATTCAATAATGAATATTAATATTTGAAAGCGAATTTTCGAAAGAGTTTTAAGCATTAATCTTGTTAATCCGTAAGACATATCAAATTAATGAATGCAAAGCCAACAAACTGCATGTGAAACACGTCATACCCCGCATAATCGCAAGGGCAGGCAAAGATATGACAGCAACAACACCAACAACAATAGCAACAGCAACAATAATAACAACTGCAGCTGTCGCAGGAGCTGTGACAATGCCGTTGATAACAACAACTACCAACAACAAATTGTTGTGTATGTGTTGGCTGTGCAATTTTTCGTAGCCTCTTCAATTTCAGCATTCTTTTGACCGTCTGCATATTTGCAGTGGTTGCTGATGTGGGCAGCAGCAGTTGATTGCATCGATCGTCTCTGTTTGTCTGCTGTTCATTGTTGCACAGAGCGCTCACGTGTCGTATGATGCGTATGCGTAATCTGCCCCAATGAATTGCATTGGCGCATTGTATTTGAGGCATGGCCAATTTGACGCTGTCAGCAGCCAAACAATTTCGGGAAGTTGTTATCAAACATTTTGTGTCAGCTTGTTGTCGCATTTTTGTTATTTGTGTGTCTGCCGTTGTTGTAGCTGCTGCTATTGTAGTTGTTAACGCAATATGAGCAGCGGTTTTCTTGGTCTACCAATGAGCAAATTCATTTAGGCCGTGTATTGCAATCTTTCTCTCCTACTTGGTTGCCATGTATCATGTGTATTGCTGCTGTTGTTTTTGGTTTTTGGTTTTGTCTGTTGTGTGTGTGTGCAAATGTGTGTGTGTGTGTGTGGTTGTGTCTTTTCCTTGTCTCGTTTGTCAGACATTTGACAGTTGTTTGTTATTTTTGCACGTTGACTTTTTTGTTGCCTGTCTGTCTGACTCTGTATGTGTGTTTCTGTGTGTGTGTGTGTGTTGGTCTGCGGCATATTTTCCATACCCCTCTGGGTGACTAGCTAGTTGCCTAACAGCCGCCCACATCATCAACGCAACCCTCCGCTGGGCCCCCGCTTACCTTGTTTTAGATTTCAATTTTTATGGCAAGTCAAATTTTTGTGATGCTCGTTTCAGTTTTATTTTGTTTTGTTTGTTGCCATTTTGGAGTGTGCAACATTTTCGAGGAAGTTAAAATTTGCATAGAAAAATGGAAATTAACAAGACCATTTGACTGGCTGTCTGCCCCCACCAGCACTTGTTCCCCTCACCCCCTCTCGAAACATCGCTTCTCTGTGTGTTTTCAGTGAGTTCGTCCTGTTTGTACATTTGTCTGTGTCTATATTTAGGCTGGGTAACATGTTTGACCAACTGAACTGACTGAATGAATGACTGACTGCCACAGTTGGTGGAAGTTGCATAGCCTATATCCCCACCCCCCCGTTCCCCACCTCGTCACATACAAACACAAAAACACACAAGCTCACACACATCTCTGCCGTGATGTAATCAACTTAATGCATGCGACAAAAATTGCAGCTCGAATTTCAATTTCAAGTCTCGGGAGCTGGTAACAAACAAACAAAAAAAAAAAAAGAAGAAAATAATAAAAGTAAAAAAGAGATCAAAGATCGCAAACGATTGCATCGCATTGCATGCATAATCGAATAATTAATAATTAATATTTAATACAATTTTCCTCTTCTATCTTTCGTGATTGGCAAAAGTTTCACTTGTGTTTACATAAATGCACTTTTATGTTTCTTGCTTTCAGTTTCAAAGTCTATTTCTCACAGTCCTGACTGACTGTTGTTGTTTTCTCGCACGTGACCTCCAAGGTAAACCTCACGTACAAGGATTTCATGATCAGCCCACACCACTTGCACACTTACATAAAAAACAACAACAAAAAACGTATCTTTTGTATCTGTCTTGTGCATCTCGTGTATCTTGTTCATATCTTGGAAAAGTGAAAATTGATGCATACCCAGGCACATTAAGGAAGCGACAGTAAATCCCCTTCCCACCCCACCCCACCCGGCCACCCCCGGCAAGGCTGAATACACCCCCGCCTCACAACTATTTCCTTATGGATTTTAATTTTTTTTTATAAGTCAGTCACGGAAATTCGCTTAAAGACTTAATGAAAATAAGGCAGGCGCCAAAAGACGTGCGCATCCAGTAAAGAGAAAGGGGGTGGTGGAGGGTGGGGGCGGGTTGTGTAGGACGCAGCAACATCTATAGATTTAGCGTGACAACAATTGATCGAGAGAGATTTCGCCAGATACGAACGATGCACACGAAAAGATGCCTCACATTGCGATCGCAAATGTTAATTGAGTTTTGTCGCATTTCTGAGAAAAACTCAAGCACATTAAAAGTTATTGAGTTTGTTAATGCCAAATATAAACAACAACCATTGCCATTAAAGTGATGTCATAATCCAAATATATTGTCTGTGAAATGCCGAATATTATATACCCTTTCCGAAGTCTGGTAACTATTTTGGTAAGCAAATTAGGTTTTCATATATAAGCTCTGCTTTCAATTGCTTGTCCCGATACGGACAGCTCCGACATCTCCAGCAAAAATACCGATCTTGCCAATTTATAAGGATATGTTAAAAGTTGATTGTTGTCAATACGTTACAAACCTCAAGATCAGCTTACAATATTCTTCGTCAGGGTATACACAAAAAAAAACTGGCAAATAAAAGCCAACTCTGAAAAGCGGACTCAAAGAGACGCGCCAAAAAGTCAAATTAGTACACGTTAAACACAAAACTAACCAAAGCAAATGCGCCAAATTGAAACACAAACTCAGAGTGAAGTGAATGAAGTAGAAACAGGAGAAGCACCAAATGAACGAGTCACAAAGGCGAGAGGCGAGGTGTTGTGAGCGGCAATGGAGGTGAAGCAGGAGTTAGTTGCGCTGATGGAAAATTGGGAGCTTCAGAGAGACGGAGTTGGAGACGAGGAGCTGGCACAACGAATGTCTAAACAGGCTTGGCAGCCAAATGAGCGGAGGCTGTTCGAGCCAGTTGAGCTGGAAGATAGAGGACAGACGAGCTGCGAGAGGAAAGGGGTGCTTAACGTTTGTTGCGGCTGTAGGAGGCAACACTGCTGGCAACTGGCAACTGGCAAAAACGGACAGCAAATACAATAATTAGATCACAAACAGACAGCCGACTCAGAGTGCAAAAGCAGCGGGAACGAAACTAACAAGGAGCGGGTACGACAGACGGACTGTTGGTCAGAGGTGGAGCAGCAGCAGCAGCCAGAAGGAGGAAGTGAAGTGGATGTTAGGAGTAGCTAAACAGGGACCATGCACTTTAGATATTACTCGTTCGTTCTCTGCAGATACAGCAGAGCACAGCAGCAGGGCGGCCAAGTAACTAAGTTGTTAATATTATGAACTTTAGGACAGTGGCTACACTTTGTATGATTAAATACGCTGTAAGCTAAATAGCAATGGGGTATTAAGGGGCAAAGGGTATTAAGATCATATTAATGGGGCGAGTAAGTAAGTACAAACATATAATATATATACATACACAATCGATCTAGAATAAGTTAACCAACGAATAAGAAGAACCGATTTTTAAGTCGGAACTCAAAATAAAGTCACTCTTTGATCACAATGTATTTATATTTATGCACCAAATTCATATTTTTTTTAATTCTACCACTAAAATAAATATTCTTTGTAACTGTAGTTTTTGAATTTATTGAGATTAAGTATACGGCATCTACAGTTAGTTTTTGACCTAATAAAGGAGTTAACTATCGGTCGCCTTTGTGCGTCCATATCACTTTATCATTCTGGTCTGTTTCAGAGCTCCGCTTAGAAAATATTAAAACTTTTAAGGGTATTTTATAAATATAAACATATATAAACAAAATATGAGTGGGTTACTTTATAAAGACACCTTTCCTTAACCAATTTTACTATGATATATATCATTAAATTCTGCGTTCAACTTATTTGTGATTTATTCTAGTCAATAGTTTTGATCCCTTATCCACTTTAAAGAATCTTTAACTAATTAGAAGCCAGACCTGCAAATCTACAATTCTAATTTTCCCACCCAATTCCAAAATAAAAACATCAGTGGAAACCAGCTTCAACTAGACATTATGGCTCTCGAGTGTAGCCAGGGTTCACTGTAGGGTCTTATGACATTCTGTAGCCGATTGTGGCAACTATGGGGCCGCAATTTTTGTAAGACAAGCAAGTTGCTTGTTGTGCCTTCAGACATGCAAATCTGTTGCCGAGTTGCCAAGTTGCCAAGTTGCATGTGCAGCAGCTTCCTACAACTGCAGCAACAACAACAGTAACGGCAACAACAGCAACTACAACACACACTTGTGTGTGAAAAACAAAACTCAATTACTCAACAAACATAGTAACCTACTTCATAAAAGCAAAAACAACAACAATAACAACAAGCGCTGTTAACAACTGCAACAAGCAACAAACAACAAGAAAAGCAACAAATTCATTTTCGCTTTTATATCTTTTTTTCGACACGAAGCGAAAGAGTCCTTCAAGCGTGACAATCACATGAAACAGTTGTAGTTGTTGCTGTTGTTGCTGTTGTTGTTGCTGCTGCTGATTTATAGTTTTCATTTTGCACAGCTTGTGCAGCTTGTTGTATGTTGTAAAAGGAAATGTCAATTCTGTTTGCCCGTTTGCCAAAAACAATGCACGAAACATTTTGCGGCATCGGCGGCCAATGTGTAATGTCGGAGCGGAGGGACAGCAGCATCAGCAGCAGCAGGGGGTGGCAGGTGGGCGTGTAGGGCGTTTCTTAATATTGTGTAGGTAAGCCAGCATCCGCTAATGTAAGTCATATAACAAATTTTGCAACTGGGTTTCAAATGCGCCAAGCTGCAACAGCTGTGGGAGGAACTGCAGGAAGGCAAAAGGGAAACAAGCCAAGCAAGGAAAGCAAGGGGAGGCGAGGAGGAGGTTAGGTTACAGTAAGCAATGAGAATGAGAATCAGTTCCTATGCGAAACAAGCATCAAATGGAATCGCCAGCATCTGTCTGCATGCTGGGCACCAGAGGCTTTCTCCTTATGCGGCCAGCGCCAGGCGGTGGCCCAAAACCGGCTGACGGCGACTCCTTCGCGTGCTGGCCAACACTTTGCTCAAATATGTGCCCAAGCCAGTTTTTTTTTTTTTGTGCCTAAATGGCCGCCTTGCCAGAATTTGTTAGCTTAAGAGCTGGGTAACAACAAAAACAGCAAAAAAAAAGAATACATGAGAAGAAAAAAAAACACACAAAGCAAGGCGTCCATCGATGGAAGACTGGGCCTGCGAATGGGAATAAGAATGAGAATAAGACGGGACCTGGAAGTCGAACTCAAACTGGGAATGGGAATGGGAATGGGTATGGGAATGAGACAGAGACTAAGACTGAGACTGAGACTGAGACAGGCAACGAGACTGAGACTGAGACTGGATCGTGAGTCAGCAGCAAAGCCAAATGCGCAAAAACTGAAAATCAATGTTGATTTATTGGTGGCTTATTAGAATGAGAATGCGCGAAAGAGATAAATAGACAGAGTGGGTATGTGTGTGTGTGAGGGAGAGCAAGCGAAAGTAGCGAGCAGAGAAAGAGTCATGTTATACCCAGTTCTTGGAAGAATAGGTACTCAAAGAAATTTGCAATAGGCCTTTTTGCGGTAAAGCTCAAAAACATGTATTTCTAATGCCACACTCAGCAAAAAACTATAGTTAGTTTCTTATGTGCTTTTTGGGTGGAGTTATATAACTCTAATTACGATTAGAATTTCTTTTGGCTGAAAAGAATCAATAAAGAGATTAACAATTTATTGTTAATATTTGTAAATGGCAACTTCAAAGTCGAATCTTAAAAATATATAACAATTACAATGACAATATTCAGTTAATGAATTTTTGAAATAATTTTTGTAAGAAAACTTAATGTTTTTTAGATTCCAATCCATTTAAATCACTTTCTAATAGTTTGTAGGCAAGCGCATTAACTGTTCGTTATTGCCAAGTTATGTCGCTCAACATTCTTGTACCAGACGCTTACTGGCCTTTGGATATGTTTCTTGGAACTCTTTTTGATTCGTATTCAATAACATCGAGAATACACATGTACATATTGTTGAGACGTAGATATTTATGTATTGGCCATGGCAATCTAATATGAAGCACAATAAAAAACTCGAATATTGCTATTTGCAACACGTCAACAACACAACAACACAAGCAATACCAATAGCAATAGTAATAGTAAAAACAACAACAACAATGACAACAACAATCACGCCAAGGCAATGAACGAAACGTGCCAACGGCTGACGATCGCTGATAAGCTGGAACTGTGGCTGGAAAGGAGTGAGACTGAAGCCAGAGCTGGATCTGCGACTGGAGCTGGAACTCGAGTTTGGACTCGCAGCTAAAGTTGGTGGCAAAGAAAGTTTTGTTTTTCTTTTTTCTTCAGGACGAGAGCTTTGGGCTGCTCATGCAGATAACTGTTGAACGCAGGCAGCAGGCAGCAGCAACAACTCGTGTTGACCATTTTTATGGTTATATTTTTTTGGTTTTTTGCTGACTGCCATTACCAATTAATAGTCGCGGCGAGAAATTTGCATGACCAAAAGGAAAGTGACAAAAATACAAAAGCTGTAGTTACAGTAAAAATCGGCTATAGATTGTAAGCGTCAAACGACGCGATAATTTCTGTCCCAACACCGTCAGCTATAAAAAAAATAAAAAATCGAAATGCCTAATTGTTATGTATGTATATAGGGTAACGCACGTTGCAAGCTGGGTTTGGGGCAGCTATGAGTAGAAGACGTGCAGCAAATTAGATTTTGGCGCCTCGAAAGTGAGAGTGACACCTGTTGCGAGCTGCGTGCGTGAGCTGTGCACTTGGCTAACCAACAAATGTGGCAACTTCATAAGCAGCAGCAGCAGCAGCAGCACCAGCAGCAACAACAACAATTTGCCGCATCGCCGCTGGCTATTGATCGCTAAGCAAAGATCCGAGACGGGTCGGGTCAGCCGACAGGGTAGAGCTGTCGAGGTGCAGACGAAACGCATTAAGTTTCATATGCCGATCATTATTTTAAATTATGCGCACGAGCGAACGCAACTCTGAGAGGGGAGACAGACAGATGAAGGGGCAACCGAAGCGGGGGGCCAATGAGGCAGCGCATAAGTCGAATGGCATTCAATGGGTTCATTTGCATGGCATGTGAGAAAAACTGATTTAAGTAAAAAAAAAAGTTAAAAAAAAAATACAGACACAAAACAAAACACTTTTGCTTTTCAATTGGTTGATGGATTGCCCTGGCCAGCAGTTGATGGTTTCATTACTAGACGCTGAGAGTGAAAGATCAAAGCATTCATATATTGTATTTACCCCCAATGTAACAGGTGTTGGCAGTATTAAAAAAATATATTTAATTATATATAACCATAAGGAAGATTGTAAGAGTTTAAAGAGAAAGATTGAGATACTTTAAGGAATATATCTGTATAATCTTCGCAATGATAAAGGCCGATAATATGTTCCATAATAAGCTGCGACCGCACTCTATGCTCTATCCATTTATCTTATATAAGCTATCAAAAGACCTCTGGCGATCTTTATCCATTCGAAACTCAGTTAAATAAACAAAGTTCACTTCTGGTTGCCACTTTTCCAAATCTCAACAACTTCATCGCTGTGGAATGGCATTACTAAACCGCAAAACACCCACAACTCAGAGAATCCCCCCATAGTTCATTAGAAAGCATTTTACTCTGATGACACATTACTGTCAGACGGCGTTATGAGCTAAATTTATTGACGACGCCTAAAAAGAATATTCTCGTGTCAGCGCATGCCAAGTACTCGTTTATTTTTGAGAGAGAGGCAGCAGCCCCCATTCGAGAATGTCACATGCATATTGCTGCAGGCATTTGAGCATTTGAGCATTTGATTTGTGTGCGTATGCCACAAACACAAACGGGAAAGGCAGAAGAGAAAGCCCATCTAAGGCATGACGAGACACTAATACCCTTGCTGTGTCATTAAAATACAATGCATCAAATAAATCGCATTAAAGAAAATTAACTAGAAAAATGAAAAAAACAAAAACAGTGGTTTTTCTAAAGGGGTTAACGAAATGGCAAATAAATAAATATCAAAGTAAATGTTGAGAAAAAATCGATTAATTCAGCTATTTAGTTATCTTAGGTTGATGGAGATAATGACAATAAAAATCAAATTAAGCTATGATTTCTCACTTCCTCTAATAAAACAAATAAAGTTGTTTTATTAATTACGATTATAACGTTTAACTAGTGTGAATAAAATTTAAAAAATCCATCTGCCAAACTGAGTCGAACGGGCAAAGAAAAAGTTTGTCATGCTGCTTATATATAAATATAATTTGGTCTGTCGCGGGGTTAAAGATGCCACATTTTGTGCGTTGCAAGCTAGATGAGAATGTGATCAAAACCGCTGGCGGACACAAACTTGCATAAGTCTCAACAAGATCTCAATGTGGGAGGCAAAAAAATCATTTCGAAACGTTGAAAGCCAAAAAAATACAAAATAAAAATAAACGTAAAACGCTTTGACAACTTTGGCTAACAACAAACAACGGCAGACGAGAAAAATGTATAGTTAGTGAAATAATAAATTCCATGTGGAATTTATGTGCAGAATTTGGTAAATCGTCGGGCTTCGCTTGACGTGACATAAATTAAGTGGTGTTTGGGTTAGTGGTGCAGCGCTTGCTGGCTGGTGGTCGGTGGTCGGTGGTGCAGTGATGCGATCAACGCCTTCTGATGCAACCGCTCGCGCAAGTTATGTTTTATATATATATTAATTATTATAACTATTATAATTATTGCTAATTATTCAACATTTTGTAAAGCGCGTGCAACTAATAGCACCATTTTCTTCCCCCTAGCAGTAGCTCAAGGCGTAATATAGTCGTAGCAAAATGTAGAAAAGAAAACTGAGTAAACGGAAAAAAAAACCCATCGATAAGTTTGTGCAGCGATGCGTTCGTCTCTCGATCTCTTGGTTACTGCTACCTCTGCTGCTGTAATCATTTAATTTAAAATCAGAGGCTTTTGGTTTTTTTTTTTATGTAATTGCTGCTTAATTGCGTGCAATTAAAATGCGACGCATTAAATTTTAGTTTAAGGCGGGCGGAGATTTTTGTATTTTGTTTTTAGTTTCAATTTCAGTTTCAGTTTCGGTTGTTTTCATGCGTTTAAATGCCGCCATTTCCATAAAAATTATGTATTTCTGTTAAATTTAACGAGCCAACGCCACGTAAACGAGGTCAAGAGCTGACAGGAGCCGCCGCACAGCTTCAATTCATTCATTCATTCGATTCTCCACTTCTAGCCTTGCTTTTTCCATTGCGTAATCATAATCATAATTTGTTGTTGCTGTTGTCCACTTGCTGCTCCAACTTCCCAACTGTCCACTTGAAGTGCATTTCAGTTTTTTATGTTTTAACGTTTTTTTTTTTTATCTTCTCCCCAGTTGATCAAGTGCATGCTGCAAAGGTTGAAGACAGCTCCACTTGCATATGCACATAAGTAATTAATGTTTTTTTATACACTAACAAAAAAAATATGTACAGCAATGGGGAAATTATGCAACAATATTTATAAAGTAAAGTTGACTTTACTAACATATAAACTAGACGTGTAACACGATTTGTATATAAGAATTAGCCGATTTTTGTAGTGCCTAATGAAAGTAGTTTTGAACATAGTTTTGTATCTAAATTAGCAATGCATATAAGTCTGAAAACTTAATTTTTGTCAAAAATGCAGCTTCTACTTGGGCCATAAAAACCATTGTGGACACGAGTCGGAGCTTTCCGATTTAGAAACTTCAAAAAGTTCTTTAATGAAAGTGTATACAAATGTGCAGTCACATTACTTGACTTTCCTCTTATTACGGTTTAAAGTTGTGTTTGTTTTTCACAACTGGCGGGCATTTAAATTGTCTTCAATTGCGTCCATTGCATAATTAAGACAGCACTTCCAACTGGCCACAAAAACTGAGTCTGTCTCCCTGTCCGACTGGTCTGTCTCTCTCGCCCATTTGACTGACTAACTGACTGACAGGCCATCAACATCAACAAAATGCTCAACACCAAACGGACAACTACAACTGCAACGACAACAACAGCTTCAACAACCAGATGGATGGCGGCTTTCCCGTTGTCTGGGCCGGACTTTGTGTTAATCCGTGGCCGCTTTTCGATGCATCATCGCATAATCAAAGAGCCATAAAAACCAATAATCATTATTAAGCAAAACAAGCCAATTAATGATGCAGCAGCAGCAATAGCAAAAGCCACAACAGTAATTAAATGAAAATAAAACACAAAGATTCGGTCAACATTAGAGCCAAGTTGTGGAAAAAAAAAAAACAAAAACGGGTCTACCCTGGAGAGTTGCAGTCTGTGTTTAATCTGACAGGAGTAGGCGGGGACCGGGCGCTACGGCAGGGTATCTATAATTGCAGCTGGCTAGCTTCGCCGTTGCTAATTTTGCCATTTGCGTGCAATAATAAAGCGATAAATTGTGGCAGCAGCCATAACAATACAAAAAAAAAAATAAAATTAAAATAAAACAAAAACTGAGCTGAAAACCGGGAAGAATATAAAACTTACAACAGTAATTAAAGACTTAAATCTGTCTTTTATAAGCTGAAATCGTGTAATATGCGCAATACACAATATAACATTTAATAAAATAATAGATTTTAAAATTGCGTATACGCAGCATGGCAAATGATATTCGATAATCGCGCGTTGATGAATAATAAATAACGAATCAAAGTGCGTCCTTTTAAACAATTTAAAACTTGAATTTGCAGTGAAAGTTGCGCCCAAGTGGTTGTTGGTGTTGTTGTTACAGCTACTGTTCAGTTACAACAACAACAACAACAACAGCAATCACTGCGAAGCGAATTGTAGCCCAACCTAGGGCAATATCGTGTTGCCGATCGTTTGAATTGATAATACAAAAACCAAAAAACCAAAAAAAAAAAACCAAAATAAAAAAAATAGAAGAAAAGAAAAGAAAAATAATAAAACTGAGCAGTGGCCGGCGGGGCATTTGGAAAATACTTTTGGCTTTTAATGCGAGCTTCAGGTAACACTTGGGGTCAACGCTAATTGATTTGGAAAGGCTTTTCAGACCGGCTACAAATTGCTATAGTAAGGTCCACACAATTATCAAAATGATACGCCTTAGGTGCGGCACCTAAAATTCAGTTTCCGCAAAGAATCCATTCAAGTTTAATTGGATAATCAACAATATGTTGCTCATAATGCTAGGAGAGAAGAAGTTAAAGGCATCGTGTGGGTCAATATCTGTGCTGGATTATAGAATTAAAGTAATTATCAAAAACTTGGCTATCAAATGCCTAATGATATTAATATCTACCTAATGGTGATTAGCTGCAATCTGTTCAACAGTTATGAAATTTTAATCTATTTGCCATTGAAGCAAATAAACATTTTTTTATATATTAAGTTTTAAATATGTCTTTGCATCGATTATGGTAATCTTAGCGATTTATACTATTCAAATTTAGTGTTTGTGAAGAATTCCAGGCAATAAAGCCATATCCCATTAGCCAATTTGTTATTTGCCATTTCACCAAACCAAAGAAATATCTACATGAGTTGAAAAGTATGCCAATTAGTTGCAGCTAAATGTGGTTGTTTCCCATGGCCACCAATGTGAACCGCTGCACCACCAAACTCGGGAGGAGTCGACTCTTTCACTTGGGTACAAATTCAGTGATTTGATGTACATTTCAAATTTGAAATATTTCTCAGTGCGTTTCATTTGAGAGTGCAAAGTGTTTTTGGCTCTGGCTTTGGGCTGGCATTTGAAATTGTCAGGTTGTCCGGCTGTCCGGTTTACCATTTGAAGTGCTGAATTTTTCATGTGCATTTAATTAGTTGAATTATGGCTGTGAAATGTGGCCACGACTGTCGACTGCTGACTGCTGACTGCAGACTGCAGACTGCTACTGGAAAGACAGTGGAGCATAAACCGAAAACAATCTAATAGTAAAAGAAACTAACTGAAAGATAATAAAGTAAACATTTTGCCATATTATGCGACAACTTTCGCAAAAATAATTTAATAGACTGACCGACGGTCAGTTGACTGCTTGTGTTTGAGCGTTTGTGTTTGTGCTTTTTTTTCTTTTTGGATGACAATCAATTGGACAATTGTCACCTTTCGAATCTCGTGGAAAGTTGCCTCAGCTCTTGCCGGGTTGAGAGGTTAAGCGGTAAGGCCGTATGCAAAATGTTCAGTTGCAAGGACGTGTCACAAGACACACGAGCAGCATTCCCCGAACATACCGCAAACACTTGTCGTGCACTAAATTGAACTTAATTTCAATTTGTGATCTGTGTGGGGTGTGGGGAGCTTCCCCTGTGATCTAAGCAACCTCCGAGCGCACTAAAAAAAAAAACACACGCACAGCATACAAACTCAAATAAAACCGCAGATAAAAATCTTGAGTTTTTTCACAATTTTCCTCCACATTTATCTTGTTTTTTTTTTTTCGTTAGTCGGACGGCAACTTGACCCAGTTACATTTGTTGATGTTTTTTTCGGTTTTCTCGGCGTTTTATTTTTTTATTATTTGTTCTTCTACATTGTAATTAGTGACGAGAATTGTTTATAATGAGACTGAAACTGAAACTAAGACTGCAAGGCATTAAAAAACAAAAAAAAAAGCACACACACAGTTTTGTGGGTCGCACTTATCCAAATTGCAGGCATAATTAAAAGATTGTCGACATAATTAGCGAAACACCTGAGTACATTATATATAAATGTCTTTGTATATATGTGTGTGTGTGTGTGTGTCTGTGGTGGACAAGTTTAAAGTTCAAATTGCTGAGCACAGCTTAGTCGTTTAAGTAAGGCGCTAACCATACAGTTTGAAGGACATTTCAAACACCGTTTATGGCTACAGGTCAACGTGGGGTTATCGAGTTCGAGTCTGAGTTTGAGTTCGAGTTGAGTCAACAGTATGATGAATCTAAAGATTCTGGTGTTGCAGCTGCAGCCTACTGATTGGCAGCAACACGCATTTCCGGTTAACGTGAGCTGAAACGCTCTCGGTTGGGGGTTAGGGCTGGGGTGAGGTGATTTGTTTTTTTTTTTTTTGTGGCTTGGGAAGGGGCACCAGTTAATTTAACGGGCACGTGCCCATAGATAAGTCAATGGAAATCTGAGCTCGTTAACTGAAAGTGAGTAAACGAAAGTGAAAACGCAGATATATCAACAAAAGTCTAATCAGTGCAACTAAGTAAAGTAAACAAAAAAAGTGGGCAACAAGCAAAGTACACACAAAACAGCAACAACAAGCCACATATCATGCTTAAAACTCTCTTTCTGTGTCATTGACAGACGAGATGGGTTCGTTTTTACGTATGGCTTTGACTGACTGACAAATGAAAACTCAATTGGCTATCGCAAGACAATCAAAAGACGCGAAACGAAGACGAAGGCAACGATGACAACGAAGCTGCTGTTACTGCTGTTGTAGCTGTTGTTGTTGTTTTTGTTGCGCCGCAAACATTACACATTACAACTGGGCAAAAGAAATGACAACAACAACAGCAACTGCAATGACAACAATCACAACAACAACAACATAAGAAAATTCACTTTCACTCATCGCTCTTTTAATTTCTGAAAACGTCATCTTGTCTTTTGCCACACAAAATACAAGCAACAACAACAAATAAAAGATGTCGCTGATTGATGGCCAACAAACACCGTGTTATGCCGCCAGGGGGCGCTTTAAACTAGAACAAACGAAATTTGTCAACGCCTACCCCTTTTTGCAACGACACTCCGCTTGCCGCCCCAACCCCTCTCTCCAACTCATCCTCCCCACAACGCCTGCCTGCCTGCCTGAGCCTGTCCAATTAAATGCAAATTTTTTTAGAAATCGTTGCCAGCGGCAACAAGCAACCAAATTCAAAAAGATGCAAATGTCTGTGAAGAGAGAGAGAGATTCCCCAAAAAGAGTGTGAGTGAGAGCGAGCAAGAGAGAAAGAGAGAGAGGGGGGAGGGAGCGGGGAAGCCCTGGACGACTGAGATCTACAGCTATAGAGCTGTGGGTCCAGTTGTTGTTCCACTGGGTGACCACCCACATGGACGTTTTTGTTGGCGCTACAAACGTCTCACTTCGCCGAGGCAGTTGCTGAAATTTATGCGCATTTTGATGAAAGCGCCAACATCGTGTGGGCGTAGATGCGATGCACACACAAGAGGAGCTCCCCCCACCAAAAAAAAAAAATAAGCATTTGTATTTCATTGCTATTGACCGAAGCCGGGAGGGGACAAGGGGCGGGGAGATATCTTCAATATTTATAACATTTATTGCTTGTCGTCTTTGGTGCTTAGCGATTTCTCGCATTGGCAACGGCTGGGCCATTGGAAATTTAAATGTACATTTTATAGGGTATGGCAAAGAGCTGCCAGCGAAAGCCAATTTGGTATCGCGCTAGAGATTTTTAAGTGCGAACTTGAATTGATTTGCGGTTATGCAAGAAGTTTTTTATGTTTCAGTTGGTTTTTGGCAGCACATTTCGAGAAGAGCACGTCATAAAATACAATTTAGGTAGCTCACATATAAAATACTTCTGTTATGAAAGCAAAAGCATTGATCTAAGCAAGATCGACTAGCGGATACACTAACCCTAAGACTTTTTCCAGTGTGTCTCTTTATACATTTAAAAAAAAAAAAAAACAATATAATGTCTTCGTATATGTATACAATATCGATAAGAAACATATTCATTTAAAGTCGTGTTTTTCCTATCTAAAACGGATTTATGTTGGGAAACTTTCGGGTACCCAATCAGGGCACAAAAGCAGGAATTAGGTCCAAATAAGGTTCAGGTTTAATGCTTGTCAAAAAATCATTAAGTTATACATATATATATATATATATATATATATATATAAATTTGACAAAGCTATGGAGTCAAAACGTCAATATTTAAATTACTTGGGATTGTGAAACTTTAATTACAAGGCAGACTTGTCTGATTTCATTCAAATTAAACTCAATTATTTATTTAAATAATAACAAAATTTAAAATATAATAATGAGCAGCGAGAAGAACAAAGACGAACTTGTAAAGTTGACATAGATTTAAGATTAGTTTGGCTCCAATAATTTTTACAGCTAAGCAGCCTTAGCACAAGCTTTGCCTGCCTGCTACAAGTAGAATTTGGCCAAGAGCTGTGCATGTTGCATTGCCAACAGCAACAGCCAAAGCAACTGCAATAACAGCAACAACAACAAAAATCGTTGTTTGCCCTAAGACAGCATCAACATCAAAAACAGACGGCAACAATTTATGAGTAAAGCAAACGAAGTCGAGAGTTGGAGTCGAGAGTTCGGAGAGTTGAAGTTGAAGTCCAAGTCATTGGCTGGCATTGCAGTTTTCGTTGAGCCATAGAAAACTGCTAAATCTTTTGGCTGGTTTTCTGCAAGAGCTTCGTCATCATCATCAGTTTGATCATCATCAGCATTAAGTGAGTCTTGGTCTTTGGTCTGTTAACTGTAGGGCTAGCCATTGCTAATAATGTGGCTCATTTCAATTGTTCGAAATTAATTTGTTTCCGTTTGTAATTAAATTGCGAACTTAGCTTTTCTCATTGTTTGTTGTGGTTGTTCTTTTAATTTGATTGTTTGTTGTTGTGCAGCAATACAAATCGGGTCAAGCTGCTCAGCTGACCTTAATCGCAACTTGTGCGCAATTTATGGTTTTTTTTTTTATGTTTTTGTTTTGAAGTCGCTTGAGTTACCTTCAAAACCAATTCCACTTGGCCCATACAGATAATGTGTTTCTCTACTTGAAGTGTGTGGCAAATCAGTTTCCAGCATTTCTTTCCAAGAGAATGTGAAATCCGATCCAAGTGCCTCCGACTCAATCCACCTAGAGCCTCACCCACCTTCTCATTTGTTGTATGTTTTTCTACTTTTTTCTGTTGTTGTGGCTGATTTTATTGTAAATTTCTTGTCAATTCATGAACTTTAATTGCCAGTTGTTATGAGCGGCTTAGACAACCGGGCCCATGGCCATGCCAAGCTCCAGCTGCAGGCCCAGTGGCGAATATATATGGCTGATATATGGCCTGCGGCAAAGAGTTCACCCTCTCTCCCCCTCGGCCCCGTCTGTCTATTTATAACTCTTCCTGCCGGGCTGTCTGGTCCAACGATTGATGTGCTTATGCAATGCAACCCTTGCCCCAGTCTATAGTTTTCAGTTTGTGCAAACCTTATCGGCATTATGCGCATCGCTGCCTTTGAAGTTCAGTTTGAGGCACGCAAATACCAAAAAGCAATGCGGGCTTAATAACAAATATAATTATTAATGTTTGAGGGCGGGTATGCGCAACTGCCACAGAGCTTGGCAATAAAAACACAACTTTAGCAAGTGATAATTAACCGTGTAATCACGAAAGTAAAATAAATAACGATAGGTAAGTATTATTCATTTTTTTTTAATCTATCAAAAGCTTTTGGCACGATTGATGGATAAGATATTGAACAAATGGAAAATAAGTAAGTCTGTTACAAAAACCAACCACCTGAACAACTAATACTTATTAAAAGCTATCCTAAATTAGCACGAAAAAACTAATTAAGTTTTTACATTAACTGATTTTTGAGGAACAAACTTCAGCTACAATAAACAACATTTTGCTTAACGCCAAACACAATACAAGCAAAACAGAACAGGGTATTTAAAACTAAACTATTCAAGTCTGAGACTGCATATTCCGTCCTCCCCCCGTACACCCACAACACAAATGAAAAGTCAACACAACACAAAACAAAACAACTGCAGGCGAAGGCGACGCTGAAAATCCGCTTTGAAATGAAATTAAAATTGTTATCATTTTGTCTAATTTTTGCTGCATGCAAAAGCAAAACCAAAGTCCAAAGTCGAGAGCCAAAAGCCGGCAGCGAAACACGCAAAACTAAAGTGCAAAATGTCGCGGCGCGATAAATTGAAACGCCCGGAGCGGAAATGGATGTATGAAGGTCCTTAAGCGACCCCGGGCACTGACGTCGCTGTAGCCAAACCCAATTCCTTAAAAAAAAAAAACCCCAAAGCGAAACAAAACAAAACTCACTTTTCGAGCGCCAGAAACGAAGTTCAGAGCCCGGAAAAAAGTTCATTTTGCCGCAGTCTAGACAACAAAAATTTACAACTACAAAGCATGAATTGAGGACTGAGCGACCCCACAGAATGGCTACTAGCTACCCCCTAGTTAGGGTTGAGGTTAAGGTGTGACGTGGCTGCCAAAAAGGACATTAAATCATTCAGCACGTAAAAGCCAGACCCTGGCCAAGGCTCTGCACAACGGTCGAGGCCAGACAAAACAAG
This sequence comes from Drosophila picticornis, assembly GCA_035043845.1. Lineage (NCBI taxonomy): Eukaryota > Metazoa > Arthropoda > Insecta > Diptera > Drosophilidae > Drosophila > Drosophila picticornis. Next base: position 19,532,609 of record JAWNMR010000122.1, on the reverse strand, counting down.
GCTAACAATTTCGAGTGTCTATCTAGTAGTATGTGTGTGTTTATACAAACATATTTGATTGTATATATGTGTGATTGTGTGTGTGTGTGTCTGCTGCGCCAAATAATAGTAATTTGGCTAATTCAAAAATTGCAGCTATCGACTCGCCGTTGCTGTTGTTGTTGTTGTTGCTACTTCTAGCCATGAACTTGAAATTGGATTTTGTTTAGTTTTTGCTTCTCTACCGTTTTCGTTTGCTGACAAAGTGAAAATTAACAAGCATTCTTGTTATTGTTTTTTTTTTTTGGGCTTAAGTTATTATTGCTGCTGCTGTTGCTGCTGTAATAAAAAGCCATTTTCAATGCACCGCACCGCTTATGCCCTTGAATATCTGCTTAAATTTAACAAATAAAATAAAAAAGCTTTTTTTACAAGCCAACAAATTGTTTAGCTGCTTGTTGCTATGGCAGCCATATGATCGAGTGACACTTGACGGGGTTATTTTTCAGTCAGTTTGCAACGTGATTAATAAATAGAGATTATGTTTAATGAACAGATTTATGAAATGGTTAGGAATTGGATTCAGCAAGGAAGGCTACAATTAAAATACTGAGCCACCTAAAACCTATAAAAATTATAGATTATTTGACTTGTGCCAAAGAGAACTAGATATTAAGACTTTTAATTCGATATTTAGAATTTTTATTTAAATTGAACGATATTTCACAAGTTTTAAATTTCTTAGAAAACGTAAAGAACTTAAAAAGTTCATAAGCTTGCAGAACTAAAATTCATTCTCAAGTAAAATAATTTAATTGCGAAAATTATTTAATTCGTATACAATGAGGCGTATGAGTAATTTACACACGTTGAACATAAACCATACGCCCAGTTCGCTGGCTAGACAGACAAATAGACAGACGGAGAGAGAGAGAGAGAAAGGGGAGGAGAACGAAGCGGAGACCGGACAGCTCAGGCAGTTATAAAGTGTTTTTAATGACCAAATCGTCGGCCAAAGCAAATAATCTTTGTGGCTTTAATTAAAGAGCAAATGCTGCAAGGCAGCAAAAAATTTGCATTACCAAAGAGCCAAACAGAAATTGTGTAATTGAATTGAATGCAGATGCAGATGCAGCAACAGCAGCAGCAGCAGCAGCAGCAGCAGACTGCTTAACAACGCGGAAATGTGGCTGACTAGTCGAGTCACTAACTTAGACAGACTAAGGCAGTTGATTCGATTGAATTATTATGCAATTAGCAATTAGCATAAATTGAATGAAAGAGACTTAAGAATGCCAAAAGCAGCAGCACTCGACTGGGTCAACCATTCATCATCATTCACATAACCAATTGCACAACGGGGTGCGTTGTGTGAGGGGG